>CM026084.1:23182700-24605967 GCA_014839685.1 Anableps anableps
AAGATGTTTTTAAATATTAAATGTAAAACTAAAAGACTTTGATCCCCAACAAACTGATTTTTAAAGTTTTAGCAAACAAAAGATGGGAAAAATAAAGCCGGCGGCTTTTGAGAATCGGTAGAGTTGGTGAGAATGGAACACTTTCTTAAGAGCTTTTCATTTCAGTGAAGGGGAGAAAAAAAAAAGATAAAGCAGCACCATCTGCATTCGATGCCGTGAAACCAGCGGCTGGCTGCGGCCAGATCCACACCTTCAGAACAAAAGGCCAATTTAATATGTTCATCTAAGGGTTGCTAATGGTATTAGGGAGCCGGCAGGGTGGTCGGCAGGAGCCCGGCGCTCCAAGGTGAAGCCCGCAGCTTGACCCCGTCGCATTCGGGCCGGTTTATCGAGCTGCTGGCGTAATAGTGCCCCACATCTGCTATTTCTTTGTGTGTGTGAGATCCTGTTGGTGCCTTTTTCTTTTTAATTTAAGTTTGAGTTCTTTTTGAGAGCTGTAAACTGAAAACAAGTTTTTAAATAAACTGGAAATCAGGAAACGAGAGAAATTAGTCTGGAGTTTTTTTGGGGGAAAAAAGGATTGATTCTCAGAAACTGAAGAAGCAAAAAAAAAATCAAAAGTGTTAGACTACTTGAAAGCCTTTATGTTAAAGGATCCGTGCACAGATAGGGATGCAGGTTTGTTGGCTTTTTTTGTCTTCAAGTTTTCTTCCTGGAAAATTGACAGATCTCATTTAGGAACAATTTTAAATCCTGCTTTGTGGCGTGTTTGGTGAGGCTTTGTGGAATTGTGAAAACGGGCGTGTTTGACAGAGAGGAGGCTCCGGGATGGAGCTGTAGCGCTGCTGCTGCTGCGGCGGATGGTGCTGATGCAGGCTTGCCTGTGTGTGGTCCTCAGCGGTCGGCTCTCCGCTGGGCTCTGTCGAGAGAGAGCGCCGGAGGTCCCGGGATTTTAATGAATGTTTCATGTTAAATTTAGCGCCGGCGATGTTCCCGCCGCAGCTCGCACTCGTACATCTTATTCTTTTATTCATCTCTGCGCTCCGACAAAGGTGGAAAAAAAGCGAACCCAGATAAGGGATCTGCTCCTTTTCCCTAAAAGAGGAGGGGAAAAAAGAGATCTTCTTTTTATGTTTGAAATTTCGTCCAAAATTTGCTGTCATTTTAAAATATGTCCTTAAAATTGAATAGAATGCAGCCAAAAAATGTAATAATCTCCTTTTTGTTTTTTCTTGATGCTCCTGCTGTTCATGCAGCATCAAATCTCGCTTCATTAAAAGTGTATTAATCTTGTCTCGTCTCATGGGAGGTACCTTAAGATGATGTTGTGTCTTTTTCTTTAAATTGTTGGAGGAGAAAAAGAAAAGAAGAAGGAAAAAAAAAAAAAAACTTGCAGATTTGGTCCCTGTCAGTCAGAAATAATTGTGTGCTTAATCTTGTCCCTGATGGATGACTTGGAGTTCAGCAATGGGCCAGCTCCAATGACAAATACAATATTAATATTCATTAACTGCTTTGACAATGCTAATTTTGATGCAGTAGTAAAGGGCCTTTCCGAAGTTGGCGGCCAAAGCATCAGAGCTGAGCAAGGTGGCAAGATAATTTGCGCTGCTTTGCTGAGCCGAAGGCTTTTAAAGTCTTAAGCAGGGGGGAAAAAAGGCTAGGTACCACAAACAAAATAAAAGAGAAAGGGAAAAAGTTCAGACGCATTGGAAACCAGGACTGTGGAAGTAATACGATCAAGAGGCTGCTGCAAAAAATCTGACACCGCCAATGCTGCATCTTTGAGCAAATATTTTTTTTTCTTTTTTTTTTTTTTTTTTTTTTTTTATTTAAACAAAAAACTCGGCAACTAAAAAAAGGGGAGCACAACATGGTAAGTCAACGCGATCTCAATTTTTTTCTTTTCTTTTTGTTTAATCTTTTTGATCTTTTCAATTATCGCCATTTGAAGATCAATAGTAATTTTTTTCTTGCTGTGGTTAAAAGGCTCACAGCGGTGGTATAGTGGATGGTCGGATCACGGCTTTAAGAGTGGGCTTCCTCTCTTCAAGCCGGCATTTGGACCGGGTTGAATTTTCTTATGCCAGCTCTTCATAAATCCGTGCTCCGGCTTTATCTCCTTATTTGTGCTTCTTGGCGTTATTTTCACTGCTGCTGGTGCCCTTTTCGTCTGGCAGGTTTGACTTTAGAGTCAGGCAGGAGATCCGGAGGTGCAGGAGCTTCTCATCCATGATCTTCATGTACGGATAAATGTTTTTTGTTTTTTGTTTTTTCTTTTTCTTTTAACTTTTGTTTGCTTCTTGAATAAAAATTTGTTGCGATTATTATGTTCGACGTTGCTTCAGCTGTGTCCTGGATCGGGATGCTTTCTCTTCTCCGGGATACCTTTTCTGCTGTCTGCTGTTTGTGTTTTTTTTTTCTTTCTTCTTTCTTATTTAGCATTTAATCCAGTGTGACTCGCAGTGAATGGAGCGTGGCTAGTTTTTTGGGGAGGATTAATGACATGACGAGAGACACCCCGCTGCTTGAGTTTAGCCAAGTTAGGGCAACTCCTATAGACCGGCACTCCAGCACCTTTATGTCTGCCGAGCCGCTGAGAGAAAAGCTCTTTTCTCTTGCTGCCTCTTTTTGTTGTTCTTTCAACTTATCAAAGAAAGAGAGATGGACACAAAAGAGCTTATTAGGGGGGGATATGAAGATGGGCGAGGGGGTGAGAGGGGAGTCCTGGTCAGATGAGGAGGAGAGCATGAATGCATGGGGAGGCTGAGAGTGAGCATCCACCTCCGGCCCCGGTCCCCTCTTCTCTGCTCTGGGACAGTTAGGAGATGCTCCTGCATGCCTCAGCTCTCGCCCCGGTCCTCCGATCGCCGTCTTATCGGCTTAATCCATCGGGGCTGTAGTGAAGGGGGCTGCCGTAGATGAGGTGCTGCCCCCCAGTGGATTAGTGGCTGACATGGTGGTGGGAGTCTGCTTGAAGTCTGTGCACTACCATGAGTGCCAGCATGCTTGTTTTAACCAGGAACCGAGCAGCATCCCAAATACAGCTCTTTTAAATGGTAAGGCTTTTTAACATTTTAATCGCTGTCGTTTTCCACTTTCTGCTGCTTGTTTGACTTTAAATATTATGTTCTGATTGAATTTTGCTCCCAAACATTTTTTTTCCTACCGTTTGTTTGGCAATTTATAACACTTATGCTGCTAAGTGACAGATTGACAATTTGGATAATGAAAGGCAGTGTTTGATTGCTTTGTGCTGACAGTCTGACAGCGTATTATTCCAAGACATCAAACTAAAACTCATCCATTTATTGTTCTAATTTTTTTTTAAATTAAATAGACAAATTATTAATTTTATTGTTTACACTGAGGAAAATTTCAGTTTGTATTATTTTAACATTTAAATGTAACATTTAGTGCTCCATTTCTGTACGTCTTACAACAAATCAGGCTAGATGTATTTTTACAGGCTTTTCTTATAAAATTTGTCTTTAAACGGATTAAGAATAAATGTTTTTAATTTTTGTTCATTTTTGTTGTAATTTACAAAGTACAAAAAAAAAAAAAAAAAAAGACTTTGATGTTAGATTTGTGTGGTAATTGCTGCTTTTTCCCCCTTATTCATAAAAACATTGATTCATTTCATAGTTTGATCCGTTTCCCAGCTTTTGTAAAACTTTTTCTTTATCCTTCACATGTTGTGCAAATTTTCTAAGACCGCGATGAGGAACAGAGTGCGTTTTTTCGTTCACCCCCTGCACTTTTTCCTCTTTTTTTTTTTTTTTTTTGTTTTCTTCTAATGTCCACGTTTCTCTCGCGCCGCAGCATTGACGCCATTGTGGCCGAGTGATTGTGAGCTGTCCATCACTCGCCGGCGAGCTGGCAGTTTACTTTAGAGAGCGCACGTGGGACAAAAGGAGATGGCAGGAGCATGGCGAGGCGGCTGAATGGAGGGAGGGCAGGCAATTAGCTGCCACCTTGTCGGAGCTCTTTTACTTGTCAAGCCGAAGCCCCGGCGCTATTGTCCGAGTTGTGTAAAGAACATTCTCAGGGCTTTTGTTTTGGCTTCTGAGGGCCTCAGGACTGCTTGCTGCAGGCCAAGAGAAGCGCAGGGTCCTAACCGAGATGGAGAGGCAGCAGAAATTCTGGGAAAAAAAAGGAAAGAAAGCAGGATTCAAGGAGGGGAAAAAAGTTTTTAGTTGTTTTTAGGTGCCAACTTTAAGTTAAAAATATTACACAGATGTAAACGTAGACATTTAAACAGTCTTTATCGCGTGAATATTTTAGCATAATTTTTAATCAATGCAGTCCTTTCAATTATTTTAAAAAACATTAAAAGTTACTTTGCTCAGGGGGGAGAAATTACTTATTCAATAAATATTTAATTCGTTACGGTCATTATTTAGATTAACCTCTTAGAGGTTGTTTAAGAATGACAAGTGCAGTTAACTGAATAATGTAAAAATTGCTCTGTCTTTTGCATTTAGGGCATTTATTTTTCTTATTATTTTTGACATTTTTAGTTAAAAGAATGCATTCTGATCAGGAAATTATTTTTATTTTTGGTCATTATGCATAATTATACTTTATATAAATGAAATATTTAATGTGACAGCAATTTTTGTTTTCATTGACTTTTTTAAAAAAATTATTTAAATAAAAAGAAGCAATTTTTAAAAAATATATATATTTTTAAAAATATATTTAATTGTAAAAAAAAAAAAAAAAAAAAAAAAAAAAATCAAAAAAAAAAATCACCTGACTGCACCAAATCTTGTCGTTTCGTTTTTTTTCACTGTTCAAGTTAATGAAGGTTTTGGAGGGTGAAACAGTTGCGGAGGAAGGAGAATGGGAAGAGGTGAACCACGAGGAGGGGCTCGAGGCCTTGTTCACGGGAACCTTGAATGGAGTTTAGTGAGGGGGTGGGTGATGGGGGGGCTCTGTATGTTAACAGAACAATTGCGCTCCACTCTAAGGTATTGTTTGTAAAATGGGGAGAGCGCAAAAGGAGAAAAATCTAAAATGAGTGCAATGAAAAGTGCCAGGTTCATGTCAGAGTGAAGACTTTCTTCCCTCTGTTTCCTACCTTCCCTCCTGAAAAGTGGGCATGAAGTCTGGACTGTCAGCATCACACAAATGAAGTGACTGTTGGCCACACTTTGCTGAGCCTGCCCTCCCTTTGTGGATGTTGTTGTCTTGTTCCTTTTTTTTTTCCTCTTTTCTCTCTCCTGCTTTCTCCTCTTTGTTTCGATCTCTTGCTTTTGCTCGCTTTACCTCGTAGCCAAAGCTGTTTCAAGCTGCCAGTTCGTCTCTGGGCATCCTAGAGGCGCACAGAGCCCGCACACTAACTCACGCAGACACAGTCCAGAGACACGCAGACACACACCCGTCATACAGCGGGGATTGGTGTTAATTTTTTTTTTTTGTGGTGTTTTGTGAGGGAATTTTTTTCTTGTTGCTCGTGGAAACCTGACGTTAGAGTGATTCTTCTTCTTCCTGTCTTGTTGTCGTTTTGTCGCCGGTATCAAAACTTACCCCGACAAAGAAGAAGAGACTGTTGGCTTCTGTGGTGGCTTTGAAACTTTGTGGTGACTGTGTCGATGGCTGAGATGCACACAGTGTGGTGTCCAAATCTGGGGCGTTCAGTGGTCGGCTGGCTGCGCCGCCAAAGATAGCCGGGACTCTAAACACACGTGCGCAAACAGACAAAGAAGAAGAAGAAGAAAGCATCCAAAAGAGGAAGAGGAGGAGGAAGGGGGAGCAAAAGGGGGGTGGGACAGAGGGGGTCATGTACCCGCGGGATGGAGTCAGGCCGGAGGAGGCGGGAGCCAAGGCAGGAGTGTTAGGCCCCGGGCTTTCGCTCCTGCAGCAGGTGGGCTGCTGGCACCTGAATCTGAGCAGCTGGGTGAGTAACGCAGCTCTGCTCCCCTGCTTCCTCACCATCTCTGCTTTTTCTCAAGGCTCTGAGCAGCGTTTGGACAACTTCATGCTGTTTGTGCAAGGGTCGGGGTCAAAGAATCGTCTGTGCGTAAATGACTGTGTGCTCATACAGCCCCCTCCATTTTTACTGGAAGCAGAAACATCCTTTGCTGCAGTGGCACAACCTTTATAGTGAAATATTTAGAAAAATCCAACCTTTAACTAAAGTACATTTATAGAGGGGTGGGGGGAGTGTAGGTCTCATGGTTTCCCTGGGTTGTAAATATGACAGGACCCAGAAGCCTGATTCTATTAGCCATGCTCCAAAATGGGAAAAGGTAGAAAACATACCATTCGAGTCAAGCAGGAAATGGCCACAAGAAAACAACTCATTGCCTTTTGCTTTTTCTACAATCAAATGAAAAATTTAAAACGTTTCAAACACCTGGAACTGAGTCAAAACATGGATCAGTTCAATTTATGCTACTCTACTACAATTTGTTATTCAGCTTAATGTGAATCATTTGTTAAAATCCTCAGTGCTTCGTTTATTGGTGCCGTAATGGTTCATATAAATTAAATGCAACTGAAGCTTTTTTTTTTTTTTGAGGTATGAATAACTTTTTTTTAAAGTTGATCAGTGTGGAGGACTTCCCGTTTCCCTGGGATGTAAACATGACGTAGCACAGGCCCGTTTCCTCTCTGCCACTCTTCAGAATGGGAAACACAAGAAAACATAACATTGAAGTAAAGCAGGAAATGGCGACAAGAAAGTAGCTCCTCACCTAAACCTGTGAACATCTACAATCAGACGAGCAAATAACAGTTTGAACTGTGACAAATATAAACGGTGGACTCGGACCCAAGTTTATATTACCACCATGTCTACTGATGAAGATGGTAAGGGAAGTAAAACAAATTCAAATAATCTCCAAATCTCTGTGATTAACCTTAATCTCACTGTGAGATTATTCAGACGCTATACAAAAGGAATTTATTTTAAGGCTTCATACAAGTTATCACCAGGGTGCTTTTAAATGTGGATATTGCTGTAAAGACATAAGAATAACAATAATGTCTCCTTAGATATGGGTCAATTAACATATCAAGATATACGAAGGTTTTAAAAAGTTGCGCTTTCAAAACTACTAAATTGTTTCTATGGTTTCAGGTCTTTTTATTGGGACTGGAAATTTTTGCCCCTCCCCCGCTTGTTGCTGTGCACTGCCAGTCAGCTTGCTGAAAGAAGGCTGCCACATTTATAAGAACGTCAAATTTGGCTTTTGGAAATATTTTCAAAATAACAAATGGTTGTTATAGATAACATTATTATAACTGTAGTAATCTACGTATTTTATTTTGCTTATACATCCTGAATAAATGTAGCTTTTCTGTTTCAAATGAAAGCAAATAAATCATTTTACTATGATTTCTTTTTTCTTTTTTTTTTTTTTTACACCGTGAAGCATTAAAGTTTTCATACAGTTTGAATCTCACACTGTCTCGTGCGTATTTCTTATTTAATTTTATAGGAACACATTTTTACTGAAAGCTCATAAATTCCAAAACAATTTTGTCAAGATCAAATAAATATAGTAAACAACACATTTGGAGTAAATAAAAAGGTGCATTGCTGAGACGTGATCATCTCATAAGGAAATCTTATTTACTCGACCAAAAAAAAAAAAAAAAAAAAAAAAAAAAAGTCATTTGATCCAGCTCATCCCTTAACCATAAAATGTAAAGTAAGATTTCAATTTCCTCGCAGATTAACATATCCCTTTGTTAATGTCGCCTCCCAATTCAGATTCCTAATTGCTTGGCTTTCAGATGAAATTCTGAGGGGCTGATTGCATTTCAAAAGGCAGAATTCAGTCTGGCTCTTAACACCGTGATGCAACGTCACCTCTTAGAGAAGCCCCCTTCAACTCAGGTATGGGGAGTTCAAGAGCCTGTTTACCCTGAAAGGGATGGGGGGAAAAAAAAGCTGCTTTAACACACGTGCTTGTCTAAGAGGCGATTTGTCTTCACAGAATACAACAGTTCTGCCAAATAGCACTCCATATTTAAGCTATTTGATTTTATTTATCCCTGACATATCTGAACATGTCCTTTCTGCGATTCTATTTGATGTGCCGACTATCAAAGATGGGAAGCGCAAATAAATGGTGACGAACGACTTGAAGTGCTCGCGGAGAGAGAGAGCAAGCAGGAGGAAGGGGAGCAAAGGCTCTGGCCCACATAATATTTTTGTTCGGCGCTCTGATCAAGCAGTTGGCGTGTCACTGCAGCAAAGTGAATAGATTAACTTTTAAATATAACTCTGGTCTCCAGAGCTCCTTGCCCCTCTGAGATGCATCTTCTGTGCGAAAGAACTGATCAACTTCCTCAATATTTTCTGCTTTTTAAACAACCCCACATAATTACAGTCACAGGTTTTGGATATTGTGAAATTAAAGTAGTCTGAAATAAAGTTGGGTTTCGGTTTGGACACGTGAGAAGTTCATATTGCTGCAAAAGCGTTTAGTTAGCCAAAGGCTTTCATGTTTTATCGCTATTAGTGCCTCAGTTTTACGTTTTAAACAGGATTCCTGGCAGTCTGGAAAGTTTAGAAAAGTGTTTTCCAGATCTCGATAAGTGTAAGGAAAAAGACTGTGGAAAATATTTCTGTTTCCATCTTTATTTCCTTTCCTGTTATTCTAAACCTTCCTTCCTTCCTTCCTTGGCTTGTCCTGATGGATACAGGTTTCCGGTTTTCTTCAAGACTCAAAAAATGGACAAATGTACTTCAGGTTCTCTGGTAGAGGTTGTAGTTTTGATTCCAACAGGAAATGAATGAATTACGTGATCTTTCAAATTTGTCCAAAGCATATGTCCTTAATCTTTGTGGAGTTTTTACAAATTAAGAAAAAGTACATATTGGTCGATACGCTTATAAGCCATAAATGACTTCAGTTCTTACTTTAAATTTGTTTCAATAAACAGGGATTCTACCTGCAGATCAGATGCAGACAAGGAATTGATTAGTGCATCTCTATTTTATAATAAGCATGCACTAAAACTCTGGAAATTTACATTTGGAAAGTATTCAGTTTTGACATAATTGATTTGTAGGAACGCTGTTTACTATGTATCTGAGGATGAATTTCAAATTGTTAAGCACTTGTTTGTTTGTGTTTGTTGTCATGATATTGGGGGGGTGGAGAGGGGGATATTTGAGATGATGATCTGTTTCCTCAGAGGGGGCTTTCTAAACCTCCCATAGGATAACAGAATCTGACGATGAGTGAAAGCAGATGATGACAAAGACTTTCTTTTACTTTTGCTTGAATTCATGCACTAAATTAAGCACTTTCCTCAGCTCCTTAGTATTGCTTTTGCTTGTGTGTTTGGTTTTTTTTTTTTTTTTTTTTTTTTTTTTTTTACCATTTTGTGTCCCTTGAATCTGGGAGAGAGCACTGCAGGCTTTTTTTTTTTTTTTTTTTTTTTTTTTTTTTTTCGTGCTTTAGGAATTCAGAGGCTCTCTAATCCATCACATCGCTGTCATCCCCACATCTCTGTCTGCTCTTCCCTTCCCTTTCCCTGCCCTGGCCTCACTACAGCTCATTAGCGCCCCGCAAGCTGTTGTGACAACTCATCATATCATGACATAAAGCAGAAGGACAGGGGGCTCCAGACCCCCACAGGGGCTCACAAGGTCGCCACCTTCACATTTAGGGCTCAAATTGGCCCTGCGAGGTGCCACCAGGCGGAAATGCAAGGCCAACAGCTTTTTCCTGTCCGGCCTCCACCTCTTGTGCTCCCTCTCTTTGTCTTTCTCCGTCCTGCTGTCACTTTTTCTCCTCTATCTGCCTTCTTCTGTACCCCCACTGTCACCCCCGCAGAGGGAGAACTTGAAGCAGCTCATTTATTTGTCCACTTTCAAAAGGCTTTTCTCTTTTTCCTCTTTACTTGTACAGGAATGGGAAAATGTTTGTTGATTGAGGCTTCTTTTCATGTGTGCAGATGTGTTTTGTAGTCATAAATAAAGCTGAGGCCTAGTTGAAAAAGGACAAGTATGGTACCTTTTAAAATTTCCTTATTGGACTTTTGAATCTTGCATCTTTTTTCTGAGGCTTGAATATTTGGTCTGGTTCCACTGTGTGTGTTTGTCGTAAGAAGAGAGGTGCTGGGAAGGATGCAGGGGTGGCAGGGGCAGGAGGGTTTTTTTTTTTCTTTTCCTCCTGGCTTTTGTGGAGCAAAAAGAAGAGTTCAGTCTCCCACGTTGCCTGCTTTTGTGTCTTTCTGTGCGAGATGAGCTCGTATATTGTCCTGCTGTGGCCATGCAGGGCAGGTGCTGGCGTTGCTACTTCCCACAGCGACCACCGGTTGCTAGACCAAAGTTGCAGCAATAAATCCATCTCATGAATTCAGCAATAATGTTGAGGATAACCAAGAATGCCAATTAAAAATAATGCAAACAAAAGTTTGAAAAAAATCACAAGCAGTGTTTTGAAGAATCTGTATACGGTGTAGAATCTTTCAGGTTATTTTTGATCAGTCCATATATTAAGATTTCCATGCCTATGTGTCTGAGATGTTGTCAGCAGTAAAAGAATATTGAAAATGTTCCCTATTCATGTTTTCATAAATGGAATAAAGGTCTCCAACTGTGTTTGAAATAGAACTACACACTTTTTTGAATTACAATCATGTATGAGCAAAGTCACTTGGATGCAATATTTGGTAGCTGTAATTTTTTTTATGTGCCATGGAATCAAACACTGAGTGCCAATGATGTACAGCCCCTGATGCCCATACCAGGATAGAATAGAATAGAAATATCCTTTATTGTCCCACATGGGGAAAATTCAGGTGTAACAGCAGCAAAGTGACAGAACATAGAGGCATGTAGATTCACACAAAGATAAAAGTATTAAAATATATTGAAAACAAAAGCAAGAATAATATATTGTACAGTAGGGGCAAGACTATAACATATTATGTTAGAGTGAAAAAGAGAACGGAAAATGTGTCTTAGTCAAACTGATGTCATCATAGCAATATTGAACATTATTACCATTAGGATTAGGGCCACTTAAAGAAAAAAGTCAGAATTCAGGGATTAAATTCAGAATTCTGAAGAAAAAAAGTATTTTTAAAAATTAAAGTTGTTTTTGTTTTTTCATCCTCTTCCATATAAACCAGTTCAGGTTTGATCAGTCTAAAAATATTCAGTCGTCAGTAAAAAGCTACGAAGCTTATCAATGACGTTATTTGCTAACAGTGAACCGGTGGCAGTATTCCCACACTATTTGATGAATCAAAATATTTTAGATTTTCAGCTAAATGACCAGACTCATTAAAAGCTGCTAAATGGCCCTTTTATTTTTAGATGAACAGTAACCTGTTCAGTAGATGCTGTTAAGTAGATGCTAACTTTAGCATAGTTACTGGTTTTTGTTAGCCAGGGTGTTCTCACAGTATTTAATCGATTAATAATTTCTTTTTATTTTAAAGAAGAGATATAATGCCCTCTACGGTTCTTAAAAACTAAAATTGTTTTTTAGTTTCGTCAAGTCAAGTTTATTTGTATAGCACATTTCAGCAGCAAGATAGTTCAAAGTGCTTTAGTGTCAATAGGAAGCCAGGGAGCAGATGCTATTTTTTAGCATAGTTAGTGGTTAAAGGTTAGCTAGTTGCAGTATTCCTACAATATTTAATTGATTTGTGTTTTTTAAGATTTTAAACCAGATGTTATGCAGTCCATAGTTGTTAAAAACTGAAATAGTTTTTTCATTTAGTGTCTATAGGAAGTTGAGGAGCAGATGCTAATTTTAGCATCATTAGGGGCTAACCACTTCCCATTTGTGTTATTCTTGCATTGTTAATTCAGTCTAACTATTTTGGATTTTGAACTAAAGATGATCAAATGGAGTCCCAACTCAAGAAAAACTGAATAACTCAAATTTTGCTTTTTTTGGAAGTAATGAAACAGAAGCTAACTTTAACATCCTTAGGAGCTGATGGTTAGCCAGTTGTGTTCGCACAGTGCTTGGAAACCATTTTGTATTTTGTCTTTAACTGTCGTTTTTGTTCCCTACCTAGTACCCAAAATAATTCCAGATAAATTATTTAAAAGTGGTGAAGGTTTTTTCAACACATTTCTAGGACTTTTGAAAGCCAGCCCAATGAGAAGTTTTCTTTAGCTGACTTTAGCTTTAGCAGAGGGAACCTCAAGAGCTACTTCCAGTTTTCCTTCAAAACAAGTCTCAAATAATGACACAACTGGGTGTCGAGGTCTAAGCACTATTATACACATTGCAAGACAAAAGATGCATGTTGGTAGCAACTGGACAGCTCTTGCGACTGACTTCACTTTGACAAGGAATAGCTTAGTAGCTTTAATAATGCAAGATTCCGTCAACACAGATGCAACAATTGATATTTTGACTGTTGTTGGAAACTTTACTTGAAAGATTACACTCGACTTACCAAATTATCTCTGTAGTGAAACCCTGCTGCAGTTTCCAGCTGCTGACTGGAATATATTACTTTTTGCATCATTCTGGGAAAAAAGGGGCTTACCTCAACTCTGTGACTGTGATGTAAATAGTCCGGCCTCCAGCTTCCCTTTCAGCCCCATCGCACACCCTCTAGACTTGCTCTCACTGGATGGCCATTTTGAACCCTCGCCTCAATGGCTGTTGTCCCTGGACAAAAGAACTTGTATAAATGGCTACTAAACCTTTTTAACACAGAACATTAAGGAACTCACAACATTCTTTCACATCATTACTCGAGGGGGGAGCGGAGAGGAGGTTAGGAGGTGAGGGATTGTGGGGAAGGAGGCGCAGGGAGGACCGTCTTCTTACATTGACCTGCTACCTCTTGAGCTGCATCCTGGTCGGTTTTCTTCAGTTTTATTCCCATTCGCTCCTCTTTTCTTTTTCTTTTTTTTTTTTTTGTGAATGTACAGATCAGATTTGGGTTCCAAATGAGAAGCTTGGTTTCTTTTTAAGGAATCTCATTCCACCTATGCCCCCCTCCCCGACACACAAACACATCCCTCCCATCCTGCCTTCCCTCTCTCCCCTCCCTAGCCTTTTCAGCTCTGGGCTGTGAATGAGTCCCAGGAGTCTCTCTGCCTCCCTGGAGTTCTGCTGAGGTTCATTAATCTTTCATTGGGACCACGGCAATAGGGAACAGCAAGCACTGCCCCCACCTCCTCTTCGCTCTCTTTCCTGCAACCCCCCCATCATTGCCACTGTGGAAGAAAGCTCTATATGGGCATACTTGTTCCAGTCAGACCTAACTACCAGGACAGAATTAGGAGTTTGGGCTCTGGATGGGCTGTTGCTGTATTTGGTTCTCTCGTAGAGCTCCAAGAACTCCATCCTCAAACAGCCCGGGCGCATGATTAGTTCTGCAGCGTTAAGCTCTGCACACATTTGTCCTGCCCTCGGCCCACAAGCTCTTGCATTTGTATTGTCGACGAACGTCAGGGCGACTCTGCATCTTAAGCGTGTAGCCCCCCCGCCAGAATCTAGACCCATTAATGTTTTTCAAAGTCTTGTGGAAATGTGCCACAGTGGAGACTTCTTTCTGTCTTGCACGGTTTAAAGTCACTAATGAGGGTGTGTGGCCAGTGAGAGAAGAGACCAAACACACACACACACACACACACACACACACACAAGCAGCTTGGTGTCTTACTCCTCTCACCCCTCCTGAACATATCATCCATGTTATGATAAGCCTGATTAGTGCTGCTTCTTGGGCTGCTGAGGGCAGGCTAAGGATGTGTGGGTAAAGAGGCGAGAGCAGCCTAATCTTGCAGCGCAGTTCTAATCTGGTTATCTCATGTTCAGGGGACTGTGCGTGTCAGTCCCTGTCCCGGCCTGGCCTGACAGAGAGGGCCCGAGCTGTTGTTAACACCAGACCCCTAAAGCTCCACTGTAATCTATGGGTAATTGAAAAAAAGGGGGTCTGCTCCACTTAGGAACACAAAGAGAAGATTACATAGCTAAAACTAATTTGGGGGAAAAAAAAAAACAGAAATGGATTTTCACCCCCTTCCCCCCATTACACCACTAACCATACTCTCCATGACTGGGGCCCTAAGGGAGTAAATTGGGGGGGGGGGGCATACTGGAGCTGAACCGGAGCTGCTAATGGCTACAGATTTACTCCCGCTGCCTTGATTTCGTGGTTTACAGATGATCGATTACTTCACTGCAGCAGTGGTTTAGAAGCGTTTCATCCAATATGACGCCCAAATAGGAACTGGCAAGCCCACAAACCTCTTAGATTGTGTTACCAAATTCCAGGGTTGATGCCGCAGAAGTGTTTTTAATTACAAACCGTGCTATTTTTGCTGTGGTTTGGCGGTTTTGGCACCTTGAGAGTAACCAGAATTTGATAGGGTTTCCCCGCCCCCCCCCTCTTCTTTAGGACCGAGCTACAACTATTTAGCAGGCACCCTCAGTCTTAAACCTAAATATTGACACCCCTGTCTCTCCTCTTTTCTCTCTCTCTCTTCTTTCTTCTTGTATTCCTGCACATCCATCTTCCTGTGCATCCTTCCTTCTGTCAGTCTAATAAGGTTCCAGTGGTACAGCACCCGCACCATGTGCACCCTCTCACGCCTCTGATCACCTACAGCAATGAGCACTTCACACCTGGGAACCCCCCACCTCACCTACAGACAGACGTGGATCCCAAAACAGGTAAGGCTGCAGCTGTTATTTTTTTTACTTCATGAATATTTATGGGAAAAAAAGCAGAATCAGAAGCACAGTGCTTTGCAAAAGTATTCACACCTCCTGGTGTTTTTGTCACATTTGACCGTAAACAGTGTATTTAAATGGGATTTTATGTGAAAACCCAACATAAAGTTGTGCATAATTTTGAAATTGGAAAAAAAAGGGATATGTCATTTTCAAAATGTTTGACAATTAAAAATCTGAAAAATGTGGCATGCATTTTTTTTCCAGCCCTGTTTTATCAGATACCCATGAATAAAATTCAGTAGAAATACAGCTGTTCTGTGACACTTTCTAATAGAGAAACAGCCCATGGTAACTCTGGAGGAGCTGCAGGGATCCATAGCTCAGGTGGGAGAATCTGTCACCAGGAGACTATATGTAACTTTTTGGCCCACATGCAGAACGGTGTGTGTGGCAGAATGCTAACATCACCCTGAACTCACCATGAAACATGTCAGCAGGTGTTTTTCAGCATAAAGATGTGGGAACGCTGTTCTGGGGTAACCTGTTGGAGCCTCCATTGACGCCAAACATGCAGCCAGAGCTACTATGGAATGATTTAGATCAAAGCATTTTTGTAGTTTTATAATGGCCTAGTCAAAGTACAGCTCTAAATCCAATCAAGAATCTGTGGCAAGGCTTAAAAACAATAAAACAAAAATACACACAGGTCTACTATTACTGAATTTGGAGATTTCTGATTTGTTGCCCTTGAATTTATTTGTTGTAACAAACTGGATGGAATATAAATTTACGCCACTTTTCAGATATTTTACTTCAGAAAAAAATCTGAAACATGCATATTTTCCCTTCCACTTCACTGTTGTGCATTACGTGTGTATTGATCTGTCACATGAAGTAACAAATGTGAAAAAAGTTCAAGGCAGATGAATGCTTTAGCAGTACTCTGTAGCTGCATGTGTTCTGATATCTGTGCAAAACTCAGCTAAAATTCAGCACAATGTGTTTGAAAAGTGTCTTCAGTGGAGAGTACAATCCAGAGCGTCAGATCTTGGAGAACGTTGCAGAAATCAGTGTTTAAATGCTTGGAACACTTGGGAAAAATTCAGTTCAGGTTCTTATTTGTTTGGCTTCATCTGTTTCTTACTGAGCCTTTGGCGCTTGGTGGCTCGGTTTCCTCTCCTATTTAAGAACAACGACCTGAACTGTGGCTCGTAAATCAGGGAATTCGACAAACATCCATGAACTCGCATGACCGCAAATCCGACAGCTCAGCGCAAGGCGGCCTCAGTAGTTTGAGCTCAGATTAAACGGAGACCTGCGATCTCGAAGATTCCTGGAAGTTCAAGCGCTCTATAAGCCTTTTACTCTTGCTTTCACTGATCTAATCCGAGCCTGTTGGACCTTCCTTTTTTAAAATGCTTGACAGCCTGTTGATTCTGCAGATCAGGTGCCGGATTCGACGTTTTGCTTTGCACCGCGGTAGCATCTCCCACAAACATCCAGAGCACATTTTTTCGGTAATTTCATTCATTCCGCGAGCATCTTGACCTAGCAGTTAATTCTGTTAACTGTCATTCAGCCCATTCTTCTTGGTTAATGTGCTTTTCAGTGCAGTGAATAATTTTGTGCTTTTTCTGTGGTCTCTGGTGGATTGGGCCCATGTTTTAGGTAATAATGTTCTCTTATTATGATTGCCCTCTTACAAAGGAGAAATAATGTGCCAGCTGCTGTTTAATGTAGTGGTTAATGGGGCAGCTTAATTGGGCACAGTGTTTAATTAATTAATGAGTTATATTGGGTCCTGAGCGTTGCACGATGATGGGATAATGCTCTCCGGGCGTTTCCTTTCAATGGGACTTTCCCGGAAAGGTTTAGACTCCCAACCACATGCAGACTCATTGCATTGTGCATCAGTAACAAACATAAAAAGCTTTAACAGAAACCTGCTCCTTATCTGCAGAAACCTTGCTGGTACTGACCTGAAGCAACACCGCTGTGTAGAAGTACCACACCTCAGCCGCATAAATTTCCCAGTTTCTGATTTATCGCTTTTGCAGAACTCCAGTATTCCTCTTTTGAAGTTTCTCCTACCAGAGAGGAAGTTATTTTTACGTTCGGCTGTGCTCAGGACCTTTTTTTTTATTATTATTATTATTATTTTGTTCGTTCAGGGCAGCTTGTCGATGCCGTTTCTTCCCCTCTGTCAGCTGCCACAGAAAAGTAAAAGGATGCTGAGATTGCTTCGGCGAGTCGTCCCAACAGAAATAAAAAATTGGACATCTTTGTCGGTGTTTGTCAGCGGGGAGGATGGAAAACGCAAATCTGCTGTTTTTGGGGAGCATATCTGGGAAACATTTAGGAAGGTAGAGATGATGACATAGGTAACATCTAATCTAATGTCTGCTGTTGGGTTTCTGATGTATGCATCAGGTAGCAGTCCATAAAGTCAGCTGGCTTCACCGTTATTGGCAGCTCTCTGATCAGGGAGACAGCTTTTTAATTCCCTCTCTTTGTTTTGTTAACTTCTAAACCTCCGTCATTTTATATCATTAATCTCCTGCTTTGCCAGACAAAATGTGACAAGAACCACGTCGGTGTTTTCTCCTCACTCCTCTACACCCTTGCCTCTTCCAACACATTGTGCCGCCTCCCTCAAAGGCCTTTGATCAGCAAGTGTGATTTTTAGCGCTGTGTACACGCGAGCAACAAGCCCTCTTCCTCCCTCCCTCCCTCCCTCCCTCCCTCCTCTTCTTCCTCCCATCTGCACTGCTGTGATGTGTGCCCTGTTCAGATGTGAAACTCAACAAAGACTGAATTTGAGCACTGACAAAGATTTGGTTCTGTCTCCTTGTCCTCGTCTTGTCTGTCCACCTCCTCTCTCCTCCTTGTCATCTTCTCTTCCTTCCACAGGAATTCCGAGGCCTCCTCATCCTCCAGACATATCTCCTTATTACCCGTTGTCACCTGGCACCGTTGGCCAGATCCCCCATCCGCTAGGATGGTTAGTACCACAGTAAGCAACTCCTTTTTATTATTACTCTTTCTTCTATATTCTCTTGTGAGTCTTTATGATGGTTGACAAATTTGATGGCACCCCATCATATGGAGAAAATAGATTCATCTAGCATGATCTCGCTCTGCCTTTAATTTGAGTACTTTTATTGACTCGAGAATTATTCCAATGTAAGGAAATCACAGACCTGTACTGAAAGATTTAGTAGAGTTTAGTAAACGCCGCTTGCTTACATTTGTAAGGCATCACTTCTGAACAACTAATTGCTCTGTAGATGGCATCTCACGGTTGTTACGGTGCCTTAGAGCTTGGAGATTTTTTTACACCTCGTACCACCCTGCTCACAGTGTGTGGTGGCATGATTATCTGGGTCTTCCTTCAGACTTGTCGACTCCTGGTGTAAATTAGGGGAGTAACAGTGCAGGTATTCGTAGCGAAAAGGTTCGTCTCCTCTACACATGGAGAGCGTTATTGTGCGGAACTGAAGTATGGAACTCTACGTTTCACCGCACGACTTTAAAAAGCAGCACCAAAACAAAAGCAGAGTATGAGGACTTCCTCCGCTGTAGTCTGCTTGGGAACATTGTGGTTTGTTGTTCAGCTACGGTGACAATGGAGGACCAAAACAAAGCTTGTCAGCTGTTTTATTTGTGAGTTCAGACAAGTACCTATTTTCTTGTTGTCAGGACGCATCTGCCTGACTTGACTTCCAGGTTTTCTTGTCTTTCCACTTTTGAGAAGTAGAATATTTTATCCCCTGGGAAACTTGGATTACTAATTAAAGTTTCTAGTCATTTTAAAAAAAAGGTATACATTTACAAAACAGTCTCAGCAACATTAGTGTAATAGGACTTGTTAGGGGTCCTAACAAAGTGGTGATTATATTAAAAATGATTTTAAACATTGGATATTTTATCCACTGAAAAAATGTACTCAAATTAAAGGTTAAATTTTTTTTTATTTTTTTTTTTTTTTTTACATTTTCTACTTTGATAAAATATCCAGTTATTTTAAGGCTATTTACACATCTTCATTAGGACGGGGGGGGGGGGGTGGCAAATAGTTTTTTCCCCACTTGGGGAGATAAGAGTTAATAATACAGTACACTGAAGATGATACAATCTCTCATGATCATTCCTGAAAGAGCTTCTCCTCCTTGAAACCCAGAGTTGACTTTCTAACGCAGTCTCTCCTGGACCTGCTTTCTCAGACTCTCACCAAGCTCAACTTTCCATTTTTCCGTCAAATCCTATTTTGCATGTCTGCGTTTTCTCCAATTAGAGCAATGAGCTGTGATTGCCTGTGTTTTACCCACAATTCCTCACAGAGGCTCTCCCCTGGTAACTCTTGTCAACACTTGTTAATATGACAAAAGGCTACAAATTAAGCTCTGTTAATTTAATGTTTTCTCACCGCGATCTAAATACCGAGAGAAGCCCTGAGCGCTGTCGTGGCGCCCTTTGATTCGCTGCACTTTATTTTGGTATAAATTTACATTCATTATTGTTTGTCTTTGGATGTGTAGACCTCAATTAGCGTGATGGCTCCATTAAAGGGACCCGCGCTTCGTCTTTAATTATCACAACAAAACACCTAGTTCCAGCTCGGGGAGGAACGGGGCCCCACTCTGTCGACTCCGAGCAAAGGGTTATGAAATTTAATTAGCCACTGCTATCAAGATTTGTGGCATTCAAATTGTTCGGAGTTTTCCCTCGCTTTGATCTGCGCTCTGCAATCCCCTCGATTTTTGTCCTGATCAAATGAGAATAAAGAGGCCCACGGTGGGGCTTTGGCGTCTCCTCTTCCATCAACCCCTTATTCCTTTACCTTATCCTCTTTCTTCTTCTCTTCCCCTCTTCCCAGGCAAGGTCAACCTGTTTATCCAATCACGACAGGGGGTTTTAGACACCCCTACCCAACTGCGCTCACTGTCAACGCATCCATGTCAAGGTGAGTTAAACCCAAAGTGTGTGAACACCTTCACACTCCCTTCCTTCTCACTCATGTGTCTGTGTCTTATCTGCACACTTTTACAGGAACTTCTCCCTTAAGGAGAAGCTCACACTCAACATCAGCGTGTTCAAAAGGCCAATTCTCCAGTGCAGGGGCTCCAGCTTGCATGCTCAAATATTAATTATATTTATCATTTTCTAATGAGGCCCCTGAAGAACGTTTACCCCCGCCGCATGTCAGGCAGAGCTGAAATGAAACGGAGGGGGCATGTCCTTGCTGTGAGTTGAAGCAGCCAAACAGATAAACAAACAGCAGCACTTTGAAGGTGACATGACGATGTAAAGCTTGCCTCGCTTTGGTCCATCCCATTAGGGTCTAGTTCAAGTGCTGCTGTGGACATTAGGGCTCTCACGAGAGGAGACGAGGGTGTGTGTGTGTGTGTGTTTGTCGTCATCTTGAGCACATGCTGGTGGTGAGGAATGCGTGTCCTCTATGTTGAGTTGGATTCTCTAGATGCTGCTCGTCTGGACGAGGGTTGCTTAGCAGTCTGGGGCTGAAGTCGAGCTTGAGTTTAATTACGGCCCGATTGGAAAAGCGGCTCCTGAGGGCGGCTTGTTTAGTCCTCAGTGACAGTGATGGATCATATATGCAAAGAGCGAGCAGCTGAGAAAGCACAGCCTCCTTTAGGCAGTATTAACATATGCACAGGTTTTAAAAAGCTTCAACATCACAGAAATGGCGAGGAAAACCAATCGTACTTTCTACTGAGATGCCAGAGAAAGTGCCGGAGTAACAGGAGTTTTCTCCAGCAGTATGACGCGTAGACTAAGTAGGTGTCGCCCCTCCCCCTTCTCTGCCTGTTGCTGTACACTGCAGCTGGCTTTTTACTCACTTAAAAGGTAGACGAAAATGTCTTTCACTTTTCGTTATGAATTTAAAGAATGAACAGCTGTTGCTGCCCCCCCCCAATCTGTTACTGTGCACTGCATGTCAGTTGGCTGTAAGAATTTAATTTAGTTTATTTATACTGAACCAATTATTTAAATTCTTACTGGCAATTTAAATGTGGTCGTAACTAAGATCATCCAGGTATTTTCAAAGAGTCGTGGGCAGGAAGAATTTCCAGTAGCAGTCAGTCTTGCAACAAATCTGAAGAAGCCTCCGACTGCAGATCGTTGCTGTATGACTGTCTCACAACTGTCATGAGATGCTAACAGCTCAATTAGCAGAGATATTTCACAGGAGCATTGTTGGCAAGCACTGCTAATCCACCTCATTTGTTTTTGCCACTTCTCTGTAAATCTCCGTCTGGCCGTACGGCTAGAAAGCCGGGCAGCGAAACGTTGGCGTCGGGGATATGATCCTTGCCCGTTATGATGGTTGAAAGAGATTGTTTGAACTTCTTCCTTCTCTCCCTGCTCTTTGGTCCTGCTCTGCATCCATGAAGCCTATTTTTCAACTCCTCTGGGATTTGGGGTCATAGTTCAGGTGTTATTTGAGCCAAACAGATCCAGTTCATATGCAGGAAATACATAAACAAAACAGTCCAATCATACAGACAGATTAAAACTTTTCAAACAGTTTTGTCCTAATAATACAATACAGTCGCTTTCAGTTTATAAAGCCAGCTGGTAAAAAAATGTCTCTCTTTGCAGCAAGACAGCACTGCCGGTCAGCTGGCTGCAAGAATGCTGCTGTGTAAATTCTGTTGTCTGGAAATATTTCCAGTCATGCCATGGAAACGTTACCCAGTTAACATGTGTTTTCATGTGTAAAACCAGGGGTAATTTTCCCCAAGGTAACCACACCACTCCTCCCAGCCCAGGCCTATTTTTCGCGCTACCTTCCGTCTGATTTCCCACTCAGTCATCTTTCCCCAACAAGTTTCAGGTGCTGTCAGTCAGTCAGATGGCAGGCCTGGTTGGATGTTGGCATCTGGCAGCAGCATCCCAGCCAACCTGAGCTTTAAGCGACTGCTAATTTGCTCCCTTAATGACAGCCCCTACAATGCGATCATCTTATTTCCAGTGCAGCTAATTGAATATACTGGCTGGGGGTGTATGGTAGGGGGATGGGGCTGGCCATGGGGGAAGAGCTAATGCTCCTGTGATGAGGCCCCTAATTGAATTAGTATAACTGAATAGATGGAGAGCTCTGGGAGTTCTCTAGAGAAGGAAGGGAGGGGTTTAAAACCCATGGCCCCACCCTTCCAAAAAAAAAAAAAAAAAAAAAAAAAAAAAACCAACTATCCACCAGAGGAGAAGAGAAAATCTGAAACAATCGGCTTAATTGTATCAAACCTCCTTTCATACGTAGCCTTCAGCTAGTTGGTTTTGTTCAAAGAAAAGCAAAACGGTCAGACTGTTGTGGCAGCTCAGTCAGTCTGCAGCGGGCTTCGCTGACTGCAAGCGGAGAAAAGACGATCCATAGCCCAACACTGTAGTCAGGAGTTGGGTTGAATTAGGATTCTGGGGTGGCGCTGATTAGTCGGACCCGGCACCCAGATTCTGTAAAACAATCCATCCTTTTATGAACGGAGTCAGAGATGGAGGGAGGAGCAAATCAGATGCATTATTTTGATAATGGGGTTGCAGCCAGAGCAGGTTGCCCGTCATTGTGCTGGATGTATGCGGGACAGGTGGGTGGATGTGAAGACCCTTACGCCCCTTGTGATCAAGCGTGCCCCTTTGATACGTCCTCCTGTCATGCCGCTTCCTCTCTTTCCTGCGGAACGGCCACATCATTATACATTAAACAAGCGCAGGGGGCTACCGGCAATTAAACCGTGCTGGCTAACGCTCAGGCTCACTGCGCCGGTGACCCAATCCCCCATTTACTTCACCCCGACAGCCATTCTTACCTTCTCAGATTGAGACGTAGAAGCCTCAGGGTTGCTAGATAGGTGGGGGTCTCCACTGCCTCTATATGTTGCTTAAATTGGTCCAAGCTGCCGCTTGCTGCTGATGAGCCTCGATGATGATGATGATAATGCCCCGGACGCTTCAAAGGGATGGCCGTCATGTTTAAACCATAACCTGGGCCACACGGTGGCTGGGGGGACGGGGGGAAGAAGGGCGGAGGCAGTGAGGGGACAAGGAGGAGTAGAGAAGGAGAAGAAAGAAAATGGATCTCAGAACAGAGGAAATTTTAACAAGTGCATAGAGAGCGAAGGAGGGAGAGAAAGGAAAACGGAGGGAGCGGAGCAGACGCAGCCCCTAATGATGGGCGCTGTGCAGCCACCGCTGCCGAGCTCCCCATCAGCAGATGACACGGCACAAACACCAGTGTGTCAGGGATGAAGGGAGAAGAGGGGGAAAGGAGAAATGGAGGAAAAGAGTTTGATGGGAGGAGGGGGGGTAGTAGCTGTGGTACTCCCCTGAGATGGCCTCCAACAGAAACTAGTTGTTCCTGGCGAGTTTATCCTCATCATTATATTCTGGCTCGGAGCCATGCAGCCAGACACACTCAGATAATGAGCTGCTTTAACAAAAAAAGAAAAGAGTTACTCCTTCTTTTTCTCCTTCATCCTTCTCTTAAATTTGTTTGGTCACGTGGAGGCCTTTAAACATACACATGCAGATATATACATGCTCAGATAATTAGCTCCGCACACTCTCTGTATGGCTGCATCTTGGCTGTTAAATCATTTCTTAAATAAGGGTTTCTGGCCTCAATATGTGGACCAGTTGGAGATTATGAAACGATGATGGGAGCGCAGGGAGAGTGAAGGAGATAAAGATGGCAGTGATGCTGACTGTGCTGAATTTGCAGAAAGCAGATGAAGATCCAAAATCTGGAGTGATAACTAGACCGTTTCACCCACCCTGCAGTATTGGCTCGACAGGAGATGATGGTTAGAGATTTGCCGTCCAAAATCTTGGCTTTTCTGTGGTTTTTTTATTACGGAGGTTTTCGTCCCCCTTAGACCGTTCTACATTTTGCCATGTTTCAACCACAAACTTCACGTGCTCTTAGAATTATAAACTTCAGTGTGGTTTAATGGATGGACCAACACAAAGCAGTACATAATTGTGGAGAGGAAGATAAATACATGATATTTTCTGATCTGAAAAGTGTGGCATTCATTTGCATCCAGCCACCTCAAATGAATATTTTGGAGAAGCAGCTCTCTCTGCCGTTAAAGCTGCAAGTCTTTTAGTCTCTTACGGTTTTGCGCCATCGACTTTTTGCCCGTTCTTCTTTGTAAAATAGCTCAAGCTCAGTCAGATTGGATTAGAAGCATCAATGAACATCAATTTCTAAGTCTTGGCATGGACTTGTCAATTGGATTTAGTTCTGGACTTCGACTAGGCCATTCTAACACATGAAAAATGCTTTGATTGTAGCTTGTTTGGTTGTCCTGCTCAAGACTTTTGAAGCCCCCAACAGGTGTTCTTGCGGGATTATGCTGGAAAAAAAAAAAAAAGCATTCCCACAGCATGATGCGGCCATCGCCGTGCTTTACGGCAGTGATGGAGTCTTTTGGACTTTTTCATTCTTCTTGTGGCAACCTTGTAAATGGGACTTCCTGTTAAGGGATTGTCCCACCTGAGCTCAGGGTCTTTTACCTTTTATTTGTAAGAAATTGAAAACAATGTGTCCTTTTACTTCCACTTTACAAATATGCACTACTTAGCGTTGGTCAGTCATATAAAACCCCAACAAAATACATACACACATGTTTCTTATTGGATTTTATTTAAATAGCTTTCAGAAATGTCATTGTGTCTTTGTTGGTTTCTGTTCCATTTTAATGAAAAACAGCTAAAAGAAAATGTGGATTTTTAAGATAAAAAGAAGTTCAGTTTCACCGCATCTGCATTGTGTTGTTTGTGCTCCATCTCCTCATTTCATCCTTGTCCATTCTGACGATTTACACAGCCTTCTGTCCTCCAGATTCCCCCCACACATGGTGCCCCCCCACCACAGTTTGCACACCACGGGCATCCCTCACCCGGCCATCGTCACGCCCAACGTCAAGCAGGAATCCTCCCACAGCGACATTAGCTCACTCAACAGCTCGTGAGTAACCCGCCCGCGTCCCAAACTCTCTGTCTGACGACACATTCAGGCTCGTCCCGTCTCATTTCGCCCGTCTTCTGTTGTCCTCGCTTTCAGGAAACAGTCAGACGCTAAAAAGGAGGAGGAGAAAAAGAAGCAGGTCCACATAAAGAAGCCTCTGAACGCCTTCATGCTCTACATGAAGGAGATGAGGGCCAAGGTGGTGGCGGAGTGCACACTGAAAGAAAGCGCTGCTATCAACCAGATCCTGGGGCGAAGGGTAAGTCCGGAAAACATGCTGACCTGGGTTTTTTTTTTTTTTATAAAAATATGACTCGGTCGTATCTGAATCTTGAAGTGCAAACGATTATAAAAGGCCTGACATGTTTGTCGATGCGCAGTGGCACGCCCTATCGCGGGAGGAGCAGGCCAAGTACTACGAGCTGGCCAGGAAAGAGCGACAGCTCCACATGCAGCTGTACCCCGGCTGGTCAGCACGAGACAACTATGTAAGTTTTTAAGTTTACAAGTCGTAACAGCCGCTTCTTTCTCCCCTTTTATTTGTTTTGGTCTAACAGGAAGAGTGTTTCTTTGTTTTTCCTCTTACACACAAACACCTAGGACCTCAGATTATTCTTTTGTGTTTCTAAAACTTGACAGATGACCTATATTTAAAGTGCAACCTGTTATTGTAGGGTGGAGTTTAATTCTCAGTTGTGTGAAAAATGGGTAAAAAAAAAAGTCAGTGGGTTTTTAATGCCTGTTGGTGAATCCTTGGGCCTGTTCTCATGAACACCAGGGTTCTGAAACAGCCTGGAAAAATAATGGAATTTAAGGATTTTCAATGTAAGTCAGGAAGATGCAACAAACCATGGAAAAATATTTCCATCCATCCATCTGTGATCTGTTTATCCATTTGTCCTCCATCCATCCTTGCATCCATCCATTCATGGATTCTTCATTAGAGTCTTAGATATGTGAAATTAGCAACTTCACAAAAAAACTCCTGTTTTTATACTTTGAAACTGGGAACCTTTGTAGGAAACCAGTTACTCTGTGCTGTAATACATTTTATTTAATGAATTTTTATTGCCTCTTCACCTTTCATCATATTGATTTTTTTTCCCCTTGGTGTCTCCAAAGTGGGTTCTTGTACCGACCAATAACGTATATTTTTAGACTCAGTAATGTAACTCTCTTCTTCATTGCTGTCTGTGGTAAAATCAGAACAACACTTGAGCTTTGTTCGTAAAAGCCTCCCTCAACTCTTCCCAACACTTCAGTTCACGGGAAACAAGACAATATGGTTTCCAGTAGAATCTTTCACCATCTCCAGGATATACTTCCTTTCTATTTTTATGTAGTCAGTGTGGAGCTTATCGCCACCTACTGGCGTGGCATGTCCACTGATAATAAGTAGACGTATTATAACTGGAGTATTGCAGTAAAACGCTGCCTTAACTTTCACCTGAGGAAACTTGGACTCAAATGGATCACAAGCATCCTTTTGGATTTATAATCATGACCTGTTATTATTTGCAGTCGGATCCTTTTATTTCAGTGTGCCTTCATGAAAGGAATTATCAACAAAAAAAGATTTATTTTCTGGTCATTTAACAAAACGATGTGTGTTTGGATAAACTTGACTATTCAGTCCTGGTGAATGTTTTGCAGCTTGGACATTTTGTTCTGATACATAAGTGCCAGATTATTCAGTTTCTGCATGATGCTGACCAGGGGAATCTGTTCAGCAGCTGTAGAGAAATATGTCTTGCTAAGCAGAAGCGTGTCAAAATGTCTCGCTTTTAACAGACGAAAATAGGAAAAAAAACAAGATTACAAGAAGAAAAGAGCAGAAACAGACGGCAAACAGAGAAAGGGGGAGATTTTTGTCTGGCCTGCAGTGGCTGTTACAATCCGGAGGGCAAAAACATAGCAGAGAGAGAGAAAGGGAGAGAGCAAGAAAGGGGAATAAACAGCAGAGAAAGAGTGAATGAATAAATAAGTAAACACAAAGATGAGTCCTATTCTCTGTTTCATGTTTTGGGCATTCTGCTATATAATAACTAAGGTTCCTGTCGGTGTCTGTCTCTTTTTTTCTTTCTATTTTTTTGGCGGCTAACCAACAGGGGAAAAGGAAGAAGAGAAAAAGGGAAAAGCAGCAAGCAGAGAGCAATGGTAAGTGAGCTGCAATTATCTCTTATATTAGAAGAACCCCATCATGTGTCAGGCAGATGTGACATCTTGCAAGATAAAAGTCAAACTTGTTTTTTTTTTTTTTTCTGTTATGTTTTTTTTTTTTTTTTTTATTATTGTGCCTGCCTTTTTTCTTTTTTCTCGGTATAGTTATGCTACCCAGTGCAATGTTTAAATGGTAGAGTTGCTTGTAAACCCCTCCCTTCTCTTTTTTTCCCCCCATTTTCCCCAGCTCTCCCTAGCTAATAACAACTGAATATGCATGACCCCCTGTAGTCCCCCACTACACCCCCCCACCCACCCTGCTTGGGCTCTTAGCCCCCTGGTATTTTGATATGTTTTTTAAGAACTTGAAGCATTTTGAAAGCCATTAACTTTGGCAGAGTTGTGTGCTTGGCCCTGTTTTTATAATTTTATATTGCCTTTGCCCTGCAGATCGACTGCACAACTGTGCCTTGTTGGTGCTCTGAGTGTGTTTGTGTGTGTCCCAGAACCGTGCATGCGTGTGTGCTTTATGCTTGCTTCCATGCATGCTCTTCTTTTAAATAAAAAAACAAATCACTTACATCTTAAAATTAAGGAGGTTTGCTAATTCTGTGATTTTTTTTTTTTTTTTATATCCATCTCTACTCTCCTGATTCATATTGTGAGGACGCTGTGCCGACTTGTTATCAATGTATTTTGCGCTCGTTTTGGTGACGGATTTCTTCTTGAAGGCCTCTCTATCTGTTCTTTTTTTTTTCAGAACACAGAGAATATTTTCCAAACCCTTGCCTTTCACTCCCTCCGATTACAGGTGCTAATGTCATTTTAAGTATCAAATTACTAACTGTTTCTTTGATTATTTTTCTTTTTAAAATCAATGTGTGTATGGGACGGGTTTTATCTTCAATTCTTAATTCTGAAATATGCTTTTTTTTTTTTTTTTTTTTTTTTTGCTTTGTTTGCTGCTTTCTTTTCCTAAAATGCCGATGTTCTTTAAGCTATAGGCTGTATCTCCATGTTTCTATATTTTGGCAAAATCACAATGCAGTGTGCTTGAGGAAGTGATAGATTATTGTGAAGTAAGGGCTTGGGACATCAGGGTAAACCTCCTTAATCTATATGCTTTTGGTAGCTGCCTTTTTGCCTTTCCAACAGGCCAGCATGAGTTTGGCCTTCTCCCTGTTTTTATAAGACTTATTCACTCAGACATGGCCTGGAATCAAACAGTGTTGTACTTCTACTACTCAGAAAGTTGTAAATGGGCATGGGCCGGTTAAGGCCATCAAGGTATATATCAAGCTTTTTTAAAAAGGTATAGTTTAAATGTGTGTGAGTTATCCCAAATACTACGGAGCCCCTAAGGGGACATGGGTGTATTGCACCAAATGCTCTTGGCAGTCAACCAAGCAATGTCCACAAACTCAAAATACTATAGAGAATGGCTTTAGGAGAATATATATCGAAGTTCCTGAAAACACAAAATATATCCGATAGTATCATCCAAAAATTAAAGTGCATTCTCTCATGCGCAAGAGAAACCACCTTTTTGTTTTTGAAAACCCATGTCCCCTTAGAGGCTCCATAAAATATAGTTCTTATGATTTAAAATCCCTTTAAGGTCTCTCAAAGAAACTGCCGGATTCGCCGACTCTGTGGAGCACAGAGTGGGGCTTTAAAACAATTTAAACGGCGTGAATTTTCTTGCCAAGGTGATTTTTGCCTAGTGAATCGCCAATGGCTTGGTCCAATAAGTCTAAGCTATTATAACGGACTTTATCTAGTTTTCAAAGTCTTATTTTAAAATAAGTAGGAAGTAGCTATCGAGTGATTGTTGTGTTGTTTTCACAAAGTCGAAATCAACGAACGTCTTATCGGGAATCCCATACTAGTTCGACACAAACATTAACCAGTGTGAGATTACACCGGCTGGCTAACTGTTAGCCGCTAACGGTTAGCTTAAATTTGTATCTTCTGTGGAACTTACCTGTTTTTTTTGTTTTTTTTTTAAGGAATACAGGATGGATACTTTGAAATTCAAGAAATCTTTGTTCGTAAAAACGCAAGACGTATAGTTTTAGGGGGGGGGTTTATTGTATTGCTGTGGAGCTGGTTGAAAACAAGACATTTTTGCTATTCCCGCGCATATAAGAAACACAAATTCAGCTGTTTGGAAATATTTCCGGTTGCAAAAAACACATCAGTTTTAAAAATACCGTGGGCAAACTCTTTCTTTTCAGGCTGGCTACTTGTGCAGATAGCTAAGCTAATTAACCAGCTAATATCAGCTTGTTATACTTGTATTAACATACAGATAAAGAGCAGAACAACAAAAAGATGCAATATTTTATTTCAGGGGTGTTTTATTCAATATTTCTGCTTTAGTCTATGTATTATTATTATTATTATTATTATTATTATTATTAATTGTAAAAATGAATGTAATATTTCAACAGTAGTGGACCTATGCCTGCTTTGTGAATGGATAGAGCAGATGACTTTGTGTTGTTCCACTTCAGATGGTCTGTGCTTATTTGAATCCAGTCAAACTGTTTGATACCAGGTCTAAAGATTAGATTCCCCCTTCAAGATCCAGCTTTTTTTAATCCTTCCCCTGGCTGGAACCAAGTCTCACTGCTCCCCCTGTCTAGTTTTGCCACCTTCGGATTAAAACTGGTAGCATCTAACAGCAGATTAATCCAACCTGCATTTGTTTTGTTTTTATCCTTTTAATCTATTAAGACCTATCCTAAAATCTGCTTTATCTTCCTTCAGAGTTTAAATTTTACGACTTTTGAAATGATTGTTCCTGTAATATCATAACTTGATAGTTTGCATGCTTTTGGATTCTACTAATTTCTGGTACAATGTAATTGTCTTTATACATATTTGACAATGGCCTTGTGGGGTTTTGGAGCCACTGCTTAGCTTCACAGATTCACCGTTTTCTGTCTTTTTTCTCCTTTCTCCTGGTTCTCTTATTTTACTGGTTTTGGTTCTCTTCCTCCTCCTCCTCCTCTTCCTCCTCCTCTGCTGGCTTCCCCTTCCCTGTTGTGGCATCAGACCTGAGCGCTCCTAAGAAGTGTCGAGCGCGCTTTGGGCTCGACCAACAGAATAACTGGTGTGGCCCGTGCAGGTGTGTATGGTGTGTGCTTGCACTGGCCAGGGCCAAGGTGAAGGCTGGGGACGTGTGAACGCTGGGAATGCCTCCCCTCGCTCTCTTGCTGCTCGTTTTATTTCCCTCTGCGCCTTCCTCCCTGTCTGTCCCGCTGGGCTATTGTGACCTACCCAGCTTCCTCCAGCCACGCCCTGCCGGTCTCTCTCTGGGTTCTTGCTTCCTGTTTGGGGAATATGGGTATCAACAGCGTACTCCAGAGTGTTTGTTTGGATGAATGATGTGTTTGCATGAACGTATGAATAAATACACAAGGGGGCGGTCATTGCAGAATACACAGTAGGCCTCAATGAGGTTGCTAAAGTCTAAAACTGGCAGGTCGAGGCTTGGAAGATCTGGAGTCCAATAGTTTGGTCCAAATGGAGGTTATCCTAGTGTTGCCAGCCTAAATCTAAGCCCTGGCTATGTTTTTTTTTTTTTTTTTGTCTGTGTAATGACATGTACATTTTCTTTTTTTCTTTTTTCTTTTTTTTTTTTTTTTTTTTTGTTTTTGTTTGTAACTCTTTGGCTAACAGATGCAAATACCCCAAAGAAGTGTCGTGCCTTGTTCGGGCTTGACCAGCTGAGTTTATGGTGCAAACCATGCAGGTATAACTGCTGTAGTCCAACTGAGAGGAAGACATCCACACTGAGCATTTTCCTCCTTCATTAATTGGCTCGAATGTCTTCCTAAAACACATGCTGACAGATGGAAATCTCTTTTTCCTGCTCCTATGAAATTCCTGCTCAGCTACTTTTTTTTGTTTTGTTTTGTTTTTTTTTCTTATTGAACTCAGTTCAAGCCCAGCGGCAGAAAATGGATTTCACAACCAACCTTATCTAAACACAGCATCAAGGTTTTTAGTGTGATTTGCAGTAATTCTAAATTATGGTTGAAATTCATTTTCTGCCCAAGCATTTGATGACACCCTCCCTTCTTAACTGTCGTGTATGTTCTAATTGGCAATGTAATGCTTACAAATTTAGCCCTGCTTTTCTCTGAGGGCCTGTTCAGTGACACTCTTTTCTGTGCCCTCTTCCTCCTCCTCCTTCTCCACCTCTTCTTCCTCCAAACTCCTCTTCAATAACCCTTACTTAGTCCCTACCTGTTGTCTTTCTGTTCTGACACAAGCAGTCTTTGAATTGGGGATATTTTCATGGTAGGTATTTGTTTCTGCTAAGTAACAACCCTTCTCTGTGTCTCCCCGCTTGCACCACAGTCATCGCAGTGTTTCATTTTCCTCGTTTTCCACATTCGAACGGATGGGCTCGGGATTAAAATTGAGTCTGTGGACGGCGTTTCTCCAGTGTTATTCAAATCTAGACGTGGGTTGGTTACTGGCATCAAGGTGTGCCAAGGTTTAAAAAAAAAAAAAAACAAAAACAAAAACATTAATAATTTCTGTATGATTGAGAAAGTGACCAGAGCTTAGAGTAACCCAACATTGCCCCTCCCCTACCTGTTGCTGCGCTCTGCTGGTTAACTGTCTAAAATAGTGCTCCCTTGCTTACAAGAGACAAATTCTGCTGTTTGTCAACTTCCTCTACATGGCCCTGGAGTAAGGGGCTCTGATGGGAGTTTATTTGGAGTCGAAGGCTTAACTTTCATTTGATTATAACGTGACTGGAAGAGCAGCTCCTGATGGTGGCTTGTTCAGGCCGTTGTGACAATGATGGATCATGTATAGAGGAAACCAGCACTTGAAATTCAGGAAAATCCCTGTATCCTTTAGGCATGGGACGATGAATGGCACCAAGGTTTTATTTGAAAAGTTAGTTTTAAAACCACTGCAATTATCAATGATGTGGAACATAACCCAGGGCTCACCCTCCCCCACTTGTTGCTGCGCACTGCTGATAAGATGGCTGAAAAAAAGCTTAAATACGTCTGGTTGTGGAAAAACCCGAGCAGCCATAGTGTGGAAAGGAAAGAAGTGCCAGGTAACACAGTATTAATGAAAGAATTAAGAATTTTGTATGAATCCTTCATAACTGAAAAAATATCAAATCATTTTCTATAATCCATATAATTTCTGTTATACTCTGGATCCTACATTTTGAAGTCCTTTTAATGAGGTGATAGAGAAAGGCACAACCAGAGATTTCCCCTGCTGTACGGTGTATAGATTAGCCCCTCCCCTACCTGTTGCTGCCAACTGCAGGTTAGCTATCTGAAAACAAAAATCCTACACAGTTTTTTGTTGCTTCCAAACAAAGATACATTTTTCTGTATGGATATATTTCAGAAGGGAAAAATATAGGCTGTGTACGAGCAGATAGATACCTTAGCTATTTAACCAGCTAATATGAGCTTAGGTGTCCTTGTGTTACCCTACAAAGAATGAACTGACCAAAAATTAACTATTCTTCACAATAAGCACTTAAAAATACGATTAAATTAGCATGTTTTTTGATATCTTTTTGCAAGTCTAAGGAGCAAAATCACAATAAATATTCTAAAAAACATATGACTGTGAAATTAAAATGCAATTGTAGCTTTTCTGTTTTAAATAAATTAGACCATGTTTTACATTTTTATTTTAAAGTGATCATATGTGAATTGCACACCGGCCAGTATCCAAGATAATCTTAGATTTACTCATAAACGTCTTGGAAATGTATTTATTTACCTGTCTTGTCTTGCATCCCACTCTCTCACCTGCATCATTTCCCCTGGGTCATTTTAATTCCCTTCAGTCCGACTTGCAGGTTATCAAACTTATGGCATTATTGTTGAAAGAGCAGCAGCAATTGCGAGGTCGAGAGATTGAAAAAAGTGCTAGGATCCAGTCAGAGAGGTTAAAAGTTCTCTCTGGTCTCTATTTCCTAAAAGATGCATCTAGTGTAATTTCCCGAGAGACAAGAGAATCAATAACATACACAGGCACATACTATAAATCAATATGTCTGTTAAAAAATGGATATTAGCTCATTTGTTGCAGTTTGACAGACAGTTACCGAGAGCGTTGTGTGTATGTAGGAGCAAAACGATACGTTTTTGATTCGCGGTCGATGTTCTGCCCCATCCAGAACTGCGGTATCCATGCGGACTGCTCCTAAAAGCCCATCCTCACCGTTTACTTGCATGGCTGTCTTTCACTCAGCATGTGGTCAAGGTTTCTGTGTGTAATCCTTTTTTCATTCTCAGTGTTTGCTCTCTGCATTCATAAAAAAAAAAAAAAAAAAAAAAAAAAATGTTTCCTCAGAATTACAAGACATGATTTAAACAAACAAACGCCTGAATTTTAAAACACCTCAGTCTGTTTTTACCTTCTGTATTGTTGCCGGTAAGACTTAAAACACCCCGTAGCTTCTGGGATAGAGATAAGAGCTGAGGGAGAGGGGTCACTGTCAGGGTCAGCGTAAAGATGAGGTGGGCTGAGATCCCCCCCCCCCACACACACACAAACCAAATCTGAGCACAGTCTTCACAAGAGAGCCACCACAGATAAATACAGCAATCCAAACTCTCTCGACTCCCCCTCACTTTGGTTTTTTAGACATCGGTTTCCATGTAGTGGTACTGGTGCGGCCTCAGGACTCGGCATGCAAGGGGGGAGGGTTTCTGATCTGATGCAGGAATGTAAATATGACGCCTTGACCCCTAAACTCATATTTGTATCTGTAGGCCAGATTTAGGGCAGCGTAGATATTGTTGACTTTTTTTCATTTGGTTCTGTTTCCTCCACTTTGAGTGGATCCATAAAGACTAAGACTAGTTCAGTGAGTGATCCAGTTTAAAGCCTAATCCTGTTTCCTGGTTTTACCCTCAAACTACTCTCAGCCACTAATTAGATGTAATTAAGGACAGTGGTTACTATAATACAATGTTAAATGTGATCCCAACTTCAGTTGTCAGATATTACTGACACATAAGCACAGCCTTACCGTCCAGAAAATGGCTGGTTGAGGAATGACAATGACATTCAACATGCTAACATGCGAGGGTTAAATAAGTGGTGGTGGGGATTTAAGAAAAGGCATTAAAGTGATAATACTGATACTGAGCACATTGATTGATAGCCATTTTCTTATTCACAATTCAAAATTATTCATACCCCTGGCATATTTTGGTTGAAAAAAATTTCATTCAACCAAGGAGTTTTTTTGCTCATCGGAATGACAATGATCAGCTATCAAAAGATTATTTAAAAAATTTAAAAGGAGCATTAGTTTTAAAAGATAATCACTTACAGTATCTACTTTTTATTTTCATGCCATAAAAGAAATGTGTGAAGTTATTTATGCCCTGCTTCATTCAGATTGCAGCAATCACTTCCCATCTTCTTCCACTGTTGTTTTGACGACTTATCTTTAGTCTTAAGTCGTAAGCTCCCTCCATAGATTCTCAAGGGTTTGGTCGGGCCGCAAGAAAACGCCAATATTACTTCCAGTAAGAACAAGCATGTTCCCTAAATTAAAAGACCACTTTTAACCTTGTTCTTGATTGTAAGGCGATGTAGCTAGGGGATTGGGTGAAATAGGGTTTATACTAAATTCAGGGAGCAAACCTGGTCATGTTTAATCTTCGTTCGTCCTTCCTGTTTGTGTTTTTTCACTTCCCTCCTGCTTCCTGCTATGTAATCTTTCCTAGATGTCTGTTTTCAATGGTGTAGTATTTCTACCACCTTTCCTTAGCTTAAGGTTTATGAAGCCATTCAAATACACCAGAGTATTTGTCACATTTGACCAAATATGCTTTGGTTAATTCAATAATGCTGAGGTGTATTTAAATGAGCTTCAGTGCTGGAGGGACTCAGAGTCGTACGATTCTGAAAATGTCTTTCTCTCACCTTGTCCCTCAGGAGAAAAAAAAAGTGCATTCGCTACATCCAAGGTGAAGGCAGCTGTGCCAGTCCTCCCTCTACGGACGGAAGCTTACTAGACTCCCCCCCATCCTCCCCTTCCTCCGTGGTTCCCTCTCCCTCTCCGAAAGAGTCCAAACCTCACACTGAACAAATGCAACCTCTCTCACTGACTATGAAACCGGCCCACCAGCCACTCCACCACCCGCACCTCCTGGCTGGGCCCCCACCGCCATCTTTGGTTCAGCTGGAAAATTCGGCCGCCAGCAAGACGCCCGGCGGTGCCTCCTCCCACAACGGCGCTCTGGAGCACAGTGACGTCTCGTCCTCGCGGCAGCCGAGCTCCTCCGTGGCGTCCGCCATGATCCGGCCGTCGGCTTCGCTGTGTCATTCCCACTCGCTCCTCCCCTCCACGGCCCCTCAGCCTCTGTCGCTAGTGACCAAGTCTATAGAATAATCTACCTTTCTTCTTCTCACACACACTTTCTAGGTTTTCTCTTTGCTCTATTTCACTTTCAGTCAATTTTCTCTTTGTTTCTTTGCCGCAAAGGCTTTGAAATTTTTAGTTTTTTCTTTTATTGAAGTTCATTGGTCAATATTTGACCCCTCGTTATCAAAAAAAAATCTAATTATTATACAATGAGTACAATGAGCTGTAGTATAGCTTTGTGAATCTGCCAAAATTTTTATGAAATTTTTTTTTTGTCTGGGTTTTTTTTTTTTTGTAGCGTTAAAACAGTGCAAACAGGAAGAAAACTAATCTACTTCACTTTCGAAAAGTTTTAAAGACAAATATAAAACAGGTAGGCTAGGTTATTCGACAAGCCCTTTTTCCTGAAAGAGTTGGTTCTTCTTCTTTATTTGTATTAAATACGAGCCTGCGAACCAATCATTCAACATCTGTTCGAACTCTCAGAGGGGCGCGGGGGCTAGCGGCGATGCCTCTCTGGGGAACAATTTTAATTGTGATGTTACTTGTTGTTTAAATGTACAGAATATCGGGGAGGGGTGATTACTGTGTTAAATATGCATTCTTCCACTGCGTTGTCTTTTTTTTTTTTTTTTTTTTTTTTTTTTTGGTTTTTTTTTGGTTTTTTGTTTACCTTTTGGGGCAGAGTCAGGCAAGTTTGGGCGGGTTCGGCAGGGGGAGGGCATGGATGGGGTGGGGAGGGTCGAGGGTTATTAAATTCAAAAATGTCACAACGCTAGGACCAGTAGTATTTATTGCTTTAGAGATTGCTTGTTGTATCTTGTTGTGTCTCTTTTTGACCCTATTTTTTGTTTCTTGATACATTGTACAAATGATTTTTCTTAAGCTAAACAACTATATGAATGATCCATTTTTACAAGGAGGATTTAAAATAAGAAAAAAAAAAATACAGCTTTTGTTATGTTTTTTTTTTTTTTTTCCTTGCTGAAAGCACCCAGATTTCACTTGTTCTGTGTAGATCTCATAAACAAGAAGTATGCACAACTTCATTTCCACAACCGCGTCTATATAAGCCATTTTACACACAAAGGAAGAAAAGAAAACTTGAAATCAGGCAGTGGGTACCGTGTCTTCAGTGGAAAAAAGTGTTTTAAAGCCCTTCTTTTTTATTGCACAGTCACATCTCTCAGACTGTAGATTCGTGTACAGATTTTTCCGTGCCAAAATTTTTGTGATAATTTGCCCTCAGCCCCCACCTCCCCCAGTTTTAAAAGAAAAAGGAAAAAAAAAAACACGCTGTAGGAATTTTTTTTTTTGTTTCGTTTCGTTGTTTGTTTTTATTTTAATTTTGATACCATTCTTTGCTGTGACGTTACATAGATTGCTATGTATGTAGTATAAATGTTGCTATAACAAATGTGTTTGGTAGCAAATTGTCAAATATTAAAATTTAAACTTAATAAAAAGACGGACATCATACTGTATAAACCCACGAGGGCCAAAATTATGTATATTAGGAGGTTCATAAAAAACTATTAAATACAAAAAAATACACAAACTGCCACTTTTAAGTACACTACTACATATAGGTAGATAGAAAAAATAGGCATGTTGATGTTGCAAGAGGCTGTAAAAAAGCTACAAGAGAATCATCCACTCGGTGCCATTGTAGTTGACATGACGCGACTGTAATCTGTCGATTTCTTCTCTGGTTTATTAAGATGCTAATGATAAATAGTTTGAATGTTTCCTTAACGGCTGTGATGTTCCTGTTCTATTTTATGCTCTTATCTTTTTGTTTGTTTGTTTTTTTTCCTGTTATTTTAAATGGTTCTAAAACCATGTTTTTTGTAATGAATAAATGTTTATGCTGTACAGTCTCTGTAGCATGCAGTTCTGTATTAATAAAAGCAACTTAGTATGTGCACACCTGTGTTTTCTTCTTATTCCACCCCTCTATCGCCTGTACCTGCTTATCATTGCAGGTTCGTGGGGAAGCTGGTCCCTATCTCCGGTGGTCACTGGGTGGGGGTGCCCCCTTGGAGAGGTCACCAGTCCAACACAGACACACAGGAAAAAAAAAAAAAGCCATGCAGACACTAGAGAAAGCAGTTTACCAGGAGTCATGTTTTTAGACTGTGGGAGGAAACCAGAGTACCCAGAGAGAACCTGTGCATGCATGGGGAAAGCATGCAAGCTCCTTGCAGAAAGAACCCAGGACCTTCATGTTGTGCTACCAACCATGCCACCGTGCAGCCCCCTTCTTCTTCAGCTATCAACTTTCCAACTTACTGATTACAGTTGTAGAGTGATGGTCATTTCACGCTTTCACCATTTCATACTTTTGCAGTTTTGGTCTTATCATACTAGATTTTGTGGTGGGGTAGGAAATGAAACCATCAATCGATGGACATTGCACCTCGGCAAAGACTGGCATTGAGTGTTTGCAATATTTTCCACTATGGAGGAATTTTGCCCCACTCTTCCTAGCAAGACTTTCAATTCAACCACATTGGAGGATTTTCAAGCAGAAAATGCCTGTTTAAAGTAATGCCACAGCATTTCACCACTAGGATCTAAGTCTGTGCTTTCACTAGGCAACTCCAAAACCTTTCTTTGCAATTCAGAGATGGACTTGCTCGTGTGCTGAATCATCGTCCTGCTTCATAACCCAACTGAGCTTGAGTTTAAGGTCACAAACTGATGGCTGGACATCCTGCTTCATGATTTTGTGCTGGAGAGCAGAAATCAGAGTTCCAGCAATTACATCAGGACATCCAGGTCCTGAAGTGGCAATGCTGTCCATCACACTTATCTTTGACCATGGGGATGATTTTCTTTTTCTAAAATACTTTTAGTTTTGCACCAGATCTAACTGGAGAGACACCTTCCAAAAAGTTTAGGGGATCATCAAGACTTTGTGTTTTTGCGCAGTAGTGATGATACTCCTTGATACTCTCCCATGGATGTTATTTTTGCCAAGTCACTCTCCTATAGCTGAGCCAAGTTGAGGGCTGCAGTGCTTGAGATGTTCTGGATTCTTTCGTGACCTCCTGGATGAGTCGTCAGTCCGCTCTTGGGAGTAATTTTGGTAGACCAGGCACTGCAGGGAAGGTTCACCACTGCTCCGTGTTTTCCCTATTAGTGGATAATGACTCTTGCTGTGGATCCCTGGGGTCCCAAACCCTTTGCAACCATTTCCAGACTGATAGATATCAGTGACTTGTTCTTGAATTTCTGTAGATCAGGGGATGGTGTGTTGCTTTTTGAAATCTTTTAGCCGACTTCATTTTTTTCAGACATTCCGTTTAAGTGATTTATTGATTCTGCATGTCTGGCAGTAGTTAGAGCTGAGCTGGTTTAGATAGATTTTTTTTTTTCCCTTAATGTATTTATTTAGATAATTTTTGTCTGACAATAAAAATTTAAAAAAAAAAAAAAAAAAAAAAATCAAAACCAGAAAAAAATGCGTAAGGAGACAGATAAAAGATCCAAATTTTGAGTTTCCCACCAGACAGGCACTATCATTATTATTAATGACAGTCTACCTCAGAAGTCTCTTATTTGTGCAGCCAATGACTCCAGTTCAAGAACTGTACAAGTTTGGCCTGCCAGCACAGGTGGTTGATGCAGATCGAGACTTTTCCACAAATTAAGATCTCCATCCATAGTCTCATCTGAGATTGAGTCATGAGGGCAGCAGGTCCAGGAGGGAACCCCATCAACATCCTCCAGCTAATTCTGGGGGGTCTATAGTCCATCCAACGAGTTCCGCAGCTTCCTCCCAGTAGGACGTGCCTGGAAAACCTTCAAAGGTGGGAAACCAATAGGCATCCTGATCAAGCTGCCACAGGATGACTGATTCATTTTGATATGGAGAAGCAGTGACTACTGTGAACTACCCCTGGATGACGGAGCTCCTCGCTATCTGTAAGGCTGAGTCCAGCCAGCCTTAAGCTCGTTTCGGCCGCTTGTATCCAGGATCTCGTTCTTTGGGTTATGATCCACGTCTCATGACCACAGGCGAGGATTGGAACGTAGACGGAGAGCAGCACCCGCTTTACCACAGATGAAGCACCAACTCTTCTGTCCATCTCCTGTTTCATCCTAACATCGCTCGTGAACAAGACCCCAAGATACTTGAACTCCTTCGCTTGAGACAGCAACTGACCCCTAACCCAGGGGGGGTCAGTTCACCTTTTTCTGGTTGAGAACCATGACCTCAGACTAAGAGGAGCTAAATTTCATCTTGGCCACTTCACACACAGCTGTGAACCACTTTGGTGCACACTGGAGGTCATCGTTTTTTTAAAAAATCTTCTTATAATAAAAAAAAAAAAAGTTAATTACTAACATTACTGATAGATGTCAGTAATGACGCTTTTTGCGTTCTCTTTAATTTCATAGTGAATAGAAGCACATCAATCCAGTGACTTTTACTGAATACATCTGTTTGTAATTAATGTATTAAACTTGGTTAAATATAGCAAGCGTTTTCGGTGAAAGACGACCCAAATCCTGTTCCCAGTGCTGGGTTTTGTTTTGTTTTTTTTGCTCTATCAAGCTTAAAAAACATTGGAAACTGGACCCCTTTATTTTAGTAAGGCAAACATGCAAAACCCTTTTTAAGTTTTGGATCTGTAATAATTTACACATCCCTCTTCTACAAAAAACAAAAGTCTGACTCCTAATATTATTTATTTTACATACTGCATGCTTAGTTTATTGTCGCTCTGGTAAAAGAAAATCTTTTTCACATGTGATTTCATATTCCAAGCCACTGATGTAGACGACAAACATACACAGAGACATAAACATTTCCCTGCAGACATAACATGCACTCCCTCCTCTGTTTCCCTCCCTCCACTTATCACAAGAAACAGGTGGACAGAGCAGACAACATGACACAATAGAATACAGGGAGAATAGCCAGTTGTCATAGGAGTTTTAGTGTGATGATAGCTGAGGGGGCAATACTTTCTTAAAATGGTCTTTTGTCCAGTCTAGGGTTCTGGATTTGCAGCCAGATGGGAGTGAAGTGAAGAACCGGTTCAGAGGGCTGTTTGCTATGGTGCCTACAAGGCGTATGGTGGCGTATTGTGTGTCAGTCAGTCAGGCTGGGAGTGGGAAGGTGTGCTATTCCGGATGCGATGTGTGAGATTTTAATGAGTTTGTTCTTTCTGGTGACAGTCTAGTGAAGAAACAGGGGGGGCAGTAGGATGTGGGGGGGGGGGCAACAGAGAGTAATATCAGTTTGCACGACATACTGTCTCTGTTGTGCACATTTCTGTGTAATGGTGACATGTTTTTTGAAGCTTGGTTTATTGTCTATGGTGAGCCCAAGGTGTCTGAAATTTGGCCCACTCTGGAGGTTGTTAGTTTGAGTAAAAGGGAAAATGATCGCAAACCTTTAGCTCGAAGATGAACGTATTCAGGAAAGACACCACAAATCGCACATTAGACAAAAGTTTTATTTTCTTAGTCTTCTATAAAACAGGACCCTTCTGTCAGTTCTATTCAAAATGGAAAATAACATTTCTAGAGGTTGAGCTGTGCAATTAAACCTGCCCCAAGTGCTGTTTATAACTTTGTTTTTTTTTTTCTCTCTCTCTCTCTCACTTTTCTACAAAGAGAAGACGGTCGAAACACTTTATAATGGACTCCCATTATTTGTGGGATCTAGGAACCATAGCTGCACACAAATAGCTAAAACTCACAAATATTTGAGACCCCCTCTGCCTATTTTAATACCTGAAACACAAAATACACCCTAATATGCAATGGAAACAGTCTTGGTGCTACTACAGAAGCTAAAATTCCCCGTTCTTCCTTATTTCTGCTCTTGGGGGTACAGCCAATCAGCACCTAGGAATATGAATGGTGCTTGTCGACTGGCTGCTTTGTAAACGCCAGGCAATAGCATGTCAAGCAGCGTCTAGATATGTCAGCTTCCCAAGCTACATCTTTTGAGTATTTTAAATATGCTCTACGAAAATCTCCATGAATAGGCACATTTTTTGCAAATAATTAAGAGTTATGTTCCACAAAAAAATCCTCAAATAGGTGGGGGTCTCAACAACATGGACACACACTTCATTTCTGTTTTCAAACTCTTATCAGTCTTAGATTGTGTTCATTTTCAGAGAAACTGAAGTTTGGATTTTCATTTGCTGTAAGCTAAACATCTGAAATATATCACTGTGTAACGACTTGACATTATGAAACTTCCGTTTTTGACGTTACTCTAATTTATTAAGTTGCATGTCTGTTTACATACCCTTCAGGACAGTAAGAAGTCCTAAATATGGCTGGATGATCAGTTTTTCCTGCTATTAAAGTTTTCAAGTAATTCAACTTTTTAAGTCTTCCAAGAAACCAGAACAGAGACAGCTGGGAGTTTATCCGGCAAGACTTTAGTTCAGTAGTATAACTTTGGAGGGGATGCTGTCCTTTCTACAGGAAGAACATGAAGGCAGCATGTGTAATGAAAAAATGAACAAGGCCAAGAACGGACTGTTGCAGAACCAAACAGCTCAGGGGACCGAGGAGAAACCTTTGCTCATAAAGTATGACTTCAACAAAAAGAATGTGTTGGATAAGTGCACGCTGTGCCAGGTGACAGTTCGACACTGTAGTACAGTAAGTTTCTCAACATTATTACTGCAGAAGTGCTGGATTCAAATGTTGTTAAAGCTTGATTAAGTAGAAATTATGTATACAATTATATGTAATCATTAAGTTAGAATATTCGTTTCGATGACACTTGTTTGTCTCATTGATCGATTTTTAGTTTAAGGACCACAATATTTTTATGGCCTTTAATCACATCAACAAAACTTGTTTTAACCTTTTAAAAACTTCTTGACACCTTATTAGGTTACCACCACAAACTTCGATATATTCTATTGGGGTTTTATGTGAACTCAAAGTTGTGCAAAATTATAAAGTGAAAAAAAAAGCATGATTTGTTTGTTTTGTAAATAAAAATCTCAGGACGACAACTGTATTCCCTTTTAATCTGATGCCCAAAAATAAAACCCAGTGCAATGAAGTGCCTTCAGAAGACACCAGATTAGTGAAGAGCTTCCATTTGGTCCTCAGGACCCACTGTCCTGCACGTTTTAGGTTTTTCCCTGCCTCCACACACCTGATTTAAATAAATGGGTGACTGCCATTTTTCTGCAGCCACTAAATGGCAGCTGAGGAGGTAACACATTCATTTGATTCAGGTGTTCTGGTGCAGGGAAACATCATAAAGGACAGTGGATACTAAGGACCAGGACACTTGGAGAACACTAGTGAATAACAGCAAGCAGGTCAAAAATAAAGTTTTGGAAAGGTTTAAAGCAAGGTGAGGTCATAAAACATCCTACAGAGCTCTGCTCAGTCCATCATCTGAAAGAGGAAACAGAATGCTACGACTGCAAACATCAAGAGGTGGCTGTCCATCGAAGAGGACAAGAGGCTCATGGTAACTCTGGAGGAGCAGCAGAGATCTATAGCTCAGGTCAGAGAATTTATTGATACATTTGTTAGTTTTCCACTCCATAATCCAACCTGTGAGGGGTAGAGAGAGGAAAGATGCAGTTGAAATAAAAGCCATGAATAGTTCTGTTGGCGGTTTGCCAAAAGCCATGGAGAGGACACAGCAAATGTGAAAGAAGGTGCTCTGGTCAGATGAGATCAAAATTGAACTTTTTGGCCTTCATGCATAAGACCACAGCAGAAAACTAACACCATGCATCACCCTGCAAACAGTATCCTCACTGTGAATCATGGTGGTGGCAGCATCATGCTTACCACTGCAAGGATGGGAAAGCTGATCCAAGATGATGGGAAGAGGTTGCGAAAGTCTTGAGATTGGAGTGGAGGTTCAGCTTACAGCAGGATAACAATCCTAAACATTCAGCTAAAGTTACAGTGGAGTGGTTTAACTCCAAGTATTTTTTTTATAATGGTCTAGTCAAAGTCCAGACTTGAAAGGTGATGTTCGATCATGCTCTTGGGCTATTCTGACTGAGCTTGAGCTTTCTCACAAAGAGTGCAAAGAATGGGCAAAAAAGTAATTATCCCCTCAGATTTAGTTACAGCAAATGTTGGTTCTACAAAGTATTGACTCTAGAGGGCTGAATTTAAATGCATGACACACTTTTAGATTTATACGGTTTCATTTCCTTTCTGCTTCTTTATGTTGACCTATCACATTAAGTCCACATCCACACAGGAACGTCTCTAAAGCGGATTGTCCGTTTTGAAAACACTGGCGTCTACATGCCACTGTTTCCAGAAATGTTTTCATCCACACACAAAAAAAAAAAAAAAAAAAAAAACCAACCCAGAGAACTGCCCATAATGCTATGTTTACTCCCCAGTCTATGGGACATGCGCGGAAAGCCTCCACACGACAACAAGAAAACAAGGATGACGAACAGCAATGCGAGTGGGGTCTTTTACGTGGAGTGACGATGAGGGTGAGCTTCTTTGTGTCTTTTATTTATATATATATATATATATATATATATATATATATATATATATATATATATATATATATATATATATATAAAATTCCCTTCTCACCCTCCACGGGTGGTCTTTCTCAACCTCTGAGCTCGGGTCCTCTACCAGAGGCCTGGGAGCTTGAGGGTTCTGCGTAGTATCTTGGCTGTGCCGAGAACTGCTCATTTCTGGACTGAGATGTCTGACGTTGTTCCTGGGATCTGTTTTAGCCACTGCTCCAGTTTGGGGGTGACTGCCCCGAGGGCCCCGATGACCACAGGCACCACTGTGGTCTTCACCTTCCAGGCCTTCTCCAGTTCCTCTCTGAGGCCCTGGTATTTCTCCAGTTTCTCGTGTTCCTTTTTCCTGATGTTGCAATCGCTTGGTATTGCTACATCCACCACAACGGCTTTCCTCTGTTGTTTATCCACCACCACGATGTCCGGTTGGTTCGCCATTACCATTTTGTCTGTCTGGATCTGGAAGTCCCACAGGATCTTAGCTCGGTCATTCTCCACCACCTTTGGGGGTGTGCCCCACTTTGATCTCGGGGCTTCCAGTCCATATCCTGCACAGATGTTTCTGTACACTATGCCCGCCACTTGGTTATGACGTTCCATGTATGCTTTCCCTCCCAGCATCTTGCACCCTGCTGTTATGTGTTGGACTGTCTCAGGGGCCTCCTTGCACAATCTACACCTTGGATCTTGTCTGGTGTGGTAGATCTGAGCCTCTATTGCTCTGGTGTTTAGGGCCTGTTCCTGTGCAGCCAGGATGAGTGCCTCTGTGCTGTCCTTGAGTCCAGCTTTTTCCAGCCATTGGTAGGATTTCCTGATATCAGCCACTTCAGTTATTTGTCGGTGGTACATCCCATGTAGGGGCTTATCCTCCCATGATGGTTCCTCCAGCACCTCATCCTCTGGTCCCCATTGTTTGAGACATTCGCTGAGCACATCGTCGGTTGAGGCTTTGACCTTGATGTATTTATGGATCTTGGATGTTTCATCCTGGACAGTGGCTCTCACACTCGCTAGTCCTCTGCCTCCGTCCTTACGGCTCGTGTATAGTCTCAGGATTCTGGATTTAGGGTGGAACCCTCCATGCATGGTTAGTAGTTTCCGAGTTTTAACATCCATGGTCTTTATCTCTTCCTTTGGCCAGCTTATTATTCCTGCAGGGTATCTGATTACTGGCAAGGCATAGCTGTTTATCGCACGGATCTTGTTCTTGCCATTAAGCTGGCTTCTCAGGACTTGCCTTACTCGTTGGAGGTATTTGGCTGTGGCTCCTTTCCTTGTGACCTCATCGAGGCTGCCATTTGCTTGTGGTATTCCCAGGTACTTGTAACTGTCCTCAATGTCTGCTATTGTTCCCTCTGGGAGTGAGACCCCTTCTGTGTGGATGACTTTCCCTCTCTGTGTAACCATCCGACCACACTTCTCTAGTCCGAATGACATCCCAATGTCAGTGCTGTAGATCCTGGTGGTGTGGTTCAGTGAGTCGATGTCTAGTTTGCTCTTGACTGATGGTGGCTCCGTTCTTGAGTCGGTATCCGTAGCCAGTCTTGTTGATGACTTGGCTGAGGGGGTTCAGACCTATGCAGAACAGCAGTGGTATATGCCACATTTGATGGACACTTGTGCAATTGGCTTGTAGTTGGCTTCAAGGGTGGTTTTCCACATCCCCATCGAGGCTGCAATGAAGGCTCTTAGAGTCCTGTTGATGTTGTACATCTCTAAATGATCCAAGTGTGTGGCATTGAGTCATAGGCTTTCTTGTAATCAATCCAAGCCGTGCACAGGTTTTGCAGTCTCGGGCGACTGTTTGGTCTACCAGGAGTTGGTGTTTGGCTCCTCTGGTATTTATGCCGATGCCCTTCTGTGCTGTACTCATGTACGTCTTATCCATGTGCCCACCTATCTTAGCTGCTATGATGCCTGACATGAGCTTCCATGTTGTAGAGAGACAGGTTATTGGCCGATAGTTGGATGGGACCGAACCCTTTGAGGGATCCTTCTGGATTGTGCGCCCTTCAGTTAACCATTCAGGGTGAGTCCCACTTTGTAGCAGCTGGTTCATTTGAGCTGCCAGTCGCTCATGGAGGGCAGTGAGTTTCTTTAGCCAGTAGGCATGGATCATGTCAGGAGATACCTGAGGAGATCATACCTGAGACTCTTTCTTGGACATCTGCCACTGTGATAGTTACTGGGGCTTGCTCAGGGAGGTTGCTGTGGTCATCTCGTAGAGAGATTAGCCACTGTGCATTGCTGTTGTGGGTCGCCTCCCTTTCCCATATGCCTTTCCAGTACTGTTGGGTCTCCAGCCTTGGTGGGTCTGCTCTGTTGTTATTACCCTGCCATTGAGAGTACACTTTAGCTGGTTGGGTGGAGAAGAGCCGGTTAATCCTCCTGGCTTCATTTTCTCTCTTGTACCTCTTTAGGCGACTGGCCAAGGCTTGGAGCCTTTGTTTGGCAGTTTTGAGCGCTTCAGGTATGGGCATCTGGCTGTACCGCTTGGGTACCGGTCTTTTGATTGCACCTCTTTGGAGCTCTGACAATTGACTCACTTCCCTCCTTGTTACCTTGATTTTAGCCTCTAACCGTCTTTTCCATGGTGGGTATTGAATCTCATGGTTGCTCCTATAGCCGAGCATCTCAAGGATCACTGATGCTGAGTTGTACACCAGCTCATTGGTTTCCATTATGGTGTTGGTAGGGATCGTTCTCAATGCTGCATTCACATCTTCAATGAGACTTTCTGATGGTACTTCACTCAGCCGTTGTAATTGGCATCGGGATTGCCTGGTGTTCATTCGGGCCACGATCCTACCTCTCAGGTCAGTTGCTTTGATGGTTCGTTCATTATTGGGGCTGCGTACCCAATCTCCGGGTGGGGAGTTGAAGCTAACTCCCCTCTGACCTGGCGTCCTGGCTTGTGTTGTACCTCGTCTATCTCAAGTTGTGACAGCATTTGCCGTTTGCGGATGTTGGAACACTGAGCTACTAGTTGTTTGGCAGTTAGCGTTGAATGGGGATGTCGATGTAACCATTCCTCCCGCATTCTTTGCATGTAACCCCTCTGACTAGGGTTACTTGAGTAGTAGCATTCCAACAGATCCAAGTTTTCACCTCTCGCCCAATTCCGTCTTGTTCCAGTAACCCATTTTTCGTGAAGGTGCCCTGGTTCCCCAGCACCTGATGCAGACCTTTTTTGGCCGGGCGACGTCTGAGCCGGCATGGCGTGTATTCCTTTGTCACTCATCATGAGGTAGGCAGTAGCGCGAAGGATCTTGCCTAAGGACCCACACTGGATATCTCAACCAAGCGACCCGGCCTGGATTCGAACCCCGGTCTCCCGGGTGAAGGTCGGGTGACTTACCCATTGAGCTACCCAGCCGCTTTATAGGTCAGGTTAGAGATTAGGTTAATACGTCAGCGTTTTTACATGAGGCGTTTTAGCAGTCCACATGAATTGGTGAGGGCGAAACATTTGCTTTGGAACCCGTCTGAGAAAAGAAGAACCTTTAGAGTCCCCTTAAACGGTGCAGGGCACAAATGGTTAAAAACATTAATGTTTTAAAGAAAACATTCCTGTGTGGGCGGGGTTTAAATCCCAATGAAATACAGTAAATTATGAGTTTGTGGTTGTAACATGACAAAATGTGAAGAAGTGCATGTGAAACTGAAAGTTATTTGCAAATATTTGAGACTCCCTCTAAAAAGTGTGTACTTTAGTAGTTTATTCACCAAACATATCTTGATATGCATGAATACACACAGTGGAAACCGTGTTGACGCTACTGCAGAAGCTAACATCCACACTCCTTTTTGTCTCTGCTCCTTGGGGTGCAGTCAATCAGTGCTAAGGAAAATGAATGGCGGATTGTAATATAATGCTGCTGAATAACAACATGCACACTGTTTTTCACCATAACCATGAGTTATAGAGAGAGGATAGAAAGTGTAAAGGAGACCAAACCAAGATATTATTTGAAAAAAAAAAAAAAAAATCCTCTTTCTCTAGTTTGAATGTACACAGCACACACATTTAAAGTGTTGCATTTATCCCTAAACAATGAGTCAACCATCAACATACAAGGTTGTAGGGTGCAAGGCGGGTCTATTACAGGGGGAGGCTTTGTATACCTGAGAGGAGAAGCGACATGTTTTGATGTCAGCGTGGCATGGAGGAACAATGTTGAAGGCCATGGCTTCAGGCAAAAATACAAATCAGAAAAACATTGCAAAACATTAAACGCATCTCTCGCTTTACACAAAACAAGGAGCAAAAGATCTTCTTTTGGATGTTATTTATAAACTGAGATGTAAACCCCTGACCCAGATCACAGTGGAAGAAGAAAGGCTAAAGAATATGGCAAAAACACCCTCTGTCTGAGCTAGTAAGGAACAAAATGAAACATTTCCATGTGGCTCTACTGATACAGATGTACCTTTTCTTTAATGATGCCCATCTTTTCTTCTCAATTAGGGTTTCACATGAAGTCAGAAAGGAAAAAAATGGGGGTACAGGGCTGCTGTTCAGTTTCTCTGCTCACACACGTGTCTCAAAGATGCTTTTTAGTGTTAGGCTGTGACTATCTTTGGAAAAAAAAAAAAAAGAGTTCTTATAAAGCTCCTGACGGATACAATTTTTAAAAAGGCCTGAAGTGGATGGTTAGTTCAAAAGAATACGCTGAAACCAATTCCAGTGCACTGCAGCCCTGCTGTGACCCTCATCAGGGAAGAGCAAACCTTCTTTCATTCCCCATGCACTTTAATACGCCACTCTCTCAGGAAGCCTGAATTGAACACAGCAATCGAAATTAATGGCTCTAAAACCACTTGAGTAATTGTTTGGGAATTACTCTACAGAGCCAGTGGCCTCTGTGCTGTTCTTGAGCATGTTTCGAAGGATACGCTCCAATGTAAAAATGGTTTCTGCATTGAATGGCTCCCATAAATAAATAAGCCTCAGTTCATGTCTGCACTTGTTCCAAGTTTGCTCCTCATATTCACATTGAGAAATTATACAGTTCTTCTTGTTCGAAACGAAATGAAGACACCTGGATTGGCTGCTGAGCAAACGCCAGCCAATAGCGTGTCAAGTAGCATTGCACCTAGATATTTCAGCTTCCCAAGCTGCGTTTTCATCAGATATTTTAGATATGCTCTATAAAAAATCCGCAAATAGGCAGGGTTTCTTTAAATAATTTGGAATTATGTTCCACTGAAAAATCCATGAATACTGAACAGCAAATACTGAACCATGAATTGATTGACCTGCTCTTACAAAACTAGCTAAGATTTTTCAATATTAATGTTTCAATACTTTTTTCATACTCAAGTCATCAAATCTGTGCAGCCACTTAAACCCCAAACATAGATATAAAGTTGTGGTTGCCAAGAAAGCTGTCATAACATCTAACAACAAGAAAGAAAGATCATCAAGTAGACAAACATACAAACAAAACACATCACCTAATTTAGTACTGAAAAAGTCACTAAAATAAATCTGCTCAATTTATACACTTTGTAGACTGTTTATTATACATAACAGTGGCTTTAGATGTCAGCTGTTTGATGACTGTGCTGGCCTATCACATAACTCAGGTGAGAGCAGGAAGATACGGTGTTTATGAGTGGGGATCATGCACGGAAATAAATAAAATAAAAAACATCAAAGAGAAATATAAACTGACTTTCACTAGTTTAAGTCCTAAAAACAATCATCGTACTCATCACCACTAGTTTCAGCCTCTCCGCCCATACAAAGAGGACTGACTAACAATTTTTAATGAGGTCAGGTCAGCTGATTATTTTTAAGGTTTTTTTCATCTAATACCAAAGTTTTTAAACTGTCGTACAACCACTGGTGGCACTAGGCTCGTTGCAGTGATCTTTGGTTCAAACAGAAACTATTAGAAAGAGAAGTGCAGTGCAGGATATTTACAGAACTTCCACGATAAATGCTGGTATAGAGCTAGCAGCTACTCATTTATCCTGGGGTTGGGACATGGATCTTGGACGCCAAACTTCACTACGTTCTGCGTGTGAAAAACAGCAGGATATGCACAGAATATACCATCTTATTTACTAACAGAGGTTGTAAAGTACTCTGTGTGAAATATTTGATGAGACAAAAACCCTCAGAAGTGAAAATTAACATTTTATTACTGCAGCTATCATTACATTTTACACTGTCAGCAGCCATCTTGGCTTTTGAGGTCAGGGTTGGTGAGAATCTCTACTACTTTTACTTTCCACCTCTGGGGACTTCCTGTTTTTTTGTTTGTTTGTTTGTTTATTTGATTGTTTTTTTTTTTTTTTTCAACTGCATCTTCAGAAAATTCAAGCTGTCTATGTTCATTAAATAGGAAACTTGTACAAAAAATATATAATTTGCCAAAACGAGGGGAAAGACTTGATGGCTTCCAGAAAGCAAGAAAAGATTGTTTTTGAAATATGAATGTTTGCCCTTGTTACTCTTACTTGTGTATTAATCATCTACAACATTTAAAAAACAAACAAACATTGTTTTGGAAAAACGTCCTTCTGCTTTAACTGAAGTATCTGTCCTACAACAGTGAAGAAGAAGAAAAAAAAAAACACGAATAAAGGGGTATTTTACGAGATTTCTTCTTCTCTCTAAAATAAATATGTATATCTCCATCTAAATATAAACCAGAGCATATGCACAAAGTATTCAGTACAATTAAATTCTTAAGGACAGCTTCACAGTATTTGAGCCAGCAAGGTCACCATAGTAAAAAATTTTGGCTGCATTAAAGATAAGAGCCAAACTATGACTACTGTACTACAAAAGATTCTGGTAAGAAGAACGATGAAATGAACACTAAGAGGAGAGGACTTATGAAATAAAAAATACATAAATGTTACTCCACAATAGGATTTATGCAGCCATAACTTTAGATATTAAGACTCTTATCCTTCAAAAACTGAATGCAAAAACAATTTACAATCAAAATTAAAGGTGGAAAAAAGCTACAAAAAACAAATTATTGTAACTATTTAAACTAACCTCACCCTAAGAGAAAAAAATTATTGCTCCGCTTGTTACATCTTTAACTGTGATTAACCACATTGTTAATTTTCAGTAGCTATACCCAGGCATGATTACTGCCATGTCTGTAAAATCAACAAATCACTGAAATAGAACCTTTCTGACAACATAAAATAGGCTAAAAGACCTCAAAAAGAAGCACATCATGCTCAAATGTAAACAAATTGTGGTTGAGACAGCTGAAACAAAAATAACTGACATCTATTGGTCTGCAAAGGGTTACTCAGAACCTTAGTCCACTGATTGAGAAAACATGGTTTAGTGATGAACCGTCCTAGGAGTGGCTGACCTGCCATAATTATTCCAAGAGCGCATCGACGACTCATCGAGGAGGGCATAAAAGAACCCAGAACTGCACCTCAAAAACCGCAGACCTCATTTGCTTTAGTGAAGCTCAGCGTAGGGTCATATTAATTTGGATTGCTCTTTTCCACTAATAAATGATCATTGGAAAACTTCTTTTTGTAATTACGCAAGTTATCTTTGTTTGATGTAAAGTTTCTTTGATGATCAGAAAGATTTAAGTGTAACAACAAAGTAAAAAAAAACAAACAAAAAAAAAAAAACAGAAGTCATCTGTAAGAAGACAGAAAGAAGAAACATGAAGAGAAATAACTCAAGAGGACTTAGTTAAACATGAGAACCCACTAACATGCAAAATAAGTCACAGAACTGAGAACTACATTGACAAACCAAACTGAAGTATATCATTAGCAAGAAACTTGCTGCTGTAATTGCAGCATGCAGCTCATAAAGTCCTAATGAATCACAGTGAAGTCTGTGGCTACATGACAAAATGTGAAAAAGGTCGAGGGGTATGAATATTTTTCCAATATGGTTTCTGTTTAGTGAATTATTTCACAACCAAATCACTGCTTTTCCTTTTACTGTTAAGATCTGAATTTCAGCTTCATATGCAAGGACTATAAAGCAGGAATGCTTTGAGTCCAGGACAAACAGAACTGCAGAGAGGAAGAGCCGCGTATTTACAGGTGTTGCGTTTGTGTGCTACTGCCTGAATGCAGGCTTGCGTTTCACCTTCCCAGCACAAGCTCCCTAGTCCCTAATGATGGCGGTGTGCAGTAAGCTAACTACCCTCACAGTGGAGCGAGCCCCCAGGCTAGTGCCACATCTCTCCATCAAGGCCTGCCTTCATCCCACTTTACACCGGGCCCTTTCCAAAAGACACACACATGCACACACAGGGCCAATGACAAATAATTCATATTATGGCCTGCCTGAAAGTTTGCCACACTACCTCATTAAGCAGCCTATTGTAACTGGCTGACATTCTCTCAGCATAATAACATTCCTTGGTCGGGTTGTTTTTGAAGTGACATCTCACTAGAGGGAAACAGAAATAAATAAAGAAATGAAATAGAAGAAAAAAAACACCCAGTTGTGCTACTATGCTGTTATTCACCTTCGGAAGTCTCAAGGTGATGCAACTTTAGCTGCCAGACATTAATAATGGATCCCCATTGTTGCTTGATGTGGTTTAAGGTCCAGCAATGGCAAATCAAATGAAGACAGAAATGTGGTTCCTTATGTCATTTTGCATGGAAAAAGCCAAGGCTACTTTACAAAAAAACCCCGCAAACATAAACAAAAACCTATAACAATCTTTTTAAACATCTCTGCATTAGTTTAGATCAGTAAACTGCAAAGGCATCCTCTCAACAAAGAAACAGATAATTATATTGGTTGAGCTTTTTTTCAGTGATTTTTTTAAAAAATTGGATTTAAAACTGGTAATTGACGGGCTGTTCAAGCAACTTTATTTTCTGTTTTTCTGAAACCAATGAAGGATTTTCTGGCTGGGTGTTTGGGATCATTGTCTCACTGATCTTATAGTTCCCTCAGTTACAAATTTGGTCTCATGTACTACATTATTTGATTGGCTTTTCAAAATCCTCTGCATAAAAATTTAAACAAGCTTCAACATGCTTTTTCTCTTCAGCAGTGGAGTCTTGTGCAATGAGCATGCACAGAAGTCTTGGTCCTTAATGCATTTTCTCTTAAATACTGTACCTGCAAAGTACAGGTGTTTCTGAATGTCTTTGTGAGTGGTTTTGGATCTTGGAAAGCTCTTGGATGCTTTATGGTGAAATTATGTGTTTTCCACTTCCAGACATTTCTCACTGGAACATTCACAAGTTTGAAATATATCTGTAGGTGCCATCACTATGTTTTGCAACAACAACCTACAAAGGTCTGAAGAGAGCACTTTAATTTTACCCATCATAAGATGCAATATCTTTGTAATGGCCATTTTTTACAGGCCATTAGTTAAATCTAAACCAGCTAATATTGATTTGCACCAATAGGGAGCAAGATTGCATTTTATTTCTTTGGGTTCCTATGTCTTATTGCATCTTTCTTTATTTGTTTGATACTAATTCCCTGTGTCATCCCAGTGTATCACAGATAAAGTAATGACTTATTTGTTTCAGTTTATTTATGTGTGGAGTACTTGGGTTGCTACTGACATCTAGTTTTATTTTCATGTCAATAGGTCCATGGGGAACATATCTACTAACAAAAACGTTGATGTGTTCAATACTTACTTTCCCTGCTGTATTTGCAGTAATGAAGAGATTATCTTTAATAGAAACCAACACATTGAGCCTGAGCTCCCACTTTGGACCGCATTGATTTTTCCTCTTAGCCACACAGTCCATTGCACTGACTCTAATATACAATCAAAATTTATCTATTTGATGCCTTCTGCAAAATTTACAGCTGGAAAAGAACGCAGTGCATGAAAGATGGAGTGCAGGGCTTGATGAAGGTGTGGAAAACCTTTGATTTTCTTCTTCTTTGCATGTGTGGCAGCAAATGTCACAATGGCAACTGCGGTGTGGGAGGTTTTTCTATGTCTATTTTTTTTTTTTTTTCAGAGTGGCAATCAGTCAGTTCAGAGGCGCTGAGCTCCTGGCGAGCCTACAAGGCATGTGGCTAGGTGCTCTCTGTCCTGAGGGCGAGACAGGGAGAGTTCTGACTTTTCCGGGGCAACAGCGAGGCATGGGAGAGGAAGAAGAAACTTTCTGAGCAAAGTGGGAAAAAAGGGGGAAACATGGGGGAATTATCCAAGCAAGGCAGACTTGAAGTAAAACAACTGACGAATGCTTCAGTCTTCGCTTCAGTCCTGACAAGCATACCAAAACTCTGATTTTTGCATAAATACACAGCTCTTCAGTGGCAGATAAAAGGATAAAGATGAAGTTGTTCAACTAACAAAAGAAGAAAGAAAGAGGAGGAAAGGCAAAAGCCCCCAAAACATGACGAAAGATGTAACAGCTCCCCTGCAAAGCTGGATTCCGTTTCCCTCAGCAGATAGTGGGAATGATGGGGAAGCGCTTTCCAACCACCTATAATGAAGTCCAGATGTATCATCTGCTTCTCGCCATGAAAGCAGTGACCTTGGGAAAGCTACCTCAGTTTTGGCTCTTCTTTCATATTTGAGGGAATCCAGCAGAAAACACAGCAGCTAAGCTCAGTACTGTGGGATTAGGAGCAGAAAATTCCAGACAAAATAAAGCCATGTGGTTGCATCTCTCCATAACCCCTTCATCAAACACCCCTTCACGTCTCTCCTTCTTCCAGGAGAGGCAGAGATGTTGAACTGACCCTGACCTCTTCTGTCTTATAACAGTTGCTATCAATGCAGTGAGACATTTGTAAGAGGTTGCATTTAAGAGATTGAAGAGGCATGAAGTCTGAAAAAATAAGAATGAAACATAATCCAAGTATGTTTTAAAACTGCTAAATAACTGAGTAGTTCCATTTAGCCGATTCTATGAGTATGTTTGCATGAGATGCCGCCGTTTGGTTTCCCAATGTGCACAAAACAAAGTTTAATTAAAATCAGATTATTTTGCTTGCAGAACGAAAATGTAATCACTAAGCAGTTTGCCTTCCAGGACATAAATAATATGTAAGCAGACCCAGATTGTCGTCACAGGAGGGCGACTGCCACTGTGAGAAAACACTACAGCAGCAATTGTTTTTAGAAAGATTACCAAACCCTAAAAGTTTTGTATTTCTGCATAAATACCACTAAAATAACTAGTTTGACATAAATGTCTTAGAAGTAAGTAAAGAAAATACAAGAAATAAAAGAAGGGCTTCTGTCTTTTGTAAAATATGTACAATAACACCAGTGAGAGAGAGTATTTGAAGGTAATTTGGACTGTTAAAAAGAGAGTTTTTCTTGGGTTTACCTAAAACAAAATGATTCTATAATATTTTGATCTTCCTGTGATGGTAGAATTGTGGCATTAACAAGAGTTTTTGACACTATACCACTAATCTACAAAGGAAACATCTGCACTGAAAGTAGGGGTTGGCTAAATTTGCAGCCATCTCTTGTGGCGACTGCAGGACATAGGAATTTATATCAGCAGAGCTGTAGCAGTAGCATTATATTGAATCATAAACAGGGTGGCTAACAATATTTTTGTCTGTTGTTATACAGTAGGACAGAAATAAAAAATACCAGCTGAAATCGATTCTCTACTTGCTCCTCCTGTTTATGCACAACTTAGCATTACCACTACAGCACAGCTAGCTGCTACAGGAAGTTAGCAAATCTGAACGTCTAATGAGCTACAGTTTCAAAGGTGACATTTTTAATAAACTGATGGCTGACTTTTTGGTAGATAGACATTGTGGTGAATTTGTACAGTGCTTTAATTATTAGTGCCAGTGAGGATGTTGCCTTACATTTGACATTGTATACCAGAGGTTATCCAATTAAGCTTTAACTGACCATTTTTCCACCAAAGCGATTCCAGTTCGCAAGACGCACCAATATGGCTGAGAAAAGCAGGTAAAAACATTTCACTGAATTTCAACAACTCAGTCAAGTGCAATACAACGTAACTTTAGCAGAGCACGCTCAAACGCCTGAAACAAAAGTGGCGTGAAAGTGGGACGGCAAGTCTCATCGAGTAGACACAATTACAGAGCTGAGGCGATGCTGTGAGCATGGGATGTAAGACAAGAGAGCCATTTTAAAGGAGATTAGCGCTGACACCTCCCTGTGTCTCAGCATGCAGCGATCACACTGCGCCAGCTACTGTGTGTGGGAGGCCTTTTGTCACTTGTACCATTCAAAGTGGGAGAGAGAAAACAAGCGATGGGATGACACCCAGCCGCCTCCGACAGATCAAAACCAAACTAATAAGCCAGGATGCTCAAATTAACAATGAGGCCTCTTGTTTAACTCAGCTGTTTGACTTCCTCAGCTGAGGCACATCAACTACACAGGCACATTTAAATCCATGTGAGGATAAGACTTTGGAAATAATGACTGTGCTGAGTGCCACCGGTAAAAGAAGTTGGGTGCAAAAAAGATTTTCTGTCAACATACTTTTATGTTAGATGCTAAAGTGGATGTTCACACACATAACTACAAAAACTGTAACAGCAACAGCATTATGCTCTAGTCTGAGTTGGAGGCTTATTAAGAGACCATTCATCCTTTCACTGAACCTTAAGCACATAAGGCGCTCTGTTTACTATAGTAATCTATCTTTATTGTTACCCTGAAGAGGATTGTTGAAAATTAATTTGGGCTGGTCAACACTTGAAAATATGCTCCCTTGAGATATGCAGTTTAACCCTCATCTCGCTTAATGTGACCCAGCACAAACACTTCAATCCACATTCCACTCAGTGCCTCTCAATAGTGAGAGGAAATGATTATTTACCCATTTCAGAGCTCAATGTACCTATATTTCATATGCTTTCACCTCATCCACTCTGTTGTTTCAGAGTGTTTAGCTATCTTGTAGGCTTGTATTCAAAGCAGCATTAAATTTCATCATTCAGTAGACCAAACTGATTAATTTGACATGTTTATCTGAAAATGTAAATTTGCAATAAATGTTGATGACAATGTACAGTGAAACATGTACAGTGCCTTGTAAAAGTATTCATATGTTGGAATATGGAATTTTATATGGTAGACCGACACATAGTAGTGCATACTGGTAAAGTGGAAGGAAAATTCTTCACAGCTGAAGATTGGATGTGTGATGTGCATTATTATTCAGATAATAATCAAGTCAGTACTTTGTAGAACCACCTTTTTCTACATTTTCTACATTTTTTCTACATTTTCAGCTGAATGTCTACATTTAGAACTGAATGTCTTTTGTGATATGTCTCACTTTTGCACATCTAGAGACTGAAATGTTTGCACCTTTGCACAGATTCTTAATTTAAATAAGGTCTAAACTTTTACTGGGCCATACTAACAGAAATGCTTTGATCCAAACCTTTCTATTGTATCTCTTGCTGTATGTTTAGAGTCATTGTCTTGTTGGAAAAAAAGCAAGGCAGGTCTGTTTGTAGGGTACTTTTCATAACCTCAAAGTTCTTTACAGGAAGATAGTAACATAAAATGGCAATCATATAAAAAAAAAAAAAAAAAAAAACCATTAAAATGACAAAGTTAAGCAATTAAAAAGCTAATGCGTGACCGAAATGATAAAACAGTACTCTATATTTTTGAGTAAGCTCCATTAAACTGCACTGTTTTACTCCCTGATTTGAAGAAGGCAACATTTTCTGCATGTATCGGGTTTCTAGGCAGTTGGTTTTAAAGCAGAGGAACATAGAAACTAAATGCTGCCACCCTTAGTCTACTTCTCATCCTGGAAACACTTGAAATATCATGTCTCAGATGTACTGAGGGGTCTACCTCGGGTTTGTACCTGACCAGTAACTGAAATGCATTTAGGTCCAAGTTAATTGAGTGCTTTATAGACCATCAACAAGATTTTAAATCTTATGCTTTTGCAAACAGGGAAAGAGTGAGTGATTTAAGGACTGCAGTGTTACTCTCTCTTTTTCTAGTTTTAGTAGAGAATCTGGAAGCAGCATTTTGGATGAGCTAGAGCTGCCTGAGAGACCAGTAGAGGCATCATTACAATAATCAAACCTGTTGGAAATAAACACATGCATTAGTTTTTCTACCTTGCTTTGATAGGAAACCCTATATTTTGACAATGTTTTTAAGGTGTTGTTGGCGATTTTATTTATAGACCTTATTTGGTTCTTCATTAAGTTGGAGAAATTTCTGTCTAATGGGTATTTTGCACAAACTGATTTAGTGCCTGCAGTGCACTATGGTCAAATGGTGAAACAGAAATCCAAAGCTGGATGCCATCAGCATAGATATTGTACAAGTTGTCGTATTCCATGATCTGAGCAAGGTGGTTTCAGGTAAATATTGATTAAATGTTGATTCCAAGAATGAAACCTTGAGGTATCCCAGATGTGATCCTTATTTTCTCTGATTTATAATTACCAAACAACATAAAGACGAACATCCTCCATAGTTTTAGTCTATCCTCTAAAAGGCTTTTTTCCAGAATCTCGATGTCTTATTCATCTTTCCATCAGCTCTTACTAGCTTCCTTGACCCTGTTATAAAAAATACGTTGCCATATTTTTTCGATATTGGAATCCTAAGAACAATCTCGTGAATGATAAAAAAAAACCTATGGCTTCCCAATATATTAATTCTTTGGAAAATATTGCAATTAATTTACAAGACCTTCTTAACAATGCTCATTTCTTTCTCACCTGAGCCTCTGAACACTGTAGAAGAAAATAGGAGCATTTCTGGAAATATTCTGGTGCAAACTAGCTCTGTCCAATCGAACGAGAAGCACACATGAGCCGTTTTGTCAGAGCAAGTGGTTATGGTTTGGTGGTGAGTGAAGACACCAGAGGAGAAGCGCCAGCGTTGAGGTTGCAAAAGAGTGAGCAAGAAAAGAGAGAATGGGGCTCAACCCCCCCACCCTCACATCAAAGCTTTTCCCTCCAGCGTTGTCTTGTGATATTTATTTATTGAGATGATTTTGCCAGAAACCCAGTGGCCGGGCTGTGCCCCCCCCCTCAGCTCTTTGATATGTTGCTTGGTTCTTAGCTGGCTGTCCTTAGAGAAAGAAGGGTCGAGTAGGGGGGTCAACCAAAGACACCCCCAGAGGAAAAAACATGGCTCACAGAGTACACATAGAAACAGCACACAGTATAGCAGACACACATCTACACGGAAACACAAAAGCAGATGATACATGAGGAAAGTGTGTGTGTGGGGGGAGGCTGCTGGGTGGGGGATTAGGCATTGATTATTATTAAAGGGCCAATGATTTATTTCCTCCAACATTTGAAGGAACATGGCTCACATCTAAATGAATATCCGATTAATACCTCGGAGTTACTTCAGCTTCTGTTGTCATGTTGAGTTCACACAAAACAAGTTAAAAAGAAATAAACTAGATGTGGGATTTACAAACGTTTTCACGCGTTATCTTATTTCAAACTAAAACTCAATTATTTATTTAGGAATTTTATACAGTAGATTATTGCAAACTATGCATAATGGTGAAGTAGAAGGACACATGCTTTTAAAATGTCTTTCAGAAAATAAAAATCTAACAAGTAAAGTTAACATTTGTTTGCAGCCCACCTGAGTCAGTTCTTTGCTTTCATTACAGCTGCAATGTGCTTCCATGTCTCTGCTGAAGAAACACATTCAGCATAATGCTGCCACCCCCATATTTCACAGTGGGAATGTTTTGTTTAGGTTGATGTCTAGAGTTGGTTTTGCATGTGGACCAAACATTTCAGTTTTGGTGTCATCTGAACAAAGTCTTTTCTTGTAAATATTTGCTGTGTCCCCTACATGGCTTGTGACAAACTTTAAACAGGACTTCTGGCTTCTCTTTTGCCAAAGTAGACCTCCGTCTATTTCAGGTTCAGTATTTCCGGTTTTACCTGTTTGTGGATTTTTCTGTGGACTGTAACTCCAAATTATTTGGGATATATTCAACTATTTGCTGATTTTTTTCATAGAACTTATCTAGAATCTTCAAAGGAAAATTTAACTTGGGAAGTGTAAATACCAAGGCAAAATGCTACTTTACACACTATTGGCTGGCATTTGCAAAGCAGCCAATCCAGGAGCGCCATTTATTTTCCTTGGCACTGATTGGCTATACTCCCAAGAGCAAATATAAGGAAAACTGTAGATAATAGTTTCTGCAGTAGTGTCAAAATAGTTTCCACTGTGCATATTAATGCATATTAAAGTATATTTGGCACGAGAACTATTAAACTAGACAGTTATATGGGTTTTTAGAGGGGGCCACAAGTATTTGCATGTTTTAGCTATTTGTGGGTGGCTGTGGTCCCTAACCCCCCTTGATACTGGAGGTCAACTGCATATGACTAACAGTTGTCTTATGAACAGATTCTTCCATCTGAACAGAAAATCACTGCAGCTCCTCCAGCATTACCATGGGCCTATTGGCTGCTGATCTGATTATTGCTAACCCACAGAACAGCTGGATTAATACTGTGAATAAATTGCACAAAGGTGGATTATATTTACAAATAAAATAAATTTTTAGAGACAGCTGGTTGCACTGCATTTTGCTTAGGGGTATCAGAGTAAAGGTGACTGAATACAAATGCATATCACACTTTTTTGTTTGTAAACTATGTTTCAGACTATGTATCAGTTTCTTTCCACTTTACAACTATTTTCTAATTTTTGTTAGTCAATCATAAAATTTAAATAAAATGCATTAAAATGTTTGATTGTTACATGACAACATATGAAAAAGTTTAAGGAGTACACAAAAATATAATTAGCACTTTAAAATCATATAACAACCAACAACTTGACGCCTTGTAATGAAATGACTAAAAAAATGAACTGTATGAATACTTTGCTGAGTTAAAGACCAGGTGAAATGTATATCAGTCCCATTACAGCGATCTTGTAACAAGACGAAGATTCCTTGAGGGTCAAAATACGGCAGTGCTCCGTTTAGAAAGCTAAGATTAGCTGCAGCAGAGAGCCAAGATGGTTAATCCTGATCCAGTAGCCCCAGGTGGAGGCCATTTGTTACCACCATGTCGTTTCCAAATGTAAAATAGCCTGGGTATGGATCTTGGCTGACATACAAAAGATTATTTCCATTCAATAGTAAACCACAGTGCATTAGAAGCCAGAATAGAGTTTCATCCTAGATTAAAACATTCGTTTTCTGCTGTCATTTGTGATATAGTTAACCAAAATGTAGACCTAACTTCAGACCAAAAGTCGCATTTATGATTCAAAGAAATGCAAAAAAAGTTTAGTGTCTCAGGTTCTTACCTGAGACACTAAACTGACAGTGGATTCCATGTTGAAAACTCTGAATTAGTTATGGTGCCCCCCCCCCGGTCAGTGGGCCCCCTTGCCAGGCTGTCCATAGAGGATTGACAAAGTGGGAGCTCCTCCTTGCTGTGCCGCAAACTGTAATTCAGGCTCACAGGGGAGGGCCCACTCATCTTTTTTGTGTGACAGATCTCCAACATAACGTATTGTCAAATAACTCTTAATATGTCCGGTGTGACATGACGTCCGTGTTCTCAATATTCAGATTTGCTCTGGCTCATAAACTCATCCACAGCCGCTTGCCATTGGCCCCATCAATCAAGACATCCACACCCGCCCCCCAGCTCTCGTACCCAAAGCCACAACTCTCTCTTTCTTTTTTTTTTTCCATCTGTCAGACTATTTGAATATTAGGTGGTGCTTGAATGGCTTCCAGAAAATAAGCTAGCTTCTGGCAGAACAAGATTTGGAAAAGCAATGCTCACATGTAAAAATTCAGATTCAAAAATGTGCACAGATGTCTTTTCCAAACTTTTTTATACATTGTAAAGAGTTTCTCGTCATCTTGTGGAAAAAAGTCAAGACTCCCATTTATTTCCATATTTGACTCCTATGTTAACACCTAGTGTTTGAACAGACCTGAAAACTCCTTGGGAAACAGTCAGGTTGTTCAAGTCTGATGATTAGAACAAACACTGACAGAAGATATCAAGAGCTGACAATCACTGCCCATCTTTCTTCATTTCTGTCCCTCAATAAGTCTCCATTCAGACAGCCTCTGTAATTGAACATGTGTAAACAATAATCCGTCTAAAAGGAGACGGGCCATTTAACACAGAGTGATTGTCTGCATACGTGGATAAACAAACAGAGCACCACTGGATCTGTCATCGCCTGAGCCCCCTCTAGATAAAGATAGATTGTGGAGCACGAAGGAGGGGAGGGTGGCAGGGGACTAGGATGGGCAGTAAAGAGCCGCGTCAACTGCTTTCCCTCCTCATGCGTTAAATTCAAAGGAAGCTGATGTGCTAAACTTCCACTGATCAATCAGAAGCAAAAGGAGAGCGAAGGAAAAGGGAGAAGAGGTGGACAGGCCACTGGTTAGGCATATGTGATCAGCACATTGGGCCAAATGATGTCATCCATCAGGATGGACACTGCAATTTGCCATCTATTTCCTCATCAATCAAATCTGAGTGTTCCTACAAGGGGGGTGGGTGGAATATTTGTTTATGTATGTGAGCTTGTGTGCCTGCACGTGTGTGTTCCATAGACAGAGAGAAGCACTGGCAATTTCCACACCAAACCTGAAAGATATTGGGTGCCTTTGATAGAAAGCGTGATACAGTCCTGCCATTTAACACGCACAGAACCAAAGACAGCTACATCTGAGAAGTCTCTTTGCAATCGAGCCTAAAGATCAAAAAGCAACTGAAATATTTTAAGTAAAGAGGAATTTGAAAATAATGAATCTTTGTGATTTTCATTATCTAACGTGATTACCTAAATGCTTTAATCATTACATAGAATTGCTCATTCATTTTCACATGTCAAAAATTTAAGTGGCATTGGTGCTGCAACTCAGGGATGCTATATATATCCCATAAATGCATCACTGCTAAATAATTTACAGAAATTCTACACAAAATTTTATAGCAATGATCTTAATAACAACATTAGTTTGTCTCAAGCTGCACTATGCAAACATCTGGTATACACTGATGAAGATTTGCTCACCTCTGCAAGCCCAATGCTTGGTGTGGCTGACACAGTAGGAGTGTTGGACCTATTTTCTCTTTAGTTCAGCTAACTGTTTGACCACTTGAGGGCACTGAAAAGCCCTCAAGTGGCTTTAAATATTGAACCCAAGACGGTCAAGTGATCACTCAATATGCAAAAAGTAAGAAAAGAAAAAACTCTGTGTGACACTGCAACAAACAGTTACTTATAGTATCCCAATGCAGTCGGACAAAGTAAATTTTACGTCATTCATCCGGATACAAATGCAATTTATGATGCAGTGGGCCTCATAAACAATGAACATACTTGATGCTTCACAAAATGGTCTTTATTTGTGCACATTTGGGTGAATGTAAAAGTGTTTTTAGATATGCTAACATACTTGGCCAGTTTAGAAACCTTTGGGATAAAAGTGCATAAATAAACCTGGTAAAATTTACATTGGTAGCTAAGAAATGCTAATATAAAAATATAAATAAGCTTTAACATTGTCACGAAAGCTGCCATCTCTTAGTCTGTTTAGCCATAATTTTAGATTCATATCTAGTTTTTCGTTTATGAATTTCTTACCTGTAAATATCCATATTTTTCACATCAAAAAACTGTAACATTTCATTACATTATTTGTTCATTTTGTTCTTGGTTTCACTTGTGATTTTTACTTAAATTACTCTGAGGGCATTTGTTGTATATTAGCATCTTTGTTACAAACGGTAAGTCTCTGATTGAAGGGGTGTTTTATCCTGATGGGCAGGAAGATGATTAATGTCACAGTGAAAAAAACAGAAGTAATAACTCACAGGAGTTTTAAACTGCTGCTTTTATAACTTCCTGTTGCAGCTAGCTCTGTTGCAACACTAATGCTAACTTATTGTGAACAAACAACAAGAAGATATATGATTGAAGCTGTTATCTTCTTCTTCTGTCCTCAACAATACCAGTGCCGTGGCAATTTTCATTTGTTATTTACAAAAAAAAACAAGATGTTATATGTTTCAATTTTATATTTTAGATGTAAAGTGTCAGCTGGGCTAAGGTTGCTACATATCTTAGCAATCACTGGTGAGGGAGGAGGATCTTCCTGTGCTAATTACCTTAATTAATTAACCTGTTTCTTTACATTTATAAAGGCTTTTTTAAAAATCCGTTGTCAACCTTTCTAACATATAGTGTTATCAGTAGTTTCGCAGTTACTGTTTGAACTCAGTTCATCTTCAGCTCTTCTCAATACACAAGACCTGGAACAAGAACTGACCTCTGAATGTTATCCTTGCTTAATTTCCAAAAAGACTTCTTAAACATAAACAGTTATTTAGCCACAGTCAGAATGCCTTTTACTTTTAGACATGCATTGCCCCCAAAATTGCACCAAAAAGAATCCAGTTAGTCTCAGCAACTTATAGTAGTTTAAATCTTAAAGAAGTTATCATAAAACTGACAGCTGCAGAGGAAACATTTAAAGAATACTGACAGGTTTGTGCACATATTTGCACAGAGGCAATTTCAGTTTTATCCCATAAAGCAGATGCTGAAACAGCTGAGTTGCTTTGAAGTGGCAAAAGGTAATCTTCCTTACTTAAACTCTGCTGTGTGGAGAAAAACTGAGCTGTTTTCTGTTCAGCTACCAAAAATACAGGATGTGAAACAATCAACATGTTAAAAAAGGGGAAAAAATAAAAACATTCACTAAAGAAGTAAGGTTTGTTTTGAAAATGTAGGATAATAAAAATAAAGAAAGGAGTGCAACTTCAAATAAGATTCATTCATGCATCCTTTCATTCATTCTTCAATACAGACTTGAAAATAGATACAAATTATCTCGTCTATGTTCTAATTTTTAAATTTTACAAATTTCAGAGGCTGATGAGTGATGATTGAATTTAAGATGACGTCTTTTCACCTTGACTTTACTTGGACAATCTCAGAAGGCATGTTGTTTAGATACCTAACAAGCAGTTTCTTTAGGCAGCAAGCAGAGCCTTCAGTTTTTCAGGAAAATCCTTGACAGACAAAGTTGCAAATGCTTATCTGGAACCAGGCAGCAGAGACATTTTGTTATTCAGCCAATTTCATTGTGCAAAATGAAAGCACTGTAAAAATATTTTTACCCCCTGACTGATTTCTTTGGTTTTTGCTTTTTGTCACACAAATGTTGATGTCAGACAAAGATAACCTGTGTAAATACAAAATACAATTTTTAGACAATTAGTTATTGAGTGTAACAGCCATTCAAACCAACCTAGTCCTATGTGAATTGTTAACCCCCATACATTTAAACATAATTTAAATGTAATTATCCAGAAACAGATTACTGCCTGACCCATAGAATCAAGAAATTACTTAAACAGAGCCTGTAAGACAACATGAAGTAGGCTGAAAGATACAAAACCAAAACACATCATGCTTCCTTTTAAGGAAATTCAAGAATGGATAAGAAACAAAATTACTGCCTGGAGAGGGTTGCAAAGCTGTTACTAAGGCTTTGGGTCTCCCTTCAGACCTTCCTTGCCTCAGTTAAAGTCAGCATTCATGCATCTAGGTATGCAGACTTCTTCTACAATCATTTGTGAAATAATGGGTTGCTCTTGGGATCGAATGCAGCATGGTATTGTGATAGGATGCCAACTGTGCCACAAGTCCAGTCAGGAGGTTTGCTACCTACTAAGTATTCCAAAGTCAACTGTTGGTGGTATTACAACAAAGTGGAAGCAGCTGGGAATGCCAGCAACTCAGACATGAAGTTGAAGTAATGTAAAGAGACAAAGTGCCTTGTAAGATCTCCAAATTTCATGTGGACTTAGATTAGTACAAGAACAGTGCATAACAGAGCTTCATAATATGGGTTTTAATGCCCTAGCAGCTGCAACCAAGCCTTGCATCACGAAGTGCAATGCATAGAACTGGATGCAGTAGTGAAAAACATGCTTCCTCTAGACTCTAGAGCAGCAGAGATGAGTTCTCTGGAGTGACAAATAATGTCTGTCTGGAAATCTGACAAGCCTGGGCTCGGTGGATGCCAGGAGAACGGCACTTGTCTCACTACATTGTCTCAAGTGTTAAGTTCGATGCAATGGTGATTATGGTGTTGTTTGGGCTCGGCCCCTTAATTCCTGTGAAACTAACTCTTAATGCGTTACCTACCATAGCTGTGAGTGTTAGGATTTTTGTGTGTGACAAGGCTGATCTGGCACCTGGCACAACTACTGCTAGCTTTAATTAAAAGCCCTGGATATAAGAAGCAGCCCAATGGCCATTAGATGCCAGAGTGTAAACTTTAAGTGATAGTCCCAAGCCACCTTTTGAATTCTGAGATATTTTCCTGTTACCTACCACACCTTTCTTCTGTGTACCTCTCATGGTTTGTAAATAATTACATGAGATCACCTGAAAGAAATCCAGTAATCATCTAGAAAACTCTCCAGTTCCACTGTCATCCTCTGTCAGTGCCTGGATTCCATTGTACACTCAACACTCACCTGTCAGCATTTACTCATTTGCCTGTCTCAGTTACCTCATCCTGAAGAACTGCAAAGATCCTCACCGTTTCTCTCCTCCCACAAATGTCTCTTGGATGAAGCTCAGAACCCAAAATCATTGTTTTCAATACAATCCTTTATCTATTCCATCTGCCTCTTGTTTTCCTACATGTAAGTAAGATACCAAAAACCATCCATTGAAGGTTTTCTGGGCATGTCCTATTGGGAGGAGACCTAGAACTTGCCATGAAGACTACATACCAATCAGGTATAAGAACATAACCATCTTGCTGATCCTGTGTTAGTCCCTCTTTTTGCTGCCAAAACAGCCCTGAACCTTTGAAACATCAACTCCACCAGACCCCTAAAAGTGTGCTGTGGTATTATGGAACAAGATGCTACCAGCAGATCCTCCAAGTTCAAAATGTTGCGTGGTTAGGTCTTGATTGTTGGGACCTGTTTATCCAGCACATGCCACACATAGTCTATTTGATGAATATCTGGATAATCTGAAGGCTAAGTCGACTCATAGCCCTGTAGTAGGGTTCATTATCCCTCTTAAAGAGGCCACAGGCTTCAGTGTGGTCTTCAGCAATGTTAAGGTGGATTAGGTGGTACTTGTCAAAGTAATATAGACTTGGAAGGTGGGACTTAAGGTTTCCCAGCAGAATACTGCTCAAAGATATATTATAAAATCTACACAAGAAATTATTTTTCCTTCAAAAGGCATTCTTTAAGTCTGTATATGCTGCATTTCTCCTTGTGAATAAAGTTACCTTCATGACGAATAATACCTCTGTCCTTTCACAAACCTTTTCTGACCTAGCGGTCCAGAATCTCCGTCAGTTTCACCATCATCATTTTCCTGGTTTAACATCTTTAACATTGAGATATCTATCTTCTTCCCTCTGTTTTGGGAAAACAGTATCAGTTCATCTCTGGGACTTGAGAAGATCAAGTTCACCTCATTATTAACCTACAGCCCCCTTCTGACCTTTCCAGCTCCCACCCAGCAGGCAGCAACATGTGCATCTCATTGTAAGATGACTCATTGGCCTCCTCTTTACCCCTAGTGTGGAGATCCATAGATGATTTAAGAGCCTAACAGATTGGTCCCAAGTGACTCAGACGCTTTACAAAGTAAAATGCTTGACAAAAGGTTGGCCCATAACTGCTGAACAGGCAAAGTCAGAGTGATTTAGTACTTTAAAACTTCAAAATATTCAGAACTCCAAAAACTTTTCTTAGATTTTATTTTTACATCACTAATGTAGTGACAGCTGTTTTGCTATCAATGTATAAAAACAAACCACCACAAACCATCTATTAACTTGGGTATGCACATCATGAAAGCCACATCAGAATACTTGTTCTTAGTGATGCATTGTTATTTTGACAGTAACAAAGCTTCCAAAGAGCAACGAGGAGTATGATGTGATGAAAACACATGCTTTTCATTTGCTGTACAGTACATGAAGCCAGATTTACTTATCCGTCATTTGAAAGTAAGAGACGAAAGGAGAAATATATTTTGTTTCTTCACAACACTTTAGTGTAAAGTTACATTTTTTTTTTTTTTTAGATGTTATGTATTCTGCAAATTTGAAATTAATCTGTAAATTTCAAAGGAAACTAAAATAACTGCCACATTTCAAACAGGTGAGGATTTCAGTGTAATATCATTGTTAGTTAAAAACTTCTTCATCTTTGACCATTCAGTTTTCCCAACGAAAGCCTTTCCTTATATTAATTTGCTTTTAAGCCTGTTACACAGGCTTTTTATTACAAATTAATTGATGGTACTATTCAGCAAGTGTGTGCTTGTATGTAAAGATTTGCTTCTATTCCAGTTCAGTCTTTGATGAATGAGAACATATAAAGATAAAAATATTGTTGTATTTCTTGTAAAAATAACTAATTACAAGACTTAAAGAGCAAATATCACATTCTAGAGCTATAAAATTCTTCAAATAGTAAACATCAGTAAATTAATGGATCTTTCTGTTCTTTCTTAAAGTAGACAGATCATTTTAAAACACTCACCTCTCTAAAACTGAAACACCATTACAAATGGATGAAAGTGCATCAGCAAAAAATAGCTTTCTAGCTAGAACATGGACGTGTTGTTTTTGGCAACACGACAGGATTGAGTGAGCACTCTTACTCTCCCCAAAGATCTTTTCTGCAAGAAAAGTGGGTAAGACTCCTGAAATTGAGGAGGTGAAAATGGTGTAATTCTTCTCAACCATCAGAAATATGGAACAATTAAAATCTTAGAATCAAAGGAAAGAACAACCCAACCCTGAGGGACTCAACACATTTCCTGCCATGGCAAAGAAAAACAGCTTTAGCATAGTTGGTGGTCAGACCATCGAGGCTAAAATGTTTTGTTTTACCATGAATTTAAATGTGTACATCCTCTGTTTTGGACTATTTTGTTAGATAAATCTAAACCTTTTTACTGTAGAATATTCTCCATGCATGTTTGTCGTTTTTTGAGGATTTTTGACTTGCCCCATTCGAATTGTTAGCTTGAAAAGACCCTTCGGGCCTAACAACATGCTAGGAAAGTAACTTTTGAAAGACTCATAGGATTTATGTAAAATGAATAATACCTGACAAATAAAACACAGACTCTTTTATTTGGATAAAAGTGGGACTTTCAACTGCTTCCATTCACTGTTGATATGTTTTACAAAACTACTTCACATCATGCTTAATCCTGTACACATCTGAGTAATAATGCTGGTCAGAACCAGAACAGAAATGAAAATTTACAGAATTTTAGTTTGAATTTAAATCTCTGTCACAAGCAGTTAGTCACAACTGTGGCGACTGGGCTCACCACAGAGTGCTTTTTTATCCTTTGGTTGGAGTTCCTGTTTGTTAGGTCTCCAATATTCTGATGTATTTTGCCTAACAGAACAAATCACCATATACATCTCCTCCTACTGAACTAACACTCAAGGTGGAGACTTTACAATCTCTCGTTTTCTGTTTGGGTAAACATGTTATGGTTTGTTAGTGACTTCATCACTCTTCACTTCTCAGATGCTTACCTGCCTTCTTTGTGTTTTTTTTTTTTTTTTTTTTTACATATTTCTCAACATGGAAATTAAATTAAGTATTGTGAGCTACAAGTTGACAGCTACACAACTGAAATGCAGTACAATTGATTATATATACCCTTTCAGAGTAATACCTTGCATTAAATTCTTTGCTTTTGCTTTCTTGGATCTATTTGTCCTCCACACACACATTGCACTCTTTTCAATTTTTGGTGTTTTTAATATTTCAGATAAATAATAGACAGTTTTTTCAAAGTCAGAGATGCCTAATGTTGAGCTGCAGTAGAGAGACAAAACAGAAGGACAGTTTTGGGCTGACACTTTTGTGGAAGAATAAATATGCAAAGAGAACAAAAAAAGGAAAAGGTACTGCACAAAACACACAAAGGCAAACACACACAACACAGTGTGATTCTCTACTTCTTGCTCGCTCTCTTCCTCACTCCCTTTGTCATCCAGTCTCAGTGCTAGCGAGAGTGCTGGCATCCACTCGGGCTGGGAGATGTTCTAAGACCTCTTCTCACTTTGTGCCAGCTCTGCTGTACCCTAGTGGGAGTGCGTTTAAGTTTCCCCATCTGCTTCTGTTCACATTATCTAGCTCCAGGGCAGGCACCTTGCCTAAAATACACACTCTCTCTCTCTCACACACACATACGCACCCGGAGAGTGTTATCTTTGTGCTGATGACGCAGTTTTGGAGCTGTATGAAGCCCACACACACACATCTTTGCAGGGGTGTATGATATATATGTATATATTTTATCTTTACCATCCTTGTCTTTTCTCAACAAAACAGTGGAAAAATCAAGAGGAAGTGCTGGCCTCTGGAGAGAGGAGGCCGGTAACTTCCTCTGAGCATTCTGATTGCTGGCTCTTCATCCCTGGGAGGTTAAATCGACAATGCAGTTCAGAGGATGCAGGGGAGCAAACATTGCTGGTGGTTTGGGCCAGATTTGCATCAGAGCTTATTCCCATTTTATTTGCTTGCTTCTTCAGATCGGCCTTTTTAGTTTTAAGTTTTAAGCTACAAATAAAAGACGGAAAAGCCGCAGAGGCATCAGAATTATTAGAGATCACTGATCACAAACAGGGAAAAACAAAAGTAGTGAGTGATAAACAAAGTCCCAAAGCGGATTCAAGACACTCTGAAGCCTACAAAGGCTGCCAATGCTGTGCTTTTTTCTGCAAGTGATGTGGCCTGTGCTGTTTCCTTTCTCTTTTATTTACGATGACAGGTGCCATAAAAAGCTGATTGAGCTGTCTGCTGAAAAGGTTAGAGGTCAAACTCATCTTGAGCCACAGGAAAGGGGACAAGGGAAAGTCCGAGATATGATAGACTGGGAGGAGGGCTGCAGCATGCAGGAAATCAGAGGTGACAAGAGGTGATTCTGGGGTGGTTGGGCAATTTTGTCACCACCTGACGCTCTCTTCGAAGCTTGGGAGAAGAAAACAAAAGCAGAAGGCTGAACATTACAGAGAGGGAGAGAAAAAAAGGAAAAATGTGTCCAGCAGGGGGCTTTTTTTCTCTGAATGTTCGTCGTTCAAAGGTTCAGGTAGACATCAGTCAGAGCTATTTAAAACAACATCAGTGAAGTTAAACATAAGAGCAGCGAGAGGTACCTGGCACAATCGCTCTTATGCAAGAAACAAACAAAAAAAATAAATCACATAACGCTTTGGTCCATTTCTGGAAGCCACCTATCCCAAAAAATTGAAGGCAGATATAAAAGTTTACACACCTCTGCTAAAATGGCAGGTTGGTGTGGAGTAAAAATATAAGATTCTGAGGAATCATTTCATCTTTTTCACCTCTAACATAACCTATAACTTGTCAAGCTAAACAAAAAACAAAAATCCTTTTTTAGGGGGATAATAAATAAAACAATGTTAACAATGTGGTTGCTTAAATAATTCTACTCTTAAGCTAAAATTTTGTTGAAGTACCTTTTGAATTTGTTGGGTTTTTGGGCAGAAGTTTATCAGTTTGCCAGATCTTGACTTGGCAACCTTTGCCTACGCTTCTTTGTGAAAACACTCCATATCTGTGTTATTGCACAGCCCTCTTCAAATCCCCGTAAAGATTTCCAAATAAATTCAGAAGTTCATCTTTTTCAAATTTATTGCAGAAGCCTGAAGGTTTTATACCAACACTGACTGCTATTTGGAAATATTCACGCTCCCTACAACATGACTAAGGTCTCACTTCCCGCTGAAGACAAACTGCTGAAGATTCCCAGCTCTATCAGAACTTGAACGTGAATAACACCTAACAAATAAAACACAGACCGTTTATTTGGAGATCATCAGCTGCTTCCATTCACCGTTATGTTTTACACAGCCACTACACATCTTACTGAGTCCTGTACACATCAGAGTAATGATGCTGGTCAGAACCAGAGCAGAAAGGACAATTTACTGAATTTTGTGTTTGAATTAAAGTTTTTGTCACAAGCAGTCAGTCACACCTGTGGTGAATGGGCTCACATGTGGTGTGTACATGAACAGAACATCTCTATTTGGAGCCAGAATTTTACTGAGTCTACTCTGTCATCTCTGTACAAGAACCGTATGTGTTTGTACTGCATTAACTGACATCAACACATTGTAATAAAATACAGTTTTCATACTTTATTGGGATTTTTTTTCTGAAACGACTGTCCAGGTTAGTTTGACAGGTCCAGGTTGTTTAATTTAATCCTTGCCTGCCGTCATTTGTAAGCTGTGCCTTTCTTCCTCTGTTTGTTGGTCTGGAAACCAACAATGTATAGTTTTGTTTTGGAGTCTGACAAACCTTTAAAATTGTCCCAAAACTTCTACCTTGGATTCATCAGACCATCGCACATTTTCCTACAAGCTTTTTGGGTACGACTGCACAATATATTGCAAACTTGTTATCATGACACCAACGACATATAAAAGATTGCTTGGACTGCCATAATTATTGGCAAACTATATAAGTACCATTCTAAATCTGAGTAATATAAAATAACATTTGTTTTTGAAGGGGCAGAAACAGTTTTAAGGGAGCATTAAAATGCCAATGTTCTGTAATTACCAAAACGTGCAGATTTTTCAATAAAACAGTAAAGCTTTTAACTAGCTAGGATGTTCCCTCTGAGTTACCTTCTTCCTGGGAGTCCTGGTCAAAATGCCAGTATAAATATCAGTATTGGAATGGAAATGATGAATTGCATTTCTACCCCATTATCTGGTTCGGCTAATTACAATTTGTCAATGTATGAAATGAACCCAAAGTAAAGAGACACTAACACTGGTTATTTAAGTATTTTCTTTTTAATCACAGCCTACCTGACCTGTTTCCTTCTCGTCTTTTTATGAAGTTTTGGAGGTTCTCTTTAATGTCACTCTCCTGCCATATTTTATTCACTTAATTATGGCTTTCTATACTGCGTACTTTGATATATCTGAAGCCTTGTAAATTCATTTGTACCCTTCTCCTGACTGATTCCTTTTGCTTTGAGATGCAATTTAGAAAATTCCAGGAGTTTTGATGGTTAACAGATAATTTTGAACAAACGTTAAATCCGTAGTTACAACAAAGTGTGTACTAGCCTGGTAAAAAGCAGCCCCTTGTTCTATGCTTTGCTTCGTACAAAAGGTCCGGATCCTCAGCTATTGAGGAAGGGTTGCTTGCTGGAGGGGTGGACTTTATCGTTTTGCTGTGACATATGTACGGAAATTGCCTGTGCTGTAAACAACCATCTCCCACTGCAAAGAGAGAAGAGCCAAGTCAGATGGCTGTTAATGTTAATTCAATATTTGGAAGTATGGCCAACATGGGCTGAATGAGATGGTTCACTTCCTCCGCTGCCATTGCCAAACTACAAATCAGCGCAGAAAGTTATCATCATTCACAACTTCTTCTGCTCGGTGATTGGCCCGGTTGAAAATCTACTGGAGAAATTCTGCTCAGTGGGATAAACCCCAGACGGGGCACTGAAGGGAGATGAGAATCAACTGGAATTGCATAGGAAGGCAATGGCCAGGCTAAGTGTGCACACTTATGCAACCAAATTATTTTAGTTTTATATTTTTTGTTCTTATCCCCCAGAAGATTGGAGTTTGTCTCCAGCATTGCGTTGTACAGGATAAATATCCCATTCAAGGTTGAAGGAAGTTCTGAAAATATTTATCTTCGTCTAATTTTTCCCCACACAAAGAACAGGCCTTTTAAGAGGGCTGTGTAGACTTTTAATATCCACTGTATGTATGTCTGCCGCTTCCCCCTCTGCTGACAAAGGCTTGTAGGGCAAAGGCCGGGAGCTGTGACAGCACTTTTTCTCCCCATGCATCTGCAAGAAACAGAGCCTGACAGCCATGCTGCACCATCAAACAAACAATTTTATTTAAAAAGAACCTTTAGAGGTGTTGGTTTTTATGTTTCTCCCAGCTCCTTATCCAGGCTCCTTACGTTTCATGGTCAGCAATGTTCTTACTTCTTGCTTTACATTAGCTCATCTGCGTTTTGGGTGCTTCTCTTCTTCTTCCGTCTTGATATTTGTCAATATGAGCTCGACCTCAGCGGGCCTCTCCTCTCCTCTGAAGTGGAAGCCTGCGATAGCCTTGAAAACAGACCTTTAAATTAAACGAGGAAGAACACAGATTGTTGTATAATTCATCTCGACGCCCCGCCGAGGCTCCTCTGCGCGGCAGCGTTACTGTCTAGATTAGAATTTCCTTTTGTTGCCGCCTGTTTGTGTAATACACAATGTGGATCCTGCCAGGGCCCAGTAAATTACCTCTTTAAACATTCATTTGCTTTAACCAAGAGGAAGTGAGGGAGAGAGGGGGGGGAAGGCGGGGGGAGAAAAAAAGCTTCTTGATTTCACATACAATGAATAAGTTAATAAAAAGACCCCCCCTCCCCCATTCTCTCCTGTGCATGCATTTTTATTCTTCTCCACACTTGAAATCATTCTTCGCAAATCAAAAAAAAAAAAAAAAAAAAAAAAAAAAAAAAGTAAGAGAAAGAGGGAGGGAGGGAAGAAGAAAGACAGAAAACTAGAGTGAGACACAGAATGTCTGCGTATGCAAAAGTACAACAGAAAGAAAGAAAAAAAAAAAGGGAGAAAGAGATGGGGTGAAGCCGATTGGAGAGGAGAGAGAGAGGAAGAACCAGATGAGCTCCTGGAATGATGTGCCTCAGAGTCCCCGCTTTCCGTATCCCAAAATACCTGGTGCCTTGGAAATGTGAAAGCCAGGCGTGCGACGGACGCCATTCCCCAGAGAGGCTCCGCTGGTATCATTAGCGAGGGAAACGGCGGGCTCAAGTGGCGTACAAACTTCAGCAAAACGTCAAGCGAGAAAAATCTGCACGCATTGCGCCTCTTTTTTTTTTTTTTTTTTTTTTTTTTTGTATTTTTCACCCCCCCCCCCACCACCTTCTCCTCTGTTTCTCCCCCCTACTTTTTTCTCCCTCTCGCCCTCTCTTTTTTCTTTCTTTGTGTTGCGTTTCAGATGCGACGCCACTTCTTCTACCAAATTAATATTTCTCAAAATAAAAGGCAGGACAACTTTAAACTAGCGAGTGAAGAAAGGAGAGGGAAGAAAAGAGGAAGAGACAGAGAGGGAGAATTTGGTTCAGTTTGCACGCTCCCCTGTGAAGTCGAGCCTCTGTCTTCCTGCTCTTCTCATTTTGAGGTCTGTGGTTTTGTCATCTCCATCTTGGAGTCAGCTCTGTCTAACTGATGAGGTCGTCACAACTGCCTATGAATGCCAAATGAAGGAATAAAAAACAGAGAGCATATTTGCTGGTGGGGGGTCATTTCCATATCCAAGTTTGTAGGATAAGCAGAAATCCTCCTCCTCGACCTGGACAAAGGATTGTCTCATTTCTACACTGTTTCTGCACAAAGATAGCACATGCCAACCCTAGGCTTTAATTACGTTCACTTTGGTTTGCTTCTGCAGCGTGCGCAGTTAAAATCTTCCACTTTTTCTGGTTCAAACTTAACATACAGCCCAACCTTTTTAATCCTGAGAAAATCAAAACCAGAAAAGAAAAGAAAAAAAAAAATCACACTTTGAGAGGGCTGAGTTTTTTTTAAATGAGTTGCTGGTGAGGTTTTCTTTCCTTTCCCAGCAGCAGAACCACAGTGATGGTAGGGCTACAGTGAACAGCAGCAATCAGAAGGGATATTGAGCGTCCCCTGACAACTGGCTGGTGAGCAGAGCCAAATGTTTCTTTTCAAGGCGGTGCAGTCTGACGCAGACATAATTGCAAGTTAGGATCTAAATAAACAAACAGACGCAGCCCTGACTGGCCCTTAAGGAGCCATTTAGGGGCCGCCGCTGCGCTGTATGCTTTTTCTGCTCCAGCCTTAGAGCCCAACCAGAAGAGCACACACAGACATGTACTGTACAGAATGCAACAACTCACCCTGTCATCATGCACTGCGTAATTCCTAATGACAGCTCAAGCATGAGGTTAAACATACATGGGACATACATTCACACACACAATGGGTAATTTCAGGGGTTTTTTTGCACATGATGGAAGCAGAAAAAAATGAGCCTTTTCTGTCTAACGAGACAAGTGTAATTGTTGAGCAACCTAACCATTAGAACTTTACTTTAATTTGAGCAAAGTTTCAAAGAGGTCAACTAAAACCTCTGGGTGGTGCTAAACGTGGAGTGTGGTGGGACATTTCTCCTCTCTTCTATTTCAGAACAGAAGACCAGACAAGGACCTGTAGATGTAAAAATAGGTCATATATATTTAGGCACATTCCAAACATATCTTAGTAAAACACTGACGTTTTGTGGCAACCTTTGAAACTGAATTAAGTCACAAATGGTGGACTGTTTGATTTGTGATCAAATTTGCTTTTCACCAGTAGATACTATTGACTTACATGATCATTAATGATTGTCTTAGCTCATATTAGTTATTAACTGTTAATAATTAAGAACTGTGAACAAAAAACAAAAAGAACATCTTTCATCATTGCCCAAAAAATATTTTTGCACTGCATGACAAACAAATGTGTACCCATCACCAGATGAGTTAACAGATTACAGAATTTATTCCTTCAACTGAAGGCATAAGAGTGACTGCATGCTGTGACTGGATTAAGATTAAAATATCCTATTGAACTTTTAACATAAAAAACTAAGTTATGGGAAATATTTTGTGTACTTTTTTCATAAGTTCAAACAACCGTGACTCATTTGTCTATCAATGTGAAATCACCTCATCAGGACAATATGCTTCCAAATAATTTTGTTTAATCAAAATTGACCAATCAGATATGATGTTAAGAGAGGTTTTGTGACTCCAGAGTTGATTGAAATACCTTTAAATAGCTGGAAATTGTTCTGGTCAAATGATTACTGCAGATGTAGATTCCTAAAATAAGTAAAACAAAACAAAAAATAAATGAAAAAAACTGAATTGTACTTAAAAAATATATTTAGTCCATTGAAAGTTCATAGCAGTTATGGGGTTTTAAGCTTGCAACATGAGTGGATGATATGATTGTCTGATTGTTTAATTTTTGCTTTCTTTTACCAGGCGTGTCAGAAAGATGTGTGCTCATTTGGCTCAATTTGCTTACTGCCATCTCTCTTTACACACTGTAAACCATACGGGTTCTTCTATTTTTGACATTACAGTACTGTGACAAAATTGGTAAAGTTTTGTATACTTTTGATAAACTGAAAGTGTTTGGGATTGTCAGGTACTGTGTTAGGTTGGTCCAGATTTTACAATTAAAGAAAATTAGATCACGTGGGGTTCCACGAAGCTCAATTCTCAAGCTAATTTGATTCAGTATCTAAATGGCCCCCTTTTATAGTTCTGTCACCACATGACTACAGTCTATTCAAGTCACCAAGCCACGCTTTCCTCCAGCTTAATGGAGAACAGACAGGTGCCATTGTTTGGAATCCCAAATAAGCAAGGTTAGACATCAGGGATTCACAAGACTGAATGATGTGAAAGACAACAGAACATGGAAGAAACCTATCCTTATGAATTTAGGTCTAAGCTTTAACATCCACACCAAGTCAAAAACTGAATCAGCCGACTGCCATCTTAAAAAACATTGCAATGCTAAAGTATGAAGCATGTAGACCTCTCAGTTCATTAGAGACTTGTTTGCTCAGTGTTCCCAGAACTAAAAAAGGGCAAGGCAGCATTTGATTTCTATGCTCCTCAACTCTGGATTTAACCCCCTGAAAACCTGAGATGCCCAGAAAAAGTTGTCACCTTTAAATCAGCACTGAGAATACTGTTGCGTACTGCAGCCTTCCCAAAGGTCAAAAATTGTTTTGTTAATTCATTCATATCATGTCTTAGCTACTATTTGACGTTCAGTTAATGTTTCATTCTTGTTATGTGATGCTTAAATTATGTTATTCTTCTTTTAATGTATGTTTTGGCTTTAAAGTCATTCTCTTTACCCCTGCAAAGCACTTTTAATTACCTTTCATTTAGACAATCAGCCTCTTTTAAAATAACAAACCCAGCAAAAATGAAACAAATACTAACACCAAAATGCGTTTTACTGCAGAAGGATTAAATAAAAAAAAAAAAAATCTTTACTAAATTTGGTGTTTAAGACGTTAGTAAATGAATTCAGAAGGCATAGTGAGCAGAGTTGAAAGGCCGCTGCCCTTTTTCCTGACTGTGTTGCACTGTTCCCTGCAGATCCACGAAGCATTGATGGAGGTTTTAGAGCAGCTAATGTGCTGATAACACATTACATTTGAAGGCTTCGGCGCTTTGAAACGCTGTCGGAATGAGGTGTGGGAATCCAATCCATTAGATAAAGCCAACAGTAATAGGTATCCCATATCAAAGGGATATAGTTTAAAACTGCAGGGGCTTCGGATGCGCTCATTGCTATTTATTGTTTTAAGTGGAGCTTTATGCACAGGAGGTGATATCAACACACTAACAAAACCCCTTTAAACACCAGTGGGCTTTCAGTGACATCAAATGTGTCTATTAACCAACCTCTTGACAAGCCAAGGTGATTCATCTCCACTGTGCTGCCAGTGTGTGTGTGTGTGTGTGTGTGCTTGCTGTGAAAGTGTGTGAATGATTTTTAATCCAGACTGCAATTTGAATGCAGCCTAACTGAAATTTAACAGTTTTTTAAATTTCTTTTTACTAATTTACTTTCTTTACTCTTAAATTCTATATTTCTTAAAGAAAAGCCTAAAAGTAAATGTATACCTTTTAAAAGCTGGGTTGCTCATTAGCTTAGTATGACAAATTCTTAAGATTGTTTTGTGTGTGTGTGTAAAATAATAATAATAAAAACACTAAAAGTTACCTGTCATGCTCTGACAGCTCACCACATTCTTCAACGCGGTCGTGCAAAACAACTGCAGGCCCTAAAATCAAAGTCCCCCTTCAGCTCAATCACTCTGGCTGCCTCTCGCAAACACTGATAATCACTTTCCTCCCTTCCTTTTTTTCCCCTCCCTTGTGTGAAACATCAGATTGCCTTTGATTGGGCTGTTTAAATGATTAGCACACCGCCTCGGCAGAGACGGCTGGCGGTGGCACCGGCAGAGAGAAGGGGAGCTCAAACCTCCTGCTGAGTGCTGCTGGATGCACTGCTGCAGAAACAAGGCATGGACACCCCCCTCCCCTCTACCCCCAACACACACACACACCCACCCACCCACCACTACTACCCTATCTCTCACATCACAGGGAAAGATGGCGTCCAATAAACACTCACAATGGCCACCATTCTCCTGCGCAGTTTGTCAAGTGCAGTTACATGTTTTCGCTTAGTATTTGCTCCCTGGAGGGCTGTTTTCTAAAGGGAGAGCTGGGCGGGGGTAGCTTGTTTTGTTGTACGGCTAGTGGTGTAATACAAATCTGGGTGCATGTATGGTATCATGTGTTGCCAGCTAAGAATAATATATGGTTTCATGTGTCCACAGTATGAGCTGAAATGAGGCAGGTAGTTGACAGTTTCCCTGGAGTTGATTCTGCCCAAACTCATAAAAAGACAGTATCTTTGCACAGCATGGGCGAAGTACGCAACCTTGATCCTTGGCTATGCAAGAATGAATGTCTAACAGTGGGGATTTCTGGTGACTACTAGAATTCAGTTCTGGGCAAATAATAACCACAAAAGTGGAACAAAACAAAACATAGAAGCAAAGCAAAACCTCCCATTTCTATTTTTTGCTGCCACACTATGATCCAAACTTTGGTCTCAGTGCCCAGAGTCTTAAACGAACCGTGCCGAGAGAGACTTTGATGTGACAATCATTCCCAAGTTAATTTGTCTTCAGTCACAAGTGCTCAGGGCATCTAGTGTGCAATCAGCAGAGAGATAAAGAAACAAAAAAAAAAGACAAAAAAAGGAATTGTTTTCTGAATAATTTTCTGACATTGATATGCCAGTTGATCGGTGCCTACCTAAAGGCAAGACTGTAAATTAAAAGCCACAAAGACATTGTAGTTGACGGACGGATTATGCAACAATTTCTTTTGTCTTGCTTTTATTATTTTAATGTGCACAAAGAGAAAATGTGTTCAGAATTAGGAAAGAGATGTACTTTTCTGTAATAACTCATTTACATATGTTTGCATTTTCATCATGAAGATTTTTTATGGTTCTTTTAAAATTTCATAAGTTGTTTAAGCATGTAAATCATGAATATCATGTAGTATAATAATGAAACTTATAGCTGATGCTGTAACACTTTCCAAGCTGATAGATGACAATGACTTTGCTCCTTTAGATCGGGGCTTGAAATGTTTCATTTTGAAATATCTTAGCCTACTTCATGTCGTCAGAAAGGTTCTACTTAAGGAATTTCGTGATTCTACAGGCATGGCAGTAAAAAAAATAGCATGGTAATGCATGAAAATTACACAAAAGCATGTTAATTACAGTTAATTCATGATTTAACAAGGGAGGTAATTAGATTTTCACATAGGGCTTGGTTAGTTTGAATAGATGTTCTTCCTTTAATAATAATTTCAGCACTATATTTTTGCAAAAACCTGTATGAGATGTAAAGACTGTGACTGTACAAATTAAATTTTGATCAAATTTACATTGGAAGATAAATCATGTCTAAAATGCTTCAAAAATTAAATTTTTCAAAAGCTAGATTTTACTGTCCGCTGTTTTCAGTCTTTGATTTGAATTTAATTACATGATATATTATTGGCTGTCTGTATAAGCTCATTATTCTAGTTCATTTTTCTCCACACAAAATTCAATTTTAAGATAAAAGACATGCACAACGGATGTGTACAAATAGAAAATTTGTAGCAAATGAGTAAAAGGTTTGTTTTTCCATCAGCTGAAAGGATATTTAAACATAAATGTCCTAAAATAATCCTTTCTATGATAATCATGACATATATTTATGGATTTGTTATAATTTTTTCCAAGTTTTTTTTTTGAAAAATATTGCCGTGTATGATGATGAATTTCTAGTATCTAAGTATGTATGCATTTAATGAGTAAAATGTCTTAATACTGTATGTCTAAACTTTCCATTAGATGTTACCCATATCTGACCTGATGGAAAGATTAATTTTACTGACCATTGTCCTCTGCCTGTATTTCACTTTAAAAAACTGTAATTTGTATCTTGCATGTTGTCTAAATATGCAAATCATGTTTTTAAAAGCTGTTAAAACTTTTTTCTGACCATTTTTGCCTTTAATGTTCTGAAATGAAAAGATCTATGCTTACACTAATTATCTGGATGTAATTGAATGCAATAGATTATTTTAAAGGTGTGCAATTTTTTTCTCTGTCATTTCCAGACTGTCCTGTTTGAACATGAAACAGAGATGTGCAGAAATAGAAAATGTGTAGAAAGTTTTCTTTCCTAAACTTAAAGCATAGTTGGTCAAAGTTAATATTTTAGGGTCTAAAAATATACTTTTCTGGTATAACTACAGGACATATTTTTCCATTTGGGATCAAAAGAAATGTTCATGGTTCTTTGAAAGTTGAACTTCTAAGATGAATGTTGTCCAAGTGTGCAAAATGCATACTAATTAGTGAAATGCAGTTTATTTCCAGAGTGCACATTGATCAAACCTTGTGAGACGATGTGCATTAGATGCCAAAGTAAACTCCTGTGTTGTCATGTATATTGTTTTTAATGCCCACTGTTTGACTGCATTTCACTTCAATGTACAGAAATTTTAATTAATGTTCAAGCTATGCATCCGAATTATGATCCAGAACTATAGATTATTTAAAATGGATATAATATATTCCCAATCCTCAACCCTTTCAGTTGAATTTAGCTCATTATTCCAATTTCTCGTTTTCCCCCCACAAAAAAGCCTTTTAAGATAAATAAAAGAACTTGTTTAATAACACCCGGCTGGAAGTATTTGATCATAAACCATCTCTGCACTCTTTACTGTAACTTTAACAACAATTTCCAAGCTGTTTGGGGTTAAAAGAAAAAAACAGTCCTGTCCTTGGTCTTCTTCACTTGGTGAGTAGAGCAGAGTCATTTCAAAGGCCTGGCGTGTTCCTTGTGCTCTTCTGCCACCCGGTGGCTGAACGGGAGAACAAAGAGAAAACCTCCAAAGAGGGCCCTGCCAGGATAGGTTGATCTGCCCATCATCTTGCATCAAAACATCATGATTTGTATCTTAGGAGATTCTTAGCCATGAGGTTGAAGAGACAAAAATAAAACCCAATTTTTTTTCTCTCTTTCTCACATCCTTCTGTCTTTCGTTTCTCTTCATGTCTTTGTTCGAGGTGTGACAGCTCATAGCTCTTTAGTGGCAAAGACAATTAACTTTTTTACAGGTAAAAAAAAATAAATAAATCAGCAATTGTGGTGGTGGTGTAGGGGGAGGGGAAGCTATGTCTGTTTACCCACGTCATCATTAAAGTGATGACCAGCACTGGCGTACGGTGGGCTCATCTGCATAACTGAGCAGAGTTAAAGAGTTGCACCAAAGCCAGTGATTTCAGACTGTGTGTGTGTGTGTGTGTGTGTGTGTGTGTGTGTGTGTGTGTGTGTGTGTGTGTGTGTGTGTGTGTGTGGACTCTAGAGACTCAGTTTCTTCTTCTTGGTATAAACGTCATCATTAGACCCCCTTAGCCCGGCACATAACAAAGAGTTAGCTCATTAATGACAAAAACATCTCTGCCTTCACTTTGCCCGGTTCTCTTCTAATCTCTCCTGGCACAAATGAGTTTAACTTTATGACGATAAAGCGGCAACAGAAAAAAACCCCAAAAGAAACTGTGAAAAGAAACGGCTTTGGTGACATGGCCACAATGCGTACCGAGATAGGCATGCCAAAATATGGAGAGAATAAAAAGAAATGAAAGGGCTTTTTTCCTGGCAACTGCCTTGTGTACATCTGTCACAGGCGCTGCTCGCTGCAAGGTGTGCACCATCCATGTGTACTTGCTTTCTAATGTAAAGGAATACATATTCATGTGCAGTGAGAGCATGCACATCTCTGTACAAATGCAAATGTTTATGGGATTCACTTTGAATATCTGCGTGCATTCACACACGTGCACAGAGCATCCGAGAGCTTCCCTCCCTCATTTCCTGCATATTTTTTTGGCGCTAGCAGGGGCCGAGCCATATATCCAAAGCCTTCCTCTTTTACCCCACATTTGTAGGTGCATCTGTATTCCACCATGTCATTAAGATGAGCAATGGCAGCTGTAGCCTCTTCACCCCTCCGGAGCCCTCCTCTCTGCTTCCAGAAATGTGCCCCCCTGTTCGTCGCAGAGGATCCTTGGCCTATCGCTGCAACTGTATATCAAACAGTGAGTGCTGAGGTGGTGGAAGGAGCGCAAGAAATGTTTGACACAAGCACAGTTGCTGCAACTTCAGTAAGTGCCCATCCTTTTCAAATTTCACTTCAGTGTGAGCTCAGTGGAATGATAGAAAGGCTCTTTTAAAAGAGAATCATAGGACGCTAATGGCCCTCAGAAAAAGAAAAGAAAAAAGGCTGGAGTCGCTCTCAAAATATTTCCTATGCAGACAAAGAAGAGATGAAATGACTAGTCAGCTGCTTCCTCTGGTGTTGAGAGGATCCAATAGATAGAAAGTGGATAAAAAACAAACAAACTGAGAAATGTTCAAATGGTGATCCCTTCAACGTACCACTCCTGAAAAAAAAAAACTAAAGCCATGATGGATCAAGTGGAAGAATGCATTGTGATTTCTGTAGCAATAATAAAATCTTTGAGTAATAAAAGATGCTGTTAAAGTAACAGAGATAAGTGGTTATATTTAAGGAAGCTCATATTATTCACATTTATTTCTAACTAGCTGGTTGGATTTTAAATGTAGATCACTGTCCTCATTCCCAAACTCTTCTACAACACTTTCCACAAAAAGAGAAATACACTTCAAATACGACAGGTATAAATTTGAACCTCTTATTCATATTCAATGTAATAAAGAAGAACAAGTATGCTTTGAAAATATATTTATGCATTTAACATACCTTACAAAAGTATTCAGAACAACTTTTCATATTTTGTGATGTTTTATTTCAATTTTATGCCATGGGTCAACATAAAAAGGCAAGTAGTTGTGAAGTGGATGGAAAATACATGATTTTCAATTGTTTTTACAAATAAAAATCTGAAAAGTGTGGTGTGAATTTGCATCCAGCCTCCTTGAATCAATACTTCATAGAGTCAGCTTTCTCTGCAGTTACGGATATGGATCCTTTGGGGTTGGTCTCTATCAGCTTTGCACATCGAATGGCTGAAATTCTTGTTTATTTATTTATTTTTAAAAAGCTCAAGCTCAGCAGGGCTTTGTATAGGACATTCTATCACATGAATATACTTTGATGTAAATCATATAATTGTAGTTTTGGCTATAGTCTTCTCTTGACTCCTCTATATTTAGCTCCATCAGTCTTTGCTTCAGCTCTGACCAGCTTCCCTTCCTTTTCTGAACGAAAAGCGTCCTCACAGCATGGTGCTGCCACCACCATGTTTCGCGGTGGGAGTGGTGTGTTCAGGGTGATGTGCATTGTTTCCTGCTATACATGAAGAAAAACTTCAGTTTTGATTTCATCCAGCCAGAGCACCGGCTTCCACATGCCCCCTATATGACTAACTAATTAGTTGACTTCAGAAGGCAACCGGTTGAGTACAGTTTTTAGTTTTTTTTCCCTAAAACTTTTCTGAAACCATTTCATCTTTTGTTGCTCAGTTGCATAAAATGCCATTAAAATACATTGAAGTCTCTGGTTTTAATGTAATGAAATGTGAAAACCTTCTAGGGGTGTGAATACTTTTGCAGGTCACTGTGCATGTTAATGCACAAATTCCTCCTTCAGTGTTTTAAATCAATAAACTCTGTATAAGTAATCACATGAGTATTTACCTTATATTAGCAGTAAGAAGTTCAGAGAATCAATATTACATCTTGCAGACCCAGAGTTAATATTGAATATTAAATCAATGCCACTCACTAGAAAACGTATCAAAATTATAGGTTTCATCCCAAAATGATCAGAACAGGATTTTATAAAAGTTCAGAGTCAACCTTTTAATGACTAAAACCCCCCCCAGTCCACATCAGCATCACCGAACCCCACAGAGCGCCGCCGCTCAGGCAGAGGTCTCCCTCCTCTCAGACGTTTCTAAGTAGGCAAAAGATCCAACTCCTGCTCTGGAAAAAGTCCGTCTCCAAAGAGGAGCAGACATGGCCGACGATCTGGTCTCCTCTCCCCACACATCTTCCCCTCGTTTGAGCAAAGCCTCGGTGCTTCTGCTTGGGCTGATTGGGCCGGCTCAGAGCAAGGAGGCAGATAGGATCTTTCTATTTGCCCAGCGGCATGGCTGCCTCTCTATCAGCGTTACCTCCAGGGGGTTGGGGGTTGGGGGTGTTTATCTGGCCCACTGATAACAGCGTCACCCCCCCTGATGGTTTGTTACACCAGTAAATGGGAGTCAAGGCCGAGGCGGTGAGAGGGAGCAGCAGTCTGCAGTTTTACGCTTCTCCTTGTAAACACGATTGACTTGGTTTGCTTTTACAGCTGAGTGGTGTGTGTGTGATAGAGAAAAAAGTTGAAAAGAGGAAACACTTTTTCCACCACAAGCACAATCTGGTCAGAGATATGAGTTTATGAGCGTTCTTATAATGCATTCAGCACGGTTTTTCTTTTTTTTTTTTTCTTTTTTTTTTTACATTCTCTCTCTGCAGCCCTGTTTCCACTGTTGCTGCTGCCAGTACATCTGTCACTGGAGAGCGGCCAACTCGAGAAATGTGTGCAGAGGCAACATGCAGCATTAAGGAGCATCTGTGTCAGTTGAAACCCAGGGCAGTGAAGAGACAGTATACTTTGCAAAGTGCACCTGAGTGTGAGTTGTAGATCACTTTTAAAGCTTGGCTGGGGCAAAGAACTTCGACATGCTTTCTTCATTGACGTCGTGGTGGGAAAAGCCTCGAGTTCTCCGCGTGGCTGAAACATCTGTAAGCTGTCACAGAAGCGGAGTCCTCGCAGGAAAACATTTACCTTGCAGAATACTAATTCTTTCAGATCCCAGTGTCAACACTTTGAGAAATAAGCCTCCACATGTGGTGTAGTTTACTTAAGCTGGAGTCTGGAAGATCCATTCAGGTCACCGTGGTGAGAACCATCAACCTGACAGCGCTTCTAGATTGGGGCTGTTGTCCAATGATGTGTGTGTTTTTTTTTAAAAATCTTTCAATAATTTCCTCACGCATGTAAAGGTTCCTGATTGAAAGCAAACTGAACAGAGGCCTTAAGGTATAAAATACAAAACAGTTCACAATCTACAAACACAACAACATCAGCTTTCGGCCTTTACTTACTTTGTGAATTTTAAAGATGGAGCTTTCAGTTTTGCAAAGATGGCTTCTCATGACTGTCCTTTAATTTGTCTGCTTTTGCCAGTTTTTTTTTTAAGACTAAATTTCAGGACTCCACATTTCTATTTGTGCTGTTCATGGGGTCTCCCACCTGAGCCGTGGCTCTCTGCAGCTCTTCCAGAGTTACAATGGTCTTCTTGGCTCAGAATAAAGCCCTTTGCAGCCATTGTTAGAATTGCAGTCCTTTATTCTCTCCATTTTCTGATCATGGATTGAAAAGTGTTCCATGAGATGTCAGAAGTTTGGGATGTTGTTTTGCAGCCTAAACCTTCTTTAAACCTCTCCATAACCCTATCTTAACGTATCTGCGTTGTTCCTTGGTTTTTATCATGTTGTTTTGTTCTCTAATAAACCTCTGAGGTAATCTGTTGCACTGGGTTTTATTTAGGGGTATCAGAGTAAAGGGGACTGAATATAAATTCCAAAAAAGACCTTTTTGTGAAAAAAATGTGAAAACCATGCATCATTTCTCTTTGACCTTATAATTACATGTTACTTCATGTTGGTCGGTCACATTAACTAAGTTAAAGTTTGTGTTGTTTTGTTTGTTCTAAAATGCTGCTTCTTGTTATTTTCAAACACTTTTACATTTGTTTTTCTTTCATTTCTTCTACAATTTGGATCATTTTTATTTTGTTCTTATGTAATATAAACCTTTATTTTGCACAATTTAGGACAACTGTAAAAATCATGTAGAGACACAAAAACATCGTCTGAAGGAATGCATGATTGAAATCCCTCCATCTATCTGTCCAAAGCTGATACTAAAAATCTTTTATGACACTATGAATTTGTGCATCTCGATGTCTGGCTTTTTGTATAAAAACTAGTGCAACGTTTTTTAAACATGCACGGCCGCCTAATACTGTAAATCTTCACAGGCTGCAAGGATGGCATCCAACTAATGGCCTACCATCTCCATTTCCCTTGTATCACAGTTAAAAACTCTGCTTTTATGTCTCCACGATGAGTGTGTGCATTCCTCTTTGGGATGACTGTCCTAGATTTAAAGGCTTATCAGACAGCAGCAGGCCTTTAATTTATCCATAAACTTTTTTCTTTTTTAATCTTTTGCATTGACACCAGGGGATTCTTGTTGCAGGAGTGGATGTTGCAGTGAATTATACGAAAAATGTCCACAACTGGGAGTTGAAACGGAAGCTGCCTTCATCTTTGTCTTGCGGTAGCTTTTGTTGTGATGCTTTGCATGTCTCAGCACTGGAGAGAAAAAGTATTAAAGTACAAAAAAAATTATAAAATAGTAGGTACAAGTTAAAATGTTTTGATGAAAAGTATTGACATGCAGATGAGAGTTAACAATATTAGGACAATTGGAAGTTTCTAAAGCTAACAAATGCTTATTTTCCAATATTAAATGGATATAGCCACAGCTGGCAAGTTTATCTCTGATTTTCCCAGAAACTAGGATCCATAATTCAGTGCTTTTAAACTGGACTTGTCTGGTGAAGTAAGAGCTTCTCGTGTTGTTTCTGTCTTCTTGTCACTTCTGGAGTCTGACATCTCTCTCAGCACCATGACACGGCGTAGGAAAGAGCACTTCCATGGTGCAGGTAACGCCGCGAAGAGATAGAAAGCCCCCCTCATGAATAAATGATGGTGACATGCAGCTATAATTTGCATTCGTGTAAAAATGACGAATCAGCGCTTTTGTCTGCCAAGAAGTCTAGAGGTCTGTTTTTTGCATTTCTTTTCATTATTTAATACAAAATGGCTTTCATTAACAGCGGCAAACCAAAAGGTGTTGACAGCGATGCACTGAACTTGTCAAGCCGATCACAGCCTGCTTTTGGAGCCGATCACAGCCTTTGCCTCCTCTTTCTCTAATTAGGCACACGCTGGAGGCGTCATAACAAACGCTGAAACAGGTTTGTCCTTGCCTAATCTGGGGGAACTCATTTTTAAGGTTATTATGCAAATCAATACTGTTTACAAACATGAAAGCCGAAGTCCTATTTTTGATGTGCCACATCGGTTTTCGATGGCTTAAAGCCCCGGCTCGGCAGGTGTCATGTCAATAACAACCGGAGATCGATCAGAGCAGGCATCTGAGGGGGACTGGGACAGCGGGGCCTTGAGGTGTGGAGGGATGGGACTGGGGGGGGGGGGTTTCATCAGCTAAACACTCAGACACACACAGACAGAAAGCACCTTCAAATCTGCTTTGGATGGACAGTAAAAAGATTACATGGCTATCGTATCGTTGTTCTAAAGCAGAACAACATGACCTGTTATTTTTAGTATTTCTGAGATCTAAACATTAAAATCGTTTTTTTCTAAGATCACACAACTGAAACAGCACAGTCCCAAAGCTCCTTCATGTGTCTCCATTGTACAGTAGAAGAAACAAGTTCAAAGTCTGCGGACAGACACCAGAATAAAAAATGGGATTTGACAGGTAGGTTTCTGCAATTTGCTATTGTTTTTCTGTGAATTTAAGACATGCTTGTGTTCTCATTGAGTAAATGAGCGATTAGTGACCCTGATATGATTTTTTTTAGGTAATACTGCATATAGACAAGCCCACATAAGATTTAATACATCTGCAGTTGAACAACATGGAAATTTAAGAAAAATGAACTAAAGACATAAATTCTTAATTTGAGTAAATTATTTAGATGGAAAAAACACATGAAGAAACAATTGTTTTTAACCAAATCACTGGTAGCACCACAATTGAACCTTCTGTTCTTTATAATTAATGATTTTCCTTATCCTAAAATTGGGGCATTTATGCCCTTACTGCTCTTATGCCTTACTGCATAGGTTTTCTGTAGGGTTTACGTCAGAGGACAGAGAGAGCTTTGGAAAAAGGTTGATTTTGTGTCAAGTGAACCATTTCTGTGCATGTTTGGATCATTATTTTCCTAAAAGATGAGAATAAATGAGAACCCATTTTCAGTGTTGTGGTCAAGGCTACTACATTTTATTTCAATATATTCTGGTGTTTCTAAGAGTTTATGATGCAATGCAATCTATCCACAGCATCACTGATCCTCTGCCATACTTAACAATAGGCATGAAGTGCTTTTTCCCTTAGTCATCCTTTGTTTAATACCAGATTCACCATTATTGCTCTGGTGGGAAAGTTCAGGCAAGAAGCTATTTTCTAGTCCTTTCTTAAATCCTAAAGCTCAACACACATCTGCTTTACACAAACGGGATGTTCTGTTGTCTTTACCATTTTGAAGAGTGTCTAAGGGTGTGTCCAAATTCAGGGGCTGCATCCTTTGAAGGCCCTTCAAAGGGTCCTCCAAATGCAGCCCACCAATGCGTCCTCCTTTTCCTAGATTTGAAGGACGGGTCTGATATGTCCTTCGCAGCCCACCCTATTCCAAGATTCATTGCGGGCCGAACAGGAGATTTATGTTCTTGAAACGATTGACGAAGTGGGGGTGGAGTAAAGTTTAAAATATAAGTATTTCATTCAGATCAATTTTAAAACATAAAGAATAAAATGAATAACTGCTTCAGTTGTGTTTATTTTATTTGTAATTGTTAGCGATGCTACTAATTGTGGTGATGGTGAGCATTTCTATTTCTGTGTTGAAATTATGTTATGTTATGCAATGAAAAATTATTTTTTAATGCTTTTTATAACATTTTTATCATGATGCTCCCTCTGCTTTTAAATCGACAAAACAAAAGAGGGAACTTGAACAATTTACACATGCAACTGGTACAAACTGGGCTTCCAAACTTTCCTTTTATTGAATAGTTGGACTGTACTTGGCGGCAGCTTCAGCTGTCACTCTTGAACAGTAAACATCTTTCATGACTTTTCCACCACCAAGCAGAATTCCACAAGAGCAAAGTCAGTTTTGATCTTTGATGCACCACAATGTGCCGCTGCCTGTCACATGTACGCATCAACAACATACATCCCTGATCAACACATGGGGCAAGCTGTGCAAGCTAAAGCACAGCCTCCCCTTCTCAGTGTCACACGTAGCAGCCTTTAGCCTTCAGAAGTTCAAAGCTCAGATGGTTAAAGAAAACTATGTTGTCTGTCCTTCCTGCCTCTAATATGTTTGCTCGACTTTTCTTTCAAAAGGCCTTCACAACATATTCTGTGTTTAATAAAAATGTCCACTTGATTTGCTAGTTTCTTCACTTTAAATAAAAATCAAAATAATAATAATAATAATAATAATAATAATAATAATAATAATAATAATAAGAAGAAGAAGAAGAAGAAGAAGAAGAAGAAGAAGAATCAAAAACTATCACTGTTGCACTGTTTTCAGACAGCTTTAAAGTTACAGCGACCTAAACAGAAAACTGAAAATGCAGAATTTTCCAAACTCAAACAAGGTCTTGGTTTTTACTTTTTCGCTGCTTTTCCGCTCCAACAACTCAGGTCAAGTTCAAATCTTTGGCTTTCTCCAATGATTCCCGTCCAACCATTCATTTATCCCATAATTTATTCATACATTTATTTGATGCTGCGCTCAATAGCATCTGACCCCGGTGCCCCATCATCTGACTCTCCCTACCGTGAAAGAGCGAAAGCGGTCCCTGCAGAGTGAGGGAACGCAGGTTGGAGGCAGAGTTAACTTTAGGAGGGGGCAGCGGGCAATGCTCACAATGTGATAGTGTTAAGCGGGTAATCACAATGTGGTAATGCTGTGGCTTCTGGGGTCACACATGTCGATGAATGTTAAGGAGGAACATTTTAAGAGCTTTCAGTATTACCTCTCATATCAAAAACTGACCTTTAGTAGACACTCTGACATGCTACGGTGATCAGAATTACAATGTGGAGCTTTAGCCAAGTTTCAGATTAGGAAGTAGTCCTCTGTCAACATAAATTAAAGTTTGGACAGTTTAACACCACATACGAACAGACTGTAAACTTTGTAAATTTGCTGCTAAACTAGAGTAAGATTCTGATGTCTGATCTGACCCATTGTTTTCTGCTTATCTGAGATGGAGCCATAGAGAAATCCCAGACATTGAGATCTTCTCCTACCTTCCATTCTGGGAGATTCCAGGGTGTTCCCAGGTCAACAGGGATAAACACTCAAAGACCACATTTTGTTTCAGGTACACCTGTTTAATTCCTTGAGAACACAAACACCGAGTTACCCAATTAAATGTCAGCACCTTAATGCAATTAGGAATCCAGAAATGGTGAAGATGACTTGCAGAAGTTTAAACCGAGCATCAGAACGTGTCATGGATTTGGTGAGCAACAGCTGAGTGGACAAGAATACCTTGGTGATTTCTGGAGTGGCTCTACTCCGAGCTCCCCCTGGATAAGGAGTTTCTCACCTTCTAAGGTTCACTCCAAAGATAGGAAGCTCATTTTAGGCACTTGCATTCAGAATGTTCTTCTTTTGGTTATAAATCAAGAGCTTTTCCATTTGGGTCAGCTTTTTCTCACCACAACAGACCAGAGTAGTGGCTGTTGGGTGGAATTTCTATGATCGCATGTGCTTGTTGGGATTTTTTCTCTTACTTCTCTGAATTTTATCCGAAATGCATCTAACCCCCAAATCAACTTTTTTTTTTGGTGATAAACTATCTAAATAGGTTATTTAAAGTTCTATCTTCATGTTTCTGTGTGAATTTTAAATGAATCAATTAACTAAATTTGTATAACAAATCCGAGATATCATTCAGAATTGTGTTAGGATTGCCCAGTACAGGTCCAGACCCAAATCCAATTGAGAATCTGTGGCAAGACTTGATAATTGCTGTTATCAGATGCTCAACATCCAATCTGACTGTGATTGAGCTATTTTGCAAAGAAGACTAGGTATTTAGAAATACCCTAAAGAGGGGCTGACTATAATTACATGCAAAATTCAGAGGTGCACTACCAGGAATTGACAAAAATAAAATTGCCCCCCACCCCCAAGTGTGTCAGAAAACTGCTGACACACTTCAGCCACATGAGGCCTAGCATTGTCATGTGTAAGAAGGAACCCAGGGCCCACTGCACCAGTGGGCCTGAGGATCTCATCCCGGTACCTTATGGCAGTCAGGGCACCTCTGACTAGCACTTGGAGGGCTGTGCGGCCATCCAAAGAAATGCCTCCCCACACCATGACTGACCCACCACCAAACTGGTCATGCTGGAGGATGTTACAGGCACCATAACATTCTCCACCATGTCTCCAGACTCTGTCACGTCTGTCACATATGCTCAGTGTAAACCTGCTTTTATCCGTGAAGAGCACAGGGTACCAATCGTGAATCTGCCAATTTTGGTGTTCCCTAGCAAACACCAATCATCTTACACAGTGTTGGGCTGTAAGCACAGGCCCTATATGTGGATGTCGGGCCCTCATACCACCCTCATGGAGTCTGTTTCTAACTGTTTGAGTAGAAACATGCACATTAGTGGCATTTTGTAGGGTCCTGGCAGTGGACCTCCTGTTCCTCCTTGCATAAAGGATGAGGTAGCGGTCCTGCTGCTGGGTTGTTGCCCTCCTATGGCCCCCTCCATGTCTCCTGGTGTACCAGCCTATCTCCTGGTACCTATTCCATGCTCTGGACACTGTGCTGAGAGACACAGCAAATCTTTTTGCCACCACTCGCATTGATGTTCCATCTCGGATTAGCTGCACTACTTAAGTAACTTCAGTGGGCTGTAAAAAAAACACCTCATGATGCCTCTATGCGCGACAGCACTGACAAAATGAAAAAGTGACTAAAAGTTCAACCAGAAAGGAAGAGAACAGAGAAAGGATATGTGGTCGCCACCTGCAGAATCAGTCTTTTATAGGGATTGTCTTGCTAATTGCCTCTCATTTCCACCTATTGTATGTTCCTTTTGCACAGCAGCAGGTGAAATTGATTCACAATAAGTGTTACTACCCAACTGGTGACATTGATTCCACAAAGGTTTGACTGATTTGGAGCTACATTGTTTTATTTAGGTGTTACCTTTATTTATTTTTTTTTTTGAGCAGTGTAGTTTCTTTTGGTCTAGTTCAGCTTCTTCTGTGTTATTATTCATCTTCCTTTAGTCTGTTTGCTCTCTTTCACAGCTGGATCTAATTCTCTGACTAACTCACCTGCAGTGAATGTCATTCTTCCCACAGTATATAAGCCAACTGGTTTTCATTATTTATGGCTGGTTTCTTCTGTCCTACACGCCTCAATCCTGCTATATAATCTGTGCTGTGTAACTCTGACCTCCATCTTATCTCCATGTTCTTGGTTTGCTTCTGGATTTATTTAGTTTCATGTTCTTCACGTCACCTTTTTTGACCTTGGACTTTGTTTTTGTAACTTGCCTTTTGTTTTATTAAACACTTCTATTTTTGCTCCACAACTGCCTCCCTTTGCCTGCATTTGGGTCCTCCACAACCACCATCCCCGTTTTGTGACAGCTCTATTATAAATTATTTTAAACTTAACTGTATATCCATGGCTGAAAGCTTGGCAGCTGTCATTATCCTCAGATAAATGTAATGTTAGGTATGTAGTAAATTAATGTAACCAACAACATTCAGTTATTTATTTTTTAATTATGACAAAGTATGTTGATGATCCCTTTTTATGGCCTTGATCTGGGAGCATTTTAATGGATGGTGTAGGGGATGTGTTAGACAAATTTGTGCTGTGTGGTTTGTGGGTTTGTAAATAAAGACTGAGCAATACAATGCATTTCAACTTTTAAAAAAAAAATCAGTACATTTCCACAGTAAAAAGTTACAGTGTATTAAAACAAATTCTTTGAACCAAATTTTGTCTATCTGTATAGGTATAATTGTAATAAACCCTATAGAATATTGTGGATTTGTATTTTAACTGCCAGCATGGTTGTTTACTTGAATCTTTTTAATCATCTCTATCATTGTCTATAGCACTGCAGTCAGGTTATCATTTAGGCTTTTTATGTCTTTTAGACTTGATCCAAAAATCAGAATATTATCCTCCAATATTGCCTTTAAAAATAAAATACAAAAAGATTTATAGATCTATTTATATTACTCGGTGTCAGGTGGCTGCCTTACTTTCCTCCCCAGCAATCTGATGTTGAAATACTAACAAAATTGGGGCTTTGGAAGTCAGAATACACACGACTTTGCCTTCCATGAAAACTTTCGCTATAAACTCGACGAAGCACCCGTGCAAGGAGTTCATCTCTTATCAGAGAGCAGGATAATTGTTGAAACAGGTGTAACTGTCGAGGTGTCAGCTCGTCTCTTTCTGTGTTCTGGTCCCCAAACCAACCTCCGCCTATGACTCCATCTCGCAAGTCTTTCAGACAACCTTGGTGTGATTTCTTGACAAAAGCGTGCTCGCTCTCAAGGTGCACTCGAGAGCGAAGTAGAAAGGGACAAAGACAGAGCCTCAGAGAAGACGAGAAAAGAGATGGATCTTGTCTCTAATTATGCAAGAAAAAGAGACTTTGTGAAGATAAAGTTGGCTGACACAAGGGCACACTGAGGGACACGCTCACTTTAGGAAGATTTTTCAAAGTGGGAGGCACAAATGGTTGTTTGCGCTATAAGCTATTGCTCCTAATTGGTACAAACTTAATGAATGCGGGGCGCTGTGTGGAGACAGATGCTTTGTGCAATGTGGCAGATTTCAGTGGCTGCGCGTCTCTTTCCATCGCAGGAACATCAAGAAAAGAAGAACATTTGGCAGGTCACAAAATTATGCGAAGAAAAGGGGAAACCCAAGAAGAAGAAAAAGAAGGAGGGAAAAAAAGTAAACAGTTGTTTATTTTTTTAGTTAATTTATGGGTGGCTATGAAAATGTGTAGATTTATGTGTGTGTTTAGTAGTTTTCAAGTGTTTGTCTATTTGTCAGAGCCATTGCTTCTGTTTTGGCTTTCTTGCCTCGCCAGCTCTGTGGCTCTCAATTAGCGCGCAGGCCTCAGGGACCTAATTAACCAGTTCAATTAATAAATAATTTTCTTAAAAATCCGATACAAGCCATTCTGACATTTGGGAACCACTCAGGAGCTTGTGGTTGTCTGTGGTGGGGGAGAAAAAGGAAGAGAAAGAGGAAGGAATGATTAGCTTGTTTGGGATTCCTGCTTATCCCCCAGGTGGCTGATGCAGGGGACACTGCGGTGTGTGTGTGTGTCTGCATTAAGGGGAGCTAACTCACAGAGCTGGGCCCCACAGCAGAGGGAGGCCCCCGTGACCTTTTATCGAGTGTCCAATCAATAATGTGCGAGCGTCCATCTCTTTGAGTTCCAGCCTGAGCCGGGGCTTCTGAAGGCCCGCGGCCAGCAGCAAAGAGGGATGGGAACCAGCTACACAGTGGGCAAAAGAGTCCTTGGGGGGCTAACAGTGGAACAGAACCAACAGCCTCATGTCATTTAGTCATAATGATGTCTTCCTTTAGTTGAAAAGGGATGGGGGGTATGAAGGATTCAGGTGGGGGTAGTGTGTCAGAGTTGCCCTAATCCCCTTTTGTGTCTTCGGTCCATCATCATATTCTGCAGAAACATATTCTGGCTTTTGTCCTTCGTACAATCTCATTTAGCACTTATGTCTATCTGGTCACATGTTGGAGTGGGGTTTATACTTTGTTGTCTCCTTTGTCTCCTAGACTGTAACACATAGTTGTGTTCAAAATAATAGCAGTCCAACGTCACTAACCTAATCAGTCAGTGTTTTATTTCTGCTTGGCAAATCATTTACTAGAAGATGTAGTAGAGGTACAGAAAACCAGGAGACCCAAAAGTCATGGCATGCATGATTCTGTGTTTTTGTTGATTAATTGAAAGGGGTGTGGGGTATTAAACAGTTGGGCCTTCTTTAAGGATGGAGAAGAGATAAGAACTGGAGTTTAATGGCTCACACATACTTCATCCGAAGCCGAGCAGTCGACGCACACTCACATAGTTTCAGGACATTCGTATTTGCACACACTTTTCATACAATGGCGCAGAGCACCTGCGGGACACTCCTCCCGCTTCAGTGTACATCACACCCCTACCCGTGGGGGTTCTCCCTTCCTCCCTGCACCTTCTGTTTTGCTTTAACAAAACGGTCACGGACGATCACACTTTTCTCCAGACAGCCTCCTCTGTGAACAACAATGTTACAGTTCCCATCTAGGAGTAATTAACCATTCACCAGTCTTCTTATTATAGTAGTTATTCAGTAAAGAATCATACAAATATACATAATTCCTCACTGTGTCAGATAAACTTTCCTCAAAAGTATGTCTCCTGGAGATACAAAAACCAGACAGTGGAATCGGATTAAGCTGAAGAGAAATATCAACATTGCTGTCTGAGTGCATTTCTGCACAAAATACGGCAACAAACTTCTGACCAATCACACAACACTTCGCACAGAGCTTAGTCAAAATAGTTCAGCCTGGTGTCGAGTTCAGCTGGCGGATGGCTCTACAAACAAAATGACTCAATTTTTGTCACGCATCTACGTCAATGGGAAACGAGTTCGGCACTTTGCATGAAGTATGTTGGGGCCTTAAGACTTTGACTTGTGACCTAAAGACTTGTTACTTCAGTTAGAGTGTTGATTTGCGTCTGGGGTCTTATATACATCTTCATCCAACTAAGAGTAAAAACAGGCTGGAATCTTAGCTACGGACCACAGCTCTGGTAGCTCATGCACTGCTGTGCATATTTTGCTTTGAAAGCCAGCGCTTGTTTAATTAGCTAGTGGGCAATAGGTTGCTAATGGTTTATTAGAATCTGTTCATGTTAGTTGTAACTCAAAAATGTTTGTGTGTCTTCAACTGAATGCTGTATAAAATGAGTTTGGGGTTCTTTCAGAAAATATACTTAACTCTAGCTGTTTTCATCTAATTGTCATGAGATTTTTGAGCGAACTTTTAAAATGTTGCTAAAAAGAAAATGAGAATTAGGCTTGTTTCCAACTATTGGTTTGGAGTGAATCAACCAAGTGACGCAAAACGTAATTTCATGTGATGTTGACATTTTGCATGGCTGTGATAAACAGGAAATAAAGGTTGCAAACTAGCATCGACCACAAAAATGGAGAGGGGTTTTCAGGATGTTGCCATCGGGCAAGTTGTAATTCTTCTGTCATGTCAACTGGTATTGGTGATGTTACATGCTGTCTGGAGACGTAGAGAAAGTAATGCAATTCTAATGCACGTCGAAAGCGAAAACAGCTGATCAGTCGTGAGGTAAATGTTCGCTATGTCAGAACTTATCCAGCAAATGTGTTTCCAGCTCCTTTTCAGCACATTAACTCTTTTTTTGGAAAAGCCAAGAACCACCTCAAGCAAGCATAAAAATGTTTTTGCAAAAATGAGGAAGTTATTTAGAATTTTATCATTTTTATCAACCTTTCCTAACGCAATATTTCAGTTTGCGCATAAAAAAAACATTGATGGAAACATGACTTCTTACATTCTCTCATTGTCAAGTTAGCTGCGTCACTACAGAGATTTTTCTTCTCTGGTAAAGTTTGTAGCTGAACCACGACAGGGTTGATGATTTTACGCCATCTGCTTTGTGTTGACAAAGCGAATGAATCAAACGCAGTTTTCCATGGTTGTTTTCCGTTTAGATTCTACAGCAAGATTATAGATACTTTCCTGTCTGTTGGTAACCAAATGAAACTGGACTAGCCATCATTGGAATAATACCATCTTAAGTAGGGTGCATGGTTAACTCACACTTATTAAAAGCAGAAGATAAGCTTTGTTGGATTATAGGTGCAGCTGCAAACAGGACAAGCATCAGAGCTTCAAAAGAACATGTCTGCGATTTGAGCTTATCAAAACAAATAAGAAGAAGATATCTCACCAAAATGCAAATGAGTTACTTCAAAAATACGACTTACTATGATTACCCATCAAAACAACCACTGCAACAACTGCAAGCTTACAAGAAGTTGCTGGGAACAAAGTAGGACAGTGCAGTCCTCTCTGAAAATACAAGTAAAGTGGGTTTGTTTCAAAAATTGTTTAGAAGAAGTTGATAGGAGAAGCAAAACATATGTAAAGAAGTGCAGAAAATGACTACTCAGTTAAAATGATCTGAAATATGTGGAAGATAAAGTGCCATTCGAATGGTTAAAAAAATAAAAATGACAAACACTCAGCTAATGATGAGCTTTAATGTGATAAAAGAAGCTCTACAGTTACTTACAGTTACAGTTACTAAAAGAAATACAGAAAGTTATTCTCAAAACCCCTCACAAAATCCCAGTGTTGACAAAAAGTGCCATGTGCTCAAGAGGTTACAATTTGCCAAAGAACACTCTAACTGGACTAAAGAGAAATGCCAGAACATTTTATGGACTGATGAAAGCAGGATTATTCTTTTTGGGTTTCAACAGTTTTCCAGGTTTACCTGTAAATAATGAGTTCAAGCCACAGTACACTGTTAGGCACGGTGGCTCAGGCATCATGGTATGGGGAAGTTTTTGATATCATTGTGTCTGGTCTATTTTTCATAGAGAAGGGACCATGGATCAGTTTGAACACATCAAAAGAGAGGAGAAAGACATTGTGTTGCTTATACCAAAGAGGAAATGTCATTAAAATATGGGTGTTTCAACAAGACATAAATGCCAAAAACACCACAGGCTAATCCCCAGATTTTAATCCAGTAAAAGTCTGGGTATGTAAAGAAACATACAGACCCCATTATTTTGTTGAAAATTATTATTTAATTTCCTCACTTTCTGAAGAGTGGTAACAAATGTGATCAATTTTCCTCTTGTTTTGCTCTAGAATAGAAGGTATAGTATTCGCAATGCATGTGTGAGTAAGTAAATAACAGCTATTATATGAACTTTACTCACTTTTTTAAAAACACATTATTTCAAATAGAACTGCATATTCCCCTGTGAGCACCATGGGACAGATGTGCTTGTTTAATTTGTAGCGTTATCTCTGAGCCTCAATATTACAGGATCTGGTTGTCAAGCACTGATGGATCTGACTTTCATTAAACACTCACCAAGCAGCCTTTCAACCAAATGTATTAGCAGCTCTCTCTAGAACATGCAATTTTTGACCATGAAATGCTCTTTAAGCAGATGAACGAGACTTGAAAGATGAGCGAGACATGATGTTTCCTTTTTTTTCCCTCATGAAAATGTCAGTGAGGAGTCAATCTCTTGATATCAAAGCAGCAGGGACAAAAAAAGAAAATACAGTGATGATGCATGAGGTTCCCATAGACTGATTAAAGACAGTAAGATTAGCCTGCAGGACTGTCATAAAGAGCAGAAACTGGCCTTTTAGCTACCAGGCAACTGTCTTTTAGCCCTCTGTATTAGCTGAATGCACAATAATACTGTAAACATGTACAACATGCAACACTGCAAAAAGAGTCTCAGCTGAGTCATAGTTCTTACAAAAGGGATAAATGAAAAAGAATGAGATGTACAGCAGATAAACAGCAAAGGCCTGGCAAAGCAGCTACTGATAATATATTGTATGCCATATTTTCAGCTAATAGCTCTTTAGTTATCACCTTGTTGAAAATCCCATTTTATGTCAGCCAAATCATTTGTGTTTTCAATGATTTGGCAAAAGAAATGAGACAGCATAACAGTGCCTAAAGACCCAATTTAACTTAGGTTATTTTTGAAGTTGTGTGTTATTTGTCCACCTAACGAAGGCTCATTTTCTGAGTTTAGAAGCATTTTTTTTCATAGCTAAACGATTCATAGACCAAAGCCAAGTATTCTGATCTGAAAATGATCAGGCATCGGCCAGCTAACATCAAAAAAAGCAGCTAAGGTAAAACTGAAAACTTCATAAAAGGGATGTCCTGATACGTTTTAAACTATTAGCTCGTGGTTTTAATCAAAGCATATTTAAATGATCGGTGTAGGTGTAGTTGTTTGGACTTAACCACCATCTGTTGTCGTTCTACCCATATTAGTGCATCTAGATTATTTTTAACAATTAAATTATGTATCTAAATTAGAAACTGTTAATGACTTGAAATCTACGATTTCATGCCTTGATAAGGTTTTAAACAGTTTTTTCAAAATGTGCTTAGTTCTGTTGTGCCTGAAATTTAGCAGAATGCTAATACTTATGTTAAGTCAGAAGATCAAACTCTTCTTAATAAAGACTAATTTAGATACCTCGATGATTACTAATCATGAAATTTTTATTAACCTAAATTTATAAACCACAATTTTTTAACCTAAAATTTTGGTCAAAGATCAATGAAAAGGTAATCAACTACTCCATTTAAAAAAAAAACAACCTATTTGATGCTTTCCAGTCAGGTTTCGACCACAGCACTGAAACTTTATTAGTAAAGGTCTCCAATGACATATATCTTCATAGCAATGCATCGAAAACGTCTTTCTCTGTGTTATATATATATATATATATATATATATATATATATATATATATATATATATATATATATATGAGCAAACAAAGGTAAAATGTGGGGTTCTATTCTTGGACTACTTTATTTATTTTTGTTCCTTCTACCTCAGATTATGGAATAGTACAACATCTGCTACCATTCTCATGAAACACGGCCTCATATTTCTGTCACCACTTGAACAAAGCCCACTACGGTCACTAAGTCAATGTGTCCAGACTATCCAGAAGTCATTGTTTCTTTGGTCCCAAAAATTCAAGGTTTAAGATTAGCCCTCAACTACACTTGATAAAGCTAAATACAACACAGTATGCAAAAAAACTAGGTGTCATCATAGATTAAGATCTCTTATTAATCAACCTAAAGCTACCTCAAAACATTCCCAGAATAAATTTTGATCTTCTAATCTTTGTCGTGGGACCCACACAACTTGGGATTTGACTGTACTTGTGACTTTAAAATAGTAACTTGGCTTCAGCTATGCACATAATTATTGGTGCCTCTGGTAACGATATGTATAATAAGGTTTATAACAAATATTCTTTATGAAGACTTTGTGACCCTCAGATGCTGTCCTTTATTGCTGTTTTTTTAACATTGACCTTTGCAGGTTTTTCCCCTTCTTTACTATCCTCCTCACTGTGGATGCCCGCAAGATAAAATTGGGTCCTGGCTTGAGTCCTTCAAGTGGATCACATTTAGGTGAGGAGATTTCATAAAATGTGAAAATAGGCACACACCAGCCTTACCTGAACAGTATGTTCTCATATAGTTCCCATTTTGAATAGTGGACAAGAGACATGGGCTTCATGGGTGTCATGTATACCACAGGGAAACAAAAAGACATGAATTACTAAACAAAAACTCATGTACACATTGCATTTATTCTACTGGAGCTGTTTGAACGCCAATGGGTGTAGATTTTTTCTCCCACTTAATAAATATACCGAATGTAAAATTTTAAACAATTTTCTGTATGTGTTTATGCCACTGCAATAAAAGATTAATTTTATTTTAAGGTTTTTTTTTGTTTGTTTGTTTTTTACACATCATTACCAGGGGTGATAATAATTGTGAAGGAAAATTATTTTTTTTCACGTTTCTGTTGAGATGCACAACCAACTCATATGTCTAAGTATTGAATATGTTCTGACAGTTTTGTAAAAAGGGTTAGACGACACAGAAATCAAATTGTTATGACCTGTTTGTTCAAGTTAACTATCTTCAACAGAAGTCATCATCATCACAACTACACAGAAAAACTTTCAGCCTATTGATTGGTAAAAGCACGGAGAGTATGAGTTAAAAGGGGATCTGAAGGTGGGCTGACAGATGCAAGACACATGCAGGACCTCAAGACGGAGAGGCTGCTTTTGTTCTCTGTCAGGTTTGACTGAGGCCTACTCCACTCAGAGGTGACTGTTGCACTCTCCACTGGCCTCTAACCCACCCCCGAGATCACTCCACTCAACTCCACTGCCTCCTCTTTGATGCTACCAAGGGGGGTTATTGTGTAAACATTTTGCTAGAGCATTCGAGCATCTTAATCTTCCATAAGGTGATCTTTGGAGTGGAGCAGCGCAGGGTGCCGATGTTCAGAGGAGCTCCCAGATGTAGAAAAGAAACAGGGAACGAAAAGAGGCAGAGGAAAAAAGAAGGGAGAGGAAAAAGAAGCAGGTCTGTGTACTTGCTAGAGTGCTGGGAGCTAGAGTTCACTACGGGGGCGTAAGTGTGTCAAGAAGAGCGCTTTCCCCCGTCCGCAAGCCCCGGGCCCTCTCTGCAACATTAAAAAGCATAAACAGTCAATACTGAATGTAACTCAGAAAAAGAGCAAGAGAGGGAGCGTGGAAAAAAAAAGGAAACAAGTACGAGAACGCAAGGGTGTTTCAAGCGTTACACAACACAGCGAGATCAGAGGAACAGAGGCTGGGCTATGGTGTATAGTTGCAAAGCTTTCTGATGGTGGAAGGGAGCCTCTCCAAGTGAATCATTCATTGCGGGCGGCAGGGGTGTAAATACGAAGGGGAGGGTTGAAGGAGAGCGGGATCAAGGAAATACACACCTGGTGCAAGACAGGGGTCAGATTGGACCCACTCAAAAGGAAAGGAAACAGAAAAAGGGAGCGAGTTGTTTTGGCATGCCTCCGTTTAGACAGCAGCACTGCTTCTGTTGGTGCATTTGTGCAAAGCGGGACAGAATGGAGTAGGTAGAGGGGCGCATATGGTGGGAAGCTGCCTGTGCCAATACGTATGCAGAAAACACATGCCTCCCGTGCCGACGAGAGGAAAAAGTCTTGGATTGTTTGAAAAGAGAAAAGACTTTGAAATATTCAACATTTTAGACTTTCTCCAGTTTCAAGATGTGAGGGTTTGTTTATCGGGGGCGCATTGTTCTCGCTCGTAACTGCTCAAGAGTCTCAATCAGTCACTCCCCCTTTCTGTCTCTGACAGGTTTTTTTTTTTTTTTTTTTTTTTTTTTTTTTTTCAAATATCTCCCAAACATTCAACACCTGGCTGGCTAACTTTGCAGCTGAAATCAGGAGAGATGTGTGCATGTGTGTCTCAGGCTTTTTTAATCATCCACTCAGTCAGTCGTTACATATTCAAACCAATGAATTCTTTTTCAATAGTCTGTTCTTAATGTCAAAGAACTTCTGGGGGGCAGGAGTGGGCAGGTCGGTATTATAAAGCCCACTGCATTTCGTTTTTAACATCAGAGAGAATTTTGAATTACATCCTTTTGGTTCAAGTCTAGCTACCTTTATGCACTAACAAGGATGTTTTGTTATTCAAAATTTGCATCTTTTTTCCACCTTTAAAAATGGATTTCTGGTGAAAAAAAAAAACCTTTTTTTGTTTTGTTTTGTATTTTGCCGTATTTCTTTAGGTTTTGCAAATGGAGATTTTAAGCAATGTAATTGCCAACTTTTACACATGCCTGTTATTGTGTTCTGCGCTGGAAGCCACAACTAGGAGCCTTTTTGAAGTTGTTTTATATTTGTTGATGTTTTTACTTCAGACTCAGACAAAATTCAAAGCAAGCTGAAAAACATCAGGTTAAGAATTGTCTTAGATAAATACAAACTACTCTTGAGCCATGTTCAAAATGTTTAGGCTTTTTTTCATGTGTGGTTAATGAATGCAATGCCAACTGCTTGGACAGAGCAACTGATCTTTTCGTCCAAGTGGAAAATGAGTGATGGATATATGGAATCGGTTATATTTTTCCTTTACTACATCACTCCTTGTGGAATATAATAAGCACAGATAAACATAACACAAGTCTTTTAATAAGCACCGTCAGACAATAATTAGACATTAAATTGCTTAAGTGTCTCCTAGGATTAGGTGATGTAACTGATTGCTACATTAGGTAAATGGTAAGCTAGGCTTTAACCTACTTTAACTGGGCTACCAATTATCTTCCATGTGAAACGTACAGCAGAACAGGACCTGGTAAGGGTTCCTGCCTCAAATACTACACTACACTAATGGTGGATTCACACCAGCCTTGTTTAGTCCACTTTAATCCAGCTCTAGTTTGTTTGCCTAGAAAGTCTGGTTCATTTGGGGAGGTGTAAATGCATAATCAAACTCTGGTGCGCACCAAAAAAGCAAACTCTGGTCCACCTACAAACCTAGGTCTTGGCTTGGCTAAAGTGAACTCTGGAGCAGTTTGAATGCATGTGTGAATTACAAACAGACCAGAGACAGACAGATCCAAAAGCAGGAAGCGGACTATAGTGCAGGGCATTCTGGGTAAATACAACCAAAACAAATGCATGTGTCTAGCACTAGTGGAAGAAATGGCTCGTGGTCTGATGTGGAATGAAGAGGAGGTAAAAACCCTCATACAAATACAGTCAGATGAAAATATATCACAGTTACTCATAACCACTCAGAAAAACAATGAGGTTTTCATGCCAGTTAGTGGGAAAATGGAGGCGTTGGGATTCCCCTGCACTGTGTAGTACATTGTCTGGAAATGGAAAGACCTTGGTACAACTGTAAACCGTTACCAAGTCATGACTGTCCATCAGAGAAGCAGTCAAAAGGTTAGTTGTGCTCTCCACAACTAACAGCAAATGCAAAACATGACCTAAATCAGATCAAATCTGTGGCTGGACTTGAAAAGAGTTGTTCAAACGCTGTCTATGCAGTCTGAGTTTGCAAAGAAGAATGCATAAGAAAAACTTGAAGCTGTAATTGCAGGAAAGAACTTTACAAAGCATTGATTCACGAGATGTGAATAGAAATGTCTACCAAAATTTCAGATTTTTATATGAAAGAAATTGTGAAATCATAAATCCATTTCTTTCCACTTTACAATTATGCAAAAAAGCTGAAGGGGATCAAATTCTTTTGAGGCACTGTAGTCCATTGCCTTTGAGCCTCCTCATTAGAAAATTGTGTTTTTTGTTCTCTCTGTCTTTATGAAGGTTAAAATTTGGCATCCGTTTGTTTTTGTGAACTTAAAACCAACATATCAAACATATGTGTGCAGTTACACCCCTCAAACGCTAGCATTTTTGTTTGCTGCGAGACATATTTTATTAAATAATGAAAAATATATGAGATTAAGTGAAATATAAGCAAAGTCGACGTGACCTAAAACTTAAAAGGTATATTTTTCCAAAAAAAGCTGTGTCCCTTTACACAAAAATGTTCTCCTGGTTTATGGCTAAACAAAAAGTTACTTTACTGTAAAGCAGTGTTTGAGCCACTTTGCTGCCAGAGCTTCAAATTTTAAACATTTAGAGATGGAAACAATCTCTATGAAAAGTTGAAGAAAAAAAATGTGATTTCAACCCCAATGGAAAGGCCGTTTCTTTCTGTTGTCAAACAGAATGACTAAACATGCTCATTCACATGCTCCCAGGGTAGGATGTTATTAATTTATCACTGTGCTCTCTCTGTGTCGCTCACGCACGCGCACACACACACACACACACACACACACACACACACACACACACACACACACACACGATGATTGACAATGGGATAAATTTTATTTGAATATGGCTGACATGAATTATGTAACCACAGAGACTGTCGGCTTTGTTGCCTCCCTCCAGCTCTTCGCTCTTCCTCCAGGATAACATACAGCTGATAATTTACAGTAGAATGCATTGTGAAAGTATAAAGAGAGATATGGCGGCAATGCTCCCACAGAGAACAAAAAACAGAGTTCTTCTAAGCAGAAGAGAGGAGAAGGTTCACGTCGTGGAGAAGATGCGGTGAGGTCGGCTGGCTGACATTTTTCGACACAGGAAAAGTGATTTTTCTCAAGTTCTGCTCTCATGGTAGTAGCGCGGTTACTTAGCGGACTGGGTCAGGCTAAAGGAAAAAAAAGAAAACACAACTGAACACAAATGAAAGAAATAGAAAAAATAAGCACAGCACCCCCAGTATCTGATGTTGATAGCTGTGGCAAAATGCTGTCTTTGAAAGGCTTGAGGAAACAGACAATACTATATATATATATATATATATATTTTTTTTTTATCCTTGCTGCTGTTCTTCTAGGCGGCTAACATGAAAAAAAGGGGGAAAAAAAACAGTCTGATTGGTCTGAAAAAGACTGTCAAATGTCAAACAGATATCAAACAGCAGACATGTTTTCTTTTAAAAAAGATCCCGGCAGAGGAACAGTCTAACCTTTCAGCAGGTGAGAGTAAGCCAGTCAAGCCCATCATGAGCGGCACTCCTTGCTCTTTTCACGGCTCTGATTCACATCTGTCACTGTTGACACAAGCTGCTGAAATAAAACACCTCATTCTGGAGGTTTACAGTGTATCTTTTTGGTAGTTTACAAGAGAGAGAAACTGTGCAGGAAGTAATTTGACTATGAATATTCCCTCCATTTTAGATCTAAAATCACTTCAAGGTTTTTCTTCCCTACTCTCCCGTCCAATGTTTACATTTCAACATTGCTTGGAAAGATATTTAAGATTGAGTCGTATTTCGGTGTTCCAGCTGCTGTCGCTGATGTTGTTCTGCTCTTTCACACTTGTACAAGAAAGCCGAGATGTCGACGTCCCTGATTTTTTTCCAGAAGCAGAAGAGACTTGTCGATGCCCTTGTTTTCATGTGCTTCACTGAATCAATAATTACCGCTCAGTCTCTCTGTTCAAACAAACTTCTGCACAACTTCCACATGAACTTGTAGTTCTATTCTTGTTATATATCTGATATTATTCAGAGGGAGTATTTCTGTTTCTCTTTGTGCTCATTGCAGAGGGAGGCCATGGATCAGGCTGAAGCAAGCTGGGATTCAGTGAGCTGCTGAGAGACTTTAGCAGAGCGGGTGCGTCTGGAATTAAAGCTGTAATACACTGAAATCTGATTGCTTGACTTAATATCTACAGCAGGAAAATAATCCAAAACATGTGTAATTATTCAGAAAACCCAATATATCTTTGCAGTGCAGCTAATTTTGAGCATGTGAGTGTGTTGTGCAAAAAATCAATGTGTGAGTTTTCTCCATAAAATGTGCTGGTTACGGAAACCTAAGCTAGGAGTTGTAGGTGTGTGTGATCTAGGTTACCACATTTGTCTCAGATTAAGCTGCTAAGACTCAATTGGAAAGTTTAGCCTCACAGCAATTTTTTTCTGAATCCTCCATGAATCTTATATCTTCATCAACTTCAAATTTTCTGGCTTCTTTGGATGTTTCTACATTTATTTTGACAATTTATCTTTATTGATGAACTCCGAGTCTCAATCTGTAGCGCCTCTGTGCCATCACCCTAATCTTTACCTTCCTCCACAGCTTCTCTATCAGAATCAAGTTTGGACTCAAGCCGGGTCACTACAAAATATAAATATTACATCCAGGGAGAAGAAACACATTGGTACAGTTACAAGATTACTTTAAACCTAAAACTGCTTGGAGATATAACGTGGACCTGCACCTATTTGCGGATCAGTATTCATGGATTCACCTATTTGAGGATATTTCTGTTGAATGTGATTCCAAATTATTCACGGGAATTTTTTTTTTTTTTTTTTTTTTTTTTTTTTTTGCCTCTTTGCAGGGAGTTTCTTTAAAAAGCCTGACCTGCCAATTTCAACTTTGGCCAGTGTTGATTTGACACCTCCAGGTGTTATAAGGTCACAATACACCTTCAATGTTCCAATCTTATTTCACTGAAGAATATTGAACAATACCCATGAAACAATACAAACTGTTTTAACTGCACATAAGATAGTTCTAGGTAGTAACTAGGTAGTGTTCTCAAATATAAAAAAGTTTGAAGCATTGCTGTCCAAACTACTAAATTAACTAATCATATATCTAAAAAAATGAATCAGTTTCTTTAGTCTTTCATTTTTCACATCTTAAACAAAACAAAACATGGAAGCAGGTTAGACTACAGACCTGTTTTGAGCCTCTTACCAAAATTAAAGTGGACAGAAGTATTTTGCTTTTACAAAATCACAAGGTTTGAGGTCGTTGAAGACAAACTAAAAAAATAACTTAAAACACCAATAAAGTGTCCTGATTTTTAGGTTTCTTTGTAATGCAAAGAGGAAATCCCCAAATGCAGCAGCTTTGTGGCTACTTAGATATAAATAAGATTGCTGGATAAGATCGGTTTCACATGCACGTATCGGCCGACCGTCAATGGAAATTGGGGCCAATCGATCAGCCGGAGATCGATGCTTCCCTAGTTTGAAACTCCTGTCCTTGAGGGTTAATGTCCTCCAACTTTTACTTGTGTCACCAGTCCAAAACAGCTGAATCATATATCTAAATTTCCTCCTCATCATCCAGTCAAGTTCAACAGCATCCTGCTAAAAACCTGATGATTTTATTTACCTCGATGGTAAATATATGAACCATCTGTTGATTTTATTTATGTCCTTGAAGAATGGAACTGTAGATCCCAGATATAGAGAGACTATGCAAAGAGGAATTGGGCGAGAGGTGAAAACTTGGATCTGTTGGAATGCTACTACTCAAGTAACCCTAGTCAGAGGGGTTACATGCAAAGAATGCGGGAGGAATGGTTACGTCGACATCCCCATTCAACACTAACTGCCAAACAACTAGTAGCTCAGTGTTCCAACATCCACAAACGGCGAATGCTGTCACCAAAGATACCTCTCTCCATATCCCTCAACCTTGTGAAATTTTACATAATAGTGCAGGAGCTTTTTTGTACTCAGAAGCTGGATTTTATGAGTTTCCAATTGGAAAAATAACAAGAACACTCCCTGAAGTTGAAATTCCAGCTCGGAAAATCAGAGGTCGCAGAGGAATGTGAATTTTACTATTCAATATGGCTGCATGCATGTAGACTGTGGTGAAAGTTTCCAGTACAAACTATTTCTAAACTCTTTTGGGGAGATGTAGCTGGTTTGAGGAGAAGCACACATAGTGTTCTAAAATATCTACCTATTTGTGAATAGTCCTTTTCTGTTTTTAACCCATAAAATAGAGAGAAATAGACTGTTGTCGGCACATATTGCTAATGTAGTTATTACCAAAACAAATAGCAGTTCCTACAGTTTTCCGACTTCCCGCTGGAATGCTCTAAACTCGGGTGTGACATCATTCCCAGCTCTGACATCTGAGACAAACTGAACAAAACATAACAACGCAAAGTGGAATCATACTGGTAAAAAGGTGGGGGTTGGACAAAATATTTAAGTCGGATTTTTCATATTTCTTTAGCATGACATAATGTTACTGCAATATGATGATTTAAAAGGTTTTGTACACATCTTTACCAGAAGATGCCAACAAACTTTTCTGTGTCTTTATATATAAAAATGTTTTTTGTAATTTTCTATAATTTGCTGTTTATACAAACTATTTCAGTGATCCTGTGGTGTCCTGTTGAGATATGATGTGAGCAGTAAATCATCAACAGCAGGGAACAAAGCTGGGGGAAATATCAACTTCCTGCCCGCTTTTCTCCACCTTAAGATTAATCTAATTTGGTCTTTATTGAGAGATGGATAACAGCAGTTTTGTTTTATTTATGTATGTTTTCTTTCCTTTTTTCCCCCCTGCTCCCTTCCTTTGTTGCTTCTCCTCGGCTCCCTCTGACAAAAGACAGCCAGCCTGCCAAGCCTGGTGTTGCTCTGGGACGGAGCTGTCAATCACTCCTGACGGCACCCTGACAACATGTACGTTAAAATTTCAAACGGGACTCAAAGGCGGCGCGTGACAGCCGAGTCTTTGAAAGTGGCTGTAGCGCTCGGCGACAGCCAGAGGAGCGCGGATGGAAAACAAACTAGAAAACAACAGTGCAGAGGGAGAAAAGGAAAGAAAGTCAGATACACAGAGAGGGGAAAAAATAATAAAAGTTAAAAGCAAAACAGTGAGGAATGTGGGTCTTGATATGATGGAAACTGGCATTAGTTTCTCCCTTAGTGGATCATTGTTTTTTAATTTGGTTGAAATCCCTCCTGACAGATGCTTTCAGTCTTCTGGGGACTCTGCAGAGGGCCCATCCAGGGACGGCAGCACCTCAGAGGGCCTCGCTCAGATATACTAAGGCCCCCCTTATGCGTCTCACCACCACATCCTTCAACAGAAAACAACTGTGCACCAATCTTAGCATACTTGATAGAATCTTGAGCATCTCTTTATTGCTTCACAATTGATTCCCAGTAGAAATGGAAACCAGACGGATGCGATAGGGATAAATCTAACATGTTCTGCCTTAAATATTAAGAAAGAAAACGGACAACTCAATTTAGATTCCTACAATGCAAGCCTGAAAACAAACACGCCATATGGAGCATAATGTGCACACATTAGCTTATAGATCAGAGCACCGGCACCTTTTCAACAGGGCTAAACAAATAGCCCTGCACAAAGGCCCAGGCTGTGCCAGACCCTACGGTGGAACTACCATCGCTGCAGTCCTGCAGTTTTGCTCCAATCCTTCAGTCAGCATCTACATGCACAGTTCAAAAACACACTCTCTGGATTTGAAACTGCTACAAAGCCACCAGATTATTGTCTGCTTGGTACTTTGTTGGACCATGCTGCCTGTGTGTGTGCCTGTCGAAGTTTGTTTGAAACAAGCTTTCCTAAAAAACAACTCTGACACCACAGCATGCGCCCGCAGCTACATTGCACGTTGTGGACGAGCAGCATGAGCGCTGCTGGGACACAGGTCATGTCAGCCTGTTAGTGATTTTTTTGTTTTGTTTTGTTTAACTCCTCCCTGTGGTAAAGCTGTGTCGAACCGCTGATAGGCGTCAGAACAAACAGGAGATGTGGCACTGGCACACAAAGAGGCTGAGCTGCGTGAAATCATGCCATTGTACGGCTCGTGTCTACATACATAAGAGTCCGAGCTCACGTCCAAACATATGCAAGGAAACAGACGCGCATACGAGCTGCTGAGAGCTTTAACTGTTGTGGAAAGAACTTGAAACAGCCACCCTGCAGACAGAAAATGCTCTGGCTTCTAGTGCCCTCTAGTGCATGGAGCTGACTGGGAAACTGACTGGGGTTTTAGTTTCAACTAGACATAAACTAAAATGCGCAGGTATGAGAAACAGAACTGTACTTCTGTGTTATGTTCATGCCTTTTTCATTCGCTTTTTAGTCTTTTAACAAATATGCCACATTTTCGTCTGCTTTCATCACGTCAGTAGGTCAAATGATGCCTTTAATGGTTCCAAACACACGATGTGGCTTCAGAACTGTGGAATGTTTCGTTATTTCACAGCCGACATCTTCATGAGCTAAGTTTAAATGTTATTTAAACCTACGTCTTTACTTTCATTACACTTTGTGTTACAACTATTGTTCTTTTTATTCATCTCTTGTTAACTTTTACATACTTTCACATGTCTTTTAGTCTATAGTCTGTATTTTTTATTATCAGGTTTATTGTATCGTAACCTTGATATTTTTTTAAGGTGTTTTATATATGAAATTGTTATGGAATGGTATGGTATCACTGGATGATTTTGATATTAGTGACATGGCTTACCACCCAGGGCATCATTTCACTGGAGGGCAGCACAAACACTTGGAAAAGGAGCCTGGACTATATTTAATCACCTATAGGTTAAATTAAAAAAGAACACAGACGGGTGAAACCTGAGCTGGATGCTTCTACACTGAAAAAAAATCTGTATTCTATTTGTGAAACCACACAAAACACACAATATTTTGACTGCTTTGTAGCATTAAGACTATATTCAGTTGAGTGTGAAAGTGGTCACATTTAAACTGCTCAAACTAGGTGCAGTATGAGGGCATGCCCAGGGCACTATCCAGGCAAAACCAACCACTGCCAGGGCTACACAATATTTCAAGGTGTGTATATTTATATAATTAATGTCACATAAATTTAAGTGCAAATTTCATGAACTTGTTTTAAGAATTTCTGAATACCAAATAAAATAATATAAAAACCACAATACTTGTTTTGCTCTTCCAGATTCTGCCATATGAAATTAAATTTCATAAAATTTAAAGTTGGAAAACCAAAATTTGATTTTAGAACTGATGTATTTTGTTCTCTCCAAGTTTACTTTTACACATTTGAATTATGCACTTGTCTATATCGCTTTCAAATTTGAAATGAAAGCTGCCTCTATGATATAAATATGATTTCAGAATCAACAGCTTTTGTTTTATTTTATTTTTAATGATAAAATTATACAAATTCAGTCTAATTCTCAACACTTTAGAGATTAACATAATTAAATAATAAAAAACATTTAAAAAACATTTGAGTAAGAATTGATACATTTCTTCATTGATTTGAGATATTTTTTAATCAGATATTTCCACTTAAAAACAGTGTAAATCAGTTTAAAAGCAACTACAGATTTTTTTTTTCAGTATTATAGTAAAAAGACTGAACAACTTTAAACATTCAATCAAAAGCAAATCAGGTAGTCTACATTGGAAGAATATTTGGATATTATGCTAAAAAATGTAGGCTATTTTTTTTTAATGCAAAACATATAACATAACATATTTAGGTTGAGTGGAGTTTGTGCCTTTGAGCAGCAGCTGGGTCCAGCAATGTGAGGACCCTAATGTGGTCCTAATTCACTTTAATAAAGAAGGCTTTTTGTAAACCCCCTTCATATACTTTTTGTGCATGCATGATGGAAGCAGCAGAGGTGGGATTTCAGAGGCACCTCAAAGCTCTGATTATCCTGAGTGTCCCTGCCCAATAATGTTACCTGCTGGGACAGCAGCACTGCTCCTCTAAATAAATTGCAAGTGGCCTTGGGCAATGAGAGGAACCTTCCTTTGATCTGCCTGACTGCCAACGAGGAAAATGTGCAGGCAGTCAATCAACCTCTTAAGGCTTTGCAACAATGGAGCAGAACCCGGTTTATTATTTATTTTTTAAATTGATGTGTTTCATTATCACAAGGTGTCTACTTGGTGGGGTGGCAGGGGCCGCGGAGGGAAGGGGAGCGACATGATCAATAATTGATATGCGGTGTGAAAGAGCTGATTTGCCGCCTCTCCTCTGGTGCACTTGTCACTAGCTGTTGTCAGAACACATTTGCTTTGATGACAAATTTGAAGAAGTGAACAACAGCATCAGATCTTATTATGAATTTAAGGAGTGGGTGAAAGGCAGGGGCCTCTTCTCGCAGCGGCTCTGTTTGTTCAGGAGGGCGCTCTGGAGGAATGACTACCAAGCGCTGGGGGTGAGTTACAGTCTTGTAAGCACGGAGATGAGAGGAGGGGGTTGAACTTTTTTGTCATGTGTCAGTAAACAGCATGACTTGTTTGAAAGGCACCTGAATTACAGGGTGAAAAAGTTGCTCTTTAAACCTTTAAAGCTTCAGGGTGTGGGAGAGACGCCACGTCAAAACAGAGCGTGGAGATGAGGAGTGAGAGCGGCTGAAAGCCATCACTCCCCACCACCACCACCATCCTCCTGGGTGTTCATCTGTTGAGAGAAGAAGAAGTTGTCCTGCTTTTTAACAGAGTTTGGGTCATGCTGCATGGTGGAGAATTTGAAATAGATTCAGAACAGCACAAAAAGCTTGGATGGTTCCAAACTGTGCAAAATGTCCTAATATGAAAAATTTAACATAATCTGCACCATATAGTTACAGCTAAAACCAGAACAACAGCAGAAAAAGATATATAACCTTTTTTGCTCAGTAACATTAAATTCCTGTTTTAAGTCTGTTAGGAATAACAAAATTATTTCCAAATGCAAGAACAATGACAGTTGTTTAGATCGTTTTAAATTACTTTTTTCAAAGTAAAAACCTGACATAGATTTCCTTACTACTTGGTGTAATTGCCTTTTAACTGTATAGCCTGGGTCAAACATTCTGAGTCTCCTTCCACAAGCTTTCTTCAGTACTTAGCTGATATTCTGGCCCATTTCTTCTGATACAAACTGCTTTAAATGAGTCTGCCATGTTGACTGCCTTGTTCACATACACCCCTCAAATTTTCTGATAGAGATCAGCACTTTTTGTTACGGCCCCTCCATTTTATTTTGTTGTTCTTAAGCCGCTTTGTAGCTAATTTGGTTGTAATCTTAGGGTCACTAGTGCCAAAGCTTTACCTTCCTGGCTGATGTCTTGAGATGCTGCATAAACATTTCCACATAAATCTATTTCCTCATGATGTCATCTAATTTGTGAAGTGCACCAGTCCCTCCTGCAGCAAAACACCCACACAACATGATTCTGAGTTCCCTGTACTTCCCTCTATTTCTGCTAAATGTATCAATAGCCATTATGGCCAAATATTTATATGTTTTAGTTTTATCAAATCACAGGACATGTCTGCAAAATTAAGGTATTCGTCCCTGAGAGCATTTGCGCTTATCTGGGTTTTTTTATGTTCCCTTAGAAGTAATGGCTTCTTCCTCTGAGATTGGCTTTTCATCTCATATTGTTACAAGACTAGTTTCACTGTGAAAAACGACACTCACTTTTTTGCTTTTGTTCTGGGGTTGATGCAGATATTTCACACCAAAACATGTTCATAATTGTTTGAACAGATGATTGGTCTGATTCACTGTCAGACAGTACGCTGTATGTAAACATTTGGTCTCAGCTGTATATACATACAGTGTCTTGTGAAAGTATTAAGGCCACCTGGACTTTTCACTTTGAGGGAAGTGAAGAGGAAATGTGGTTTAAAACAACTGAAAATCGGAAACTTGTAGCACATATGTATATTCAGCTCCCTTTACCATGCTACCTAATAAAATCCACCTAATAAGTAATCTAATTAGTAAACAGTGTTGACTTGTGTGCAATTTAATTCCAGTATTAATCTGTCTTATTTGTGAAGATCTTAGAGGTTTTATTAGAGAAAATTAGTAAACAAACAGCATCATGAAGACCAAGGAAAACGAACACAACAGATAGATCGAGGAGAACGTTTAAATTAGAATTTGGTTATAGGATATCCAAAAGCTTCCCCCCTTTCTTCATAAAGGGGGGAAGAACAGAATTAATCAGAGAAGCAGCCAAGGGGTCTGTTGACAGGAGAACTATTAGTTGTGCACTCTAGCCTCCATAGAGTAAGCAAGAAAAAAGCCATCTATGTAGTTAATCACAGCCAATTTTAAAAATGTAATGTAAAATTTTGCCAAATTTTATTTTAGTCAAATAAATAATTTAGTTTCTAACTATCCTGTATAATACTGAGCTAGACTTTAGACACAACATGCAATATTTGCAAAATTATTATATAAATTGAAGTGTTTATTACTATTTTGTTTGTTTCATTTAGCCTTTTATTTAACTAGGAGGTATCCCATTGTGATTTAGATCTCTTTTACGGAGACACCTGGCCGAGAGGTCAGCAGTACACACCATTATAAGTACAAAACTATCAACAGTTGTTAACAATAGGATAACAGTGTGCATTTGAAATTTCTCACTATAAAATCATCTTCCTTAATATGCATTTTAAACCTACAAACAGATCAACCATTATCAAATATTCATGATTATTAGATATTATTAGATTATTAGCTCCAGGAATGAATATAAACAAGTGTTATGGACAATAAAGAACCCCTGTAGGTTGAAACATGACAAGCACCTCAACTGTTTCTTTCATGAAGTCATGTGGTTTCTCCTCCTTTCTTCAAAAAACAAAAACAAAGAATTAGTCTGTGACCATGTATAAAAGTGACTGAAGTAGTAATAAAATTCATTTATTAGAGGGGTGGTATTATGTATTTTCCAGACACATAAGTGCCATTTTATAGCACAATCAAGTAACTATGTTACCTTCAGTTGTTACCTTCATAAAAATGCTGTATATATCAAACATAACTTAAATGGGCAGTATTATGTAAAATTGACTTTTTTTTTAGCTTTACATCATGTTATAATGTTATTATAACCCTCATTAAAACATACCTGAAGTGTTGCCTTGAGTCTTTCATGCATGTTTGAGAAATCCTTTAATCTCCCGTGGCAAGCCATTCAGCTGTGCAAAACGCCTGGATGGACCTTTGAGACCAGCTCCTCGGAGCTGCAGTTTCTAAGTTTCCAAGCTTCCGCCCTCCCCCATGAAGGAGGCAACCCTCCAAACACCTGGTGGAACTGCACACCTATTGAGTTCATTATATGAGCTACTTCTCAGTGAAATGCTGGTAAAAATGCTGTTAAAGGATTAGCTTTTATGGTAACTTCCTGGAGGCGGAATTTCAGAAGGGGCAGGCTTTCTTAAAGAGACGAGGCCCAATTTCAAGGCGTTAAATGATGAAGTCAAATTTCTTTTAGATCTTATTTGATATGTACAGCGTTTTTGTAACAACTGAAGGTAACATAGCTACTTGATTGTGCTATAAAATGATTCTATGTGCCTTGAAAACACATAATACTGCCTCTTTAAAAGAAATTTAACTTTGCAATTTGACACCTTGAAATTGGCCTCCATCTCTTCAAGAATCTCCTGCTCTTTCTGACACAACAATGCCTTTCCATTATGCCGTTTACAACCATTCTTAGGAGCACTGGACTGAGAAGTAGTTCACATGATGAGCTCAGCAGATGCGCAGTTCCACCAGTTGTTTACTAATTGCTGCTGCTGCTCGACTGGAGGAGCTGTGTGGGGAAGGCACGGGGGAGGGGTGCTCTGTAAGGCGGAAGCTCAGCTGGAGACTGCAGTTCCAAGGAAGAGCTTTGTGGAACTAGGAGTGAGAGCAAGCATTTAGGCACCCTCGAATGGCTGCTACGTGAGATTCAAGAATTTCTCAGTCATGCATGAAGGAATCAAAGCAACACTCCAAGTATGTTTTTGATGAGGGAATAACATTATGAGTTGTTCATTGGCTGTAACTGTTTCAGGGTTAAGAAGCTCACCAGCAAGCTTAGCATCAGTGTGGTCGCAAAACTAGCAACTGCAGGACACAAACTCAGGTTCTTTATTCAACTCTGAAGCCTTTTCAGCCATGGGTCTTTCAACAATTCCTAATTTTACTAATATTTATTAACAATACAACTCATAAGCATATCAGCCTTGTAATTTCCTAATGGGCACCAACTGCTTGACTGAACCAACATCTTTTGTTAAATTACAACTAAAATGTTTAGATAGGATTTTTTTTTATTTAACCAAAACAGCAATTAATACTGTTGCTATTATTGGACATTGCATTTTCAAATTCATGCTTGATTAAATTAAATTATAATGAAGCATAACTCAGTCCTGGTTCGACCAGTGTACTGTATCTTTCACAGTTTTCACACTTGTCTCAAATTGAGGTGGTCCTAATGTAAATAAAGAAAGAGGAGTTTTAACAATATGTTTGAGAAAACTAACACTCTCCAGTTTTTTTGTGTTTCAAGAAACAAACAATTTCTCATTTTCAAACTGTATTCTAAGAATCTCTGTTCATGCAGAGCTATTACAGGTTCCAACAGTCAAAATATTTTAGATTTTAGAGAAAAACAGTGAAATAGCCCTTTGGCACTTAAGCATTTTTAACCCCATGCTGGTCCAAATCTCATTCAGTGAACAAGAGTTTAGCAACACAAAACTCCTTTGGGGCGTAACTTTCTTTCTTTGTTTTTTTTCCCCTCCAAGTGCTTGTGCCATTCCCTGAAAAGATGGCGCCCTGGGTGGCGAGCCACAGTGCCATTTTTTAAAAAAATAGGTCTTTCAAAATTAGTTAACCAAAAAAAAAAAAAAAAAAAAAAAAAAAAAAAAAAAAAAAAAAAAAAAATTGTACATTGAAAATAATGACAGATTGTACTTTATTTAAATATTTTTTTTCGTGGCATATTTTGAGGGCAAATGTCACAAAACTTTTAAAATAAACCCAGATGAGAAACTATTTAACAGAAAACTCAAGAGAAAGTGAAAAAAAAACCCATCAACAATTCAACATAATTGACAGCTGCATCCATTTGCTCTGTCCTATCCCTCCGTCTTCACTCTGTTCTTCCAACACCATTTCCTCTTTTAATTATCCCCCTACAAAAAAAAAAAAAAAGAAGAAGAAGATGGCGCACATCAGACGCATCACGGTAAATCCTGGGCCTGGCACGGCCTCACAGTGTCTCCCGCGTCTGGCAGTCCCGATAGAGCCTGCGCGCTGGCAGCGACAAGAGAAGGAGAGGGTCGCCTGGAGATTTTCTGACGGGAAGAATTGAGAGGATGATCTCTCGGCAAAAAGAGAGGTCCTCATTCTCCTCCCGGCGTGGGAGGCTTGTTTTTTTTGTTTTTTTTTTTGTTTTTGGCAAGCACTTTCTCATCATACCACATTTTCAGCTACCAGATTAGCCAGCTCTCAGGAGCAAAACTCACACACAAGCCCCCTTGTTTACACCTCAGTACCATAATGTTTTTTGTAATGACTGTTCTGTAAAAGGGCACATTGCAGGCACTGCAATCGCAGCTGCTCTCCTATCTCCCCACACAACATTTTAGAGGTGAGACCTATTGTATATAGCTGGGACAGAGAAAGCATGATTTAGATTAAGGGAATGGGAAGTCTTTTATACTGAAAGAAGTCTCCTCTGACCTGAAATGTGTTTTACTGAGTGAATTTCACATTCTAATTACATATCACCAAGCCAGTGGATTTTTCTTGGCAGGCTGGATGTTACCACTCTGATTGCTTTTTGTCAAAGTTTCTCCTCTCTCCGTGGGGTACACATCATCACCGGGAGCCATTCCGCAGGCTAACAGTGGGCATCATCTTCCACGCGATTGCACCCAATTCACAGTGAGATCCTCGGACACAGTGGAGCTACAATAGCCCATTGCTCTGTTTCCCACCCTACTCCTTTCCCTCTCTTCCATCATCCTGAGATGAAGAGTGGAGTTCTCCCACAGCAGGTGGCTTTCTTCTCCTCCTGAGGGGAACTGAGAAAGCAGGCAAGGGCCTCTGTGATGTCAGCTTCCCTTCAGGGGTGGGGAGGAGACGTCTTGTAGTGCAGCTAAAGATGATCGCTTGAGATCCAGAGAAACAAGGCTCCCCTTTCCCCCGCAAGCTGCAGGAGCATAGTGGGAGTCAGGGTTAGCTGATACTCTTCCATGATGCAAATACAACGACAGTGGTAAATGTGGCAATCGGTTTCCTCTTAAACACAAACGTTCTATTGCAACCAACTTTTATCCTTTTATCTGTGAAAAATCTTGAAGCTCAGACTTGGCAGAGTTCAGCTTTAAGAGGCAAAATTTTCTACTGAAAGTATCAGAGCTCAGGGGCCGGCCTAAAGTTGACTTGGGCTCTTAGCAGAATTTGATTTGGGGGGCCCGCATTCAGAGAAGAAACATCATCCACAAGCCACATAGACCCTCTTTGTGTTGTCTTATATGTGTAACACTTTTTGATGTTAGGACGTAGGCCAACAATGAATTCCCTAAATTATCTTTTTAACAATACCATCAGTCACTCTGCATTATTGATATAAAAATGTAGCACTTGGCATAAAATATTTTGGCAGGAGAAAGTCAGTGGTGACCTTTCATGGCCTTTAAGGTATTCAAAGAAGGCTCTTAGTGGAGCAGCAAATTAAAAAAAAATCAGTTACTGTCAAAGAATACATTAGAATAATACAAAGCTTAACTATTAAAATAAAGCTTGTTTAAGTGTAAGAGGTTTCTGTTGTCATTTTGCAGTAGGAAAAAAAAGTGAATCAGAATTCTTGTCTTTGATAACTAGGCAGTGTTTCAACTCAGGGCTTTTCTACCTTTTGTCTGAATACTCTCAGCCTTAAATAGTAATAATAGTGTAAATGAGAGGATTTAAATGATTGCCCCCCCTTCTAATATTTAAGCTTATCTGGTGTTCATGAAAGAATCCAGCTCCGGGCTCCAGCAGCGCCAATCTCTCCGTGATGTCCCTGGATTCAGTCAGAATCACCAAGATGGTGTTGAAACCCTCTTGCTTCTGGAAACTTCACTTGCTCTACAGTGGAAGAAATCTGTGGAAGACATGGAATTATGATCCCACACGGTAAGGAGTGGGGATTTGTTCATTTTTTTGCCCAGACTAGAGTTCACAGACCCTCAAAAATGGGTTTCGAGGACCCATCAGTTGAGAATACAGTGGACCCTGCCTATTTGGAATTTAGTATTTGTGGATTTTTCTATGGAATGTAATTATTTGCGGAAAATTCCCCTATATGCAGATTTTTTTTAATAGCGTTTGGTAAATGGCCTGTACTTGTGTAGTGCTTTATCAAGTCCAGAGGAGCCCAAAGTGTTTCACACTCCATTCACTCACACATTCACATGCTGGCGATGGTGAGGCGGGTGAAGTTTCTTGCCCAAGGACACAATGACTGAGACAGAGAGAGCGGGGCTTCGAACCAGCAAAACACCGGTTACAAGACAAACTCCAGCCACTGTCGTCACCGTCATATCTAAAATATTCTAAAGCAAATGTAGCTTGGGAAGCTGAAAAACCCAGGCACAATGCTACTTAACACACTATTGGCTGGTGTTTGCAGTGCAGCCAGTCTGAGAGTGGGATTCATATTCCTTGGCACTGATTGGCTGGACCCTCAAAAGCAGAGATAAGGAAGACCATGGATGTTAACTTCTACTGTAGTGCCAAGACAGTTTACACTAGTCATGCATATTAAGGTATATTTAGTGTTTGAACTATGAATATATGCATTTTAAGGATTTTTAGGGCTCTAGGGGTCCCCTGCTGGCCTGGAAGCCCTACGTAGCGGAATACCTCGGACTGACTGTCAGAGCTTAAACATCGAACAAGCTCAACTTTTTTGTAATACTGTTGCCCTCCTGTGAGTTGTATTTCACATTTGATAAAAATGATGAAGAAAATCCTTAATTTATGAACATATGAAAAATGTAAATATTTGTTATTAATAGATTCTGATAGAACATTTAATTCCAAAGTAAACCTTTTCTCCAGAAACTCACAAAACAAAACAAAACATCCCATTTGATCATCTACTACAATTACGTTGCACAGCGTGATGAAAGGATATCAATGAACTACTTATGTCACAAGAAAAGAGCAGCACTTCATTCATGAAACCCGCTGAAGCCATATGGGAGTTTAGGGTGGATCAGTGATCAAAAGCACACAAAGCTTATCAACACTGTTTCTCAACACTTATACAGTGTCATATGGCTTTGGAAATACAGCCAGGATAGCTGTGTTTTTGACCAGGAACATAACGGTTGTGTGTGTTTTTATACAGAGTCAAAGCTATGAAAAGCCAGTAAAGTGTTGATGGGGCCAGTGGGGGTGCACAGGGTCTTTATCACGATGAAAGGCTAAAAGATGGGACTGACCTTTCTGGCACCAGCTGGGCTTTGGGAGCACAATGCACGCCGCAACTCTTTCTGGCATTTTCCCCCTTCAGCTCTGGGCTACACTCACAAGCCAAACACTCAAGTCCAAACATCTATCATTTTGCACAAAGACTCAAACACACTGATGCCCCGAACCCCCTCCTTTTTATATCACACAGGCACTCACACACCACAAAGTTCTGTATATCTGCAAACAGACCAGTCCCGTCTGGCATCACAGTGCAACTGCAGGCTATGGAAGCAAAAGGCGAGAGTGGATCACTGTAGATTACATCAACGCAAAACTTCACTCGGCCCAAAGTATCATCACCACTTTCCTTCAACAGAAGCCAAGCAACACTTAAGCTTTTATCCAGAACACTCTAGTAAACTGCCTCTTTGTAGTCATTTAAAGCTGAAAACGTTTACAGTTTTCCATCTAAGAAAAACTTAAATCAAAAATCAGTCCTAGTTTGGTGAGTGGGCCTCAAAAAATGACCTGTACACCTCAAATGCTTTGTTTATGGGGGGCCACATAACCAAAGGGCTTTGTGTGACATTTCAAAAGAAAGCATCACATGGTGGAACAAGGATCATGCAAAACAGAATAACACTTGTGTGCTGTTCATTTTGTTGTTTTTCTTTTTGACGATGGGGGGGGGTTTGCCAATTCTATAGGTAAACTCTAGTAGACAGGAGATAAGTTCCCCCTGAGCTCACACACAAAGGAAACAGTGGTCGACATCTGAAAAGGTAAAGAGTAGTAGTCCCTGATGCGTCAAAGGCCTCATGGTCAGCAGGAGAGTATAAAAGGACCTGTAGGTGAGCGCAGGGCTACGGTGCAAAAACATCCACAGCCCTGGGAAACCATGGGAAAGGTATGAGCTCCTCGTGCAGCAAGGAATCAGCTAGGGCAAGAAAGTGGAAAAAGAAAAATGTACTCTGTGTTAGAATAAGGAAAGGAAAAGAAACCGAAAAAAAGGAAGAAAAATAACAAACTATGGGGTTCTAATCATTTTGCTTCTTTGCCATTTCGTACTTTTGCAATTTTGGTCATTCCTGTCTTCTTCAGCTGCAAAAAGTTGCAGGCAGCCAACAATGGAAACTATTTCAGAGTAAAAAAAATACAATTAAGCTAACTATGAGTGAAGTTTGAGCATTTTTATGATTTTTATCACAAAAATTGTTTAAAAATACTCATCAACTTAGAAATGAACTGATATGCAATAGTTAGAAACACCAATATAAAATGGTTTGTTTTTGTGTACAAAATAGAGGAGGGTTGGGGATAAAATAGGAACCTAAATGTGTTTTTCCAGGTACTAAAAGGTGATACGACTTGGTGAGAGGATGAACTGACCCAAAGCCCAGACTGAATAGCTAAATCATGACTCCTTTAAATGTTAAATATGAAAATATACTCAGAACAAGCAACTTTTCACCTGTCAAGCACTAAATTTGCAATTCAAGTGAGCAGCTCTGTATAAGTTTGTTTACCAATATGGTGTGTAAATTATTTATAATTTTATCTGAAATTTACACTTTGAACCAAAATGTTTGCCTCCCTTTCCTTAGATTGTTTTTTACGAGGGCCGCAACTACATGGGCCGCCACTGGGAGTGCAACAGTGACTGCATGGATACCTTCCGGCACTTCAACTGCTGCAACTCCATGCGTGTCAGCGGGGGTTACTGGGTGGCCTACGAGAAGCCTCACTACATGGGTTACCAGTACATCCTCGGCCCTGGCGACTACCCGGACTATCACTCCTGGATGGGCTTCAACAGCTGCATCCGCTCCTGCCAGATGTTCCCCCCTGTAAGTCTATTGGACAGACATATCAGTAGCACCCTATTCCGCAACTAACTCATTGCCACCTTGGACATCAAAAAACTTCTTTAAAAATACATGCCACTCTCTCACACAGGTCATAACATAAAAAGTCTCTGCTTAGAGATCCAGTCAGGTTTTAAAAAAATAATAGAAAGTGCCCTAACCCCCCCAAAGGTAGACTTGTAAAAGCCTATCTAAGAAAGCTCTCCCCAAGTTCTTCCCAGGATGCACAGCCTATATAAACAGCATAATAATCAAACTCTGATATCTTTCACTTGCAGTATAGAGGATCCTACAGGATGAGGCTCTACAACAGGCCCGACATGATGGGACACATGATGGAATTCATGGATGACTGCCCCAACGTGTATGAGCGCTTCCATTACCGAGACATCTACTCTTGCAACGTCATGGAGGGCTACTGGATCTTCTACGAGCACCCCAACTATAGAGGACGGCAATATTTCCTGCGCCCCGGACAGTACAGGTCCTGCGGGGACTGGGGCTGCTTCAATCCCATGGTGGGCTCTTTTAGGAGGATGAGGACTAACATGTAAAACTCCACCCATGCAATTATCAAATGAACAATAAACATCTAACTTTAAGACAGTGCGTTTTCTTTTGTGGGATTATTGGAAGAAGTATATGTAGTATTAAAAGTTACAAAATCATGTGTTTCTGGCATTCATGCCAGTCAATGCAGATACTGCAACTCTTACTGAGGGCCTCAGGGGAAAAATGCAGTTGTACAGTATTTTTCTATAGACAGACAGAGCTTTGACAGAGACAAAGCAGCTGCTGCAGCATACCATTCCTATAGTGGCCTACCTTGTATAGAGCACACTGTGCTGACATGACAAAGCTTTGTGTCAAGCCCACAAAGCACTGATCCCAGCAGGATCTATAAAGAGGACCAGTCAGAAGCTTTGCACCCGATCTGATCTGAACTTAACTGAACAAAGTCACAATGGGCAAGGTAAGTTTGAGTTTTTAAGTTCTGTAAAGTTCCTGAAATGCAAATATTTGATTTGTAGTTTGTGGTTTTGATGACTCAAATGAAATTGGGGTCACCGACTGAATATATACAGATCAGTTTTAGGGACACAAATGGAATGGGAAAAGCTGGAATGTAAAGTATGAATAAAATAAAAGAACGCAAAATAAAATGTAAAAACAATGAGCAATATCTCTGTTTCTCCTTCTAGAGATGGCATTAATTATAACTGTCTTAGTTTTGACTCAGAATGAGACTCCATCTAATTGCATCTTGGACTTTCCATTCAACTTTCCTTCAGGCACTTCATGTACTAACTTTTAATTCACTTTTCTCAACTTTATGACTTACAGTTATAAAAAACGTTCAATAATTAATCTGACTTTTCAAACTTGGTTCAAAATAGTATGATCTTAAATATTATTCACTGTAGAGAACCCATTCACCTATCATTAAAGGACATGACTTAAATCATTCCTCTTTTTCACAAAGTAGCTTAGAATTAAAATTAAAATATCATTGAAAAAATAAAATCAATTCAGTTAAAACAATGAAATATCATTGATTCTTCACAGGGAATGTTACTTTGTACTAATTTAGGTGATTATGATTTACTGGAAATAAAACCTTTTAGTTTGCAGTGGCGTGGCGCCATGCATTGTGCTCCCAAAACCCATGACTCTTGAAGAACTGATTGCAACAATAATTCATATCTTACCCAAAGTTTTTTTTTCGTTGTGCTTTTTTGGCACTAGTGGCCTATATTTATTTGTAGCTTGACAGGAAGAAGGACAGCGAGAGAAGGAGAGGACATTCAGCAAATGACCTGGGGCTTTGACCTGTAGCAGCTGTATCGAGGACTGTAGCCTCCGTATAAGGTGCACTTCCTCTACCACCTGAACCAACTTTTTAATGAGATTTGTTTCATAGCCCTCCCAAGGCCACAGTTATCCCAGTTGCATTGTGCATACCACACTTTGTCTTTCCACTCAACTTTTCATTAACACACTTGAATACAGCAACCTGAACAGTCAGCTTTTTTCCAAATGACTGTTTGTGGATTACACTCCTTGTGGACGGTGTCAATAACCCTCAGTTCAGCACTCTTTCCCATGACTGTGTAGGACATAGGATTTCTGTATGACACTTGTATTTAGTAATATTTGGATTTTCTGAGGAAACTGAGCTTTGGGTTTTCATTGTAAACAAAATTAAATGAATTACATGCTTGAGATATATCACTCTTTGTGTGTTGAATCTGTATGAGTTTCACCTTTTGCATCAAATTACTGAAATAAATTTGGTCTTTGGGGATGTTCTAATTTACTGAGACGCTCCTGTATTTTTGGCTATTAACACTTTTTGGGTGGGACAGAACAGATTATTACATTTCAGCCATCGGTAGTTTCTTCAGTATTAGTTATCCTAAAGATAGATAAAAATCATAAATGTCATAAGTGTGAAATGCACTGATGTGTTTAACCGTATAGAATTGCCGGCTTCAACATTTATTTCATTCTTTCAATGCTTTATTGTCCTTTATTGACCCTGGAGTTCTACTTCAGGCCTCCTTTGGTTCTGCTACACCAACTGTATTAGTAATTTTATGAGCAACCAGAGGGAGCTTGCAGAGGGGCTCCATTTTAGATTGAAATAGCTTTGTGCTGATACTGTAATGACCAACTGTCTTTCAAATGCAGATTATCTTCTATGAAGACAGGAACTTCCAGGGCCGTAACTATGAGTGTAGTAGTGACTGCCCAGAGATGCAAAACTTCTTCAGCCGCTGCAACTCCATAAAAGTTGACAGTGGCTGTTGGGTGGCCTATGAGAAGCCTAACTATTCTGGCTACCAGTACATGCTGCACAAGGGAGAGTATCCTGACTACCAGCGCTGGGCCGGGTTACAATGACTGCATTCGCTCATGCCGCAATGGTGCCCTCCTGTTGAGTTTTTAAAAGATACTCTGTCCTGTTTGCAGTAAGGTTTTCTCTAATCGTGCAGCACTAAAACTGTCACACACTTTCCTCTGCAGTACAAGGGCAACTACAGGATGAAGATCTTTGAGCGTTCTGACTTTGCGGGACAAAATCTCGAGCTGGTGGAAGACTGCCCAGATCTCCACGAGCGCTTCCACACCCGTGACATCTCCTCTGTCAATGTCATGGAGGGCTACTGGATGCTGCACGAACACACCAACTACAGGGGGCGCCAGTACTTCTTGCGTCCAGGAGAGTACAGAAGACACAGCGAGTGGGGAAGCACCAGCGCTACCTTTGGCTCTCTGAGACGTGTCACAGAGATCAACTGATTTATAGTTCATTTTTTCTTTTTTATCCCCATTGAGCCCCACTCTTTAAACCTTCACCCTTTTGTTTCTCAGGTGCCAGCTCTGTTGGAGAGTGGTCTCAGCTGTGTGGTCTTCAAACCTGTAATCAAACACTTTAATGATAGAGGTTTGGTCTGTCTGATGTGGGGTTGTGGCTTTGTTTGATCACTTTGCAATGAAGTTATTCTCCAACTCAGTGCTCAAACAAAGCTCACAGAGAATATTTGCAGTCATTTTTGCTTTGGTTGTTCCATCGCGAAAAAAGATTTTGCCTGCAGGTCCTGAACCTTCTGTCCTAATGAAATCACAATAAAAGAAATACTTGATGAAAATCAACAAAAAAGACTTAAATTTTTCTTTCACTAGCACAGTTGTCATTATCAGATGATCTCTTAAACTTTAGATGCAAATATGGACACAAACAGAAAGAGTAACCACTGAGGTCCTTGCAAGACCAAGAGTTTGCAGTTGTCTATAGTGTCATTACACATACACAGAGAGAAATTATCAAGGAAACAGAAGCTTATTCTTTGAAGTTTGCTGTTAAAGACAAAAAAGAAGAGTATCTGAGGATGGGGAATGTTGGGAGTCTTTATGAGATCACATGGTACAGAGTGAGTGCTTCGGGTCCATGAAAGATGCCCGTGTTAGATCAACATCACAAGACCAGTGCCAACTCAAAGAGCCAGAGTCAAAGTGGCCTGTTATTAGCCCCAAGCACCACGCTCTCTCAGAACAAAAAACAAAACCCCGTCCATATCCTCTGCTCATGCATTTTTCATCACACCCAGATACTGAGCCCTTTCAGAAATAAATATCAATTATTGAAATTGTTAATTAGATGCTGCGTAATTGGAGAAGATACACATGAATAAGTAACTTTGACCATTAATTATTGATTTTAAAAATTTGAAACCCGGCAGGGAAAGCATTTGAGAGCCTTAAGATCAAGCTAAACAAGTAATATCAGTTTTGGCCTTGAGTAATGTTCAATTAAAGGAGTGTAGTGATTTGCCGATCATCCTTTTTTACATCCTTGAACAACAATGCCCAGTGGACAGCAAAACATCAACATCAACAGGGTTCAGCAGGGGAACAGTTGTGCCAGGTTCTTGGGGCACTGATGGTTAGAGATGATAGAGGAAGTCCAGAGACGAAACTGTGAGGTTGTTCAAGAGAATATGGGGCAGTGGTTTATGATATTATTAAAATTAGTTTACGAGGAATCTGACTTCAGTTTACAAGTGCTCATAGTGTGTAGAGATTTTGTATAAATAGATAAACTTTAAAGGAAATAAAAATAGGGATAGAGGAATTATATGCACATTTATCTGTAGCCAATGTTTTTATAGATAAAAAAGAAAAAAGTGCAAATGTAGCTCTTTTATTTCACAGTAGCACAGCTGAGTACTCTGTTTGGTAGGTGTTCATTGTGTTAATCATAGAGACAGCCCTGGGTAAGAAACTGTCTCTTTGGTGGCTGGTTTTAGAAAACAGAATTCTGTAGCGCCAACCTGAAGGTAAAAGTTCAAACAGTTTGTGTCCAGAATGTGTGGGGTCTGTAGAGATGTTAGTTGCTTCTTTCCTGACCCTTGACCTGTACAAGTCCTGAATGGAGGAAATGTCACTGACAAGACTCTGACAAGCTTCCCTATTCCTCCCAAATAAAAGCCTCCCCACGGCATGATGCTGCCACCACCCTACTTCACTGTGGCTATGGTGTTCTATGGTGTTCTTGGTGTTCTTTTTTTTATCTGCTGATTCTCACATTGTACAATCATGGGAGCATTTAAAAAGACATTTTGCAGAAAATGAGGGCCATGACTCATTGTTAAAATCATTTCACTGCTAAAAAACAAAGTGATTTATTTTTTTATTCATTTCAAAATACATCTCAGGGGTTTTATGCTGAAAACACTAAATGTAGGCACTTAAACCTGAACTACATCAGCTGGAACTGCAACTAACTTTGATACATTAGATTAGGTAAGACAAAACATTATAAAACACAATGCTCCAAAGAGCTAATCCTCATTGTCCCTGCATTGTTCCTTCTCTACCTCTAGTCATTTAGATGATGTTTTCAATCGCTTCACACATAAAAAGGCCAAAGAAAAGTGAGATCCGAGTTTTCTCTCTTTCTTCATCTCTGAACCCTTTGGACTTATGACAGGAAGCTGATTGAAGGGTAAGTAGTGCATTTTGGAGAATGAATTCTTTAGATGATAGAAAAGAGAAAAAGATGGGGGGGTGTGGGGCAGAAACAGAAGAAACCCAGAACATAAGTCTGTGATTCCATTATTAGTCTCAGTTCTCCTCTTCTCTCTTTTCATTTCTGATGGCTGGATAATTAAACCTCTATAGTATTGTCTTCCATCTTTCTTTGCCCCACTTCCAGCAACGCAAATTTCCCTATGGGCAACTTTAAAAAGGCCCCCTTTTAGACATCTGTTTTTCTGATCAGCATGGCTTCTCTTCCCCCTCCTTCGCGTTAATTTGTGTTCTTTGTAAAAGTAGAAAGACTCGAGCCAGGACAGCAATGAGCATACAAGTAAAAATCCTCAACACTTCAACTGCGGGAACAAAAGGAAATCAAAGAAAGTAGGAAAGGAAACCCCAAATATTCTTCCTCAACTTTTTTTTTATTATTCTACATTACTCTCATTAAAGAACCAAAGACCAAACCTTAAACGTGCATCGCAGAGACATCACAAAGGAGCTCAGAAGCTGGAGTGCTACAGAGGCTTCACTAAACACAAGTCCTCATTCAGCCCTGCAGCTTTAAAGAGGAAGGCTTGTCAGTTAGCCTTCCCAGCTCTGACAGAGGCTCTGGGCACCACAAAGAACAAGCAGGAAAGCAACAAAACATTCAAAAATGAGCACAGCTGGCAACAATAAATAAATAAATAAATAAATAATATATGATGTGAAAAAAAAATCCATAATAACTGCAAAACAATTTTTTATTGTCCTTGTCACAGTGTTTCATTTAAATTATATATTTTATTTTTATTTAAAGACATGTGAAAACAATCATTTTGCACTGCTTAAATCAGACAATTTTTCATACCTGAAATGATCCAGCTTCTATTTTTTTCTGAAATTGCTAAAAAAAAAATTCAGACTCATGATTTTTTTTTAAAAACCAGAAACAAAGCAAGTGAAACAATATTTGCATGAAACTGTACAGTTGAAATCATATATTCAGTTTTTTTTCTGCAAAAAATATATAGTTATCTCCTCAAAGTCTGAAAATAAACCGGACAAAAGCTTTGCTATTTTATATGATTTCTCCAAATTAATTTCGGTTTGCTACAGTGTCAGTATCACTTTATTACTGTCTTTGTCACAAAAATTTCCTCGCAGTCAGTTGAAAAAGAAAAAAAACACTAACACAATCATTACAGGAGCTGGTTCCACAGAAGAGGAGCCGGATAAGAATCTGCCTCCCATCTACTTTAGAAGAAATTCTAGGAAACCACCAGTAAACCTGCAGTCTGAGGAGTGAAGTGCTCTGTTCGGAAAATATGGAAACAAGCAGAATCTCTGATGTATGATGGAGCTCTTCATTATTAGGGCTTATATGTGAGAAGTACAATCTTAAATCTAGTCTAGATTATAACAGGGAGCCAATAAAGGGAAGCTAGCTAAAATGGAAGAAGAAATATGAATCTCGCTTTTTAATTTCATCAGAAACTCTGCTGCAAGCATTTTGGATCAACTGCAGACTTTTAGCTACATTCTGTGGACTTCCTGATAGTAAAAGATTACAGTAGCCCAGCTGTTGAAGTTACACCATGCATGGACATTGAGTTTTTCCAGCACCCACACCCTGAACAGGAAATTTCTGATTTTGGCAGTTACACCAGAGTTGAAGAAGAAGGAAATCCTAGAAACCTGTGTAATAAGGGATTCAAATGATATATCCTGGTCAAAAATAACCCAGAGGTTCTTTACTTTATTATCAGAGGCCAATTTAATGTCATCCAGACCAAGTGATTGACTAAGAAGTTTTATTCTTTGAAAAATCTGGTCCAACAAATTCTGTCTTGTATTTCTCTGTCTTGTATTTCAAAGCAGAAAGTTTGCATCATCCAGGTTTTATGTCTTCAAGACATGGCCTGTAATCTCACTGAGTGGATTAATCGGGATTTAAGGATAATATAGCTGAGTATCATCAGCATAACAGTGGAAATTTATCCCATGCTGTCAAATGTTTTTACCAATTGGAAGCATATATGTATTGTAAAGAGAATTGTTCCAGGCACTGAACCCTATGGTACTCCACAAGTAACCCTGGAGTGTGAAGAAGATTTAAAATGAAAGGTTTTCCCATTTGTTGGTCCTTCATTTAGGCTTGGAATCTCTTTCCAGCTGGTAGGAGCTCAAATTTGCCATAAAGTTGGTTATCAGGAGAGTGGAGAATGTCTTTTGCCTTTTGTGTGAGCTAAAAATGTTAGCTAAATTGTTAGATCAGGTAATGTAATACCAGTGATTAGGCCAGCCATTTTTACCATTTGTTTCATCCTGCTTTTGTCTTGTACTGATAGGTTGCAGAATCAGGTGATAAAAGCAAATGTCAGGACAGATTCTTTCATATTGTTATAGAAAATGGTTATCAACTTTTTATGCACACTAAATTAATTTAATTTGTGAATCAGGTATGGTCTTTTATGTGCTTTTTTGCTGACCTTGTCCAAATTTTCAATGAAGTCAGTTTCTTGTAACTGACAACACACAGGTACGTATAACACTGAACACACTCCAAGCTTCTTTAATAATATCTAACAGTGGTGGACTGGACTTCTTTCAAAAATCTAAACACACATCTTTAGTTTTGATGACATTTAAACTTAAGTAAAAGTTTTCACACCTCAGAATAAAATGATAGAACAATGAGAGTGGGATTTTCTTGAAATGTTTTATTACTTACTCTAAATTCATAAGTTTACATACATTTTCTCTGCTGGAGATATTTTATGCATGTGTTAGGTCTTGTAGACATGCAAGTTTGGTAATCCAGACTGATCTAAAAACAGGATAGGTTTAGATTGACTTCATGTCACACAGTGAGGAAAAACAATTATTTGTCTTTCTATACAGAGCATGTAAATGTCAGCTGTATTCATGTTTAGTTTTTCTTAAATTAATTAGCTACAATCTGAATTTTCCATAAAAACACATTATCATTAAGGGATTTTTAGTAATTTAGCCTGCTTATATGTCAAGTCTGATGGGATTAGCAGAAAACAAATAAAGCATTTGTAAACTCTGTCCTTGAATGAGACAATTATGTAAATAGAAAAATTCATATAGTTTTGGTGAAGCAGATCATTCAACATCAATCAGAGCTTTTGAAACAGGACACAAAAAAGAAGCCAACATGAACGCTGTCCTAGTTACTGTCTCTGTGTCCTGTTAAACTCTGCTCAACAGGGAGGTTTTCATGGAGGTACTTCATTCTGCCACTCTCAGAGAAGTCAGCCACCGTGTGCCCATCACCTCTCAGGACCCATTTGGTGGTGAGCAGTCCCTCAAGACCAACAGGGCCCCGGGCATGAATACGAGCTGTGCTAATGCCCACCTCTGCTCCTGTACACCAAAACAAACACAAAGACAACCATACAAATAGTATTGATTGAATAACAGTGGCAGGAGAAAATGTACAACCTCTGTTGATGCCATAGGGTTTTAGATATCAGGACGTAATGAAAAATAATCTGGTCTTTACCAGTTTCAAAGACCGTTTAAATTTAATCTCATATGTACAAAACACATTTTAAAATCACTCATTGTCATTTAATAATGAAAGTTGAAGTCAGTGTGGAAAGACAATGTATTCAGTAGGTTGTAGAACAACCTTTCACAGCAGTAACTCAGTAGTAAAAGGTTCCTACACATTTTTCTTTTTGAATTGCTCAGATTTTTCTTGATAGTACAAAACATTCATATAGATGGGTTATATCATCACTTGTTTTATTTTCATCATGTGCTCCACAAATTTTAAAATTGGATTCAATCAGTGTCAAAATGACTAACCGAGCCCAAACCGATATCCATCAGCAAAACGAGAGCTGGTATTCCAGAAAACACAAGCACTGTCCAGCTGCTGCAGAAACTGCTCAGCTGTCTCCTCTGGAAAAGAAAGAACATTTACTGAAACAACCCTACTTCCCTGATTTCAACTTCTAAGCAGAAGATACAATAAACATTTCAGGTAAAACACACTGAAGTTATTTTTAGCGGATTTTGGAAACATAGGAACAGCCTTCACGAACAGCTACACTCCATAGGAATCATGAGAAGATCCACCTGAAAAATTCTGCATTCATTGCTGAGAATAACTTGAAAAGTAGACCCTATTGTTGCAGCAATACAAAATGCTCATTTAGATGGAAGCTAGCAGTCAAAACAGCAAAGTTGAATAAAACTTTAAATCATATTTTGTCCAACTCTTGCAACAAAAGCCAAAGGTATTACTTTCTTCTGGTTATTTTTCATTCATAACCTGCCTATTGACTTACCTGTCAGCCTATTTTTTACATTTGCTGCAAACATCTCATAACAGTAACATAAATTATTGATTTGATCCATCTAATCTTTTAGACATCCATTCTTCATAAGTTTACTACAGTGTATCTGTCCAGCATAAGTGCATCTCTCTAAATTAGAATATTCTTGAAATTTTCATTTATTTTAGTAATTCAATTCAAAATTGAAGCTAGTATATTATATACACAGAGCGGTGTAGTTTGTTTAATGAACTAATTTACTCGATCTACATTCATAAATGTTGTGCTATGGCCCAAACAATCCTGCTGAAGACTGTTGACTTGATGGCTGCCCAACAGATTGTGACTGACACCCTTAACAGGTAAGGTAAGCCCGAAAAGGTCATTGCTAAAGAAGCTGACTGTTCACTGAATTTTGTATTTAAGCAAAGAAATGGAAAACTTAGTAGATGTCACAATTTGTGGTGGTAGTTGAGGACCCAAAATGCAGAGAGGCAGAGAATAGTTATTGGAGATTTAATAACGAATGACAAAAAAAAAAAAAAAAAAAAAAAAAAAAAAAAAAAAAAAATAATTTACAAATACACTGGAGGATGCAGGAAACCAGAGCAAAAACCAAAGCAAGAATCCAGGGAGCAAAATAGTGAGCACAACAAGAAAGAAGTCAGGCGAGGAAACATGTTGACAGCAGGTAGAATAACAGGAGGAACCAGCAAGGAGTGGGAGAAAGAGAGGAGCTTAAATACTAGAGGAGTGAATGCTGGAACAATGGCTGGGACTGACTGACCAAACGTTTGAGGGTGTAGGGAAGAAGCTGGAGGGAGACTGCGGAGAGAGAGAGAGAATGGCAACGGTGGGGACAGCTGCAAGGACACTTAAGAGCACTTCATGCTTCCCTCTGCTGATGGAGTATTGAGTGTATATACTGTATAGTACATGGGCATAATTTTCAGGAGGGAACTATTCTGCCTTAAAAAAAAACTTTTATTGGTTTTATGTGTTGTTCCACATTTCTTAGTAAGTGAGTATAGCTTTTTTCATTAGCTATGATCCAGAATTATAAAAAATGAACAGAAATAAACACTTAAAATATGCCATTCTGAGTAATAAATATACATATGAATAGGAATTAGAATTTTTCACTGATAGTCTGTTTTACTGAGGTCATCGTTTTTATTAGTTGTTCTCTATGTTGACAGCAGTGACACAGGCTTCAGTTGAAGCGAAGTATCTTAATTGGCCACTAGATGGCAGCAATTCATCCTCCACTGACAGACAGTTGATCGTCAAAGTAGAAAGGTGTGTTCAGCACTGTTTTTTGATAACTTAAAAGAAAAATGCTGAATTCAGGGCATGCTTTTGTTATAACCAACTAAAAATGACAGTTTTATATCAAGCGTTTCACCTTTGATTAGGATTTATGCTTGAACAAAAAAGTTTTTTTTACACATACACAGGTGAAAAAATGTTAAAGGTAAAAAGTATTTAACTGTAGTAGAATTGAAGTGAGGAGAACTAAAATATCTTAGAGGGAAATCTGACACAGACTAGTCTGGCAAACTGATGATCATCTACTCTACATTTTAAGCTGGTTCTGTCCACCATATTGGAGTCACATAGGGAGGGTGTGCACTCATCCTGACAACAGATTGTCACTGCTCATTAAGTGTAACAAAGAACGTAATATCCCTTTACAAAGAGCTTTGGAGTGAAGACAGATTGACCAGTGCTGACAAGCGTTACTGTAGTCATGCTGACGTAAAATACATATAACAGTAAAAACACAGCTCCACTCACTGTTTTCTGTGATGATAACATCAGTGTGGGAGCTTCCATACTTGTGTATATGCTCCACAGCCTCCTGCATGCTGTCTACCACTTCCAAACAACACTCCAGGGTCGCTGTACTTCTGCGCGCAGGGATCTGGCTTTCTGACGGACTGAAGGTTAGGTAGGAGCAAACCGTGGGCCTGAATGAAGCTTCACCTGATGACATCACACAAACATGACTTTGCGAGAACTGTGGGGAAATATTTTTAGGAGTAATGCTTGAAAAATATTAGTTTTGATCAATATCAGATAAACCGTTTTTATTTGAAATGTGAGCTTTATTTAAAGAAAAAAACAGAACTATACATGTCTAGAGGCTGAACCTCACTAATTCACTAATATTTCCATCCAAATTTGGTTCAGTTCCCTTTCAGATGTAGAAAGTCCTTTGAATTTGATTTTGTCAGTCAAATTTACCAAGAACCTTTCTATATGCAAATATAAAAAACTCACAACCTTATGAGGGATTTAATGTATTACGTATCTGTATCTTTGCAATGCCCTCCATTAAAATCCTCAACCTTTAATTGTGAGTACACTGAGAGGGGAAAATAACTTGTCAAAAATAAATGTTTTTACCAAAATCAACCAGCACCTGAGCATTTGATGCCAAAAAGTTTCAAAAATGTCCTCTGACCAAAGCAAATCTCCATACATTTTTGTTAATAGGTTAGATGTGAACAAGGCTTTTTCCTGGATTCATCACAAACAACCTCATCCACATGTAGAGGGAGTCTAATGGTTTGTTATGACTCGAAGATGCAGCTCCTAGCGCTTTTCTAATAGTGAAGCTTTGGAGATTATGTTTTTGCCTCTCTTACAGTCCTCCTCGTTGAACATTGTGGAAAAAATAAACATTGGGGCCTGAACTGGTCTTGTGTGTCCAGTTTCAAATATATAAAATCTTTTAATTACTGCTCCATCTGTAGATATGGATGAGTAGATTCTGGTGAGCAGCTATTTCTTGCAGCCATTCCCTGCCTTGTCGCAATCAACACACACCTGCCTTACTTGAATAGCATGTTCTCTGTCTTTTGTTTTTTGAAAAACCAGCTTTGAGATGTGGGCCTCTTTGTAAGAACAGATTTATACCCAAGGGCAACATGAAGTCAGAAAAACTTATTGTAGGTTCCTGGACAGTCTGATCAACGTCAGTCACATTTGTTTAATGGGAACTGTAAGGTGACGATAATTGGGCACCAAATAAATGTAAACAACAATTATTTCTTACTGTGGGGTTTTCTTCCCTACTAAACATATGTTTTATCACTATTTCAGTGTAAGATTGTGACTCTAGAGTAATGGATTTATTTATTTTAAGAAAATTTAAGATTTTTTGACTATCTTTACCAAAGGGGTCAATAATGTGGAGGACACTGAGTATGATCGGACCATATTTCTCTTACCTGTTCATTGCGGCAACATTCGATTATCTGGTCAAACATGGGAGTCCTAAGGATTTTGTCGGTGAATTAGCAGAGTTTCCATTGAATTGCATGCAGCTGGGTAGTCCACACTTGAGTCTTCTCACTGAATGGGAAAAAACAAATGTTAAAAAAGGTAGTATTAGTTTGTGAGAATATAGGAGATATGTACATGAACTTTAGATTTTGCAAGCTGGATTTACAGACCAATTTTTATGACTTTATCAACATTAGCATCTGCATCAACGTAGACGTGGCGAATATCCTCGCTGTGGCCGCAGGACTGGGGATCCTTTGGCTGCTCGCTGAATGTCCCTCACCAGCTTCGACTGAACCTCGGGGGATGATCAAGTCATCATCTTGTCCAGGTCGGCAAAGATCCTCCACTTCCTCACGAGTACTTCACCTGGAAAGGAGCACCAGGATGCCATGCAAAAATATCCTTACCCTTTTTTACATGTTATCACATCACAACTATAGTTTTCAATGCGTTACTTTGGGATTTTATGTGAAGAACAAAACAAAGTTGTACCTAAATGATGCAGAATATTTTTAAACTGATAAAAATCAAAAAAAGTGTGGTTTCCTTTTGTATTCAGCCTCCTTTACACTGATATCCCTAAATAAAATCCAGTGCAAACCAATTGCCTTCAGAAGTCATCTAATTAGCAAAAAGAGTATTATTTAATCTCAGGATAGTTGCAGCTGTTCTCTGAAGACCTCAGAGGTTTACAGGAGAACATTATGGAACAAACAGCATCATGAACACCAAGGAACACGGCAGACAAGCCAAGGATAAAGTTGTGGAGAATTTTAAAGCAGAATTAGGTTAAAAAAAACAATATCCCCAGCTTTGGTCTTTTAAGTCTATTATCTGAAAATTTAAAGAGTTAAACAGCTGCAAACCAACCAAGAAATGACTGTCCATCTAAACAGACAGACAGGACAAGGACAGCTTTAATCAGTAAAGCAACCAAGAGGCTCATGATACCTCTGAGGGACTACATAGATCCACACCTCATGTACAGGAAAACTATTAGCCACAATTCTGGTCTTTGTGGAACAGTGGGAAGAAGAAAGGCGTTGTTGAAAGAAAGTAACGAAGTCCGATTTGCAGTTTGCCATGAGACATGTAGGGGACACAGCAAACGTGGAAAAAGTTGCTCTGGTCCGGTGAGACCAAAATTTAACCTTATAGTATTCAAGCAGAATGCTAGACATGGAGGAAAACTAGCATTGTACATCACCCTGAATACACCATCCACACCATGGTGTGGTATGGTGGTGGCAGCATCATGCTGTGGGAATGTTTTTTCTTCAGTAGTGACAGAGAAGCTAGTCAACATTAATGGAAAAAGGGTGGAACTAAATCCAAGGCGACCCTGGAAGAAAAGAAGCTGCAAAAGACTTGAGAGTGGGCCTTTCCCACATTTCCAAATAAGGCCCATATAGGTGTGGAATGGGCTGAACCATGGGGCCTCAGATGGGATTGCCTGCAGACTATTTGTTGGTCTCAAGTTAAGTGCTTAAATAGCTGTGATGCAGGGCCACACAAATGGGTTGCCTGATTTAAACTGATTGATTTACCATTGGCTAAGACCTGCATAGAGCACCCAGCTGAATTTCCCAAAATGTTTTGTGTTTAGTCAACTTTATCTGTGTCCCATACAAGAAGCCCATTGTGATCCCATACCCAGTTGGTCCCAATCCAGCCCTTAGCAAATCTATATGGGCCACATACAAATGTTAGCTGGGGGATGGAGGTTCACCTTCAGCAGGATGACCCTAAAGACAGCCAGAGCTGCATGGAATGGCTTTAGATAAAAACATATTCCTGTGTCAGCACGACCTAGTCAAAGTCCAGACCAAAAATTCAATTGAGAATCTTTGACAAGACCTGACTATTTATCTTCATGGATGCTCTACATCCAATCTGAATGACCTTGAGGCTGCTTTGGAAAGATGAATATATGAAAATTCACTCTTTAGATGTGCAACGCTGATAAAGACATAACCCTAAAGAACTTGTAGCATGTAATTGCAGCAAAACTTGGTTCTACAAAGTACTGACTGAAATAGGCCGAACATAAATGCATGCCACAAAATTCAGATTGTTATCCACTACTTAGAAAAATGGACAGAAAGGCAGACATGTAGCCTTAAGACCCATCACTCTATATGGAACAATTACAATGGGGTTCATATATGCCTTTAATACATGAATATAAAATAGTTTTACCATCTGTACCGCCTCTCTGACTCTATGCAGAGACAGGGCTTCCTGAGTGAGCTGGTGCAGGACACAGTTGGTGTTGGCAGCTTCTTTGCCACCCTTCAGCAGGAGGGCGTTCCCACTGGCTATGCCAGAGCAGAGGCCTTGATGAAGAAAAAAAAGATGGGTGGTTGCAAACAATGCAAAAACGGGCCCTTTTTTGATTTTAGAAATTCAGATTGCTTGGAACAGAGAACAAGTCCAGACCCTCACATCTTTTGTCTTTCCACATCATTTAATAATACACTCATCTGGTTAAAGCATTATATTCATGTAAATTTACCTGTGGCAGGCAGTCAGGACGGGCCTCAAAGATGACGAGAAGAACCCCGATGGGAACAGTGACCTGCTCCAGCTCTAAACTGTGAGCCACCCTACTCCTTCGCACCACACGGCCCAACACTGTCCCTGAGCCGCCACTGCGATCTGACGCAGACCTTCGGCCAAACTGTTTAGCTTAGCTGATGACAGGCTGAGACGCTTCAGCATGGCTGATGGCAAAACGTCCTGGAAAAAGGTCAAATCAGGGGGAGAAGGGATACTATGGTTAGGTTAGGAAGGTTGTTGCATGTCATAGAAGGACCTGACAGATTGTTTGCTGTTGGCGACTCAAAAATAAACTATCTAAAAATGATTTCTGACTCCAAAAACAAACAGACATCTAGAGACCTTAAAGTATTACTTCAGGGTAGGCTCCTGCTCTGCTTAGGCCTTTCTAAATGGAAAACTCTGGTCCTGTTACCTGCGCTGACAGCCATCTCCTGTCCATCTTGTTTGCAGCCAGTATTTCATCTTTCCTTTCAGTCAGCAGTTCCTGCTAGATGGCAAGATGATCTCACTTCTCTGACATTGCAGATAACAAAACACAGACAGAATACAGGCTCAGCATGTGGCAGATCTGTCTACTAAAGTCCAGTGTTTCTCTGTAGCTGACAAGGTAGGAAAGCAACTAAGAGTATAAATAATAAAGGTTTACAACGTGCGAAATGGAATATAGAAACAACAAGATGACATGTGATTGAGATCCATTCATCACCTGGTCTGGATGAAGAGATGCCAGAACTCTTCCAGAGTTCCTGGCCATTTCTGTTTGCTCCTCCACAGATGGACCTAGAACCGAGAACAGAGTCCAAGATGAGACTGACTGACAGTCTTATATAAGATCTCTGATCTGATGTAGAGATGCACCAATAAATCTGCCAGAATTTGCAGTCAATTATTAAGTGGTAGTTTCAGACTGGCAGGGTCAAATGTTGAAATATCAGATTTTATGTTCTATTCATTTTTGGATCAAAACTAGGAATGCCATTAATCCATCAACCAGCATGTACTTTGATGTACTTTTTTGAGTTTAGTAGAAATCAGATAAAAGTCATGGATATCTGCTGTGTTGCATAAATGGGGGTAATCTTTTAACACCTTCATTTTCTGGTGGATTCAATGTTTTCAAAATCAAACAGCCTGCAAAGCATTTTTTTTATTCATTCATTTTTCATTCATTTCATTTTTTTTATTCATTTTTTTTTTTTATTATATTCTTTTATTTAAAAAAATAAATCAAAGCAGAAACCAGGAACTGGTATCGGCCCAGAAAAGTCTGATTGGTGCATTTCTGCTCCTATTCAAACACACCACCAGGTTTGATCTTAGAGAAGAAGGTTCCCACTTTCTTCCCCTCCACGATGTCAATGATGACGTGGCCGGTTACTTTGGGGTTTGTGCCATTAGCGATGACCACTGAGGTGCCTCCTTGCAACGCCCAAAGAGCTGCCTTGACCTGCAACACAATTACAAAAATGCTGAAGGAGTTTTAATTTCTCAGAAGAAATACAAAAACAAGGAGTTAGTTACATAAAATGACCAAGAAATTTAGAGTAGCTTTTGTTTAAACAGTTGTATCTAAAGGAAAGCTCCCATACATTTAGCAATGATCTCTTTTTGTATTTTGAAGTTGAAGTGTCTGTTCGTTGTTTAACCATGTGATCTTTTCAGCAATACACATTTCTGTCCTTGTTCAGTTCTTTTGTAACGTTTATGTAACTGAAAGATGGGGGGAAAACTCCTCCAACTATATATCAACATTTGCGCATTTCATTTTTGGTCACTTAAAGTCCTCATTGAAAAAATACGTTCAACATTTCCATCTTCTGAAAAAGAAAATCATAAGCAGAAATAACTGATGATTTTATGCTTACAAATGATGGCGAGACTTCTAACAAACCTTGGCCTCCATGCCTCCAATCCCAACTCTGGACTTTGTCCCATACATGATGGATTGCTGGTCTCCAGGGTAGAAAATGTCAATGAGTTTAGCATCATCTGTTCCAGGTGGACTATTGTACAGCCCTAAAACATAAAAAAGCTAATTAGATTCACGTTTGTGTTGACTGTGTTTTAACAAGAAAGAATCTGTTTCTCATTGGTAAATTACTGTACAAGCTTGCTATTATCAAAGAGTCTGTTTGTGTCCTGCTCAGTTGCTTTGTTTCTTACTGAAATAAACTGGTCAAACCAATGGGAAGCTCACTCTCAGAACCGGATTTGGAAAAGCAAATTCAGGTCTGTGTTTGCTGTTGCCATATGACACAGAGTTGCAAAGACAGACTGTTGCTATTTAACTACAACCCAAAATTGTGGTGAAAACATTCATACCTTCAACATCAGACAGCGCAATGAGCAGGTCTGCCTTCATCTCCACAGCCAGCCGTGCTGCCAGACTGTCATTGTCCTTAATGCTGATCACCTAAAGAACCAGAAAACTGCTGAAGTTCAAAAGCAGAATGAAACTATCTACTTTCAGTTCATCAAATTGTTTTCTGAGAGTCTAGAAATAAAATAACTAACAATAAAAAACACAGCATATGCTAGTAAAGATGAGTAAAAAAGATAAAAATAATCTTTCATAGGAGTAGCAGAATTTTGAACTAAAACCTTTAGAAAAGAATCCAACCTTTAATAAAACCTTTTTTGAAACGCTTGACTCACAAGCGTATTTCTCTTGGCCCCTGGCCATCAGTTTGGATGAAGATCTACCACACCAAGTGAGCAGGGTGGTAGGAGAAGTAAAACAAACCCTCAGGAGCTCAATATTAGAAAACAGCAGCAAATAGAGGCCTCCTACAGTCACCATGTCTTCATAACAGCCTTTAAATATTATCCACCAGTTGTTTGAGAGTGAAGGCCAGAAAAATAACTTTTCTGTCCTACCATCACAAATATGCACATGTGGAGTTTGCTTACCACTAGTTGAACTTGAGCAGTGCTTGGTGAGATTAAGTATTTTGACAACAAAAACATGAATTGGGTCAGGCATAAAACAAGCAGCACCTTGTGCCCACTGTTTACTGGTGGACGATCTGTGTTACTGTGGGCCTATTTCTCTTGAAAAGCCCTTGAGAACTTTGCTAGAGTCCATTATATCATAAACACTTTGAAATATCAGGACATTTTGAATAGAAATTGGTTGACTGTAACAGCAAACTTTAAATGTGTCACTGGGTCTTCCAGCAGGATAATGATCAGAGACATATGGCCCAAATTAACACTGAAATGGTTTGGCAGACACAAAATCATCCTTCCTCAATCACAGATCTATGTCCCACAAAAAACTTGTAGACTGAGCTGAAAAGAAAAGAGCATGAGAGAGAGAACCAGGACTCTGGATGATCTGGAGAGATTGGCCAAAGAGGAATGCTCAGTGTTCATGGTCATTGGTTGTTTGGGTTTTGTTGGGTTTCTTCCATATAGTATTCTGACTACGTATTTGTTCATTTTTTATATTCTGCTTAGATCTTGCTTCTTTAGTTTATTCCTTGTATTTACTTCTTAGTTTATTCTTGTTTTTAATTTGCAGATTTTCCTTTAGGTTATGTTAAACATTCATCCCTTCGGCTTTTGTTTTGTTTCCTTATCAGCTTCCCTTGTTAGTCTTCTTTTCCTCATCCTGCCTGCCTCCTCTTTCAGCTGCACCTGGATTGTAATCACCCACCTCTTGTCAGTAATGTACTCCCCAGTATTAAAATGTTCTATTTTCAGTCATTCCATGCTGGATTCTACTGTTCCCTGACTTTGTTTCCATGTTTTTCTGCTCATGCTCTGTTTTCTATAAGTTCCTTCATTTTGTTATCAAAATTATTCACTTCTCAAGAACAGCTCTGGTTTGGGTACTTCACAAACCCTCATCATGACATGACATCTCTCTTATCAGAACTTATAAATGGACATTAAATAATGTGTTATTAGCAAAAAAAAGTTGCTAAAAACATGTCTTAATGTGCGATGATCTTTCCAATGTTTAAATGTAATCAATTTCTCAGTGCTGGGTTATGTCTCTGTGAAAAAAGTTTAACATAATTATGAAACTCAAAGCATAAATATAGATCAGGTTTGATCTTTTTGTAGAAGAGACAATAAGTTATGCCATATTAAAATATGTTGATACTTTAAAAATAGTTTTCCCAGAAGAGGATCAAAAAAATCAACCTGGCACTGAGCCTCTAGATTACTATAATATAATCTTACTGTTTTGCTCAGCTGTAGGCATGCCTCATATAGAGACTAACAATATAGCTAAATGTGTGTTATTGCTATTTTGTATTTAGGATCTGCACTCATTTGAAATATCTGATAGATGTTTGTCATCTCTACATTTAAGGACACATCCTTCATGTTTATCTTGGCTCCTTCAGACCTCAACTTCTGCCCAGTTCTGCATGCATTTTCATCAACTCCCTCCCTACGTGCAAATCTGTTTCAAGGCAGTACTGAAAAGTGAGGCAAAGTTGCAAAGTCAGCATGTAGTAGAACAGTAGACAAGAACTACAACTAATAATTGGAGCATTTTCTATCTATAGTATGAAAACAGCCTCTTGCAACTCTCTCAATCCCCCCATTATGGGTGTCTGCACATTTACCCCCAGCAGGTCACTGTTGGGTTCTGGTGGAGGTACCACTGCATCATTGGTATTGATGATGGGTACAATGTTCATGTGCAGCAGCTCCTGCAGTGTACAGTTGAGGTTCTGCCTCTTTTCATCATCATGAAAGTCCAGATTTGTCACGAGGACCTGAGCAAATAAAAATCATTTAACAACTGAGGAAGAAAGGGTAGAGAAAATTAAAGTTCTTAAATTTAAGTGCCAAGAGACTAAGTTTCCATGAGTACCTGTGCAGTGCATGTGCTGTACTGAGTGAACATGGCTTCATACAGAGCCATTAGACCGCTCTGTCCAGCTGCAGCGCAGGCTCGGGCCTCCAGAACTGGGACAGACTGCAACCGAAATGACATCGAGTTTGTCACAAAAATCTATTGAACCAATAGATTTGTTCATTTACAGATTTATAAACACATATGGCACAGGTAAAATAGTGAAACAAGAAGACCAGTTTACATAGCTGACTTTAAAAGACTAAAATGCAAAGGAATTGATAAATTGGTTACACAATGACCAGCAAACACCTACAATTCTGATTAGAAGGATAAGGGGAATAAAGTTCATATTATTTTGGGCTTATAATGATTTATGGACTGTTCTTCTTCAAGGAGGAGTAACTATGTAACATACAACTTCAATGATTCTTAACAGCAAGAATTAAGTGTGCAAGGTTTAATTTGTTGTAGATTGCATCTAATCCTGATTTAACTAAATCAACATATTTTCTGGCAAAGACCCAACATTTAGGAGTCAAAAATAGGTTTTTAGTAGGGTTGAGGTCAGAGTGTGCTTCTTCCATTCTAAAGCCAGTTTTCTGTACATTTGGTATCTTTGTCCTTTTGGACCCAGCTAGTTGGTTGCAACTAGCTGGCAATATGGAATAAAATTAAATAATTTGGAAGTAGTTCCCTTCCTCATGCAGTGAACCAGTACCTCTGACAATGAAACAGCCCCATAGCATGATGCTGACCCTATCATGTGTGATAGTTGGTGCACTGTTCTTTCACCTTGTCTTCTCCAACCATATTTCTTGTCGGCTCAGTATTTCTCTTGTCTAGCCTAAAACTTTTCCTCCACAAGCCATTAGGCTCCTAGTTTCAGATCAGTGATAATTGTAACACTTAATATTACAGATGTTCTAATTCAAAGCACTTGAAGACTTTGTGGATCCTGAGCTGGGTCTTCCTCCAGACCCTTGATAAAGTGATGCCACATCTGAATAGCTTTAATTCATGTACAGCTGTTTGAATCAGAAATGTCTCCATTTTTGATTGTGGGCTGTGATAGTGCACTCACAGCCACAAATCTATTGCTAATAAACCTAGAATGGAATTTATTAATACCATTTCTTCATCACTTTCATCATTATTGCAATAAATACCACAAAATATCTTTAATGTTGTGGCCTATATCCCTCGTTTTTAAATTCTAACATGCTCCACAATGTTTCTAGTCTTTTCCTTACCATCTCTTATGCTGACCGTTTCCAGAATGTAACGCCTGTCGGACACTTTGGGACAGCAGGATCTCATGTCTTAACCTCTGCTTGCCAAATGCCACGGCTCCACTGGTGACAATCATCATCTCTCTGCCTTGATTCTGCAGCATGGCCACCTAAACAGCAACACAAACCAATTACAAACCAGAGAAGTCATCCATGTCTTCCATCTAATAGTCCATATGTCTGTGACAAAAAATAAAAAAACAAACAAAACATAAAAGTGAATTTCCTGCTGATTCCCTGCTGCATTTTAAAGTTTATTTCCAGCACCTAAATGTAACTTTAGGGAATTGGAGACTCACCTGCTCCACAATAGAAGCCAGCCGCCCCAGAGCAGACCACATTCATCTCCACGGGGTGACCACAGCACTTCCAAGTTTAACCACAATCCTCTTGGCCTTACACAGTTCACCCCTATGTGCAAAGGAGCTGCCATGGACTCTACTACTGTACTCTGCGAACAATGAGGAAATGTGATATTTTCAAATTAGACATAAAATACACTTCTGCTACTCATTGATTGAAATTTATCACTGATGACATGGAATAAACTCCAAAATTAGATCTTAGCTATTCTTCTAAGATAATAATCACTTTACTTCATATCTAATGGCAGCTGCACAAACACTACTGACAATTATTCAAGCCATAGTCCATGTCGTCATTAACGACAAGTTCAAAGACCTGATTTCACTAAAAAGACTTTAAATATAAATTCAAAACTAAAAAATTAAAGAAAGTAACCAATTTATCAACATTTTTTCCTTATTCAACTCTTTGAAATGTGACCGCTTTGCTGGGATGTATCACTGATTTCTATGAATGAGGCTACGAAAGTGAAGGTATTGCTTTAAATCCTTCTGTATCCAAGGGAAAACGAGAATAATGGCCTTTCCACTGCCGCATCAGCAGTGCAAGCAGACAGAAAACCTTTGCTGACACTGCACATCTTTCTGCACCAATGAGGCGCCTAAGGGAGGGGGCAGGGACGAGGGACCAACCCAGGACATACTTTATTGACCAGAGTCAGTCAGAAAACTTTCTGTGAACAAAATCAATAAAGGTGCATGATTTGAATCAAACTAACAGTGCACTTGTCTGTTTATCCATTTTCATTAAAAAAACATGATCTGATCTGCAAGTTCAACCTTAGTTATTCCTTCCAGCAAATGTAAGTATATTCTGAAATACACAAATGACACAATATTCTTTTACAGAGACTAAAGTAATATGTGGAACTTCTTAGGATTTTTTTCTGAGATGTTTCATTCAGTTTAAAACACTGCCAAAACCTTCTAGTCTACAACTGATAAATAAGTTCAAAATCATATGTTTTTTTTAATATAAAATTTCTTAAGTCAACTAAATCTGATAAAACTAGGAAATAAACTTAATACATGTGATTTATTAAGTAATTATTTACATTAGCAGAGTATTTTTGAAACATTAGTCTTTTTGTTTCAATGATCTTTTGGATCAAATTGTTGTGTACCAGGTTGCTGAGACCATATTCTTACAAAGTTAACAGAGGACTGCAGCATTAGGTAGTGCAGTGTAGTCTTGCCTTGAGTCAGGTTTTTGGAGAGAAACTGAAATCTCTGTGGTGGGATTTTTGAGCAGAAGGTCAGCTTTTGTAGCAGCATCTTCAGCTTCCTTTTTGTCTGTGAAAAAAAACATATATACAGTAATTTAAAAGAAGACATATGATAATGATTATAAAATGTGTTGTTCATCAAGACTGATGGAGATGTAAGCCATAATGTGAAACATGTACATCAAACTTTAAAGACTTATTTGATCAATAAAATGCAAATAAATAAGGGTTAATTCTTACTTTAAATTTCTGAAGTTCCACTATAGAAATTTTGTTCCTGGTACAGTTTGCTATAAAATCTTCATCTTCTTTGACCATTTATTTCTCTCTTCATGACAGACAGTGATGAGTGTGTGCAGCAAAGGGGAGCTCTACATGTCACTGACTCCTCCCTTTAACAATAAGAGCTGCTGATGAAACTAACAGGTTGGAAATAATTTTTAAAGGTTCTCCCATTCCTGGTAATTAACACTGCTTTTTGGAAATGAATGATGACATGAGCTGCTTTAAACTTTTTAACAGACCCTCACTTGAAAAAAATGTCTGCCTCATAATCAGAAATTGTGTTTTATTATCAAGGTAAAAAGTGCAGGAAGGTCTTTTAAAAAGTCAAAGCAAAGAGAAAGAAAAAGCAACAGCAGCACTTTGAAAAAACAATAAGAAAAACAGTATTTTAGGAAACTATCAGAAACAGAATACATTGTACATAATAACACAATGATAATTCAGAGAGCAAAGCAACAAAATACAAAAGGCTGTGCTGTTGCATGTCTAAATGTTGTGTGTGTATGTAACTGGATATGAATTGGACCTGTTTGTCTTGAAAAGTGCCTTGAGATAACATTTATTCATAATTGGTGAAATATGTATAAACTTTATTGAATTCAAATAATGTCTTTCAGACTCAATAAAGATTTGCTGGACAATGTAACTTTTAATGGGTTGGTATGTACAGGAACAAGTACAAGCACAAGATATTAAGTTCCCATTTATGGAGATTTTATTATTTTCCTTTGCTTTATGATGATCTGATCTTTGTAGTGAGTTACTGTTTTTGTGCAAAATGCTTGCAAGATGCAAAATGATGTTACAGTGACTTGCAAAACTGTTCTCCCCTTTTGAAATTCTTCACATTTTGACATATTACAGCTACAAACATAATGTGTTTGGATTTTTTTATGGTAGACCAGTTCAAAGTAGAAAATAATTAAAAGGTGGAAGGAAAATGACACATTGTTCCCACAATGTTTTTACAAAGTAAAATCTAAAAAGTGTTTTGTGCATTGCCTGATTTATACAAATACCTCTAGATAAAATAAAGTGCAACCAACCAGCTGTAGAAATCACCTTTTTTATGTGTAATTTAAACTCAGTATAAATATTTCCACCTTGTAAAGGCTTCGGAGGACAACTATTAATTATGCCCTCCACAAATCCGGCTTTTATGGGAAAATGGAAAAGTTACACCCCATTTCCATTTTACCATAAGTCGTAGGGCAGGCAGCAGCACGTGGAAGAAGGTGCGTTCTACAGATAAAGTCAAAATTACACCTCTTAACCTACAGTCAAAACATTTGAACATAAGTCCCAATGAGTCTCGTTTGTCAGATTAAAAGTACATTCTGAAAATGTCTTGTTTTCATTAGCTGTCAGTGAAAAAATCATCATAATTCACAGAAATAAAGGTTTTCAACAAGATGGGATCCATTAGGCAGTTTATTGGTTAACATCAGTGACTTGAATTTGATTAGGCAGGTAAGTGTAGCCAGTGGAGCTCATCAAACAGAAGGGTGATATTTGCTCTTTACATAAAAAAAAAAAAAAAAAAACTGTTGGAGTTTTTGCAAAAGACCTGAGACTGCCGCAACAGTTTACCAGCAGCACAACAACAACTCTAAACACAACAAGTGCAACAGTGCAATGGTTCAGATTAAATAATATTAATGTGTAGCAATGGCCCAGTCAAAGTCCAGACCTAAATTTAACAGAATCTGTAACTTCAGAAGACTTCCTGGTGTAACTGCAGTGACAGTTGTTTCCACAAAATGTTAATTCAAAAGGCTGAATTCAGATTCTTTTTCAGACTTTTGTAGAAAACTGAAAACCATGTTGCCTTTTTTTTCACCACTCTTCCAATTATGTTCTACATTGTGTTGTTCAATCATAAAAAATCACAGTATAATACAAGGATGTTTGCAAAAATACATTTTCAATAAATCTCAAGTTTACTTAAATCTTTATTTGGAAAGTTTTCATCTCTTTTCACTCTTCTAGCCCGCTGCATTTTTTTAAAACAAGTTTTGCTCTCAAAAGTGTGTTTGTGTTTTACTGAAATAAACTTTGAAATAAAGTTAAAACTTCAGGCCAGTCATTATGATTAGTTCTTTTAGAAACTGGTCATCTTTCATTTACTCTGTGAGGCAACGAAAAGGTCAAATTGATCAAAGTTTTTTGTGCACCTGCACCATCCTGCTGCGGTTACATGAAAAGTAACCCAGAGCAGGGTTGACTGAAACAGCTGAACCCCCCACACCCCCACTGCCCCTAGGACCACAGATAACTAAATTGGCTTCACTTGGCTCTGGTGAAAATGTGTGTTATTCCATTATATGAGCCCTGCTCCTTTTTTCTGCTCCCTGCTTTTACCCTTTATCTGTTCTTCTGTGATCCTCTTTGCTCTTTTATCTCTTCATCTGACTCATGGGAAGGAACTGCCCTGCACCTTCCTCCTGCCTCTTTCTAATCTACTTACTACATTTGTTTATGAGAGATTGCGTCTGTGCGAGTGTGCACACAGCCACGATGTGTGTTCCTGCACAAAGTTTACCTGAAGGTTTGTCCATTTCAATTCTGGTTAGTTGGTACAATTGTTGTTTTTGTAGCTCTTCACGCCTCCTTTAGAATGAGATTATTATTCATCTGTAATTATGTATTCATATATGCATACATACATCATTATCTGTCCCCTTATCCTCCTGAATCCAATTAGTCTTAAGTGTCTTCACACTGCATGTGATCATATTTCAGTGCCGATCTCCATGACAGTTTAACAGAAATGTATCACGCCTGCTTAACAAACATGTTTGTAATATAAAGTTGAACACATTTAGAGATTTGCATGATCCTTCAATTGTCTTTCAGTCAACAGGGGAGTGGTGAACCATTAATTTTCTGGTTCACTAAACTTTTATATTTTCTCTGTGCACCTGTATTAAAAATGAAAGCTTTTGATTTACACCTAACTTGATTTAATAAGTATAAGTTAGTGTTCAATAAGAGGGGAGCTTGCAGAACAATACTGACTTTAAGCTCCAGCAAAAGGTTTATAGAAAGACCATAAATGTCATTAATTTTAGGCTTTTATTGGTGTATTTTTTATCTGTGTGATTAGAAATGCAATATCAAAAACAAACACTGGATGCACACTGTAGTCGTCACACCGTCAAAAGTAACAATACAGACTTAAATGTACATACAAATACAGACTTGGTGTGGGAACAATCATCTCATCTTGAATGTGAACAAAAAAAGGAAATGATTGTTGATTTCAGGAGAAACAGGGTCAGATCAAACCCTATTTCCATCATGGATGAAGAAGTGGAGGGGGTTGAGGAATATAAATACCTCGGTGTTCATCTCAACAACAGACTGGACTAGAGACTCAACAGTGAAGGGACAAAGCAAATTGTACTTCTTCAGAAAGCTAAGATCCTTCAAGGTTTGCAGCAAGATAATGCATATCTTCTATAAGTCTATTGTTGAGAGTGTCATCTCTTCTGCTGTCATCTGTTGGGGTAGCAGCATCTGAACTCAGGGCTTAAAAAGGCTCAACAACCTGATAAAGAAGGCTGGTTCTGTTCTGGAAATGACTGTGGAACTTCTGCAGATGATGGTGGACAGAAGGAATTTACATAAAATCAAGAAAATTATGGACAACCTTGAACATCCTCTTCATGAGACTGTCATTGGAAAACAGTCTCTTCAGTCAGAGGCTTCTTCATCTTCGCTGTAATACAGACCGCTACAGGAGCTGTTTCCTGCCCACAGCCATCAGCATCTACAACTCTTTGAAGAATCTTGAATAATTTGAGTGACAACAGAATTTAACTTCCCTTTGGGATCAATAAAGTATTTTTGTCTTTTAATTTAAATTGAATTGAAATAAATACATACTACTACACCTAGACTTTGACTTGACCTTGTTTTTTGTTCCCATCCCAATTATGCATCTGGCATAATTTGTACCTGGATATTTAACTAACTTTTCTTATCAGAAATAGAGGTCACGGTCATTTAAATCAACTGCTTTCTCAGCTTTCAAACAGTGTTCATAAATTTTCATCCAGGACAGTCCAGACAGTTATATGTACTTTGTTTTATCCAGTCTGAAACTATTGTTGATGTGTGTTTGGGATCAATATTCTCCTCAAGTGCCCAACTGATCCCAAGTTTCAACCATAGCTGTTGAGTTAAGGGGACGTTGAAGTATTTGGAGGTGGTATACCTCCCCTTTTTTGCACATATTTTTTTGTGCAATGCACCAGTACCACAGGCAGTGAAACAAACCCACAGCATAATGCTACCGCCTCCATGCTTGACAGTTACAGCATTTTTAGGCTTGAAACCCTCATTTGATAGCTCCAAATCTAGTTCCTATTATTGTACCCAAATAGTTCAATCTTTGTCTCGTCTTACCCTAAAACTGGACCAAGATTTGGTTTGGTGCTGGACCCAAGCATTATATATTAAAAATAAAAACATGAATTTGTGGAATCAAACAGGTGGTACCTCAGGAATAAAGCAAATCAACAAGGTAAAAACAGGAAAACATCTGAAGGTCAACAGAGACAACAGGAACAGGAAAGTGTTACCGAATGTGGAGCAGCAATGGGCTGAGGCACCAAGGGAGACAGACTAAAAAAAAATCACATAGGAAAATATTTTTTTAAAATTGAGAAACACGGGGATTAATGGAAGTACGAACAAGTAGAGCAAAAGAAAGTGTTTAAGATACACAGAGCTAAATAACAAAATGCAGGAATAACTCAAAATATAAGAACCAGATTATTTAAAAAAAAAAACTTCTCCAGAACCACTGGTAATGTTCATGTAGGAAACTGTAGATTTCCATCAAGCTTAAAGGAGCCACGTTAGAAACAAGGGTTTCTGTCTTGGTCAGGACCAGTAAAGTGTGCTTTGCTGTGGACAGTGACACTGGTTTTTCTGCAGCATCCAATTCATTGCAGGCTTGGGTTTTGTTGGGTCCTCATTTTTTTCTGAACACCCAAAGCAGATCTTTTGGGTGTCAGTTTCTGTCATGTGGCTGAACCATGGACAGGGTTTGGTTTTCCAACAGAACACACCAAATTAGTCTTGGAAAAAATAAATCATGCAATGTTAAAGTCTGAACCTCAACCTTGTTCAAAATGTATTAACTTCTCAAGAAACCAACAATTTTTGCTTGTATTGTGAATCTGAATGTGTTTGTTGTATAATCACGCCACTTCCCAAAAAGGAATGGTTTAAGATCATCCTTAAAGACTTAAAATTAATAACATTCATGGCCAAATTTAATGACATTTATGCAAACTTTTCAACACAACCATACTTCAGATCTTTGTGATACCAGGGACTCGCTAATACAAAGAACAGAAATGATTGAGTATTTTTAAAGTAAAGAATAAAACAAACATAACATCTCAAATAGCTTATGCCAGTGGTGTATCTGTTTTATGGAATTTGATCATTTCTCAACTGGTGGACTGAATCCGTTTATTTCTAAAGTAACTATGCAGGTGGGAGCAAGGCTGCGATAAGATGCCACAGGGACACAGAACTAACACCCCCATACTCAGCCCAGATAAGTTAAAACTGACCTCTTATCCTGTTAATAACTGAAAAAGATCAGAGCACCTATACTGTCCCTGGTGAGAAATAGCATGTGTGTGGAAAAGTTCAATCAAAACCAAACTGCAAGGGTGAGTTGGCATTCACAAAGTATAAGATAGAAAGTGCTTTTTACAGAAGTACAGATCTAAAGAATGAGGATCTTGTCTTTGCTACTGTTTTACTCCTTTGTTGTTTAACAATTTAGTTCTATGAATTGTTATCCTGATGACATTCAAATGTATTTCTCTATTTCACCATAGCCTCTATTGAGCAATCAATTAGATAAAAACGGTGGGTATGAAAGAATTTTCTTACCCTAAATGAAAACAAGATGGTATATTATTGAGTTTTGAAATGATGATGCTTTTTATGAGTTATCTGATGCCTTTGGTCCGTCCTGCTCCAAGTCCTTGTCAAACCGCTTGGACAGCTGATGAGACAAGTGCTCTCTCAGTCTGCTAGAGTTGGAGAACTTTTGCAAGGTGGAGTGTAGAGATGTGTCATGTTGATTCTTTGGCATGCGAAAGAAGACTTAATGCTTCTTTGGCAACCTAACAACAAATAAGAGTAAATGCATATGCTATGTTATAAGTATTTGATTAATAAATGGTTTGTTGATAAGTACAAAATGCAAGTAAAACGTGATAAAATAGTAAGGTAAATGTACAAAATGGGGGTACAATTTAGCAAATGGATGAATCAACCCCCACTGTGATGAAGCCTGAGCTGTTTTTATTGTAGCTGTTATAAATCAGGAGAAGCAAGTGACTACGGGAGTCAAGAACAGTTTTTACCACTTATGCCAAAATCCCAAAGGAACATTTTTTTTTTTCTTTGAAATTTTTATCCCCATATATTTCGTTAAAAGATGCACACTGTTTGGTGTTGACAAATTTATTTGCCCTATGTAGAATGTACACTTCTTTCTACATATTATGCATCACTATCAAGTAAAATGTCTCACTGAACGAAATTAGTCATTTGTCTTTAAAATATACCTTTTAGACTGCAGTGAAGGACCTGAAAGGCCATAAGAGTAGTGCATTAATGGGTGTCGTGTTGGAGGAAAGCCCCTGATCTGATGGTATCAGTGCTGCGGGGCAGAAAACAGAGCAAGTGAACAAATGCTATCAGGCAGCATGGGCCAAAAAGAAAAAAACAGGATTGCTATCTCTGCAAGAGTGGCCCAAAGCAAATACACACACATATTAGCATAGATACACCGACACACACAGGTATAAAAGTCAACTTTCAAGCGGCAGTAGCACACCTGAACACTTATCAACTGCAAAGACAGAGGTAAGGAAAGAAGATGGAGGACAAGGGAAAAGAGAATGGCATAGCAGCTATGGCAGCCTGTTACCAGAAATTTGATCCTGCAGCATATCTCCAATACAACTATACTCCACCGCGGGCTGATTTTGCAAGAAAAGACAGCATCGTGCCTTGGAAACTGGCCTGTTTACACAGAGCTTTCACTGAAGGTAATATGTCTGTCACAACATAATTTCCACAGTACAGATGTGCTACCAGCTCACTATAACCCATAACTTTTGTATACTGTCAAAAGTTTTATTGCATACTGAAGAAACCCAGGAGCTTCAGTGTATTTTTTGTCTGAATAATAATGTCTAAGTTAACATTAGTTGCTGTTTGATCAGAACTTTCTCCTAAAAATCATATCTAACGTGTTTAAAAAATTGTGAACTTTTGCGCTACTCTGAAACATCTCTGCTGCTACTTTCTTCTTTTTTCTTCTCCGTCTTTCTCCCAGGGGATGTGAGTGGTGAGCTCCTGGTGGACATCGGCTCAGGTCCTACTTTGTATCAGGTGATGAGTGGCTGTGAGGTTTTCAACAAACTGATCCTGACAGACTTCTTGGAGATCAATCGACAAGAGCTGAGGCGCTGGCTTCAGGATGAGGGAGGATGCAGCCTGGACTGGACTCCTTACTTAGAGCATGTCTGCAAGCTGGAGGGCCGACGGTATGAAAAAATAAATCACAGTGCTTTGATAAAAAGAAATGATTGCATATTTTAACATGTTATTACCTCAAACTTAAATGTGACAGACCAACACAAAGTGGTGCATTACAGAATTCATATATACATAATTCATCTGAATTCAGTGTGTAATTTAATCTCAGCTTTAGAGGAAATAAATTTACTTAATGTGAGGAGGAAAACTAATATTTACAGGCTATTAGGGGCTGAATACAAATGCTGTAGGGGACGGTGTGTATAGGATAAAGTTTAGCTGCAGGAATGTGCTACTTTTTGTTATCTAACACAGGGGTATCAAACACCTCCCCTCAGGGGCCTGCAACTTCTAGATTCATCCACAGACCTACACACCTGAATCAAATATCTGAATTACCTTCTAAGTATAGGGTCAAGTTTTACAAAGCCCTGCTAACGACCCAGTCATTTGATTTAAGTGTTTAGAAGCAGTAACAGATCTAAAAGTTGTAGGATAATGACAAGACACTGTATGTGCTGCATGATATAACTAAGTTGATAATTCTTCTGTGCTGCTTCTACCAGGCCTTCAGCTTGGCCTGAGAAGGCTGGCCGGTTGCGTCAGGTCGTCTCAGACATCCTTCCTGTTGACGTGCACTGTTCTCAGCCTGTGGCTCCTGACGCCCTTCCCTTAGCCGGGGCCGACTGCTTGGTGTCCTGCTTCTGCCTGGAGAGCGTTAGCCCCGACCTCTCTTCTTTCACCAGGGCATTGGGTCACATTGGGAAGCTGCTACGTCCTGGAGGCCATCTTCTGCTGATTGGAGCCCTGGGAGAGAGTTATTATTTTGGTGGTCCTGGGGTAAGGATCCCTGTGGTGCCCCTAAATGAGGCCCAGGTCTGTGATAGTTTGAAGAAAACCGGTTATACCCTGATCAGGCTTGAAGTCTACACTCTGCCTCAGGATATGCGGGTTGGAGTTGATGATGTGACTGGGGTGTTTTTCGCAAAAGCTAAGAGAGATTAATTGAGGTAATTGGCATGGATGTGGCTACACTGTTTATTAGTCAAATATAAGTGGTTAACCAGTCAAATAAATTCACACTTGTTTCTCTCTTTGCATGAGAAATTGGTTTAAAGTTGATCCTAAATTATTTTCAAAATTTTACAACATAATTTGAAGAAAGAAAAAATCCTCAAAAGTAAAAATGTATAAGCTAAATGTTTTCTAAGTTTCTCAGGCTTTAGCTGTCAGGAACACAGTTAAAGACTGACCCCTGCTGGTGAAATATAGCTACTACAGCTACACAGGAACTAATATAGTCAGAACATTTTGGGCCATTTGTTAATGCTATGAAAGCTAGCGTCTGATCCATCTTTTCTGTATTATATCCTTATAAAAATTTAAAAAAACTGAGTATCTGTCTCATTTGCTTTAATTATATAAATATGTTGCATATATGTTTATCCAGATATTGAGAAAGCAAAACAACAATGTGAAAAGCCTATAAAAATAATAAAATTTAGTGCAAAAACAAAAAGTGTATGTTTTAATCTCTGTGTTGAAATTTCTCAGCATTTCTGGTGTGTAATGTTGTATAATAAAATAAACTGAGCACTAGATGTCACCTTATGGCCACTTGCATGCATAAATTAAACTCTAACAGCAATGACTAATGGGAGCCTGGTTGATATGCTTGCTGGTGTGGTCATTCCTGTTTTACCTCTGGACCTAGTATGGATTCACAGTCAGTACTGTAGTGAAAAATTTTATTATAAGGTAATTCATTATGTCTTTATTAATCTGATGGTCATGTTTTGTGATGTTTTTATTCTAAATGATTATGAGCTCTTACCAAATGAACCTCTCTGGGCTATACACCCAGATGTTGGATGTTCCTTTCTGCAACTGCATGGAAGCCAGACGGTCTCTCCACTGTTTTTAAATTCCTTATCCTTGGTGTAAAACCCATGAGTTTTTGATCTTGTGGCTCTCATATCATGCAAATGGTATAAAATAAACTTGACTGAGTAATTTTTACGTAACAGTGCTTGGCAATTATTTTTTTCCACAACAGTACATAATATTCCTAAAGTGCTGAAGTGCAGGTAGGAAGTAACTGGACTTCTTGTTTTGCTTCACTTCTTATCTGAAAGACTTCTTCTGATTACCACATGGGTTTGGATTTCCAGGCTTATACGTCGTTTTGGAATCATATAAGTTCCAGACCCACTCCATCCTGAGTTCCCTAGCCAGGAAAACGTGCGGCGTCACAATCATATGTTTCAAAGAGTCAGTGGTTGTAGAACCACCTGGGAGAGAGTTAAGATTGTAGCATGACATACTGAGATAAAGTATTTGCCCCAGTATAGATTTCTTCTGGTTTGACTTTTTTGTCATACTTAAATGTTTTAGATCATCAAACAATAATTATGTCAGACAAAATAACTGATGTTCTTTACAGGAAGGGTCAGAACAGAACTCTACATGCTGAAGAGTCTCATATTGTAAATAGTCGGTTGTTTTCTTAACACTCAAATACACATGTACTTTTTGTACACTTTTTAAATTATCCTTCTTAGTTCCACATTCCTTTGGACCAGAACACACTATCTTTAATAACTAAACCATATTTTATGTTGTAATCTTGCCCTTACTGTGTACAGTTTGCTAATCTTAATTTTGTTTTGTAAATTGTTATTTTTGTGTGAATGGACATGCTCCGATTGCCTGTCACTTTGCTGTTTAGCTGTGACTGCCTGGATTAATGAATAAAAAAAATGAACCTGACGGCTTTTCATTGTAAATACATTTGAAATGGGATGTCGGTAATTCAATCTGAATCTGTATTATGACTGAATTGATCTTTCTGTTTATGAATTAGATCTGTTTTCCCATAAAGTGCCTTGAAATGACATAGGGTATAAAATGGGCTAACTTGAATGAATTGAACTGAATCATTGCCTGCAATAAAATCCAAACAACCTAAAACAACCTTGTCAAAATATTCTGGACTATCTAGCCTGTTAGATACAGGAAATAAAATATTTTATTGCATAGTTTCTCAAGACATATTGTTCAATCCCACTGAAAGCAACAGACTGTTTGAAATGTTTTATTAAGAATGAATGCATTAGTTATATACACAGGTTAATATATTATATACAGCTTAAGAAATGACCATTCACTCATTTTAGGTAATTTGTTTAACCGTGTAAGATTTCCAACGGCAGTGAAATGTGCTTTCCCAACCAGATCACATTTGCTGTAATCACCATCTTAGAAAAGTCTGTTCATAATGTTCCAACGGATAAACATGGCTGCATTATCATGATTAGTTGGATTAGTCACCATAATTATTACTGTGGTAGCTGTGCAGATGTGATCATCTGTTATCCATCTGCTTTCTTTCATCTACCTTGTGTGCAAACACTCAACAAAGCTTGCAGCTCCAGAGCGAAATGAGTGAAATTCTGATCATCTATGACCACATATATATATATATATATATATATATATATATATATATATATATATATATATATGTATATATATATATATATATATATATATATATATATATATATATATATATATATATATATATATATATATATATATATATATATATATATATATAAAATGATTATTGTAGTTGTTGTATATGTCAGTTTTCTTTATATGGCACTTTGGTGTATATGATCTAACATTTTAACTTTAAGATGCAATTTGTAATTTGTAGCCAAGAAAGTAAAGTACTGCTAAAAGTTTTACTACACTGTAAATCTTATGTGGCCTTCCTGTTTTGATGTGTTGTTTTTTTTTCCCCCCTATAGAGTGCATTTACAGCTGATATGGAATATTTATCCAGCTTCCTTGGCTGGCTGAGACCTTTCCTTCACAAGTCTCAGGTTAAATGTTAACCCATATCTGCTCATTTATATTCTTCCTCAATGAATGTGTGTTTCCTCTGCTCTTTTTTCCACCTTCAGCTTTATTGTTGCATGCATGCACACACCTGTAGACCTAAAAAGCCAAGCAAATCCATGTATACACCTATGCACACACAAAAAAATGTCCATGCATGTGCTGCATGCATGTTCTTTATAAACTCTCAGTTCTGTCTTCTTTTTGTCATTCTCCCTTTCCTTTCTCCAGTTCTGTGGTCTCATCTTTGAAGAGCTCGGCTCTTGCAGCTGAACTTCCCATCAGGTCACAAAGACCCGCTAAAGGTTTGTTTTCTTCTCTTAGATCTGGTGTGAAAGAAGTGTCAAACGATAAATCACTTTCTATTCAGTAGAAATTTCAGTATTAGAGGGAAATTCTGTAACACCCACTTATAGTTGATTCCGTCTGCTGTTTCTCTTCATCATCATCGTGTTGCTCCTCTTCCTCTCCAGAAGAGGGCTCTTCTCTGTCAAGAGATTTCAGGTGTGCCTCAGCCATCATCTGGACAGCTGGAAACACAAATCAATAAAGCTAATTTTACACATAAACACAGACTGACTCCTCTAACAGACAACAGATGGATGGAAGCAGGAATGGTTGATGTTTTTGAAGTTTGGACTAAAAAATATTAACATGAAAAGAGACAAAAGCAAGACAGAATATGAAATGGGGCCTTGATGAATTTAAACATCTATGAGCGCTCAATAAGATCCGGATCAGACTGTTAGGGACTGAATCAACACACTGAACTCTAAATCACTTTATACAACACCCCTATCTAAGATTATCTGCAGCTTTACTTGTTCTTGAAGAAATAAAATCTATAGCTACTCTTTTTAGCTATTATGATCAGGGAACTAATGTTGAAAAGTTAAGTGGCACAGTCTGCAGTATTATGGTTGGTGGTATCTTTCTCAGTACCCGACATGACAGAGTTTAACATTGTCCAAACTCTTGCTCGTCTTTTTATCTTGTCTTTGTTTTGTCGTGCAATATGCTGCTATATTCTGTCTCATGTAAACAACAGAACAAACCGTCTGCCCACATGACGTAATCTAGACCATGATTCATCTGACCAGGTCAGGCACATGGGGAAATGACCTTTCCAGGTGGAGCTGAGGATGACCTTAATGTTTTTCTCATTTGTATTAAATACTATTATAAAATAATAATTATATGTAAATAATCAACTTATTTTAATTTCTACATGAATTGCTGGAGGAACCTAAGGTTGCTAATAAACCAATATAGAAAAGTATTCTCTTCATTAAGGTGTCCACATCAACGCTGATTAATCTTCACTGAAAGCATTAGTTTCTTCTAAAATAGTTTATACTCACTTGCAATGTCATGAGATAAGCAAAGTCATTTCAGTTGGTCCTAAACCTGCTACTTTCAAAAAAAAAAAAAAAAAAAAAAAAAAAAAAAAAAACAGAGCTTAGCTCATGAAACAACCCTCTAGGAAAAAAGCTGGAGCAATGGCATGGTTGGAAAAACTGCCCCACTAAGACAGGAATAAATTATTACAATTATAAAATACATCAATTTATCCCACACAATAAAGCATTTGTTCATGTTTTTATTGTATTTGTTGACATATTTATTACCTTTCTTCAAATATTTATTTATTTCTGTATTTATTTTATATTTTTGCCAGTTTTGGTCCTCCACACATGCTCATCAATTATCTGACAAAATGGTTGCCAATCAACCAAAAAAAGAAGAAGAAGAGAACGGGAATAAAACTGATCCCAAAGAATTTGAAGACTTGAATCTGACAGTTTGCTGTACAGTGGCGCCAATTCAACTTCGTGCCTTAACAAAAACAAAAAGTGGAAATACTGTCTCATAGGTGTTATTTTTTCATTTCTGTCTTCCGCTATAGAAGTGGTGCAGCTTATCACATTTCTGTCAGTATTTCTGTTTATGAACCAGGAGCCATTTTTGCTCTCAGTCCTTATAAATGAGAGCCACAAAATCTGCACACCTTTTTATGAAATGTATATAAATTTGTTTGTTTTATGGTTAAATTTAAGTACTAGTTTCATTTTTTCAGGGTTTAGTTAAAAAAAAAAAAAAAAAACCTTAAGAAAAGAAAAGAAATAAATTCCATATTTGTCTTAAACAGAAAAAAAGCAAGTGGTCTGCAAAGTAATCATAAAAAAAATTTAAAAAAAATAAAAAAAGATTGCATTAATGAAGGTAACAAAAAGAGACATAGCGGCCTATGTGTAGGCCGCTATGTCTCTTTTTGTTACCTTCATATTTAAAATCATGACCCAGTTGTTTATCATCTTGGGTCAAAATCATTAACATCCAGCAGGTTACAGAGACCCCTGTGCCGTCTTTCAGATAATTCAAAAGGGGCACTTCCTGTGCCAGTGAACTTGTTCCCCAGCTAACCAACACAAAAATATTTTGCTTGCATTTACATTAATGTGATGCATGTGTGCGTATGTGAAAGAGAGCATGCTGCAGCTGCAGTCCCTAATCCAGGATGATCCAGAATGGACCCACAGCTGTTTTTGCTCCTAATCTGACATAGCACACTGATCCAGACTCATAAGCGGCACAGAAACCAACAAATCAGACTGTTTTTGGGATACAAATGTCTGAATTTTGGCAGGTGGGAGCCATGTTGTTCTATATTCCAATTCAGCATTGGATTCTTTATTCATTTTTGTAGTATATATTAAATGAGTGAGAAAACATTTGCAAGATAATTTTTAAAAATGCATTTACCTTTAAGTGAAGGTGGCTGGTAGGTTGCCATGTGAACCAGTTTAGCTTTCATGGCTCCATTTTCACCCAGAACCCACTGTGGAAGTAAAGCAGCAGAATCATTTTTCACAGCAGACAGGTTTTTAGTGTTACATTATTGGAACAGGCTAAAACAGCCCAACATTATCTTATATTGGAATTGTATCCAAAAAAGATAATGCAGGAACACAAAAAGGTTGTTACTGTTGTGAATTCAAAAAAAGAATATTTTTGGAGTTTTATCAGTTTTTATCAGTACAGTGCATGCAAAGAAAACAACTTGAACTACATTTTTTTATTATTTAATTTTCTAATTTTCTTAGTTATTATTTTATCTCTTAACTTTGTTGGTAAACAGAAAATAAAATGAGAATTTAAAAGGATTTAGTCAATTTGTCTGATAGCAGAGATGGTCCACTTTTTTGGAATTAAAACATAAGCTTGTTCTTGTTTTAGCTGTACAGAGACTTGCAAAAGTTTGTACATCCCTTTAACTTTGTTCACGTGGCAACTACAAACTACAAATCTCCCTTGTATTTAATTGCCATTTTATGGGTTAGACCAACACAAAGTACTGCATTCTTGTAAAGTGGAAGAAAAGGATGAATGATTTGAATTTTATTCCCAACAAATTATAATCTGAAAAGTGTGGCATGCATTCAGCCTCTGTGAGTCAATACCTTACATGACAGTTTTCACTGAAGTTACAGCTGCAAGTCTTTTAGGGCATGTCTCTTCCAGCTTGGTACATCTGAGAGTGAGATTCCTGCCAGTTTGTCTTTCAGAATATCTCAAGCTCAATCAGACTGAAGGGCAAGCTACTGTGAACGCCAGTTTGAAATTACTGTCACAGTTTTTCAGTTAGCTTTAGCTATAAGACATTCAAGAACATAAATATGCCTTGATCTAAACATTTTTCCAACATTATAGTATTTTCACCTTGGCGAAAAAGTTCAGCTTTGGTTTAATCTAAACAGAGCATTTTGCAAACTGCAAACTCCTACTGGCTTTTTATCCACAATAGCTTTTTTCTAGCTTCTCTTCCATAAAGGCTAGATTTTAGGAATGTATGACAAATAATCAACAGTTTCTGCACCTGAGCAGTGGATCTTTGCAACTCCTCCAAAGTTACCATGGGACTCTTGGCTGTTTCTTTGATTAATGTTCTCTTTTTCCAGCCTGTCAGTTTAGTTGGAGAGCTTATCTTAGTAGGTTTGCAGTTCTACCATGTCTCTTAACATTTTTAGATGATGGATTGAACAGCACTCTGCTTTAAACTTCATCTGTAACCTGTCTGCTTGTAATCTTGGTCTTCATGATTGTTCACTAATGTTCTCTAAGAAACCTCTGAGGACTGGATTTATACCAAGGTTGAATTCCACACAGATCAACCCTGTTCACTATTTGTAAACAATTCCTTTCTGAAGTTAAGTGTTTGCACCACATTTTGTTAAATAGTATCAGCGTAAAGAGGCTGAATACAAATGCATGCCACACTTTTTAGATTTTTATCTGCAAAATATTTTGAACACCGTGTATTATTTTCTTTCCATTTCACAATTATGAGCTACGTTGTGTTGGTCTATTACATAAAATCCCAATAGAACACTTTATATTACCTCAGATTGTAATTGATTTGTTACATCGAAAAACTGTTGGAAAAAAAATTGCATTACTACTAATAATAATTTCCTTTATGTTCAGTTTCAAAGCAAAGTTGAGAATTTACTGTGTTTTTAATAATAATTTTAATTAAAAATTTCATTTGAATGTGAATTACAAATATTCTAATGCTAGCTTTTCAACTTTAATTTCCATAAAAACAGCTGTTAATTCCTGAAAAATTGTTTGCACCTTTACAGTTTGAGAGTAGGAGGTTAAATTTTGAGAAAAAAAATCTCTCATTTACATACTTTTTTCAAAAAACACCCAATTTCTGCACTATATAATGGTGTCATACAAAAGACTAACAAAAAAAAAAAAAAAAATCAATCTGCAGCTCTTCATCATCAAAGAAGATTAAAATTTAATAGAAAAGTTCTCTGGTTTGACCTGTAACTCCTCAGTGGTACAGATCAGCTTGGTTATACCTGATGCGAGCTGCTGTCTTCCTCTGGTGATGGAGGGTCTGTCAGTTTGAAGAGAGTGGCAGGTGTTGGCCTCCGGCGCCGAATCTTTGCAAAGACAAAAAGAGAATTTTCTTTCTTTATTTGATTGTATCAAACTACACTGTGTAAGGCTGCGCACATTTCCATTTTTCATGACTTTGCACTGAGGACTTTTTGCTTTTGTTCTGGTGTTGAGATGCTCGTTTCATACCAAGACATCCCTGGGACATTAAACTCATCCCCTTACTAAATGTTGTCATGGCCTGTCACTCTCGTGGTGTCCCTGTTGCATATAACTGTTTGAACGGATGACTGTTGACCTTTAGGCAGTTCTACCCAAGGGTTAATCAGACATGTAGAGGTCCACAGGTCTCTTTCTGATTGCTCTGCATGCTTTTCTGGAGTTTTCCATGATGTCAAACCAGGAAGCAATTTGTGTGAGGGTAAAATCCACAGATGTGCCCTATTTTAACCCACATATTTAATTAATCTATTGGAAGCATAGAAAGCCATGACTTAATTACTTGGGTTCTCCGAAATAGTTTTATTACACAATGACCTTATCAAAACTTCAGAACTTTTTTTTTTTTTTTTTAAATATCTAAAAAAAATTATTCTTTTAATCTGGCATCTAGCAAATTGAACTAATTTGGTTAATCCTAACTGACCTAAAATAGGAAACATTCAGTCTGATTTAATGTTAGACGATAAGAAAAGAGTGGTTGTCTTTTTATACAGCGTATGTAAATATCTGAGTTCAGCTGCATATGATGTTGCATTTGAAATACTGTTCTTTCAAACACTATATATGTTTTGCTTTATTGCATGTTTTTATCACTGATGGAATTTCGATTTTTACCTTTGTTGTCCGTTTTGTTTTTCTCGCTATGAGATACATAACTATTTGCTATGTACAAAGCAGGGTGAGTCATAGGCTCTAAGAGTTATGCAACTTATGAAGTGCAAAACAAACATCCAGTTCTTTCTTCACAACTTGTCCTAAAATACTTCCATGTTGTAAACATGCAACCATAGCAGAGGGACCCCAAACTCTATAAACTAGGTAAAATTTCTCTACCTTAGTAAGTTGGTGCATTGCTTATATGTTATTGGATTCAATTGGAAATATTTTTACATGTAAAACATTACTTTTATAACTGTTACATCTACACTTTGGAACCTTTTGATTGCATGACTTTTATTTGCAAATTTATCGTTTTTGATCTTGGGGAAATATCCAATTTTGTAATTAGTCCTTATTAAGTTCTAGCATTTTATAGCAAATATTCTAATACTGTCAGAGCACCTGCAAAACAAAGGATAGAAGTGTAGGCATAACATCTGTGGGCAGCATTCATGCTGTAGCTACTCCTACTGTCTCTTCATCTTGCAGCCTCTTCACTCAAATACACTGCTGATATTTGAGAATATGTATTAAAATCATTATTAAGCTGGGTAAAAAAATATGGTTTAGCACAAAGATGTTTTGGAAATTGAAAAGCATCACAGAAAGAAACAGACAGGCATCTCAGTGAAAATCATTAGAGAATTGAAGCCTAGTTTAAGCACCTGTTTGAGAGCTTATTCCGTTATAGACCTTTGTTGCAAGTGGAGGCATAAGGTCAAATTCATACAGAATGTTGTTGTTGTGAAAATCGGAGATACTCCAAACACCAGTGGGTGGCAATGGCTATGTAAAGTGTTTTTTACACAAGTACACAGTAGGTAGTGGAATTTTTTTTCTTGGCTTTGGTTTTTCAGCGCATTAGATTTCCATGTAGTGTCACCTCACAGAAACAAGGTTATGGCAATGTTCCTGCTGGCCTTCAGGGGTTTTCCTCTGTATTCCTTAACTTACTACAACTGTATGACTTTTGTTTTCCTTCTACAGTTAAATAACATGAATGTGTCTCTCTGTGTGATAACCATTGAATCAATTAGAGTTTCATACACTGTCTAACTCTGTAAATATTTCTGGCTGATGAAAACTAAAGGTTCAGCTTTTGTTTTAAATTAGAAAATGACAGTAGACATATACAAAAAGATTTATAATACTGAAATGTTATGTTATGGCATATACAATAAAAGACTGATGACTTTACAGTTATCCAGCAGACATTCACTGACACAAAAAGTTCATTGCTAAAGAAGCTGATCGTCCACTGAGTCCTGTCTCCGGGCAAATAAATGGAAAGTTGATCGAAATAAAATGTGTGAACAAACATGCATTGGGAAAATTGTGAATTAAAGCCTATTAAAGATATTGTTTTAGATCCCAAGGCGTGGACTGTGGATGGGTTCAGGGCCACGATACACAGACATATCTAGGACAGAACCATTTTACCTGGGCTAAAGAGAAAAACTACTTTATTATCATTCAGTACTCTAAAGTCTTCTATTCAAATGAAAATATTTTTTACATTTCACTTGGAAATCAAGATATTTGAGCCTTAAAGGAACAGCAGAGAGGGACGTTTCCACAGTCACTTATGATTCTGGGAGCCACGTCATCTGCTGGTGTTTCTTCACAGTGTTTTATCAAGTCAAAAGTAAGTCCAACTGTTGACCAAGAAATTTTAGGGCACTTTGTGCTTCCCTCTGTTGACAGGCTTTATGGGGATGCTGATTTCATTTTCCAGCAGGACTTGACACTCACACACTACCAAAGGTACCAATACCTGCTTCAATGGTGTCACTGTGCTTGACTGGCCGACAAAGTCACCCAATTTAAACTCCACAGAGAATCTGTGGAGTTGATTCTCTATGGAGTCAATAGGAAGATGAGAGACACCAGAGCCAACAATGGAGTTGAACTGAAGCCTTCATGTTGTGTCCACCCAATTCTGACCCAATGATCTGGATTTTGCAGCTTAAAACAGGCAACGTTTTTTTCCAATCTGTTACTGCATGGTTTTGGTGAACCCATGTGAACTTTAACCTCTGTTTTCTGTCATTATCTGACAGGAGGTGGCTCCCCGTGTGGTCTTCCTATGTTGTAGCCCATCTGCTTTGAGGTTTGACATACTGTACATTCAGAGATGGTCTTCTGCAAACCTTAATTGTAACAAGCAGTTATTTAAGCTACTGTTTCCTTTAAGTTATATCTATCTATCATCTTTCTATAGTTTTGTCCACACAACTGCACTTGTTTTGAGCCATTCCCTGTAAACCAAAGAGATGTTTGTGTGCAAAGACCCAGTAGATCAGCAGTTTCTGAAACACTCAGACCAGCTCACCTTGGACATACAATCATGCAACATTCAAATTCACTGAATTCACTGATCTCCTTTCTTCCTGATCCCAATGCTCAGTTTGATCAACAGAAAGTCGTCTTCACTACATCTAGATGTCAGAGTGCATTAAGTTGCTCACTGTGATTGTGCTAGAAAAAGCAGTTGAAGATGAATATCTCGTGAAGTGGTCAGATTGCTTATACTGTATTGTTGCCAGTTTAAGTAACCCAAACACATCACTATTCTGTTGAAGGTGGAAGTAAAGACAGTTGGACCAAAGACTTTTCATCACATGTATTTGTACATTGCTGGTGAAGCTTTTCCAGGTTTTATTCCTTTTGTATCTTGTCAAATAAAAATGAAACTTCCACACTCAGTGCTACCAGAATTGAAATGATTAAGAGTAACATTTAACCTCAAAAGTCTAAAATCACAACATTTATAAACCATAAATGCAGTGAGGGGTCAGAACTGGTTTCCAAAGAGGCTTTTAGAGAGATTTTTTTAGAGATAAAGATCAAAGGGTGGATGCATAAATCCCTTGTTGTGTCTGTATAATGCTTTCATTTTATACAGTGAGTAATCCTCTGCCAAGTTCAGGTAGCCTGCAACACGTTCAAGAAAAGATGAAAAAAATCGGATTTGTCTTTAACCTGTAATTATGCTCCTGTGAAGTTTCTGAATCTGTATGAGACATGTTATCCCTGCTAACTTTCCACTTTTAGGGAGTAGCAAGAGATCTTGAGTCAGTGACTTGGACTAGGTAACTATGGGTTCTGCCTCACATTGTCAAAAAGAAAATTCTGAATTATTTTACTGGTCATGTCAAGTTTATTGGTATATAACATTTCCACAACAAAGTGATTCAAAGTGCTTTATATGATAAAAAACATAACACAATAAAACAAAGAAAACAAAAACATGACATTATAGTGGTAAAATAAAGAGAGGTAATGCAAAATTATAATCCAGACTAGAAATAATCTATGTTTCAGTTAATGTTAATCAAAGCAGCTCTAAGCAAATGAGTTTATAGCCTTGATTTAAAGGAACTCAGTGTTTCAGCAGTTTTGCAGTTTTCTGGAAGTTTGTTGCAGATTAGAGAAGCATAAAAACTGAATGTTGCTTCTCCATGTTTGGTTCTGATTCTGGAGATGCAGAGAAGATCTGAACCACAACACCTGAGTGGTCTGGAAGGTTGATGCAATGACAACAGACCTTTAATGTATTTTGGAGCTAAGCCATTTGGTTATTTATAACTGAACAAAAGTATTTTAAAATCTATTCTCTGAGCTTCAAGGAGCCAGTGTGATGACTTTAAAACTGGGGTGATGTGCTCTATTTTCCTAGTTTTGGTAAGAATACGAGCAGCAGCATTCTGGATCCACTGCAGCTGTGTGATTGACTTTTTGGGCAGACCTGTGAAGATACTGTTGCAGTAATCAATTCAACTAACGATAAATGCATGAATGAGTTTTGCTGGGACATTAGCCCTTTCATCCTGGAAATGTTCTTCAGGTGCAGTATTCTCCCAAAATGAGCCCTCATAGAGGGTTCATATAAATGCTGGTAAAGGGAAAGCTGCTGCAAGAACACCTTCCAAATCGTCCAGTTTGAATGAAAGGTGGCGCACGTGATCTGCACCGAGGTGCAAAACTTTAGAGGTGCAGGCCAGACACTGTGACAACGTGCAAGGTGGCTAACATGCAGAAGTGCGGACAGTGTGATTAGTGTGCGCTCCCGGCCTTCTGCCCAGATCAATGCATCAGTTATAAACCTGTCTTTGCTATCACTGTTACTGGTGTATAAAAAACTTATTTAAAATAAATAAACAAGCGATGCTCAGCCTGGTGTTGAGGCAAATAAAGCGTGTGAAACAGACACATAAACCGCTGTTTCCTCCACTCAGTGAGACAGAAACAGACTTTCAAAGGGCAGATACAGCTAAATTATACAGTTAAAGATATGTTAAAAGTTGAAAACGTACCCTTGTTGTTGTTGGCACTTAGTCTTACAATATTACCAGCCCCTCTCTGCCAGGGAGGGAGTGGCAATGCATGCATGGTAATGTGATCTCAAGGCATGGCGGCTGAATGCACTAATGGATCGGTGAACTCATGTATGTATTGGCTGTTGCCGATACAAGAAAAAAACCCACAAATATCAACCAAAAATATCGGCCCAAAATTTCTGCCGTCTGATGCATCAGTTAACCTCTAATCATGACTCTCCTTTGGGTCTTTTCTGAGTTCCTGGATGAGTCATAGAAGCACTCTTGGAGTAATTTTGGTAGACTGAAAGGTTCACCACTGTTCCATGTTTTCTTCATTTGTGGATAACAACTCTCACTGTGATTGGCTGGAGTCCCAAAATCTTTGAAATTGCTTTGTAACCCTTTCCAGAGAGATAGATGTTAATGACTTTGTTTCTCAGTTGTTCTTGAATTTCATTAGACAGGGGCATTATGTGTGTTTTTTAGAGATCTTATAGCATGGTGTCCAGCTCCAGTCATCAAGGGCCTGTGCCCTACTAGTTTTGGATGAGTTTCTGCTTCAACATACCAAATTCAAATAGTCCAAGTATATAGTCATAAAGTTCTACAGATGCCTGATGGTGATGAACCATGATTTGATTCAGGAGTGTCAAATGAGGAAACAAATCAGGAAACAAACTAACCCTTGAGGACTGACTTTGGACACCATTGTCCTTTAACCTACATCATGTTGTCAGATCAGTTCTATTTAAGATATTTCTTGATTCTACAGGTCATTTAAAACTGAGGCCTGGGCATGGCTGTGATGTAAAAAGGAGTAAAGAGGATAACATCAACATTTTTGATCTGTGGTCTATAAACTTCCCAATTGTAACCTCAGATCAACCTAGGTTTAATTGTTCTCCAGGATATGATAGAGACAGGTAAAATCAAAATCTAAACATTTTCTCACATCCAGAACTTCTGGCCATGACTATCCACCAATTTCTGCAGCATGTAAAATCCCATTTTGTGTTGCCAGTTGTTTTACATAGAAACCTAAATAAAAGGTGTATAATACACCACTTAATCAATAAGAACTAGATCTGACAGGAACCATTTTTTAGCTGATTAATTTACCAAATAAATGTTCTGTCGTTCCTGTATTTCGTAAACTGAATAACTTCCCATCAGTGCTGAAGACGCTATTTGAGCTCTTGGACATTCTGGGGTGAAAATTAGTTCTTGGCTTTAACTCCTCTTGCCCTTAATTCAGGCTTCAGTCATCCCCAGCTAATCTCTTTTTCATTTTAATCTGAAGTCTCCTTCCTTGGCTGATTCTTTTTGAAGTTCTCATTTAATGCTTTTTTTTTTTTTTTTTTTTTTTTTTTTAAGATATTCTGATGGTCAACTGTGCCGCTAGAAAACTGGGATTTGTTGGAAAATAAGAGAGCCACAGAGGTGCTTAGAAACTGCTGAACTCCATTTCTAGATGTTAAACAATAACTAAATTCCTGAAACTGCTCTCTGATTTCTTCCAGTCGAGTTACTTTGTGTGCACCTGGACATGACCGTACTCAATGACCTCTGGACTCGCTTCAGTGGAATTGTGCGGAAATCTTTTTGGGCCCTGACTGTTGGAATTTGTAGCAAAGCAAGGACAAAATGCACTGGAGCAGGTAGGAGGCAGTCACTTAGCTGGATTGATGAACCCCCGTGAAACTTAGGATAACACAACCAGGCTTAGCAGGGCAACAGAGTTGATGAACCATGATGAAAATGAACTAACTCTGAACAATGGAGGCACAGGAGTGAAAACTAATGAAATGCAGGTGGTGGCAATTCTCAGTCCAGGGGGAAAGACAAGGCAGTGAACCAAATCAAGACGTAGGACGAGGAAAACCAGAAAATCAAAATATACCATAAGTGAAACTAATGTACTAGAAAGTAAAAAGAAAAGTAAAAATTTAAAAACAGAAGCATAAGCAATTAATCATGATGCAAAGCTGAAAAACTGCCAAAACAGTTTTCTTGGAGGGAAAACTGACTTCAGTGATTGGTGAAAATATATATGTGGAACAAATAAATTATTACTAAGAAGGTAAACTGCCACAACTGAATGTGAACCATATGCAATGTAAATGGGAGTAAATGCGACAAAAGATCAGGTTCAGATATTAAAATCGGGGTTCCAAATGACAATATAGTGCTTGACAAAAGTGTTCATAACTCTTGTTTTTAATTTTTTTTCAGGCTGCAAACACAAACTTTAACATCTTTTATCAGGATTTTATGTGATTGAGCAATACAAAGTAGTGCATTACTATGAAGTGGAAGAAAAATGATTTATTGTGTAATATTCAGACTCCTGAGTAAATACTACTGCAATCACAGCTACAAGTCTCTATCAGCTTACCCATCTGGACACTGAAATCTTTTTTTCTGATCAGCTCAACTTTAGTCAGATTGGATGGAGCGCATGTGTCATCAACTCAGGTTCACAAATAGACTTAGGTCTAGACTTAGATTAGGCCATTTTAACCCATGAATATGAGTTAATCCAAACCATTTAATGTTTTTTAGCTTTGTCTATATGCATATGTAAAAGGGTCTTCTTCCTGCACTACTTTGTAATATTCTGAATCCATCTTTCAACTCTGATCAGCTTCCCTGCCCCCCTCTGAAGAAAAGGATGCCCACAGCATAATGCAGCCGCCGTCATGTGTAACTGTGTTTTTTTAAAATTCAAGGTGATCTGTATTGTCTCTATCACACACTGGCTTTTGCTAAAAAGTTATACTTTTGTATATTATGACCAGATCACCTTTCTTCACAAGTTTGCTGTGCTTCCTAAAGGACTTGTGGTAAATTTTAAACAATTTGTGAATAACTCTGTTCCTTGGTCTTCGTGATGCTGTTGGTTCTCTGATGTTCTCCAAGAAACTACTGAGGCCTTTACAGAACAGCTGTACTGAGATTAAATAACAGCCAGGTCGACTGTTTACTAATTAGGCGAGTTCGGATGGTCATTATTTGCCATAATTTTCATTTTCCTTACATTTCACAGTTATGCATTACTTTGTGTCTATCACTTAAAATCCCAAGAAGATACGTTACTATTTCTGGTTTTGATGTGACAACAAGTGAAAATGCTAAAGAGTAAGAAACCACTGTTACAAGCCACTGTAACTGGAGGGTGCTAAAGCAAATGATGACATGCTTCTGCTCTAGAAGGGGCAAAGAAACTAGTCCAGCACTCTGGGGACAAGTGAGCTGTAAGCAGCAGATGTGTGAGAAGTATTTGAGTGGCTAGTGATGATTGATTTATTAGTTTATTTATGCATTCCAGGAAAGAACAAGCTTTCCAAACAGATGTTTTCTGAAAAGTTTCTCATCATCCACTTGGGAAAAATATACAGATCTCTGACATGGCACCTGTCTCCATCAGTAAGGTTTCGCTCCAGGCAGGGATCATGGTAGGACTATTCGGAGCAAAAGAAAATTATAAAATATTGCACAAGTCAATTTTTAATTATTGCTTCACAATTAATGACCATCATCCTAAACAAATACAGTTTCTGTCTCTATAGGCCTGCATGTTTCACCTGCACTTGATTTAGAATGATTCAGCCTTAGGCTCAAGTTTCATTTTACATCACAAACATATCACCTCCTCCCTTTACGTGAGCAATAGCGTGACCTTCCATTTCACATATGTGTTTATAGGGCTTCTGTTGTGCTCAGACAAATCTCATTTTCAGCATTACAGATGGCCGCTTTATCCCTCCCTTCTTCCTCATCCTCCACCCTTTTGAAGGGCAGACAACCCTCATTACTTTTAAAGGCTCCAAAAACTATAAGGCTGCACAGCTCAGCTTAATCCTAGAGCTGCTACCCACAAAGTAATGTGAAGTGAAATACAGAGTTTGGTGAAGTCTTGCTATGTATTATGTAAGTGCATTTTAACCTCAGCACCACGGACAAGAGGAAGGCGTTTCAAACTTATGTGAACACTGTGGTAAAAGTTTCAAGCACCCTGAGTTTTTCTGCAAAAATAAAACCAGCTAAGCATCTGTAGCTATTAATAGATTTTAATGCATAAGGTGCGCCATTACATGTCTGTTTTTATGGCCTTGATCTGACCTCACCACATCACATATACACATTTAATTATTTCCCATTGCTTTAAATAAAATGCAAAAATAAAGATAAATCAATATCTGTAGCCACAAAAGGTCATTGTGAAAGAAGCTGGTAATTCACAAGGTGCTGTATCCTAGTATATCAACAGAAGGTTGAGTGGAAGAAAAAAAGAGTGGCTTAAAATATATCACTTTGTGTGTAATAAGCCTACAGTGGTTGTCAAAAGTGAATCCTTGTTAAAATGCCAGGTTAACCTCTTGACTTGACAATTTTTGGCCACTCTGCCTGAAGAAGTTCTCCAAATCTATCATCCACAGCCATTTTCTGGTGATTTTCTGTCAGGTTTTGTCCTGGACTCTGACTCGGCAAATCCAAAACCTAAATTTTCTTCTGATGAAGTAATTCTATTGTTGTTTTAGATGTATAATTGATGTCATACCTTCTGGAACTGTGACCCAAAAAGTTTACATTTTGTTTCATCCAACCATAACACATATTTACAAAAGGTTTTAGGAGATTTTAGCCAGAACTGGATGTTTTATTTCAAATAAGATCATTATTTCTTGAAAACTCCAGTCCTCAAGAGCTACTATCCTGCAACCTTTAGATGCATCCCTTCTCCAACACATCTGAATGAAATGAATCACTCTGTACTGGGAACTAGTTACATAGTTTATTGCAACATTCTTTTTTTTGTTTTGTTTTGTTTTTTTTGTTTTGTTTGTTTGTTTTTTTTTTTTTTGTTTGTTTTTGTTTTTTCTCCAACGAATTGGCTTGTCTTTCAGTTTAAATGTACAGGAAACATGTTGAATGTCAAAATTTTGAAATGACTCATGTTGGTCTTATTGTTTCATTGTCAAAAAGTTAAAAAAAAAAAAAAAAAAAAAAAAAAAAAAATCAAAAAAAAATTAATTAAATTCAAAAAACAAAACTGGCATGTTACCAGGGGTGTGCGAGCAACCTAAAATGTAAACTTCACTTTTTGAACTGATTTACTGAAATATTCAAACTTTTCGATAGTATTTTAATTTACTGAAATTACCTAACATTGCGTTAAAATCAATATGTGACGGTAAACATGATATTAGCCCAGTGTCTTTCAAAATCTTCTGTATGGGCCACTTTAAAACTTTGAACAATTGGCCCTTTAAACGTCCCAGCAGGTGTCAAACACAGGTTTATGTACAAACAGCACGCTGCGGGGCCTCACCATCTCCACCTGTCGCGGATCCAGCTGCAGAGGCACGGAGGAGGGCACGGAGAACTGGATCTTCCTCCGCGCATCCTTGTCCGCCTCTCGCTCCATCATCTCTGGGTCTGTGGGCAGCAGCGGGTCCATGGCATCCAGCCTGTCACCTCACCGCAGCCAAGCGCACCGACGTCCGGCTTTAAAATCCAGGTGGAAGCAGCAGCGATTTAACTATCAGTCCACCTTGTCGTTAACTGTCCAATGGTCGAACCGAAGCAGATGCGAGGGTATAAAAATATTTGGGTCTCTCTGTTTCTGTCTTTGGTGTCTGGAGCTCAAAGTGACAGATTCTCCAGCTTCCTCTCATTCTCTAGCGCATTTTCTGCCCTCCCCTCTCCCAGTCTCTGACCATATGCCTGTCCCGCTGTGATTACTGACCTGTTCTACATAACCAGGAGAAACCGAGCTTTATGATGCTTTCAGCTGCCGTAGGAAATTATAATGTCAAAGTGGACGAACTAGAAATTTCGTTTGAGGTTAGCAGAAAGTAAGAAGTTTTCGTAAACGATAGAGTTGCAGATCATGTTATTCAAGATTGTCCTACCTTTTCTGTTAATATCTATATGATTATTATTGGGTTTTCTTGTATTTTTTTCACGAATAAATTGAAAAATAGGAACAGGCAACACTTTTATTCAGGGGTTTTGCAAAATTGACAGTTTTACTACATTTCTTATATGAGCTTCAAGGTATTTCAGTTTGATTTTGTGCGATTGACCAACTTATTGATGTTTTGCCCCTTTTACCCTGATACAACTAATTAAAATCCAGTGCTTACTGACTGCTTGTCAACAGAGCCCAGCTGTGTGTAATATTATATCCATATAAATCCAGCTGTTCTGTGAAGGCCTCAGAAGTTTGTTAGAGAACATTAGTGTAACTTTACTTCATGTGGAAGGTTAGGTCCTTCAGTGTTTGCAGAAAGATGCTGCATATTCTATAAATGTGTTGTGTAGAGTGAAATTACTTCTGCTATCACCTGTTGGGGTAGCAGCATCAGAGCCAGAGGCTTAAAAAAGCTAAACAGCCTGATAAAGTAGGCTGGTGCTGTTCTGAGGATTACTGTGAAACATCTAGAGATTATTGTACAAAGAATGAAACTTCACAATATCAAGAAAATTATGGAAAACCCTGAGCACCCTCTTCATGGAACTTCTCATACAACAACAGTGTCATCAGCTACAGGCTTCTTCAGATCCTTCCTGTCCACATCCATCAACATCTACAACAATCCTTTGAAGAAAATTGCATAATATGAGCTACAAGAACATATATTTTCCTCTGGGGAAGTATTTTTGAATTGAATTGAATTGAACTGAATTGAATTGAATTGAACTGAATTGATGAAACAGCATCATGAAGACAAAAGACAGTAAGGGAAAAAGCTGTGGTGGTGTTTGAAGCAGGACTTCTCACAGAGCTCTGTTCAGTCCATCATGTGAAAATAAAAAAAGTTGGCACACTTGCAAACCAAGCAAAGGATGTGTTGTTAGCATAAGCTGACAACCCTTGCAAAAGAAGCCAAGAGACCCATGGAAACTCTGGAGGAGCTGCAGAGATCTACAGCTCAGAAGGGAGAATCTGTCAACAGCTCTACTATAGTCATGCACTCTACAAATCTAGCCTGTACATAAGAGTTGCAAGAAGAAAGTCCTTTTTGAAAGAAAACCATAAGAAGGCCCATTTAAATTTGACAACAAGCCATGTAGGTGATACATCAGCATACAGAAGGAGGTAAATCGATCAGATGAGATCAAAATCAAACACGCAAAACACTTTGTGTGGCAGAAAACTAACACAGCACGTCACCCTGAACCCAAACCCATTAAAGAATCAAGCTTCCTTTATAGGCTAACAGGGTTCAGCAGGAGCCTGAGAGATGTCTGGGTTTTCTTCCTAGGCCTGTTGACCCCAAAATCCCAAAACATAAATCAAATTGAAAAATAATTTTGACCATCAACACTGAACCTGGGTGAAATGATGTAACTGCGTTTCTCATAATCATCAAGGAACAATAAAAACCATAAACCTAAATGAATTTCTTTCATCAATTTGTGTTTATAACAAACCGCCACGAGAGGGCGCCAAAAGGCAACGGTTTGTTCTTCATGTCTTGACAGTTAACGTTTATTTCAACACCTTATACCTTTATACTTATGGTTAAAAACGCTGGTATGACACTGGCAGATATTCAAAATTGCTAATTGTGTTTGGAAAATTCCTCAGTGTAGAATAATAAACTTACGAAAACATTTAGCTGTTCATTATTATCAGCAAAAAACAAATTGTATATTGCTGCACATACTGACATCCCCTCCGTGGAATGTTGTATGAATAGATCCCGCTAGTCAAATTGTAATAGCTTCATGTTACCAGCAGATGTCACTCACATCAAAATAATAAAAAGATCTAATTCGCAATGCCAAATTACCTTCGAAGTCTCGGAATCCAAGCCCTGGAAATGTCTTATCTTTACATTTTATATTTAAAAGGTCGTACTAGGAGTCTGTCTTTCCATTTAAAAAAATTCACTCTTGCAAAAATCATATCAATTAAATTTAATTTAATAATATATTAAATGCGAGATGACATTGTTACTCTTAATGGGTAAAACAAACTGTATATGTTAATACCACTTTACCTGTCACACAAGGGACCAAGATAAACCTTGAACGAGACACAGGATATAAGACATAAATCATGAAAAACTTTTTTACGACTGTCCAGTGTCTCGTACTGGGCCTCTGGCTGACATTTTGTATAATTCTGGATCAGTTTGTACACTCCATTTGCTAAGGTTTTGCAGCTGTTTTATTTGCAGTAATAGTAATTTTAGAAATAGTAAGTTTAAAAAAGATGTGTCTTTATCTGTTTGCATCTTTCTTACATTACTGTTTGCTTTGCTGAAATGATTACAAAATATCCATGGTGCATTGGAAAAGTAGATTTTGTCATGTTACAACCACGAACGTGAATGTATTGTTTGGAGATTTTAGGTATTGGGCCAGCACATAATTGTAAATTGAAAGGAATATTATATTTGGTTTGCTTGACAAATGAAAAGCTGAAAAGTGTAGCGTGCATATGTATATATTTTCAGACCCATTTACTCTGATACCCCTAAATAAAGTCTATCAGTGCACCCAAGTAGCTTTATGAAACTTATGAAACTAATTTGATCTCAGCATAAATGCATTTGTTCTCTGAAAGACTGAGAGGCTTGTTAGAGAACATTAGAGAACAAACAACACCATGAAGACCAAGGAATAAAGCAGAAAGGTCAGAGAGAAAGTTGTGAATAAATTTAAAGCAAGGTTAGGTTAGAAATCAATATCCCAAGCATTGAACATCTCACAATAAAGCATTGTTCACTCCATCATCTGAAAATGGAAACAGTATGACTAAACTGCAAGCCCATCGAGACAATACAAGAGGCCTGTAGTTACTCTGGAGGAGCTGCTGACATCCACGGCTCAGGTGGAAGCATCAGGACAACTTTAGTTGTGCTCTCTAAGTCAAGTCAAGTTTGTTTGTATAGTACATTTCAGCAACAAGGCAGTTCAAAGTGCTTTACATCATAAAAACGTTGTCACCTATTTTAAAACAAGCAATAAACATTACATTTTGTCAAATGTCATTATCAAAATCATCAAATACATATCAAATATACTGACAAATGTTTCACTTACTACTAATCAAAGGCAACTCTAAACAGGTGGGTTTGTGGCTTTAATTTAAAGGAACTCAGTGTTTCGGATGTTTTGCAGTTTTCTGGAAAAAATTTTTCCAGATTCTTCTCTGACAGATGAATGATAAAAAGAAAATCTCTCTTTGTTAAAATAAATCTGTAAGAAATCATATTATTTTTGCCATAAGGTGTGTGGGGACACAACAACATAAAGATAAAGGTGTTCTGGTTAGATGAGACTAAAATCAAACTTTTTGGCCTGAAAGCAAAATACTATATACTGCAGAAAACGAAAGACTGCACATCGCCCTTAACACATTATCCCTACAGTGAAATTGGTGGCAGCAGCATCATGTTTCATCAGTAGCATGGGATGCATTTCTTCAACAGGTACAAGGAAACGATTCAGAGTTGGTGGGAAGATGGATGGAGCCAAAGAAAAGCATCCCATCATGCCTTGCATTACTGGATGACAACCTGTTAGACGCTGCAAAAAACTGAGACTGGTGTGGGAGATTACCTTCCAGCAGGACAACAACTCTAAGCATGCAGCAAGAGCTACAGTGGAATGGTTTAGTTTAAAGCATATCCATGTGTAAGAATGGTCCACCCAGTATCCAGACCTAAAAGAGGTTCCCTTTTTGTCATTTTGTTAGTTTACAGCTACTCAGTGCAATTTCTGATTATATATCTTGCTGAAGGTGCCTATCTCTAGCAGTCAGTGGCAGGGGTCACCCTGGACAGGCCACCAGTCCCCAGGGGTTATTCAAATCCTCGTCCACTTATGTTTGGTTTCTGTCTGTTTTATAGAGGAAAAAGTCTTGGGTTAACTATAAACAAAATGATGACTGCAGCTTGTTCTTTAAGAAAGTTCATGGGATTTGAAAAATGGAAATATGTTATTTAAATAAATCTGAGCAAACTGTCTGCGCTGATTCTTCACATTTGTGTGAAACCTGTTCCATGTTGGCCCTGGCTAGATTTTTATCAGAGGATTGGGAACAACAGGGACTCCAAAATTTTGTCTGTTTCAGTAAAAATAGAGAGAACTTGCTCCCTGGTTAATAAACTGTGCATCAATAATATGATGGGGATGATAAGGCTGCTCCCCATGGCTTTCTCGCTTATTATTCATTCCCTTTCTTATTCCTTGACTTCTGCTCCCTCTCTGCAATCTGTGCCTCTGCCACCTTTGGCACCATCCGCCCACATGGCACCTGTGCCAAGCCTGGCAGCACAAACGGGACGCTCTGCTTAGCTCAGTTCAATTGACTCGTTTAGGCAATTGCTCCCTGACTCTGATCTCAGTTGCTGCCCGGGTTTTTTTTTTTCATCCTTAGCCTTAGAGTAGACATCGTGGAGTTTTCTTACCCTTGAAGATCATGATTTATTATCCATGTATTGATAGCTATCCTTTTTTTTTCCAAGTGCCAAAAGTACCAAAAAAATAGATATTTCTAAAAAAAAACAAAAAAAAAAACAAAAACAATACATTTCATGTATGTTGAAATTAAAATGAAACTGGAAATAATTAAATAACATTAGCCATAATCGTTGTAAAAGCATCAATAATTTAATAAATACAAAATTAAACAGTTAAATGTGAAGTGTGTGCATATATATATATATATATATATATATATATATATATGTGTGTGTGTGTGTGTGTGTGTGTATGTGTGTGTGTGTGTGTGTGTAATTAACTGAATTTACTGTACTGTTTGATAACTAGGATCAATTGGAATACAGATGTGATTGAATTGAAATTATTTTCATTGTAAAATGCTTCAAGAGTTGTTGTAAATTGGCGCTATATAAATTGAACTGTAAATGATGCACGTGGATGTTGTATAGCATGTATATATGATATGTATGGATATATAGTATAGGTGATACTATATTTTTTATGACATGTACAATGTGTTGGTATGTTGCATAACAACATAAAAATATAACAAAATAAACAAAACAATGTAACTCCAAATCAGTCACACCTTTGTGGAATCATTGTCACCAGTTAGGTAGTAACACTTATTGTGAATCAATTTCACCTGCTGCTGTGCAAATAGAACATACAATAGGTGGAAATGAGAGGCAATTAGCAAGACAATCCCTATAAAACAGTAATTCTGCAGGTGGTGATCACACATCATTTCTCTGTTCTCGTCCTTTCTGGTTGAACTTTTAGTCACTTTTTCATTTTGTCAGTGCTGTCACGCATAGAGGCATCATGAGGCGTGTTTTACAGCCCACTGAAGTTGCTCAAGTAGTGCAGCTAATTCAAGACGGGCCATCAATGTGAATGGTGGCAAGAAGATTTGCTGTGTCTCTCAGCACAGTGTCCAGAGCATGAAACAGGTACCAGGAGATAGGCCGGTACACCAGGAGGCATGGAGGGGGCCATAGGAGGGCAACAACCCAGCAGCAGGACCGCTACCTCATTCTTTATGCAAGGAGGAACAGGAGGTCCACTGCCAGGACCCTACAAAATGCCACTAATGTGCATGTTTCTACTCAAACAGTCAGAAACAGACTCCATGAGGGTGGTATGAGGGCCCGACGTCCACATATAGGGCCTGTGCTTACAGCCCAACACAGTGCAGGACGACTGTTGTTTGCTAGGGAACACCAAAATTGGCAGATTCACGATGCTCTTCACGGATAAAAGCAGGTTTACACTGAGCATATGTGACAGACGTGACAGAGTCTGGAGACATGGTGGAGAATGTTATGGTGCCTGCAACATCCTCCAGCATGACCGGTTTGGTGGTGGGTCAGTCATGGTGTGGGGAGGCATTTCTTTGGATGGCCACACAGCCCTCCATGTGCTAGCCAGAGGTGTCCTGACTGCCATAAGGTACCGGGATAAGATCCTCAGACCCATTGTCAGACCATATGCTGGTGCAGTGGGCTCTGGATTCCTTCTTATGCATGACAATGCGAGGCCTCATGTGGCTGAAGTGTGTCAGCAGTTCCCGCATGATGAGGGCACTGATGTTATGGACTGGCCTGGCCGTTCCCCAAACCTGAATCCAATTGAGCACATCTGGGACATCATGTTTCGGTCAATCCACCAACGCCACGTCGCACCACAGACTGTTCAGGAGCTAACTGATGCTCTAATCCAGGTCTGGGAAGAGATCCCTCAGGAGAACATCCACCGTCTCATCAGGAGCATGCATAGGCATTGTTGGGAGGTTATACAAGCACGTGGAGGCCACACACTACTGAGCCTCATTTAGACTTGTCTTGAGGAATATTCACTAACACTGAATCAGCCTGTCATGTTATTTTCCACTTTCATATTTAGTATGAATCCAAATCCAGATCTCCACGGCATAATAATTTTGATTTACATTGATAATTTTTGTGTTATTTTCTTCTCAATCAATTCCACTGTGTTAATAATAAAGTTTTTCAATGAGAATATTTAATTAACTGAGATCTAGGATGTGTTATTTTTAGTGTTCCCTTTAATTTTGTGAGCAGTGTACATACACATACGCTCAGAGTACTGGGAGAGAACCCACACATGCATGGAGAGTACATGCAAACTCCATGCTGACTTACCAACCTACCAACCTACCCCAGGCCAACATTCAAACCCATATGCTACACCATCTAAAATACAGCATGTAAAATATTTATATGTTGTTTTTGTCAAGCAATAAAATGTATATTATTAATACTAACACTTTTGAAGTATTCGTGGAAATTCTTCAATTTAAATAACACACTGATATGTTAAGGTAATCATTTATATATGTTTATTTTTTGTTGGGGGTTTTTTTTGTATATGGTTGCACAGTGGCACAGTTGGTAGCACTGTTGCCTTGCAGTAAGAATGTCCTGGGTTCAGATCCCAGCTTGGGGTCTTTCTGCATGGAGTTTACATGTTCTCCCTCCCTGTGCATGCACTCCGGATTCCTCCAGTTTATTGGTCTCTCTAAATTGTCCTTAGGTGTGTGTGCGTGGTTTGTCCTGTTTGTCCTCATGTTACCAAGAGATGGACTGCAAGGTTAAGTAGGTATAGACAATGGATGAATGAGTTTATTGAATTGCAGGACACTTCGACCTCCAGACTTCCATATTCAACAATGATTATGGCACTTTTAGGCCACCATACATCATACACAACTGTGAAATAATCACATAAATTTGGAAGTATTTTTAAATGCTTTTTAATCAGAAATACCATGTATTTATTAAAACTATATATTTATTAATGACATACTCTTTTTATCTGTATGTTCACTGGAATATGTATGCATTTAGGTAATCATTTCATTTTTCATTTTTTATTTAGGAAATTGTGGCCTTTTGGACCTCCATAAATTTGCATTGCAATCATATAATGCATACATATCAATACATAGTGAAATAACTGTGTATGCTTTCCATATTTATTAATGAAACATTTATTTATTAAATGTTTGTTGAGCTATTTCTTTACGTTTTCTATTTCAATTACATATGGACACATTTAGGTAGAAATTTAATTATTTATTATGTTTTAATGAATTGCGAAATTTTTGGACCACTTTACTTTTTGTCAGTAAAATAATATATTTATAAGTGACATATTAGTTTAACTTTGTTTATTAAAATATTTCTCCATTTGTTTACCATTTTATTACATATTGGCACAATTTTGTAGCTGCTTAATGATTTATTCTCTTACAGTGAATTGTGGCATTTTTGCACTTCCATACAACTCCACACTGTTTTGGTCAGTTACAACATATATTTATCGTTGAAATGCATTTTAACTAAATATTTATTGAAGTATTTGTTTAAATCTTTAATTACATATTGACACCATTTCTGTGTTGTTGTTTTTTTATTATTATTATTATTAAATTTAGCAGTCATGGATATCCATATTTTAGGACAATCTGTGGTTTTAAATTTATTATATAAAACAAATTGTTTACAAATTGTCCCCCAAGACATGAGTAGATTTTTCATTCTACAGTACACATTAGTCCATATTAACCCTAGAATTGTCACTATCTAACAGTGCTCTTTGTTTTGCTGTTGTTGCATAGGATCATTCAGAAATGTTTTTATAGGTTTACTATAATTATTTCTAGAAAGGGGATTGTTTTCCTACACCCGGTATATAAGATTAACCCCTTTTTCCCAAAAATAGCGGCTAAAAGAAGCATTTTTATTTGTGCCATCTCTCTCTTATTCCATTTTTCCTTTCAGCTCAGTGACAGATGGCGAGTCCTTCTCCCCCGGGGGAGTGGGGGAGTAGGGGGGGGGGCAGTCTCTGTGAATGCGGCCGCATGTCAATCACCGGCTCTCATGTGATGGCTCCTGCCAATGACGTGCCAGCCATATGGGCCTGGCATCAGAGCTGCTATGTAACCCACCCGGTCCCGCCTCTGAGGTGGCACACGGCTCCCTCTCCACACGGTTTGTGCAGCAGATACAGACAGAGCGGCAGCAGCAGAGGATCCAGACAGAAACGGAGTGGCAGGAAACAGGCGTGAGAGCATCCACTCAGCATCCCCGCAGTATCCGCGCAGGGCGTGTGGATGTGATGCCCACCCGGAGAGAGATGGTATAAACAAACCAGCTTTGCCCCATCACTGAGCTCCACCGCGGAGGTAGGTTAACCATCTCATGTTCAGCTTTGCCTTTGTGCTTGTTACTCCTGCAGCTACTGGGATTATTAATGTCTCAGAGCAAAATAACTGAAGCTAATGCAATGCCTCAGTTTGCTCTTTTTCTATAAGATGATCAGAGAAGATCCTAAACTCATTTTAAACCCCCTTAGTGCTGTTCTTCTTGCACATATCCATTTTTGCATGTTTAATTGAAGAGATTTAAGTTAAATAAATGAACAAAACCACAAAATTAGAAATATATCCTAACTATGTTTTATTTTCTTATAGAAAATGAGCATCGGGGTGTAATTTATTTATGGCTGCATGGGTGCATGTGTGTGTTCGTGCACGACGCTCGTCAGAGCCATTGTGGGGGTTGAATTCTCCACAGAGATACACGGGCTAATTGACAAGGTATTGGTTGGCATTAATTACATTGTGCTTACAAGATTAGAGAGGAGAAAAGACACCCTTGGTCTCCACACGCACAGTTGAGCTCAGAAACATCTGAAAAGATCTGAGAATTTTAGGGCTTAAAATTTAATTTCAATGCATAACTTTCGTATTGAGCCCGACTTACAGGTCGGTGTATCTACAGAACAATGTACTTATATTACGGATGAATTTCGCCACACATGCTGTGCGTAATGGGGGTGCTTTAGTATCCTAAAAAATTGGTTTAATTTACCTAAAATATTCTGATTCCTAATTAAAAAAGAAAACGGGTTATATAAATATAATATAGAATATATTTAGACATCTTAAGCAAGCTTTATAGAAATAGTTTCATGCTTTAATTCTTATATTTTAGAATCGTTTGCAAGTTTGTTTGGAATTACACAAATAATTTAAGTAAATGAAGAATCCCAATGAAGCTTTTTTTTTTTTTTTTTTTTTTTTAATCATTTACTTTAAGAATGTGTTCATGAGCAAAAAAAATCTTTTGGATCTCGTTTTATAGGTTACTATGAGGCCTTGTGCTGGAATCCCTCAAGGATGGCACTTTCCTGCAGCAGATATGCGTACCTCAAGTGCGTCCCTTGGGAATATGCTTATGCTGTCCGACATGTCTCCTTACACAGGTTTAGGCCGAGGAGCGTCCGACACTGATGCTTCAAGCAATTAAATATTAACCTTTTATCGAATTTGAATGGAGACATTCAAAAGAATGCGGAGTCAGTATGACAAACCCCGATGGTGGGTGAAAAGCTGTCAGGTCTAATTACATTTCCAAGATTTTTGACAAAATTATCAAGACACAGTTTTGTTTGGTTTTAAGATTTATAATAAACATGTTGGTATTAAGGGGCGACCAGGAAAATATTTATAAAAAATAGCGAAACTATTTTACAGTTTTGTTATTATTGTGGTTATTAGAATAAGTCGGAGACACACCTTGAGGTTATTAAGTCAAAGCATTCGACGTCCATGGACTCCGATTTATTCTCTTTTTCCCGCTAGGCCAGTCCTTGTCTTGGTCTCCAGTGAGACTAGAGCTGATTAAAACGTGTTCTCTCGTTTTGCAGAACACCCATGAGTGTGTAAACATCCACGGGGCCGCATAATCATCGTCATCATTCGCCCTGTCGCCATTTCGTAGCTAAGCCGTTGATCGTTTCGTACCCGGTTATTCGGGTTCGTAACAGAGCCCTCTATCTGCGGGACTTTAATGAACAACAAAGAGTCAATTCCTAGCCCTAATGGAGAGGTTTTACACCCACTTTGACAACCAACGAGGAAAGTGGCCGAGACGTAGTTTGATTTGTTCATGGGTCATAATGTCATATTTCACAAGAATCAATTGGCCCAAACGGAAACTTGCCAATAAAAGGTGCTTCTCCTTTCACCACTTCAGTAAACCATCTTGTACCAACGTTCCACAATCATGGCGTAACATGTGATTTTCATTGTAAAAAAAAAAAAATAAATAAAAAAAAATAAAAAATAAAAAACTACGTTATTATATTTTACTGTTATTACCAGTTATTATGTATCTATCAATCTAGTGCCCCATAGTTTGCGTTTATCTGTCCTAACGACAGAGCCGATTCTAAGGTTGTATAGGGCCCTGTGCAAAATATGATTTAGGCCCCCTTTCCCACCTACCAGCTACTGCAGCAGCATTAACGTGTCTTTTAAATTGTCCAGGCTTGGTTGTTTGATTCTAATACATTTGACAACACATTTTAATAATATACAAGCAAGTCATAATTTTAAAAGAATAATTGAACTACAAATTATTAAATTTACGTTTGTTAACTAGGCAGCAGCAAAGACACCAGCACAGACCCAAGCAGCAAGAGTGACAAAACGATAAACGATAGTGATATTAAAGTATGACTGGTAACATAACAATTAATAAAATATGTTTCACTCACAACTAGTATATTTATTAATTCATAGACCCTAATATTTTTTCATTTTATATAATTTAAGATTGTTGAAAAAATGCTACTCACAAACTTTTAAAATAAAAAGCTGGTCCATTAACATAATTGCAGATTAGGAATCTTTAAATCTGTATGTATAGTTGAGTGCTCGTGGGGGACCCCTGGTGGCCTGTCAGGAGTGTGGGCTCTAAACAGTAGCATAGTTTGCTTTGCCTTGGGCCGGCTCTGTCTGAAGACTTTCTCTGAAGCTCTATGCTTGTTTTGATCAGAATTAGGGCCAGTTGATTTCTCAGAAATATGACAAATTATATCTGATTAAACTTAAATAACTCTGAGTGACATCCTGCTGGTAGATATTATTTATTAGATCCATACAACCACATTTCCTCATAGTAGACAATCAGAATTATGAAATTACTGTAAATCCTTGGCTATGGAAGCTTGTACGAAACTCCCTCCTGGTTGGTACAAATTAACACTTCGTCGAAAGGTACGACAAATGCCGGTGGCTCCATTTCATACCCGAAACTAAATAAGTACATATAAAAGGTATAAAAAGCACAAAACTGCAAAGGTCTGAAATGGTAATGAAAAAGTCAAGTATGACAGGACCAAAACTACAAAATTAGGGAAAGGCTAAGGGGGAAAACGGCCAATTCATGAAAAAGATTCTTCTTAAAATGTAAAATGATTTGGAGTTTGATGTACGTGGGTATGAAATATCCTGTTTGTTTACACCAAAAGGAAGGAGGAGGGGCGGAAATGGATACCAAATGGTTATGAATTATCTAATTTACCTGGTGCCTACAGGAAATTACTCTAGTTGGTTGTCAAGGTGAATACGAATTCACGCATTGTTGCTAGAAACGCCTCACCTTCGTAACCGTAAAGTCAAGTTCTACATTATCAAAGCCATACAGGTACAAAATGGTTAAGGGGCGAAATGACCAGCACCCCAAAAGAAACAGTAAAAGTTTTCATAAATTCTTAAGGTATGTTTGAGCTTTTCATTTGACCTTATAATTCATGAAAACATTTAACTGTTTACAAGAAAAAATAGAATGCAATGGTTAAGCATACACATGAGCACAAGATGTTTTGTTTGCGATAGGACAAGTAAGTAGTAAGGAACGGATCGTCCTGCCATGATCGTCCAGCTGAAGCGTTGTGTCTGTATATCTTACAGGTTGTCTGCCACAATGTTGAGCCGTCTGTTCAGCGAGGTGCTGCCGGACGTCCAGCGGTTGGCGGCGGACTGGGTGCAGGACACCGACAGCGACGGATGCAAGGTGAAAGAGGAACGCGAGCCTTGCCACCTCGGAGAGGACGAATTGGACGAGCCGCGGGAGGGCAGCAGTCGGGCAGAGTCCGAGATGGCCGGGGACGATGACGATGAGGACGACGATGGCGAGGAAGAAGAGTGCGGGGACGAAAACGGCGGGGACAAACCCAAGAAGCGCGGCCCGAAGAAGCGCAAGATGACGGCGGCGCGCATGGAGCGCTCCAAGCTGCGCCGCGTCAAGGCCAACGCGCGGGAGCGCACGCGCATGCACGATCTGAACTCAGCGCTGGACAACTTGCGCAAAGTGGTGCCGTGCTACTCCAAAACCCAGAAACTCTCCAAAATAGAGACTTTGAGGCTGGCCAAGAATTATATTCTTGCTCTCGGGGAGATTTTACGCAATGGGAAACGTCCAGATGTGGTGACCTACGTGCAGATGTTGTGTAAGGGCCTGTCCCAGCCTACCACCAACTTGGTGGCGGGCTGCCTGCAGCTCAACACCAGGAACTTCCTAACCGAGCAGTGCGCGGACGGAGCTCGCTTCCACATGCCCAGTTCTCCGTTCTCAGTCCATCCCTACCCCTACCGCTGCTCCCGCCTCTCGAGTCCTCACTACCAGCCTGGAGCCGGAGCTCTCAATATGCGGGCCCATTCCTACAGCGGCTCCGGGTATGAGGCCGTGTACATGCCGGGCGGGACGTCCCCAGACTACAACAGCCCGGAATATGAAGGCCAGCACAGCCCGCCAGTGTGCCTGAACGGCGGCCTGTCCGGGAAGCAGCAGGAGTCCTCAGACACAGACAGGAGCTATCATTACTCTATGCATTACTCCGGACTGACCACATCCCGGCCTAACCACGGTCTACATTTTGGACCATCGGGAGCGCGCAGTGGTGGCGCGCATTCAGAAAACATCCCACCTTTCCATGACGTCCACCTGCACCACGACAGGGCGCCACCATATGAAGACCTGAACGCTTTTTTCCACAACTGAGCAGCTCAGCTCAGTAAGGGGGGCAAACTTCAGGCTCGCCGACTTCACAGAGACAATCCTAAAGAAAGCGTTTATTATTAAAACAGCAACCGGAGCTCCTAAATGATTACCTTCTGTATGTCACCTCTATACTGTTGTACATCCTATCAAAAATGTGTCGAGTAAATTATTCCTGTATGCTGAATGAGTGCAATTTAAAATGTGAAAATCAACAAGAGATGTTGTGACAAAAACAACAGAAATAATAAAAAAAGGTGTTTTATAATTGTCTGAGTTGAGCGATCTTTTTTGCTGTGAACAATGAAAATTAATAAATAAATAGGTTTTCGGAGGAAATTTAAGTGTTTTTAAATAAACATGTTTGTCTTTGTTCATTTATATCAAACATCAAGAGTCCAGTTTAAAGATAAAGCTGGCCGTTACTGTCCACAGATGACCTTTTACAGTAGGTATGCAGGAGATTATATTTTTTTATGTTTAATAAATGAAATTCTTTGCTAATTAAAAAAAAATATCAATGTTTCATCAGAAACAAATTTTAAGAAGCTTATAGTGCAATGAAATTCGATGTTAAATTGAATTTTGCCACAAACTTCTGTCTCGACCTGTTGCTTACAAAATGTGTGGTAGTTTCAGACATGACGGAATGACTGTGGGGAATCAAGATGACCACCTTTTGATAATTTCAGTTAAATGTAATGAAATCCTTTAAGTGCAAGCCAGAAATAAACAGGCTGGAGCCCCATGCAAATGAGCAGAAGCACATTTTAATCTTTACTTCTTACGACTGTATATGCGCAAAAGATCATGAAGGTGAGCGTTTTTATAAGTAGAAATCATAAAAGGAAATTAATTATACCCTGCAAAGTGCACCCACAGTTTTAAATTTCAGACCTGTTGCTTGTGGGGGAAGATATGAAATTCTTCCGGAAAGATTCGAAGAAGATGAAACATGTTCTAATTTATCCAAAACACAAACAAAATGGGAGAAACTGACCGCAAGAAAGCAGCTTCCTGACCTAACGCACGTAAAATGCGCAGAAATTCAGCAAAATGCGCTTTCGGGTGATTGTTAATCCGTCAGGGGTGCAACTAGTTCAGGATGAAGCCTCTATCAGAATTATGAGTAGAAAACATGAATATATGCCGTAGAATGATCTTTGGTAGAGATTTTATTCGGTTTTTATTAATTTCATTAATTTAAATTCAGCATATCATATATATATATATATATATATATATATATATATATATATATTATATATATATATATATATATATATATATATATACGTTCAGGCCTTAAAGAGATTTTCATGACCTGAGGATCACATGCTCGACCTCTCTGTTGTTTTTCCGGTGGAGCTGTTGGATCTGCTCCCAGTCCTAAACTGGTTTGATTCTCAGGTAAGTGCGCTAATTAGACTAGATGCAGATGCAAAATAATTTAATATTTGTTCTTATTTAAAAAAAAAAAAAAAAAAAAAAAAAAAGCTGCAAAGACATACATCGGAGACTTTTATCCAAAGTCAAAATGGCCACAACTTAAACTGCTTCAGTGCAAAAATTCAAGTTAAAGCTCTGATTTAGTATTTAATTTGTGCAAATATAGAAAATAAACTTTCATCCTTTTATTGCTCTAACCAGTTTAAATTTGGTCTTGTATTGAAATAGGATTTTGGATAGTTTGAATTTATATTAGAGAGTATCATTGCTCAATAGCAGAAGCCGGCATCATGTTTTGGACCAGAGCCCCGGGCCTCATGTGTTGTCACTGACATCCAGGGGTAATCAGTAGCTCCTGGGCGCTGGGGAGAGAAAAGTGACCCATCCAGCTCTGAAACTGGCCAGAAATATTTGAAGTCAAAAGCTGTGTGTAAATTCTACAACATCCAACATTATCAACTAGTTATATATTTATCTTTTTTGCTATTTTATATTATTTAATTCTAGCATAAAAGTCGAACTGACACATAACATAGCTAAATAAAAGGAGCCGGGCTGGAATCAGGCGAGTCAATGAGCCGCCGGTTTCAACCTGAAGAGGCCCAAAGTTGAGTGGACTTTCATTAGGAGATGCGATCACACATATACAAGCACTTCAAATAAACGGCAACGGTTAAAATGAAAACCAACCACAAAAATGATAGTTAATTAAATGAAATAAACAGTTTAGAATACAACAAAACTCTCTGCATGGTTCATGATATCAGAGGAAAACATTTAAAAGCAGCCTATATGACCTTGAGTATTAATTACGAAATGATCAATATTTTAGGTTATAATCATGTTTAATACTTGGATGAAAGTAGGGTAATTTCCTTTTCTGCGTGTAATTAAAATTTTTAATAAACTATTTTTCCGAATTAACCCTTTTAGTGGCTGTTTCATCACAATCTGCTTAAAAAATTACTCCGATTTGTTTTCTGCAGAAATTAAAACGTTCAACTGTATACTTAGTCTTAAAATGCACTGCTTTTCAACCGACTAAATGATTCCATCAGCTGATGCGTTTTGATGGGACTTTTTGGACACTTGTAGCCGACAAACAGTTTGAAAAGAGATTGTCTGTTAGGTTGAAATTAAACATTTTGTACTGTCAGAACCATATCAATAAACCATTTATGAGGATATCTTAGCTGTTTGTCCGCTTTTATTTAAATGATTGGCCTGAGAGGGCATGCTGAAGGCTTCAGGTTGTCGCGTTTCATATATTATTATTATCTGCTCTTTCTCAATTTGCTTTTTCCTCCCCCCCCCCCAGTGAAGACCGGCGGCGGGTGGCACGAAGATTTGATGGCGCAGCGCAGTGCCAAGTCGCTAAATGTCTGCAGAGCACCAGTAAAGCCAGAGACCGGTGGAGAGCCCACCATCGCGGACGACCCGGTGCCAGCTGCGCCACGTGGCAGCCAGGCGGCCCCTGCCAAAGGGGGCCCTTGTGGGAGGGACCCGGTGTTTCTTTCCTAATTCACTCAGCATCTGTTCATTATTCTCCACTGTTATAGGAGGCTGAGTGTCCACGCGTGGCCCCATAAAAAAAAAAGATACCTTTTTCCTGGTTTGCGGTCATGCACTTGCTGCAGGAGACCACTGGAGGAAGGACTTGTTTTCATGCATCCTGTTAGAAACGGACTAATAATAATAATAATAATAATAATAATAATAATAATAATAATAATAATATGTAAAGCTAAATATTGTATTTATATTAACTATTATTATTATTTAAAATGTCTCTCCCGAGTTAAATCCAATATTAAAATTTCCCGATTCTATCTGTGTGTGACATTAAGGTCTGACAGCATGTGGTTACTCTAAATATCTGTGACAAATAGGCTTAACTGACACGACTAAAATCCATAAAATCAATTAGTTTGGATCCCAGTCATTGGGAAGCTGTTCATATGAATGTTTATAATAATACCATGCAATTACTGTAATTGAATAATCCACCCTATGGGTCAGTTTCACTTTTAAAAGTGATCAGCTGATTCAGTGCAAACCACATAAGCCTATCTAGGCAAGTCCACTGTGCTTACCCATCCATCTGGGCAGTTTTATATCCCCCTTTATTCAATTAGACAAACATTTATCGGATTAATTATTTGGGGATTATTTGTTGGGAAAAATATTTCAATTTGAAAAAGAGGAAATGTCACAGAAAGAAGGTTAAATCAGATCAGCCTTGTATAATAAATGTTTTATTACTATGGACAGATGAAGGTGAAAATCCGTAAGTAGGGAGCTCCTGAGGGGCATTGTGTACATGCATGATGTATGGAAGACATGTTTTGTTTGTCACTTCTTCCTCACTGGTTGAACCGTTCACTTAGCTGATTTTGTCTAGCTACAAGCAGAGCTAAATTTGAGAGTGACCTCCACTGTAGTGGGCATTGGGTGCCACTACATCATCACTCACCCTCCTTGCCAGCTTGAGCGCCACGCCCCAGATCTGTGGAAATGGGATGAAGCTGAAGCTGGCATGGAGTGAAATTCCACTGCATCTCTGGGAACAATGAAAGCAGACGCAGTGCATGCGAGCATGTGAGATCATGTAAAGTCTTTCTGCATTGCCAGAGTGAGTTTATGTCCCTAAAAAGAATTTAATTTGGGATGCACCTACAAACACACAATCACTGACCTCATGTTTACATCATGCATGCATGTTTTTTCCATTTCCTTTTTTTTTTCTTTTGCAATGTTTTCAATATTTTTCTTGCATTTTTAATCTTTGCTTGATATTTTAAGCATTGCTGCTATTGCACTTTTTTGCATACTGCATTTCTCAGCGGGCCTAATTTGATGTTGCATTTACAAGTAAAGGCTATATATAACTCATTGATCTACAAACACTTTAAGTGCGCATGGAACTTTTTCCCTGTTCAGACACATGCAACAGAAAACTCACGCTTTTCCTTAGGATGCAAGTGTTGATTATGCTGCCCATGTATTGCAATGATGGCATTAAAACCGGAAGAAAGTGCGAAGGCATCAAACCTCGCTGTGGTTCTCTGGTCAAAAACACATTTAAAACACATACAAACTTGGGTTGTGTAATAAAAAAGGCAAAAAAAATGATGTGTTTGTGCAGTATGAAGCTTGTGTTGTGCATTGTAGGGTATAGAGGTTGTTGTCACTCTGCACAGATGGTGGCAGAGTTTTTTATTTATTTATTTTAAGGAGTGGTGGAGGGGTGAGGAAACAAGGAGGGGAGTGAGCCACGGAAAAAAAAAAAAAGCAAAAGCAAAGGCGAGGAGGAGGGTTGCATCTCTGATGCTGCCATGCCACGGTCACACGGGCAGCAGTAATTGGCCTCCATATTGAGGGGTTTTGTGGTGCTGCAGGGTGGGCAAACTCCCAGCTGGACCTGTCAGATGGTATTCAATCCAGCTCATTGCCCTCACTCCTATGCTCCTCTCTCTTCTCTATCCTTCCCTGGCATGCTCACTTCTTTTTGTTCATCTCCTCCCTATGGCCTTTTTTTCACCCATCTTTACCATCTCTGCCTCATCCCACTCGCAAACTTTACTCTCACAGCTCCTTTTTTAAAATCACACATTCGTCACATCCACACAGCACATATCCCCTCCCAGTATATCACTTTTTAAAAAAAAAAAAAAAAATCTCCTCACTTTCTCATCTTCACATGGTCACTTCAGTCTAACACATTTAGTATCTTAAAGTACATCACACTCTTGCCGAGCTCCTCCATCTCTGGTCACCCACGTGCTAAAACACACACACCTACACAATCACAGAGTGTGTTTTCATCACCTCAGGAGGACGTCACAGCTGACTTACTCTAACCTTGATCATACTTTTCCAACAATGTGACACATTCATGAGTAATACAAGTGCACAAACTCAGAAGTGAACAAATGCCATTTTAAGAGTTGCCACTCTTTTAGCTGAGTCTTTTTCTTTGAGACCAAAGATGGTGACTCTAGTTTGAAACTTACTCTCGAGTTCCACTCAAATTGTAGACTAATACTTTAAAGTCTCAAGGATTGACTTTGACTTGAAGTCTGGAATTCAAATCTCTTGAACGATGAAATCAGGAATCAAATGAAGGTGGCACATTAAGATCATTTTACATTGTAAAGATGTCCCCTCTGAGTTACCATAGTGTATGCAAGTGAATGGTTGTCATGATAATGTTGCTTGTAATATGTATGGATTCTCTATAAAGGTTCTTGACACTAGCTATCTGCTTACAACTTAGATGTGAGTCACACTAAAGTCTTAGAGTTGCGTTCTAAAACTGCCGTCTACTGTTTCCTATCTTTCCTTGTGTACAGCCATTTTTAAAATAAAACAGTGGTTATATTAGTCTAAATGAGAGGAAATCAAGGAACTTTTGTGGAACATAATGTCCTGTCATAACTTTGATGTATGGATATCCCTTATGTGCTCCTGTTCTGAAAGATTTGTGTATAATGAAATCAATAGTTAGGGATTCACTATGCCCTGCTGCATCATCACCGGGTACATCACTTTTCCCTGATGTTGTAGTTGCTTTTAATTTTTTAATTCTAAATGATGATGTAAGCATCCATAAATGAAGAGTTCAGATAATATTTGGCCAAATTAACCAGACAGTGAGTGATGAGATATGTTTTACTTACAGTTTCCACCATCCTATATCTACAAGTTAGTAAAGCATCTGCATAGTATAGTGTGATATTAAGTCAAGTTATTTTTTGTGTCATAGCTGAATTGCAGTTTTTCTGATTCTGTAGAAAAATGTGCAGTCAGCATCTTCAAAAATTTGTAGCAGGCTCATCGATTTTGTGAGCAAACTGTGTATGCTACAGTGTTAGTAAATGCATTGGAATGGAATGTGGGAGGGTCATATTCCTACTGCATCATGTCTTACAATGCCTTTAAAACTGCTTGAGAATACTTTTACACACTGCACTTTTCAGTTTTGTTATTTATAAAAAATGTTTTGAATTATGTATAATTTTCTTTCTTCTTCACAACTGTATACCACTTTGTGTTGATCTTTCACATTAAATTCCAATGAAATGTCTTTGTTTGTGGTTGGAGTACGAATATTTTTGCAAGCCACTGTATATATGAACAAGAACATGTGATCAATTTGACTGAGGATGGTATTTTAAAAATATGTTTTCATATTATTCTGAACTGTGTGTTGAAAACACTCATTCTTATGTGTGGGCACACAGCATAAATACAGCTGTTCTTTAAAGGCCCCAGAGGTTTGTTAGAGAACACTAGTGAAAAAACAGCCTTATGAAGACCAGTGAATGAATTTTGTATTTTCTGTTTGTCAAATTCATAAAAGAATGGAAATCTTTAAACAGCTGTAAACCAGACATGTCAGGGATAACACTGTGGAGATGTTTAAATCAGAGTTAGGTTTTAAAACAATACCAAAAGCTATAAACATCTCATTGTTCAATCCTACATCCAAAAATGGAAAGACTGTGAAACAACTTTAAACCTACCGAGCCGTTGTCATCCATGGCGTTCCAATATTAATCCCAGCACTTGTTAGTGTGTGTAGAAAATCCTGGCAGCAGAAGATAAACACATGTGTTGCAGTTTATTTCAACATTAAATTACTCTTTTGTTGATTTTTTATAGTGGTGGTGGGGGGAGGTTGCATGATATGAAGATAAGGTCATTGTAGTTTTTATGCAAATGTTAAATCAAACCAAGAACGTTAGTTTTTACCTGCCAAAGATAAAAAAGTTACTCTGCTTTTCCATGTATTTCCAAATTTAAGTGCTCACAGATTCCAAGGAAAAAAACAAAGCTCTGGTGATGCTTTTATGAGGATTTGGGTTTTTTTTCTGAGTAACATATCCAAACCTGAATTCTGCTTGTCAAGCTAGAGTTTCTTCAGGAGTCGGGGAGTCGGGAGCATGCAGTAATTATTCATCTGTACTAACAGATCATTATCGACCTAGCAACCCCCCTGGGTTTGTTGTGCCAGCTCTTTACTTTTGCAATAGGATAGAAAATAAACACAATGCACAAATGAAGTGTTAACAGTTAGCACCCTCAGATCTACTCAAAAGTGATGGAAAATTATTTTTTTTAGCTAATTGGAGACTTAATGTTGCTCTACAGGTGTTTTTGGTTCGCTGACCTCAATTTCTCCAAGTCAAATAATCAGAGATGCACCTATCAGCAATTAGTAGTAAATTCCAATCTCCTTTTTTTTATTGTCCTGGCAATATTGACTTTAACATCTTCCCATTTTTATTTAAAGCTTATAATAAAAAATCCCATGAAACCAGTTTTCTAAATATTTTTCTTCTAGTTCCCATGTTGTGGTTTTACAAATACTTTAAACAAGGACATGGATTGCAGAGTTCACATTTTAAGCTACCATTAGCATCTTTAATTAGATGCAATCTAATTTAGCCCATGATGTTTCATGACAGAGGTTGGAAGCTCTAAAAGATAAAAATCTAGCACATTTGCTGTGTTAAAGTCAACCTTCCTGTTATCTGCTAAAAGTCTTGCTCTCTAGTCTGTAATAACATGTGATTATAGAAAAACAGTTTTCATACTGTTATAGATGACTGACATACCAATTTAAATAAATACCCATTTTCATAAAATGTTATTTTCTCCAGTATAACTAGATTTTTTTCCTTGTAAAATGTGAAGTTTCAAAATTGCTGGACCATTTTTTTTTTTTGTTCATAGTTGAATTATTAGTCAATGTATACAGAACCATTTAATAAATTAGAATCATATTGAAAAGTTCATTTATTTCCATAACTGTATTCCCTCAGTGAAATGCAGTTTTCCAGCCTTTATTTCTGTTAATTATAATGGTTTTCTGCTTACAACTAATAAAAACACAAAATTTAGGGTTTGAATATTACATCAGAACAATAAAAAACATTTGTAATTTAAGAATGGTGGTTTAATGAAAATCTTGTTTATAACCTGCTTAATGGTTACTTTCAAAAGGTACTTTTAATCTGCCAAACAAGCCTCACCAGAACGCACATTCTAAATTATACTGTAGTTCTGGAGACTGTATAGCACCCTTTAAAGTCATTGGCACCCCTGGTAACAAAAGCTTTACATTAAATAGTTGTCTAAATCTTTGGTAGATTTAGATGTAAAATTATTTATAGAAACCAAAAAGTTTGGTCTTGAATAGAAATGAGACAGGTACCTCTTAAAAGGTAATGAAACTATCAAAATACCCTTCTTAATAATCAGTGTAAAATATTTTATTGGCATTAAAGTACTCAAACCCTTTTTATACTTGTTTACCAGCTTTTTGTTTTCTTTGATATTTTAGCAATTTATATTTGCTGATGAATTTATTTCTTGTAGTAATTTCCTGACTTGCACAGATCAAGATATATCTGCTCTGGTATGTTGTCTTCTTTAAGAGAAATGGGTCTTGTTCTTACATCCCAGGGAAACAGTAAGCCATCAATTCTTGTGAATTATTAATTATTAATTAATCAAAAGATCCTGTACACTGTAATTAAATTTAAAAGTAAAAGTAAAATATGAGCTACAAAAATGTTTTAGCTGCATTTCTTTGTTTGAAATTGTTCAGGGTGCTGATATTTGTTGCAAAGAAAACATTTATAAATTATTTTTTTTTTATGCAGGCTGCACAGTGGTATAGTGGGTTATGCTGTTGCATTATAGCAAGAAGCTCCAAAGTTTGAATCCTAACCTGAGATCTTTCTGCATCTAGTTTGCATGCTGTACCCATCAATACGTGGGTTCCCATGCCTCTGTGTACCCGGGCTTCCTCCCACAGTCCAAAAACATGACTGTTAGGCTAATTAGCCTCTGTAAATTGCCCCTAGGTGTGTGTATGTGTGTGTTTATGTTCCCTTTTGATGGACTGGTGACCTGTTTGAAGTGAACCATGCCTCTTGCCCAGTGACCACTGGAGATAGGCACCAGCAGCCCCGTGACCCTGCATGGATAAACAGGTGGATGGGTGGATGGATGGATGGAATTTTTTGCCCAACTAAATAAATGCAGTCAAATTAAACCATACCATATCACTATTTCTAAGAAACAACATAACAGCTGACCAAAGTGCTGTATAAAAATGTAAGAGAGAAAACAGGAAAGAAATTCTAAAACAGCTATAAGTTATTTCACAGGAGCAAAGGAAATTTTAAAACAGTACAGGGACCTAAAGAGTTAAAAAGATTAAGATGACAACTCATATTGGGTTAAAAGCCAAGGAGAAAAGACACAAAACAAGAGATGGAGCATGTTTGACCTACAGAGCCATCTCATTCCATGTTTTTGGCATCATAACTGCAAATGCTTTGCCTCCTCTGGTTTTAAAAAATGTCTTTGGGACAATCAGAAGCACCTGGCAGTTGATCAAAGAGCACATGATGGCATATAAGGGTGAAGCAGCTCAGACAAACAAGAAGAGGCAAGACCATTAAGAGACATAAAAACAAATACTTTAAAATGGATTTGAAACTGAACCAGAGGCCAATGAAGGGACTCTAAACCGGGAATTATTTACTCTTCTTTGTTTGTACTAATTAAGAATTGTGCAGCAGCATTTTGTACCAGCTGTAGAAGTGAGAGGGAGGCCTGGCTAATTCCAATCAAAAGAGAGTTACAATAATCCTGGCTTGAGGTGATGAAAGCGTGGATTGATGTCTTTAGGTGATGCCTAGACCGGGGGGGAGGGGCTTGATTTTTTGACAGCCGTCTCAACTGGAAGAGAGAGGACTTAACCACAGCATTGACATGTGAGTCGAGCTTTAGTCAGAGATCCATTTAACACCAACATTTTTTATGACGTGAAATTAAAGATTGGATTTTTGTAACATTTTCAGTCTTAGATGCTGGTGCTACTGCATTTAAAGATGAATTTATTTTAAGTCTTTACCCAGGTTGTATACCAAGTGTTTAAAAGTAAATGTCACCAAATAAAAATCTCAAAGCTGGAAATGGCACAAGTATGATATTTCAATGTACTTAAAACTTAAAGCAGCAATATACATAAAAAGAAATAAAGTACATTTATTCCTTAAATACTGTGCTGCTAATATAATTTCCAGTCACTGTCTATACCTGCTTCTCATGCTGGGTTGTAGAGGAGCAGGTCCCAGCCATTGGGCAAGAGGCGGGATACACCATAAACGCTTTTATAATTTATTTGGGAAAATTATTTTCAAAATCATATACAATACCTTGTAATATCACAGTAACTGAATAAATAAATAAACTGAACAGTCAAAAAAAAAAAGACAAATTGAAAATATGATCTGGGAAGAAACAGGATTAACTGGTGCGTCCGAAATGAGTGTTTCCTGTGGAGTGTCCTTGTGCTGTCATGTGCTGCTTTGAGGAATCAGCAGTGTGGTTGTAATGGACTAATGAACAGCTGTCACTGAATTTAAATACTCTTTCACACATACAGAGATTGTCACAGCTAGTGTCCCTCCCCTGCACATGCAGATGCTTACAACATGCACAAACTACACGCACAGACCCCGACACACATGCACACTCACACAGACATATTCTCGATGTCTTTTGTAGCTGGCCTTAACTTAGCAGCTTCCCACAGGTTTCAACTTTGTGTGGGTCTGACCTCTAAATGTGCATTTTTTCCCAGTACGCATAAAATGCTTGTTTATCAAGTGTTTGGTATAATACAGAGAGGCTATAAGCTGTGGGTGAGACCCCCCCCCCACACACACACACAACAGTTGAGCTAAACCCCTGCTATGTCTTCAAATTTCCCATTAAAGCGTCGCAAAAGTTAGATACCTGAACTACAAGAAGCAGAAATGTCACAGGTTAACTTGAGATCTTGAGATCAAGCTCTCCCATCCCCGTTCCTATTGTTGTCCTGGGCAATCGCCTATTTGCTCAGAATCAGAATTGTTCACTTTTTGCAGATTACACAACAACTTGCTTTTTAGACCTAAGAACCTAGAAAAAAAATCCTCCAAAAATTTCCGTAGTCCTTCCTGGACTATTTTTACTTTTGTTGGGGTGACAATTGCCTCATGCCAAGTGAAGCGCTATTTGTGATTTAAAATAACTAACCATGGTTTAAAAAATGTATTTTAATTGGTTCCTAATTTTGGAAGTGCTTTGTTACCAATAAATATGAAGACACAGAAAACTTCTCAAATACTAACAAACTGGCACAGAAATCAGTGTTAACAGATCATTCTTAGATGGTTAAACTTCACCTTGTGGCTAGATTATTAACACATAAAACTGAATAATAATGAAACTGAATAATTACAAACAGTGTGAACACACGCTTTGGCCAAGCATTTTCCGCTATCATACATACATTTTCAAATGCACAGAGACTTCTTAAATGTCCATCATTGTGCTATTTATCTATTCATACAGTAGATAATATTCATACAGTAGATTAATATTTATCCAGGTTTATACAATTAAGTTCTTTTAATTCATTAACATTTTAAAATGTCAATCCAGATTGTTTCATTAGAGCAGATCAGTTATTTTCTTCATAAAGTGACTCAGTTATAATTGATGTATTAATAAGCATAATTATGCACAAGAATTAACTTCTTAAAATAGTATTTAATAAATAGATCACATTGTATTGGAGTCTGAAGACACCAGCTCATAACCTCAGACACGTCATTTATTAAAAAAATAATAATACTGAAGTACAACATTATCTTATGTAAATCATGTATCATGTAACCATATGTACCTGTGTACATACAATGATGTGATTTGCTACATGCAGCTTAAACTGTTTGCTTATAAAAAGGCAGCCACATATGAGCCTTTTGGAATCAGAATATCATAGAGAATAAAAATCTAACATTATCAGAAGTTTGATGTCCGCTATGAAGAAACAACGTTGAAGATCTGTCGCTCTTTTGTTGCTCTGTAAGAGCAACAGTGTTGTTCACCTGTAGCTTGCTGCTGCACTTTTGTCAGGTCACCTGCTCCAAAAAAACATTTGTAAATTGCTTTGGATATACATGTGTGTGTACATGTCTTGGCTCCTTAGACTTGGCTCCTTAATTGCAGAGAACATAATGATACATTCCCTATTTAAAACAATGAACACAGTATCCTGTCTAATAAGACTTTTAATGACAAACTATTGAATTTGGATAACAAAATTCATACACAGTAAATGATACTGTATAATACGTTGCCTGTTCATTTTGATTTTCATGTCCAATTCTTCTGTGAAGGTGTGACAGTTACCACTAGTTAGCACTAGCTTGTGCTAATAACCTAGTAAAGGTTAATGTTATGAACAAACTCGTTCTCTTATTTGAACAAAAGTCATTAACACAACCCACTGACATTAATATTTGTTATACAGAATCATTTTAAGATCTTCAATGTATTTTTATCCCATCCCATGGAAGAGGTTCAGGTCATTATATAGTTCAAAATGGAGGTCTGTGAAGAGGTTTCTTCTCTGACCAAACTAACACAATTTTAACCAAATGTTTAGTTAACTTACCAAATGTTTAGTTTAATTTACTGGGACACATTTAGTTATTTTAGGCTACATTTAGGTTAAAGACATTTTTCTTTGGTTGTTTGTGAATATTTTCCATTTCCCACACTATCCATTTTGTTTTCATCCCAACTCTCAGTTCCTCTTTTTTTTAACCTACTCAGCTTCTACTTGGATGCGAAGAGGGAGTAAACAAAATGGAGTGTGTGTCCCAGTGGCTCAGGGTGTTGACATAGCTGTCTACTGCTGCTGCGTTCTCAGATTTATAGAGATTACCATAGGAGGGATGAAGAAGAGCTCTCACTTCACTTCGCACTAGGGGTTAAGAAGGATTTTGAGGGTGGTTTTTCAGCTGAAATAAATAGAGACTGAAGGGTTGTGAAACAACTGGCTCATAGGAAACACATGTCCATGCATATGCACACATGGATGCATCAGTTTCTTTTCAAATATGTTCTCTTGAACTCACCTGATTCTAATGAGTTATGTCTCAACTTCTTTTCATTCTTTGAGAATTCATGTAACCTGAAAATTTATGTTGCATAAAAAAATTGTATCCATTTAGGGTTGACATTTTTAACTTCAGGGACTGGGCAGAAGTCAAAGGAGTATGATAAATGCAAAAGCTTTATTTGAGTCACAGTAATTTTCAAAAGCAAAGGAAAACCACATGTCAGAAGAACAGATCAGGAAAAAGTCTTGCCATTTTTCATCCATTCTGATCACAACATGTTGCAGCAAAGGTCCAAAGTAAAATATAACGTGTTTGTAGAGACAAATGTCTGATTTAAATAAAAGGATTCTCAGCTGCATACATAAATCCATAATGAATTATTTTAACGTTGTATCATTTGATACTTTTTACCAAATGTCTATGACCTGGAAAGAAAAGCAACTAAACTGTTTCATCTAAACTTAGTAAAGAAGTGATAAAGACAAGAAAAAAAGTACTGTGTGTAATGGCTTTGTACAGTTTGAACCCTGAATGAAAACCATAACCTGGAAAAAGTTAAACAGCCTTTACTGAATACAATGAGAATGTGCAGACTGGAACATAATGGCTTCTTGGGCAGAACTCTCAGGTCAGACCTTGGCCAGAGGTGGTTTCCCTGCCTATCCTTTTTAGAGACTTGGACCTTACTCGTCAAGAACACTTAGAATTGTGAAACAGAGAAAGAATTGTGTCCGTTTAGCAGGGACTGTTGTGTCCGCAGGACCATATAGAGAAGGAAACTCTATATGGAAATAACCAACAGAGATGGAACTGTGGTAAGCAGGAGCTACAGTAGCAAGGTAAGTTTGTTTACACTCACTGCTACAATGATCAGATTTCACCATGGGAAAATGTTTGCTCACTTTGTCTGTAATCCTTTGCTCAGTGGTTGGGTAAACAGTTCAGGTTGGCAACAGAGAATGACAATGAGGCAAGACAAATCCAAAATCTGTGAGGCTGTAATCGTAATCCAGAAACATAAAGCATGAGTTGAAGGCACAGGCAAAGAAATCATCACGGGAGGCAAGTAGCAGGCAAAGGTGATGGTCAGAAGGTGAAAACAGGTCAGGGACACAATCAGGATTGCAGATATAAACACTTACAGGCTTTGACAGGGCTTGATGACAGATGATCTTGCAATGAGTGAGTACAGGGCAGCAATGAAAGGGGGTGTATTATGCAAGTGTCTTGCTTTGATTCATTCATGCATGTTTGAGAAATTCTTGAATCTCCCGTGGCAGCCATTTGGGGGTGCCTTAACACCTGCTCATACAATGTGCCGCCTGTTTACTGAAAGCTCAGCCTTGGAGTTTCCTGCCCCACAGAGTACCCCTCCCCCACACAGCTCCACCAGACTAGCGGCAATAGAAATCAGCAAACACCTGGTGGAACTGCACGTCTACTGAGCTTATCAAACAAATTACTTCTCAGACCAACACTATTAAGAACGGTTGCAAACAGCATCATGGAGAATCATTGTTGTGATGATGTGCTGAAGGGGTAGAGCTGGAAAGGGTAGAGACAGAGATCAATGTTGGCCAGTGGCACAGGTTGCATCAATCAGCAATCAGTAGACACTCAATCAGTAGAGGCTGGAAAGGCAGAGCAGTGGAGCAGCATGAAACTTGGCAGGAGTATGGAAAATCATGACATTGTGTTTTAATACTTCTAACATTATAATCTTCTAATGATTAATTTTTCCCTAAACTTAATTAGGTGTCCACAGTCATGGTTACTCTGTGATTGCAGGAACTTTTTTGTTTCTCCTTTAAGTCAAGGGAGAACTGCTTGAGAGTATTACGAGCAATGACAGTGCAGAAAACATATTTGTAGAGTCTGCCATGAAACCTATCTCAGTGTAACAACTCCTGCACCATCTGCCATGCAAGTATGGCAGGATGCAATACTTATGGCATCCTCTGGCTCTACTTACCCCACCTCTACTCTACTCAGCCTGTTTTGCAAGCGTTTCCATTACTAGTTTTTCTGGCCCAGTACCTGTTGAGTATGGCTGAAATATGATGCAAACAGACTGTTGTTCACTGATTGGCCATTGAAATTAGCAAAATGAGAACGTCTTCACCAAGGTAACCCAGGGAAAAGTTCATAAAACTCAACAGTGACTATAATAATATTTAGAATCACAATGGAAGGAACAAGTAAAACCGAAGTATAATTTTGCTATTTACAACTCAGCTTTGTGAAATACACGCAGGCGGCATGCTGTAATTAATAAATCAGCTGTTCAGACACTAGGGGTGTCCCGATACACTTTCTCACTTCTGATAAGATACTGATATTGAAACTTTGAGTATTGCCCAATACTAATATTGCTCTGATACAAAACTAGCACAAATCATACAAACTTTTTTTTACTTATTTTGTAGTGTGGAATGTTAGACAAAGCTTGATCAAACTTAAACATAACATTCTATAATTGAATAAAATAATAAATAAGAAGACCCTGACTACAACTCAATAAATCCAATAAAAAAATAAATTATACCTTTAAAGTGCAAAAGAATTCAAGGTCACTTCAATTTAGTTTTGTTTTTAACTGTCAGCCTGATGCTGCTGTGTGGTGGGAACAACTGAGGGTGGGAGAAAAAAAAACTACAATATTGTCTATTGTCCAACTGTGCAAAGTTAAGAGTCCTCAGCTCCAATTTTTCTGACTGGGCCCAAAACAATGTGACCATTGCTCTTAACCTTTACTAAAACATTAGTAAATAAATAAAATGAACATATTGCTCTAGTAACAAGTAAAAAAAAAATAAAATCAAATAACTAAATTGATGGCAACCTTTCGTACTGCTCCATCTCCACTTTCTGTAGTCCAAGCATGATGTGGAGATTCTTTTTTTTTGAAGATAAGCATTTGCTGAGCTCCAGTAGATAGCGGTGATGCACACCAAGGCGTTGCTTATCAAAAGGCAATAAAAAAGAAGAAGGCAGCATACTGAGCTGTCAGGCTGAGCCTGCTCCTGTGATCCTCAATGATAAGTGAAACTGTGCTAAAGTGCCTCTCGTTCTACACACCCATGCAGGAAGCAAAGAGGAACTTAGCTAATGTAAAGGATTGTTCTTACGTTCAATGGAAGGCGTTTGTTGTTTGAAAGAGTCAGAAGTTTGTTTCTTTACCTCCGTGGTCTTGCGAAAATCCACATGCTGTTTTTCTGTGATGCTGCTTCAAATGTGCAATGAGGTTGGTCTTATTGCACTCAGCTGTAACTTCTTTTTCGGTCTTTAGCAAATGTACTGCCACTCTGCCAACATCGCCTCTACTCCAGTAGCGTACTGTTGTGATCACGTGGGCTCTGCTGGATAAAAATGCTGGGAAGGACTATTTGCTGGAGCTAAATGCAGAAGCAGATTGCTTCTATCGGCGTGCTTCTGTCCGAGATTTTAGATGCAGGCTGATAAAATCCGATATTCGTTTTCTGGCTGATATTGGACCGATTTCCGATATCGATATCGGGACACCCCTGTCAGACGCACATACTTTTCCCCAAGAAATACAAAACACCACCATTATGAAATGGGCTCATGCACACTAGCAATTAATAGAAGACAACTATGGTGGCTGCCACCATAGGGAGACACACACTCAAATAATAATGATCCTAAATGCAACAGAGGAATTTTATCATTCTTATCGTTCAAATCAAAATCACTTAATCTCATATCCAGAGTAAAAGTGAAAAGAAAAAGCTCTTAATTGCAACTCAATACAGCATTCAAGCATAAATCTTTAAGGCTCTTAATTCTACCTAAAAGCTAATAAAATATCATATCATTATATATTATTATACAATTTGAATATTGCTAATGATAGGTAATCTATAATTTGCATTAATTTAAAGAAATGGTTGAGCAGGAATTTCATTTTAAATAGTCTTTATATTTAGTATCGGGCTGAAACTATTAATCCGCTTAATAGTGTTGAATCAATTATTGAAATAATCTTCAACTAATTTAGTAATCGATAATTTGTTAACTGGAGTATACATACTCAAAAAAAGAAAGAACAGCACACAAAGGGCAGTAATTAAGCAAAACTGTGCAAAATATATATACATTTTGGATTTAAGGGTGCATTCAGACCAGCCCTGTGGTCCCTTTGCCTAGAAAGTCTGGTGTAATCTGGGGAAAGTCTGGTGTAATCTGGGGGAGGTGTAAATGCGCAATAGAACTCTGATACACACCAAAAAAAGTGAACTCTGGTCCGCTTAAAAAACCTAGGTCTCAGTTTCGGTTGAAGTAAACTCTAGTGGGATTCGAATGCATATGTGGATGCAAGTGGACTGGAGACCGCTCCAAAAGCAGGAAGTGGCCTACAGCGCAAGGCATTCTGGGTAAATACAACCAAAACAAACGCGGGTTTCTACCACTACTGAGAGAAATGGCTTGTGGTGAGACGTGGAGTGAAGAGGAGGTAAAAGCCCTCATATATATGGTCAGACGAAAATGTATCGCAGTTACTTGTAACTACTCACAAAAACGAGGGTTTCAAGCTAACTTGTGTAAAAATTGAGACGTTGGGATTCCCTCCGCAGCTGCACAGAGCCGTACTAATGTTAAAAAAAAAAAAAAACTTAGCTAACAATACATGAAAATATGTGAGATACTGAGGAAAAGTTGCAGTTCAGGCAACGCAAAGGACAAGTTTCCTGGGTACGATGAACTAGATGCTGTTCTTGGCACTCGACTCACGAGCAGCCCACAACATGATCTGGAGTCCTACCAAGAAGAGCCTCTGCCGCCATCCACCCTGGCACCGCACAACTCCGAATCCACAGAGCAAGATCAAGACTCAGAAAAAAGTGGTGAATGGGTGACTACACTACTTACCTTGCGTGACGTCTGTATATGGTGGACATCACTACTATGAAGTTGGATGCGCTCCTACTCAGTGCACGCCGCCTCATATAGGGCCATGTGGAAAAACAGCATTCTCCATTATCTTCTGCCTCATCTTCCGCTCATGCTGAGTCCGTTGTTGAAAAATGTTGGCACATGTGCCACAAACAAAACAGAAATCCTTAAAACGCTAAAATTTGACGCCACTCCATTTTTGTTTATTTTTCCAGAAGAAGTAAGTTGCGCTCAGTGTCTTCTTCAGAGGTTTTCGTGTCGTTTCCTTCAGTAGTTCTCGATGCAGCGCCACCACAGGCGAAGGGGTGTTGCTCAAAAGGTGTTGCTTGATTGACTCAGTGCAATGTGAACTGCACCAGATGAAAATGTAACAAATGTTGCAATTTTGGTCCCCAATCGAACCGATGCTACCGGACTATCAGGCGTGAAAACACCTTAAGATAAAAATAAATTAAAAATAAAAATATTTCTGTAAATATGTTCTACACAAAACTCCTCCAGTGGGAGTGGTAGCTTCACCAGGTTCAAATTTTGTAAAAAAAAAAAAAAAAAAAAAATTAAATCTCATTTTAAGCACCTTTTGCATCTAGTTATTAATCGGTTAATCCAAAAACTTATCAACAGATCAGCCCTACACTGTGTTGATGTTAAATTAATCAGAAAGGTCTTATCTTTTCATATGCTGATGTTAGAAGTATTTTTATTGATGCAGATGCTTCCTTTGCTACAAATGATCAAGCGTTCACTAAAGGAATGCTGTGCTGTTGCATTTTAGGCAATTAAACGTTTATCTTCTTGTTTAAAAAACGAATTAAATTGTTTGTTTATTTGCATCTTTTATTGAATTTCTAATAGTGTATAAAAAGGCTTAAATGACAAATCTGCAGAATGTGCCAATTTTTTATCTGATTAATCAACTAATTGTCAAAATAATTGATAGTCTAATCGATAACTAAAATAATCGTTAGTTGCAGCCCTTGTTTAGTTTTTCAAAGTTTGTTGTGAGGACACCAATTTCTACAATACAATACAATACAATACAATTGACCTTTTCCATGTTTTGACACAATACAGCGGATTATATGTGATAGCTGGTCTATCATGTACACACAGCACAAAGTTGCAGATAATTGTAAAGAAGAAGGAAAATCATACTTTTATTTCTTTTTTTAAACAAATACAATTGTGAAAAGCATGATGTGCATTTGTGTCCACCCACCTTTTACTCTGTTAACCCTAAAAATATTCCAGTCCAGCCAAATGCAGTCATAAGTCACCTAATAAGTAAATCCAGCTGTTCTGTGAAGACTTCAGGGATTTGTAAGAGAACATTAGCGATCAAACATCACCATGAAGACCAGAAACAACAGCAGATAGGTTGGGGGAAAAGCTGTGGAGGCGCTTTTAAAAATAAGGTTATAAAACAATTTTCAAAGCTTTGAACATCTCACAGAACATTGTTAAATCCATCATACAATAAGGAGAAACTGGCACCACTGCAAACCTACCAAGACATGACTGTCCATCTAAACTGACAAGTCAGACAAGAAGAGCATTAATTTTTAAGGCAGCCACGAGACCCATTGTAGCTCTGGATGAGCTTCAGACATCCACAGCTTAGGATGGAGAATCTGTAGACAGGAAAACTATTAATTGTGCACTCCACAAATCTGGCCTTCATGCAAAGCGAGGCAAGAACATATGGTTAGAAGAAGGTACTCTGGTCAGATGAGACCATATTTGAACTCTTTGGTCTACATCCAAAACACTACATGTGATAAAAAAATTAGCACCACCATCGCCACTGGGAAATATGGTGGTGACAGCATCATGCTGTGGGAATACCTGACAACAGACATTTGCTGTCCAATCTGGTTGAGATTTAGCTGTTTTGTAAAGAAGAAGAAATTATCTCCAGGTTATTCTTTAGATGTTCAAATACCTTATACTTCACAATTAATTAAGCACTACATTGAGTTGGTCTGCCACATAAAATTCCGATCAATCGACTGAAATTTGTGGCTGTAATGTTAAAAAAATGGGTAAGAACATGTTTTCAAGGTGCTCCAAAAGAAGAAAACATCTTTGTGCCTCATTGTTATCTTAGATTGGAAGCACATCAGCTGCCACATTTGATTGAAAAATCAAAACCAGGGAGAGAAAGGGCAGCCATCACAGCTGAACATCAGAGCGAATGGATGAGTGTATCAGTATCCATCAGGATGAATAAATCAACACTTTCCTCTAAATTAATCTCTCTTAAGTTGAAATATTATTTCAGATGAGCTTGGACATCTCCATGGTAACAGGAATTCCACCACAATTCCCAAGTGGGTTTAACAAGCAGCATGTACGGACTGACGGTGTGACACGCTGCGCGCGCTGCATCCACTCTACACCTGAGCGCAGAGAAAGGCAAAAGCATATTCCTCCGGCAAACTGAACAGGAGCTTTGACTCATTGTTCATGTGAGAGACTAAAATGTCAGATTCCTCAGTTAACTGACAGCTCATGTTTGCTGGTTATTCTTCATCTGCTTGGATGGTACACACAAACACAAGCACACATACACACTCTGAGACATGCAAAGAAGCAGTGCACTTTGAGTCTCTGCTGTTTTCTTGGTCTTTCCAGTTGGCGGTGGCCAGACGCGGCAGAGCTGGCACAGCCAGAGTCAGAGTGCCAGGGGGAATGGAGCGCCACATGGCACGTTCATGGCGGGGCCAGCTGGGGGGGGGGGGTAGGCATGATGGTTGAATGTGTATGTGTCTGTGTCAGATAGGGTGGAGGTGGAGGGGTGGGTTTTTGCATCTTAAATTCCACAACATCTGTTCAATAGGCAGCACCCATATACACCACCGAAGCTGGTGTGTTTACAGGCAGCCGTAGTAATGGGGGGTTGGTGCATGCGTGCACTTATTGTGTATGTGTGCAAGCATGGGCTTACATAGGTGTTGTGGGAGATAGGAGCTAATGGTCTGCAGGATATTGAAGGCGAGTTTCAAATTTGCTGCTGTCGGCTCCGCAAGTTTTAGAGCATGAAATACTGCCTAGCTCGAAAAACAACGACAAGAAAATAGCACAAAAATCAAACAAGAGCTATTAAATTCCCCTCACATATGGCCGTTTTGCTCGAGGCTGATTTATGGTGTCTGACGTGAGGATCATAATTTGTAGTTCATCACAACAACTGGGTTACGAGTAATTGAAGCATCATCTTCACTCGGTCTCCATGCCAGTGAACTAGCTGTGTTCTGGCTTGTAGGGGAGAGTCATCATTCTGTTCTGCAACGCTGGGAGTCCACACACAGAGAGTGGGCAAAGAAATGAGGCAAAGGTTTCTAACCTCGCTTGATGGGAGTCAGAAATCTGATTGACCCCTCTCTTGCTGCGATGCATGCACAGAAACACGAAATAACACACATACACATCTAGATCCCCTCCTCGTCATTCCTGCTGGCACTTTGGGGAAAAAAGTGCCTCCTCCCACTCCCATTTATCTGCCCCCCACTCCACCTCACACTCCCACCCGTGGCAGCCGACGTCCCTCGCAGCGTGGCGTACCATCTGTTGCCCCCCTCCGCTCCATCCCACCCTCTCTCAACACAATCCCACCCTTCTACACCTTCCTGTGCCATCCTACCCATACAACCGATTCAAAGCGCCACCAAAGTTTAACATCTACCAGTTTTAAGAACTTAACATAGACGCAAATATCATCTTAGATTATTTAGCAGAGTCACTCTCTAAAACATTAGGCCTGCCACATTTATTTACTACCCAGCCTAAAGCTGCACAAATTTGACGCTATACACCGGCAAACTGCAGATGAAGTTGTACTGCAGGAGAGGACACATAAGGACTGCTGATTGCTCTCATGAATGTTTAATCTGTGAGGCTTTAATAGGGATGAAGTCTGTAAAATCTCCTCCAACACCTCCAGGCTAAAAGTGAAGCCATGCCAAAAGCCTAATTAAATGTTTTTTAAACCTTTCCCCTTGGAGAGGGCACAGAGCAGCTTCACCCAAAAGTGCCTGTGTGTCAAAAAGAGGATACTTAATATGGACCGAGCATACCTGACACAACTTCTCAAGGGCAGTTTGCTGTACTGTTATGTAACAGTGTAAACTTGTTGTAGAACTATGATTTTAACACTTATCAACATGCAAAAGCAAGTTTCTATTGTTAAAATGCTTGTAATATTGTGAGCTCCTATTTTATTAGATACCAAAAGGAAGTTTTTTAAGTAATAAATTGTTATTGGATTTAAAAATATGGGAAGGTGAGTGATTATTTGTTTACTTAGGCTAATGAATGGCAATTATATGTGGTTTCATTGGTATTCTTGGTCCTGTTTGGGTTTTACATTTTCCTGTGTCACCACATGACCATCATTCTCTACACTCAATGAGTCAGCGTATCCATAATATCAAAGTGGTTGGGTCAGAATTTCCAATAGGTTATTGCAGATAAGACAGAAAATATTGTTTCTGCTGTCCTTGTAATGCAAGGATTGAGATAAGCACTCAGTGGGGTTAAAGACCACAGAGCATGCAAGGATCCTGGGTGTGGACTTTTGCTGCATGTATTCCCCCCTTCTCCCTCTGCCCATTTTCTGTCTGGTTGCTGTCAATAAAGGCCTCTAGTACCTAAAAAAAAAAAGTCACATTTTGTATTTTGCAAAATTTATCTGCTGCAATATCTTAAACTGTTTCCATCTTTGTGCTTTCAGTGTTGATTTGCACTCTTCACTCATATGTACTAACCTAGTTTCTAATTTCAGTGCCTGCATTCCCATAGTTCTCCTCTTACTCTGCATGTTTCTGCAGTCTTCTTTTAGCTAAGAAGTTGGAACTCAAAACCAGAAATAAAGTCAACTTAACTGCATTTAAGTTGCAATTTAAAACACCAGTAAAACTTAGGTTCCGGTTATTTTGCAACTTCAACATTTCACACTTCTGTGTTTCAAGTATCTGGTACCTATTTTGAGTGTGAAACTGGAAAATATGAAAAAATGTTTTTTAATTGTATTAACATTTTAATGACTAAAACACTGTAAAAAGACATCTTTCTGCTTGTGTCTAGTGTTCACAAAGGCACAAATATGGTTACAACAATCAATTTATTTCAACATTACAGTTCATGAAGTAAAACTCATACCCTATAAATTTATCACATAGTAATGTATTTCAAGCATTTTCTTCTCATAATTTTAATGATTATGGCTCACAGCTTACGAAAACCACAAATTTAGCTTATTTGAAAATTTGAATATTACATAAGATCATTAAAAAATGTTTTTCATGCAGAAATGTTCAGCTACTGAAAAGTTTTTCCAAGTACTGTACTGCATATGCACTCAGTACTTGGTCCGGGCTTCTTTTGCATGAATTACTGCATCAGTGCAGTGTGGTGTGAAGGGATCAGCCTGTGGCACTGCTGAAGAGGTAAAGAAGCCCAGGTTGCTTTAATAAAGACCTTCAACTCATATGCATTCTTGGATCTGGTGTCTGTCGTCTTCCTTTGTAAAAGACCCTATTGTTCCTCTATGGAGAAGCGATTTTCCATGTGTTAGCCAATCAAACAGCAATACCATCATCATTAAACCGCCTGCTGGTGCCTTTGGCAGTATGGGCAGGTAACAAGTCCTGCTGGAAAGAGAAATCAGTATCTCTATAAATCTGGTCAGCAGAGGGAAGCATTAAGGGCTCTAAACTTTCCCAGAAGACCGTTGTTTTGACTTTGCAATTGATAGAACACAACATCAGCAGATACCATGACTCCCTAAATCATCACTGACTGAAAACTTCACACTGGACCTCTAATAAATTAGATTCTGAGCATTTCCACTCTTCCTCCTGACTCTGGGAATTTGATTTCTAAATAAAATACAAAATTTACTTTCATCTGAAAAGAGAACTTTGGAACACCAAGTAACAGCCCAGTTTTCTTTCTCCTTAGCTTTGGTAAGATATCACTGTGTGAGGTTGCTCTGACTCAAGTCCACACTTTGCGAATCCTCCCCAAACTCAGATTTTTTTTTTTGACAATTTGTCCAAAAAAATGTTTGCATCACAGCTGGCGTCACAGCTTGGAGACAGCATGTATACAGCACAGTATATTTTTCTGAGATTTTTGCTTTTTTGTTGCTCGTACATTTTACACACAAAATGTGTCATTTCAAGTGATTGAACACATTTTCATGCACACTTTCCCAAATGTTCCACTTTTGTCTCATCAGTCCACAGAACATTTTCCCAAAAGTCTTGGAGATTATCAAGTTGTTTTCTTGTTTTTTTGGTAATTGTGAGACGGGCCTTTGTCAGGGTTTGGGTGTGTGAGTTTGTTTTGGTTTGAGTGCGATTCTCATTCTAGCAAGGATTTCCACCGAGGGTGCTCCTACTTTGTGCGGTCTGCTCACCTGCAGCTGATCTCCTCATCAAGCCACTGTGGATTTATACAGCAGGACAACCACTCTCCACCGAATGATTAATCTTCATGGTAGTCTGGTGAAACCGCTTGTGTTTTGTAAGATTTCTATGACCACTTACCTTGAGGCAAATTTGTCTTTGTCTTGTCTGTGTTCAGGTCAAAATCCACCACAAACTCCTCTGAGAAAGATCGGTCCAGCTCAAGCTACCTCCACATTGTCCATTGCAGTTCCAGTGTCCTCAGGACTTCATCCGCCTGCCCACTCTCCACAGCTCTCAAATTGAGAAACTCACCTCAGACCCAAAACTTCTCCCTGTTTGCTACCTCTACACCCAGGTTCACCTTACCTCCACCAAGTCTGTAATCTCACTTGCCCTATCAGAAACATTTAACCTCTCAGTCATCTCAGAAAACCTGCAACCAACTTTCCATTCATCCACCAGATGCCTCCGCACCCGTTCAGGGAAAAGGAACCTCTTCTCTGTTGCACATTTTATTTCTTTTGAACCTAGAAAGTAAATCCCTTTTTCAAGTGTGATTATGCATGTGACTCAGGAAATTGCCAACAAACGCGACACTTTGTTCGTGTTTGTTGGCAAAAACTAGGATTTTTGGCCTTAGCGGTCCTTCCATATATGTTAGTCGTTCTAGTCTCTTTCTTATAGTTGAATCATGAACACTAATACTAACTGAGGCAAGTGAGGCCTGCAGTGCTTTAGAGATTATATTAGGTTCTTCTGTGACCTTCTGCATGGGTCTTGAATGTCCTGTTGGAAAGATTTCAGTTGGACGGCCATTCCTGGGAAGGTTCACAACTCTCCATGTTTTCTCCATTTGTGGATGATGGTTCTCACTGTTGTTTGCTCTTGTTCAGAAGCCTTTGTAACCCTTTCAAGACTGATCGACTTCAACAACTTATTATTTTTTTTTATCATCTGTTCTTGAATTCTTCAGGTTGGAGCATAATGTGCCGCTCTTTGAGCTCTATTATCTTTTCTTCATGTTGTCAGACAGGTTCTGTTGAGGTTATGTTCTTGATTACGCAGGAAAGGCAGTCATGAGGCCTGGGTGTGAACCTGAGCTCAGCTTCCAAAAACTACTGTTTATCATAATGTTTTTATTAGCACCGTACCTTCCAATTTTATCCTAGTTATAAAAAAAAAAAAAAAAAAAAAACAATGCACATGCTTTTTAACTTAAAAGAAGTAGTCAAAGTGGCTAATGCAATAAAAACCAGTATCTCCATTAAGAGTTTTAGTTTTCTAAAACTCTGAGGTGAACACTCAAATGGTGTTCAAGCCTTGAAAACTCATATTTGATAAGTCCATTGTGTTAGAGTGTGTAGCTATGTGCGATTGGAAGAATGAGTCTCAACATAAGAAGATGGATAGATAACGAATGGACCACTGATGTTTGACCATTTATCTCAGGTGTATAAGGAAGAGCTCAGCAGTGACAGCTCATCCATCAGCCGCAGGGACTCCACTCAGCCTCCTGGAACAGAACCAAAATTCATTTCCATCCACTCTCTCCTCTTATGTCCTTCTCTCTCATGTTCTTTTCAGATTAAGAATATATTTCATTTTTTGCTTTGCCTATTTTGGGCAAACAATAAGGAAAAATACTTGGAAAGAGAGACAGGAATATAATGGGAGGGTGAAACAAAAAACGTCCACTTTACATTGAAAGGGACATGTTTGCAAATTTACCAAAATTGAAAGGGAGGAAACATGGGAATGACTTCGAAGAACACGTGTGCAACATATATGGGGAAGAGAGAGCGAGGGCAAGGTAAGCAGCTAAACAGCAGCTGTCGACCTAATTCCTTCTCAACGCTGTGCTTGTGCTCTGATTAAGAAAGCGATCTGGCCTTTAATTTTCTCCTGACAACCAGCTAATGCTCTGTGTCTCAATTGTCTGGGTTCCTGGTTCACAACAACTAGACAACAGCTTGTGCAAATGATCAAAGAGAGGGCACAGAGAATAAAGGACTTTAAAGTAAAAACTAAAAGTACTTCACACGTGACAACCTAACTGAACTCTGCAAAGAGGTGATTGCTGTGTTCAAAATTTTTGTCCAGATAAACTTCAACCCGAATGCAAATAGCAGGGACTTTTGAAAGTAGTGGAGAAGTATTTGGCCCATAAATTTAATAACAGGTTGTGCCACCTATGATGACAAACACTGCAACTGAGTGCTTGTAACAACTGGTAGTGAGTCTTTTACATCACTGTTGATGAATTTATATGCCCACCTTTTAATTTGCAGAATTTGGTTCAAGTCAGCCATATTGGATATTTTTCAAAGCATGAACAGCCTGTTTTACCATACCACAAGCATCTCAATTGATTTAAGTCCAGACTTTGACTATGCCACTTCAAATTCTTCAGGGTTTTTTTTTTTTTAGCTATTCAGGGATGGATTTCCTGGTGCTCCTTGAATCATTGCGTTACTGCATAACCCAAGTGTGCCTGAAGTTAGGATCACAAACTGACAGCAATACCCAAGATTTTTTGGTGGAGAGAAGAATTCATGGCTCCATCAAAGCAGCAAAGCATTCCTGGACCATCACACTGCCACTATCATGTTTGAGTCTTTGGAAAATATTGTTTTCTTCCTGAAATGCTGTTAGTTTTATGTCTTGATCATGTAACAGAATGCATGTCTTCCAAATGGTTCTGGTTCTGTCTCAACGCGACACAGAGTATTTTCTCAAAAGTCTCTTTCTTATTGATAAATTATTAAGTCTGACCTCAGCTGAGGCAAGTGAAGTAGACCGGCCACTCCTGGGAAGGTTCAAAGGTTGATTTTATTTTATTTTTTCTTTAAATCAGGACATGATTTGTTGCTTCTTGAGCTGTTTTGGCCAACTTCATATTGTCAAACAGGCAATGTTGTGATTCTGTTGATCTGGCATCAATCAGTGCTGAATGTGGTTAGTTAAACTGAACCAAAGAAATGTGGTTAACCAGAGTTAGTTCATGATTTTACAGAAGGAAACTGAAGAAATCTTTAAGGAGGCAAATGTTTTTTCATGACAGAAGATCATAAATCAAACAATCAGACAGAACACGTGTGCATATATATGGGGAAGAGAGAGGGAGGGCAAGGTAAGCAGCCAGACAGCCAGTGTCCTGTTGCATACAAAGGAGGGTAGAAACTAGTTACTTTTACTCATTTGCATTTATTAAGTAACTTTTAGGAAATAAATTCCACCATACTTTACTTCTACCTGAGTAATATAATTTTCAAGTAATGCTATTCTTACTTTATTACAATTCCTAGCTACGCTACCCATTTTACTCGCTTCACCAAATGAATAAGCATGTTCAAAAATGCATCAAACACAACCGTACAGAGTTTATGATAAAGTGAAACTTCTTGTTTTACACAAGCTTCATTGTTCTCATATTATCTTCCATCTGCTGAGCCAAATGTATAATTTGGAGGTCAAGTGAATTGTACAATAAACATTTTGTATTGTCAGTGGACATACTTTGCACTGTTTTAACATTGCCTACTGTAGTACTGGTTTAAAAAGATTTATGTTGTGAAAATATATTTAGAAATGTTGGTTTATTCTGCCTGAATTTGTTATTTTGTCATAATTTAATTAATTTTTTATTTTATTTAAAATACCAGACAATTTTTGCATACAATTTATATATTTGTCTGAGTACATAACTTCGTAAAATTTAAATAAGATGTTATGATCAAGCAGTTACTTAGGATTTGAGTAGCCTTTTTACTAAAACTTTTCTACTCTTTCTTAACTAATTTTTTGGATGACTACGATTTACTTCTATCTGAGTAAAGTAGAAGTGAGAGCAAAGTAATTTTACACTTAGTCGAGTACAATTTTAGTCACTCTATTCACCCCAAATTGTACAACATATTTTTAAAAGCTGACAAAAACAAACCTGAAGAAGGATGATAGGCTTGTCATTAGAAAAGCATCTGTGGGCATAGAGAAAACAATTTAGAAAGATCTCTATCAAGCATTTATATTAAAAGTCTCAAACATCTTTGCACTGTCTCTCTGGTAACGAGGATCTCTTTGCAAATTTAAAAACAATGTTACTGTTTGAGAATTTCTAATTGGGTTAGGAATGCAGTTTATGAATAGCTCCATCTGTTGTTCTGACCAGGTGAATTACAATACCCAGAAAGACAAATACAACATCTGGTTTTGCAGTGATTCTGATCATTTGTCTTAATGCAACAATATTCAATTACTCATTCTCAAACAAGGATATCTTGTACAGTTCAGACATAGCACCCTTCACATTTACTTCGGTCCTGAACACTATGTGAAAATATTGAAGCAACATCCTAAGACATTACCAAGAAAGTTAAAGTGGGCATAAACAGATGTTTCTCATGGACACTAACCCTAACTATACCACCAAATTAGATCAAAGGTGGCTTAAGAACAAGAAAGCCAATGTTTTGGAGGGACCATTGTATAGCTCTCATCTCAGACCCATGGGCACCTCTCCATCTGTCTCAATTAACCAATTCTGTTCGGAAGACTGGGCTTAAATTTCAGCAAACATTTGTGAGTAGCTTGTGGAAAGATACCCAAAATGTTTTACCCAAGTCACTCTTAGGAAAAAATGCAGAGTTTTGGATAACATCTCTAGAAACAATTCTTTTTGTTAAAATTCTGGTATTTAGCATATACCAAGAGGTTGTTAATCCCATCTGACCTAAAACATTGTCTGATTTAAAAGTAAAAAAACAATGACTTAACCTCAAATAGTGTATTTAAACATTTAGTTATCACCTTTATGTCCAGTGCAGGTATAGTTGGGTTTATATTGTAACCAGGATATTCAACACCACAGAACATTTCAGACACTTGCTATGAAAGCACTAAGAGATTGGAATCATTTATAATATGATTTTAAAAATATCCTACTGTACTCAGACACAGCTCCTTCAACTTGCTCAGGTCTAAGCACAAGGATTAATTGAATTTGACATTCTCTTTTCGCTTTGTTTTTTTAAAGTAGCAGAGTAACATTCAAACTCTCATGATCTAGATCCGAGGATTTACTGCAGGACAGACGCGCAAACATGAGAGCGAATCCTAAACCTTAGGCCAAACACGAGGTGTATGCATGTCTGCATGCATCTCTGACTGCCATGTGGAGTTTATATGCGAAGGAGAGGTGGCGTTGCTAGGAGCACCAGGTTGTGTGCAGACAGTGGTAACAGAACAGAGACGGCAGCATCAGCACAGTCTGGCAGTGGGAGAAGAAAAGGAGTTGAGCATGCCAAAAAGATTCCCCTGAGAGAGAGAGAGAGAGAGAGAGAGAGAGTAGGAAAGAGACAGACAGGAGAGGGAGAGGAAACACAGGGAGGCCATGCTGATAGGGGCACTTAGTTATCACTGAAGGAGAAAAGGATAGTTTATAAACTTAATCTATATATAATACTTTACAGACAACTGAGAGGGCCAATTAAAAAGTAAACAGGGGCAGCAATTTAGCTTTGAGGGCTATTCTTGCATGGATGCAACAAAAATGGCGACGAAGCAGCAGGAGGGGGAAGATGGGTTGGGAAGAAAAAGAAAGGGGAAGAGGGAGACAGTCTGTTGGGGCTCTTGTTCCCCTTCCCTCCTCATGTCACCCATCAGTCAGTGAGGCTATTTCCAACCAGTTCGCGTCACTTCCTCACCCCTGCATGTTACCCTGCTGGGTCCTCTCCCCGTTTTTCTATTTGTTGTCTCCCCATGCAGTTTCTCTTTCCCGCTTCCTTCTTCTTTCCCCTTATTCCGCCTTTAAAACGGAAAGAGCCGTGTGAACGGCCTATGCAAATGAGATGGTTATTACCCCACTGCTCATCAAGCCGCGCAGAGGAGACATTAATAGGCTGATGAATATGCATGTGAATTTGTTAATTAAGTTAATTATTCTGCTGAAAATGCATTCGTCTTCCAAGGACATCTTCCCCAGGATTTCAACCTGCTCCGCTCATTAGTCATGCGATATTTCATACACAGAGTGAGAGAGGGAGGCAGACAGTGGGAGGGAGAGCCGAGACAATGTGTTTTCAGCTGGGGCTGTAAAAGTATGGGGTAAAAATAATGCATTTCAGTGTCATCAGCCGCTCACAATGGGATGTGCAATAACTGCCCGTAATAGCAAACCATCACATCGGTTTTCAGTTATGGCACATTATGCTTAAAAAGTCCTAGCAGGAGTTTTCAGCATCCTTTTTTTGCACTTGCTTCCACCTCACTGGTTACTTCTCCCTAATTGCTTATTAAAACCCTCTTAAATGAACTTTTTTTGCCAACTTTCCAACACATTAATTAATTGTTGTAGCCAATTAAGTGCCGTTGTGCAAATGAGCCTCATCACAAATGGTCCTATAGGGCTAACCCCTCCTTTTTCCATCTTTCTCTCCTCATCTCTTGCTCTTCCCTCACTTCACCACCCTCCCTCCCCCCGCTCATCTTCCCAGCTGCCCCACACACTTCAAGGCAGTCGGTGCCAAAAAGCAGAAACTGTGTCCTGATAATGCTTCATGACTGTTTCCTGGACTCCTTCCAGCTTTTACGCTCACTGATCTCAAACTTGTACATTGTAGGTGAAAAAGCAAACGGCTCAGTTGATTCCTTTTGTCTGGCACATTTCTACAAAGAGCATCTTAATAGGACCAATTCTCATCCAAGCACCAAACCGTACAGAGAAATCTGTCAATAGCACTGTCTGCTTATTTGTCTGGTGACCCACAGATTGTCCAAGAAGGCTTGTACGTAATCAAAATAGTTTATCTTCATTCACATCAGGGTAAGATGCGAGGTTACCTAGAGAGGCTGTGAAAAAAAAGGAGGGGTAATCAACTTCAAAGCACTCCATAAGGTTGCCAAGATGGTTCGCACATCAACATCCCAGCTCTGAAACCAGAAAATCATGCCGCAGAAAGAGCTGTTAAACAACTCCACAATAACTGTAAAAAGATGAAGAAGGAAAGAAATCAACCTCACTGTGGCTTGTTCATGGCTAAAATCTTTATGTGCACATATAAAAAATGCTCCGTGACTTTAATATAAGCAAGAGCATATATGAAGAAGTTCCTATAGCTTTGTATCGTTATATATTTTGTCTTTGCTGTTAAAGCACCACAATTTTTTTATGAAAAGAATTCAAACAAAGAAAATATCTTACAACAATAACCATGGTCACTCATTTGTATTTAAAAACAGCATAACTTTCAGACACTCTTTGGAATAGATTTAAAAGCACTTTTTAGGTTAAAGTTGTCTAATTTCACTTGTGAGGTTCCTCAAGGCGTCATTCTCTGTTTTTTTCATTATTAAAACTAAAATAACCACATACAAGAAATGGCAATTTTATCATTACCTAAAAACAAGACATAACACAAAGAGCTCAGTGCTTCAAAGAAGGAGGAGAAAAATCTGACAAGGAATCATATACAGTAATGCCAGCAATTTCTAACTATTTTATGATGCATCTAATGTTAGTTTCGCTAATTCTTTAACAAACCTCTACGCACTCCCCCGAGCTCAGATTTTGTAGTACTAACTCTTCTGTTACCATATGTATGCTGATGACACTCAGCTTTATTCTGAGTCACCACATGACCACAGTCATTTACAGTCAGTGTGTTTCATAATATCATGAAAGGGTATGTGAGATTTTCTTTCAGCTTAATGCAAACAAAGACAGAAGTAATTGTTTTTGTGCCAAAAAAAAAAAAAATTAGAAATTAGCACTCAACTAGACTGAGGCTAAGACCACAATGCCATGCTAGAAACCTGTGTCATTTTGGCCTCAGACCTTGATTTTTAAAACAGAGTACTATTACCATCTTAAAAACAATGTCAGAAGAGAGGGTCTCAGTCAAAAACTGGTCATGTCTTTACTTCTAGTGGATTAGATAATTGTAATACTGTCTCTACTGGTCTCCGTAGCTAATCGATTGGGCAGCTGCACACTCATCCAAAATCTTGCTGCTAGAGTCCTAACAATAGCATGAAGTCCTAAAGTCACTGCAATAGTTCCTTGTTTGTAAATGGTAGATTTAAAAGGGTTAGTTTTCTCTCTATGAATAACCTTTTGTCTGTAGGCCAAAAGGTTAATTTCTGGTTTTATCTGACCCCGCCACCCTTCTTCATCATATTTCCTATGTTCCCTACATGGCATGTGGGAAACTGCAAATAAGACGTCTTATGCCTTTGGTCTTCTTTGACACTCTTCCACATTGCTAGCCTTGCAGAGTACAGTACTAAATAGTCTTTCTGTCAACAGATCCTCCCACCATAGCTGTGGACCTCTGTATCACCTCTTTAGTTGCCATGGGCCTCTTGGCAGCTTCTCTGATAATACTTTCCTTGCCTGGCCTGCCAGTTTATGTGGACGTCTATGTCTTGGTATGTTTGCAGTTTTGCCATATTCTTTCCATTTTCAGATGATGGATTGTCTATATTTATGCAAGGATTAAATTACACACTGGGTGAGTTATTCATTTATTAATTGTAGATTTTAGGGGGTATCTACACAATAAAAAAAATGCACCACACTTTGCAGATATGCAATTATAAGAAATCTTGAAGACCATGTATCATTTTATTTCCACCTTATAATTATGCACTTTTTTCTGTTGGGCTATCTTACAAAATCAATTACTTTGCAATCTGTGGTTGTAATGTCTCAAAATATGAAAAAAGCTCAGTGTGTATGAATACTTTTGTAAGTAACTGCATATAACGTCTATGATATAAATTATATCCGGTTTGTCAGCAAACAGATTGCAGCTCTAAAGATCGATGTCATCCATCACTGATTTACCATAAATCCAGGAATATGGACTTTATTTTGCTCTTATTATTTAGCACTATCTTCACCTTAAAAAGTAAGTAATCCTTATAGGGTCAGAAAAAAGGAGGGGGTGGTAACCCTTCCCCACCATCCCCTTTAAATATATTACATTCTGGACTCATGTTGTTCTGTTGTCAGTTAACAATGAACTCAGTTAGCCATCTTTTCAATATTTTATTGTTTAATTATGTTGCAAATCATTCCAAAGCTTTTGCAATGCCCACTGTATAAAAGCTTAGTATGATTTCTTAAACACTTTCTCTCAATGCTCCATCTAACTATGCATAACTTTATTATATAGTAAAAATATATGTTGATAAACCACTGAGCCCCAAAACTTTGTCTAAATTCACACATTATGCAGAATCAAACCTTCTCAGACAGTTTGACTGTTATTTTTTTTTTTTCACTTCTTTGTGACACTTAACATGCAGTCTGTTGCTAAAGTAACTAGAACATTTCTTCCTCATGTTAACAACATTGTGTGAAATATTTCTCAGCACAGGGGCTTAACTTTCTCTTTTTTTGCCTCATGTCTAGCTTTGGCCACTCTGCTGCCATCCAGACATGGCACTGATACACCCACCATGAAGATTAGGGGAAGATTTAGCTCCTGTGCCAGCCTCGCTCCCTGTGCCATGCCATCCCTCGACGCAGCGGGGGGTCCCGTTTGGCATGGCAAGGTGAACTAGCCTCTGATTGATGGGCAAGGTTTCAGCCTGCTACTGTGCTCCCTGAGGCTCGTGCCTCCTTTTCCTTTCTCCCACTGCTGTCTTGGCAGCACCATCCAAATCCTCCTTCATACCAGGCAGCCAGCTAAAGCTCCTGGTGGGCACATCAATTACAGAGTGGCACCTCCCCTCTTTTCTCATGTCTATCTGTGGGTTTGTCTACTGTCTCAGATGATGCCAATCTGGTCCCTCTCCATCTCCTCTGCCTTCTAAAGCTGTCTCTTGTGACTGTTGTTTTAAACTCCTGTTCATAAATACAGCTTCACATATGCACAAATGCACATGTATTCATGCTCACACTCTCTGCTCCCTCTCACAGGCAGGTCACAATGGTTGGTGGGAAAACCCTCCCCAGAGAGCACTCATTGCCACAGGCTCAGCTGTACAATAGGCTCAGGTGTGTGTTTGCAGTATGTGCTTGTGTGTGCAAGGCATGACTGCCTTTACAATTTATTTCATTGGACTGTTTAATTAGTCTAGATTTAGTTATTATTATTATTATTATTATTTGATTCAAAAGTGAAAAAAGTAAGAAAGAATACAATCATCAGCTATGATAAAAAATAAAAATAAAAAATAAAAATTAGGATAACATTTATTTCAACTTGCTTTAGGATTTGGTTGTTGTTAGCAAACATAAGTTATTTACTTGCAGCACTGCGCCATCTACAGTATTCATGAAGTCATTGTCTTTAAACAGAGCTTCTTTTTCCCAATAGGGCACTAATAATAATAATAATAATAATAATAATAATAATAATAATAAATTATTATTATTATTATTATTATTATTATTATTATTATTATGTAATATAATATAGTATAAAATAAATGGGTAATTGAATATTCATTTATATGTCATAATTAAAATAAACTAAAAGTAAATAAAATAATTTATCTTTTTTTAAATTACAGTATTTTATAAAATACATTATTAAAAATAAATATTTAAAATTGGAAGTCATTACTTGTTAAAATCATGTACAGTTTTTTAAGTTTTTATTCAATTATTTGATGGTTCCTTTGATGCAGTGCACTATGACACAGATTGCAGTAGACAAGACTGTTAAAATTGACATCTGATTGGTTAAGCTGCACAGAAAGTCTACTTTACTCCATTTGACTTTAAAATGGTAATGGCTAATTCACATTCTGCCTATACTGCCTCCTCAACTACAAACCCAGTGCATATTGTAACTTTCATCATCTGTCCATCAAGGTTTCTGTTGACGTCAGCAGTCAGTCAAGATTTTTGTGATTTTTTAAAATTTTTTGTCCCTTGAAGAGGACAGATCAAATAATTGCTGCAGCACGCAACAATGATATTATGAAATAGGCTACATAGTGAAATAATTATACATACCTTTAGTAAAGGAACAACAAATGTATTATTAGCATATTTAGTTTATATGCAATCAAATATATATGTGTAATTCTTTCAGATTTTAAATACATATTGACACATTTGGATAATCATTAAATGAATGTCCTGTCTTGAGTTTTTGGACTGGCATACGTTTATGTGAAAGTTGTTTTTAGTTTAAACTGTGACAAAAGAAAATGAAATAATTGCTTAATTCTATCATCCAACAAAGAGACAAAACATATTTAGTAGGTATATATACATAATATCTTACAACAGCCTGTTCATAAATGCTGTAGAACATCGTAAGTAATACTGTCAGTAATACTTGATGTACTGACAATTACTTGCAGCGTTTTTCAAAATAAATTGTGACACTTTTGGACCTCCTTACTGCATCAGGCAACCTTAAAAGAAAAATACAGAGTGAAATATTTTCATATGCATCTATCGATCTATCCCCGCCTACAATTTAAAGTACCTGTTGACACATTAAGTTGATAATTTCATTTTTTTTTAAGTTATGACACTTCTGTTTAAAGTTTGTTTTTGTTTAAAGAAAAAATATTTAATGTTTTATTTGCATAGGTTAAAAAAACATTTATTAAATATCATGACTTTTAAATTATACTTTTAAAACTGTGTACACACTCGTTTAGGATTGTAATTATAAAATACATCAAACTAATCAGTTCATGTTTATTACTTCTTTGTTGTTTTTCAAATTTCAAACATATATTTATTTTATTGTGGCTCCTTTAGATCTCCAGACTAATATTGTCTTTTGTGACAGCAAAAACGAAATATTTCATGTTGCTAATTTATCCACCTACACACAGACAAAGTAAATTGGTTACATGTGTTTCTTTTTTAAAGGGATTCAAAATGATGTACAAGTTTACGTGAGGCTGAAGTATACGTCTAAGTAAAAGCCTGTGTTTATTCCTGTTTTTAGGAGAGAAAGTGCGATGTGTGTGCTACGGAAGCTCAAGTGGGAGGAGTGGGGAACTCGAAGCGTGCTCCAGAAGGGAAACAATGGCGGCTGGGCCTGGTGTTTCTCTGCAGGGTGGCAGTCCTGCCAGAGAACTTTCTATTTCAGTTCAGCAAGGATCAAGTCAAACTTTCGGAGAACGTATAAAAACAGAAGATGTGACAGGTGCGCACTTCTCTTTATTTTTATTTTTATTCTAATTTTAAAGGAAGTAACAGCGCTAGTTGAGGCTACTAAGGCTAGCTATTGCTAATAGTTCGTCTATCCGCGTAAAGCTGCTAACCTTTCCTGGCATGTCTTCAACTTATTAAAAATATATTTTGTAAAGTACAAACGTATACCAAAAAACAAAACAAAAAAAAACAAAACAAAAAACGATTAGTCAGTCTATTTTGTTGTTAGTCAGCGTGTGAGCTAAAGGCTAACATAAGCCATCAAAAACTTTATCTAAGCACCAAGATTAACACAAGGTAACACAAAGTTACGAAAAATAAATGTTTGTACTACACAAACAAGTTATTTGCAGTTATTTGTAGTGTTTATGCACTATATAAATACCTAATAATACCCTGTAATGTCATAAAAACGTGACACATTGAGTATTATTTGTCCTTAATTTGATCAGTTATTCATTGGCCTTGTTTTTTTGTTTTTTGTTTTTGTTTTTTTAAATCAGATACAATCTTGTAATAACACTGTGTTTGCTTGAATATCTTTCTGATCGTCAAAATTTTAGACTCTAATAGTCAAAGTAGACAGAAAACAAACTCAAGTGTTGTCACAGTTTGGTTTGGTTGTAAAAAAAAAAAAACGTGACTGTTTTGTTCTCCTTCACAACAAATATGAACTTTAACACTATGTCTAACGTTTGAGTATATTTTGTGTAAATAAAGAATGATTAACAAGAAAGAATATTTTTTTGGGAATATATAATTTGTATAGGCATATACAAATGTGACTATATAATATTTAATTTTTAACCAGCCGCTTTAAATTGAATAATTAAATCACTCCTCTATGAAGATCTATAGTCAAGTCAACTTTTTTATAGAGTGCATTCCAAACAATAGCTTTAAATTTGTTTTGCTTAAAAATTAATACAAATAACTAATGAGTATGAATACCCTGAAACACTAAATCATAAGATCTAGAAAAAAACAAGTTCATAGAGAATAAACAATACTAAAGTAAGATCATTGAAAAAAAAAAAAATCATGAGAGGAAAGATAAAATGTATCCTAATACCTCAGTAAGCCTTGATAAAAGCTGTGGAAAACAGATACGTTTTGAGTTTCCTTTTAAAGCAAGCCATTGTAGTAGCTTATTTGAGTTCTTGTTGCAGATAGTTTGAGAGAGAGCATTCTTGAGCTCAATGTAAGATGTGGCCTTATGAAGTGAGCATTAGCCAACAGCAAAACATTATCTTGTTGATAATCTGAAGGCAATTGAGCCCATAGTCACCAATAAATCAACTGGCAAAACCTTGTGCAGTAATGGATTGTAATTTCCTGCCTATTGCTATAGAACTGACATATAAAGATCTGTTTTAAGTTTGGCTAAATTCTTCAGAGAAAATGCTGTTGATTAGGCTGAAATGAGCTTCTTAGCATCAGCTTGACCCACTCTGTTTGGTTGCTGAATACCCAAAGATCACCTTCCCCACAGTCAAGCACAGAGGTGGAAACATAATACTTTGGGGCGGTTTTTATTAAGTCAACGGGTACAGATTAATGGATGGGACCACGTATCATTAAAGTCATGATAGAGAGTCTTATTTCCTCAGCTAGGCGATTAAAGATGTGTCCTGGAACTATTTTCCAGCATGACGATGATTTTTACAAGTATCACCAAGGGAAATGGTTAAAGAAGGTGTACAATAAGATGGAGTGACCTCGTCAGTCTCTATAAATCAGTAGAGAGAGCTAGAGCTTTGAATTAACAATTGGTAACTAAGATCGTCTGTAAGGGGACAAAATTCCTCCAGAGATGTTTCCCAACCTTGTGTCAAACTACAGAAAATGTCGGAATGGTACGCCTGGCAGTAAAGGTTTTTTTCTTCCAAGTTCTAAATTGTATTTTATAGGGGGATCAAACACTTACTTCAGTCAATGTGACATGCAAATCAGTTTTCAACTTGGTTTCTGCTCTGTCTGCATTAAAAGAACGCTACCATCAACGTTCAAAATTTGCAAATAATTATGTACCCCTGCCGTATTTGATTTAAATGTGTGGGGGTTTTTTCCGACCTAAATTAGATTTTTCTATTGTCATTTTTTTAAGCATCTATTTGTTTTCAGAAGCAGAGAAGCAGAGTCGCATGGCTGCTCTGCTGGAGAGGCTTCATGCTAAACACAATGCTTCACGGCCATGGGAGGGGACCATCAATGTTGTGCGTCAGGCAATGGTGAGACGGACGCACCTTTCGCTGAATTATCTGAAAATACGCAAAAAAAAAAAAAAAAAAAAAAAAAAAAAAAAAAATCAAATCTCTAACAGTTTCTAACCTGCTGACATGAACTTTCTAGTGACTTGCTTTCAGTTTCTGTTGTATAATTTGTTTTATCAAATCAATGTTTGTCATTTGTTTGCCAGTGTTTTTTAGACAGGTTAAGACGTCGCCTCGTGGCAGAACTGTGGGCTAAATCAGTTAAACATTTTCATGTCTGACAATCAAAGGGTGTTGGCTAATTGGGAATTTTTCTACTTAGTCTATGAATCAATGTATGGAAAAACTGAGCGAACAAGTTCAGATATCTTGAAAAATTACTGTTATCCCACAGCAATGCCAATGTTTTACTTATTCAGCAACAACAGAGACAACCATCACTGTGTATTTTTTGCATGCTCATTAAGGCCAATAACAGCACAAACCGATATTAACTGTAATAATATACCGCTGTAGTAAATGTGTTATACTATTGTTAGGTTTAAACCCCTAACATTTTACATGCAACCTGCACAAAAGAAGACACAGAGAATTAATGCTTTTTACTTGCAAGGAGAGTGCTCGGAGACTGCTCAGTTACAATCCTCCAACTACTCTGAGGCAGTCTCCGCTCTCCAGGCTTTTTATTAGAAGTGGGAACGCCCTGGTTACATGGAGCTTCAACTTCTAAGGGGAAGGGTAAAAACCAGTTACAACCAGTTGAAGCTTGCTTATCTCACATTCCTTACGTATAATTTACATACGTTATCTCAGTGTCGCTTCTGCATTCATTCATGAGGCATCCGTACCTCCCCCACGTGCAGCGGTTGGTACTGCTTGCACTACCTCCCACAGCTGCTGTCTCCTGGAAACAGTTCTCAGAACATATTTCATAACAACATCATATATCATCACATCAACATTAAGAAACATAGTAAAAGTAGAATAACTTATGTACACTTACTCTAACAACTATTTAACCTGAAAAAAAATCTTTTTTTTTTTAAGAATTAGCAAATTGATCTTTTTCTGACCACTTTGTATCTCAGGAGAAACGTGGTGTGGTGAATGAAGCAGGTCATCAGCTCCTGCTCAACTGTTTGGAGATCCTACAGAGAGCTCTGAAAGGTGAGGGTGTTGACCTATTTCAAATTATAACCTTTCCTTTTAGAGGTAGGGAAAATTAAACCTTGTTCAGTAAGATAGCTTAGTTTAAGAAAATAGACGCACCAGTCAGAGATTTCTGGTCACAGTTTTTTGAAAGCTCTGACCTGCTGATTGTGATTTTAGACAATTTTATTTCTCTTCTGCACTATGTCATAAAATATTCAATTTTGTTTCTGAAAGATCATTTAAAAAATAAGCAACTCTTGTCTTCAATTTAATATTTGAGGAAAAGGTCTGATTTCCTGTCATGTTAAAACTCTTAAATGACTCGTTTAGTTTAGTTTTAGTTTTTTGTATACAGGAGCTTTAAGAATGTTTCTTTGATTCATCATGAATCATTTACATCAGAAACAGAGGAGATATCACACTGTGTTTTTGAGAGAGAGCAGTTAGCGTTGCACAACTCTGCAGTTAAACAGTGTCTCACATTTGACGCTTTAAACTGTCTTTATATTAGTGTTTCGGACTATTTGGCATTACTAACAGCAGTCTCTGTTTATTTCCAGGAGAGTTTGTCTGCCTTTATCTTAACTCTAAGTTTTCTAGAAGACTACCAACATTTCCTAAACCAGCATTGTACTGTGATAGACAAAATTGGACTCTTCAAAACACTAAAACAAAACAGCTTTTCTGTAATATGTGCAACTTTCTGTTATCTGTTGGCATCTAAATCCCTGTTTTACCTGCCTGAATAAACAGCTGACATGTCTCGGTGGAAACAGTTTATGTTCAAGAAGGTTCTTATAGGTTTTGTACTTACAAAATTAATTTCGAAAACCTCACTAGTCAGTCCGTCCAGTTTTTTTCATAATTTCACAATCACAGAAATTCATGCAAAATCAACATATGCCCACATTTTTTCGTGTTAATGCATAATTGTGAGTTTGTGGCAAATTTTCCACAAAAACGGTCAAAAACATTGGGTTTAAGTGACTTCTAACTCCCACCTGCAGGTGGCAGTATTTTTGACTTCTACTATACTGCTACCTTGGCGAGTAACAAAAAAAGTCACATTTACCATCATACATAAGCACAAAGGACCAAGCATGGTCATGGGTTATGTCAGTGCTGATATCAAGCTATTTAAGTTCTTTAAAAATAAAAATGTTTGTGTGTCCAATCTGTCTGCTTGTTGTTTTTTTTTTTTAAATCTTTTTTCTTTTATATGTAGATTTTGGAAGCTGTTTAATGAGGGAAAAATGTTGCAAAATTCCTTGCAAATATTTCAAAAGTAGGACCACAAAATCAGTGATGTTGCAAAAAATCACAAAAACAATCCTGGAATGACTGACTAGTACTGAAAATATATAACTTAGAGTGTTCTTCTCTCAGTAATAACTTCCACACTGAAGAGTGGTATTGTCAGTTCAATGAAGCGTTCACTGTTGGAAAAAGGTTTTTTATTTCTAATTTATTTATTTCTAATTTTCTGATCCTCTTTTCTCCAGTCTCATCTCTCCCCTCCATGACAGATCGTCTTGAGTCTATTGCTCGACAAAACATGTGAGTGTCATACACTTTTTTTTTTCTTGTTTACCTTATTCTTGCTATGTTTCTTGTTTTTGTTGGTAAGTTGGAGCATGGAAGAATGTAAAAATGCCCTTTCAGGTTTAATTATTTGTTTCCTGTCTCTGTAGGTTGGGCTCTCATCTCAGTCCAACAAAAACAGAGTGCTACATCACGTCAGATATGTTTTATGTGGAGGTGCAGCTGGACACTGGTGGTCAGCTAGTGGACGTCAAGGTTGCTCATCAGGGGGAAAACCCAACGGTTGGTATATTTCCATTTGACTTTATAAAGAAGTTTTTTAGATGCTTTAAATGTCTGCAAAACCTCATATATGAAAATTAATATCATTTTATCTTATTTTTTTTTTCCCAGAGTTGTCCTGAACTTATTCAACATCTAAGGTTGGTACAAGCAACATATACAAAACTTTGGTATTTGAACACAGATAATAATGGAGATGTGCTGGTGCTTTGGGGTTATATTAATACTTGATTAACAGCCATCACATTTTTCTTCTTTAGTGAAAAGAACTTTGAAGCCTTTTCTAAACATCTCAAGGGACTGGTTGATTTATACCGACTACCTGGTGACAAGTAAGTTCCTTAGTACACTATGAAATGGTGTTTAAAGTGAGCTTTAATGTTTTAAATTGATACCAAAACCCCAGATTTGAATGAAAATCTTCCTAAGCTGAGTTCTTGTTGACTTGAGGTTTTGCTGCAGACCCTACACACTCAAAATAAAATTTTCTTTTGAGATCAGAGTGACCAGCATGGAGAGTTGTCATCTTTTCTTGCGCAGTCTGTAAAAGTGTGGAAATAAAACACCTTTGTAGGTCTGGAAAAGTGTGGAAAATGTAAATAAGAGTATGGGAAAATATTTATATTTGCATCCAAAAGACAATAGAATATTCTCTATCCCATTGTCTAAAAGTTGTCCTTTTTTTTCCTTTGCCTGATTCGTCATGTTTCTCTTCCCTTCTTCCCTCCCTTCTTTCCTTCATTAGTCCTCCTTTCTTCCTCGTATACCTCTCTCTTTCCTTATTTGCTTACTCTATTGCTTCCTTTTGTCCTTTCTTTCCTCTCTCCTTACTCACACCCTAACCCCCTCTTTTCTTGTGTTCTCCCTTCTGTCCTTCCATCCTTGTGCCTTACCTTTATCCGCCTCCCCTTCCTTATGTCCCACCCCCTTCCTAATGTATCCTTTATTCATTCCCATTCCTTTTTTCTTTCCTTCTCCCTGTCCATCCTCGCTTGTTTTCTTCTTACCTGTCTTCTAGTTTTTGTTTTTTTCCAAGGCTCCATCTTTAAAGACTGCCCAATGTAGAAACGTCTGTCATAAATTCATAATGAACTTTTGTATTTTATATTTTAAAATGAGGACTGGGGACTCTGGACAGTTTATTCTGGAAAAGTATGGAACAACATGAGAAAATAAAGCAAAAGGCAAATCAAGCAGCTCTGACGATCTTTTACTGGAGATGCACCAATCAAAGTTTTGTGGCTGATTCTTGATCTCTGTTTTTGTAAAGTTTTCTTCATAATAAGTTTTTACCGGTTATTATGAAATAAAGATTAAATAATTTGGAGCCGATTCCCACCAACCCAATTGTACAAATACTTTCCACTGTTTGACATCTAATGTGGCACGATCAAAAGTGTTTTTTTTTTTGTTTGTTTGTTTTGTTTTTTTTTTTTAACAAAAAGAGAATACTTGGTTTTGTTTTATTCTGTTTTTATAGAAAACACATTTAATCCTATTACTTTGATTCCTTTTGTGTTTCAGTAAACTGAAAACAAAGATGTACATTGCACTGCAGTCTCTGGAGCTCGATCTCACCAAGATGATGAACATGTTTAGGTAAGTTAACAGAAAAGCTTTTTGTCGCCTTGAAGATTTCAGAAATTGAACTGAATTGTGAAATATATGATTAGACAGTCATCTGAGTTATTGATCAGTCGTAAGACACTGTTGAATCATGTGCTTGGGTAATTCTTTCTTTTTTACTGACTTCTAGGTTGGCAACAAATGCTAATACAGTTAAAACTATCCTTCATGGGAGTGTTGGATGCTTGACTCCCAGGAGTGGTGGAAATCTGGTGTCTCTTCAGTGCTACGTGTCACCTTATGACATATTTGAGGTGGAAACAGGCTCCCAGCTCAACTTAACAGATAACAATGGCAAGTCCAGATATAAACAGTGTCCAGTAAAAGAACGATACCCAGGGTTCCTACACTGTCTTGAAAAGTCTAGAATAGCCTGTTATTATCTTTCAGGTCTGGATGAGTATCAAAAAATGTTGTTCTATTTGCTAAGGGACAAAAGTCTAAAAAGGCCCAATAATAAATAGAGTGGATTTCACTTTGGTTTATGTTAAAATTAAATGTTTTATCTTTGATTTGTTTCATCACACCTCGATTTTAACATTTTACCCAGTGGCATTTTGTTTTTTGACACTTTTTGCACACTATGACTGCATGATATTAGGAAAACATTCAAAAATATAGGTGAATATGGCAATAAGGATATGAATTGTAAACAAATAAGTAATTAAAATGCATTACTGTCTTTCTGCTCTGACAGATCTATCTAAGGATGGATTTGCAATATATTGTGCAACACTTAAAAACACTCATTTGATAATAAAAAGGGGCAATTTAACTTCTTTTTTGGTCTCTCAACAGCTTTAAATTCACGTTGAGCTGCAGTGGTCTCATAAATTGGGTCTAAAATGCGAAACAAAACACTGAAACTGCCATTTTTTTATTTTTACAAACAATAAAGGTACCAGTGTTCACAAAATGAGCTTTTAAAAAAATCTACATTTTGTTTCTTTTATCTATTCCTTATTTAAAAGGTCCAAATAAATTTTAAGAGTTGATCTAAGTTAGTTAGTCCAAATGCTACAAAGCAGTGAAATGTCCCTCCACCACACTCTAAAATCAGAACCCAATTTAAGCATTGTGAGTTTTATTATTTGTAGACTCTTAAGATAATAAGACTCAAACACTATTCATGTAGGTTTAAAGATAATGATGTTTTATAGTAAAATGTCCTAAATGATTTTAAAACTGCAGGGAAAAAAAAAAAAAAAAAAAAATCAGTCTGAGTAAGTACGACACTATGTAATCAAAAAAAAAAAAAACAGTGACGGAGCCCTGAATACCTGATCAGTGAGCTATGTGATTTGCTGATTGTTTGCTGATAGTAAATATCCAGGCAAACTTTTCACTTATCTCCATACGTGGACACTTCTTTTTGTAGTTCCACGTTCCCTGGGTGTCAGTGTCTCTGTGACAATCGAGGGAACTTCAGCTGTGTACAAGCTCCCAATTGCTCCACTCATCACCGGATCCCACCCTGTGGATAACAAAGGGTAAGCCAGTATGACACACTTGGTTCAGTAACTAACTCTAGCTGATACTCTTAGTCACACGTTTTTTGGTTATAAAAACATTACATCTGAGTGAAATTAGCATCATATATTTACTTTTTGCTTTACATTTAGCACACCATCCTTTTCCACTGTGAGCAACTCTAACAGCGTGGATCTGCCGGCCTGTTTTTTCCTCAAGATGAACCGCCCCATGCCTTTCTCGCTCTCCTTTATTCAGAGGGTTGGCAAGGCTACTTGTGAGTTTACCTTTATAAATACCTTCATTTGGTTGTAATGAATTTGTTATGCAAAGGTTGAGCTTGTTTTCTTTAACAATTTAGGCCTAAACCTTTCCTCTTTTTATCCTCCCAGCGATCTCAGTATTTGAGACGCCACCCACTCTCTCACCTCTTTACCAGTTGATTGTCCAGAGTCAGCTACAGCTTCTAGAGGAGGGAAGCTCTATGCCAGCCACCTTAAACAACATGCACTTTTATTCTGTAAGCTAATTTCTGTTTCCATCTAAATTGAACTTGTCGTATTCTTGTAATTTTGCTTGCCCATTTTAGTTATAAGTTGTATAAAACATACCATATGGGGGAGGTTTTTTTCTCCCCTAAAATTTTTTTTTTTTTTTTTTTAATGACTTCTTGTCAAAGTTTCTTCTACTCCTCTTGGTTGTCTTGTCTTTGTACACATTTATAGAATATACATTAAACACAGTGTAATTTAATAGTTTTTCTATATCCGGTACAAATATGTTTGACATTTTATAACCAGTGAGTATAATTTTTTAAAAAATTTTTATTCTTCCCCAGATCTTACCAGACCAACATCACTGTTATTTCCTAAATGGTGATGCACCAGTTCAAGATGGCCACTCATTACAAGGAGCAATGGTGGCCAAGATCCCTTTCCGCCACCCAGCGCAGGTTCCACTCTTGCTGGATATCATTCGTCACCAGGCAGCATACAACACCTTGATTGGCAGCTGTGTCAAACGAACATCTGTCAAAGAAGGTAACAATGAGATGTCTATATATGAGCAACCAACAACCTTCCTTTCTTGTTTGCGTTCAACTAAAACAGTATATTTTTAAAATTTTCTCAGACAGCGCGGGTCTTCTGCAGTTTGAAGTCTGTCCTCTCACTGACTCAAGTTTTAGTGTCTCTTTCCAGCATCCAGTCAATGAATCTTTAGTTTGCGGTGAGTAGCCACTTTGACAAAAACCTACATTTTCAGCATTTTTTTTTTTTTTCATACCATAAATTTCTAATTGTTTCATTTAAATCTCTGTGTTTTAATTGTTGCGATAATTAGGATATTAGAGGGTTCCTACAGTCTTGAAAAATAGGGAAAAAAATATGGAATTTGATTTGATAATTTAACAGGTGTGGCAAAATGAAAATTTAGTATGGAAAAATGTTCCAGTTTCCATACCTTATTTCCTTTTCCATTATACAAAAATGTCAAAATCCATATTGATCAAAAATGACATGCCAAACAAAGCATTAAAGTCTGTATTGTTTAATTTAAAGTTATCTTTAATTAATATCGAATAATCCATTCCAGATTGTCGTATTACTGTTTTTAATTTTGTCCAAATATAAAAGAAGGTGTAGCCCTTTACTACAGTGCCAGATTTTGCACTGCATTGTTTCATAATTTGTGAGCAGAGCAAAAAACTAGAAATTAAAACTCAACTTCTTTGTGCTCAAATGTCTATAATCTCAAGAAAAATCTAGAGGCAAAAATGTAAAAACACTGATCTAAAAAAGTATCAAATTTTTAAATGATAAAGACCCTGATATGTTGATTATGAAATGTAGCAACCAGAAAGGCTTTTTTCAGCTTTTCATTTATGCTCTTTAATTCATGAAGCACTAGTGCTTTTTGGAAGTTTCAAGGTGTAGAAAAAAACATATTGAATCGATTTTCACCTTAAATATTTATTTAACCTTTCTTTTCTTAGAACTTTGAAAACAAATAGATTCAAGTGAAATCAGAGTTCAGATTAGTATTTTGACATGTATGAAGTTTTTGAAACTTTTAGGTAAGTAATTTTTACTGCCACTGGAAATAATTAATTGTATTTTAGAATATATGATATTCAATAATAATTGATTCATATTTAATTTGAATCATTTAAAGCCTCTGCAATGCAGGAGAGTTGTTTGCTTTTTGTCTTGCTATAACACATAAGAAAACTCAAAGCATCTGGCTGAGCATTAAATTTAGGACTAAAGAATTTTTATCTCTTGAAAAATAGCTGATGATTGATTTAACAGAGTTTACTCAATTCATTTAGGTGTTTTTTAGTTATCTGGAAATCTGCAACAATTCAAGTAATCTCCACCAGCAAATTGATACAGACATCAGCATTCCAGCTTGCATATCAATTGTGACATACCTTTATTACATGATATTAATGTGAGGGGGGCTACCCATTGAATCCCTTTCTTTCTACCTTTCTTTTAGTCTCTTGCTGTGGCACAGCTGTCTTAGTGAAAAATTTACAGGACAGTATGGCATATCTTGGCCACGCTGTAGCCTGGCTCCACGCATTTGCAGTGTTCCTGAAGTGCTTAATCTTCTTTTTAAAACTTGCACATGGTGAAGCTCATGTCAAGCTCGGTCTTCCTGGGCATTTGGTAAAAACCAAAATGAGTCCAAATGTTTGCCTTCAGCGAAGATGGGGCCGGTTGAATCTTTCTTTCATTTTTGTAGTTTCCTCTTTGTTTTGTTGCTTTTTGTGCATGCATACGTTCCAATACCAGCTCCTTGGTGACGTCAGGACGTCTGACGTAGTTACAGAAAGGAAGCCAACAGCCAGCAGATTTGTATTGCTTTTTAAAATTGATTTTGGGACATTTTATATCAATTCTTAAAGCTGCAGTATGTAACTTTCATGAAAATATATTTTTTACATATTTGTTAAATTTGTCATTATGTCGTGACAGTAAGACATAATCTGTGGAAAAAAGAAAAAAAAAAAAAAAATCAAGCTCCTCTGCCTTCTCCCAGTCCTAACTGCAGAAGTACATCACTGAGTCAGAAACAACCAATCAGAGCCAGGAGGAGGGTCTTAGTGCTGTCAGTCACCCTCATGTATGTGCCGCTTACACCCTCCACCCTGCTCTATCATAACAACATAGCCTGCCATTAATGCTAAGGCTAGTTAGCATGGCCACCGATGATGGCAGATAAACAGTTTTCCTGGAACAGTAAGTTATTTCTTCTCCATTAACACATTTAGCAGCACGTACACAAGGGTGATTGTCAGCACTAAGACCTTCCTCCTGGCTCTGATTGGTTGTTTTAGGTCGGGAGTAGTGGATTTCTTTTAGACAGCAATAGTGACTCAGGGAGGAGGTGGAGGAGCTCGATCTTTTCACAGATTATCTGTCTCATAACATACTGTCACGACATGGTGATAGTTTTAACAAATATGCAAAAAACATATTTTTGTAAAAGTTACATACTGCAGCTTTAATTGTAGTAAATAAGAATCATGATTCTTATGTGAATTGTTTTTTTTAGTTTTTTTTTTTTTTTTGGCACACTGCCACCCTAAATGGAGTTGAGACTTGACAGTTTTACTTTCAGATGACTTTATCCAACAACTTCAATAAAACCTGTAGTATAAATTCCTGTAGTAGCACTGGTCACATAACTGCAGCATGAGATACATCCCAGCATGCTGTGTGTGCTGCACCTAATCCCCCATCTTTGTCTCCTTTCTGTGTTTTTATTGTTTTACATTTTTTCTTATAATGTGTGACTGTACATATAATTATATGTTGTTGTTAGCTGAAGAATCAGCAGTTGACAGTTATGCAACATCTTTGCTCACTGTAGGGTTTATTCACTTTTTTTTTAGCACAGAAAGTGAAATTGCAAAACAAATCCAAATACTTTAGCTGGTTTCAAGTTCTCTTTTCTCTCTGGCCTCTTTTTTTTTTCTAGTTGTGATGGAGGTGATTGACTCCAGACAGGTCTCCTGCCATTTGTATAAAGGACCATCAGATGCTTTGATCTGTACTGATGAATTCATTACTAAGGTGGTCACAAGGTAGGTTTTTTCTCTACCTAAATACATTGATATTGAAAAGTGCATTTAGTCGTAATTGTTTCCCCACCATTGTAGATGCATGTCCATTCCTGTTACCATGCGGGCCATTCGGAGGAAAGCTGAGACCATCCAGGCAGACACTCCAGCTCTCTCATTAATAGCGCAGACAGTGGAGACCATGGTGAAGAATAACCTTCCTCCCTCTGGTAGTCCCACCTACAATATGGTGGGAGGAGATGGAACTAACCCAATGGGACTACCTGGACTTACTGGTGGCAACACACCTACTGGTGGAGGACCACCTGGGGGACCTAATTTTGCAGGCCCAATCACTACTCTCTTTGGAATGTCCCGTGCAGAAAGGCAAGCTCAAGGAGACTGCCTGACCCCAGGAGGGGTGGCTGGCCAGCAGCAGCTGCAACAACAGCAAGGCCAAGGCCATTCAGACGACTACAGTAAAGTCACACAGAATCCCATTCTGACCAGTTTGTTACAGATAACTGGAAATGTTGGTTCCAGTCCCAGCTCCCAGAATGCACCGCAACCACATCAGACTCCACCACCAACTTCGTCCCCTGCCAGCAACACAAAGAGTCACCCGATGCTGATGAACCTGTTAAAAGACAACCCCACACAAGATTTTGCTGCGCTGTACAGCTCGAGTCCCTTAGAGCGACAGAACTCTTCATCTGGCTCTCCACGAACAGATAGCATGGGTGGTGCCTGTCCCGGCAGTAACACCAAGGGGAAAAAGAAGCGTCCTCGGGGTCCTGAAAAGGGTGGAGTGTTGCCTGGAGTGGGTGCAGGTGGTGGAGGTGGCGGTCTTGGTATGAAACCGCAACCAGGATCTTCCATGCCGCAGCACCATCAGCACCACTCAGTTTCTCATGAGGATGATTTCCACCGCAAGCTCCTCTCGATGGATGTGGACGCCTCTCAGAATTCTATATTTGACGTGAACCTCGCTGGCGATAGCCTGGACGCACACCACAGCATAACTCCAACACTTAGCCAGTGTGGAACCCCGCCACCTGGCTCCGGCATGGCTTACTCACAGACTCATGTCCAGTCTCAGCAGCAGCAGCCTGGTTCTGTACCGCATCGCATCGTCCGCCTTCCCAGTTCTGACAGCATCGGGCCCGATATCACAGAAATCCTACAGGAGTTACCGGAGCAAACAGGGAAAGGTAGCGGTGGGAGCCACGGGCAACCGGAGGATGGAGGTCCTTTGGGCACTCCCATCCGTGACTCATCCAGCTCTGGTCAGGGTAGTGCAGTGTTCGATTCGGCAGACATTTTCAATACCAACAGCAACGAAAACCCATTTACAGACGCAGCTGACCTGATCGCGGAGGCAGCTGCAACTGCTGCCACTCCCAACAGTGACTCCTCTTCTACGAACTTCTTTCCTGATGCGTCCGACTTCAACCCTGATCTTTTGACGTCAGGCCATGGCTTCTCTCAAAGCTACTTCGATGACAGCTCTCCGAGTGCTGACGGAGATATGGATTTGGTTAAGGGATTTGGTGGAAGTAGCCAGCAGAACACTCCCTCAGGAACTCCACAGAACCCTCAGCATGGACAGAGTACTCCAGAGCCCTCACTGAAGGACCCATTTGATATGGGGATAGTCTTTGGAGGCAGCAGTGGTGGTGGTAAACCACTTCTAGGGCAAGCTCCTGACTTAATAGACACACACAGCGGAGGATCCCAGAGCCCCCTCATGATGGGACTTGGTGCTGCATGTTCGGATTTTAAAACTACAGAACCGAAAGTCAAACAAGGACTCATACGGTCAAAGGATGAGAATGGGGGAAATGGAGGTAGCAGTTCTGGGATGGGAATGGGAAGCAGCTCAGCAGAGGGAAAACAGGTCAAGCGAAGCAGGACGCCATCCAGTGAAGGAAAGTCTAAAGATAAGCCCCCTAAACGCAAAAAGCTTGATCCTGATGGAAAGTCTCCTTCTCACAGCTCAGGGGGGCGACCCTACACGCCTCCTAGTGGTGGTTCGGGCTCTGGAGGAAGCATAAGCGGTGGAGGCTCCAAGTCTCCCGGTAGTTCTGGACGCTCTCAAACTCCCCCAGGAGGTGCCACGCCTCCAATCCCCAAAATCACCATTCAGATCCCAAAAGGTACCATCACTGGGGGGAAAACATCGTCCCATAGCGGATACACTTCCAGCAGCTCAGCAACTAGCAGCACAGGAGGTGCAAGCGGGACGAGCAGCAGCAGCAAAAGCCACCATTCACACTCCTCTTCCTCTGGGAAGATCAAGTCCAAAGAAGGGTCCATGACGCAAAGCAACAGCTCCAAGCCAGGGGGTTCAGGAGGTGGAGGTGGACAATCGCAGATGAAAGGATCCTCTCAAGGTATGGGTGTTGGTAAACCAGGATCGTCTCCAATCACTAAACATGGTCTGTCTGGGCCTGGGGGTACTGGAGGTGGAATGGGAAGTGGCAGTAAAATTAAACCGCAGGGAGGTAAACCTCCGGGTTCACTTATGAATCCCAACATAAAGCCTAACATCTCCCCTTCCCATTCCCGCTCCAGTAGCTCTGGTGATAAACTGTCTTCTCCAATGAAAATGCAGCAGTCCCAAGTTCCAGGAACTCCTCCATCTTCCAAAGCTAAGTCTCCGATTGGATCAGGAAGTGGCAGCTCGGGAGGATCCAAGTCATCTTCTGGCGGAAGTTCCCAAAAACCAGGTGGTGGGGCTTCTTCTGGTTCTACATCTTCGTCCTCCAGCTCATCCTCTGGTTCCATGAGCTTCTCTGGTGGATCCCAGTCACAGTACGCCAGCGGTGGAAGTGGAGGGGGAGGAGGAGGTAATGGAAGTGAAGGAAGTAGTGGAGGAAGTGGTGGAGGGGCAGGTCAGAACAATTCAAATAACCCCAACGCCAAAGGGAAGTCTCCCAGTAGAAACAAGAAACCTTCTCTAACAGCAGTCATAGACAAACTGAAGAGTGTGGGCAGCGGAGGAGTTGGGGAAGACGGTTGTGAGGTAGGGACTCCGGTGGGAGGTCCTGGATCAGCATCTACTCCTGGTGGTCCTGGAAATGTTCCCAGCGGACCTTCAAACGTTGGTTCTTCTAAGCATTCCTCATCCTCTCAAAGCGGAGAATATAAGCGGGAAAAGTCAGACAAGGAGGGAAAATCAAAAGTGATGGTCTCAGGGGGTAGCAGTGGAGATAAAAAAATGATGGACCCAAAAACTAGTGGGTCAGGTGGAACCACCCTGGCCAAAATTATCATTAGCAAACCAGACGGTGGCTCGCCAAGCATCAAGGCCAAAGTGACTCTCCAGAAACCCGGGGAAGGACCCGGAGATTCAATGCGTCAACAAATCTCCGGCCTCAAAGCATCCCCTCTCTTCAGCGGCTCCACTCCGAAGCACGACCGATCGTCGCCCAGCCACAGCCGCTCACCGGGATACACCCCTCTGAACCAGGACAGCGAGAGCGAATCGGGCAGTAGCTCAGTGGCCGAGAAGTCCCACCAGAACAGCCCCAGTTCAGACGACGACCAGACGGTGCGGCCCCTTCCCCCCCAGGACTACATGAGCTCCATCCCCCTCAGCTCGGGCGAGAAACACAAGAAGCACAAGAAAGAGAAGAAGAAACTGAAGGATAAGGAACGAGAGAGAGACAGAGACCGAGAAAGGGACAGGGAGAAGGAGAAAAAGAAGTCCTCCATGTCTATGGGGTCTTCTTCACATTCAACAAAAGCAGACAGTTGGTCCCGGTCTCCCATTTCAGCTTCAGATTCATCACTCTCCATGCTCGGTTCGGATCGTCCATCACGGTCAAGCCCGATGTATATGAGAAACGAAGACGATGACCTTATGGACTCAGCCCTCACAGGCGATTTTTAAAGGTTGCTTTTAACATACAAAGTTAACTTTTATTTATTCAGCTCAAGCCACAAAAACTGAACATGACCAGTTAAAGCTATGCTTTACCATCAGTGTTTACTGTACAAGAATCATTGTGTTTTATCATGATTGGAATGCCAGTTTTTATGATGGTGGGCGATGGATTGCCAGCTACTTTTAGCTTCACTACAGAAATGGTTTTAAACGGTGTGCTTTTTAAAGAAATGAAGATTGTTTCAGAACATTTTATCTGTGAGAACGTGTCTTGTTGCATTTTGCGTTTACATTGTTACTATGTTGTATGCTGTCCAAAAAAAAATAATTGAAAGATCTGATGTAAAAGTATTGTTAAAGCAAGAATAAAAGTTTTTGCTTTAGTTGCTTTAGGTGAGGTCGGGCATTGTTAGATTATTCATTTTTAACTACTCTGTATATTAGTTTAGGAACAGAAGAAGGTTGCAGGATATGACTGAGAAAATAACTTTTTTTTAAAGCTGGAAATAAATGTTTAACTTCTTACAAACTCATTTTTCTTCTATATTCAACAAACTTGATTACTAACGCAGCGTCTTGTAAAAGTAATCATACCTGTTTGAATTCTCTTTGTATTATACCTGCAACTGGATGCCTTTCTTTTGGATTTTACATGACAAACCAACACAAAGTAGTGCATAATAGTAAAGTAAATCGAAAATTATTTACAAATCTTGATATTGTGTGCATTTAATTTTAGCCCACTTTTTTTTTTTTTTACTAATTAGGTCATTTATAAAACCAATTCCTTTGTCTTCTGTTTCAACTCATCGTAAGACTTATGATTTAAATCTGTGTATCTTAGAAATTGTGTCCACCTTCAGTGTCAAGCTGTCTCCATTAATACGGTTCCCTCTTAAGGAGAGTGTAATCTCCGTAAGAGAGAACCATATTCAACATCTGTTGGGATGGCATCATCAGAGCCAGGGACTTAAGAAGGCTAAACAAGATGAGAATGAAGGTTGGTTCTGTTCTGGAGACTACTGTGGAACATCTGGAGAGAATGGTGCAAAGAAGGATTCTTCAGAAAATTAAGGACAGCCCTGAGCATCCATTTAATGAGACTTCAGTCAGAGATTTTCTTCAGAGCCTCTGTAATACAGACTGCTACAGGAGATCCTTCCAGCCTGTGGCCATCAGGATCGACAACAACTATTTGAAGAAACTTTAATGAGTTACAACCTTTAATTTCCCTCTGGGATTAATAAAACACTTTTCAATTGATTTGAAACAAGAAACACTTCTTCTGTTTTTGTTTCTGCAGTTTTTTCCCCATTAGCATCTGTTTTTATTTTGAAAAACATTTTTGCTCCACAGGTGCTCCTTTGTGTTGGTCCATCACACAACATCCCACTAACGTTTTGTAGTTGAAATGTGACAATTTGAAAAGATTTAATAGTGATGGCCACTTTTGCAAGGGTCTCTTCACTTAATTTAAAGCAAGACAAATACTTTGGTGCTACCTATTGTGGCCACAGCTGGAGGCCACAAAGTGAAGCTCGATTAATTACATTTTAACTATGTAACACTAGATGGCAGTAGAGTATCAGGCCATTGAGCTGCCCAAACACTGGTGAGTTTAAACAAGTTACCTTCCAGGAACTAATTTTAACAGGTTAATTTGATTTTCACAATTGAAATATGATGAGGATGATGCAACCTCTCTAAGTGTGAGATAAGACATATTCAGTTGTACTCCAAGAAGGTAATAAGAGTTCAATCTTATCAGTTTATCAACAGGGTGTTATACAGATTAAAAACTGAACCTGTACAGGAAGTTTAATCTTAGTATGGATGTCTTAAACTCTACAGCTCTCACACACCTTTGTCAGACGCTATTAGGAGGAAGACGTTTTGCACTTTGACCATGAAGGTTGGTGAACTGACTCCTGACCGGCCGCTTTAATAGGTGTGTTTTAAAAGTCAGCAAAATTGTCTGTGGAGAACATTGCAGAGTTAAACAAGGAGAATAGAATAAGCAGAACTGACACTTTGCCAAATGCTAACGTTATAGCTCATTATGTTTAAGTCCTGCTACTCTGCAACTGCAGCTTGAGACCATTAAAAACAAAGAAAAGTCACCACTTTTTTTTTTTTCCACTGTTCTTAATATAAGAAATTTAGCAATAAGAAATCCTCCTGATACACCAGTACCCTTCAGACTTTGTCTAGATTATATCCATGTCCCTTTCTTGTCTTACTCTTTAATCCTTTTTTCAAAAATAGGCCTGCGTTTATAGGTCTGACGTATTTATCCGAGTTCACTATAAATGCTGATGTAAAGAACAGAAGACCAAATGCTTTAATCTGATGTAAAAATATCATCTTTAAGGCAGGGTTTGTTGCTCTAGAATGTCAATGTTGTTTTCATCAACAATGCTAAAGCACTACAACCTCATAAACAGCTTCTGAGTAGAAGCCTTTTTCTAGAAACCCTTTCAAACAAGCCCCACTTGTTCAGACTTTTTCTAATCGTATAACCTTGGACTTTAATTTAACATGCTAACCGAGACCTGTTGCATTGCATGGCCTGGCCATGGGGTGGGTTTTTTTGTTTGTTTGTTTTTTGATTTTTTGCTTAGATATCCACTCCTGTGAAGCTTAAAAGCTGTTCTAAATGTTTTCTGCCTATGAATCTTTTCCACTACAGAATGATGGACTCATTTGAAGGGGGCTTTAACCCGAACCAGACTTAGGGGCTGTTACAATTGCTTCTTCAAGATTATTGCTGATGCCTTTCCTTCTTTGCATTGTGTTAACACACACTGTTTGCCCTAAAAACGATAAACTGTAAAAAATTCCGCTGTTATAAAAGCATTCACACCTGGGGCTGATCAACTGATTAAACTCAGCTGATTAGCAGCACCTGGCTGCTGTTTTCCCTCCCACATCCCATGGAACCAGCAAGGCTGTTTTTTTCCCATGACTATTATTATAATGGTGGAAATTTTTCCCCCAATGACTAAGTTGAAAAGGTGTCAGGTAAACATGTAAATGTGACAAAAAAGCAAAAACAGAAGAAATATATGAGGGGAGAAATTGTCTTTTTATGGCCCTGTGTATGACATAACAGTATTGGAAAGTTCTGCCCCCTTAGCTGCATGTTTTGGTGTTCACATAAATACCATGAGCTGCATTCAGCAAATTTCCACCTCCTTCCAGCTCATAAGGAAGGGCTTGGAGTTCATGGCTGTTGAGGAGAAGTACAGCATGGAAATAACCTCTCAGATATGCTTGTAGGAACAGCAAGTGAGAGGGAGGGCAGGGATTTGCCAGTTAGTTAAGCTTTATGGATGCACCAAGTCAGCTTTCTGGTGAAAGAAGGAGCAGAAAGGAAGAGGAAGTAAGAAAAAAGGCAAAGGAGGGGAAGAGAGTCAGGATTTATTTTCAGCCTTGGAGTGCTGCAATTTAAAGTAAGTATACTATTATAGCATGAGGGTTGCAGACAGATACCAGTACAGTCATGGCTTTAAGTATTAAGCCGCAGTGCAACATTTCAGCAATGGTTCAGCCTGCTGTCTGAGCCTAAGGGTGACATTTAAATTTGATAAAATATTGGAAAGGTGTTACTGCGCTAATTATTAGTGATGCTGTGGGCCTAGACATGTGGAACCCCAGACTAATGATTGCTCTGACAAAAAGAAACCCCAGTCTAATGGACTGTGACAGAAAACTAATGCAGCACTTGTGGGAGGTGGGGGTTCAGTTGCTGTAACTCAATAATACTAAAAAAATAATGATTAATTTGTTGATGTTTTGTGTTGTAATTTGGTACATTTTCCTTTTTTGACTTCACTTGCTTTCTGGGAGCACTTTATGGTTGCGTGGGCTTCTGCTCTGAAAAATGAGTCCCCTGTATTGCATGAAGCTTTGGATTTATGCTGAGGCAGACTGAGGTGAGTGGCTGTAAAAACTGTGATGCTGGTGAAACATCAGCAAAACTAAGGGAAGCATAGGTGCACCTCAGTTCGCTCAGCATGTTCAGACAACACAACACATTTCACTTCAGTTACTTTCCTTTTAGGAGGATATTTGACTAAAAACCACAAATAAAATGGATCAAAATTAAAATTATAGCCCATTATGACTGCATACTTAATGCAAGCCTTCCAAAATGATTTCTGATGCAGGTTTGGTATCATTGCTTTGTTGAAACACCAAACTGTGTCCAGGTTTTACCCATTTGGCCAAACTGTGCCCCTTAGAGTCAACCAAGAAACAGGCGCCTTCAAACACAACAAATAAGCAAGCCAAGTGTCTCCGGATTTTATGACCAGACGAGACAAATATTGAGCCATTTAACCTCAATGACAAGAAGGATGTTTGGAGGAGTAAATTTCAAATTTACTGCAAAAGCATATAAAAAACCCAACAAAAGTTGACTAAAGTGCTTTAAAATTTCACAAAGCAAACAATAAAACAAACGCAGAACTAAAGAATTTGTAAAATATAATAGAATGTCTGAAATACATATAAAAAATAAAGAAATAATTAACACTCAAAACAACAATTTAAGGTCTCATACTCTACTCAAGTCATGTTTGAAAGTTTAAGGCTTTCAAACCTAAGAACACTGTACCTGCTGTTATGCATATTCATGGCAGCATCATGCTGTGGGACTGTTTTACTGCTCGTCGTGCTGGTGCATTGCACAAACCAGGCGAAATGATGGAGGGGATTTTGTTTCCCTCCAAAATTCTTCAGTTTCACCTCAAATCATCTGCTGGATGGCTGAGACTTGGACAAAGCTGGCTTTTCCAACTGGATAATAATCAGAAACACAGATCAAATCTGGGTTTGGAACAAATAAGGTGGGCTAATATCAGACTTCTGGAATGGTCTCAATTTCACACCTAATAAAAAAATCTGTAAACCATGTGCAAAAGCTGGGTCTCTGCCTGGAAAATAACCAATCTTAATGGATTCTGCTATCATTTCAAGCTGGAACAGGAATAGTTAAGTGAATCATTAAAAGCCCCAAAATAATATGACATGGTGATTATATTAATGCAAAATGATGATTTTATGTGAATTTCTGACTGGAACTGTTCAGATTTAGTAGGGATTTGATACCATGAACATGTCAACATTTCACGTTTCCCTTTATCATTGCAATTTTTTCTTTTAGAATGTCAATGTCAGGACCTAAATATAAAAAAAATACACTGAAAAATGTAATAACTGAAGGTTAATTTATTTCTGGCTTTCCAGATAAGTGGTGAACATTTCTGTTTCAGTTGATGCATTGCTCCAACTCATGCCCAGTGGACTCAGCTTTTGGGTCTTTGGATGTAATTCTGAGCTGCAACAATATTCCTAAAGAGGGTCTTGTCAGGTTTTTAGATAAAGTATAGATTTTCGTAGCCAAGTTAGCTCTTCTACATGTTAAATCAAACTAAAAGTAACCACAGCCAGATGTTTAAAGACTCATATCTCTGCCAGAGTTAGTCACTCAGCTTGTGCCTTCCTCTGGTTTCTGCTGACGGCAGCAACATTTTTCAAAATAATGCCAAGACACATTAAAAACTAATAATCCCAATAATCCCTGCAGACCTGGTACATGAGTCAGCAGTTTGCAGTGCCAACACCTTTTGGCATGTCAAACACAAATTAGAATGTCTTCCTGGCCCATTCTCTTTGCCTTGTCCTCTCCTCTCACGAAGAGTCTCAGGTAGTGATGATCCATCATTTTAAACATCTCTTTAGGCCATCATGACTAAGTCAGTCCTGTATACAGTTAAAAGCAAACATTCGTTTTGGGGGCTTACAAAGACTTAACTGGGTGATATCCCCTCCTCCAAATAGGAACTCCTTTGGGAGACTTTCTTTAACGTTTTAGTGACATCGGAAATTATGTTTCTTTTACTAAACCTAAAATGTAATTGATCTACATCAGAAATATTTCTGTGATTCACATACATCTTCTGTTTGATTCAAATATCCTTTCTAAAGCCATTTAGAGAAACAAGTTTTATTATTTGTGCTTCACATATTCTTTCAAACAGTCCAGGAAACTTAAGTTTGACTTTACTGAAAAGTTTTCACTTGACTCAGAGTGAGTTACTTGGACCGGAGTCCTCTCTCCATGTGGCAGTGCATGCCTCTGGGAGGGGCTGATCAACCAGTCAGAGACAGTCTTGGGTTATACAAGAGATCCAGTCAAAAAAAAACAAAACAAAACAAAACAAAACAAAAAAAAAACTATTATTTTTTACAAACAATATTCTTTAGACTATTGAGACCAAAAATGTCAACAGTCTATTTCTTTATCCAATGCTTCATTCAGCCATAGTAACTGATGCGTGGTGCTTTTTTTTTTTTTTTTACATTCAAAGTCCCAATGTTCAAATTTGCAAACCCCCTTCTATTTATTAAATAAATTGCAATCAAAATCCACCACCATCATCAAAATTTAAGCTACGATCAATATGTGTTGTTTCAAAGCTTTCTAAATATATAAATTTACAAAACAGGGCATTAATATAAGAGAAACCTTGACTAATGTTAACAGGTATTCAGACAAAACTTTTTTTGAGCATGACAATCATAAAACTCATAAAAACAATCATATTTTAAAGATTTTCAGACACCCACTGCTTGGAATCAGAGGTGACTTTTAACACTTGAAAGTCTGGTGAGAGTATTTTGAAGGGACGTGAACATTTTTCTGTTAGGTAGTTATACTGATTGCTAACACTTTAAATGTTCTGTTCTTAGTACATGTTTCACACAGGAAGGTCACTGATGGTGCGCTGCCTCCTCCCAGTGTTTCCTGTGTTGCCTTCAGTGTAAATAACTGGCCTCTACAAATCTGTTGACACTTCATAAAACAATGTTTACACAAACCGCTATGATGGTTTTTGAAATTTGGCGGTAGAAGTTCACTTTAGTCTTTTTCCCTTTTTGGAGTAACCATTAGCTTTAGCCTCCAGCACCTACGAATCTGGATTTATACTGGCTAAGGACACCAAGAGAGCTATCTATTTACAGGTAAGATATTAACTACTTCTAACCTTTTAACAGAAGTTCACTTAAATAATCCAGAGCCATCCGTTTAAAGAGTTAAACAAAGCATTTTAAATAAATCGTTTACAGTGTTTAGTGTGTGTGAGGCTATTATTACAAAGGCTCCAATTTACTGTGATAAGTGTAGAAAGCACTGAATGTGTGTTCACATGTTCTAGTATCTTGTCATGACTAAATGCTGCCTAAATGAACAGGCAAGTTTTAAAGGATGAAACCTAAAAATAGCATAAAGGGTGTTTAGAGTTTAATCTTAATACTGTATACATTTCAGTCATCATATCCTCACTTCTAATTTAATGGTGTGACTTACAGCATGAGGCAGCCCAGACTAGGTTTATCTACTCTAATTAGGTCAAAATCATTTTCATATAACCCTGTTATGGCCTGGCAATTTAATTTATTTTTGTTGATTAGTTTTAATATGTTAATTTTGCCATAACCAGGTATGTCTGGCTTGTGTTTGCTCCAAGTCTGTTTATTTCAACTTAACACTTGGCAACACAAATAACACTGAATCTTTAGTTCATGTAATTTATTGCAAAAACATGCCAAATTCCAGGAGGGTCGGAGTCAGCGCTTCTCTATAAATAAGTCACACCCTGTGTGCTAACTGTTCTCCCTGGTGCTGATGTTTTTAATTCATTACAGGTATACAGCAGCCCCATGCAATTTACTTTTATCCTGATCCAAAAAGTTTAGAGAGCCATTTTAAAACCTTGAATAATCACGTGAATAATACCAGTATGGTGTCACCAGATATGATTTGCCCCCTTAGAGATTTCTTCTGTTTGTTTTTTTTGTTTGTTTGTTTGTTTTTTTTCCTCAAAATGAAATGTTTCAGAGCAAATCAATTTTACTATCAGACAAAGAGATCCTGGGTAAACACAAAATGTAGATAATTATTGCAATATCATTTATCAAGAGAAAAAAAACTACTCAAACCAGCCTGAGCATGTGTGAAAATATAATTTCCCCCTTGGTAAATCATAAATTAGCCATGATTAAGCACTTTTTTTTGCTTCAGTCTTACTTGCCACACACACCCAGACCTGATCACTGTCTGACCAGTAGACCAGACTACTCTCCAGTTTGCATTATTAGCTGTTTTTTCAACTGTTAACTTTATGTTTTCTCTCAGTCTTTTTTTTTTCTCTCCATAGAAGCTACATCTGGTCTGGCATTCTGTTGCCTGTGGTGCCTTCCTGGGGTGGGGCATCGGCTGAGATACTGCTGCCAACAACGAAATGTTCTCCTTCTCCTGCTATTAATTTTTTTTTACTTTTCATCAACATAAGAAGTACTCCTACATCCTTATCTGCTTCGTCTTCTCACCGCCCAGTTGGTCGTGGCGGATGCCTGCTCATGCTGAGCCAGGCTCTCCTCTAGGTTTCTTCCTGTTAAAGGGCAGTTTTTCCACCCCACTGTCGCTACATGCATGCTCAGCATGAGGCATTGCTGTTAAGCGATTGTCTACTGTCGCTGCTTTCTCATCCAGGAGGAGAGAATGCTGTCTCGATGCAATCTGCTGGGTTTCCCTAGATAGAAAACTTTTTAAAACTAATTTGAATAATGAACTGAACTTGATGCTCTGTTTGATAACTAGGATTAACTGGGTATGTGTGTGACTGAATTGAATTTTTTTTTTTTAACGGTGCCTCGATACGACATTTGTTATGAATTGGAACTATTTAGATAAACTGAACTGAATTGAACTGAAAACCACTTCTGATCAAAAAGAACACAAAGGCCCATCTTACAGTTCTTAAAAAAACATCCTGATGATCCCGTTGACTTCAGGGAAAATATACTGTCAACTGAGATAAAACTGAAACTTACAGAAGGTGTCTCAGCCCTCATATCTGCTGTAAAACTAACACCATATGTCAGAAAGTGAACATCAGGTCAAACAAGGCTGTGGTAGTGAGATGGTCTAGGACTGCTTTGTTTCTTTAGAGCCTGGATGAAATTCTGTAATTGGCAAAAAAAAAAAATAAATAAAAAAAATAAAAATGTTTTGGAATAAGATCATAACTCATTAACAGTTTTTGCAAATACCTGATAATTTTATTTAAAATTAAAATTTCCATTGAATTTACTCTAAATAAATAAATACAGACAGACAGACAGACAGACAGATAGACAGATGTTTTGATATACAAAAAAAGCAAAATCAGAGGAAACTGGTAAATACATATTTAAATCCATATGAAAACAAAACTCCCAGTCTCATTCTGATATGCTGTGCTGTTTCATAAGTGCTGGCAATTAAATTACACTTCTTTTGTGAACCGCAGGCATCAGAATGACACATATTGGGTTTTTTTTTTCTGGCCTGTTTCTTGTTCCTCAGTTATTTTTATGCTTTTCTGATAACCTGAAAGCTTCATTCATACACTTCTTTTGATTCACACCTATAAATAACTTCACAGCTAACCAGTTAAAAAAGCGCTGAGAGCTTAACATAGAACATCTTTCACATCGTAGTTAACGCTTTTGACACTTTTCCCTTTTCTTGCATGACAACACAAAGATACACAATTTAAAATTCGTCAGAGCGCTGCATCAGTAAAATCACAAGCCTGTTTCAGACATGAGCAAACACTTGCTGGTTACATCAGGAGAAAAACGGGCTTCTCGTATCGGGATTTGCCAGGTTTGTGTTTGACCTAGATTTAGTTGAGATCTGTAGATGTTCATTACATCAAAGAGTTTAAATGAGGCTTGCTCATTTAAATAGAAAATCAGCTTAACAATGAAACAGTTTTCACATAGCAGGCTCATAAACTTCAAGGAAGGCTGAATGACTTGAGGCTTTTTTGAAATTATTTTTGTCCTCATGAGACATGTGAAATATGCAGTTTGTCTTCTATTTTCTTTGTGATCTTTAAAAGCATGTTGCACTTGGCAGCCTGCACAGCCTCGACGACCACTACAGGACATGAAGTTTTCTTTTTATGGACATTTGCAGCGTTCTTGCTCTACATTGACTGGCATAATTAAATGAACTAGTTCCAGTTACTCTTATGATTCACATTGTGACTGCTCTCAGGCTCAGTTGGCACCGTTTTCTAAAACCTAAGATGATGTGTGATGACCCTGCCAGACTTGCCGGAGTTTGTACGGACTGATGCACATTCTCCGAGACACTGAAAAAATCACCTCAGGATTATAACACTTCTTGCACTGCCTTGTTGACATTCACTATCCACCCTGCAATGTGTGACCGTAGACACAGGTTAAATCCAAAGAAAATATTCAAGACTAGCTTCAAATGTCATTCCTTTAATAACCACTGCACCCTCACCAAGTACTGACAGCCCTGTAAAGAGCTGTGAAAAGCCTTGAAACAAATTCATTGTTTATTGCAGTAATAGCAAACTGAAAAAAATAGAAAAATCCAACCTTTTATTTGAGTACATTTATTTAGTGGGACCAATAATCCTTGTTAAGAAATAATTATCTTTTTTTTCTAGTAGCACAGCTTACATACCAATAAGACAACATTTAGTCTTCATCTGTAACATTTCTTTAAATTTCTGCATAAAGAGAAAGGGACGTTTGCCCAATCGTCTTTGGGCAATCTGTCTAAAGATTATCCAAATAATAATTTAAATAATCATTAAAGAGGGTTTATTTTGTGTTTGATGAACCAGTTCTGTGCTAATTTGGCCATGTTTAGCATCATTGTCCTGCTGAAAGACCCAGTGACAAATCAGTTTTTATTTTTAAAACTTCTGGTATTTCGAAGAGTTCATGATGCCATGCGCTCTAATAAGTTCCCATAAAACAAGCACACAACATCACAGATCATCCACCATACGTAACAGTGCACAGGAGGTGCTTCTCCACATATTAATCATTTGTCTAATGCCACATCCCCCTAGGGTGTTCTTGGTAAAAAGCGTAATGCTTTCCCCCACAGGTCAAAGCACTCAGTAGAGCTTAGCAAAAGCAACACATTTATGTTTCTGATGGTAGGACAGGAAAGGCTTTTTTTTCTAGTACCACTCCCAAAATGGAGCTTATGAGTTAACTTCAGTTCGATCCAGCATTCTGTCCTTTCTAATCAGGTTTATTCATCATGTTCTTTCAACCCCACCTCCCATTTATCCTCAAATATCCATCCCTTCCTCCTTCATCCCTACATCCATCACTGCTTACCTCTACCTCACTCATCTCTTATTCTACTCAACTCTCCTCGACCAATTTGCTTTTCTCTGCACTAAGTAGCATCTGGGGGATCTGCATTTGGTTCAGGAAATTGATGTCCTGAGGCAGAACATCTGTTTTGAGTGTACAAAGCCTCTCAATGGTTACACCAAATCAGTTAGTCCTGATCCCCTAAAATACCAAAAATTATTTGAACTATCACTGCTGTGTTGAGGTACTTCCCAGTGAAGAATTGTTTAGCATGTAGATAACAAATTGTGGTCGTATAGAGATCTGGTAACCCTAGGAAACCACTGATTTTTTTTTTTACCTCCTGTCTTTCCCTCTGGGCATGGTGGCAGTTATAAACTTTGCTCCTCCTCCAGCCTGATTTGTCACAGCACCTGATGTTTCAAGCTTTCTAATTATTGCTCCAGTCACAGATATGAGCAACAGAAGGCAGGTTCTTGCAGCCATTACAGACCTCATGAGAATCAACACACATCTTCCTTACTTGAGAAGCATGTTCTCGTGTCTTTCCCATTTTTAAGAGTGGTAAAGAGCAACAGCCCTCTTTGTCATGTCCTGTTTGTACAGAAGTGAAACAAGAAGTCGCTGATTTCTATTAAAAATATTCCAGACAGTCTGATGATTGGAACAGTGAAGTTTATCTTTTAGAAATGGTTGGGTTCCAATAAGTTTGGCATCAGTGGTTTTGGGAAAAAAAAAAAAAGAATTGTTCTTATTTTTTTGTTTTAAATTAATATATTGTTGATAAGATGAATTTATTTCAAAGCTCATTAAAATGATTCACAAGGGGTGCCAATAAATGTTGAGGGCTGAATATGTCTTTTTTCTATCTTACTTTTACAGATCTACAACCAACAAGAGAGAAAATATGTTGCATGTTGCAGTTTTAATGCTTCAAAATCTGAACAAGCTATTATGCTCTGCTTATATTTTAAATGGAGATTTGTTTATTTCCTTAAGCAGAGAAATGATAGCAGATTAAAAGACTGTTATAAATAAGACAGCAGCCAACACCATAAATTGCATAAATGGTTTTGATTGGCCAATCCTGGACCGGACCGAAGGGGACATCTGTTTGGATGGGAGGGGGTCCAGTCCCTCTCTGCCAGAGCAAATGAAAGATGAGCTCACAGATTTAGCTGGTTTCCAAGTTTACTTCAGCCTCTGTCCCGTTGTCGACTCAATGCTGCTTCCTCTGGGGCCACAAGAGGCTTCGTGTTTCATTTTTAATTTGATATGCAGAAGCAGTCCAACTCAGCCATTTATTACTGCAATCACATGAACATTAAATTAGAAAACCTGCTCTCTGTTGTCAGCGTTTTCATCCTTCAAGGCTTTGCAGAGGGTGTAGCACATTCACCTGGTGAATAAATTATTTTCTCTGGTTTTTCTTTAGAATACATGGGCATTGTAAGCACATTAATGTAGACTAAGTGAGGGAAATGGTAATGTAACCTAATTAATTTAATCAATCAATATAGCAAGCATTCACTCATTATGGAACCTGCTAAGAACTGGAAAGCCTTGCTAGTTTGACTTTAATGAGTTACATATTAATGAAATAATCAATCCAGCATTACAAGCTTAAGTTAAACAATTCTTATATTTAAAATTATATTTGAATAAACATTTCTAGCTGTGAGATTTGTATTTTTAAGGCAAGAACTTGTATAAATTTATGGCATAAATGTTTGACTAATGCATGCAGGACAGCCAATACATTCTTTGGTGTTTTGTCTAATACAATTAACTCATTGGGCCCCATGTGGTGTGTGCCCCTGGGACTGAGTTAGACGTGTACAAATGTAATTTACTCTCCTCCATACTCTTTGAAGTTGGGGGGAAATGAGATAAAGACTACATTTGTATCAGCTAGGCCATTTCACAGGATTATTATTGAAATCACAAATCTGCATTCAATGTAGAAAATTAAATATGAATATGTAAACATATAATATGATGTATTTAAAATCATACCAAAAATGTTTATTTGAGTCACAAATCTCATTGTGAATGTGATCCTCAGACAGACACAAGACAGCAGCCCCCCATAGAAAGTCCACCTGGCTCAGTGCTTCTGTGTTTAGCTGTGTCTCTTTTCTGTACAAAGGCATTGTTGAAGCAATTGTTGCTACTACTTTGTGTGCTCATTTTTTTAGACCCACAGGAAGTAATCTTGGCTCACTGCTTCTTTGTTTAGCTGTGTCTCTTTTCCACATAAAGTAAGTGACAAACCCATTGTTAACATTAACTCTTTGTTCACTTTGTTTTTCGTTCCTATAGAATTAACTCCAGGACCAGAGCTTGTTTCATTTGAGTTAAACTCAGGCATCTCTTTCCTGTCCTCTCAACCCCCAGCCAGATGCATCAAATGGCCAGTTGTTCTCACTATGCCTGAGGTTTCTTTCTGTAGTTCCTGTTGACTGTTGCCAAATGCCTAGTCAAGATGAAGAATTGCTGTAAAGACAACATCTTGATGCACTCGGCTGGGTCTTCTTTAACTTTTTATCATCTGAAATTGATAATATTGTACTCTTATTTGGACTGAATATGACTGTATGTAATTGGATCTGGATTTGACTGTATGAATTGGTTGTACTGGAGTGAATTAAACTAAATTAATTTTAATCTGGACCAATTTGTAATGTTTAGAAATGGATTTCAGTTGGACCTGTTTGTCTTGAAAAATGACTTAATGGCAATGGTATGAAATAGTACTATATAACTACACTGATCTGATTTGAACTGAAATTAATGGTCAAACAAAGACTAAAATGTCTCATTTGTTTCTTTGTTTAGAAAACCAATTTAGACACCAAGAGCCAGTAATCTACTTTTAACAAAGTCAAAACAACAATACAAAACTGAAACACTGACTTGAAGATTGCTTTGAGAAATATGTAGGGACTGCAGTTTTGTTTTACTATGGCGCCTTTGTGATGCCTTGAGACTTTAGCAACTTACGTGAACAGTACCTTTACACAAGCAGAAGCAACGATCATTTTCATAAGAGATATCCTCAAAAGAAACATAATTAGAAAATAACACATCATAAACAAAATCTCTACATGTTCCTGTTTACATACAAGCTAGTATTAACACTGCAGCACAATTAGCTGCTACAGGAAGTTAGAAAAGTAGCTATTTCAAACTCCCATGGATAATTGATTCAAAAGTTGTGAGATTATGATTTGCTGGTTGATTTCCAAGATGTTGCAACCTTTTTTTGTAAATATTTTTGTAATTAGTATGATTTTAATATTGATGTTGCTGACAAGGTTGCTTTAATAGGGTTCTTTCTTATGATTTACAGCAGTTATATTTAAGCCCATGTTGGGGGAAAAAAAGCAGCAAAGGATGCAGGTGACAGTTGCTGAAGAGTAAAAATGTTACATTTGAAATGAAAAACTTAAGCATCAATGCATGACACAATGCCCACTCAAAGAGAAAGTAATGATAAAAATGATCTAAAAAAAAAATCTAAAGAGTGGACTCAGACACAAAGAAAAAATGACAGTCACAGGTAATTATGATGGATAAACATGCAGGAGGATCATTTAGAGCACTGCTGTCCAAAGTTCATCTGCAAGAGCCTGTGTTTTAGATGTTGCCGTAGTTCAACACTCCTTACTTAATCAAGTAATTAATTAATTAGCAGGTATCTGTAGGCATCTGATCTTTCCGGCAAAAGTGCTTGTGTCATATTGAAAATATTTCCGAAAGGAAAGTCTTTTTTGCATAAAAGAAAGCAATCTGCTTTCTGTTCATCGCCATGAAAGGTAACAAGCTCCCAGATTGTTCAGTAACAGACACTATATCATCATCTGTATATAAAAGTATTTGTTCAGTTTTATGAGAGTGACTCAAAAGGCTGTCTTATGTGACTTAAAACCGTGGTAGAAAACGAAAAGGCTGACTGGAATTTATCTTTGTTTCATGTTTTCAGGATTTTTAGGTTAGGTAGAAACTGTGATCACCCCATGTGGAAGTTCTTCCTGTGTGTCTTGTTCTATGTGTATATTGTGTTGTTGCAGCATAAAGAGAAAGTAGATGAAGTGTAGTGTTTTGTAAGTAGAGCAAAACAGTCCTCCTCCTAAGCACTCAATAAAAGATGATGCTGCAAAAATGGAAGCCAGCAGGAGCTCTTGGCATGGCATGAGAACAAAAAAACGTTCATGATTCAACACTAACTGAAGTGATCATTACAAACTAACTAAATTATAAATTTTGACACTTCAAGCATTACACAAAGAAATCCAAATGTGTCAGGGGCTGAAAAAGGCTTTAATGTTTTCCTCCTATGTGTCTGTTTTTCAGCAAATACCTTTGAAGTTTGCACACATAATATGTCCATGTTAATAAGAAAGTATTAAATTAAGTATTAAACATGTCGTGATTTTTTCTTAGTTTAAGTGTTTCTAATGTGGATATTGATATAAAATTTATATCAGATGTTGACAATTCAAGTAATACCCACATACAAAGAAATCTAAGCAAATCAGTTCAAAAATGTAGTTATTGGTAACACATTGTGCTGACGCATCAAGTAAGTATTAAACACTCAAGAAGTTTTAAGAGATTTCCTGTAAGGAGAAACTAGACATTGCTCAGGTGTGATTTTGATTCAATCTTTCATACAAACTGTCTTTAAATCTTGAAGAGTCTTGATGTCCGCACTCTGATCTTTATTTATTTATATTGTTTTTTAGACATTAGGTAACTGACTTGACCATTCTCGCTATTTTAATTTCCTTCTCTAAAACCAATTAGGAGTATCCTTGGCTGTTTGTTTGGGACTATTGTGTTGAACATCCTCAACTATTATTATCAGCTTTGACTATTTGGGGTCTGAAAGCATCAAAGGCTAGTAAGACAGCCCACAACATTATTTCCCCATCTGCAAACTTCACCTTATCCATGGTGTTTTGTGAATGTTGTGTAGAAGCATTCTTCATGCAAACATGGTGTGTGCAATGGCATCCAAAAACTTAAGTCTTGGCCTCATCTGACCAGACTATATCCTCCCAGTATTTCATCAGTTTTTCTAAATTTTCTTCAGTAAATATTTAACAAGATTTAACATGCTTTTTCTTCAGCAGTGGAGTCTTGTGCATTGAGTGCACATAGAGTCCTATGCAGTGGAGTGCATTAGTTATTGCTAAAGCTGTATCAGATATTTCCAGTTCTTGCTTTGTGTCAGTCTTCCTTGGACCTTCGACAACTCTTAACTTCTTTGTCAGAAATCTTATGAGGGGTACCTCGTCAAGGATTGTTGAGGGTCAAATTGTGTTTTTTCCACTTCCAGATTATGGCTCCAGTGGCAACAGTAAACCATTTTAATAGAGGTCTTTTAGCTTTGCATTACTCTGTGCATAGGCATGCTTTCTAAATACTGACATATCTCAGCTGGTTTCTTAGCTTTCTTTGCTTTTTTGCACACCCTTTTCATGCGTTCAATATTTGTTTCCTTTTTTTACTTTAACAATGACTTCATTTGTAGACTAATTTGCTTTAATTTGTTTGTGGATTGCTTTGATTATTACACACATGTGGTATAAAGTTTCAGTCAATGGCACTACTAGAAATAGGTAAACTGAGAAATGTTGATGTGTTCAAAGCCTGTTTTACCTGTTATGAAATCTCAAAACACTTTCCTCCGATATGTAGGTTTATTAAAGAAATACTGAATGTATGAGCAATAATAAAGAAACTAGAAAATTTCTGAAGAAATTTAAAAGGAGTCTGCCAAAGTGTGCATATCGGTTGGACTCGAATAAGGCATTGTATGATAAAAATCTGCAACAATGCTAAGGTTAACTAAAAATGTAGTCAGTAGCATGTGTGGTATCAGTAGCATGTTGACGAACACTGACTTACTCCATTCAGTATGCAAATATTTGTGTATAAGCTAAAATTAGCTAAAATGCTAAGGTTAGCTAAAATGCTATCAGTAGCATATGGGCTATCACCATCATGTTGACTAGCATTGACTCATTCCATTTAGTATGCTAAACTCAGATATTAATTCAAAAAAAGGCTAAAATGCTTATTTTAATTATAAGGCTAATGTTAGCATGAGCACTATCACTGGCATGTTGAGTTACTAGCATGTTGACACTACCAATAGAATGTGGGTTATCACAAGCATGTTGACAAACATTGACTTATTTCATTTAGTAAGTAAAGATCATGCTTTTATATAAAACTAAGCTAACATGCTAATCTTATTTTAAATGCTGCCATTAGTCTGTGGGCTATCACTAGCATCTTGACCTACTAGCATGTTGACACCACCATAAGAAAGTGTGCTATCACACACATGGATCCTTCATGCTAAGCCAACATCCCAATATACTCTTTTTCTCAGCTTATTATGCAGAGAGTAGGTAAGGAAGTATGAGGCTTTTATTTTGGAATTTTCAGTAAGCTTCATTTTTAAAAGGCTACACCAATCCCATATGTAACACTGGGTGGGTTATATCAGTCAGATAAAGGCTAAAGATATAATTATCTGCCATGTAAAATATGAAGGCTTTTATTTTGTAGGGTATGTGTGCGCCTTATTTTGAAAGTCCAGTGTGGTTGTCAGTTTAGGCGGGTCAGGTCTCAAGATTCGTACTGAACTTAATTCATTTTAAAAGGCCAAACTAATCCCATGTGTAAGAGTGTCTAATCAGTGCAGGATCATCTTAGTGTGGGTTTATGTGCATGCGTGCGTGTGTGTGTGTGTGTGTGTGTGTGTGTGTGTGTGTGTGTGTGTGTGTGTGTGTCTGTGTGTGTGTGTGTGTGTGTGTGTGTGTGTTGGTGATATTTTGAAAGTCCAGTGTGATTGTCAGTTAAGGCTGGTCAAGTCTCATGAGTCTAGTCAACTATGTTCCTTTGGTCATCGGCCATCTTGCCTATAGACAAGAGCGGAGTCCTCATAGAATCTATGATGTAGATCAAAGCTCTGGCTGGCCCGCTAAGTGTTTTGTTGCTATGGTAATTAATGTCCCTCTGCCAACTGACATGTCAATTAAACACAAACAGCTGCTGATAGCATTCTATCTGTCTGATTAAGCCAGTTTGACTCAAGAACCCTTTCCGAACAGCTCCTTCCCATTCAGGAACCGCAAGAGGTATCTGAAAAATTCTCAAAGCATTAGCTAGGGCCGTCTTTCGTCTTCGATAGTCCTGCGATTCACATCTGTACCTCATTCACATTGAAGTCACGGATGAGAGCAAGATGGTGTGCGAAAAGTGGTCAGATCATGAAACTGTAAGGAAAATGAATGGCCAAATGTCCCCCTTATCCTCCGACGACAGTTCGCTCAGAAGCACTCTGACTAAAAACTCTCAGCCCTAGAGGAAATTCGAAAACATTGTGTGAAAGCCAACGGACGGTGCGATATCATGACCGTAAATCATGCCATTTGAGTGATATTTGTAAGCGTGAGGGCGAGTTGAAAGATAATCTGGGCTCAGAAAGCCCCTTGGTCTCACACTCTAACTGATCGCAGTTAATTTAAGTTGCACTAAAAAAACCCTATAAAAATCATATTTTTTCCTAAAACTTTGGGGGGTTTAGAGGCACATTGTGGAAAAACCGTAGGAGGTATCACCATACCATCTTCACTTCTGAACAGAGCATGGATGTATCTCCAAACAGAACAGTGTTTCTAGGTGAAAGCATGAGGACACAGTAAATCCTCAAAAATAGTGGATTTCAGGATTTTTAAAGACCTGACTCCATTGAATTGTATGAGGTAGCTTTTCGCTAATTATGTCACCATGGTAACTCGAAACGCCAACATGAGTAACAGCCAAGATGCCGAGATCGAGCCGGAATTTTTGATATATATATTGTGGGGGGGGGCACGATACGAATCGTACATCGCAGTGTGCACTGCGATGGACAGCTCTCCTATGCATTGCTATGGCAGGCCCCAACTATATATATATCTCATACTCATATACTGTGTTTTAGATGTTGCCGTAGTTCAACACTCCTTACTTAATCAAGTAATTAATTAATTAGCAGGTATCTGTAGGCATCTGATCTTTCCGGCAAAAGTGCTTGTGTCATATTGAAAATATTTCCGAAAGGAAAGTCTTTTTTGCATTTAAAAAAAAAAAAAAAAAAAAAAAAAAATTATATATATATATATATATATATATATATATATATATATATATATATATATATATATATATATATATATATATATATATGAGTTAAAAAGCTATTTATTAACAGTTTATTGTATTTGCAGCATTATAGCATATATTGGATCATACCATCTGTGTACATCAACAATGAGACTAAGAAGTAAGCTTCAGTAGCTTTTTTGTGCATTTCTAACAGAATAATTAGGCCTTAATCTCCATAATTACTGGCTTCACTACAACAAAACACTGTTTTGTTGATGGAAAAAGTACAGGGGCTATCTGGCTTCTCGAAAGTGGGTCCAGTCAAACTGTTATAAAAATAACTGGTATATGGCGCTCTGTCCCATTCTGATACACCCACAAGGAAAAGATAGATAAAATGTTGTTTCTTTTGCTATATGTGTGCATTTTTCATATTGGTAATACCAACACATCTCTTTGTGGCTGTTTCGACACAAAAACAAAAACATAATTAATTTGCATGCATGTTGTAATGCAACAAACACAGTGAGGTTTAATCAAGAGAAATCTGTTAAAGAAAGGACTGGGTGAGATTGAAAAGAAGCAGCTCACATAAAGCCAGATAATTAGTGAGACACTTGCAGAGGCAGGCAGGAGGAGCTGTCCTTAGTGCTGAATCAGCCACCCATGCTGGGCTCCCCATGCTCTCTGTGGACTGCACAGTCACCTACACATGCTTGTAATGCTTAACCTATATGTTCTTCATTTTCTGTTAGTTCTAACACAGGCAGAGGAGCCTGAATAAAAGTATGTCTTTTTGTTTGCTTTAAGCAGTTATTAGTATACACACGTGGAGAGCCATGGAATTTTATTGCAGTAAGAGAAGCTATTCTTGCTATTGCTGCTTGCTGATGAGAAACAGCTTCACAATGGTTGTTTTTATTCACACAGTTTGTTATATCAATATTTATTTTATTTCAAGCTTGATTCTGAATGTATGGTATGCAAAATACAACTGTATTAGAGCTGATTCAGTTTTCAGTATTTCACCACATATTATGCTTCTCCCTTAGTGGTTATGGAATTGGTCTAAAAATGTTGTGAGGATATGAGGCGATGTGATTCAGTTCAATTCAATTCAATTTAGTTTTAGTTATATGGCGCCAATTCTCAACAAATGTTGTCTCGAGGCATTTTACAAAAAAAAAAAATCATTTTAATTCAGTCATACATACATTCCAATTGATCCTCGTTATCAAACAGTACAGTTAGCCCACTTAATTTTTCAAAGTAGTTTAAAAAGTTTCTATCAAAGGAAACCCAGCAGACTGCATCAAGTCATAGACTTGCAGCACTGATTCCTTCAACAGCATTCAAATGGAAGTGAAATGAATTGAATTTAAAAGGTTCTTGTTGAGTACCACCGGTTTGTTATGTGAGCTTAACCCTATAATTCTGAACAGACTGTATTTGATACATCGATTTTTGAGGTCTCTGGCTTTTTAATGACGGTACTTTCCTTTAAAAAAAATCTGGTGTAACAACCCTTTCTTTGTCTTAAACCTTTTGGTGGAAGGTCGAAATACTGCAGGTGGCAAGTGCCAGTTCTATTCAGAAGTCCAATATATCTATATGCCTTCAAAGAAGCAGGGTTTTTATAGAGTAAAAATTCTTTTTGTTGGAAGCAATATATTATAAACCAAAGAAATAAGAATTCTTTTTGTAAATTGTCCTTGATAGATCAACCTGACAAATTCAGAAATGAAATCTTTTAGAGGAAACTGGCTAAAACGTGTATACTAATAATGATACTTTTGGTATACAGGAACGTTTGATGAGAGTTAGTGCATAAGTTGTTTTAGTAGATTTTTTTTATTTAAAGCTGGAGAATGTAACCTTTACAAAATATGTTTTTTCCATATTTGTTAAAACTGTCACCATGTCGTGGCAGTATGGTATGAGACAGATAATCTGTAAAAAAAAAAAAAAAAACGAGCTCCTCCACCTCCTCCCTGAGCCACTATTGCCATCCAAAGAAATGCACCGCTCCGACCTAAAACAACTAATCAGAGCCAGGAGGAGGGTCTTAGCGTTGTCAATCACTCTTGTGTATTCCACCGCTAAATGTGCTAATGGTGAAGAAACAACTTACCGTTCCAGGAAAACTGTTTATCCTCTGTCATTGGTGGCCATGCTAACTAGCCTTAGCATTCGTGATAGGCTATGTTGTGGTGGAAACCCTGTAATGTAGCAGAGAGGAAGAGGAAGTGTGTGAGCACCTTGTATATGAGGGTGATTGACAGCGCTAAGACACTCCTCCTGGCTCTGATTGGCTGTTTCTGACTGAGTGGTGTATTTCTGCAGTTAGTAATGGGAGCACTGGGAGAAGGCAGAGGAGCTTGAATTTTTTTTTTCACAGATTATCTGTTTTATACTGTTATAACATAATGATAATTTTAACAAATATGTAAAAAAAAAAAAACATGTGTAGGTTACTTGAAACACCAAAAGACAGCAACACATTTGTAAAGTCATTTAAACTTAAAGAAATATATTTAGGTTAGAATTTGACTATGTTGTTTGTAAATTCTTAAAATACAGTTTTTCAATGGAAAAATGAAACAATATTGATACTTGTCAATATCATCTTATATAGAATTTGACAGTGTTGAGTATTCTAGTATTTCTTTTATTATGCTTTAAAGGGTTTTATTATTGTTTAATTGTGATTCGAATTTTCTCTTGTCTACTAGTTATAAATTTTACATTTTTATAGCAATTTGGTCAGACAATGGTAAATGTGTAACTGAGAAAAATCTTTACTTAGATTGTGATATTTTAGCTCAGATTTAAAAGATTCACTACGTCTCATCGCTATCTCACAGCCAATCAGAGCGGCTTCTACTGTCCATTGTCTGTCAAATTGAACCAATCAGAGCGCGCTGAGCACTTTCTATCGGCTAGATTAAAGTTATTGTAAGGAGTGAGTGTGTGCGCGCGAGGAGAAATACTGACCGGGGCAAGAGACTGGCGCGAGGCGGCGGAGGATGAACGGCAGGTTTTATCGGATATTCTGTTTTTAATACGGTATTTTATTGGTTTTATTTCTGCCCGTTCAGAGCTTTGAACCTGAGAGGAAGCAGGTCGCTTTTAAAGGATTTGACTGTTTGTTTTTTGATAGAATAGCGTTTAGCGTCTGAAATGTCTCCTGTTCTTTTCCACGCCATATTTCAGACCTCTATATGAATAGTTTTCTCGTTCTTCTGTTTTCACGGACTTCGGTTTTTGCTGCTGGAGGAGCATTTTTACTGATTCGAGATGACGGAAATCAGCGAAAAAGAGAGCGAACCTCAGAACCGGGACCTAAACCGGCAGGGTACCACCGTGTCCGGTCAGCCGGAATCAAAGGTAACAACACACCTGTTCAACAAAAGCCAGCTTTAAAACTGCAGAACAAACGATTAATTATTTAAATTAGTGATGAAGGACTAAGTCTGGGATTTTTAATAACACTAGCATTTTATGATTATTTTTTTTGTGAATTACTGTGTGTTTGGTAACAATGTGAGGTCCATCTTTAAATTGAAATACAGGTCATTTTAGAAATTAGTGACTGAGCGTTTTCTTCCTTTGGAAGCTAATTCTGTGGTGGCTCCAGGTCTTACATAACAACTCTGAGCCGCTGTAATTCTCCCACCTTGCCTGACCTCAAAGTTAGAGAGCAGAGATTACACAAAGGTGTGCATGCTCTCTTTGTCAAGTGTACTGAAAAAAATAAGCACCTATTCAACAAAAGCTTTTTCTTTCCCTGTAGATCAACTGAAAAGCAGTCTGACTGATGATATGCACAGGAAAACTGCTTTTAGACTCTATGGTTGTGCTGTTGTTTCATTTAAAATAAACGTATTATTTCACATTTACTTTGAAAGAGTAAAGAATCTGTGATTGAAGAAACTAAACTCATTAACTATTATGTACAGTAGAAGCATGAGTTATTTAAACTGTTGGCTTATATTTAACATTTTTCAAAATGTATATATTTAAAACCCAACCTTCAAATTTAGGTACATTTATTCAAGTGGGGAAAATCCCATGATAAAAAAATAATTGTTTAACATAATTAACCTGTGGCACAGTTATTGTCACTCCTGCTGTCAACACTTTGTACAACCTATTTTTACCACTTCTATAAGGTCTGACAAGCTTGTAGCATAGAGAGCAGGAGATTTTTGGACTTTCTTCTTGGACAATCTGTATACGTTTCCCAGAGTCCTAGGTCCCTATTTATGATATCTTCCATTCATCCTAAATGGTTTTCTATAATATTTATCGCTGGGAACTGAGACAACTATGAAAAAAATGTTAATTTTATGCCTGGTGAACCATTTTGGATCAGTATCCTACTCTGTAATTAACCATTTTCAGTTTGCTTTCAAAGTCCTTTTTTTAGAAAAATAAAAAAAGTGCCATGCTCGCTATTTAATAAGGTTCCTCGCGAAACAGGCCCACAGCATCACAGATTTCCCAGCATACTTAACACTGGGTATAAAATGCTTTCTCACATTGTCATTCTTTGTTTTGTTTTATGTCTTAACATGAGTTTATTACTCTGAATAAATATACACAAATTATAGGCTGGATTTAACTACATTTGTTATTGTGTGATTATGCTACTGTAAAAAAATCTGAATTTTGTAAAGGCTTTTTCACATGCTTTTTCGCCACTTGTGTTTGTCTTGTCAGATCGTCCCATCTCTGTATTTTTGAATGATGAATTGAACAGTGCTCAATGGGATGCTCAAAGTTTGAGATTATTTTATCCTGAGATTATATTCCACAAAGGTGGATACTGTTTAATAAACGGGGAACTTGTAATGGTTGTACTCACTTTATTTAGGTTTATCAGAGTTAACGGGGTTGAATACAAATCCATGCCACACTTTTCAGCATTTCACCTGTGTGAAAATCACTAAAAATCCCTCCAAAATATATTGCAGTTTTTTTGTTTTTTTTTAATTTGACAAAATGTAAGAAAGTTCAACGGGTATGAATAGTTTTTGCCAGGCAATGTAGATGCCTCCTACTTGTTGGTAATTCACAGGTGTGGATTTAAACCTATTCTTGTAGCAATTTAAGGCTTTATGCTGCTTATCTGATTCATTTATCTTTATATAATTCTTAATCCTGTTTCTGCTCATTATTTGACCACCCTATTCATTTTTTAAACTTTCAGCTGAGCTCTAATGAGTTGCCTTAATTGCCAGATATTAGTTTCTGATGGATTTTGTTGGTCATCTCCACAGGGACCAAGATTAAGCCCAGCAGAGCAGATTTCTTGTTGTTGTTTCTGTTTGTCTACAGATACCATAATGAATGGTGGGCAGCGAGGTGGCGCTTGAATTTATGAGCCAATCATCAAGCAGATGTTTGCAATGTCCTGCTAGGGGCTAGGTCATAATTCAACCAAGTGTCAAGACAAAATAGATCACCAAGCTACATCGACCATGTAGTTCAGATGTTTGTCAAGCCCCTGCTGGCAGGCCAATCCCCTAAACATCCTGCAGAGGAATGAAGAGGAAATGGGAGTAATTTATTAAACATATGTCACAAGAGGTTCTTTGAGAGCTTTCTCTAGGGTATCTTTTGAGGTTCTCTTATTTCCTCCAGTGACTCCTAATCTTTTCTCTTCATTTTATTAATTTCCCAACAACCTCAACCTTCTGATATCCATCTTTTGCATCCATCCGTCTCACTTCTCTTCGTTGTCTCTCTCGGCAGTCTCTCAGCCCATCAGCAGCAGCTCTCCTTCATGTCTCTATTCTATCCCTGTCTGCTCTCCCTTGGAGTATTTATTACAGTGCTAAGTGGGCCCACCAGCTTTCTAGAGTGCTTCTAATAGAGGCAGTGACACAGAGTGAATAGTTATTCCACCTCCTCCACCTACAGGCAAGGTGACGACTCCAAAAATATTATTCCTCGATAATCACTTGGAGCACATGTCATTCAAATACCTTGCACTCAGGATTGGATTTTTATTTGAGAAGATGAGCGGATCAAACTGGGCGAAAGGCAATCTCCCACCATATCTCCTTCGTCAAGAATCTCTAAAACTCACTAAGCATATAATTCATCTCATAAATGTTTTGTCTATGCACTGGACAGAATTTAATAGTTAATGTGAATAGCATTTACCACATCATGAGTGCTGGAGTTTACATGCTGCGCTTGATTTTGTCTTTGGATATTGGCGCTCTGTCACTGAACCCACCATATCTAAGCACTAAAGGGCCACGCTAACAGAACTCTTCAGTGTGGAAGTTGTTACTTCGAGACAAAAACTCAAACCTTTTTAGCTTCAGGGAGGTGTTGTATAAGAGGAAACTGCATTTTCTACATAGATCTTTCTGCTGTTGATTCAGGCTGCTGCTTATGCAGGGAGTGAGAGTTCAGCAGATACAAGAGCAAACAAATCGGAGCAAAGTTGCAATTTTCCTGTGATGGAAGATGTTTGTATTTGAAAATGTTTTTGGAAGTCTACATTAGGGTAAGACTTTCTTCTCTAAAGACTAAGCAGAGAGTGTTGCTTACAGTTAGTAATAGTAACCCCACTAATTGCTCATATAAGAGGCTAAAGACAGCTTATGCTGCTTTCAATTTGTCTTAGAAATCAAGGCTTGGATCTGGGAATTAGCTCACATGAGTTGAGAGTATTATAGTTGCAAGTTGGAAAACCAGGGGGGCTAACTATTGGCAGCAATACAAGGCAATCATGTGTATCTCTTCATTTTATGTATTCAAACTAGTGGTGGATATGAAAATAAAAATGTATTTAATCATTTGCTTTGTAAGGAATCTTTCTCAGTGTCTTTTTTTTTTTTTTTTTTTTTTTGGAACAGCAATAATTGACACAATAAGCATGTTTGTTTTGATTACTGAATCAATGATTTTTACATATACATGAACTTAAACCTCCATATTAGAGATAGACTCACTAATTTTGGTTCTGAACTCCATCATGTGGTCTGTTGTGAGCTGTTACTCTGGTGTGGTGTCTGTGCTCACAGCAACGTGCTTTGAAATAAAGCGATACTGTCATCTTGAAGTCCTGTGGTACACAATGCATTCTACTGAGCTTTGAGTGTATGCGAATCAGGGTGCCAGAAATTAGGGGACTGAGAAAGGTGCAACATTATGCTCCATTCAGCCAGCTGACAAGCAGTGTCCAGCAGTAGGTGGGAGAGGGGAAAATGTTGCTTTAGCATCATGTTTTAATTGTACTTGCAGATTTTAGGATGTTGTTCCATGTTAGGATGAAGAAATTGTACTCTAGGTCTTTTTTTAAGAATGTCTGCAGCTCCCTCAGTCGTGATATAACATTGTTCTACATTAACAGCTCTGAAAATTAATATTTGAACTACAGTCTACTTTGCTAACCCCCTCATCTCTCTCTTAGTACTTCTCCTGGGCCAACAGACATATGGAAGCTGTAACTCTCCTCTTTATGTTCTCTGTCTCCTAGCACCACCTTCTAAAAACAATAGGTTTTTCTTTCAGGAAGGTGATGTGTAGCTGCAAGGCAAAGAGGTGCCTTTAGATAAATGGCATATTTTATGCTTTTACACATCTGTTTTTTATCCAGAACAATCAAACAACCAAGAATTTGAAAATTGTTTAATAGTCAGCAGACTGCAGCTTCTTATTTGTCTCATCAGTTTGTGCTGTTCCTGAATATGTATCCTCTGTTGTTTCACTGAGGATGAAATGATGATTGTATGCTACATAAAGTTTAATAAAGCCGTTGAAGGGGCTGTGACTGCTGATAATGCAAGGTGGAGATATGCAGCAGTCTCCAGGGCTTCTACACAATTCACTGAATATTTGGCCAACACAGAGACATTTTAATGAGAATGCAATGATGAAAACTGTTTCTTTCCAGCCCTTCCTCTCACCTTCATTTCACATTTACCTCTTTATCAGTTTTGTATTATTTTTATGCCCCACACGTAGATTATGTAACACTTTTTCGTTCTGTTTCCGCTGTCCGATGACCTTTTCCACCCGTCCTTCAGTTCCTCATCCCTTTTTTTCCTCTTCTGCGCCGTCACTGTTAATTTTCCATTATGATCTTTTCATTCCCTGACCCTTAGATAATGCTTGATTTTAAAGATAAAAGCTATTTAGAAATGCTCTAGTGAGAGACGAGCAATAATGGAACATAAAACAGGCACCAGTTGACTACATTAAACTAAATGCATCATTTTGTAATTTTCTGCTATGATTCCAAGTGATTTGCAGCTCATTAAACCGGTCTTGCGCATGTATTTGCCCAACAGTGTATAATGAAGATTTTCTTCATTTACATTGTATTATAGTGCTGACATTTAGCTGCATTCTTTCTGCAGAATGAAATCTCAGCTTCTTTCAGTGTTTCTTACAGTACCAATCTACAAACTTAATGAGCGTTGATGACATTTCTGTACAAAACGGATTCAGCCTACTTGTGTTTGTTTATTTCATATCTCTGTTTGCAGGTGGATGCATCACTCAGTCATATAATTTCTGACTGACCAGGATACGTTTATGATTTCCATGCCAAAATGATGGGGCAAATAATAGCACCAGGAAGAAAATGACACAAACAAGAGAATATCATCACTGCCTCAGTTCTAAAATACATCAAACTAGAACTAGTTTTTACTCTGACACCCCTAAATAAAATAAAATCCAGTGCACCCAAATGACTCCAGAAGTCACACAAGTGGTAAACAGTCCAATTATACGTAATTATTCTCGGTATAAACACAGCTGTATAGTATTTTAGAGAGCACTATTGGATTATAAAACATCTAAAGCTCTGAACATCACACAAAGAACTGTATAATCTTTTGAAATATATTCTCAGAAAGAATATATTGCAACTCTAAGTTGACCCAGACAGGGTCATCTAGAGCCCCTCTGTTATAGACGTGGCTTAAACCGGTTCTGCCCCAGTCCACCCTGGCCAGATTCGTCTCCATTAGCAGATCTTGTGCGACTCTTCCCTGTTTTTCGTAACCAGTTTAGAGGTGGTGCAAACTGTGCCAAGCCATGTATTGCGTGCAATCGATTTGATTGATCGAAGCTGCATTCGTTGATTGGCCCTTGATTTACGTCACTACATGAACGAAGGTCCAGACTTTGCACACTCTAAACAACAACATCTCAACCACTGCAGTGGACCGACGGACATGGCGTCTGCTGTCAGAGAGCTTCTCATTGTGGAGGAGTGTACTCATGAGCGGCACCAGGAGACATGCATTAACCTTTGGAGTGGAATCACTGTGATTTTGCAGCCCTTCAAGCAGCACGTCTTTTGGAAGAACGGGCAGCAATCAAGAAGCGGAAATGGTGCAGCTCTGGTCAACATTTTGTCGGATCTAGTTACAGTTTTGTGAAACTCTGGAACTACATAACATTAGTTTGGCATGATGTGCATTTTAATCTTAGCTTGGGTTTTTCTTTTCAATAAAGTTCATGTGTTGGATATTGGTTGCTAAAGGTTGCACATGTTTAAAAAAATAAAGTTACACAGTATAGATAGATAGATTTATCTGTATAGCAAACTAATCAGCTAATCTGAATTGTTTGAATTGTCTTTAAAATAAAATTAAACATATGGGGTTTTTTTTGAGTCCATCAAAGCCACAACCTCAAGGCTCTCAATTGCTGAGTTGCTGCAAACATCACTGAAGTGATGACAAGAGCTCCATTGCGCTCATACCTCGCCCACATTCCCACGTTCCTGTCCATATTCACGCCCACAATAGTAAGGAACAGACTGCCATGGAGACAGCCCTAACTTAGCTAGAACAGAACCAGACAATGAGCAGCTTGAGTGAGACTTGACAATAGAGAAGGGGCTTTACTGAGGCTGGAGCAAGTAGAGCATTAACCAGAGAGGCAGCCAGGTGTTCCTCAGTGACTCTTGAACAGGGGTCAGGAACTCCAGTCCTCAAGTGTCACTGTCCTGTTTCAACACACCAGAATCAATAAATGGTTAATGACCAGACTTTACGCAAAACTTGGTGACATGCCAAGGAGGTAATTCAGCATTTTAATTTGGCTGTGTTGGAGCAGGGATACATCCAAAAGTTGCAGAACAGTGGCACTCAAGGACTGGAATTGGAGATCTCTGCTCTAAAAGACATGCAGATATGTTGACAGGACAACTATTAGTCACAGAATCCATAAATCTATCCTTTTATGAGTGGCAAGAGAAAACCATTATTGAAATAAACAACGCAAGTCTCAAGCCTTGTAGGGGACACAACAAACATGTGAAAGAAGGTTTTAAGGTCAGATTAGACCAAAATTCAACTTTTTGGCCCACATTCAGAACACTATCACTCCACATCACCCTAAACATTGTATTCACAGTGAAACAAGGTAATGGGAGCATCATGTTGTGGGGTGCTTTTCTCCAGCATAAGCAGAGAAGCTGGTTGATAGAAAGATACAGGGGAATCCTTGAGGCCACAAAACACTTCAGAATGGGCCATGAGCTTACTTTCCAGATGGAGAATGACAAGAATTATATCCATTTTTGAGAATCTGTGGCAAGATTTGAAAATATTTTGGTCAGAAAATAAAAGATCAAATTCAATACCTAGGCAAAATAATCATAATTGTAGTGTGGTTCTGTAAAAAGATGGGTATGAAAAAAAATGCATGGACACTTTTCAAATCGGTAAGTATAAAAGCATCCATTCGTACTTTTTGTTGGACTTCAAAAACATATTTGTACAGGTGTCTCGCATAGAACCCCAATAATCCCATTGAAGTTTGTAATTTCAACTTGAAATGGGGAAAGGTTGGAGGGGTATGAATCCTTCTGTGAGGCCCTTCAGTTGTAACAAATCACCTGCAATAGTAAAGAGATCCCCTGTCAGGAATTTTGAAGTCGTGGCTTGTGTTTGAGGAAAATAAGAAAATACTGCAGGCTATAAATGTGATTGAAGGTAACCAGCTTGCCGTATGCATGGTTACTTTAGCATTATATGCAAATGAATGAGCCATTGTGATTGTCAGCGATTTCTAAGAGCTCCTTCTGCAGTTAAGCCCTTTTAACTGCTGGATTTGGAAATTAAAGCCTCTTTCTCTGCACACTTTGGCAGGCATCTTGTGAGCTGCTGGAGTCTGCTAAAATGCAAATCACCAAAAAACAGCCCTGGAAACAACAGGCAGACCTTTTAGAGCCACACACTGAGGTGTGAATGTAACAAGAGATGGATGAAAGAACTTACTGCGGTTCATACAGCAGCTGCCTTTTTGGTATAATCATGAAGTTGTTTCACCTACTGAAAAATTAAAAGGGGGAAAAAAAGAGCCAGAAATTCATGAAGGTACAAATTATCAGATTATCATCCAATTACTTTGTGTATTATGTGTTAAATTAGTAAATCAGTAATTATCAATTAAAACCCTAAAATTTTATTTTTACTCATTGACCTTCAACCCAACTTAGACTTGATTTTACTTTACTTTTATTGGTTTTATCTGTTTTGTGGTGAGTTTTTAATCCATTTACATTGTTTAGTTTTGTCATTTTATTGTGATGTTTTCTTTTATCTTATTTATCTTTGATGTTCAGCACTTTGTTTCAGCTGTGGCTGATGTTAAAGTGCTTTATAAATAAAGATGTTGATGATGAAAACTCAGATATAAATAAGTTTTTTGTTATATTCCAACTTCCCCCTTTCAGTCCAATAAAGTTCTTTATCAGGGTTTAAGGACAGAGGTAGGAGTTTCTAGAGTTAGTGAACAAAATTAATTAGACTGATAGAGTAATGTCTTCTCTAAATCCAGCATTTAATACAGCTTCAACTGCTTTTGAATCTCTTGTGGTTACCTTCTGGGCAAGAGAAAATAAATCTAGAGTAAAATACCTCAAAGTATGACAAATAATATTAAAATCTTAAAGGACAGTAATATAAAAACTAATATTTATATATATAAAAAAAAAAAAACATAGTTTTGCAGTAAAAAATAACAGTAAAGTTTTTTTAGCTTATTTTAGGCGACCTGGGCGACTTGCAGCTCCTCGTTCCCAGAAAAAGATTGAGTTCACTTTTCCAAACACGCTCCACCTGGATGGATGCCCGTCGAGGTCACCTTTAATTCAAAGCTCAGGTTGTTGTGAGAAGACCTCACTTTAAGATGATCTGAGACCTTAAGCCACAAGAGATGTTACATTATACTTCACTCACCATCGATTCTGTGCATATCTGGGGTATTATGGTTTTTTTTTTTTCTTTTAGTATTATGGAAATCAATGGAGCTGTTCAATGGTATGCTTTTTTTCCATATAAACCTACCCTAATTAATCCTGCCAGTTGCCTGTGCTCTAACCCCTCCACACACACGGACAATGAATTGTTCTACAGATTCTTTATTTCTTCACTTCTTCGCTGTCTTGCTCTACACAATTTAATGAGCTAATTGCTGTCACCAGTTCAGCGAGGAGGGTCTCAGGTTTTGTGATCTATAAATAGATTTTAACCGGAGTATCAGTAAATGTTGTAGAGACATGAATTCATTGGAATTCTGTGTTTGATTTCTGCACTGCTTTTCAGGGAAGGTTACAGACTAGAATAGCTACCAGTTAACCAGCAGCTTTTCCAACACAATGCTGCACAGCTATTGTGACCGTAACTATGAAGCTTTGGAGATAATAAAGACAGAGTAGTCTCTGCAGTGTTATGCCCCGCAGCGTAGACAGCTGTTATTGTCTAATGTTTCATCTCTGTGCACAGTGATGATGATGATGAACTAAATTAGGATAGGATTTTGTGCTTATTTTTAAGTGACATACCAAAATTTTAAAAAGACTTATTCACAGTTTTTTATGGTCTGCGATAGACATCAAAAGGATCAATGAACAAAAAGGGGAAAAAAAGTCATTAGTTTGCCCTTTTTTGATGGCACAATGAATACTTTGTTTAAAATGCAGAGGATTCAAATAAGCAAGTGGGAGGAAGGCAAGCAAGTGTGATGAGAAATCAAAGTAAAGGACAAGTTTTACCACTAAGTGGTAAACCAGTAACAAGCCTGAAAAACTGAAACAGGCAGTTTTGCTAAAAAAACAAAAAAAAACAGAGTAAACTAGGTGTAGGTGTATAGGTACAAGGGAGTATGATTGTTGGTTTGCGATTACTGGTAAGAAACAGCTGAGAGGGGATCCGAAAATCGAGGCAACTGAGCAGCACAGAAATGCATGAAAACAGAGTTTTTTTTTCTGTTATCATACTGTCCGCCCCAAAGGGAGGGCGTGTTTTGTGAATGTACAAAGAAAAGAAACAGTTTACACTTCAGGCTTGAACATATAAATGATCTGGTATTTACCAGGTTCCACAGTTATGTAAATTGGATATTAAGTAGATTTTAAAAATGTACAGTTTCATAACCACCTACATTTTCAGGTTTTACTGTCCTTATGCTTTAAAGGTCACCCCAGTGCTGTTTGGTTCACGTTAACCACACCAGTTTCCTCAGAGAGTTCTCTTTGTTTTGGGCAGGTGTGAACTGTAATTCACCTGAAAAGGAGGGTTCCATTTTAGTTGAAAGTGACAACTTAAGGTAAAAGTCTAAACAGTTTGTGTCCAGGATATGTGGGGTCTGCAGAGATCTGAGCTGATCATTTTCTGACCCTAGACCTGTACAAGTTGTGGGCGGAGGGAAGGGCAGTCCTGATGATTCTCTCTGCAGACCTAATTGTTTGTTGCAGTCTGGTCTTGCCATGTTTTGTGACTGAGCCAAACCCAATGTATTGTAAGAACATTTACAAAAAATAGAGATAGCTTTTACTGATTTATTAGAAAATTAGCATACTTGAGGACAAAGATGTTTATCCTCTTTGAACTGTTTCTAAACCAGACAGAAGATCAACAAAGTCAAACAGCTTTAAGATCTAATAGAGAGGAACACTCATTATTGAATGGGGCTTCAGTTGAGCCAAGACAAGACCATTAAAAAAAGCATAAACTCAGCTTTCTCTTGAAAGAATTTACGAGAGGAACTTGGTGGGTCTTTTCATCACTGACCTAATTGGACTCTTTAAATCTGTAGCTTATAGAGGAGAAACCTGCTCAATACTATCAATTATTTTTTGTGAAGTGAGTGCAGATGGGTAATGTGGTGGATATAAAAGCTAAAAAGTGCAATAAACATGACAGAGAGGTTGTAATATTGTTAATAAATATCTTGACATATTTGTCTAAATTTCTTCACAACCACCGCGTGAACCTAGAAATGATTAAGATAATTTAATATGTGTGGTTTAAAGTGCTGACTATAGCCAGCTAGAGTTCATTGCAAAGTTGAGAGCTGCTCTTCACTGTCAGAAACCCATTACGTCCTTGTCCTCATCCGTCAGCCTCCTCCCTTAATGTATGACTCCACTGCAGTTTTATTTCCATACACTGCCCTCCCATCACTTCTAAATCTCTCTGATTGTTTAGTGTTATCGGCTCCCCTTTGCTGTGACCAAGAGCAAGTAAGAAATGAGGCAAACAGCAGCAAAGATGAACAAAGGGTTTGCTGTGCATCACTGACTGCATACAGTGAAGGTGTAGGGCGCTCAATAGCATTAATTCAACATGAATTTTAAGAAGTATTGACATAGGTGGGTTCTAAAGAGGCTGTAAATTTGCAATCTAAGGAAAAGTGGAGGAGAAAGCTAATAACAGGAGATCAGAAGTTAGCTTGACTTTGAAGATACAGTCGAAGGGTTCAGTGTCCAGAGATTTTAAACCCTGCATAGCCCTTCAAGCTGGGCACCTTCTTTCACATTAAATGCCAGCTCTACTGTTCTTGCTATAAACTTTTATCGATACCCAAACTATATGACGCAATAATGAACAAGGGTATATTTTAAACGATAAAAATTGAAAGTAAAATGCCTTGCACTGATAAATGCACGTCAAATTAACTGGGAATTAACTGGGACAGCATTTTTTTTTCCTCATAAGAAGTTTTGGTTCAGGTATCAAAGTACAGTATCTGCAACTGTAAAAGCAGAAGCATAAAATATTTTCTCTAAGATTGGCTAACTTTATCCATGTATTGAGTCTAAACTTTGTAAAACGCTGCATTGTTCGGCATGGGTGGCTGACTTTAAAGGCCATTTGCAAGCAAACGTACAGAACTCTTGTCATGTAATTTAAAATTGACAGAAAATATGACCTATGAAGAAGTGTAAATTTGGGAAATGACAGAAAAAAGTTAGAAGGATGGTGCCCCAGGAAACTACCCTGGCTCCTTAAAAGGTTTCTGCACCTTAATACTGTCATGTTTATAGTTTGAAAGGACTCAAATGTAGAACGAAGCTGTGGTAGAAACATACTGTTTTAATAAAATGAGAAAATTTACAGTTAAATGCAGAGAAAGGGCAAGACATGGAACTAGGGTAGGCAGTGGACAGAGTAACAGAACAATCCAGTTACAAACATCGAAAATCCAGGAGTTTAAATACTGAGGAGTGCGATTATTGACAAGATGCAGGTGGTTGATTACAAACAGGGTGCAAACAGGTAAACTGAGGGAAGATGAATAATAAATACAGAAAACGCTGAACTGAAAGGATCTAGAACCAAAAGGGAAAAAGCCTGACAAATAATCTAAGAGAAATGAGTACAAGTAACAGAACAGAAGAGTAAACTATGAAAGTGAACTTAAAGGAGTGAACATATATGGCAATACCTCATAAGTAATAATAATTAACTAAGTAGGGCAAGACTTCTTAGGCAATAGTAAGTAGCACAAACACAAATGAAAACAAAATCCAAACACCCAAGGATTGTGATAGAATCACCTCCAGATTTGATCCAGAACATAATTTTATTGCATTAAATTAAATTTTCATTCTCCTTGCAAAATGTTTTGGTTTAGATTTCCTCTTTCAAATGAATTTCATCTTGAACTTCTTTCTAGTTTATTTATACATTCTTCAAAACAATATGAACATGCATTAAAGGTCTTTTTCAGAGGGACTGACATTCATTTTGCAGAACTGTCCTAGACAATATTCATGTGCTGTCTCTAATTCTCTGTGCTTGCTTTTTGTAGCCTATAGGACATTTTACATGTGTAGTCAACTTTACAGATCATTGTTCTCTGAAACACATAGCTTTTAGAGGTTTGTTTAATTTTAATGATTATTTCTTGTACTAAGCTGCCTAACTATTCACTCTCTGTTGCAGCTGCAGCGGCTGAAGCGCTCCCTGTCCCTCAAATCAGTCATACGCAGCAAGAGTGTGGATAACTTTTTTCAACGCAGCAACGGCGAATCTCGGCCTGCCTCAGCCATCATCACAGCGCCGCCACCTCCATCATCTCCTCCCTTCTCTGAATCCCCTCTGGCCTATGAGCGCTCTCCCTCTCTATCCCCATCAGTCAGTCCTAATCCTTCCTTGTCGTCACATTCCCCTTCCATCAGTCCTTCTCTGTCCAAGACCTTAAAGAGCCAGCTAAAGTCTCAGGCCCAGCCAGTGCAACCAGTCAAAACCCACTGTTTCCAGGAGCATGTCTTCCGTAGGCCTACCAGCTGCCAGCGATGCAAACATATGATCCAAGGTAGGTCAACTAGGTCAACTAGCAATCGCTACCTCCTGCTTATTCTATTGACAGTAGCCTTTACTAGAAAATGTTTGATTAAAGCTTGTCATTTGTTGTGTATTCAGGAAATTCCAAGCAAGGCCTCCGTTGTAAAGCTTGTAAGCTAGCGACCCACCTTTGGTGTTCCTCTGAGCTCTCTCAGCTGGCCTGTAATGGCAAGGTAAGAGACTTCACTTATGAGAATCAATGTTTCCTAAGAAGAAATTGATGACAACTATAATATGACAACTTGGAGATTAATTTAGAATCAATAAAAGTACAGTAATAGATACTAGAGTTGTACAAATGATCAAATCCTAATCATTGATGCAATATGAATGTGTGCAATAATGCAATCACAAAGGACTTGTTTGATACGGCATTTAGCAGGCTATTAGAGTTCAAGTCTCATGCGTTCATGTGCTGCATGGCAACAAAAAGTTGGATGGTCTTTCACTGCCCTTGATGCCAACATCTAATGTTGATTAAAGTGATCAAGATGCTAAATCTCACAAAGAGTGGTGGGGTCATCATGATCATTTAATAGTGCAAAAAAATTTGGAAAAAAAGTTTAGATAATTGAGGAAGTAGAGTTGTTTTATACATCTACACACTTCTAAATATTAACACGCATCCATTGAGCCATCCTTGTTCTATACCTGCTAATCCTTGTAGGGTTGTGGGGGGCTAGAACCTATCTGCAGCAATCACTGGGCGAGAGGCAGAAAACACCCTGGACAGGTCCTAAATCCATCATAGGGCAACGTAGAGGACAAACAACCATGCACACACTCACACCTAAGGACAATTTAAAGAGATAAATTAACCTAACAGTCATGTTTTTGGACTGTGGGAGGAAGCCGGAGTACCCGGAGAGAACCCACACATGCACAGGGAGAACATGCAAACTTCATGCAGAAAGCCCTCAAACCCAGGTCCTTCTAGCTGCAAGGTAACAGTACTTGCAACTATGCCATCATGCAGTCATATTTATCTCTAATGTCTTCTAAATGTACAGTAAGATAATACCTCATATACATTATATTTTTTTCATAAATGCAATGCTTTTAGTGTAAGTGTGGCATGACAGATTTTCCTGTGCTGTGAAAGGAAATCCTACTCTAGTGACAGCTTACTAGCTAAAAATGCTGAAATGGCTATTTTGTACTGATTATTTATGTGAAGTTTATGGTGTTTCAGTTGCTCCTATTTTCCTTCAGCCATTTGCTTTACCCTGAGCAAAAAAAAAAAAAAAAAAAAAAAGCCACATAATTAATTAGATTTACTGTAATTGTTTCTAAAATGTACTGGGAATGTGGATGTTCCTTGGAGGGAAGACACAAATTAAGAATGCTCTGCATCAGCAGAATTAAACAGCATCTGGATGCTTTAAGTGTCTCTCTGAGTCATTTGGCACAGCCTTTAGCCCTGGTAATATGCCCAGTCCCAAAATTCTTGGCTTGTAGAAAGAGAATAAAGCCCCTTTTCAAACCAGCAAAGACAAAAAGGTGGAGGTATAATTGGAACATGGATTGACTGGAAATGTATAAAAGAGTAGCAGTGGGACATATCTTTTTCTCTTCTATATGCCATGCCTTATCAGAAGAAAAAAGGCTGAGTCTAGCAGTAGAAAAGTTCATGTGGTTACATTCCTGTATTTTGTCTGTCTTACAACCTTTCTGCTTCTTTACTCACACAGTGGTTCTCTCTCTCTTCCTCTCACTTGTCTGGATGCAACATTTCCTCTAAACTTTGCAGGAAAATCAATATCTCTCTGTACCAGCTGGTCTGCCTAATTCAGTGTGAAATTTGCTCTGTTTGAGCCGAACACTGTCCCTCGAGGATGTGCATGCTCTCACCAATCCAGTGTCCTTTTCGATCACTGCGCACTCATCAAGGCATGGATTAGCCGTTTTTAAAACTTAGAAGGAGTGTTGGGCCGCATTTATGCATGTAAATCAAAAAATTTCAATGAAAATAGTTAGTTATAATTTTGCAGAGACTGTAATTAAGGTTAGTGTTGCACAAGGTAAACAGGACATACCATATTAACTACTCAGTCCAGCACTCCTAAGAACGGTTGTAAAGGCCATCATGGAGAAGCGTTGTTGTGATGACGTGCTGAAGGAAGAGTGTTAGAAAGAGCAGGAGCTTCTTAAAGAGACAGAGGTCAATTTCAAGGTGTCAACTTACAAAGTCAAATTTCTTTTAAGTTATGTTTGATATATACAGCATTTTTATAACAACTGAAGGTAACATAGTTACTTGATTTTGCTATAAGGTCGTTATTTGCCTGGAAAATACATAATACCGCCCCTTTAACATGTTTTTAGAGGTGCACTCATTTATTTATATATGGCCAAGTTAGTTTTAGCCTATTTCTCTTTGTAAATTAAATCCATATTTGAAAACTGCATTTTTTTTAAAAAACTCTGGTTATCTGTGTCTGATAATAAAATTTGTTTACTCTGAAACATATAAGTGTGACAAAGCAAAGCCAGAAGAAATCTGTAAGAGGTAGATACTTTTTTCACAGCACTTTATTTATAACTTCACCACCCTTTGGTCGTTTTCAGCTAATGTGCTGACCATATGCTTTAAAATATCTCCATAATTGGAGTCTTTAATGACTCTTGAATCATGAAATCTGTTTAGGAATCAATGTTAATTAAATGTTAAGATGTAAAATACTTTTATTGCTGAGCACTGCACAAAAAAATACTGCTAGTGCAGGAAAGCTTTGCACCCACACACATCCCGACTCTTTTCTGTTGTACCTCAGGATCCTAAGCTTCACTGTTGGGACAGATTTTAACTATTAACCTATAAGAACAGCGAAGGAAATGGAAAAAAAAACAAAACAACTTTATTTGTTTGGTTTCAGAAGGTTAAAAAGGGAAAAATTAATCCCTAGAACCTGCTCATTCAGCTTGAGTACATTCCACCCACAGTCCATAAACCTAAAGGCTCAGATGGAGAAATGTCAACAGCAATTATTTGCTTTTGTTGTGTGGGGAAAAAAGAGGTAGAGGCATAGTTGGAGCAGGTGTGTGCTTTTCACAAATGTCTCCAAATACAACACCAGTGCAATAATATATAATTTATTGAGCTCATGATCTTCTGTTGACATTGCTGGAGATAATGTGTTTTCCCAAAGGCTAGGCTTGGCTTTTATTTACTTTAACTGCATTTAGATGTAGGAGGCAAGCTTTTTTTAACAAGATTATTGAGGTGGTCCTTCTGAGAAAGACATCACTTTCTGCATTAATGTTGGTGAAAAAAAAAAAGAAGGCAACAGTTGTAAGCTGTAACTACAGTGTCGAAACCTTTCTGTATCATATTAAATTAAAATCCCATCGAGATTTAATTTAGAAGATCTCCTGTTTTTCTGCAACCCATGTAAATCAGACTGAAATTTTAGTAAAAGGCAGAAGTGAAGCACAGTAATGTCACTGACAAATACAATACAGTAGACCGGCAGTATTCACGGGCAGTTGTGGTCCCTAACCTCCGCAAGTACCATGAGTCTATAAGTATCCTCTAAAATCAGTGAATTTTTGAAATTCCCTCTAAAAAGCTTAGAACTGCCAATTTTAATGGTTCAAACATCAAATATACCTTGATATGCATTAATACACACAGTGGAAACCATGTTAGCAATACTGCAGAAGCTAACATCTACAGTCTTTCTTATCTCTTGGGGGTTCAGCCAGTCAGTGCAAAAAAAAAAAAGGAATGTCTCTCCTGGATTGGCAGCTCTGCAAACGCCAGCCAACAGCGTGTGAAGTGGCGTTGTGCCTTGATATTAAAGCGTTTCAAGCTGTATTTTCATTTGAATATTTTTTTATATGCGCTATGAAAAAATCCAACTAATAGACAGATTTTCCACAAATAGTTTGAAGTTACGTTCCACAGATAAATTTTTGAATAGCTGTGCGGTTCACCCCGCCTTTATAGGAGGACCAGTTTTAATTTAATGAATAAACAGGAAAATATAGGGATCCAGTCATTTGAAACCAGATATTTACATAAACTATATAAAATGACACATAACCATTTTTTTTCTCATGGTTTGAAATTAAATCAGATCAAATCTTTCCTGTCTTTGGTCAGTTAGGATTAGAAAAATTATTCCTATTTGCTAAATACCAGAATCAGGAGCTATTTCTCTTTTCTTTTGTTTTTGTGAAATTCAGAGTTCATATGCTACGATTAATCAATTTGGAAAAGGCAAGGACAGTGATATCGGTTTTTTAGCCCTTTCATACACTGATTCAAAACATTTGAAATAAATGGAAGCCCTTGTGGATGTATGATAAAGCAACTCCTCAAACACACTGCTTCTTTGTGTGACATCTTGGAAAAAATCAGCAAAGATATCAGGAAGAGAACTGGGAAGATACTGGGTGAAGCTTGTAAGAGTGTCAACCTATCCACAGTGAAATAAGTCTTATACTAACATGGACTGAAAAATCACTCGGAGAGGAAGGAGTCCTTACTCAAAAAGCAACATAAAATCCTGATTACAGTACAAAGACCTTAACTTTCAGAGTGATGTCCTGTGATCTAATTAAAGTTGAAGTATTTGGCCATAATGGACATTGTTACATTTGGATGAAAAAGCTTGATTTTTGATATCTTTTTCAATGTCAAAGTCTTAACTCAGTTATGTTTTCAGTCAGTTGTGAAATCACTGTCTGCTGTGTCAGGTCTATATTATTTATGCATCTAGTTTTCTTTGAAAGAGGTTTAATCACTGCAGTTTTCAGGGCCTGTGCAAACATGACCCATTTCTTTTCTTTCTTCAAAATTAGAGCCTTATTTTGAATAACACTAATACAACAAAGCTTAAATTCCTCACTTTCTCATCATGGTACCATAATAATAGCTTATTAGATTTACTTCACAAAACAAAGTGACATGCTTGATACCACTTTGCAAGACAGACTTCAGTTTGACAATAAATATTGTAGCATTTTCCAACAGAACATCTCATTACATCGCAAAAAAAAGTGTTCATGTATTTTGTATTTGGTATGTTTTGTCTCCTCTTTAATTCTACTCAGTCAAGTTGTCTAAATCTAAGAATTAGACATTTGTTGGAGATGGCACTTGAAAGGTGTCTAGTGGTGTATTCAAGTCCATTGTTTTTCTCAAACACTGGTATTATAAGGGTTAAGGAAGGATGATTTTGGGCTGTTGTTGCTTGTTCTTGATGCTGGTTAAATGTGAAAGAGCTCTAAATTAGAGCATTAAGCTCTCTCCATGGCATTTTCAATTGCTAAAATTACATGCAGTTACTGAATCCACCAAGGTTTCACGTTACCCGTACAGAACCCATTCTTGTCTTCTGTCTATAATAAGGAACTTGCTCATCTGCTGATCTCCTCTGCTCTCCTTGCATCTCTTCTGATCTTCTAATATTTCAGTCTGGAGCCTTTAGGAGAAACTTCAGCTCTCCTCTGCTAACCGCTGATCCACTGAGTATAGTCAAGGAGGCTCCAGCTGCTCAGGGTGAGGGATGAAACCTCTGGATGATTTGTCACAACTGTAAACAACTGCAATGTCTCATAGTAATACTGTTTCATTTGTCTGGCTGTGTATAGAGACGGAGAATGTCATCGTTGACCCTGTGTATGAGGCATTGCGTTATGGGACGTCATTGGCTCAGATGAGTCGCTCCAGCTTTGGAAGTATCTCCGAATCCCCTTGTCATGAGGTATACAATACACAGCAGGTAGACCATTTAAATTAAAGTTGACGTTAAATGGAAATGTTGTTGACTTTGCTTTCTTCATCATAGTCAGATACACTGCAAGGTAAACTAGAAAACCAACCCATTGCTGAAGAGGAAAATATTCCAGGAAGTAAGTCAAGGTTTTTTGCATTAGTTTGCTAATTCTATATTATCAATAAATTTTTTTTTTATGTAAACAGAAATCACATTTTATTGGAGGTTCACTGATCAGAGATTTGAGTGATTTTCAAGCTCCATTTTTTGCAAATCTTTGACCTGTTTATAGTAATCTCTCCTTAAGAACTATAATTAACAGGTTAATTTGTGTTCTCCTGCTGTGAAGAGTCATTATGTATTTATATTAGAAGCAGAGGGCTCATAACACTGTGTGAGAGAGCAGTTGCTGTAAAAACAAGGTTTTATGAATTTAAAATAAAGAACAAAATTAGATTTTGGATACTTCTAAAAGGCTGCTTACATTTCCAAATCCAGCATTTTCCATGATAAACAGAGGTCAAAAGCTTTCCAGCTTTGTTGGAATATGTTCAGCCTTCCTGGAATTTGCTAAATAGGGCTTCAGTTTGATTCTTCACCAATACCAGGGATGAAGCCAAGACCAGTTTTTCCAAGACCTAGACCAAGGCTGGACCTTCCAAGACCGAGGCCGAATGTTTATAACATCGACAAATATTTCAGGACATTGCTTTTAGTGCACCACAAAATGCAAAAATGAATGGAAACATGTTTAATTACTCAACCAAAACCACTTCTTTGTATTAAATAAAAGCAATTCATCAGAGTATCAGATGTTAAAAAACACCTATGCTGGACATATTAATAAATTACTAGGCATTTTATTATTATTATTATTATTATTATTATTATTATTATTAGATTTACAATAATCATGTAGTCAACAAGGTTGATGTAGGGACAACAGATTACAGGAGCCAAGTGAGAATATTTTCTCTAATATGTATTATGACCATTAAACATCGTAGGTAAGACTGGATTTATGTTTTTGGATTGATGAGCATTATTTTTTCTCTTCTTCGGCTGCTGGTTAAATTTTGCACGTAGAGTGATGATGCAGGTTTAGCGTCTATTTATGTTTGTATTATTATTATTATTATTATTGTTATTTAGCTGCTTAGTGTTGAAACTTAGTGTTGTTGTGCATATTTTTCGCATTACTACGTATTTTTCCTTGTGTCTGCTGTAGATGTCTAGTAAAACTAGATGTTGCCCCGCTCACTTTGTATATTGTTATTCCTGGCGGTGGACAAAACATACAGGTGGCACGGTGTTTTTGCCACGTCTTTACAACTGACTTAAAATTCTTCATGTTTTAAAAAGCAAATTTAATAATTTTCTGCAGTCAGATTGCAGTTGTTTATTCAGCAAAAGCTAGACCGCGGCACCGCTTGTGAACACGCAAACACACTTTTTTAAATCAAAGGACCAAATGCGATTGCACGGGCATTAGCAATAATAACATTGTATTTTCTGAGATGGTGGGAAACAGTTGCACTTCGATTACTGCATTTAATTCACATTGTTGTGCTTATGTGGGTGAAGATAAAAGGCAGTTAAGTTTTTGTAATATTCACAAAACTGTTGAGTCTCAAACCGGTTTTGACCCAGTTTGTCGAATGAGACCAAGACCGAGGCAAAACAATGTGAGACCGACCCTAAGACCGGGAAATAACAGGTCGAGACCAAAACCAGTCTCGAGACCTCCATCCTTGACCAATACCAAATACTGCCACAAATGTCATTTGTGGCAGTATTTTCCAGGTACATAGTGCCATTTTATAGCACAATCAAGTAACTGTTACCTTCAGTTGTTATGAAAATGCTGTATATATCAAAAATAACTTAAAAGAAATGTAACTTCATAGCCTTGAAATTGGCCGCTGTCTCTTTAAGAACCTCTTACCCTTTCCGACACTCCCCCTTCAGCACGTCATCACAGCAATGCTTCTCCATGACGCCATTCACAACCATTCTTAGGACCGAGAAGTAGTTTGTATGATAAGCTCAGCAGATGCGCAGTTCCACCAGGTGTTTGCTAATTGCTGCTGCCATTAGTCTGGAAGAGCTGTGTGGGCCTGGAGGAGGGGTACTCTGTGGGACAGAAGCTCGACTGGCAGAGCTTTGGGTAAATAGGTGGCACACTGTATGAGCAGGCATTAAGGCAACCCCAAATGGCTGCCACAGGGGAATCAAGGATTTCTCAAACATAAAATACAAATGTTTTAACACAATAATTGGTGTTCTGAGTCCAAAAAACCTTAAGGAATCCCTCCAGTTTTCCAGTTCACTTCCAAAATAGACATTTAATACCTGGAGTTGTACAAGTGCCTGCTAAAGAGGTACCACAAGCTAAATGTCAAAAAGTTAAAGGACTATGTTGCTATAATATGATTTACAGTGTAGAGTTGGGGTTTTTGTGTGTAGCCAGTACTTTTCCATTTTGCTCTTTAGTCCCAGGAGAAAAGATCATCTCTGTTTTTTCTGCCACCACTTTACAGTACCTGACCTTCACTTCTGCTTTGCTGCTCTCGGTCACAAAGTGTCATAAGCTCTCTCTCTCTCTTTATCTCTTCTCTCTCCCTTTGCACTTTTACTCTTTCCGCTGTCTATTTCTTACATGTGACCTTTCATATTGTCTATCCTTCTCTTTCCTTTTTGTCTTTGTTTATGTGTCTGTCTCTCCAGTGCTCACCCCTCCTGAAAGCGAGAAGGCTGATTCAGAGGACCGGGTCAGCCTGAAGGTGTGTAGTCAGCATTCTTCTCTTCTTTCAGCTTATTTTTATTAGAATAAGCATTTTCTGAGTCCATCTTTGTCTTTCTGTTTTTCTTTTGGTTCTACATGAAGACAAATTTGATGATTTTGTTTTTAATCTCATATGTTTATCGTTGCCAGACTCCGAAGCGAGTAGAAGTTCACTCCATTCACACATATATCGCCCTCTACAAGTTTCTGCCTCAGGAGAAGAATGACCTGGAACTACAGTTAGTAAGATTTATTTGTGTACTGTATGTGTGATTTTGCATGAATTAGAGTGGCCAGGTGAGAAAGGACATTCATACACCATCTGCCTGCTCAGCAGGATGATCGTAGGGGGATCAGACTGGGAGGGAGGATCATGCTGGGAGGCTGGGAAGGACAAACAGCTGCACTGAGTGCATGTCAGAAAATAGTTTTCGTATCTTAGCAGGTACACCTAACTGCTGAGTTTGGTACAACACCTGCAACTAATCTAAAGATACAGTACAGTGAAGTAAGGTGTAGCACATTGGAACAATTCAGGCTTGTGATTTCAGTGACTCTTAAAGCTGTTTGTGAAAGAATCAAGTCAACAGGGATATCAATTAAACAATGAACAGAAAACAAGCCCTGGTATTGAGGCTTTTATTTTTAGATTTAGATTTAAAGAGGGGAGGTGGGTGGGTAAGGATATGAAAACTGAGACATATTTGAAAGCACTCATAAATTGGTAAATAAGGACAATAATAAAACATCAGTCTCCTCAGAAGTCACACTGCTTATCTTTCACAGAAAATTTATGACACTGATTGATATTTGTCGTAGGTCGAAGGTTTTTTGTTGAAACTGCAGCTAAATGATGTCTATATGGTCCATAAACATCTGTCCTAAAATTTAACAATTCAAGATGTTTTAAGTGATTTTATACATGTATTAGAAGCCTGTAATGTAGACTTGTTTTAGAAGTTATTGACAAGGATATAAAAATGGCGGAGTCAGCAGCGCTAGAACTCAGGACCTCTCAGTTACGTGCATAGCGTCTTTTCTGAATGAGCTACACATTCACTCACTCCGTGTCCCACAAAAATATATATAATTCTAAGGCTTTGCATGTGTACCAGTCATGTGTTTATTGTCATTGCTAGAGGATAACAACTTTTTTTACAAATACAAATTAAAGTCTGTTCTTAAGATACCTCTGTGATATTCTGCATCATCTCTGATTTATGAGCAGTTCAATTAAGAGGTGCTGCTGCTGTATGAGAGTTTAGTTCTGGCTGGAAATTATAATTCATACTGAACAATTGACATTTTACTTTTCTTAAAATGATCTAAACTTTCTCTCTTCTGATATTGAAAAAGTGTGTTGTTGTTAGTGCACAGCTTGTACAGCATGAATGTTTAATAATACTTTAGATGAAGGGTCCTAAATTTCTTGTTTCTTCAAAAAGTTTGTGACCAACCTGGACGTATGCTTTGGGTCATTATCTTGCTGAAAGACCCTGCGGTGCCCAAAGCAAGACTTGCAGCAGATTTCTTTAAATTATTCTACCAAATGCCAGCATTCTGCTCTTTTTAAAATAATCCCATGAACGCAAATGAGGTTCCCAGTGCCTGAAACACCAAACAGACCCACAACATGATGCTCCCACCACCATGTTAAAAGTGGGAACTGTGTTTTCAGGTTTGAAGGCCTCTCCCTTCCCAACAAAAGCAACATCTCTGTGCCCTCATCAGACGCACATCCCTGTGGGTCCAACCCTTCAAATGTTCATGGGAAAACGTCACGGGTACTGATGTTGCAATTGTTTCACCAATGGAGGTTTTTTTTGTACGCTGACCTTGAAGTCCTCCACAGTGAAGAGCTCTCACAACTCTTTCTTGACACATAAACTCCAGAAGAGGCCAGCTGAGCAACAATTACCTTGGGATCCTTGTTGATATCTGATTATTTTCTCACCAAAGAATTTGAATTCTTGCACACGCCCAGGTTTGTTTGCAATAGAATTTGTTTCCTGATGCTTTACGGTGATGCGTCGTTCAACTCTCCTTATGTTAGCTTAGCTGAAAATTTAAAGACTAAGATAAAAACTACTTGTTTTATAGCTTCACATTTACAATAAACTAAAATCAAATCAAAAGGTAGAACAAACCTTATTGTTATCTGAATCCTTTATTTAAATTGAAACACCTAAGGACAACACACATTTCTAGCATATGATTTATGTCAAAAATCTTAAAGATGTGTATACTAGCTTAGCAATCAGTGAGAAACTATGTATTTATTTTTTTTTCATGATTTTTTTTTTTTTTTTTTTTTTTATTTAGTCAAGGTGATAAAGTTCAACTTTAAACTTCTTACATATCACACAATAGCTGCTGGACACAACAGGAAGAAAATGTTGCCCAGATAGTGTGTTGAGTAGAAGCTACAAAAAACTCAAAAACCAGGGCTGTCATTCTTTTCTCACAGCCCTGGGACAGAGAACAAATTTCCTGGTTCATAAAGAGTAAAAAGCCTTAAGCCCAAACTAAAGATAGAGAAAAAAGTCATTTGTTGTGCTGCTAATCTAGCGTCAAGTAAATTTAATTTGAAGTGGGGGAATGACAATAAGTCACGTTGTCTTGGGCATTCTTTCATAATAAAATGTTTGTGCCTGCAGGCCTGGCGACAGAATTCAAGTCACGGACGACTCCAACGAAGACTGGTGGAAGGTGGGCAGCACTCCATTGTAGTAATTTTTATCCCCTGAATATTTCAAAAGCTCCACTTTCTGCCCTTTCTGCTAAGAGCTTTGCCACTATAAATATCCAGATTGCCACTGAATAAATAGTACGGTAACCCATGTATAATGCAGCACCCTACCTTGGGAAGCTGAAAGCAAATCTGTTTAGAGACAAAGAGGGTGAAGGGTAGTGTGGAAATCAAATTTTAAAATGTGTTGTTTAAATCCTTTTCTAGATAAACTGATTGATTTACATCGTAATTAAAATAACCCATTGGTGTTCATTTTTTATGTTAAAATAGTTCACAGTGAGCCACTATTTTAACATCAAAAATGACTAAGCACATGGATTTAAATGCAAATCATTGCTTCGTATGATAACTCACTTTGTAAATAAGAAAAACTGCTTTTAAAGAAAGAATAACTAGAAACTCTACAAAGAGAAATTTGTTTTTGTTTAGTGATGGTGACACAAATTTAGAGACAGAAGCACAAAAAAAAAAATCTTTAAGTTGAATTTTCTTGCTAACTTTAATGGGTTATTTCAGTTCAGCCTCATAGCGGGATATAGATGAGTTGCATATTTATGCACATAATCAAAACTGAAAGGATTAGGATTCTTGTGGCAGCTAACCCCAAGGCTGTCAAGGTTTGGAGACTGTTTGCACTTGTAATGTCGAATCATAACCACACAGATTATTGCAACATTCTTTATATCTATAAATGTATTTATTTTAAAAGGGAAAATAAGTCGTTTCCTGTTAGGCTGAATTATGACCCCAAGGATGTTAACTGCAACACTCAGAAGTTTAGAAAAATGTTTTTTGCAACCATAAGGTTGTGAAGGTCTTGACATAGCTTTCTATTTTTACCCATCGTGACATACCTCCTGATCAACACTTTGGTAATGAAAAACATTTTTATTGGTCATCAAGACGGACCAAAAACCAGACGAAACCAGCTGATTGATTGCTTTTTATGTACTGACAAATTTGAGATATTTCCCAGGTTCTCTATGGCTTTTTGCAGCTTATTTTCTTTGTGTTTAATATTTATTACCTGTGTCTCTCCACTTTATTACACATCATGTCTTGACTAGATTTTGTTTTATTTCTTTGTATGTGTGGGTTAATTTGGTTTTTTGGCATCTGTTGTGGATTTAATGCCAACAGCCCCATTAGGAATATATATACTCGTTTGAGATGTTTAATATTTTGTGTTTTTGCTTTCCACTTAATTCAGAATAACCTGTCAGGACAAAGAGAAAAAATGTTTGTGGATGTGTGACTCTGTTGTGTTTACCAGGGGAAAGGCAGGGACAAGGTGGGATTTTTCCCAGCCAACTTTGTCCAGCGGGTCCGACCAGGTGAGCGGGTGTGGAAGGTCACCGCAGCTTTCCATGGCAACAGAGACAAAGGCCAGATGACGGTGAAAGAGAATCAAGTGAGCAACCATAAAACGCATACATTTTTCCCCTCTTCAGCATACATACACTCGCTCTAGGCATTTTTATTTATAAGTGGATGCAAATTAATGCAGAAGGTGTTAAAATGACAGAGGACAACAGTATGTAGCTTTCAGCATCTGCTCAGTTTCCACCGAGGTCCTAAAAATGTTCTCTCACCCCTGCTCCTGTTCTATGCCCCTTCTGTTCCCCATTTGTCCTCCCCCTCTGCAGATCTGCATTGGGAAAAACGAGGAGATTGACGGCTTCCTCCGGCTGACCAGTGGGAAGAAGAGAGGCCTTGTCCCTGTGACGTGTTTGCTAGAAATATGATGGCAATATTGCAGATTTCTCCTTGATTTAGCAGAGGAGCTCCCAGGGGTGGAGGAATACTCAGGAGTGTTAAGCCAGCACCTCACTGACAACCATCCACCTTACTCCACCCCTCCAAATATCGCTGCTGCATCTTGAGTGGAAAACAGCCTGCAGCTTTGGCTTTTTGACTGAAGATTAGGACAACCAGGAGCTTCTTTAGAGCTACTTTGCTTGTAGCACAGCCTCACTTTGTGAGGTTTCTTATATTTTCACAAGAGATATGTAGCAATTATTTCCAAGAAAATGAGTGTGAAGGTACTCTGGCTACCTCATTAGCCATCTACACTGGCCACTCACTCACAAAAAAGGGGAAAGGACCTTTTTGTCATGATGTCAAGGCATGTTTAAGCTGTTTGTGAAAAGAAAACCTAGCTAGGATGATACACTGTTGCTTGTGCAAACCCTTTTTGGTTGAGTAGAGTGAAGTTTAAAAACCACACCAATTTTGTCTGTATTGAGTTCAGTTATGTCCAGGTTTAATGGTACATAATTCAGATTTGTGATGTTCATACACATTACTCTTGAATATAAAATGATTCAGGTATTACTGTGTACTAATGTCTTTTCTGCTCTATCTTGGTCCAACCAAAGTCACAACACACCCTTTCTCTCACACACACTCAAGGGTTTTCTCTGCATCCCCAAAATGCTCATCTGTGATTACAGTATGGCACATTTGCACTCTTCAGTTTCAATGTGACAAATACTTGCATGCACCTTGGAGAGCTCTTAGTTTGCCCTTCAAAGGCTCTCCCATCCACACAATAATCCAGAGAGTTTGTATTTTCACTTTCTTCTATGTAGCTGAATTAACCATTAAAATCTGCGTCCTGTTGCATCAAAAACATAATTTATCTACGTGTAATGCCCTGCATTATTGACAAACGTCATGCAATAGGAAAGAGCAAACAAACCAGAGCGATCGATTTAAAAGCCATATTTGGGTTTCTTGTTGGTGAAAAAAGTGCTAAATGCTGTTAGTCTTTTCTACAGACAACTAATTTTATAGCTGTGACAAGCTGGTGGAAATATAATTGACGAAAGCACCTCGTTTATTTAATTTATTGCGCTGTCATATACCTAAGGGCGTTTGCATATAGCCGTCTTAAAACACTGTAGATATATTAGCTCCTGAAAGCACACTAACACGAAGTTTTGCAGCTTTGCAGGAGCCATCTGAGGGCATTAATTTCTCTATTCTTATCTGCAGGAGATTCCTGTTTGTCTCTTGTACCTGCAGCATGTATGCATCTCTTTGCTCTATTGCCATCTCGCCATGTCAGCACAAATATTTCAAGATACTATGCACAACAGTTCTAGTCACTCACTTTGTTTTGTTCACAGCTTATTTCCAAAACAGCTCAGCGTGTCTTTGTCACTCAGTAGTTTTGCAAAGATTTAAAATTGGACTTTGAAATCAGCTGTCTTGTGTATACACCATGCTAAGTCAAAATAATCCTCAATGACTAGAACTAGGATTGGCTCAGGATAACAATTACCAGTTTAACCTAACTACACACCTACCAAGCTTAGCTTTCAGCATGATTGGTCATCATGTGATCCTCAAACAAATGCTAATAAAGTTGGATGAACCTTCAAGTTGTGTCTTTGGTTATTTAGGAAATAACTGCTTCTCCTTTAGTATGTCGTATTTCAGTAACAAAGGCTGAAAAAAAGAAATTAATGAAAGATTACCTTCTCAACTCTTGAACTTATTCACAATTGGTCATTACAACCAGAAACTGTTCATTTTGTTGGTTTCTTACAAATAAAAAACATTAAAAGGATGTTGCACATTTATTGTCAGTGGTTTTTTACTCTGATACTCCTAAATAGAATCTGCCATCAGAAGTCACCCAGTTAGTTCAACTGTGTGTGACTGACTTTCACAATAAAGCCAGCTGTTCTTTGAAGGCCTCGGAGGTTTGTTAGACAACATTAGTGAACAAATAGCATTGTGAAAACCAAGGAACACAGGAAACAGGTCAGGGATAGAGCTCTTTTGAAATAATATCACATTTAAAGGTCTCAGAGCACTGTTCAATCCCTCTTCTGAAAATAGAGTAGCCTGTGGCACAGCTGCTAATATACATGGCCTTCCACCTAAACATCATACTGTGGGGATGCCTTTCTTCAGTAGGGACTGGGAAGCTGGTCAGAGCTGATGGGAAGGTGGATGGAGCTAAATACAAGGGAATCCTGGAGGCTGAAAAAGACGAGACTGGGGCTAAAGGTTCAACTTCCAGCAGGACTATGAGCCAAAACATATAGTCAGAGTTGCAGAAGAATAGCTCGGTCAAATTCTATTCATGTGTTAGAATGGCCCAGTCAAAGTCCAGACCTAAATCCAATTCAGAATCTGTGCAAAGATTTGAAACTGATGTTCATAAATGTCTCATAAAGCAATGTTAGCCTTAAAGACATAACCAGGACAGATAACTTTTTCAGTCCAACATATGTTCAGGTTTATCGTTTCTTCCCTCAAAGTGGTTTATGTTTTAGTAAAAGCATCAACTTTGTCAACCTCTTACAAAATAAACAACAAATATAAAACTTTTTATTTTTCCTCTCATTTAGTCTTACTGAGCACAAAATAAATCGTTCATTCACATTGTGCAGTTCAACCTCACATTGTCGAAGTAATTTCACAGCTAATTTCACAAACTGTTTATTTGAACAGAAATTTTCTCCTTTCATGACCTCCTTCCCCAAATTCACACTTTCATTGGAGTTGATAGTGACAAGACTGCTTTTTCCTAATAACCATAAATAACACGATTACCTCCCAAGAAAAATAATTTGAAACAGAGGAGCTACTGGCAGGCCATAGACTAAGCTGGCAAAGAGAGCACCGAGTCTCTCTGTGAGCTTGTGTTTCTCCCTGCTGGGGTGCGAGGAACATTTCTCAAATCATGACCCAGTTCTGTTATCGAAGTGGATCAAATGTGATTTTCATCTCTGCGCCGAGGCAGACAGAAATGTGTGCAACTGGCAGTACATCAAGTCAGATGAACGTTTCGGAAAATTGCTGATTTTGGCTCCAGAAATGCTCTGCACTTTCTGTACAGCTGAGACCTTCCTTTTAAGGCGTATACTAAGTGAAATGGCTGTGGAAATCTGAAATTCTCATTAATTTTCTTAAACAACCAAACCGATCAGTTGTGGCTCCTTCCAATCTTGCCAACACCAGAAAAGTTCCCGAAATGTATGAAGTGCTGTTTGTAAAGTTACAAAATCAAAAATTAACAGCTATATTTTGGGTTATTTAGCCTGTCATAAGAAAAAAAGATAGGGGTTCATTGTTCAATGTTATTTTTTCACATTTATTAGCAAATTAAATATTTAGTTTTCAAACTGAATATTGAACTCCAAACAAAATATTTAGCTTATAAACTTAATTTAGTTTACAAACTAGTCTACAAACTAAATATTTAGCTCAGAGCTAAAGGTTTAGCTAACATGCAAACTGACTTGCCAATAACCGGAAGTGGACTACCAAAATAAAAGTTGGGTTTTGTGAACCTTTATAGAAACTGGCGACTGATTAATTGCTCATATTTCATTAGTTGCTATGTTACCTCTTCATCATTGCTTCTTTTCCTCTCGACGTGTACAGCATTTCATCTTAAAACACGAAATGAGCCATTTTAATGGCAATATAGACGTTTACCAATGGATCTACAACAGCAGTGACTGCGCCAGCTGGTCAGCAGGAGTTTATAGAGGTTCGCAGCACCCAGCTTTTGTTTTGATAGTCCACTTCCAGTGGATTAACTTCAAACTAAATATTTAGCTTTCTAACTAAATATTTAGTTTGTAAACCAAATATTTACTTTTGTAATTAGATATTTAGTTTGAAACTGTGGCATTTATAAATGAATGAATACCATGATGAAAATATGACTTTGAAAAATTAACCTCCATTTTTTTTTCTTATGAGAGACTAAATAACTAAAATTATTGCTGTACATTTTTGGCTGTGTAACTTTACAATCATCACCCTATAGCCTACGGTGTGTCCAAAATCGGTCCTCGAGGGCCGGGATCCTGCATGTTTTAGTTCTCTCCCTGGTTCAACACACCTGGATCATATGATGGCTCGTTAGCAGGCCTCTACAGAACATTGACATGCTGAGGAGGTAGTAACAACCACCAGGGAGAGAACTAAAACATGCAGGATGCCAGCCCTCGAGGACCGACTTGGACACCACTGGCCTAGTACGTACAACTGGCTCATTAAATATCTGACTATGATCACACTTTTTTTTTTTTTGCATCTTTAAGACTGAAGCAACATATGCATGGCAGACTCCCAATCAGTGGAATTCATCATCTCAGCTCAGGCATCAAAAATATTGTGAGAATGGGGAAAAAAAAAAAAATCAGCTCTTAAAATAGAATATGATGAAACAGCCAGGTAGTGAGAAAGACGCACTGTCAGAAGAAAATAAAGCTTATTTATGCTTGCTGACAAAACATTATGGACCCTCTGCATCAAACTTCCAAATAAAAATAATCCCTCATTTTTTTTTTTTTTAAAGTCTGCATCAGTTGACATTAATGCTCAAGTCTGTGTACTTGCTGACCCATAGTCAGGAAAATATCCCCATACAACATCACATCTAGTTCAGATTTATTAAGTGTACCAAGCTGATAACGCTGCGTCTAGGCTTTGGCCTTATCACTGCCTGCAGGTATGCGAAAGCTCAGCAAAACAGAATGAGGCTTCAGTGCACTCGGATGTAGAGCTTACAGCTCGATATTTGTCTTGGAAATCAGGTTTAAGAATTGCAACCTGTGTAGAAGCAAACAGCGTGAGATCATTTCTAAGACATTTCTCAAGAAGCCAGATTAAAGTCTAACATCTTCATCTTCTAGTATCAGTAGCAGCAGCTACATTTGAAAGGTTTTTGACCATTTGATTTGAATGTACAGTGTGTGAACAGATTGCAAAGCACATAAAAACAAGCTTCAAGTGATTACCAGCAACTCCAGAAAATTGGCAATTAGCTGTTGAGACAGTTGCAAACAACTCCAACTCAAATTTTAGAGAGAAACATTAGCCAGTTCTATTAAATCTATTTTTTTTTTTTTTTAAATTAGCTTTTTTAAAACCATTCAAGCAAGTATGATATTTTGAGATCCATACTCTGTGGTTTTGGGGTCCTGAGCAGCAGATTATTTGCACACCTGGCTGACTCTGGATCTGACATAGAAGGCAGGAGGTGAAATTACAAGAAACACACCAAGTGGTGAAAAAACTAGAACAATGTTATGATCCTTGGGTGATGCGTTTCGGTTTTCATTTTTGTTTTGACCATTTGCTTGTGGTTTATATTGTTTGGTCTTGCCATATTCCATTTAGTTCCCTGTGTCCGTTGTTGTTCTAAGTGTGTTTCTGTATGGGTCCATTCTTTTGTATTCAGTTTCTTGTGTTCTGTTCTTGTTGCTCTTGGATGTTGATCTCTTAGATAATAATTGTTCTTGTTTGTTGGTTCTCTTTGAATCAGCCTGCCAGTTTGCTCCCTTCCACAGCTGTTCTCAGTTAACTGATTTCCTCATCTAATCTCATTCGCCACTCATTCCTCACTATTTAACTTCACCGTACTTCATTCTTCTGTCCAAAAACAGGAGTTTTAGGCTAAGTGGTCTCTGTGTTGGACCTGTCCAGAGTATATCCTGCTACTCGACCAATGACTGCTGGAGATATAACGAACCTGCTGGTCTTTTGAGAGATTAAAAGTCATTCCTAAAATAATTACTTTGTTCAAAAATGCTTTGTTAAGACTTATTAGGATTAGGTAGAATTTCATTTATAATATCTTTCTGGACCAAACCTTAGATGTAGATCAAGATTAAAGAAATTTTGGATTAAATTGTGTTTTTGTGGTGATGGACAAAAATGTTCTACTTATTTCATTAACAAAAAATGTGCTGTTATGGTTAGGAGGGCTGTAGTTTTATTCTTAACTGTGTACAACTTTCTGTTCTGTGTTGGCTTTCTAAAAAATGAATGAATAGATGACACTGTTATTCAACTGCCTGGGTGAAGTATGGTTTTACAGAAGGCTCTGTTTATGGTTGCAGTGTACTTCCATAAAAAAGAGGAAGAGAGGTTTCAGTTAAGGAACAACCCATTAAAAAGTTGGTTGTAACGTTGTTTACCAACAAAGAACAGGTAAATTTATATTTTGGTAAAACTGCATGCCGAAATACAACTCAATTAGTATGTGACAAAATGTGAAAGAGTCCAAGGGGAATAAACACTTTTCCAAGGCGCTGTACATATGTTCGAGGAATGGTTAAAAATGTGTCATAGTGCACATACTAGTTGCATTGGTGCTTCTGCTTATGAGCTCAGGTGAAAATCCAGATATGCCATGTGCCAGATAGTAGTTTCTTTCCTTCTCTCTGTTTCTCTGAATAAAGCCCATGTGCAGATCTGCCCCCCTGCACCTCTTCTCGGTGCTGATGTTAAACAGCAGCACCCTTCACAGCTCACTCTTCAAACAAGATCACACTTTTTTTTTTTTTTTTTTTTTTTTTTTTTTTTTTTTTTTTACTACTTATCACCTCCCTTTTCAACCTTTGGGCTACAAAGCGTCTTTGATGTGATCGTTGGCCTCTTGACCTCCTTACAATGAGAACTGAGCAGCACAATTAGTGGACAAGGACACGAGGATGCAGCTCTTGGCTGCAAAGTAAGGGGGTGTTTACTGCACATCAACTCGATGTTATCCGTTGCTTTTGATCAAAAAGTTTTGAAGGATTTACTTTACTTCAGTGTTTATGCTTGTTAATGTCTACAGGCCCCATGGTGATTCATCTCCACATTCGGCTGCAGCTCTGCATTCGTTACGCAGACATAGTAGAGCCTCCATCCCCCTAATCATTAGGTAAACACAGCCTCTTTTAGTCTTCTCTGTGTCCTGGTTTCCTGATCACGTAATGCTTTCCTGTTTCATTTTTGTGTGATCTTTTACAAATTATCATTATGCAAAAGGTCATCCAGCCCTCAGAAGATCTGGAACAAAAGTAAGTGTTTTTCCTATAAATTTCTATGATGTTTACTTATATATTTGCAAGCCATCCTTAGGTGCTCATTGTTAACCAAAAAGGAGGGTCTGTTATGTATGTCGCAGCAAAAACGTAATTAAGAGCTTTATCACACATATCCTGTAATAACTTTGTCTCAACTGGACTGCTGTATGTTTCCTCATAAATGATCAGAAATCTGACATCAAGCCCTGTTTATGCTCTTTAGCCTTCTTTGCCCTTTCATTGGTTTCTGAACATACTCTAAAATCTTAAAAACGCACTTCAAAATCCATTAGGATTCTAAAAAAAAGGCTTTGCGATTCAGGGAGATGTGCTTCCTATCTGCTCCAACAGGACAGCTCAAATTTAGGTCTATTTTGCTCCTTAAAAGACAGAAATTTTATATATATATATATATATATATATATATATATATATATATATATATATATATATATATATATATATATATATATATAAACACAACACTGCATTTATATATGTATATAAATATATATATATATGAACTTAATTGGACAACACAACAAGAAAGTAAAAAAAAACAAAGCTATTTCTCACATTTAGCATAGGAAGTGGTTGGACTACCATGTGGTAGCTAAATTTTAATTGAACATATATATAGCAGCAAAGAAATTGCTTTGTTTTTTTTTTTTTTGTTTGTTTGTTTGTTTGTTAAATGGGGATACCAACAGCAAAAATAGCTTTAGGATTGTTTTATTGGAGGACAGAAATATAAATGCCTCTGGTGAAAGCAAAACTAAGCTTATTGAGTCTAAGCTCAAGCTAACATCAGCACTGCAGCACAGCTGGGCTGCTTCAGGAAGTAAAGCAGTAAAAATTGCAATTAATCGTTGCTTCAAAACTTGTCTGACTCTTTCTGATCTTTTTGATGCTTTTTGCCTTTTGTAGAAGTTTACATGAAAACCCAAAATTCAGTTTCTCAGAAAACTAGAATATTACATTACACCAGTAAATAGACATTTTTAATACAGAACATGGTCGAGGCTCTTTTTGTTATAATTACCGCATCAATGCGCCATAACATGAAGGCTATCATCCTATAACTCTGCTGAGGTACAAGGACAGATTCTCTGTGGGGTTTTGCTCAGTATTGGTGCTTTTGGCAGGGTGGACAGCTGCCAAGTCCTGCTGGAAAACGAAATCAGCATCTCTATAAAGTTTATTCGTGGAGGGAAGCATGAAGCACACTAAAACCTTATGGTAGACGTCTGCACTGACTTTGGACTTGATAAAACACAATGGACCCACACCGGCTCTCTAAATCATCACTAACTGAAGAAACTTTACACTGGACCTTGTGTAGTTTTCAAAGAAACTAATAATTCAGTTATAACTCAGTTATATGAGCCATAAAAACAAATGCTTGACATATATCACTCAAGTTTTCAATGAAATTATAATTTATTAGTATGCAGCTGCAGCATTCCCAGTGATGCTTTTAGGAATTTTTCAGACATTTTGTTTAATGCTATATAATGAACTGTATGAAATTTATTTTATTTTACTTTAGCAATATTGTTCGCATTTTGTCCTGACTATTTGCAATTTAGATAAAAATTAGATTTATTTACTGTTATACCTGATTTCTCAGTTAGTTTAATTCAGCCCCTCGCCCATTTTATATATATATATATATATATATATATATATATATATATATATATATATATATATATATATATATACATATATATATATAATATATGTCTTTCATTAAAAATCCATGCGCACATTGGTCATACTTGAGCATTTTCACTTTGACTGATTTTCATGTTTGAGAAATACATGGAGGTTTTCATCCATCTCCCTCTCTGCAGCGCATGTTCTGATGAGTGATGCGTTTGATGTGCTGCCTGCCACGGTTACAGCGATGATGTTTGCTGTCTTGTCTGAGTATCTCAGTTTCAGTAATCAGACACTGAGCTCCTGACTTGTTCTTCAACTCCAGCTTTGTTTCCTTTTCCTCCTCAGAGACTTGGATCTTTTTATCAGTCACGCAGAAGAGATGCAGTGTTGTGTTTTTTTTTGTTGTTGTTGTTGTTGTTGTTGTTTTTTACAGTGCAGCTTATCTGTCCTCCAGGTATTTTGTACAGATGATTCAAATAGGTTCAGTGTTGCTAAAGCTACAAAAAATATCTCCAAAAACTGAGTGGAATTTATTCTGTTATTTTACCAAATACATTATTCAAAGAAGTCCACACACTTCCAGCAGGCTGTGAAAGAAATGAATCATCTGATTATGCAGTAAGAAAAAATTACTTTATTTTGCATTTTACTTACATTTTGCTTACCAGTTATTGATGCATGTGTCCATCTGACTAATTTACTGTCAAATAAAGCTTTCAGAGTCCAGCTGTCACAGCATGGATTAATTTTGCTGTATATGCTGATAAGCACTGCCTTTAAGCTGTGGGTGTACTTTCCAAATCCTAAGTGACAACAGCATTAGAACAACTCGAAGTGTCTTTTAGGACTGAGATTCACGACAAAGTGAAGGACTGCAGGTATTATTGCATTGCATTACTGTGCCTTTGCATATTTGCTGATGGAAAGTGTTTCACATAAATCAAATATTTCCATGAGTGAAATATCTGAACCTGAAGAAACAGTGCAGCATCTGAATGCTAAGATTTGTTGCCAGCTTCAAGTCTGTTCAGATTCATTTTTCAGCATATCTTCCAGAGCATCATATGGTCTCCTCTGCTCCCACTGTGAATCTGTCTCACACTCTACGTATGTCTGTCAGACCGCTTCACAGATTACAGTCCAAGCCAGTCCGCTAACTGTGCTCTAACCCTCTGATGCATACATTTTGAAAGCCTGATTAAAGCATTTTTTCTTCATATTTCTTCTTTTTTTTTTTTTAGTTTTTTCAAACAAATATTAGATTTTTTTTTTTTTTTTCAAAACTGTATTTTTTTTCAGGGAGTTACAAATCGGTCCAGTCCTTTGGACTACAGGTGCCTGAGCACTCAACACAAAACAGTATGAACTATAATAAAAGCTTATTTGATCATGTCTTATGGTAAAGCAATGCACAGTTATGAATGGTATGGCTTATTGCTAAGACTTGGCATTTATGTGTAACTACACTAGCGTAACATGTTTTCATCAACAATTATTAGTCGACATCTGTTCAGTCATGCTGTTTGCAATTAATACAAGACGAAGGACATTCTCACTTGACTAGTATGACCGTGTCGCAGGATAACGAATGTGTCCCACGACCATGTTGATCCCTAACATATTTACACTTCATTTCCTGTCACTGCCAGATTTTCTTTCCCTTTCTGAAGAGCATTAAATTTGGTGTTGCGAACTATGTCAATGTTCGCTCAATATTTTCATTCCAGTCTCCAGGAAAATGAGCCAAGTTCCCATCAAAGTCATTGTCTTGGAATTTGCAGACATTTCTGCTTGCCTGAGTGTGACCTGGTACAGTTTACACATCTTCCACAGCTCTCTTATAGAGCTGACCTCTGCACTCTGGCCTTCATCCTCCTGCCTATCTGCATCCTGAGTGAGTACATTTCCTTCATCATCCTCAGCTTCTATGTCTACTGCTCTCTGGGAACCACTTATCAGCGCTGTTGCTTTAAGCGTCCCTTGAATCGGAAGGAACATCCTGGACTATTGTGCTGTACTCAGTCTACAAAACATGACAATACTGAAAGTGTTACATAATCTGCAACTAACCTGCACAACCCTATCTATTTTTAAATAAGTACCCTGTACAATATCGCAAAAATAAACTGGTTCTACAGCCACAACAGCCACAAGAAGAAATTAACCAGCTATATGACTGGAATCTTAAATATACCATGCATGGCGTCCACTTCATTGGACACATGGTTAATTCCAAATTACTACTTATTCAAAATAGATTTTTTTAAACTACACAAACGAAAGTGTTACTCAGATGTTACTGTATACCATCATATTTTTTTTTTTTTTTTTTTTAGCTCTAGGGTGTTCCTAGAATAGAAGGATCGATTCTGGAGTTCAACAGGTGTGGCTGTTTATCAGCCATCTTGGATTCAGAGGGAATTTACTTGCAGTTATGACGACTGACCACCTTTTTTAACCTGTATGTGGTTTGTGTTCTACTGTATGTCTAGTGTTATTTAAATAATCATTTATAAAATTTTGGATCGACTCAGTGTTTATCTCTGCTTTAGTCCTCAGCAGATTCTAAATGATCAGATATGAGCATTCAGCAGCGGGTAGGTGTTTAGGAGCAAAAAATCGGATTGTAACATATCAGGGCTGTGATATTTATCTGTGTAAGATGTGAAGGTGCTGTCTGTCTGACTGATCTGTATCTGTATCAAAGAACTTTGTCAATACCCCTTTCAACCACCAAATGTGGAGAGAATTAAACCTCCAAAATCCTCCAGATGGGATTCTATCTCTTCATCAGTGAACCAAAGCAATCAGTGGGCCAGAGAGAGGTGAACATATGAGAGAGAAGAAACTGAAAGTATCAGATGTGAATAAGAATTATGATGGGAATATTTTATTTTTACATACAGGACCATCCAAAAGTATTTACACCCCTTGCACTTGTGCACATTTGATCATGGTACAACCAAAGTACAATGTGTTCTATAAGGATTTTAAGTGGTCGACCAACACGTAGAGTACAGATGTGAAGTTGAAGGAAAATAATACGTCTTTCAAACTGTTTCACAAAATAAAATCTAAAAAGTCTGCCAAGCATTTGTAAAAAGACCCCATTACTCTGATATCTACATATACAATTTAGTGCGACTGATTGCCCTCAGAAGTCACCTAATTAGTAAATAGAGCCCATGCTGTGTGTGATTTAATCTATTTTTAGGGAACATTATTGAATAAACAGTATCATAAAGACAAACACATCAACCAGGTCAGGGATACAGTTGTGTAACCGTTTAAAGCAGGATTAGGTTAGAAAACAAAATCTCAAGCTTTGAACATCTCACAGAGGTGTGCCTTATTTTAAAAAATTAATTCTGCAGATCAAGCTTCCTCAAAAGTAAAACACGGTGGTAGCGCCATCATGTTGTGGGGATGTTTTCCTTCACCACAACCACAAAAGCTGTTTCCAAAAGACTAGCAGCTGGAAATGACTGAACGCTGGCTCTGCAAAGAATCGACTCAGGAGGGTGAAAACAAATGCACACCACACTTTTCACAAGCATGCCCTACTTTGTGCACTGCGTGTGACTGTGTTCACATGATATCTATTAGCCCCCAACGAACTCAAATTCAAAGGTATCTCATTTCATCTGCATTTGGAGTAACAGTAATAATTTCATTTTGCTTTCATGTGAAACGCCGACCTCTTAACTCCTGTGAAGTGGGCTGAGAAAACAAGAATTTTAATTAATTATTATTATTTAATTTTAATTTCTTTTATTTTTGATTGTTATTGAGGTTCTCCTTAGCTCTGGAGGATGTTCCATTTGTCCTGTCTGGGTTGAAGGCCAAATGCAATAAAGAGCGGTGTTTCATTTCAGCTCATATTCCTCTCTTCATCTAATCCCATTAAGACTCACGCTCCAGGAAATGGCACTGCCTTATGGTGATGAAGAAATGCATACAAAACAGCCATGCTGCAGAAAAAAAGAACACGTTCTCCTTCAATAATTCCTGCCACACATTCCAGCAGAGATCACATTTATTTGCACGGATGGGTTTTGTCTTTGATGATCCATTTGGTAATGAGTGTATGGGGGTTAAATTAAATGTTTAGTAAAGCCATTGTGCAGAAGAAATTAAAGCTCATGGTAAGCATATACTTTCCTGGCTTCTAAAGCTCTTTAAAACCAGGGTTCCACATTGTTAGAAAATCTTGCAATGACAATAATATCGGTAAATTTTGCAATGATGATGCCTGTTTTCCTGTATCCTCTCTTTCTCATCTGTGCTTTATCACTTCCTTTAGCATTTTGGGCAAATGTCCTTTGTGCTCAGTGTGAGCATCTGCTGCCGTGAGACTGTCCAAGTGGCTAAATATTACATTAGCATGTAAAACGCAAGTTCACAACACTTGGAATACAATTATTGCACTTCAAACAGGCCTTTGCATCATGAATATTGCACACCCTGATATTGCAATGACAATAGATTCAAGATATATTGTGTAGCATTTTTTTTAAACCTTTGGAAACTAGGGTGCTTACACATGGTCATAGCACCACCACGTTTGAAATAAAAAAGAAAATTTGCCGGTGAACAAGACAGCTGCACTCCTGCCTTTAGAAGAAAGGCAGGAGTGCAAGATTATCTTGGCTGATGTGATTGTATGAAGGACTGATGGAGCAGTTCAAGATGCTGTGGTGTTGTGTGCCTTAGGAGGAAGTGGGACAAAATGACAAAAAAAGGCATAGGAATCTATTAATAGTAAAACATCAATAGCTGTCTTGGGTCTTAGTCATTGTCAGTGCACGACTACATCAAAATGCAAAACATACCATGCTTTGTGTGCTCAGCTATTTGGACTAATAAACCAGGAACAGAAATACAGTATCAACACAAATGAGCAATTTTAGCTCTTCAAGGGAAAATAAAGCATCTTCCTTATTGCCTGCAAGTTAAAACAAGCTAGTTCATAATACTTTGTTCAAACAAACAAAAAAAAAAAAAAAAAAAAAAAATCATCCCCCACTTTTATTTTTGGACAGTTAATTGTAGTGTCAAGAATATGTTTTTCTCCGTCAAATCCCACTCACATGTCGACTGGGTCGCTGCAATGCTAACTCTCACTATTTTTGCTGCAGCAACAATATTGCTATTTTTTTTGTTAAATATCTTTTGATATTTTCCTTATGCTGTCATTTCTAATTCCAATTTTAACTGGTTGAATATGACTATTGTACTTTACAAACCATGACAATTGTAATAGAACTATATACTAGGTTGAAATATACCAATATAGAACTGTATAGAATATATATGTCTGGTAACTCAAAATTTAGAGCTGTTTTTTTGCAGTAAATTACCATTCTAAAAACCAACCAATTACTGCCTCACTGACGACAGTAAAATGTATTAAACTATTCTAATTTACAGCATACCAGCAATTATGGTTGCATTTCACAAGGATATGGTGACAGCCAGGTGTAACAGATTGTGTACTCTATGGTTCCTAAATATAACAATTAGGAACTGTCTTTTAGTACAGTAAATTACAAAAGGTACTACATTCTTGTCACAATATACAAAGATTTTATATTCTTTTGAACAATGCTAACATAATTACAAAATCACCTTTCATGATATTGTACTTCATTTATCTAAATGACTAAAAAAAAAAAAAAAAAAAAAAAAAAAAACCCAAATGTTTGCAAGTTTCTGATGGAAAAAGAAATGTATTATTTGCAATACAAGCAAATTATAGATTACTTAGTTATGCATTTTTGTTACCAAATTGTTTTTCAATTAGTAATTCTATTTGTAAATTGCTTTCATGCTTAGGACACCAAATTGGCCACCTTACAAAGCCTCTTTTTTAAAGTAAATTATGCAAGTAATTGCATTTAGGTATATCTGACCACACTGAACCAAACATTGAGGCCTCTATTGTGACAGGATTTGGTGCTCCACTGCCACCTGTTGGACTGATGTTGATACATACCCACATTTTCTTCATTTACTGAACTATCCAACCATGCTTTTAGAAACGGATATATTTGGTAATCAAACACACTTCCTTGAGTAAAAATCTTTACAATCCTGTGATTTCCATTTTATCTTCCCATGAGGGTCCAGAGAGTAATATTCACAACAAGAACAGATGATTGTTTTCATAGAATTTTATTAACAACAACAAAAGCTGAACCTGACAGACTTTTTTTTTTTTACATGTTGCATTTACTTCTTTGTCGTTTCCTCTTCCTTCGACAAGTTCTTTATGATCTCTTCCTTCTTGGCCTGAAGACGCTCTTCTCTGCGTTTGCGGGCCTCCTTTGTCTTTGTGCGGCGGGCCTCTGCCTGGTCACTGTACAGGTGAAAAGTTAATGAGAGAAAGAAATTAATTTCAGCAACAAAATGTCACAGGTCGTTGTCTTGAAGGAAAAACAACACCAAAACTTACGCCAGAAGCTTCTTGCGAGCCTTATCAGCCTTCAGCTTATGGATGTGCTCCATCAGGATACGCTTGTTTTTAAACACGTTGCCTTTAGCCCTCAGATAGAGACTGTGGTACCTGGTAGACAGACAGACAGACAGACACAGTCACTCATAGCAACAAAGGGAAATAAAACGCTAGTTTAATCACCACATTAAGGAAGATTCCCACTTACATGTGCCTGTCAATTTTCTTTGACTCCCTGTAGCGGCGAAGAAGACGGCGCAGGATTCTCATACGTCGCATCCATGTCAACTTTTCTGGCATTCGAGCATTGGCTGTACCCTTTCTTTTACCTGGGAGAGAAGCATAATAAAATGTAAATCTCATTTAACAACTCCAACAGCAATACCATAAGTAAAACTACAATCTGCATGTAAACCGTAGCACTTAAAAACTTAAAATGATCTAAAACCGAGCATTGACAGTCCATGTAAAAAACATTCATAGCCCTTGAACTTTTCCATATTTTGTCATATTACTACCATTTTTTTCTATGTTACACCAACACAAGGTAGGACAGAGTTGTTAAGTAGAAGGGAAAAAAAAGATAGATGGCTTTCAAATCTTTTTATAAAACACACATCTTAAAAGGAGCTGAGAAAAATATTTGCAGAATCACCTTTTGGTGTATTTCCTGCTGCATGCGCCAAGAAGTCGGTAAGTATCCTCTACACATCTGGTCAATTTTGACCAATTGTGCTTTAAACAAATAGCTCATTCTCACTCAGACTGACTGGAACAAGCACTTTAATACTTTAATTTAGCCTTGACTTTGACTAGGCCTTTATAACAATACTTGATCAATCATTCCATTATAGCTCAGACTGTGCTTAAGGTTCTTGTCTTGTTGAAAGGTGAACCTCTGCCCCAGTCTTAGGTCTTTTGCAGCCTCTGAAAGGTTTTCTTCCAGGATTGTCCTGTATCTTACTATTAACTCTGCGCAGGTTTCTTGTTCCTGATGAAGAGAAGAATCCCCACAGTATTATACTACCACTGCCATGTATTACTGCAGGGGTAATGTGCAGTTAGATTCCCCCACCTCAAATTTTTTGCGTGTCGTACAAAATGTTCAATTCTTGCCACAACTAACCAGATCCACAAGCCACATTTTTTTTTTTGTAAAGAAATAAAATAAAAATCAGAATTTTGTATCAATTTCCTACCACTTCACATTCATGTTCTATTTTGTTTTGGCATAAAATCCAAATAAAATGCATTAAGGTTTGTGTTGTAACATGGCAAAATGTCAAAAAGTTCAAGAGCTATGAAGACTTTTGCAAGTCATTGTAAATGAAATATAGATTTACCTTGTGAAAGTGGCTAAAGGTGAGTAAAAGTAAAAAATTACTTGTACAGAGTAAATTTTATTAAGAATAACTCACCATAACCCATGTGACGTCCCTTACGGCGTGCCAGAGTATTCTTACGGCAGCGTGCACGAGAGTGAACGGTTACCGGTTTCCTGATAATCAAGCCATCCTTCACAAGTTTTCGGATTTGCTGCCCTGAAGCACAAACGCAATGCAACAAAGCAGGGTATTAAAACAAGCGTGGCTTGTCAGACAACACCACATGTTTCATTTTGTATTCTAAACTCACGAGAATTTGCATTGGCGATCTCATTGGTTTCATTGGGATCCAGCCACACCTTCTTCTTGCCGCAGCGCAAGACGCTGGAGGCCAGCCGCTTTTGGAGCCTGAGCATGCTTGATGAACAAAGATAACCCCAGATATTAAGTAGATAAATAAGATTCTGACACTTTTTACATCCGAAACACTCAAATTTTCAGCTCTCACGGTGCTTTTGTTCTATTTTTAAAGTGATGATGCAAAAGCTTGATATGAATTTAAGGTAAATATTTAGGCAACAGTCAAAAACAGGCTTTAAATGTTTAACCTGAGAAAGACTGTTTGGAAGAGGATGGATAAGCAGACAGAGTAATGAACAAACAGATAGATGGGTGGATGGAGGGTAGACAGAATGAAGGTTGGGTGGGTAACAAAAAAAACTGACTAACAGATGGGTTGAAGGATGTACAAAAGGGTGGGTGCAAGAACAGACAGATCGATCAAAGGACATACAGGAGGCTGGTTGAATAGATAGAAGGAACGGATAAATGGATGGATGAATCACGAATTTATCGATGGATAAAATGGGTGGACAGATGGATGGCTAGATAAACTGATGGATAGATGACAGAGACTAATGAACACGTAAACAGATGAGGGACAAAGTGATAGATGAATAGGTACACAGATCAGCAGGGAACTTGGGGTTAAGTGCCTTGCCCAGAGGGACACTGACATGTATCTGGAGGAAGCTAGACTCAAACCCCCAATTTTCCAGTTGTAAGACCACTACTCTCCCCACTGGGCAACAGCTGGCTAATAACTAGACAGTGATATAGAAAATAAATGAAGCCCAACAATTTCCAGTTTAGAATCACTTTGAATTATCATTATCTTCGATTGTAACAGATTATTTTCAGGTCAGTGAGACCTTATACATTTAGAACTGGGGAAATCATTGTGACAGGTTAAGCAACATTAATTCAATTGACTGATTTTATAGTTAAATATATTTTATGCTATGGATGGAGAAAACCCAAACTATAGCTACTTAAAAGATAATATAGCCTACTTTGTTTTGTGGTTGCTTATAAAAACAGACACCTTTAACCCCGCCTGTAAAAACCACATACACCAGCGTTGTTAGGTTACTGGAATTCAAGTTTTGTCAATTCAGAGATAATGCAGTTTTAATGTTTCCTGTTCATAAGACAGACATAATAAGTAAGCAGAGTGAAGTGTTGCTAATTCGCAGCTAAGCAGTGCATTCCTGTGACATGTTCTAACATGTCTGGTTACCTATTAGCATAGTTAGCTTTCCAACATAGGCCTAAACCAGCTTTCTATGTGAAATTATCAAATTTACCGAAACTGAACAAAAACTAGAGTCGACTGTGTAAGTTTAAAGATCAAAACCAAAAATATTTTGTTCACCACGACAAAGATAAAACGCTAACATAGGTAGGGAAATAAATATCTGCCTTACCTCATGGCTACCGATAGCTTGATAGACACGAAGGAAATAGAACGAGAGGAGACTGTACCATTTTAGCGAAAGAGATGGGTGAATGGTCCACTCTGGCTGTACCACAATTACATTGGTTATTTTACATTAAAATGAAAATTGTGATTAAATATTTGATATTGGTCCATTTTTTTTCTTGTTTTGTATATATTTAAAGTATTAAGTTAATATAAGTTATATTGAGCGTATTCCATTATTTCGTAATAGACATAATGGTACGGTCATGTAGTATGCTAATTCAATCACTAGAGGCCGCAGAAGACTTTCTGAAGTGACTTTTCATCCCTATTCCAGTGTACAGTAAAAATAGGTTAGTATTAGATTAGCTTTATTTTGGTAAATTTACATTACAAAAAAAGAACCAAAATAAAACACCGTTTTATAAATCAATAATTTACCAAAAAAGGAATAGGCTGAAGCCAAGGCTTATACTTGCCTACCCTATTCATAGTTTCAGCAGTCTTGTATTTACAATATAAATATATACTTGCTGAATACATTTGATATATATAAATAGTCTGTTGGTAAAATGCCTCGCAAAAGTATTCATACCCTTTGAACTTTTTCACAATATTTCAATACATCCACAATCTCCACTGTCTTATTGGGATTTTGGGTGATGGACTAATACAAATAAGTGGATAATTGTAAAGTGGAAGTAAAATAATTTATTCTGTCAAAACATTTCACATACAGAAATTTGGCATGTGTCATCTGCATTTGTACTGTGCACCTCCTAGTTTAATACCCCTAAACAAAATCTGGTACAAACTGGCTTCATATAATTAGTATATGGTGGCTTTTTTTTTTTTTTTTTTTTTTTTTTTTTATAATATTATATTAGCTGCTGTATAAAGGTTTCAGATATTTGTTAAAGAAGATTAGTGAACAAATAGAAAACCTAAGGACCATCACAAAACACTGATCTCAGTTCCAAAGAAAATTTGTGGGCAGAACTGAGAAGGTGAGAAACCTTGCTGTTAAATCTGATTTAGTTACACAAGTTCTGTCAGGAGAAATAAGTTCCAGCAAACTTTTGTGAGAAGCTTGTAGAAGAAAACCCAGAGCCCTTGACCCAAGTCACACAGCTTTGGTATGACTTGGACAAAAAGCAGCACTATCAAAGACTAAGGAAATGTTTGTAAACTGCCGAATTTGAAGAAAAGTTTTTCTTTTTCATATCTAAACATCTCTCTCTTTCTCTCATTTTCTGGCATTCAGCAAATAGAAACAAGTTTGGTAATAAAACAGGTAAGGTTTTGTCTGATTTGTCAGACAGTGAGGAAAAAGGTTGTATTTTTTATACGGTGCATGTAAAAAGGGTTAGGGGTTAGGGGACTGACTGTATGTTGGAGGACCAGCTTACAGGTCTTCCAACCCCTAGGATGCTAGGATGCCCCCTCGACCCAGTGCAGATGGTGGGAGATAGAAAAACTGTAGCTAAAATAACATCACTGATGGACAATGTCTCCCACCCCATGCATGAATCTGTTGCTGAGCTGGAGAGCTCCTTCAGTGACAGACAACTGCATCCTAGGTGCACTAAGGAGGATTATAGGAGATCCTTCTTTCCAGCAGCTGTTAGACTCCATAACCATCATTGCTCCTAACAAAATCAATAAGTGTCTATATCCATGCTAGTATCTGTGCATCTCTACCGTTTTTCTATAGTCACTAACTATAAATAGCTTGTATATTTAATGCTCTGAGGAGACATGCACATTCTGTACATTTTTAATTAACCAACTGAATTACACATTTCTCTGGACTGGAGTATGTTTTTACAACTACACAGTTTTCATGTTGAAATTTTGCCTTACTCTACAGTAGTTTTTTTTATTCATTATTTTTTATATTCTTTGTGAGTGTTTTCAGTTATTGCCGGTAACTGTCACTTTGCTGCTGTTGCACAGAAATTTCTCCATCGTGGGACAATAAATGATATTTCTATTCTAAAATCTGTTTTCAGTTGTATACCACTGTAAGTGCACGATTTTTTTTAACTGAATTATTCTGCCAACCGCCATTAAAATCCAAAGAAGAAGAAGATTCTTTTAACAGACACAGTACTGACCTCTAGTGGCTGCCGGCTCTAGCACGACTTCTCTTAAAACGGCCACCTAGTGGTATGTGCTTGCCTCTTGTCATACATCTCTGCTCGTCAGCGCTGTGTTGTCCGCTCCTTAAGCTTGTGAACGATTGCTGAGGGTGGTAAAACACTCAACAGCATGGCGTATTGTGATTTTTAAACGACCTTAATTTTTCGAAATATGACTCAGCGCAAGACAAGTATCAAGGTAAGTCATGGGTTTTTGTTCTCGCTAGCATGTTTTGTTATAGCTAACCTTGATGCTAGCAGCCACAACGCCAATGCCGAGGAAGAGATAGTAGCCGGTGCGGCTCTTGTATTGTCAAGGCACAATACCTATATTGTAGCACTGGCTCACACTACGTTGTTGACACGGTTCCGCCTGTTTAGAAGCACGTCGTTTTTCATACCGACTCACATGATACCTCTGAATTTACATTCCAAATTCATTATGATAGACAGTGCGGATCCTCATTTTTATTTGTCTTACCGACATAACTTAATCTAATGTTTGGACTTTGTTCCATTCACGTAGGGCTAAAGCAGTTTAAGATGTATAAAGATTTTCTCCCTGAAGCTAAGCAGCAGCAGCATGCCTTGCAGAGAGCCACAGACTGTGACAGCAGTAACTGCTGAGGACGTGTTTAAATAACTCTGCGCATACTTGAGTTTTCTACCCGGAGAGGCGAAATTACAGTGCGGCGAGGCTAGCAGGGTTTGTGCTATTGTTGTCTGCACTGCCCATCTGTCACAAAGACCTCTCCTGTTTGACCTGGTTATTGCAGACAGTATGAAACGGATTAACCCAGTAGTGTACATAGACTGTATTTACAATATTTGCGCCTGTCTGTATGTTCTCACTTAAAGATCAGTCTAGTTTCATTAGGTATGATGCAACTCATGTGTTAATAAATCTTTTATCTGCATTACTAATCACCGTTTGGGAAAATCAGAAAGTAGTTATTAAAATTAGCCGTTTATAATCCAGCATTTCTAGTCCTAAATTAATACATTTGCTGCCTTTCTTATTATGCACATGGACGTGATCCGTTATATCTTGGCTGCTTTTGTACTGAAACTCTTAATTCTTCATTCTGGCTGCTTTTACTTGTTACCTAATCCCACCACCTCCGGATTCTTCAGCTTTACTCTGATTTGCTTTTCAGTAAACTCACCCCATCTGCAGGACTACTCTCGGTCAATAGCCCGTTTGAAAATCCAGTTTCCCTTATCTGCATTTGCATCACTTACTAGGATCACAGCGCCTTAAAAGGACTACAGAGTGCTGTTAATCCATTGCTGGACAGTCTTAAACAGGCACAGTTTATCGCACCTCTCTCTCTCAGACCTATTCACAGAAAGATGGAGCTCCACTAACTCTCTGATGACACACATACTATATGATGTTTGGTAACTTTACACTCATTCATAAAGTGACTCACTGACCTATTTCCCATTGTACCTTTGTTGGATCTCTGTGTGCTTTATGCTACCTGCGTGCTCTCTTCACTAGCTTGGTAGGGCAAGTTGTTTTTGGATTAGTCAGAATGAAAACTTCATTGATTGTAAAAGCGTTTTCTATCGCATCATATACTTTTGGATATCACAGGTGTGGATGTACTTTTAAATACCGGTTTGAGTTGTTTTTCTGGAGCTCAGAATATCCCAGGAATAACCTAACAGTAGCATAATTTTTCGTGTAAGCGTCTTTTAATATGTACTTCTACCAATGCTCCCACCTACAGTCCCTCACAACAGTATTTGATTATCATAACTTCTTAAAAGCTACGCATTCCCTTTTAAATTTTAACTTTAATCATGTTACAACCACAAGCTTCAATGTATTTTATTAACTATTCAGTCTTAGTACAGATTCTGAATTGGATTTGGGTCTGTATATTGACTTTGCCACTCTAACACAGAAATACACTTTGATTGAGATCACCCATTTGTCTTCCCATCAAATGTGTCAAATTATTGAATAAAATCCTTCCAAAAATTATCTGAATTTTAAGCAGTTGTAACATAATAAGATGTGAAAATGTTCAAGCGGTACGAATACTTTTGCAAGGCACTGTAGCTTTTGAAACACCCATCCACGTTAGGTCATCTAGTTTGAAAGAATCTAGAATACTCAGGTTTTGTGAGCGCGTAATTTGATCGACGTCATGCTTAAGACAAATTCCCGCAATATGAGAACAAACAAGTCCACGGTACCTAACTGTGAAAACCATCTAATACTAATAATAAAGGCAGGCAAAAAAAAAAAAACACAGGGTTTTATCTGGAGGTGCATTTGTCCCGATTTGGACAGAATGGGTAGAGTATTTGCAAAGCTGATGTTTGTGAAATCTCCTCAGCTTGCCAGCATCTGGTGTGTGTGATCTGTAAGGAGTGGAAGGGGCAGCAGCGAAGATGGAGCTGTCCGATGGCTTGTTGCCACAGGTCAGCAACGGAGAGCAGTGGTGTAACCGCTGGAAACATCCCAATGAAGACTCTGTAAGTCAAACATGCAAATTAGCTGTTATCGTACTGCTGTATAGAATCACAGCTCCAGCTTCGTCAGCCCAAATGTTGGAAGTGTGGTCCTTTTGAAGAGTCTTTTTAATGTGTTCTGCCTCCACGCTAACTGAGTTTTCTGTGTGGCTGTGTTTCAAGGACCGCAGCACCAGTCCTTCAGTCCTGCGCTCTGTTGCCAGGACGTGGAAGGAGGGCCTGCTGAACAGAAAGAGGCCATTTGTGGGACGATGCTGTCACTCCTGTACACCTCAGAGCTGGGTAAAGTTCCTCTGCAGCTGCATTTTTTTTTCTCTGAACTCTAATTAATCACTTTGAAGACATTTCTAATGGTGAATTATAGAGAAAGTGACAGGTATTCAGTTGCCCTTTCCCAGCAGTAAAATCTTACAACTTCTTAAAAGATGTATCAGTTCCTGCCGTTAATAATTGCTGTCACTGACTCACCTTGACCTTTTCTCTGTTTTTTTTCAATGCTTCATGTTAAATGTTTGTGCTGAAATGTGTGAGATTCCTGCTGCAACTGTAAGTCAGACATGAGGAGTACATAAGGATTACGTTAAATAAGATTTATTACAATTTTATGTGATAGGCCAACATAAAGTAGTGTGTATTTGAGATGTAGATGAAAAAAATCATTCAAGATAATTATTTTTTTTTAGGGAAAAGTGGCAAAAAGAAAGCCATAAGGACTTTGCTTTTTACCACAAACTTATAGGTGACAGGATGAGACATGGTGCTGACAGCATCATGCTGTGGGGAGATATATATATATATATATATATATATATATATATATATATATATATATATATATATATATATATTTTTTTTTTTTTTTTTTTTTTTTTTTTTTTTTCCCAGCAAAGACGGGGAAGTTGGTTGGTGCTAAATACTGGGCAATTCTGGAAGAAATCACAGCTGCAGTGGAATTGTACTACATGCCACATATTTTTTAGGTTTTTATGTCTAAAAAATGTAAAAAGATACACTTAGGTTTGTTGTTGTAATGTGACATGTAAAAGAAGTTCAAGGGGTATAAATGCTTTTGCAAGACTCCATACATTTTGACCAAAGTAAATATAATCTCTTCAGAACAAGCGTAATGATAACAAATGAGACCTATTTAACCAACTAAAGCAATAATTGTTTAACTTGTGTTAATGAATAAAGTTTCCTTGATCTTGTTTGATTTTTTTTTTTTTTTTTTCTTCTCTTTTGTAGGATCAATTGTTCAACCCCAGTATTCCATCTCTGGGCCTGCGTAATGTCATCTACATCAATGAGACCCACACTAGGTAAACAGAAGATAATCTGTTTCCTGTATTAGTAGGCAAAGTCAGAGCGACACTCATTTTTATTTTTAGCAGCCCAGTACCCCCCAAAAAGAGGAACAAACTCAGGTTTTGATAGAAGAAGTTAAGCTGTTGGCGTCGGATATCTTTTAGCCTCGCAGTAAGATGCTTCTCCTATAAATAATACGATCGGCACATGTCAGGCAGGTGCTGTGCTTCTAAACTACGTGTGTATAATGAATGGTTTTAGGTCAAATGGCCTGATCTGTGACACAGTGGAAAGGTGGATTGATAAATTATTTAACATGTTTGTCAAGTGACACTGCATACATGCTTCCACATAAGAAGAAGTCAAAGAGACTTCAACCTCAAACAAGATAAACATATACTTGGTGTAAATATGGCTAAATAGGACTGTTTTACGTTAATAAAACACATTTTCTATGTTCTCCAAATTGCGCAAAACATGATGTCCATCAGAAGGGACGCTGATCATCTTAGTATGGCGCACTAAAATGAAAAGCCATTATTGAATTCCTGTAGTTTTTATTCTGTAAAATGACTTAAGAAAGAAATAAATTCAGTATGTTCAGAGATTATTTTTGATTGTTAGATAAATATAAAATTACGCCTTTTTCGATAAATGTCTGATACTTTTGTAAAATTAAACCTAGCACCACCAAGATGCAGTAGAACAACACTCTGCATTTCACTGCCAGTACTACAGGTTTTCACCAATAGCATTCAGGTTTCTCCAGTCAAAACCTTGTCCAAAGCAGAGTTTCTGCAGGACAGCTTTAATAGGCTGCTGCAACTCAGGGTTAGAGAGGGTAAGAAAGCTATTATTTTGTTCTGACAATGCATCACTTAAGATGCTCATAGGTTTATAATTTTCTCTTCTGAAGGTATATCTGAGGTGAAACATACAGTTGCAGTCTTCAGTAAACTTCTTTTGCAGAGCAGCTTGTTGACATGCTAAAATGCATTCGTAACACAACATATTTCAGTGGTTCAGGTTAATCATGTGCAGATGGGATGGACATTCTGACTGTGCTGAGCTTTAGTTTCTGAAGTCGGATGCACTCTCTGAACTGATTATGTCATGCTTTTTTTTTTTTTTAAATTATGCTTGTGAGGTGTAATATAGGGTTCTCTGCTTTGCCACTTTGAAGGTCACCTGCCAGAGCTGATGTCTGCAGCTGCATAGACAGATAACAGAAGCTCGTTCTCTCAATCTGTCTTGTACATATTTTTACACTTCTTCTGTCCTTGAGTATAAAAAGACTGTAAGTCAGAGCTGACTCTCTGTTTTCTCTCACTTGTTCAAGTTACTAAATAAAGCAGACTGAGTGCTTTTCATCTTGAACAGTGCTTGGATAAATTCTTTTTTTTCCACAGCAGCAGACAAAAAAAAAAAAAAAAATGTTTTCCACCATCCTAAATTTAGAGCTTTGCTTTGAATGTCATAAATTTTAATGACTCGTGTCTCAGCTGCTCTCGGCGAGGCTGTTTCTCCCACACTGAGAGCTGTTGGGGGATATGTGAGCGTAGTGTTCGGCGCAGGTCACAAGACACAGACAGGAAGCCACAGCGGCCAGTACAGTCTCTCTCTACTTTAAATGTCATTTTAAATGACAGAGTGATTGTTGGGTAAAACCTTTTTTTTTTTTTTTTTTTTTTTTTTTTGTTTGTTTGTTTTTCTCTCATAATGACAAAAAAAAATTGTGCACGGCCTAAAATACAGCCTAGACTCGAGTCAAACTTGAAAAACTTTATCAGACTAGGTGAAATGAAATCGAAGCTCGTACTCCAGCAGCAAATACTTGTAGTTGTTTTGTTAGGAACCCCAGTATTGATCATTTAAAAATGCCGAGACACACCTCCAAAACAATACTTGGGATCTGTACGGGATGGCCTTGGGTGTGCTGCTGGACATAAGAGGTGAACGTAGACTTCTGTTAGACTTAAATAAATATATTGGTCATGTTTGTTTCGGCTGTATTCTGTGGGTGTGCACATGACAAGCTGAAACAAAAGTGGACATCACTTAATCTGTTGCATTTGCTGACATAGATGGGTCCCAGTTATTGATTGTGTTGGCTAATGTTAAATCACCATCATATCCCTGCATGTACTTTCAGCACTTTTATGAAGGGAAAAGGAATGATGCCTTCTGTTTTGATTTGTCTTTGTCTGATGTTGCAGACAGCGGGGCTGGTTGGCACGCAGGCTCAGTTATGTGCTGTTCGTTATGGAGAGAGACGTCCACAAAGACATGTTCACCAGAAATGTGGTCGACAACGTGCTCAACAGCAGCAGGTGGGTGTCACGTGACCTTTTAAGGGAGAGAAATGATATTTCTTTCAATGAATGTTACTGAGGCAATATCAGATCGAACTATCGAGCAAAGTAACCGTTATTGTGAATGCAAAATGTTTTTAAAATAAAAGCAGCTAATATGTTTTTAACAAAAACAAAGAGAAACTAGATGATTTTTTTTATATGATTTATGTTGGTGATTTGTGTTTATAATCTGCAGGATGGAGGCTGCCATTTTGAAGGTTGCAACAGAGATGGAGGCTGTGGCCAGCCAGCCTGGCCACGAGCACAAGGCTGTCAATAAAGTGAAGCAGAAAGCCAGAGCCTTCCTCCAAGAGATGGTGGCCAACGTTTCCCCGGCCTTCATTAGGTTTCAGGATCATTCTGTTTTAAAAAAAAATCTTCAATTTGTTGAGTCGTTCCTTTTACCGTAGAAACAGGCAGGTTGCTGTTGCTCCATCTTTCCTTTCCTTATTTCTTTTAGGCTGACAGGGTGGGTGCTCCTGAGGCTGTTCAATGGCTTCTTTTGGAGCATCCAGATCCACAAAGGACAGCTGGAGATGGTCAAGAAAGCTGCCTCAGAGGTTAGAATCATTTACGCAGACATTACACTGAAGTGTCACATCAGGGTCTGTTGCTATACAAAATGACAACATTTGTCTCATCTACTTAGTGCTGAAAACATTTACTTATCAGATTTCTGAAAATGTTTGTACTGTAGGCAAAATAGGCTTTAAAAACTATATATGTACAGAGTTCCTACATATCCACATATCTTTCAAGTCTGAATTATTGTGCAAGAAGAAAGTGTTTGGGCTTTCTTACTCATCCCAGGGGTTCTGATGGTTGAGGCCATGAATTAGCAGGTGTGGAGTGTTGAGATCGTCTTCAGAAATTAAATTTAAACATTATTTATAACAGCAAAACGTCTTTGTGCTGTAAGAAGAGATGAGAAAACCGTACCAATACATGAAAGTAGTATGTTGGCTGTTAGTGTCGTTATCAGATCCCCTTTGAATTGACTCGGTGGTATACTCTAACTCAGCTCAAGAGTTTGGATGTTTCTCTGTGGGTCAGTCGCTACAAAGCGTGGGAGCCACTGCCCATGCCCGTTGTCTGACACTTCATCTGTCTCTCTGTCCGTCCGTCAGATGGTCAATCATCCGTCTATCTAACAGTCCATCTGTCCACCCATCTATTCATCCATTCATCTGATTGTCTGTCCATCCATATATCCATCCGTTTGTTCTGTGTAGCCATGTTTGTTCATCAGTCCATCCAACTATCAGTCCATCTGTTTCTCCATTCATCCATTATGTCCAATCGTCCACCCATCAGTATTTGGAAATCTGTCCATCTGTATTTTAATTTCTGTTTGTCCATTGTCCATCCATCTGTCTGGCAGATTTGTCTGTCTGTTTTTCAGGTTCCATATTTAAAGCCAAGATACTTTTAAAAGAACTATGAACTGAGTATACAGAAGGATGCAATTCTGAGATGGAAATGTGTTGGAACCCTGATAAATTAGTCCACTTTCCTACATATGCAATAGATTTGTGTCTAATGTTTGTTATATGTTTGTCCGTTTACTGCAAATAGATATAACTTTTCTTTAGAGAATCTTTTTTTTTTTTTTTTTTTTTTTTTTTTTCTTCTTTTCTTTTCTTTGCAGCGAAAACTGCCCATGGTCTTTCTCCCTGTCCACAAATCCCACATCGACTACCTACTCATCACGCTGATTCTGTTCTGTCATAACATCAAAGCGCCCCACATTGCAGCTGGAAACAATCTCAGCATCCCCATCCTCAGGTAAACAACTCCAGAGCCTCATTTAGTTTGACTTAACAAACACGCAAAAATCATCTCTTGGTGAGTTAAAAAGTAGATTTAATGTCATAAAAAAGTTTTGGTTTTTTTTTCTTTTCTTTTCAGCACTGTGATCCGTAAACTTGGTGGATTTTTCATCCGGCGGAAAATGGAGGAGACGAAAGATGGAAAGAAGGACATTTTGTACAGGTCGCTCCTGCATGCAGTAAGTTGTTTTTTCCTTTTCCACATCGAGCTACTGATGTTTATGCTTCTCTGCTTGGTGCTCTTTTCAGTCTGGAGTGATGAGAAACTTAAAAGCTTTAGTTATATAATCTCAACACACCATCTGCACTTTTAGTTTATTGTTATTCAGAAGTTGTTCAAACCAGAGTCCCGTTTTTATATTTGCAATCAAGCAAAATTCCGACATCTTAAAATGTCTCCTATGTTTACTTCAGTAAACTTGATACCTTTAGGTATCAAGTTTACTGAGGATATGTTTTCAGATCTCCTCATCAGTTTACAAGCTCTGCACCACAGCTTTTGTGACTGCAGATGTCCACTGTCTGCATGTTTTACCTGTAAACTGTCACATAATGTAAGTTTAGAGGTTCCAAAGCATTTATGCTTCAGCACCTTTCAAACAGGTAAAAGGTTTTGGGTTTCAGTATGTGGAGGTGTGGACTAAAAGCATTCTGGGAAATTAGCAAGTCTATTAAGTCAGAACCTGAAGGAGAATCTTTTTTTTTTGTTCAGTCAGACAATACAGATTAGCAGGTTTCTGCTTGTTGGAAAACCTGTTTCAGCGTCACTGCAAAGGGGAAAAAAATGAATAACTACTTTGTAAATGCTTTAAGAAGCTTTAAATGACAGGGGCTTTCAAAAGTAAAGTGAGCTTTTTTGCATTTTGTCACATCACAGCTAAAAACTTCAACGTATTTGGTTAGTATTGGATAACTGTCAAGAAAAAGAAAAAAACTATGGATGGTTTATGAATAAAAATATGAAGAGTGACGTGCCTATATGCATTAAGCCTGTTTTTATCTGATACCCTGAAATGAAATCCAGCAAGCAGCTGCCTTCAGAAGTAATGAGAATTGGTTCACCTGTGATCCACCCATTTCAGTTCATCATACAGCACAATTGCAGACCTACCAAGACATGGCCGTCCACCTCACCTAACAGGCTGAGCAAGGAGAGCATTAGTCAGAGAAGCAGCTAAGAGACTCATAGTAACTCTGAAGGAGCTGCACAGATCCACAGCTCAGGTGGGGGAATCTGTGGACAGGGAAACTAGAGGTTGTACACTCCACAAACCTGAACTTTTGTTGAGGAGTGGCAAGTAGAAAGCTGTTGTTTCAAGAAAACCATAAGAAGTCTTGTTTGCAGTTTGCTATAAGCCACATCTGGGACACAGCAAACATGGAAGGAGGAGACTAAAACTTATGTTTTTGGTCTGCATGCGGGATGCTACATGTATGGAAAAATAACACTACATATCGGCATGAACACACCATCCACATGTTGACACATGGTGGTAGGAGCATCATGCTGTGGAAATGCGTTTGTCAGGAAGGCTGGTCAGAACTGATGAGATGATGTTTTGAACTAAATCCAAGTTATCCTGGAATGCTAGAAGCTGCAGGACTTGCTACATTAAAGCGGTTTAGAGTAAAACATATTCATATACTTTAGTAGAGTGGCCTAGTCAAAGTCCAGACCTAAATCTGTTTAAGAATCTTTGGCAAGACAGGAATACTGGTGTTCTCAGGTGCTTTCTATCCAACCTGACTTAATTTTACAAAGAATGAGCAAAAAAAGGACTAAATGCATGCCACACTTTCCAGATCTTTAGTTGTAAAAGCCATTAAGATTTATGTATCGCTTGCCTTTAACTTCATAACTATGTGCTGCTGTCATTTTAAATCCCAATAAAATACCCAGAAAGTAGTGGTTATAAGGTAACAAAATGTGAATAAGTTCAAGGGGTCTGAATACTTTTGCACTACTCTGTAAATGATTTCGATATGTCAGTTTAGCTCCTGATATTTAGCTGATTTACACAATCGTTTGAGTTGATCAAAGCTTTAAAACTAAATTTTGATGTTTGAAAAGAGGTTTCAAAACAACGAAGGCTGAACAATGCAGCCGAGTTGACGCTATCTGTCGTCTCTCAGATAAGAGTTATCTGCGAGACACATAAGCAGCTGCTCAAAATGATGAGCACCAGTTTTATTTCTGTTGCACTGACAGTATTTTTCTTTACAACGGTCCAACAGATTATCCAAGTTTGCTACAACATCAGGCAGATGATAAGATTTTACTTTGACGCTTATTGGTATGTAAGTAGACGAATTCTTTCTCAGGGAGAAATATATAGGCAGTGAAGAACAAAATGGCTTCCATAGAGCCTGGATGTTCCTTCTCTTTCCGGTTTGAACTTGGTGACCTTATCTTATGTTATATTTCAGGAAACAGATTCTCTTCTTAAAAGTATCTGCATTGCGAGAGACAGCTGTGTCTACACTAAACTCCGGGGGATAATGTTACACAGCGTAGCTGTTACCTGCACATGCCAGATCCCTGCAAAGTGCAACGAGTCAAAGTGTTGCATTCAAGGCCTATTTTTCCTATAAACTAAATATACCTACACTGCCTTGTTTACACTCAGCTTCCACATTATCACTGAGTCAATTTTGTGTTACTTAAAGGTAAACATTTTCACCTTATGGTGGACGTTTTTTGTCATTTACCTTTGGCCCCCTCCTCTCACATGCACTCTTTGTTTCAATCCTCTTGCAGTACACAGAGGAGTTATTGAGGCAGCAGCAGTTTTTGGAGGTCTTTCTGGAGGGTACTCGGTCCCGCAGCGGTAAGCCGTTTCCACCACGTGCTGGCATGCTGTCCATCGTGGTCGACACGCTGTTCACGGGTGCAGTCGGAGATGTGCTGGTCGTGCCAGTTGGGATCTCGTATGACCGCATTATTGAAGGCAACTATAATAGCGAGCAGCTGGTAAGCTCTTGGATGACGTCTGCGTTTCTTGCTTTCGCAACAAAAGCCTGATATTTTCTAGCAAAATGTACTGCTTCACAAATGTTTCATATAGTTGGCTTAAACTGTGTTTTTAAAAGTGGTTTTAATCTATGCTTGTCCAATCCAGATTTTAATTATCTGATTCTTTCTGTTCCTCAGGGCAAACCCAAGAAAAATGAGAGTTGGTGGGGGATAACGTGTGGAGTGTTTCGGATGCTAAGGAAAAACTATGGTTGTGTACGAGTTGATTTCAACCAGCCCTTCTCTCTAAAGGTGATGAATCAGCAGCTTTTTACTGATTGAGCCGCTGGAATTATTGCCAGTGAACGTGTGTCCAAATCCTTGGAAATAAATTATTTTATTGCCACAGTTTGTTATCACATTGAAAGATTTAGAAAAATCCTTACAACAAAAATACTTTTGTTCGGTGGGGAGAGAAATCCCACATCCCAGGATGTGGGAGGTATTGGACCCCCGATAGTTCCCATAAAATAAATGAAACTAAAGCATTTTTCGTAATTCACTATTTATTTTTGAGAAATTAATCAAAATGTAAGGAATTTTTAATTATGTATGGGTTTCTGTTTTTCTGGGGTAGTCATTCGAGGTGAAACAGACGCACAGTCTTCAAAATGGGAAAGACAAGAAAACAGGTCATAAAAATAGCAGATTAATAGATCAAAAATTAAAATAAACTTCAGATGTGGTAAAAAGGCTGGATGAGGACCCAGTTTTGTCTTTCCACTGCTAACACTAAGGAGGATGATAAATAAGTCTCTGTAGATGGTATCTACATGCCAACCAATAGGTTGGGATTCATTTCCCGGTTTTCCAAAACTCTGCTGAAACTTTAGTTGGAGCTGTGTGTTTTGCCTGATGAAACTAAGATGGTTTTTGAGCAACAAACTCTTCAGACATGAAATAAAAGATGTTTACTGTAGTAGTAAGTATTTCAGTGAATCAAATGATCTTGTTTCAGTGCATCAGTCAATAATTAAAAGTCCTAAAAACCTGTCTCTGTTGTTTGTTTTATTTAGGAGTACCTGGACACCCAGAGGAGCCGTCATATTCCCCCGCCAGTGTCTCTTGAAAATGCCTTGATGCCATACATCATTTCTGCACAGTAATGCACTTTCATGCTTGGTGCCCACTCATTCACAGCACGAACACTGTTTTTATCTGTCCGTTGTTAATGCAGAAACCAGATGTCCCTTCGTCTTAGATGTTACAACCTTTATGTCCAAAGCTAATTTCTCCCTCCTGCTGCTTCACAGCAGTGTCTGTCATTCGACATCTGAGATCTGAGCCCTCGACTTTCCACTGGGAGAGGTTGCTCCAGTTCAAAGCAGTCCCGTCTTAGTAAAACAGAGACGGTCGTACAGAATGTTCCTTATGACAGCTGCAGCCACTCTTAGCATTTCTAAAATCTCCAACTCAGTTTATTTTTTCAGTGTTTATATCCCCCAAAAAACGTGCAATAAGTACAAGTTTGCAGTTGCATACCAAAAAGTTTGTTTTATTCATCGAGCGATGAGGTTAGTTGGGACATGTTGAGACAGGCAATGTGTTTGGATATAAAGAAAGTAAGGAAATGTGAAACACAGGTTCAGGTTTCAGGCAGCAGTTTTTGATTGTTGTGGTTAAAAAGCTTTGCAAGCCATTAACTTCAGCCTAAAATGTATTTTCTGGGACAGATTGCAGCTTAGACATATGAAGGTGAAACAAAGCGCATAGTCATTCTCCTTTTATGAAGTTATAATACATTCTTCAATTTAACATGTAATTTTGGGTGAACAAACTCTGATCAGGATTCCTCAGTATTTGTAGATATCAATATTAGTGTTAGAACGGAAGATATGAAAATTTGGGGCTGATATCAATATCAGTATTGCTGTTATGGTCAATAACTGATGTTTACCAATATTGTATAGAATAAATATATTTCCCTACCTTTTCAACAGTGTGTAAAATCGACCGATACGTTTAAAATTGACTAATATCGGCTGGTACCAGTGTTAATGCTGATACGTTGAGCATTCCTGCTGAAAATGAGTGATTTTATTTATTAATTTTTTTAAAACTCACCTTTTACATTACAGCTAATTTTCTTCTTTTATTATTTTTTTTTTGCTGGTATCTGACTATAGTACAAGTTAGGGGTGCACCGATTGCAGTTTTCTGGCCGATCACCGATCTTTAAAAAGCCTGACCTGCTGCTGCCAATTTTTTATTATTATTTTTAAAAATATAACTGACACTGTCAGAGGGATCGGAAAGGTCGCGAAGTATAGCGACAAAGTCTCTAAGTTAGCAACAGCGCACGATGTGCAGATGTGACCTGGGTCTGGTGTGTTGATCTGCCAGTCAGCCCTCTGTCAAGGCAGAGTAAAAGGGAACAGTGGCTGATTTTCAGACCTTTGCGGAGGTGGATAAAATTGGTTTCACATATAAATCTTGGCCAATCACCCAAAATCGGGGCCGATCAGCCAGCCAATTGATCGGTGCACATGTTCTTCTTGCTTGTTTTGTTTCTTATGTTTATGTATTTACCATGATATAATTTTTTTTTCTAGTACCTTGTTTTTCATTTGAATTACTTGAAATATATCACTTTGTAATGACTGTATATTGTGTTTCAATGCATGAATAGAATTATGGAATAAGTGATCTTTACAGTGATATCTTAATTTTTTGACGTGCACCTGTATGACCCTTTGTTGTTCTCCCAGGCCTGATGGTCAGTTTGAAGAGCAAGAAGAGGAGGAGATGGACAGAGAAGTCCCCGACGAGCTCTTTAGACGACATGTCATCACCAACCTGGCCAAGCACGTCCTCTTCAGTAAGAAATTCACAAACTCCAGCTAATTGTCTGCAGCCTTTAGTGGAATCACTTATCGGATCAAAAAGAGTCAAATCAAATATTGGAGCACATTGTTTGTTCCTGTTTTATTCAGTTTTCTGAATGCATAAGTCTCCTTTTCATCCTTCATTAAAGCTGCACCTGTTTGCAAATGAAACACCCATGAAATACGATCTTTCAGCCTAATTGAAATCCAGCACTGCACTGCACAGCATCAGCCCATCAGGATCACATCACTCAGGGTGCTTCGCCCTGGGGTAACACTGCAGAGACTGGTTCTCCTCTTCTCATTCAGATGCATGCTTAAGCTCCAGCTTTTTTTGTTATGTATTGTTCAACCAATTGCAGAGCAGTCAGCTGGATGGCATGTTGTTTCTAGCCAATAGGGAGAAGGGGAGGAGAGAAATGGGAAGAATGCAGTGCTAGATTTTTTGTTCGCTATGCTGAAAATGAACTCGAGTAACCTGAGCTTTGGCAGTGCACATAATCTTTTATCTTTCAGATATGTTTGCAGGGGAACACAAACTCTTGGATGATTTTAACATTCTGACATTGAAAGTAAAGATTCATCCTGCCAGGGTTTTTTTTTTTTTTTTTTTTTTTTTTTTTTAATATCCTCTCTACCAAACCAGTTGAAGCAGGTTATCTCCAGCTGTGAATCTGCCAGAGGTTTTTACTCCTATAATTTCTCAGTCGGGTGTTTCCTTTTCAGTGTGTCTTTCCAAGTCCTCGTGACAGCAGCTAATGTCTCTGCAGGGTTTTTAACCACACTAAGAAGTATTCTGAATAATTGATTAGAATAATTTAATTGGACATAATTAAATAGAAAGAAAGCTGTTAAAAAGTGTAGTTTTTAGAAACCTCCTAGAAGCTTTGATGATTTAATTCTTCCATTTGTTTATATGTCAACACAAAGACTTTTTTATAGTTTTATTAAAAAATGAGTTTTTTTTTTTGCTGTATGTTGCTAACAACAGCATGTTGTCTCCTCTTACAGCTGCTAATAAATCATCAGCGATTATGTCAACTCACATCGTGGCCTGCCTGCTTCTGTACCGACACAGACAGGTGAGTCTGGCTTTTTATTTTGCTTCTCTCTCTCATTTCTGTGTTTTGTATCATTTCTGCTTTTCCTTTTTCCCAGTAAGTATCATATGTTGTAGTGTGCCTTTCAAAAGTATTCATCCCCTTGAACTTTTCCATATCCACAAACTTAAATGTACTTAATTGAATTTCATTTTTATAGAGAAACCATAGATGGTGGATAATTGGGAAATGGAAAGAAAAGTATACATTTGTTTTGCAAATAAGAATCGTTTGTTTGATTGCTTTGAAAAATTTGTAAAACCTCCTTTTGCTGCAAGTCTTTTATGGTACATATCTCTATCAGCTTTGCACATCAAGAGAGTGAAAAATGATCACATTCTTCTTTCCAAAACAGCTCAGGCTTTGTCAGGTTAGAAGAAGAGTAGGTCTGGACTTTGACTGAGCCATTCCAACACATAAAAACTCTTAGATTTTATTCCATTGTAGCTCTGGCTCCACGTTTAGGGTCATTGTCCTGTTGGATGGTGAACCTCTGATGCCGTCATGAATCTTCAGCAGCCTATAACAGGATTTCTTTCAGGATTGCCCCACAACTAATAGTTATCTTGTGGACACATCATCCCACCAGAGCTGTGGATATCTGCAGCAGGTCATCCGGAGACACCATGGGCCTCATGCCTGTAAGTTTAGGTGGATGGCCATATTGTGCTCTGTGAGATTCTCAAACCTTGGGTTATTTTTAATAACTCAACTACTGTACTTTGAACTTTTCCGCAACTTTCTCCCTGACTTGTCTGCTGGGTTCTTTGGTCTTCAAGGTGCTATTTATTTGGTAATGTTTCCTTACAAACCTGAGGCCTCCACAGAACATTATACACAGGTGGACCGTATTTAGTTGTTTGGTCACTTATAAAGGCTGCACTGGATGATTTTTAGGGGTGTCATAGTAAAAGGGATAAACTACAAAAGAAGGCCATGCTTTATAGATTTTCAGTAGTAAAAAAATAATAATTTAAAATTTCCACTTTACAATCGCATGACAACACAGTAAAATACATTTAGGTTTGTGGTTGTAACATGAGAAAATGTGAAAAAGTTCCGGGGGTGTGAATACTTTTGCTGAGCACTATAAAGGAACTCTAGTACCAAATGTCTTTTTCCTAAAAGTGTTCTTCCTTCAACGCTTTTGCACCAGCTCTGCACATTAGTGGCACATGCCTGCCTTCTGCAGCTTCACTGGTGTAACTGCATATCTAAAAACAACTGATCACATTTGTTTGAAATCCTCACGAATCTCCTCGTGCTGCCAAAGGGAAAAGTCTTTCATTTTATTATTTTTTTTTTTTTTGTACTGAATCTCTGTCTTTCTTTCTTTTCTTTAGGGGGTTGTTTTGTCCAAGCTTGTAGAGGACTTCTTCAACATGAAGGAAGAGATCCTGTCCCGGGACTTTGACCTGGGTTTTTCGGGGAACTCCGAGGATGTGGTCATGCGTGCCCTCCACCTCCTGGAAAAATGCGTCAACGTGACCAGCAGCGCCAATCGCAACGGAGAGTTTACCATCGCACCCTGTCAAACCGTACCTGCGCTTTTCGAGCTCAACTTTTACAGCAACGGCCTTTTCCTCGTCTTCATTCCTGACGCAATCATTGGTATGACGAACGGACGGTTTCTGTTTGTGTCGTGCAGCTGCAGTGTCTTGTCCTGTAAGAGCCAGAGGTTGGGTTCAGCATTTACAAATGAACAGGATATTTACCACCTTGTTTTGTTTCCAGCCTGCAGCATCCTGTCACTGCAGCGAGAGCTGATGACAGAGTCTGCTCACCAACATAAGGATCGCAGCTGCCTTCTACTCAGTCAGGAGCGACTCATCCACAAAGCTGCTGGTCTCTCTCATTTTCTAACCAATGAGGTGGCTGTGGCATCGGTAAGAACAACATATGGATCACAATATTGCAAATTTTGCACTGTAGAATTTAAGGGTATAAATTATGAAAGGCATGACCCTTTCAATTTCCTTTTATGCGTCATCAGAGCTTATTTATCCTACTGGGATTTGTCTTTTTTTGAACAACTCTCTTCTCCATCCGGCAGCCATGCCAGACTATTTACCAAGTTTTGAACGATGCAGTGGCCCGACTGATCCAGTATGGGGTCATCTATGTGGCAGAAGTAAGTTTTTAAACTTTACTGTGCTTCTGGTGGACAAAAAAGACAATACCACAGAAAACTAATGAAAAGCATCTTTTGAAGGCCTGTTAAGTTCTGCCCTGTTATTCTCATTTGTTTGTGTGCTTCAGGAGGACCAGGAGGAACTGAGCTCCAGCCCGACAGAGGAACCCTGGCCTAAAAAGTTCTCCGAGCCTCTCTCCTGGAGAAGCGACGAAGAGGACGAAGACAGCGACTTTGGAGAGGAGCAGCGAGATCGCTACGTAAAGGTCTGGTTTGATGTAGCCTCTCAAAATATTTCTGTTTGCAACTTTTGAAATAGTTTTCAAGAACCGCGTTGATAAGCATCCTTTCATAAACTAGGTGAGCCTATCAGCTGAGCACCAGGAGTTCTTCATCTTCCTTCAGCGACTGCTCAGTCCAGTGCTGGAGGCCTACAGCGGGGCTGCAGTTTTTGTTCACAGTTTGAGTCAGCCTGTGCCTGAGTCCGACTACACCCTGAGGCTCTTCAGATACCTGCTCACGCGAACGGAGAGAGGAGTGGCTGCTTATGGTAATGCTGCACACATGCTGTACGCTCTGCATTTTACAGATGGTCAGTAATAATGTTCACTCCATTGTTGAGTCATACGTATTTGTTATTCAATGCATCTGTCCATCCATCCATCCGTCAGTCAGTCAGTGCAGGCATCCCTCGTCAATGCATCCATCTTTCACTGCACCTGTGCATCTGGCGTCAGTGCATTTGTGCATGCATCCATTGGTTTGTCTGTCCATCCTTTCTCTCTTTTCATCCAAAGGAGTTGCTCATCATTAGCTAATCCTGATTCTTGATGTTTTTCTTAAAAAAACAATTAGGTTTGGACCTTTGAACATAGTTTGAGAACTTCTGATATAAAAGTTTGAAGTCCTACAGTCTTGATAAATCAAATGGGATTTAAAACACTTCTGTTTTGTTTGATTGATTCACTTTATGTGTTTTTCTTTTTCAGGTGAAAGTGCAACTCATTATCTGGTTAAGAACACAGTGAAGACATTCAAAGAGCTCGGAGTATGCATGTTTAATGGAAACAGTTTATTCTGTAGACTTCAGAGGCTCACAGTGGGGCTTTAACTTTTATCTCCTGTGTTTGGATGATTCTTTAGGTCCTGAAGGAAAGAAGAGAAAACAGAGTAACAGTTCTGGAGCTCAGCAGCACCTTTCGACCTCAGGCCAACCGGAATAAACTCCTTCAGTACATCTTAAGCTTCACCCTTCTGTGACTGGGGCACCTTTAAAACCCCAGCGTCCTCACCTTATAAAGGGCTTCTACTGGTTACTTCAAAACAGTCCCAGGTGCTAGTCCGTGGAAAGCTTTACCGGGAAGTGCCTTCACGCAACGGCCGCTAACTCTTCTCTGTCAGCTGGAAGAGACTTGAAGTCAGTCTTCCTCCTTTTTCTTTCCAGCCAGCCGATAACAGGCTGAAGAGGTACCTCCAGGAATCCCGACTTTTTTTTTGGTAATATTAGTTTAAATGTTTTGACACGGTCCAAAATTTTAATTGTGTGTGTGTGTGTATATATAAAAAAGAAAGAGATAAGATTACACAGGCTAGAAAATTATCACTTTTACAGCAACCTAAACAAAGAAGGCTGCCTTTCATATGTTTAAGGAAACGAGCAAAATATGCATAGGAAATAACAAATAGGATAATTTTGTGTTGATTCTTTCTGCGTGTATGTAAAAGCTGCTAAAATTTCTTTAGTGCAGTCTAGTATCAACTATACAGAAAATAACAAAATGTAATTTGTTTTTAAAAGTGAATTCCTGTACATAAGTCACAAGAACAAAATCTTGGCTGTAGTGCTTATAAATGCGCACAATCTGGAAGTCGTGAACAATTAATGTTTTCATATCTGACTGAAAGACGTGTGGACGGCCGAGAGATGGCGTCCCAGCTACAAACTGTAAATATTGCGATATTTCTTGTGAAAAATCTGTTTAAATCTCTCTGTACCACTAAGGTCAGCAGTTCTGTACAGTTTCTGGTTTCAGTTATCGAAGCATTCAGCTGCAGAATGGTTCAGCTGTACAGAGATACAGAAAGTGCCTCTCAATAAGTCAGAGTGTCTCTGTAAAGTCCTTTTCTTTCAGTAATTTAGTTCAGAAAGTGAAATTTAAATTAATTTCACATGGAGTGACATTTTAATTGTTTGTTTATGGTAATTTAATGACTATGGCTTGGACCTAATGAAAACCCCAAATTCAGTTTCTCAGAAAAAAAATGTGAATATTAGAAAAGACTCGTTACAAAAGCTATTTTCTGCAGGGATGTCGGCTGATTAAAAAGAATGTCCATGTCCTGAACTGTATATGCACTCAGTACTTTGTTCTGGGCTGTGTTTGCATGAAATACTGCATCAAAGCAACGTGGCATGGAGGAAGCCCAGCTTGCTTTAATGGACACCTTCAGCTCATCTACATTGTTTGGTCTGCAGTCTCTAATCTTCCTTTTGATAATACTTCATAGATTCTCTGTGGGGTTCAGATTAGGACAGATTGCTTTTTTGCAGTGTGGACTACTGCCAAACCCTGCAGGAAGATCAAATCAGCTTCTCCATGAGGCTTGTCCACAGAGGGAAGCCAGAAGGGCACTAAAATTTCCTGATATGCGGCTGTGGTGGCCTTAGATTTGATAAAACGCATTCGACCAACACCGAAAGATGACACAGCTCTTCAAATTATCTGACTGTGAAGATTTTACACTGGACCACAAGCAACGTGGATTCTGTGGCTGTGCACGCTTCCTCTCTGAAAGGAGAACTTTGGACCTCTGAACAACAGTCCAGTCATTTTACTCATTGAGCCCAGGTTTAGGCACCCAAAAATTAGAGGTTTTCATTAGCTTATAAGCCATGGTCTTCAAAATTAACAGGAATAAACACTTGAAATATATCGCTTCATTTTACTTTTTAATTGAGTTACTGAAATAAACCAACATTTCAATGATTTTCTAATTTACTGAGATGCACCTGTATTAACTGAACAGACGCAATCAGCAGTGAACCGGCTGGAGGGGATACCCTGAAATCCCTTAACACCTAAAGTTAAGTGCATTTAATCCAGCTCTCTTGCGTGCATTCGGTTACACTTTTAATCATTAAAGATCTTTCTGCAGCAATCTTTCAATGAATGTTACATCACACAGCACCAGCCATCACATCCATGTTCATTTAAATGCAGCCACCTCAGAAACCCCTTAAAAGAGGAATATTTGAGTCCACCACAACTTTTTTTTTTTCCCACCCCACGTTCTGAACAACCATTGCTGAAAGGAGCTAGTTTTTCCGTCTGATGGGCATTTAAACGACTAAAAGAGCTTGTAAAAATGTCAGGTTGTATTTTTTTTTTTTTTGAAGACAAAATAAAATCATGAACTAATCTGTGGAGAAGTAATAGCAATATATAAAGTTATCCTGTTAATGTTTTTGGCTGTTAAAGGAGCAAATATTCAAAGATTTCATAAAATCATTTCCATAAACACACTTTATTCTGCCCACAGTTAAATCCAGAGCATTTATATATTTTGCTCAAGTCAGAGCATAAAAAAAAGATAAAACAATTCAATTTCAGGTTACACTGTACTATATCGCTGCATGGAAATGCAAAACAATCGATTTTTTTTTTTTTTTTTTTTTTTTTTTTTTTTTTTTTTAATGTTTTATCGTAAGATGAAAATGTGAATATTCATTTGTTCTCCCTTACTAATTCAGAAATTAACAAGGTTTTGAATTTGAAATTGAACATCAGTGTAAAATATCCTCCACATTGGCCTGCGTGTTTGCATGTTCACAGGCTAAAAGAGGGTTGTTGTGTTTTTTTAAAGGGTCAAAGAAAGTTTAAATCATTGTTGTGGTTTTTGGTTTAGAGTGCATAACGACTGAATATTTGTGAGAACAGGCTGTGTTTTTGCTGGTTATTGTCTGTTTTTAAATGTTGTTTTTTTTTTTGTGTATTTGTACGTGAAGATACACCTTAGTTGCATTTTTGGTTATGTTAAAGTCAGCTCTACTGTATGTACAAATGAATTGTGAAAATAAAAGGAGCTGTAGACTTCTTAAAGGAATTCTGCAGGATGTTGAAGGAAAGACCAATATGTAATGTCAATGGGAATGTGATGCAAACTGGTGAATGTGAGCCAATGTTTAAAAGTGCTGTTACAAGATCAAACCACTTCACACGCTGTACTGTACACTTCCTCTGGTCACCGTCAACTCTTCAGATTGAACCCAACTGCACCTGAAAATGACATCTTACCTTTAAAATGAGTGATTCACACTGTTTGAGAGAACAATTTATTTATTGGAGGAAAAGTAATGTGAATATGTAAATCTATCTGAAAAGGTGAAAAGCTGAATTTGGTTTGGGGTTTTTTTTTTGTGTTTATGAAATGTTTGTAGGAGTTGATGCGACTGAAGCTGCATTACCAACATCTCACTGTAATTCTTCGATGTAAAACATGCCTGTTTATGGGGAGCAGTTGCCTTTTTTTTTTTTTTTTAACTCTCTGTAGTTATTTTTGGTTTTGTTTTTCTGATTTTGTTGCATGGGAACATTTTTCATGTTGGAATCTGAAACAAAGCTGTAGATTGTAACCTAAACGGAAGAACATCTGAAGTTTCTGTGTGAGAATCACCAGCTACTACAAACTGTTTTTATTTGATGTTGCTTTATTGAAGCAAAGCACAAATGGCATTAGCAGATGATGTTTTTAAATAAATTAACAATAGAATAACAATAAAAGTGTATTTTTCTGTCTCCCAGAAAGTAGAGATGATAAAATATTTACAATTAAATTCAGCTTTTATTGCAGTTGCATAACACCCAGTGGAAGATTTTAGAAAAGTTAACCTTTAATTAGAGTACGTAGTTGTCACCTGTTATTTATTAAGTCAAATTCGAATTATCTAGTATCTTGCAAAAGATTTCATATTCTTTTAATTTTTCCACAATGTGTTATTTTCTGTGATACACCAACACAAAGAAGTGCGATTAAACAATCTATAGAGTGGAATGCTTTTGTATTCAACCTCCTTTACTGTAATACCCCTAAAAAAAAAAAAAAAAAAAAAACCGTAAACAGATTCCAGTTGATGGGAAGATGAATGGAAACAACTTTCAATCCAGGAAGAGAACCTGTTTGATGCTGCCATAGACTTAAGGCTGAGGTGGAAATAAACCATCCAGCAGGATAATCATACACCCAATGACGTGTGTAGATCTGAGGTCTGCAACTCCAGTCCTCGAGTGCCACTGTCTTGCAGCTGTTGGATGCATCCTTGCTCCAGCACTACTGAATCAAAACGCTGAGTTACCTCCTTAGCTTATTTCAAACGCAAGGCAGATTCTTCTGATTTTTATGTGTAAAAAAATAAATAAATAAATCAAATGATGAATACAACATAAACCAGACAATATTTAGTGAAGATTTAATGCTATTTTCACTTTCGCGTAGCTGCTCACATGTAATTAAGACGGAGGAGGCAGGACCAGCTTCAGTGAGAAGACAGGAGGAGGATTTAAGGAGGACTGAGACTGACTGAGGTTTTTGCAACAATGAGGACCAAACAAATGAGACAGGTCTGTGTTCTTTTGCCCAACAAACAGCACCTGGATTGTTCGGTCAGGGTAAGACTGCACTTCTCACACTATTTACACTATGATTATAATTCTTCACTGCGTGAAAATAATTTGAAACATTTCCTTTTCATGTTAACAGGCCAGTATTGCACAGAATTTTACATTTGGTTGCAAATATAGCAACATATTAGATGTACATATGTATGAATAACGTTTGATAAAAATCCCTCGTATATGTCGTGAACGTTCTTGATTGAACTTTTCTTGTGTTTCTTGATTTCCAGATGCGAGCCAGAGGCCAGGAAGTGATGAACACTGTGCTGCGTCTGCTCGGTGTCAGTGATCTCCAAGTGTTTGGTCTGGCTCTTCTCAGAGGTATGTGTGGGAGGTCAGGAACCAATGTTTTCACTTCATTTACTGTAGAACGCCGGGATGTGAGGAGGTTATGCATAAACTCTGCCACCTCTCGGTTTCTACTCTTCTAATTTATAATCCTTTTTTTTTTTTTTGTTCCAAGATAATGAATATCTCTTTCTGGATTTGGAGCAAAAGCTGAGGAAGTATTTTGGTAAAACATGGAACAGGGAATCCTTAAAGGTTAGTTTTTTCTTTGCATAATTCATGGAATATTTCTCCAGACGTTTTAAATGAGGAAGATGAATTATTTATCCTGTACTTCCAGGTTCCATTCATGTTATTTTTGAGAGTGAAGTTTTATTTGGAAAATGGGCTCCTGATATTGTAAGTTTGGATCCCTCCTGCTCATGTATTTCTGTTTGATGCTCGAGTCAACAAGACGGAGCGTCTTCTCTCTCATCCCTTTCCAGGAGCAGCAAGGTGCAACAGCTTTACTATTGGGAGCTGAGGCAGAAAGTCCTGTTTTCCCACAACCGCAATCAGGAAGCTCTGTTCTTCCAGCTGGCAGCTTCCGCGCTTCAAGCTGAAGTCGGAGATCTGGAGCCTCAAGAGGGGGTTGAGAAAGAGGGAGGAGAAAAGAAACAAGAGAGAATGCAATACTTTCTTCCAGAAGATTACTTTCCACCTTGGGTAAGAAGAAGAAAAATCTCTCCAGAATCCAAAAAGGAGAAAAACTGGTAGAGCACAACAAGGTAGAGGTGTTCTTTGGCTCTGACCTTTCAGTGTGCTGTTTGCATGTTCTCTTAAATTTATTCTCCTTTTTAACCATCTCTAAAGATGTGCTTTTTAGGTAAAATAGTGACTCCAAGTAGACGCAAATCTTTTGATTGACTGGTGACTGGAGTAGGAGAAAATCTCTACTATTGCCAAGACTGTTCAGAATTAGTATTTTTTTTTTTGTGTGAACCTTTACATCTGCATTAATGTTATCTGTGTGACAGCTAATAAATCACAGAGGGAGGAACTTCCTTCTCCAACACAGCCCAGTGTTGCACGGTGAGCTGAGAGGGTTGCCACGCAGCCGGGCCATTCTGCAGTTCATAAAACAGGCCAGCAGCCTGGAGGATGGGGGGCTGATTTTCTACAGGATGAGACAGGTCTGACTTTAACATTACTTTACCTCTGGGAAATCACTGAAGGTTTGCATCCATAAAGAATTGTGAAATTCATTTGAAAGAAAAAAAAACCCCACGAAGAACCATGTTGATGTATGTGAGGGGTCGTCTTCAGAGCGGAGCTTTAGTTTTCCTTTCACAAGCTGCATCATTTGTCTCATCTGTCTTTGCGACTCTTCAATCATCTATGAGAATGCGTTGACCGTGAATTAGTTACGTGAACCTGTTTGTGTTATTTCAACTTCCCAAAACTGTGCAGGGGAAAAAGGAGCTGAGAAGTTCGATCCTTCTCGGTGTGGCACTGGATGGAGTCCGTGTTTATCAGGTGGGTCGTCTGTGAAGTTTACATTCACTCATTTTGAGGATGAATGTATAAAGCCTTTTTCTGAATTTACAAATAAATGACTAATGATTATGATTTACATTAATATCAGTGTTTATGCTCTGCTTTCTTTGCAATCTTTATTACTTTTATGATTTTTCTAAAGGAGGTGAAAGGGAAGCTGTGTGCACTGTTTGCTTTTACCTGGTCTGAGATCGACAACTTTACCTTCCAGGTTGTTCTTTTTTTTTTTTTTTTAAGCTTCGCATTCGTCCACATACAGATTTCTGACATAATCTCACACAACAGAAGCTTTTCCTCTTGACTCGCTCCTCATCTTTCCTCTGCAGGGCAGCAGGTTTGAGATAGCTGCAGTGAGCTCTCTGGGCTTATCAAAGCTTGTATGTTACACCCACTCAGCCTTCCATTCAAAACACATTCTGAGACACCTGAGCGACAGCCATCGCTTCCACATCAACACCAAGGATGCGGTCAGCTACATCCAGCTGCTAGAAGACATGCAAAGTCAGCAAATTTAGTTTATTTCCTAAACTGTGCATTTAGATTGGCTTCACACGTCTCAATTTACTGCATTTGGCTCTCTGTGCCTGTTCAGCCCGTCAGCTCCACAAAGAGGCTTACATTTGTGACATGGCACGCTTAAGACAGAGACTCCGATGCCACAACCTCACTGCATCAGTGTCAGATTGCAGCAATATGGAGGAAACGGACTCAACCTGGACCAAAGATGAAGCAGAGGAGAATCAAAACCCTACATCAGGTCAAACAATTCAGAACTGATCGGCTATCTGTGCTTTCTTTTGTAATTTTTAACATGCAGTCATAATTTGTGAATGTACTAATTTAAGGGTTTTAATGTGGTTTTCTTGAATTGAAACATGATCGTATTATACATACAGGCTCAACTGTGTGTGTGTATATATATATATATATATATATATATATATATATATATATAAATATATATATATATATATATATATATATATATATATATATATATATATATATATATATATATAATCCTTTTTTGTGGGGGTGGTATGTATATATTTAATCCCGTATGTATACTTTTGGCTTAAATGTAGGTAGGTTAAAGGAAATCCACAATGAATTTGAACTAAATTCTTGTATGATTCCCCCTGTTCTTTTTTTGCCCCCTTTTTTCTCTTAAAATAAAGTTAGTTTTGTTTTAACCCTCATGGCAGAGGATGAACCTGAAGAGGTTTTTGTTGATGACCCCGCTGAGGTGTCCTGGCTGGCTGAGCTCTTATATGGCGTGTCTGTTGATGGACCTTTAGAGCTTCCCTCCTCCCACTGGGCAGGTTGGTGTTACAATCAATACCAAGGAAATGATTTACATTGTGTGTGTATCATGTTACTTTGTGCATCATGTAACTGGAAATTTTCTTTGCTTATTAGCTGTAACCATGGAAATGAAACAGGTGAGCAAAAAGCAGGTGTTTCTTCGAGGATGATCTATCTTGGTCCTACTTTAGATGCAACTCTGTTTCCTCTGGTGTTCAGGTTCTGTGCAGAAGAGTGGGCGAAGGAGCGCCCGTGTACTGATTCACTGTGAGAGGCGAGGGGAGTTCGTCACATGTTCTGACAGTGATGCTCAGCAATATTTTGAACAGCATGAAAAAAAAAATCAACAAAATATTTTGCTTTCTACAATCTTGCAACTAAAACCAAAAAATATGTTTGAAACAATCTACAGATATACTCCTCATCAAATGGATGCAATCATTATGTTAATCATTATGTTTATGTTGTTCAGATCTCTATGCTGATTTCAGATCAGTTTAAGGTAATGCATACTTTAAACAGGCCATTATGCTGCTTGTTACAATCAAGTAAATTTAATTTTATTGCAAAATATAACCCGTACATAATGCTAGTAATGTTTTTTCATCCTTAGTTTCTCAAGGCAAATCATTACAATAAGTGTTTTGCAAAAGTGTTTTTACCCTGTGAACTTTACCACATTTTTTCATGTTACAGCTACAATCTTTTTATCCATTGTGTGATTTTACATGACAGACCAACATAACTTAGTCATTCTTGTTAAGGTGGAAAGAAAATGATAAACTGGAATAAAAAAAAACAAACAAACCATAAATAAAAACCTGAAAAGTATGGGGTGCGTTTGTATTTAGTTCTTCTCAGTCAATAGTTTGCAGAATCACCTACCTCTGTAATTACAGCGTCACATTTTTTTAATGTATTGTCATATTTAATACATTTAGAATATTAATTACAATGAGGCTCTTTTCTCAAATTAAAATGACCTTTTGAAGATAGCCTTTAAGCAGGCATTAAACATACTGTTCATTTTGCATTAAAAATGTTTGTTTTTTAATTGTTCTGATGTAATATCATAATCTTAAAAGTCCTGTTTTTATTAGCTATAAATTGAAAATCAGCAAAATTAACAAAAATGAAGGCTGAAGAATATCAGTCAGTGTGTAATTAATCTAAATAATGTTTTACCTAGTGAACTGGGATACTGAATATAAATGATTTAATCTGTTTTATTGATTATGACTGTATGCCCCTACCAGCTTTGCACAGAGCCAGCTCAAGGCATAACCAAACTAAGCCGCTGCTTAGGACCCCTTTGGGGACTTCCATTCATGCCTGAATTGAACACAGACCATAGAACTAAAAAATCCTATACTGACAGTATAAGTCATTTTCATTTTAACAAACAGTATAATACTGGTTAATAGAAAATGAGAATGCTTTTTTTTAGATATATAAATTAAAAGATTTTAAGTTGTTTAAAACTTAATTTTAAGGCTGAAACGAAATTTCAAGTTTACTTTTCTAAAAGTGTGATAGTGTTAACATATTTATAATCTGATGCTACAGGATTAATGTTTTCTTTGTGTTTGAGTTCGGCTTGTTCACAAATACATACATGCAAATAACGAATTATCTGTGATTCACGTTAGACTCAGCCAATTAAACTTGGCTTCTTCTCCCACAACCCATCAAATATGGCTTAATCTACCAACACCTGTTGCTGTCAACATCTGCCCTCACTCTGGATTTTAAATCCAGCGAATCGAGTTCAACTCGTGGTGGACCCGAAACTTTTAAGCAGCTAACTTCAAAGTGAGTTGAATTCCCTCTAAGAAAGGTGCCGGAATAACCCTGAATCTCACATAAACCAGTCAGAGTACTTTTGTTGCAGTTTTACAGGGGGCGTGTCGCTTTTTAGCGAAGTCAGGATGGCCGAGCGGTCTAAGGCGCTGCGTTCAGGTCGCAGTCTCCCCTGGAGGCGTGGGTTCGAATCCCACTTCTGACAGAAACTATTTTCATTTACTGTGGTCAGAAGACAGCACTCAATAAATCTTAATATGTGAAACTAATCTGAAAGTCGAGCCGGATTGTCACCACAAATTCAGCGAGCATATAGAAAAATATAGAAATCAATTAGAACAGAATGGCTTCGTTAACCGCTGCTTAATTGTTTTTGTCACTGTTGATTTAGGAACTGCAATAGAGCAGATATAGTGTCTTGTAAAACTATTAATACCTCTTGAAGATTTTCACATTTTGTCATGTTACAGTCACAAATCTCAAGATATTTTGTTGGATTTTTATGTAATAGTTGAACCTGAAGTAGACTACAGTTGTGGAGCAAAGAAAAATAACGCAAGGTTTTCAAAATATTACCCCTAAAGAAACATTTTTAATTATGGCGTGTTTCAACCTTCTGTGAACATCAATTTTCTGATCTTTCTACTTGTTCCATTTATTCCAATTATTCCATTGTAGGATTCTGTTTAGGGTTGTTGTCCTGCTGGAAAGTGAACATTAAAGTTCGACAGGTGGGGTTCCATGGTGTAATGGTTAGCACTCTGGACTCTGAATCCAGCGATCCGAGTCCAAATCTCGGTGGAGCTTAGACTTTTAAGATATCAGTCCCACTGGCCGCAGATTTCTAAACAGGCTTGTCATCGACTCCACACACTCGGTCCACACAGCTATAAAAATACTTTACACAAACTTTCAACCGTGCATACACATAAAGGACAAATTCTGTTTGTAGATTTTATAACACCAGTCAGGATGGCCGAGCGGTCTAAGGCGCTGCGTTCAGGTCGCAGTCTCCCCTGGAGGCGTGGGTTCGAATCCCACTTCTGACATGTCAAGTTTTTGTCATTGTTTTCTTCTGGATAATGCTTAGATGGCAGAATGACTGAATACCTCCAATGGAAATGTGAAATCTGTAGTGTAAACTTCCCGACATAACAGATAAGAAACTTATTATATGCCTGAATTTGTCCTAAGTTTTAACTAGGAGACCCCAAATTTATATGTAGTAGGGTAAATAAAATGTTTTGTTTTTTTTTCAATTAATGGTTCATATATGTCTTCATTTCTAAATAACTAGATGTTAACTATTATAAATGGATATACCAGTGTAAATATTATAACTGGATATAAATTATAACTGGATATAAATTGGATGGGTTAGGTTTCCTTAGATTACAGTTGCTATTTGGCGCCTCTACACCTAAACTGAATTAAATTGAACACGATATCAAATAACAGCACACGTACGCCGTGCCATCGCTCTCACGGTGAGTGCCATTGTAATTTCTCATTGGCTGGGAGTAACTGACCGAGTTACGTCACTGAGAGGTTAACCAATCGGAGAGACAAACATCAGCCAAACACGGAAGACGTTGACACTGATGTTAAAGTTGAAGAAAAAGCCCCCTCCTCCTGCAAACAAATGCAGAATGAACATTGTTTTCGTTTACTTTAATTAAAAAAGAGGAGAATCCGATCATATTGTCTGCTATAAATGGGTTGCTCATGGATTAGCGTCGCAGTTCCGCTTTGTTTTGCGGTTTTATCCGTAGCTGTCGCCATTAACAGACACACGCTGGGTGAGTTACCTGAATATTTGGTGTTTGGATGTGAATGTGTAAAAAGATGTGAAAGTCGATTATTGGCTATGGACTGCTCATCCTTAAAACTAAAACAGTTTTGTCCTAAACGAAAAGGAAACATGAAACGGTGTAAATTAGACCAACAGCGCTCCCTGCTGGCACATCTGCCTCCAGTTTTTCTTGTGTAACTCATCGGTGTTTCTTTTGCAGCCATGCCGCCCGCTCTACCCACTGCCGTCGGTGCCCTCTCTTTGGCCGGCATGGCGCTCCTTTGGAGGGACATTAGCTCGAAGGTGAAAGGTGATAAGCGGACGTTGGGCAGTCTTTTGAGCCAATATGTGGCGGTGAAGGCTGTGGGCTGGCTTGGTAGGCGGGAGCGAAAGAAACTTGAAGCTGACACGCTCAAAGTGAAGCAGGTCCAGGAAGAGACTCTGCTGAAGAGACTTCAACAAAACGCGGATACTTTCTATGGAAGAAAGTATGATTTCCGCTCTGTTGAAGGTAAAGACAGAAAAACGACTTATTCGAGAGCGAGCCTTAGGATGTTTTGCATATTGTTTATGGAGGGGGTAGTTGTAAACAAAGGCGTATGGTGATGTAACGCGACAGTATGTACATAAGCTTACATGCAAAAGTGTTCGTACCCCTTTAAGTCACCCCCTTTCTATTATATTCCAACCACAAATTTTATAGTATTTTTATTTGGATTTTATGTGATAGATCAGTAAAAAGAGTGGCATACATTGTCATTCAACCCCATTTCTCCTGATACCCTTCAATAAAACCCTTTGTAACAGACTGCCTTAAGTAGTTACTTAATTAGTAAACAATTACAGAGTCCTCTTATATATAAACACAGCTGTTCTATGAATGCTTTAGAGGTTTGTTGGAGAACATTAGTGAACAAACAGCATTACAAAAACCAATGAACCGACAACTGGGCATAACCCAACAGAGAAACTATTCCAAAATTACAAAAATCTGGCCTTTATAGAAGCATTACAAGAAGAAAGCAATAAGAAGACCATTTTGTACTTTGCCACAAGTCGTTTAATGGGCACAGCAAACATGCAGAAGAAGGAGCTCTAATCAGATATGACCAAATTGTAGCTTTTTGCCCATTGTGCAAAATGCAAATTATCCCCTCAGTGACCAGTCCAATTAGAATCTGTCGTAGTACCTAAAATCGCCATTCACAGATGCTTTTAATCCCTTCTGACTGAGTTTAGCTATTAAGTATTGAGATGCTCAAAGCTGAAGGAGACAAAAAACACTTACAGTGACAGGCAGGTTAATGTTTTGTATTTCAGTATTCAGAATACAAACCCGCACAACACTTTCAGGTTTTATTTGTAAAAAAAACAAACAAACAAAAAAAAACTAATTAAAACATTTTATGCTTTTCATTTCCACTCCACATTTGTCTGCTACTCTGTGTTGGCCTTTCTCATGAAACATAAACCCCCAGTGGTATAAAAACTTTTGCAAGACAATTTAAAAGATTTAATTCTTTTGAAGGTATTTTTTTTTTATTATATGCAGTTTCCTTTTAAAAGAAGACACAACTTATTATCACTTATTTGGTCATTTATACGTTTTTTGATTTAAAAATAATTGAGTGGGTGAAATAAAAAAATAAAATAGTTTTAGCTGAATTTAAACACTGACTTCACAGTCACCCAACTAGTCAGTGTTACCTTTCATCACACACAAAAGTAATCTGGGAAAATTTAGACATGCTTGTCTGAAAACTTTGAGACATTAAGGATTTGCATTAAGCTCAAACTCATACCTTTTCATTAGACGCTGCTGACTTCCGAGCTCGCCACCCCATCACCATGTACGGCCACTATCGAGAGCTTATCGAGCGCATTGCAGCCGGAGAAGAGAAGTTAATTATTGCTGAGAAGCCGCTGATTCTGGCCCTGACCTCTGGGACGTCAGGACCGAGCGCCATGTTGCTGAGCACCAAGGACACAAACGCAGACTTTTTCCTGCAGGTCAGGCGGCTTCAGCTTGATGTGTTTTTTCTGGTGCTATCCTGTGTCTTTTGGTTGTAAAAATAATTAAGAAATGCTGGTTTGTATCAGGGGGTGACTGTTTGTTTAGATGCCATGCGGCAGGCGTTCCCTGAGTCCGACAGCCTTCAGCGCACCACCAAATTCTTCTACACCCCCACATTTCGTCAGTCAGAAGCAGGCATTCCTATTGGACCAAATTCCTCCACACCTGCCTCATCCCGCCACATGCTCAACCTCTACACAACTCCAGCTCCTGCCTTTGAGGTACCATCACAAGATCAGACAAGTGGTGAGCCCCATTTTTCAGAGTTTTGTTTTTTGTTTTTTTTTTAATGAAAATGGTCTTTGTCCCATCAGGTTCCCAGTGAGAAGGACACTTTATACCTGCACCTACTGTTTGCGCTGAAAGATCCCAGTGTGGGAACGTTGGAATCCAACTTTGCTTCCACAGTCTTCTATGCTTTCACGACTCTTCAGGTGCATCTCAGAAATTCAATAGAAGTATTTTGCTCAACTGATCATTCTTACTGTGTCTTGCCAAGGTATTCACAGCTCTTTTCCACATTTTGTCACGTTACAACCACAAACGTCAAAGTGTTTTCATTGGATTTTGTGTGAGAGACTAACAGAATGTTGTGGATTATTGTGGAGAAAGAAGAGAAATGGTTTTCTAAATCTTCAAAAAGCTGAAGCATACGACGTGTTTTCAGCTTCCCTAGTCAGTACTCTGCAGAACCATGTTTTGCTGTAATTACAGCTGCAGGTCTTTTGGGGTTTGTTTCTACCAGCTTTGCTCATCTAGAGACTTAAATGTTGCTCATTTATCTTTGCTGAATAATTCAGTCTCCGCCAGATTTCACTGAGATCACGTGTGAACATTTTCGTCTTTCCACACATGAATGGCACATGACTCAATCTTCCATCTGAACCAGTTCAGTGTAGCTCTGCCTGTACATTTAGGGTTGTTGTGCTCCTCAAAAGTAAACCTCTGCCTTGGTCTCAAGTGTTTTGCGGTCTCAAACGAGTTTTCTTCCGGTCTTATTTTGTTTTTACCTCCATCCATGTTCATCATCTCTGACCAGCTTATCTGTCCCTGCTGAAGAAAATCCCCAGACAATGATGCTGCCACCACCATGTTTTGCAGTGTGTAGTTTTTCTGACATTAAGGTCGTGTTTTGCATGGGTACCAAAAAAGTTCAGTCTTGGCCTCATCTGACCAGAACACTAACAGAACCGTTTATCTTTTCTAGAATGAATTTTATTCAAGTGAACTCTATGCACTAATTAATGAGAGTAAAGGTTACTGAATACAAATGCACACCACACTTTTCATATTTTAATTTTTTTTTTCTATAATTTTGCTGCTTCACAGTTTAGTGTTACATAAGATCTCAATAAGATGCATTAGAGTTTGTGGTTGTAGCCTGATGAAATGTGAAAAAGACAAGTTTAAGAGGTATGAATAGTTTTGCAAAACCCTGTATATAATCTTATTTCCTATATAGTAGCACTTTGCTCTCAGTGTAACTTTGTAAAGCATCATCCTTCAAAAACCAAAACATCCTTGCTGCTGTCTCACATGGCCAATATCTGCTAATAGAATATTGTATCAGTTTTTGTCATATGCCTGTTTTTTTTTTTTTTTTTTTTTTGTTTTTTAAAGAATCACATTTTATCAATCAAAAAGTAATAATAAAATAATTAGGAGTCGTTCTGTTTTGCTTTCAATCACACAGGAGCGCTGGCAGGAGCTGGTGGAGGACATTGAACGAGGGACAATCAGCAGTGCCTTGTCTCTGGAGCCCAAAGTGAGGACCAGACTCGAAGTTCTAACGAAACCAGATGCAAAGAGGGCTGCTCAGCTCCGGGCTCACTTCCAGGAGGGTTTTGGGGGGATTGCGAAGCGCCTGTGGCCTCACCTAAACCTGGTGCTAGCAGTGGACTCAGGCTCCAATCAAATCTACGGTGAAATGTTGAGGGAACATTACTGCAAAGGAGTACCTTTCTACTCACCCTTCTATGCTGCTACAGAGGGTACGAACACTCACAGGTTTCATGGGAAATATAGTGACTAATTGCCATCACCACTGACAATAATTAAAAGGCTTATTAGTGTTGACCATGTCAGGCCAGCATTCATTCTCTGTGTGGGCCCCTGCAGGTCTGATAGGAGTGAACCTGTGGCCTCAGGAGCCTGACAGACGTTACCTGCTTTGTCCACGCTCCATGTTCTGTGAGTTCCTGCCGGAAAGCAGCCTGGATGACGAAAACCCCCAAACTCTGCTGATGGAGGAGGTGAAGGAGGGCGAAAGCTACGAGCTTGTCATCACCAACGCTTCAGGCCTTTTCAGGTTTCATATAACTTTATTTAAAAAATAATAATAATTGAGAGCAGAACTTTTCTGCTATTTGGTGTTGAGGTATAGCCAGGTGGGGAGTGATGTATCATGATTTGTGATGCAGGGCTATTCAAGATAAGATGTATAAATGCTGTGTATCCTTCAGATTAGCTCAAGAACAGTGAGTCATGGAATGGATTTCTATAGGTGAGCAGCTGCATCCAAGCCTTGCATCAACAAATGCAATGCAACGCATCAGAGGAAGGATGTAAAGCAAGCCATCACTGGACTCTAGAGCAGTGGAGACATGTTCTCTGGAGTGACAAATCATGCCTTTCTGTCTGGCATTTCAGTGGCTGAGTCTAGGCCTTCTATTTCCAGTGAAAAGAGCTCTTATTGCTACAACTGACAAATTTCATGCCATTAACTTTGTGGGAAAATTTTGGGGTTGTGCCTCTTTCTGTTCAAAGCAAAGTCCATAAAGAGATGATTGAGGAAATTTAGTGTCCTGACATCAACTCAGCAGAACACCTTTTGGCTGAATTTGAGTGGAAACTGTGAGCCGAGCCTTCTCGTTCAACATCAGTGTCTGACCACACAAATGTGCTTCTGGAGAAAAATGCCACATAAATATTTTCCTGAACCTTGTTGAAATCCTACCCAGAAGAGTTGAAGATGGGCCGACATCATATGTTAATCAAGTTCAGATATGTGAGTGAAGGGAGATAACAGAATACTTTTTGGTATGTAATGTAAATAGTAACTGTAAAATGTCATCATTAACTCTGTGCAAGAAATGAGAAGATACTGAGTTCTGTAATTTGCCATAATTAGCAATTAGTGTTAAAATTTAGTCTCACTTGACTGCACTGAAAAGCAAAATGAGACTAAAAATGACGATTTAATCACTGAGTTAATCAGACAATGTTATGGTCTATTAAAATATAACATAAAACTGAGCTTGCGCTGCTTCGTTTAAAGCTGATACTTCCTGTGTTACAGATATCGTATGGGAGACATTGTGAAAGTCACTGGATTCCATAACCAGTGTCCCATTGTGGAGTTTCAGTACAGGTTTGATAGCCTAATCCTTTAACTACCAAATGTCATGTTCAAAGTGTAAAACAAGGAATCAGAGTTTTTTTTTTTTTTTTTCATCCTTTGCTTCCGTCTCCTGTCAGACGGGGTCAGATGCTCAACGTTCGAGGTGAGAAGATCTGTGAGGCGTTGTTCCTCAGGGCGTTGAAGAAAGCTGTCGCTCAGTGGCCTGGAGCTCAACTAGTGGACTACTCTTGTGCAGAGAGCGGCATCTTGGGTAAAATTTGTCAGGCTTGTCCTTTAGTTTTGAATTTGAGTTTTTAAACTCTATGAAGTCATGTGGATTAACTATTGCTCTACAGGCGATTCAATAGGAGGCTCAGACCCTCATTACCAAGTGTTTATAGAGCTAAAAGGGGTGAGGAATCTAACAGAGGAACAGAGATATAAGGTGAGACTAATCCAATGGTCTGTGTGATTTCGTATAAAATTTTCTCTTACTTGCTCTCTATTCTTTCTCTCTCCCTCCAGCTGGACATTTGTCTCCAGAAGGACTCTGCCGTCTACAAGTCATTTCGTATAAAAGGCAGCATCGGCCCAATGAGGGTGCAGCTGGTGTCAGAAGGGGCATTTGAGGAGCTTCGGAAGCAGATGATGGCCTTCACGAGCACCTCGGCCAACACTTTCAAAATGCATCGTGTGCTTCGTCGGAAAGAATACGCAGAGTTCCTGTTGGGAAAAACAGTTTCCTGAAGATAGACATGAATCATGAACTTCATAGAGAGCTCTGACTGAAGGATTCATCCCAAGTTTTGTTAAATGATAATAAGATTCATAAAACTGTGCCTTTGGGATGAGTTGAACACAAAAATTACAACAGTGTATTTATTTGACAGTATAAATGACAGTAATGTATTTAGTGTTGGATAATAATGTTTTTACCTTATCATGACAAACAGATTCACCGGAAAGTTGTATTCTTTCCAAGAATTGATTGTGGACAATTGTATTCTTTCAGTCTTATTTATGTGTTGAGATTTTTTTTAAGGGCATCTGCTATTATTCAATAAATACTGTATCAATCATTCGACTTTTCACATTTCTATTTCTTAAAAAATACCCACAACCATGTATATTTTTTGGATTGGATAATCACATAAAACCACAATAAAATACAGTTTAGCTTGTGGCTGTAACAAGACAAAATGTGAAACATTTGAAGGGGCATGAGTAGTTTTGCAAAGCACTGTCCATCTAACATAACCATTAATATAGCTTCCAACTGGAAAGCCATATGCAACATCTGAGTATGATTAAGAACATTAAATGCATTTATTTAAGTTGTTATAAAAAAAATGCATGGCTTTTAAAGTTTAAAGGTGACTTCTGGATGGGTAGAAGATAATAGATTACACCACAATCTCCTTGTTCATTCATTCATTCAAAAAAAGTTAAAGAATATTGGGAAAGCCAACAATTTAACACTAACATTAGTACTGGATTTTAGAACTGTGCTTCTGCAACTTGATAATTGTACAGTGAGGAAAGGATGAGAATAAAAACAGCCTGGCTGTTTCTAAAATAGGTAACCAGTTCAATAGCTAAATATTTTGCCACCCTCATTACAGTCTGATTAAAGCGATTAACATAAAACTTTGAATTTAGCAAAGATTTATTAATAATACATTAAGTTAACATTTGTAAACCCAATTTATGTGACAGTTCTTTTTTGGTGCGTTAAGCAGCTGCTTAGATCATCATTTCAATAGTCCCTTCCTCATTGAAGCTCCTTCGTTACCTTTCAGTGCCTGTTCTTTTTGCCACCACTGGGAGGTGCTAGTCAAACATTTATGACTTGCTAGAATTCATTCTCTCTATTTTAGTTAAACAATTTGTAAGAGTTAGAATGTAAAAATGGTCTATGTGCTGTCATATCCATGCCAGAAATACCTTCTGCAGATTTAATCCCCTGTCACTGTGAACTGAAAAGCATAACACCACTGCAGGAGAGATTTCATGCAGAAAAACAGTAGCCCCTACATCCCTTTTATGATGAATTTAATCAAATTAAATGTGAACAGAAGACTCATCTGAAAGCTGGTTCTCTTTGTTTCTATGGTTTGCTGTTGCATGGAAAGTGTTTCTCCTGCAAGAGTTCATAAACTGGGCTAATATTTTTAGTTGCGCCCTATTTCAGCTGAGATTTGACATTGTTCTCAGTTTATTTTTGCTTCAGTGATATCCCTCTACTGTATGCATGTCAGTTAATCCCCATAAAGAGCTGGTAACCCATCAGCTAAAAGACTGTTTGTTACTAACTGGTCAAAACTTGATAAATTCTCGAGGAAAATATTAAGACACCTAGTTTATTATTATTTGTTGGCAGAAAACAACTAAATTACTGCCAAGTTATAACATTTTATACAATTTCTTTGCATATTCTGGTATATCTCTTGTGGGAAGGTGTAAGTATTTTGGAGCCTGCCGTCTCACTTTCCTTGAGGATTCCCAGTCTTAGAAACATTTCGAGCATGTGTACAAACATCTGCTCACTCGCTAGTTAATTCAGGGTAAGCAGCCAAGATCTGCGAATGACAGGCCTGATTCCTCAATGGGTCTGCTGCTGAGGAAAGGAAGGCGTGTTTAAATGAGAGAAGGGAAATTGCATGCTGAGTGAATTAAAGAGCTTCTATATCCTTCAATTAAAGTCAGGATTAGTGCAGTCAATTTTCATTGAAAAGTAAGATTGGTGATCAGAATTTTAACAAAGATCTGAGAATAAAAAGCTATTTTTCTGAAAAGTGAATTGTTTACTCATCCCACTGAGCAATTTTCATCGCACACTGAAAGCAGAAAAAAAAAATTCTGTATATTTTTCTGAATTAAGATTTATGTACCGTCAAATTGATTACTAGTAATCAAGGACTATACTTATTATTAATCACACTGAGGTCCATTTCCTGATTATGTAATTAAGTAAAAATAAGCAACGAAAGAACAAAGACAAAAACATTAACTCCAGAATGTACTACTAGCATTCAAAATGTTTTCAAAGCTAAATAGATGTTTCACTTTAACATAAGTTTTCAAGAAAGGGTTTCGTGACTTAGAATTTCATGATCCAGTAGTTAATTTAAGCTGGAAAGTTTGGAAGAGAAAAAAAAAAGGAAGTTACTAGATCACCTCCATCTCTCTCTCGGCTGGATGGATAGTTGGCTTTGGCTCCGACAGCTGTTCTGTCTGCCCAGGAAGGTCACTTCGAGGCATGGTGAATCACAGTTGTATTTCTTGGTGGTTTCTCACACGAGATCACTCTAAAACTGAATGGGACACAAAGAAAAACGACCTTCTTAAAGATAGTAATTGAGTGATGCTGAGGAAAGTTCACACAAAAATTGGACAAACATAGCAAAAGGTGTGATGTAAGCAAAAACATTTACTGAATCACAGCCGAATCTGATAAATTCATTAGGTTGGTTCTGACTCGGCTGGGCAAATGCTGGTTCTGTTGTTTAGTTTCTCTCTCAGAAATTAGCTGCTTACTGCGAGCTGGGAGCTTCTGGAGAAAGAAGTCATCAAGAGGGCCTGATTAGCCAATCAGAAGCAAACTTTAGGTTTGCGAACACGTTGCTCTCACCAGCCAATAAGAAAAATAGAATAATTATTTTTCACCACATTCATTTAGCTAAAGAGACAGAATATAAACCATCTATTATTGTACATAAAATACCATCTCCAATTTGAAGCTGCTTCATATTCAAGTAAAGTTAATCAGGTTATTAGATTGATAATCATTATTTAAAAAATTGACTCATGAACTTAGAGAGATACTTTGACAAATTAACAGACATCCAGAAGTCTCTTTTTCGACCATAGCACCTCAGACTCATTAATATTGATACGTTAAAGATTCAGGACGCCATTAGCGTAGGTGCAACTCTGACTTTTTCAAGGCACTTAAAGAAAGGCAGTTCTTGTGGGTAAAAAGTTTCATCTGCTGTGTTTGTGGACACAACACAAGCAATGTAGCTGGCATTGTGTTGCACCTGACCTTTTGTGCATCACTCAGTCATGTTAGACCACAGAACCGATAGTGAGCATATTTAATGGAATAGCCTCTTTATTAGTAACAAGCAGAGATGGATGAGGTACAAGCAGACAGGACAATGAGAGATCATTAAAAATAGAGAGAGCAATGAAATGCTGCCAAGTCCTGAATAAGATCCCCAAAGAGGGAAACAATGCCTTAACAGTCTGCAAGGTGGCCTTTTACTTTCACTGTCTCATCTTTCTGGTTGGGTGAATCTTTTGGGAGTTTTTATCCAAAATGTACGACAGTTTGTAAAGCAACAGTTCTGCAAAATTTTGTAGAAAAAATATTTAACTGACAAGAACATATTCTAGAGTACTGACAAGAAATAATAAAACAAAGAAATGCAAAAGATTTCAAAATTCTGCATAGTTGTTTTGAGACTATTTAGCAAAGAAACCTCTCTCTAGCATCCAGCTGCATATGCTGCAACCCACCTTATTTTTCTTTCTTGGTGGAGTGGGTGGGGGTATAGCAACTTAACGCAAGACAAACTGTACATTTACAAAACAAAGAAAACGCAAGATATTTCTTTCATAGCCTGAGATGTTAACAAAGTGTTACAAGCTGTAGGACTGCTGAAGAGGAAGACAGGTATTAGAATGACATTGGTACCACAACTTGTTTATGTATAAGCTAGCATTAGCAGTCCATCACAACTAGCCTCTACAGGAAGTTAAGAACCTGGCAGCAATTATGCACTGATTTAAAAGGAAAGCAAGTGTAATTCATGTTTCACTGGCAAATTCTAATCATGTAGGCAAAAATATAACGTAATGACAATTGGTGTTGCTGGGGATGGTACTTCAGAATTGGAGATTAATTGTCAATATAATAAAATTGTGTTCAGCCACCAATAATTTGATGCCAGTGTTCACTTAATGAAAAGTTTGTGAAAACCTGAAACTATTCAGTTGATCTAATTCAATAAGCTTATGGAAATTCTTTTGATCCTGACTTAACCCATAAATCTCAAAAAATAAAATATACCCCATTTAGCAGATTTGTTTGACTTACATTCCACAGAAACTTAAATAAGGTCTAAGAATTAACCTTCTAATGTTAACACATAACTCCATCACACTGTTGTGTTTCTGCTTTGACTTTCAGTGGTGTATGAAGATACATGACTTTAAGTAACCAGATACTCCAGCATCTCCTTTCAAGACATTTGACACTGCAGCATATATCATGGAATTTCCAGCTGAACCAGACCAACATGTTGTTGCATGAGCTCCATAGATTTGAGAGACCATTTATTCTACACACATGTGGCACTACTACACAACTGCCTCCCAAATGTTGCAGCAATGACCTGATGACAATAGTATTTAATGCAATACTTGATGCTGTTCTATGCAGACACTCCATCAGCACTAATGAAGATTCACTCACTTCAACATGCTGAATGCTTAAAGTGGCTCTGAAAGGAAAGTAATCTGAGTTTTTTTCTGTTTAATTCAGCTAATCATTATTTGACCATTCTGAGGCTTTCATAGACCAGTGTTTCTTAATTGTAATTCTCCACATTCTTGGTCAAGGGTGCCCAACCCTAATCCTGGAGAGCTTCTGTCCTGCAATTTAGATGCATACCTTCCCCAACACACCTGAATCCAATGAATAGCTCGCTACTAGGCCTCTGCAGAGTTGACAGAAGTGCTTATGAGGGAATTAATCCATTAATTTAACACATTTTAAAGTTGCAGGATGATGCTGAAGCCCGGACTTGGGCGCCTCTGATCTTAATAGTATGTTTTTTTGTTCAGTTATGGAGCTAAATGGTGAACACTGATAAAATGCTAATTACATGTGTAATAAATTTGTGTTATGCCTTCTGAAAATTTTACAATTGACAGTTTCCACTGATTGTGGTTCTAATTCCTATTTGGGCCAGTTCATCCTTATGAAATATACCATGTTATGAACTCTGATGAAATAGAAATCAATTTAAGCTGCTTCCCGGTTGTATATGGTATTTACTGAAGTCTCATAACCTACATTACATTATAGAAAAATGTGTTGCATTATCGACTGTCAAAGGTGGTACAAAATGTCTTGAAGGAAGGTACAAACTGATGCATAGTCTGTATGAAATGTTACTTGGAAGAGGGCTATTTTTATACCATGATGAAGCATGGAAATGACCATCACCTTGTGGAATTTTATAAACCGGAGCTTTTTTAATTTGTCAGTGTACCTTTTGATATAACGTGGTAATTTTTAGAAACATCTGAAGTACAGTTACTCCCAAAATTACTTCCTTGTATCTGATAAAGAATCTGTGGAAGAAGCTAAATATTAGGGTGATAACAAGGAGACCTTCCACCCTCAAAGAATAAAGCTCATAACCAAACATAAATCATAAAGATACAAGTAGAAACATGTGATTATAAGAAGAGTTTGATTGTTGTAATTCGAAAGAAGAATTTTCCATTGATTTTTCTATTGCATCTAGAAAAGGAACATGATTTTTTTTTTTTTAAATGGCAATAAAAACAATTGTTTTTTCAAAAATTAAAACTCCATTTATGTTGTTTTATGGCTTTTTGAGAGATGCCTGTCTGATTTCCTATCAGACACAAACTTTTTGGTTGAATAAAAATAATTTCAAATCTAAATGTGCCAGGGGTATGACTAATTTTGAGCTTAACTGTGAATTTTCCTCATGTACCACTGTGCTGTTTGTTTGCTCTCTTCCTGCTGTCTTGTTTTTTCTTACAAAACATTTTGCTTCCACAGTATTTTTACTTTTTTTACTTCCTTTCTCCTTCTGTTGTTGTATTTTTGCATAATGTTGCTACATTTTGCCACTGTGTCATTGTAAATGACCCTTATTTATCAGGTTTCCTGATGCCACTCAATAAATTTAATATTTAATGACAATTACATTAATTGACCTAATCCACAGGGGTCATCTTTCTCTGCTGAGCACAACTTTAATGAGCAGAACTTTTTACCAATTTCTTTGAAAGTGAATTTATTCTTAGAATGTTGCTCTTTAGGGGTATTTATTTTGCTGTTTAGATGTGTGAAAGTAATGTACTGCTTTATGAGTTGAGTCCTCTTAAAAACATTTCGAAGCTTATCTTTTAAATCCACTCTTAGCGCAGTTTATCCCATGCTTTAATTCTCCCATGGGGACACTGATAAAACACTTGCAGTCTTCGCAGTCACACTAACATGTAGGGAAATAAATCTAAGCAATGTTCCCCACATAACCACAATGACAAAATTCCTTTAGTCAAACAGTTGTGGCAAAGCAGCACAATGGCACAGACTCCAGCTTGGTACAATAGCCTTCATTGACACACACACACACAGGTAATCCATCTTTCCCTGATTTGGAGTCTAACACACAAAAGCCATGTGCTGATAGTAGCACTGTGGGGTGTAATGGTGCTGTCAGATGCTCCCAAAAAAGGATCCTCCCTCCCTCCTTCCATCCACCTCTCCCTCCCTCGTCTCACTCCCTGATCCGATGAGAACAGGTCCCCACAGAGGAGGGCTGCGTCTCATTGGCTGGTGTTGCACAGGAGTGGATGGGGGAGAGATAGAGTGGCGATGAGGGGGAGAAAGCTCAAGAAGATGCAACTGCTCGGCCACAGCATCCCTACAGATCTCAAAGCTGAAGGATGATAGAGGTGTAGAGACACGTTAATGAACAGAAAGGGTGGCAGGATAACTTTAGCTCCATGATTGAAACAGACTGATCTGAACTACTTTGGATCCGAGCATCACCTGGACTTCATGTTTTTGTGACTGAGCAGCTGCCACTACCTGAATCTCTGCATTGTTGGACTGAGCTATTTTGGTCTATTTCAGGATGTACTGTTGTTTCGCAGAATGGCATCCACTGGGAGGAAGGTGGTCACACTTACTGTAAAAATGGGTCCCCACATCCGGTGCTGGATTGTCCTCCTCAATACCTCCTGCACCTGCTGAGACATTGCCGATAGCTACCCTGCCACACTTTTGGGATGGTGTGACGTCCAGCCACCTGCTGGCTGCCCCACATCTGGGTCAAGATGCCTGTGATGAAGGGGCTTCTGGCCCCACAGAACACCTTCCTGGACACCATTGCCACACGCTTCGACGGCACCCGTAAGTACTGTGGAAACAGCAGTGGGCTGAGTTCAACTTTTGGGGACATTTCACAGCTAATTGACTGATAATTTATTGACCATTATAGACCATTTATTGTCATTAGGATGGCATCATACCAGTTCTCCGCAAAATTATTTACACCCTTTGAACTTGTTTAGTTTTTGTCACACTACAGCCACAAACTTGAATGTATTTTATTGGGATTTTATTTCACACTTTGTAGAACCTTCCCTCATAAAAATAGCTTCAAATATTTTTGGGTATGTCTTTATCAGGTTTTCAGAGCTAGAGACTGAAATAAATGCTCGTTGTTCGTCCTGCTGGGAGGTGAAACTCTTCCCCAGCCTTGAGTCTTCTGGAGCTTCTAACAGGATTTCCCCTGGGATTGCCCTGCATTTCACACCATTCATATTTAAATCAACTCAGTTCAGATATCATGTTATTGTTAAGGAAAAGCACGACCCTACCACCACCGTGTTTGACAGTGGAGATTTCTATGTTTCTTCTTTGATCTACTTACTAATTAGGTGACTTCTGAGGGTAGCTGACTGAACTGGAGTTTTTTAAGGGGTACCAGTTGAATCCAGATACGCACCACACTTTTTATATACTTTTATTAAAAAAAACAACTTAGATCAATCCAGTTCCTTTGTATTTTACCACTTTGTGTTGTTCTATCACATAAAATCACATTTAATAGCACTGAAGTTTGTGTTAGTAACATGACAAAATCTGAAAAAGTTTGTGAGACACTATTTAAAAAGCAGTTTGCAGCTGAATTAGACAAGTTTTTAAGCTGTTATCATTGTTAATTTGTCCGTTTTTTTTAGCAGTTTGGGCAAGTGCAAAGTACTCCTGAACATATCTGCTGATTAAAGCCACATAAGTGTCTGTTTCTGTGGTGGGGAGAAAAAAAAAATCTGTTTTACTTTTACAGTCTGACAAAAGCATAAAATCGCCCTTTCCAACCCCCTACACGTTGGTTTCACACATTTAGCTCCAGAAAACTCATTGCAGCCATTAGGCAGCGTTGTCATTTCTGCTCGGCTTGCGTCTCTTGTTTTGTACCTTTTGTGCGCCCTCGGGGAGGTTGTTGCTCATTGTAAACAGATGCCGTTGGCATGTCTGTGTTTGTTCGTGTGACGTGTCAGCCTGACCTCCCTCAGCTGGTTGCAGCAGCCTGAATGAAAGTGTGACTCGGAGTGATTCCAAGAGCCAAGCCAGTTTTTTTTTTTTTTTTTTTTTTTTTTTTTTTTTTTTTTTTTTTTACTTCTACTTAGGGGTACAAATCCTTCTGACAAGACTGGCAATTAAAGCTTTGACACACGAGCTGTACATATTCAGATGAGGTGTTTCTTGAGATCCCATGAGGAATTACTCATATCTGCAGACTGACCAGAATTAAAAGAAGGTGTTCAGTAGTTTGTGTTTAAAACACCGCAGAGATTGGTTGGAAGATGGGGGGGTCGTGCCCTCATGTTTCATGTTCTCCAATGAAGAGTCCTTGAGCTTCACATGGACTTCCTGCCAACTCCAGAGGGGGGGGGGGCTCTCTGGATGAATCTCCTCTCTGACCTCTGAACACAGAAGAGTAAAAAGTGAAAAAAATAAAAACACTTTTACCTTCTGGGTTCAGTGCTTTTCCTGATGTTTTTTCTTATTTATTTGTGGCCAGAACTGCAAAAGTTAATTTTGCGAAATGTTGCTTCAGCTGCCTTTAAAATGCTGTTGACATTAATGTCTTGAAACATGTCGTGCTATTTGGGGTACTGACGTGTCAAAGGGCTCATCCCCATTCACATGTTGTGGCATTTCATTCCTGCGGCTTTTGTTTTTGAAGCTCTGGATGGCCAAGCCCACACCACTAAAAGCTACAGGACACAAACTGCATTTATATTTAAACTTTCTGACCACTCATTATCAGGGAGTTAACTATTCCCCTGCATGTTTGCTGCTAAATAATCCAACGCTTTCAATTTCATGTGGTAGATGGTATACCTCAAAAATGAGAAGCTTTGCAGCTAGATGCTGCTGTCCTCAAACTTGCCCAAAGCTGCAGCTCCTCAAGGGGTGGCATGGAGCCCACTGCTCAAAATAGCTTCTTTCCTGTTGCCTGGGTTACAAGGTCCCGCCACTTGACATGGAGGATGCTTGAACAATTTGGTGTTTTAGAAAAAACAATGGTCAACCCAAAGAGAAAGCACTTGAACTTGCTTTGTGATCAAGGACTTACACACAGCAGCTGGTCTCTTGTCTCAGACCAGTGCTTCGTAAGACAAGCGCTGTTGCACATAGAGCAGCTGCAGTCCCTTTTCACATTGCTGCCTTCAGCCTGCAGCAGGTGGAGGTGGCTGGGTGTAGTGCTTCGTGAAAAATATTGAACTTTTTTACTGAAACATTTTTTGATGTTACATCTCAAGCTTCAGTGTATTTTATTGGGATTGTATCAGACCAACACACAGTTGCACATGACTAAATAAGCATAGGAACACTGTCTTGCTGAAGGTTGACCTCTGCACCTACTCTTACAGGATTATCCTGTATTAAGATCAATCCAACTTCCCATTATCCCTGATCAGATTCCCTCCCTCTCCTGATGAGAAGCATCCCCACAGGATGATGCTGCCACCACCATGTTTTCTATGGGGATCGTGTGTTCAGGGTGCAGTGTTAGGTTCCAGAATCTCATGACTTCAGGACATGGTTGTTGTTTAATCAACCGATCTGATTTATTAGAGTTCATAGATTAAAAAACCTGAGTATCATCAGCATAACCATGGACTTTTTCCCCATGCCTTTAAATAATCTTACCAAGTCTAAGCATATATAAAGTGAATTAAATTAACAGAGACAATTAGTTCAAGCATGAGACCAATATACTTTTCTCTATTTGCAGCAGTCATCTGGTAAAGTCACAAATTTTGATAATGAAAGTTTGCAAAACTATTCAAAAGAAAATATTCTTGATTTAACTCAGATCAGTTGCACTAGACTTTGTTTTCTGAAATATTGTTTACAAGGTAATTTTCAGTGTTTACATAGTGACCCAACTAATAAAAATCTGTGAAATGTCTGACTTTGAACTTTCCACTCCATACTCTTTTGTACAGTTGTCTTTATGAAAACTTTGAATTCAGTTTAAGAGTTGGAAAGAGCACACGCACGCATGGTAAGACCATGGGCACATTTATGAAGTGGAAAGGCTGGTTTCTGCTGCCTCCAGACGACCTCAGTGATTCAGGAAAAGGCTGAACTGTTTTGAGGGAAAAGCTGAAGGCAAAAAGATCCACAAACTAGAAAAAAACTCTAAGTGCTGTAAAGGCCTGAACAAATATCTCAAGAAAGAGGATTCTGCACTGGGCGATGTTTGTGCATCTCACACTACAGGCAGCCATGACTGCTATCGATTTTGATTCTCCAAATATTTAGGTGTTTTTAAAAGGTTGAAAACAGTGGCCAAAGTACAACATAATACCATTTTATTTCCTTGCTGTCATCAGTTTTTTTTCTCTCTGGACACCTCTGCCATGTTGCATCAGCATATCACTACAGTACGCCAGAGGGGACAATCCAAGCACTATTTTTTCCACATTTTCTTTTTGTTTCTCATGTCCACAAAAGTTAACGGGTTAGTGATTATTCTTCACTTGGCACTAGATGTTGCCTTCCTCTAAATACTGGAACTAATGCTTGATTATTTTTGTCTTTGACACAAAGAAGGATGTAAAAATTGTTTTCTTTTAGCTGTTGCTAAAGTTTTGTTAAAGCCTTTAAACCAGCAAGTTGTTGATTAAAATTTTTAAAAACATAAAATTTTTAAAACACAAAAATCTAACAGTAATAGCTCAGATAAAGCACTTTCCACATTTGTTGGAACCCCTGCTAAAGATGCATAAAAGACCTTAAAATAAGTTTAAATAAATAAACTTTTATTGCAGAAGCAAAATGTATTAATTTATTTATTTTTGAAAAGTCCAACCTTTAACTTGAGTGCATTCATTCAGTGAGGGAAAAATCTATGCCAGTAAATCATTTTTTAAATATTTTTTACAGAATCACTGGTGCCTCAAACAAGAAGCATCCTAACAATTCAAAAAGTAAATGCAACTGGAGCATTTGTAATGTGGACATCGCTGTGGAAAAAGGTCACATTTTTCACATCCCACTATATTACCATCCCACTGTGACTACTTGCATGTTTGAGTGTCAGCATGATGCTCTTTTTCTGAAATTTGTTAGTTTTAAATCTGAAGTAATGGGACACAACTCTTTCAGCATTTTTTTACTTCTGTCTTGTCAGTCTACAAAATTTTCCCCCCAAAAGTCTGGGGATCATTATTTCTTTTAAAAAGGCGGGGCACTTGTTTTCTGTTTGGTCAGCCATGGTTCTTGCCCTTTTTTTTCTGACTTTAGCAAGGGAGAGTTACAAAATCAAACAAATTTGGTATCAATCACCTGTGCTACAAAAATTTTAGCTGCACAAACCAGCACAAACATAGCACAATTAATTTGTATCAGTTTTGTTTGATTTTATAAATGTGGGGTGGGAGGACAGGTTGATCTCTGGTGACCTCTGGAAACTTTTTTTAATCTTAAAAACTATAATAGCACAAGAGAAATTTTTTGTTGCACAGATCAACACAAATGTAGTACGAACGTTTGGCATCAATTTCATTGAATTTGTAGGAGGTGGGGGAGGAGGGTAACTTCATTCAGGTGTCTCGTCTCACTGTGGTTCACTAAAATCGTAAAGCCTGAGAAATGGCTTTGCAACCATTTTCAGACTTATTTAAATTACTTTGTTTCCCATCTATTTGTGAATTCTGTTAGACAGGGGTATCATGTGTTGTTTTTTTGTCTTTTACGCATTTTTACAAAGGGACCGAACCTCTGCTATCTAAAACTGTCTTTTTACAAAACAATGTTGAACAAAAATAAGACATTAATTTCATTTTATAACTTAAACTCTGGCTTATATTTCTGATATGTTTTCACATTTTCCAGTTTGCATTTTTTTCTTGCTGAAGGGGAAACATGACACAGGAAGGTTGCTAAGTCTATAATTATCGACTGGACTGTTTCAACTTAAAATTAATAAAAACAAATCAGTTTTAAGTTTAATTTAATACCTTCTCAGTCATAAAATCCTACAAACCCTCTCCCACCATCTTTCCAGTGTAATTAAAATGTCAGCACAGGTCATGATCAGCCTTTGATGAATACTATTTTCTGATTCTTTCTTGTTTACCCAAAGGAATTATCCGTTGTTCCGTGTGCTTCCCTGCTTTTGTGTTTGTCAGATACAGACACGTTTATGAATATCTATATATTTCTGTTTGTTGTCTCTTGATCTCAAAGGGAGTTCAGTAGTCAAAGGTCATCCTCTAATGTAGATATATTTTTGACCTGGGTTCATAGGCTGAAATCCTCTGCTCTTTTTCCTGCACAAACTCTGTAATGTGTGTTACATGCTTTTTTTTCCTGTACACCCATTCCCACCTCCCCAAACTCCTTTGCACGACCTGCCCGGCAGTGTTTTCACGCTGACAGCAGTTCTCATGCTGTGGAGCGGCCTGACCACACTGCAGCTGCAGGCAAAGATAAGAAGCAGTTTTATTTTCTCCTAAATTCTCCTCCTAAAAGGTGACCAAAGAGGAAGACAGAGAAGACTGTCAGACTGAACCTTTTTGAGGCTCATTGTTAAACAGCTGATGAACGGGTCCTAATGAGTCCAAAGCTCAGGCAGCAGACCACAGAGAATAGCTGAACCTGTTTGTTATTGCTGGAAAAACTTGTCTTGTTTTTGAAACCAGATTCATTGCAAAGTTTGAAGCATTTAAAATGGGTAGAGTGCAAAGACGATAAGGTTGAGTCCCCAGGTGGACATTGGTGTTTTTTTTCTTTTGAGGAAGGATCAGAAATAAACTGCTTCTAATGTTCAGGTCTCCACCTTGGATGGCAGCTCCGCCTCCATCGGAGTGTGAATTTAGGTGTGAGTGGGTGTAAGTCTTTGTGAAGCACTTTGCTGTGTTCTTGGGATAAAACTGCCACATAGCTGCAGGTTGGCCAGCTTTTATAGCTCAAATCCAAAGGGCACAAACACTTCTATTTCAACTGTTTAAGAATGTATGTTCTAGCATAGAATTTGCATATGTATCACTCTAAATTCTGTGAATTGGTTTTGTAATCACTAATTACACCTACTTTGGTTCAGATTAGTGACCTTTTCCCCTCCATGTCCAAGCCTCAGTGTGTTCTCCCTGAGCTGACCCAGTAACTGATTACATGCTACTGGGTGGTAATTAGCTGCTGGCCAAGCTTCACAGGCTTTCATCTGTCTTTTGTACACAGAGGAACTTGCATCCTCCATCAGCTGTTAGCAGCAACGGTAGCATGTAGCATCATCATGTCAGATTACAGTTGTTGCAAGTCGGCGCAGATGTGTAATTAAGGAAGCTGGTGCAGCTGAGCGGACACTTGAAGCAATATCCCTGAGAGGATTACAGCTCCAGAATTGAGGAGTTGTCACAATGAAACACACACACTCAAACGGTTCATCAAGTGAAGACTGTGAAGACTGGATTGGTTGTTTATTAAGTTATAAGAGGAGAAATAAGTAGGAAATGCTATTGATAAAGGGAAAAATCTCGATATTATGAAGAATCATGGCTCTGCATGTTTTTCTTTCTTCTTTGCTATAATGCATCTTTATGTCAATACACAAAGTCTGCAAATTTGCAAGTTTATGTTACAGAAGGCTATTTTCTTTTAAGGGGGTTTAGACTTATGTGTTTTCAAGTAACTATGTTACCTTCAATTGTTCACTATGTAGTACATACAAGCATTTAGTAATGACTTTACTGAGTAAAAAACAAGAATATGTTACTGAATATACAAAGTATTCAGCAGACTGAGGAAGTTGGTTTTTAAAGCAACAGCATCAAAAAAGTTTGCAGAATAATAAAGAGAGGTGTAAGTAAGTACAACTTTTGTAAACAATAATTCAAAGCAATTATATTCTATTTATATGATACAAACATCTAAATTATTTTACAGTTTTACTACAAAACACACACTATACTTTCCAGGAGCTTAAGGGTAACTTCACAGGAACTTAAAACTCACCTTCTGAACATTCACAGAGCTTCCAAAAACTTTCAAGAAACTTACCAGGTATTCTTCTTTTCTTATCTTCACCAGGCACTATTACTGAATATTCACAGAGCTTTTCTCTGGAACTTATAAAGATATGGTACTTTCTGGTATCTGATATGTTATGGATAATCCTCACCATCCTCTTCATCAGACTGTCATTGAAAAACAGAGTATCTTCACTCAGAGGCCTCTTCAAATTTGTTGTAAAGCAGACCACTACAGGAGATCTTTCCTGCCCACAGCCATCACTATCTACAATAACTCTTTAAATAAATGAGTTTCAGCAACACTTAATTTTCTTTTGGGATTTGAATTTGAATTTTGAATTTGAATATGCTCCGGGAAAGTAGCCCAATGCAAATGACCTCATAATAGAGCAAAATTATCCAGTAAGTTCCAGTAAAGTAACCAGAAAGTTATATAAAGTACCTGGTAAATTCTGTAAAATACCTGATAAGTAGTGGAAAGTACCTGGTAGGTCAAATGAAAGTACCAGAAAGTCTTAAAAAAGTACCAGCTAAGTTCAGGCAAAGTGCGGGGTAAGTCCCAGATACTATCTAGTAAGTTGTGAAAACTACCAGGTAAGTTTCATAAAAGTTGCAAGAAAGTACTTATGGGGTGTCATGATCCGTGTTTGTGTTTTTGATAATCACTTGTGTTTGTATTTAGATTGTTTTATGGCTGTCTATTACTGTCACTTAAGGTCTTCCATATTTGTTCACTTCTTATGTTGAGTTTCTAGTTCTTTTTTGTGTTCTATTCTCTGTGCATTTTGATTTAAACTCATGTTAGCATTGCAATCATTTAGTATGGAAAAATAATACAAATATTTGAAAGCTTATGTTTTGACCTACATGTGAAATGTGTTAATATGCCAAAATATCTCATAGTGTGACAGAAGTTTAAAGTTTCAGTATAACACTTGATCAGATATAAGCAAAATGCCACAATATTTTACACAAAATTTGGCACAATTAATTTTTAAGAGAGTTGTTGTACATGATAATGGACCTTTACTGAGTAAAGCTTACTAAGATCATAATACTAAACAATCTTTTTCTCTATATTAGTGTTAATTTGGAGTTTGGTAATAGGAAATCATTACAAAATATTGATTAAGAGGTAAGCGACTAGATGTAAGTGGTTAATGATTATTTTACGTAGCAAAATAAATTGTTTTACTTTTTTCTAATAGTGCTCACACATTTACATTGTAATCAAAGCAAAGTATAAAACTCAAATTTTCTGTTACATAACACATGTTGGGAACTCAGTCTGGTTGTTAAAAAAAACCCAAAAACATTTTGTGATGACTTAAAAGGAACAGCAGCAGGTTAATGCCTGAAAGGCAACGATACAATACTCTTTGTGCTAACCCTCTTCCCAGATTTATACTGGACTACAGAGAGAGGCTCGCTTGAATGAAATAGAACATTTTAATTACTAAGCTTTGCACGTTTTTTCTGCAGATTGCAGGTCTTTGTGTGTGTGTGTGTGTGTGTGTGTGTGTGTGTGTGTGTGTGTGTGTGTGCAGAGCTGCACATGTTGCTTTGGCCACAAAGCATATTTGTGTTGGAACAGCGTGTGTGAAGGAATTGGTGTGAATTTACCTTTTAATGACAGAAGAGCCAGAGCACATGAATGCACATCTTTTTATTCTTCAGTGATGGAAAAACAGTGCCTTTGTTAAAATATTAAACCCTGGAGCTTTTCCACACTTAGTCCATTTACAACCAAAGTGCTGAAAAACTCTTTTTTTTTTTTTTTTTTTTTTTTTTTTTTTTTTTTTTTTTTTTTTTTTCAACTGGAAATTAACACAGTACATTACCCTGGAAACATTATCACCACTGTGAAACATGGTGGTGGCAGCATCATGCTGTGGGGATGCTATCCTTCAGCAGGGACAAAGAGGCAGGTTACAGTAGATGGGAAGACGGATGGCGTTAAATGCAAAGGATGTACTAGAAGAAAACATCCAAGAAGAAAACACTTTGAACAAAGATGGAGTTTCAGTCTGACCTTCCAGCAGGAAGGAAAGCCAGAGCGTTTTAGTTCAAAGCGTATACTTTTCCTTAGAATGGCCTGAATACAAACACATGCCACAATTTTCAGATTTTGATTTGTGAGAAATGTTCCTCTGTCCTTTAAAATTACATATTAATGTGGTTTGGTGTTACACATAAAATCATAATTAAATACAGAATGTAAGAAGCAGTGTTTGTTCCACCTTAACAGTGCAGCTTGAACACATCGTCAGTGATGAACCCAGGATCACTGGGTGTTTCAGATCTTAAATCATCAAACACTCTCACCTGGGTGACCCAACCGAAGTGGTTAGTCCCCGGCTTGTGTCCAAGCGTCTCCCCTCTTGATCCATAGCCACATTGAGACTTTTTCAGTAGCCTCACTGATGTTTCTGGTGGCTCTTCTTTCTAGCAATCCTTTGATGCCAAAAAGCCTAAATACACAGTACACGGATTACCCTAAAAAGAAAACCTGCAACCCACCTCGAGTGGCTCACAGTGGGCCCACCAGCCGCTCTCCCTTCATGCCTCTACCAGCTCCAGGTATTTGGCCTTCTTTAGTTCTCTGGCCTCCTCCTCCATCCGTTCTTTGGCCTCTGTAAGCTCCAGCAGCACTATTTGCCTCATGGACTCTAAGACCAAATCTGGTCTGAGTGATGTCCTCGCTAAGTGCTCTGGGAACTTCAGCTGCCTTCCAAGATCAACCCTCAACTGCCAGTCATGGGCTGTGGCTCATAGACCTGTCGAGATCTTATTTGGCACCTGAGGTTTCTTCCCTGCCTTGACAAAGATGACGTTCTGCCTCATTGGGAGCTGCTGTTTCCTCTGATGGATTCCAGTGCAGATGGTGTCAGCTACTGCCTTCAGTACCTGGCCTTGCTATCAGGTGTACCTCAACTCTCCCAGGGCTTTAGGGCAGCAACTTACGATATGCTCTAAGCAGCCAAAGCTCTGCCCAAGTGGTTGCTTTCCAGTTAGTTCGGGCTTCTTGTTGGTGTGTGATCACTGCCCTGCTGACTCGTTCCTCCTCCACCTCTGCCTGTATCTCTGCTGGACCATCTGATGCTTTTCTTACCCCTGGACACTGTCATTGCATGGTGTTAAGGATTTTAATTAGTTTATCATTTTTTTGGTGTATTTGTTGGTGGTTTATTTTTTATTTTTAATTTTGCATGCTTGATTGTTCTTTTAACTTCTGTCAAAGCACTTTGTGATTTACTTGATTTAGAAACTGCGCTATAAAATCTGATTTTAGCTCAGAGAAACACGCACACATGAGAAAGACTGAACTATCCATCATCAAACTATCAGCACAGCCTAATGTCCGTTTCTAGATAAACTTCACTGTATCTTTGCCACTGAGTAGAACATTATCTGATTATATAGTTTGTATGTTATACTGATTACTTAATTTATTAAAATTACAAGAATCAGTTTGAAGGTAAAAAAAAAAAAAATAGATGCCAGTATAAATCTTATGTACACCTTCACCTGTTCAAACTTTCCAAAACTTAGTACAATGCATTATTTCGTAAATCAGTGCCACCAGCAGGACACACACTTGGCTTGGGTTATTTCTTCCAATCAAATTCTCACAGTTTTTAGACTTACTGGTAGCTGATTTTTTTTTTTCAGGGCTCATTTATAAATTTTTGTTTGAATGAAATTTCCTTCAAGCTCAAAACTACAGTGGCTAATCTTGTCTGAAGTGTAAAGCATTGAACTCCACATAACTCCAAGCTCAGCACAAAAGTTTGTTTTAAACTCTTGTAGTTTTAATACAAAATGATTTATGGCTACACCAGTTTCTGACCTGTTTAAAGGACCAATTTAACTTGCTGAGTAGAGGATGTACCTATTCTTAGGTAAGCATTACATAAAGCTGAGATGAATGCGGCTGCTCTCCAGCACATGCTGGCTCACTGAGCTGCGGTGTGAGCAATTTATAGAACATAAAAAGGGGGCACTCTTTTTTTTTTTTTTTTTTTTTTTCACAGCCGTTTTTCCTGAGGTCACGTCTCATTCAGTCATTGTTTCTGGGGCAATCTTTATCCTGAACGTGCAGTATTTGAAGTAAAAAGAGTGACTTCGAGAGTTGTTACTGTTTTTCCACACTGAAGATTTATTAAGGTTCTTTTCTTCAAAGTTGTGGCATTTTTTTTTTGACATGGGCAGAACAGACACTTGCCCACAGTGATGTTGGTGGGATTAAGGACAGACAAAATAAATAGTGATTATTATTATTTTTTTTTTTTTTTTAACACTCAATTGAGCCCATAATGAGTTTTGAATTGCTTATTTGTATGTTCAGTTTGTACTTTGAGGGCAGAAGGAGGTGCTATCCTGGCAGCATTCATACAAGAAACCCACATTTACAGTCACCTGCAGCAAACAAAACAGGACTGCAAGGTACATTTTCTTCATGTTCAAGTGTTGGGAATAGAAAAGGCACGGCTTAGGCATGAGACGTCCTCTGCCTGTTCATGGATCCGCCTAATGCCTGTCTCATTCTGTAACTCCACAGTGACAGTTTAGTTGCTGCTCACTGCACACTCAAAGGTTGTCACTTCTCAGAAAAAAGAGGAATAATAAATAAAAACATCCCCAGTGGAATGCTGTCTTCACAGTCAGACCAATTATAGCTCTGGATTGTTGAAAACGCAGGAGAAGCTGTTTAACACTCTTTCTTCTTTGGTTTTCTCTCTCTGGAGTCAACATTATTAAGAATGATTGTTCTGTCTCTCTGCTGGGCATTCAGAAAATCTTCAATGATTTTTTTTTTTAAGTAGCGATTTTATAGTACACATAAAATAATAATTCCAACTTGGTGTGATTGAATATTCCTTAAATGTGTAATTATCCCTAAAACCAAAGATATCAATAAGTTTCGAGTGCTTTAGTTAATCTTTTTACATGTGCTTCTTAGACATGAATAGTTCGAAAGACTCCACTGTTCAACTCAAGGTTTCTGAAAAAGGAAAACTGGTAGATAAGCTTTACAAAACCTTACTAACAATCAACCTTGTAGCTTTGACGCAAAAATGACTCAATCTTTTTGCCTTTTTAGACTTTTTTGTTTCATTTACAAAGCATCAATCTACCAGATTAACAGGAGAAAAATATTTTTACTACCTTAAAGGTGACATGCTATATCATTTTTCACCACAAAACAAAGGAAGCCTAAATAAAAGCATAAAATGTAAATCTATATCTAATATTTCACTGAGTTTGGTTAAGTATTTTTTTTTCATCATATTATGAGAACTTTAGTAAACAAACAGCATAATAAAGACCAAGGGACACAGTAACAAGGTCAGAGATAAGATTATGGAGAAGTGTAAAGCAGGGTTTGAATTTCAAATAGAGCACTTTTCGATCCAGCATCTGAAAATGGAAATGGCATGGCACAGCTGTGTGCACCTGACAAATGAGCAGTAACACTGCTCATTTGTCTGAACATGCCATTGTCATGGTAAAACATGGTGGTGGCAGGATCATGCTGTGTGCCTGCTTTGGTTCAGTGGGGACAGTGAAGCTGGTCAGAGCTGATGGGAGGATGGATATAGCTAAATACAGGGCTTTGGCTAAATGGGAAGCGTAGTCAGCTTGCAACTGGAAAGTTATGGATTGGATTCCAGGTTCCTCCCTCTTAGGTGTTAATGTGGCTTTGGCAATTCTTGCATCTGCATATCAGTGTATGAATACGTGAGTGTGACTTGCTGAATTTGGCTTATTAGTGTGTAACCCCCATCCACCACCACCACCAAGGACTTGCAGCGTTAACGGCAGTAAAATGTGTATCTATAAGGTGGACTAAATACAATTACATTTTCTGTTTATATATATATATATATATATATATATATATATATATATATATATATATATATATATATATATATATATATATATATATATATATATATATATATTTGAAAATCATGTCACATAAAATCCCAATAAAATAAAATGGTTGATAATTAGTGAAAATGCACAACTTCAGCTGTATTGGTAAAGGCTTTCTAGGCTTCTCCACCACTGTACATTCCTCCTCTACAGTTATAAATTAAAATTATTAAAATTAATAAAGGTGTGTAAACCTTTCAAATGTTTTACATTTGAAAGGTTTACACACAGCGTTTAGCATTATGCAAATGATGCAAAAATAATTATCTGTTGCCACATGAAGATAAGCTGGTTACTACTCATTTACCCTTTCAAAAAATTCACACACTTTTAAATCAATTTTAAGGGCTAAACTGTAATTATGAACCACTCTAACAACTACCAGCAGGCTTCAACACGTCACAAGTAGTTGTTGATATTTTTCCAGTGGGTTGACATTCAAACAATGAACAGCCTGACAGCCTGAATGTGTTCTTCAGTCATAAAAGAAATGTACCAGTTTTTGTTCATATATGGGATACTGGTTTGAAAAATTGGCAGTTTAAAAAAAATGTAGAAAAAAATCAGTGTGACAAATTAACTTGTTTCTGTAAAAACTCTAAGAATCAGGATTTTAGTTATTCTAAAAAACAGTACTTCTGCTTCTTTTATTTCTTGAAATAAAGCTTTCAATCAAACCTCTAACATGTCCTGGTGGAAAAGCATTTTGTTACAGTATTTTTAATTAATAATCCTCCTACACTTATACACAAATGGCCAAAATGTCTCACAAACAGGCTACTGCTCAGCAACACCATGCTGTAGCTTATTATGGTCACATTCTCAAACTGTGGGATTGTACAATATCAAATTCCATCTGTAGGTTGAATGAATAAATTATGATTCTCAGAACAAAATATCAAATCTGAATGCAGCAGCCTGGAGTGACTGGGAGGAGATCCCAGAACAAAGAACTGGTGCTGTGCAACAGACACGGCTCAGTAATCAGAACTGTCCATGGTGCTGAAAGCAAAACCATAACAGAAGCAAAGAAAAAAAAAAAAAAAAAAAAAAACCCCATCAGATTTTCATTTTGAAACGTCTGCAGTTACAGTGACAAGTTTATATACAGTAATATTCAGTTTTATAGATTAATTACCCACAAACTGATGCCTTTAATTGTGTTAATTATTATGATTTTTTGCTCACAGTTTATAAATCTACACTTAAAATTAGAATGTTACATCAACCAATAAATAGAATAGAATAGAAATATCCTTTATTGTCTGCGATGGACTGGCGACCTGTCCAGGGTGTACCCCGCCTCTTGCCCGATGATAGCTGGAGACAGGCACCAGCCCCCCTTGCGACCCTGCAAGGATGAGCGTGATGGATAATGGATGGATGGATATCCTTTATCGTCCCACAGTGGGGAAATTTCTGAGCAACAGCAGCAAAGTGACAGGCAATCAAAGCAAATAGATTCACACCAAAAAAGGAATATGCAATGTATAAAAACAGAATAAAGAACAAAATACTGTACAGTAAGGTCAAAGAAGCTTCCTCAGCAGGTAGAGGCTGAGGTCTTTTGGATTGAAGGGTAAAAAATATTTTTATACATAAGTGTGGGCTTAATGAAAAGCAAGTATATTAGCTGCTTAAAGGTGATTTTCAGAAGGTACTTGTAATCTGACAAGTGATCCTCATTGGAACGAGCGCATATTTTAATTTTATTGACTATGACTATATGCCCCTCATGGTCATGAATGTAATTTTATTGTGGACTTTTTATGATGTATTTAAACCATTTTCTTTCCACAGTGTAACAATCGCCCAAGAAACAACTTAAATGAATTTTGAAAAAAGTGGGTAAAATGTTCAACCACATGTTGACCTGATTTGTTTTTTTTTTTAATTAGCACAGGTTCAAAATTATATATTCAGGATCAAATATATACATACGCCATACTAATATCAGGTCATTAATAAGCTTCTGCCATAATTCTGGTTTGATATTAATTTAAATTACTTGGTTTTCTTTGGTCTTCTAAATATAATTTCCAGTTGGGTTGAGGTCAAGGCTATTCCCTGAAGTTTAACGCTAGCCTCCTGTATCCATGCCACAACCAACTCTGATGTGTGTTTGGGTTCATTGTTCTGTCGGAAAATCCAGTTGGGTCCAAGTTTTCACCACCTTCCTATTGATTTGAGGTGATGCTGAATAATTTGGAGGGAGAGCTCCATCTTAATTTCTCTGTCCTTTTTGTGCAATGCAACAGCATATCTGGTAGCAAAACTGCCCCCACAGCATAATACTACTCCTACCATGCCTGAAAGTTGGTACAGTTTTGGTTTGAAAGCTTCGCCTTAACTCCTCCAAACATACTTCTTCTCATTGAGGCAAAATGTCTCAATCTGACCATTAAACCTTTCTCAAGAAACCAACTAGCTTGTCTGTTTGCAGTTGCAGATTTTGAGAGGGGCCTGATTTGTTAGTCAGGCCCCTCTCAGTCCAAGACGATGTAAAACCTGCTTCCCTGTGGACAGGGACACAGGCAATTCTGTAGCTTGTCATTCATGTCAGGCTCAAGGTTCAGTGATTTCATTTAAATTTTTTCTGATGGGGAGAATTTGGGTCCGTTGTTTTAAACTTGGATGGAACAAAATGTTCCATGAGGACATTCATCCCAAGCACTCATCACAACTAGTTTTGCGATGAAAAAAATCAGACTTCTGGAATGCACTTTTCAAACCTCAGCCTTCAACCCTATTGACATATGAGTCTGTACCAGGAAGTCAAGCAATTTAAATTAACTCAGCCATTTTAGATAAGAAGAGGAGTCAACTCCCCATCTGAATAATGCTAGAAACTTCACTATGAGTACAAAATATGTGACCAAGGTGCTAACTGACATTTATCCTTGTATGTGTGGATCCTGTGTGGCTACAGAAAATCCACAATAAATACAAACTTGCACACTTAGTTTTTTGTGTTTTTTTTTTTTTACGTGTTTTGAAGTTGTTTGTTGTACAACCAGGCTAACACTAGAAAAAGACCAGTTCCAGCACATTAAAGGCCCCAAATTATAACATTTATGCCCATGGTTGGAGTATATACACTTTTCCCCTAAACCATACACATGTAAAATTAAATCAACTATATTATTTTTACTTTAACTAAATCTGTAGAGCTATGTAAAATACTTTCTCAGAGGTTAAAGAGCCAAACTGACACTAGTCAAACACACAAAAAATGTTTTGTCTTCTTACTCCTCTTTACTTTCTCATTTTCCCTTCACAGACAGTAATTTCTTGTTGGGTAATGCCCAGGGCCACCGTGGCTACCCCATCGTTTACTGCTCTGATGGGTTCTGTGAACTGACTGGCTTCACTCGGACTGAGGTGATGCAGAAGAACTGCACCTGTCGCTTTCTGCATGGTGCTGACACCTGCGAGCATGTGGCCCAGCAGATAGAGAAGGCTCTGGAGGGAAGGGAAGAGTACCAGACTGAAGTCCACTTTTACAAAAAGAACGGTGAGTGCATAGAAACAGGATAAACAGATGTTTAAAGCTCAGTTTTTGAATTTTGCGTGGAGACAGACTTTATTGTGATCTATTAAGGCTTTTAACCAGGTTAGCAGCCAATATGACTGAAAAGACTATATGAAAGTATAGCTACTTGGAAGCAAAATATAAAGACATTAGAGCAACATTTTAGTTTGCTGGTATTAAGTTCAGTTTTAAAAGGTTGTGGATCAGGTAACATCTCCATCATCTTAGCTAATGTGATTGTTTCTTTAACTACACTGTTCAGCCATGATTCATTTTTGCTCTCTGCATCATGAAGAGAACATTTATTTTTAGAGACTGTTTTAACTGTTTTGTTTGAATTATGAATGCAGAATTTCTTAACAGCATCACAGTGATCCTTTGGAGAGTTACATTCTCCTCAATATTCATAATTATTAACACAAAACAATCAGATATGGAGAAAATGATAATCAGTAGCATATTCTTATTAGCAACTCTTTCATCTGTGCTGAAGGAAGTGCTGAAGGGCATTAAAGATGTGTGCTGTAAATAAGAGAGTTTCAGCTTGTTTTCTGCATGCTGATCATGCTTTCTGAATACAGAACAATGCTTTTCTGTTCTGTCTTGAACTGAACTCCATTCCTGCTGACATTTTGTTAATCCTTCAGGAAGTCTTGAGCTGAAAACATGTTGTCATGCATGAGCAGAGAGCATATACGATAGTCGTGTTTAAGCCTCAATGAGTGGCACACAGGATTATATGTGTTCAACAGAAACCTGCAGCTTCAAAATGTGCACGCACTAATGGGTTGCAAAATATCCACTGTAGCTAAATGCCTTCTCTTCTAATCTCCTAAAAGTCCTTAAAATAATTTAAACCAACCATTAAAGAGTTCTTGTTAAAGAATTGAGAAGCAGAACAGATCAAAGCCTGAAGAGCAGCTGTTCATGATGCACGCTGTGGTCTTTACTGTGTGCTGCTGCCATCAGGCTGACAGAACTTCATTTTGTGCAAAATCACCACAATCTACAGTGTTTTCTTACACAGACACAAACACAGCAGGGACACTATAGGAGACACAAAACATCTGTGTTGCAGCAGACCATCATTTCTGCACATTAATGAGCAAACTGGATTCTGGTGAGGTCTTGGATCTTTGGGTACTCCTTCCTTCTCTGATGTGTTTTAACCAACACCCTCGCTAACTCTGCCAATTTCTGATTGATTCTTCAAAGTATGATCCTGTGTATTTTTAATACAGCATTTACTACAGCATGACAGCATATTACATACTGTGTAAAATTGTATATTTAAAAAAAAAAAAAAAAAAAAAAAAAAAAAAAAGCTGTTTCTTAAAGCTGAAGCTTGAAGAGACAGAGTGAGAGAGGGACTAACAGACATAAGGTGAACAGGTGGCTGGGTAATCATGATTTTTTTTTTGCACAAGTTTTTTTTCCTCTGTACATCAGTTAAAGCCTGAAAAACAACCACAAGCAGATCAGACTAAAAAAAAAAAATGCTGCGAAACGCAAAAATTTAATCAGTTTACTGGAAACCTTAGGAAATGTCTCAAATTTTGTAAACCTCTGACCTGTTAATTCCTATTTGTCCATAAGGAACTATAAATAACAAAAATTTATACTTTCTGGATAAGTTAAAATTGAATGTATACCGGTTTTATAAGGGTTTTTTTTTTTGTTTTGTTTTGTTTAAACAGCCCAAAGTCACAGAGCTGCACATGTATATGAATAAACAGAATTCTGAGAAAAAAGTCTGAATTTTTTCAGTGGACCTGATTCTCTTCCTTAAAATTAAAATAAAACCTGACTTAAAAGAATTGCAGCAAATCTCCTTCACTCCTTCTCCTTCTAAAATAACTTATTTACTCAACTTATTCAAGTGAAAGAAGCTCATGTGTACTGCTGTGAGTTGGATTGTTCAATCAATCATTAATTTATTGCAACTATAAACAGGTCTTTAGTAGCCTTTCTGTCAAGGAATATTATTATTCGCGTCCATCAGGACTAGAGACAGTCATATCATATACTTTTACTTCAAAGTAAAGAAAATGGCTACAGAGTTAACATTTAAAACTGTCTTCAGCCTCTTACCAAATAGCATGTTTAGCATGGCAAGCATTACTAACCTCACTCTCTGTGTGTACTCCCTGAAATGTTTGTACCTAAACTGTAAAATCTCCAAATGACTGCCAACATTTCCTTAACCAGCCAGTTCTGGGACAGATACACCTGGACTCCTCAAACATTAAACAGAGCTACATTTCTGTAATCAGCTGAGCTTATGGATAGTGCATTCACTAACTTGAAAAAGATCAGGGCCCATATTCACAAAGAATCCTAAGACTAAAAGTAGCTCCAAGTGGCGTCATTTTAGGGAAATTTTTAGAACTTCTGGAATTCTAAAATTTCTCTCCAAATTTTACCTCCGTAAGATAAACGTTATTCATAAAGCATCTTAAGCCTTAAGAGAGCTCCTGGCATGACAAAATGTTAGGGAGTAGTGAGGAGGATCTTCAGTGAGAATGAGAGTGTCATAATCCTCTTTCAGTGCCAGCTCGATTCTCTGGGAGAGTAAGGCAGATGTCACGGTAGGACGACAGGAATGCGATGGGGGGGTGTCCCGTCAGCCTGTCAGGTCCCGAAACCACAAATAAATAAAATAAATAAAACTCGTAAAAGCACATGTGGGGTCTGTCCGACCCTTCCAGGGTTACGCAGGGAAGATTACGGAAGGAGCGACAGAAAGGAGAGATATTCTCCATAAAATGGATCAAGCTGTGCCAACAGCTGGCGCTTCTCCTCTGTCCTGTTTGGTTTTCGCTTCCTTTTCTTCTCCATTTCATGTTGATTGTTTCAAATTGATTGGTGTGAATCGCTGACAGTTGTCTTATTTTGTTTCGTGTATCAACCACTATCAGCCAAAACTAGACTTATGGTTTATTTCAGTTAGACTCAGGCCATATTCTATTTTTAAGACAGTGTGGTCTATATGATAAGATATAAGTTTTTTGGGGGAGGTTTTGGGTGACATTTGATCCACACTTCTTGATGCTCCATTAAGTTATTTGCCAACCACCATTAAACAGAAGAAGAAGAAGAAGAGGAGGAATCAATCACTGTCCCTATAACACAGCGTCACACCTAGCAACGGGGTATCAACACCTCTGCGCTAAGATGGGGATTCTGTCATCCCCTCGTTCAGAGATGTTCTCAGAGCTGACTGAATCTCTTTAAATTTAGGAGTCCTTGGCAGGAATTTTTAGGCTAAGATAGGAGTTCTCTAAGAGGACTCTAAGAATGTTTGTGAAAATGGGTCCTGGTGCATAATTTAGTCATATGCAGGGAAGCCATGAGGTGTTGTTGATTCTGTTTTTAAATTGTCTGTGGATAAGTGTGTCTGATGGAGATTGTGTGTCTTTCTTGATTATTTTTTGTTTGTTTGCAAGTTGATGTAATGACTGGTGTCATGTGTTCCCTCACTGAGCAAAATTTCCCTATTGTGACAATAATAATAAATAATAATAATAAAAAAGTATTCCATTCTATTTTTCCATTGATTATTTAGAAGAGCATGAGTAATTCTCTACAATTTTTTTTAGCAAATAAAATGTAAATATAAACAGAAAGATTTTTTTTTTTCAGCGTTAAGAATTTGATATTGTTTTAATATCTTTGGAGAGAGACCCGTCTCATTTTAAAGGCCAGCTCGTTGTACAACTTCGCATTTCCACAAACAAAAAATCCTGGGATGTCATTACCCTCCGGCATGTGGGTGCAAATGTAAGTGTAGGGGAAAGAGCATAGGAACAAAAGGGGAAAATGGACACATGTAGAATGAATCTCTCCATAGATGTCTAGTTTTTAGTGGTAGAAACAACATTACATTATTTGTTACAATAACGAGCTGCTCATCCTTACCTAATGAAGACTTCCCTTCATTCGCCAGCTTGGAAAAACAAATACTTGCACTAAATGAACCTTTCTGATTGTGCTTTAGGTGTGGCCTTCTGGTGTCTGTTGGACATTGTGCCCATAAAAAATGAAAAGGGCGAAATGGTTCTCTTCCTCTTCTCATTCAAGGACATCACTGACACCTATGGAAAGGGACACCATGGCAGCAAGAGGGGGGGTAAGCTAAAAAAAAAAAAAATGATGCTGTTTACTTTGAAGATTATTCATGAGTGAACCACCTGCTTTTATTTTCACTTTTCACCCCTGTTGTTCATTATCACATCCTCCACTACTCTTTTGTTTGGTCTGGGAATCCTTCACTGAACTCTGTTTCATAACTGGGATTTGATTTGGGCAGCCGGGGTCCTTAGGTGGAAACTGAACCCATCTGATACACATACTGAGTCCCATGCCAGGCAATACAACATTTTGTTATAATGCAATTTAGAGAAAGTTCAACAGATGCCAAGGTTTTCTTTATGAGCAATACCAGGAAAAATAAAATGCCATTGCCATTCTCTTCATGGGTTTAATTTTATTTCCAACTGTTTGACTCTTTCAGAAGACAACAGGTACAGGAGGAAGAGCAGCTCTCACTTCCGCGAGGCCAGAAAACACGGACGCACCATGTTGTTCCAGCTGACCAGCCATTTCTCAAGAGGGGGTAAAAGAGACGTCAACCTGAGCGGAGTGAGAACACATTTATTTATTTACTTATTAACTGATTTTACAAGTTTAGAGATTGATTACTTGGTTGATCTGTGCAGACTTTATAATACAAGGAAAATATTTGCACTAAGAAAAATGTTTTACAATGGAATTGTGGCAAAGATATTAGCTACAGTAAATGAAACCTAACTTCACAAACACATAGACCACCATCTGCAAACAGTTTTTTAAATAAGAAACTGCAATTTCGATTGCAACTGTGAAGATTTTCCCAATGAATAAATTAAGTCAAATTAAAGTTTTAGTTCTAATTTAGTTAAATTTCTCAATGTCTGATAATGTATCTGCAACAAAAGGTGAATAATTTCAAAGATACACATTCTTTTCAGGGGTGCCTTCAGCATGACTCAAATGAAGATTAGAAAATGTAGGTGCTAAAATAACCTGCCTGCAACACATACTTACAGCCATCCTTTAAATACCTCTGGCACAAAAAATGAAGCTATAAGAAAAACATACATGAAATATGAAGTTGTTGAAGCTGTTTGACAAAACAGATGCCAGCTAAGGTCTACAAGGAGACCTTGGATGATAAAGCTGTGCTCCTCTCTAAGCAGTTGTATTCATGACGTGTTTTGCCCTGACAAGCAAAGGAGGCAATTTTTCTCTTTGAGCACCGTTTTGAGATAATCCAATGTAGTCAGTCCTTCACAATGTGCCTTTTTCACAGAAGGGCTTAAAGCAATTTAAAATCTTATAACAGGAAACAGATTTGTAAAACATTTATGTGACTAATTTTGCCAGTCTGAATTTGAATTTTGGATAAAAACAGAACAAAGAGTGTATTAGGGAGACCTATCAGGTAAAAGCTTTCAATAACGTAGAGCTCTGTTCCCTCTCCAGATGAAATGTTCACCTCTGCTAATTTTAATGATGAATGACGATGATGCATATGAATAATCAAGACGATGTTTATTTGTGCTTGTGTGATTTCTAAATCCAGAGATGTATGTTAGTGTTCCATCCAATATTATTCTAAATGAATTTAAGGAGGAGGAAGTAGGTATTTATTTATGTATCAGTTTTGTTGAGGTTTATCCACTGGTAATTCCAAAAATATAAACCTCAAACATGGATTATTTCTTGTTACTGATGTTGGTTTGGATAAAATATTTACTTCTTTTCTTTTATTCTCTTTTCATTTCTTTTGTTTTTGTTTTTTTAAGGCTCAAATTTCCAACAACTTAAAAAATCACCTGCAAAGCTATAGATGGGGATTTATATATATTTGCTAATTAAGAAGTTTTAATGTATGTGTCACAGAAAAAAATCAAACAAATGTTTCAAAGCAAAAACATAAAATGCCAAGATAAAAAAAAAACAAAACAGGAAAACAACGACCAAACAGCCATAGTGCCTAAAAACAAGAAAACGTATTGCCATAATACAGAATTAATTTATTTAGTTAAAAGCCTGTTCATAAAGTATTCAACTGACTTTTGAAAGAATCAACAGAGTAACCTTTAACTTGAACCCCCACATCCTATCTCAAAGGCTGAGTCTAATTTAGTTGCTTGAATTCATGATCTTATTCTTTGGCTCATGACCCACAAGAGAATGGGTCCTAATATCAAACCTTGAGGTACCCCTCATAATCTAATTTGTGTAATCAATGAAGCTTCATCCCCCTGTCCTCCCAGCACAATCAAACACTAAATATGAATAAACTTCTGAGCATCATGTATGCCCAACCACCATCTGTGTTGTTGTGTTCTTATGCTTGGAAAAACAATCACAACAGCCAGAAGATGAGTTATATCCTGCACTTCCATGAAGAGAGAAACACTGCATATGGCGCAACAACTGCATACTCTGAGATTCTCAATATTTTTGTTTTCAGATTTTATGCTCGCACTCTTACACCCTTTCACTTTATTTTATAAGATGCAATCCAGAGGTAATGTGTTCATAACCTGCCCTCAACTGTCTCTTGTTCTCACTTTTTTTCACCCCGCACACACTTTTGTTCTCCAATTTATTCTTTTCTACAGAATGTATTATACTTTAAAAACTCCCATGGGGGTATTTTATTTTTCAAACTATTTAGAGTAAATGACAACTTTATGAGCAACAGAAAGGTGGGAGAGACAACACATACCTGAGGTTATGATTTGACCTAAAGAAAATATAAATCCCTTGGCAGTAGTAGAAAATGCAGAATAACAAAGAAACTGCAGGTCACATCAAATGCTTTCACTTCTGTGTGCACAATAAAGAGCAGAGCCCTAGCATAAATTCAGAACATTTAAATATGTACCTTCATAAAAAATGAAACAGTGTTTTTATAAACTAAATCAAACAATGGGGAAAAAGTAGAAGGTTATTACTATTTTTAGCTTTTTTTTTTTAGCCATTGAACAGCTTCTGTTTCTGCCTGTTTTAACTAAAAAGGTCACTTTAAAGTAAAAGAAAATGAGCGATTGTATTAAGAAAGTGCTTTGTTAGGCCTAATTTTGTTCCTGGCCAGTTTCAAAGGGGTTATTTCTACATATTATATTAGGCAACTTTTATATTTATTTATTGCTGCTGTTCAAAACAGGTTGCATAACTATCAGTCAACTGTGTTGTGGTTAAAACTCATGAAATAAAATCCTGTGGGACTGAGAACATTTAGTTAGCTTTTTCCAGTATTTTTCTATTCAGGTCATTCAGGCTGTTTGTTAACTTCTCTGTCAGTTTTTGTTTTATCTGATATTCTTTCTTCCAAACCATCATAAACCTGTTTATTTTTTTTGCTCCTCTCTGCTCTAGCTTGGTTTTTCTCTGCTCCATGTTTGAATGTAATTGGATGTTTCTTTGGACTGATTTTGGTTCCTTGCCCCGCAGTGCCTTTATTTTTAAGTTTCATTAAGGTTCCCTTTATTTCACCCCCTGTCTGCATGCTGTGTGTATTTAGGTTTAAACCTTACTCCTCCTGGCAGGATATTGAGTTGTGTGTATCTGCTACTGAAGGCGATCTTGTTGGTAAAGGAAATTTCAGTTTGATTTTTCTTTTTATCTGTCATGCTTATTTTTCCCTGCTGGTAGATTTTTCTTTCTCTGCTGAGCTACGCTTTCCATCTGTCAAACTCACCTTATATCTTTCTTGCCTCATCCCTCTGGATCTTTTCTTTGTCCAAATATTTACTGCAACTCATCTGCCTGTTTTTCCTTCTTAAGTCATTTTCTCTGTTTTCTCTTTTATCATAATTGAAACATTTTCTATCAAATATGTTTACTCTCCCAAATACATCTTCTTCACCGAGGAAGATTTTAACCATTCCTGGGGTTTCCTGGGTGTATTCATCCGAGTGAGACATGCCTGGAAAACCTTAAATGTAGAGATTTGTGTTGAAGATTCACCCAAGATCACAGTTAGCTGTAAGAGCCCTACCTGTTTCCACAGCTTTTTAAGAGCTGTTGTGGAGAGTGTGTTGATGTATTGCCTATCAGGGTGATGGCAGGCAAAAAGATCCTGCAGAGGATAGTGAAGGGAGCTAAAAGGGTCCTTGGAGTGCCCAAGTGCTATCTGGGGTCAGGATAGGCAGTGGCAGATAAAAACTCCGGTTAAAAACAGGGTTAGAATCATATTTTCAGACAGTGCATGCTGGACACACTATTGTTTCCACCCTCAACTAATTAAAACAAACAGACAAAAAGATTCTGGGAGGAGTATAAAATGCAGCATAGTCCCACACAAAGCATGTTAGCCAGTTTTGCTATTTTCAGCAGCAAGCAGCGCATGCCCAGTCCACACATGGGGATGCCAAATCACTATTGGATAGACATTCATAAAACCAATAAAAAACTTCCTTAGGGTAAAACTGACACATTAGGCTTTTTTTTTTTTTTTTTTTTTTTTTTTTTTTTTTTTTTTTTTTTTTTTTTATCCCTCAGGTGATCATTTGATCCTCTTTCTAATACCACCCTGGGCAACTTTCCTTATGACCTGTATCAAAAATAGACACTTTGTCTTTGCTACAGGTGTTGAAGTCCGGTACTCTAGGGTCAGTGTCCTACAACTTTTAAATACATCTCTGCTTTAAACACACCTGAATCACATAATTAGGTCATTAACATCAATCTGTAGCACTTGACTGCACACTGAGAAGGTAATTCAGTAAATTTGATTGAGGTGTGTTGGACCGAGAACACATCTAAGAGATGCAAACACTGACCCTCGAGGACTGGAGTTTGACACCCCTGGTCTGTGTTGCACCAGAGAGTATTTTTATATGGTGGCAGTGTTGAATCAGTACAATCCTTCCAAGACTATCTTATAAATAACATTTTTTTTTATTTATTTATTTTTTTTTTGCGCTGTCTGAGTCTTATAAGCGGTTAGCTAACAGTTTTCCTGCCTCCTCACATTTCTGTTCTGAATAGATCTCAGTCTGAAGGCCACGACAAGGCGAGGGAAAAAAGCTTTTTAGAAATACTTATAGTCACGCTCACACATCTTTAAATGGTGCCAAAGCCGTTAAAGGATCAACAGAAAGAGAAGCTGAGGTGTAAAGCTAATTTACAAATAGAAATCTGTTCTGTTCTGTCTCATAACCTTCACAGAAAATGTTCAGCACTTTTTCTTTCAATAAAATCTGCTTACCAAGGTGCTGACATGTGCTTTTTTTGTCAGCTCAGTTTCTGTTTGAATGCTGTCAGCCTGTGAGTTATCAGCAGCTGTAACCAAGCCATTGCTCGCTGACAAGGAACTCAGTGGGATTTCATGCTTTTCTGGGAACCAGGAGAAAAGGACTGACTCGTAGAAACATTCTACTTGCAGTTGTCCTCATCAAAGATTGCATTTTTGTCCTCAGTAAATATCTTAACATGCATGAAATGGAGCTGAATCGCAAAGCTTTAGGCAGCAGGTTGGATTCATAAGTGTGACATGCATTATCGCGTCTCCCTGCAGTGAAAGACAGTGGAGTGTTTCACCTCTTCACTGCATTTCTTATTTTAGAGGAAAAGGAGGATGATGTGGAGGTTACTGAAATAGAATCAGTCAATTTTCTCCAAACCAGCCCAGCAGCTTCAAGGCGAACCCAGGTTAAGATTTCATCTCCCAGTTTCACTATTACTCAACTCGAGTGTTCCACAAGTGGCCACGTTGAACTTTGCTTGTCCATATCTCTCTCTCTCTCTCTCTCTCTCTCTCTCTCTCTCTCTCTCTCTCTCTCTCTCTCTCTCTCTCTCTCTCTCTCTCTCTCTCGCTCTCTCTCCACACTTTCAAAACTGTCAGCTTTTCTTCCTCTCTCCTAAACTTGGTCAGCTCTATTTTGTGAAAAGTTACCTGGCCTGCAGTCTGAAAAAAGGTGGAATGGATTGTGCACATCAGCAGAGATGCTTTAAAACTTGGATTTAAATCTACTAAAAATGAAGCTATACACATGAGTTTAGAGAAATAATAACAGATGATCAATATTGCAGTTTCAGTGGATCTCAAGTCTATACCACCCTGTTGACATGCCAGGGTTTTGTTTTCCTTTAGGGAATACTATAAAAATATTCTCCAATGTTCTGGTTGCATAAGTGTGTGCATCCTTAAATATATTTGCCCAATCTGCCTTGCAAAAGGTTTCCAGGTCTGTCAGATTGAAAGGAGATCTCTTGACCACAGCCCTCCTCATTCACCCCACAGGCTTATTTCTGGCTCACAAATTCCAAGTCTTTGATTTTCTTTTGAAGTCCATCTTTTGTTGATTTAGATGTATTGTTAGACTAAATGTGCTGCTGAAAGTAAAATCCTTGCTCTTCTTCATCTTACCACCAGACATCTAAATGTTTTTTGTCAAAATTTACTGGTATCTGGAATTTTTTCTAAATTAATCCACCTTGAAAAAATCCAGTTCCATTGTAATAAAAGTAACCCCAGATCATGATGCTGCCACCAGTGTTGTAGTTTGTGCCTTTGCAATTGTGGCCTAAAAATTCAAGTTTGGGGTTTATTTGGAAGAAAATGCTTTTGTTTTGCAACCCAAATACTTAATGCAGACGAGGAGAATTTTTATCACACATGTAGGACAGAATCAATACTTGTTAGAAATTCCTGCATGTTTTTCAGTTTTATTGGCTCTTATCAACAACCCTAAACATTTTTGATCTTTCCTTTTCTTGTAATTTTCATTTCTCCATTTTGGAGAGATTTCCAGTTTTTTAATGTCACTGTTTTCCTGGATTTTCTCCAATTATTGATAACCATCTTAACTGCCCCATCGTACACAGTAAAACTCACATTGTATTCATCCTGCTGGCAGATTTAGATGTAGAGTAATTGTTTAATTTGACCACCTTATTTGTTCTGACTGGAACATTTTGGAGTGACCCAACCAGAGTCTCAACTTGAATCTGAGTCTGTGGAGGGAGCAAATAATTAGGGTGATGGGAAGGAGGCCTTTCAACCTCAAAGACTTGGAGCTTATTTCAAAACATGAATCAACAAAAATACCAATTGAGACAGACAAAACGCACCAAAATTATGAGTATTTGATTGTATTAGAACCAATAAATGCTTTTTCACTGTTCATCTAGAAGGGTAGGCCATAAATAATCCTGAACATGTCTTTTTTTTTTTTTTTTTTTTTGCTGAACTATAAATAAGAAAATAAGTTTTTGCAAATTGAAATATAAAAATATAAAATTCTTGAATTTTTGTTACCTTCTCTTGACTGATACATGTGTATAGTGAGATAATTCAGATCCAGTGAAACCTGTCTGCAAACTATGGATTTAGTTAAAGGATGCAAACAAGCAAATGTCAAGAAGATACTAGGACACCTGAACTGTTGTTCAGTTTAAGCAGATTTACTTTAATAGATGGCAGGTGGGTATAAAACACATGTTTGTTTTTCTGTTAGATTACACAGGATATTTGTCTGCATGTCATATTAAAGATGGGACACAGCTTTGAAAATATTTATCCTGATGTCATTTCTTGCATCACAACAACCTGCCATTTTAATAGGGATATGTACATTTTTAAGAGAGACTGTGCTCTCCTTCCCCCAAAAATGATTCCCTACCTCCGAATTAAACTCTCCCATCTGACTCTTGGAGAGATAAAGCTCAGCCGTGTATGAAATTATCAAGCCCTTTAATTGTAATAAGTTTCCTCTTGACTGACCACAGTTCTTTTTTTGTCATTTTATGGTGTTTCAACGTAGACTTTTAAAGGGCTTATCACCGTCTGTACAGACAGCTGTCTCTCGGAGATTACTCCCAACATCACTGTATCGTTTTCACTTGAGTTGCTGCTTTACTCAACAATCAGCGGTCAGCGCACAGGAGAGGGTGTTGACATTTAAATCATCAGTTTCTGCAAAACGTTGGCACTGCAGTGTCCATCTGATTATCATTAATAGTTGCAACCCTCCCCCTCCTGGCCATCTGGATGTTAAGTTATTCATTTATGCAGCTTGTCAAGGGTTCTTTTTGCATTTTGTATAATTAATAAATTAAGCTTAAAATTTAAGTGGCTAATACTATTAGATATTTACCTTCACAGAGCAAGCCCTGTTGTTGTCCACTTTAACAGAAACAGCATTTTGTGTGGTTCTACGCTTCACTTCAAGTATCTAACTTTAATTAGACCAGTTATTAAATCTGAAGGGATGCTTTGTATTTGAAGCAGTACAGCAGCTCTTACTCCAATGTCAGATGACAGAGGCCACATAGGCTGTTGCCTAGGATGCCAATTGCTGGAGGGAGTGCTGCTACAAGAACTTACAAGCTACAGTTTAGGTAAACAGTTTTAGCCAGCAGGTTCTGTTTTCATTTATAGCTTCTGAAAGAGCTCTTTCACATATTTAACTGTGGATTTGGAGGTTTTGAATCAGAGGCTGACTTCAGTGTCCTGTTTTCCACCCAAACAGCATTCAGCTGACGTTTAAACAATCATATAGGAGTGTGAACTCATGTGCATAGATTTAAGCCAGGAAAAACCCCACTGTATCCAAGTTTTGAATAACTGAAAAACACAAAACGCTTAAGATTAACCTTTTCACCTTCACTGTTATGTTATTATCTTGAAAATAATTCACAAAATAGTCTGTTTGTTATTCTCTTAGTGTTTGTAAGACATTAGACATTTAAATAAAATAGTAAAAAATATTACCGTCTGTCCCATTTAAATAGCTGCAGATCAAATTTTTGGACCATGTCTTTATTTCTGGTGAAGAACAGAGTAGCTCTGAATGTTGTTTAGTTGGAACATCTCCTCCTTTGTCTGGCTATTTATGTTTTTTGGATGTAGAACATGTTGCAACACTGCTCTTGTTATATGATGAAAGTCTAATTTTCTAAGGCTAGCCACATTAAAATAAACTGTAGTTGCCTAATAATGCTACTGCAGTGTCGAGCAAACTGTTTTCTTTCAAAAATCTTTAATTTCACCAAAGTAATTTGTGTTGAGCCCATTGAATCCATCAGATAGTCTCTCTGCTGCAGCAACATGTTTTGTTTGCACTTTTCAGCAAACCATCATCAAGTCAAGGGCTCAAAAATGTCTAGAGCTGGCTCTCCTAGATGCTAAAGGTGCAGCTGCATCTTCATTAAATGCCGGAGCTCCCAGTAACCAAGCTACCACTTCTTCCCTCTTTGCATACCCAGATAGCAGCCAGCTGACAAGCAGAGAGAAAGGCACGCTCCAGTCTGAGAAAGCAATACTGTAAATGAGTTGAGTAATATCAACAGTTTTTACACTGAAATGAAAACAGTTGACAGGGAAAATATGGGTTTTATCCAGACTAGATGGGTTCTTTGGGGTTATTTGTCCCAGAGGAAATTTAAATTCAGTTTGCTTAATATATGAAGAGCCGGTGGTGATTATTAAAAAGCTGTCATTTGAAGCTTCTCTGGAAAGCGGAGTATTACTTGAACTTATACCCAATGAAACGTTTAGGTAAGAGCGTAGAAACTGAATGATCTATTAATACTGCCAAAAATAAATAAAAATAATTAAGCTATTTAGTTAAAATGAATCCATATATGATGCTAAACAACTGAACAGTCACTATTCTGACTTTAGACAGAAATTACTAATCTTGTTGTTCATATTATTTTCACCTTTCATGAATAAAGCAGAGGGAAAACCTATGGAGTTTTCACTCCTGCATAATTAACACTGAAAATTATCACTAAATTGAGAAAAACAGAAAAATACATGTTTAACATCAACATTACTAAGTACAGGCTTCTTTCTTGCCCTTCATTTAAGTTGAATGACTGGCCCAGCATCCGACAACTCACCCAATGTTTTCTGTATTTCATTATCTCCTCCACCAGACACTGTTTAATTAAAAAAAAAAAAAAACAAAAAAAAAAAACAAAAAAAAACAGGCATATCCTGAGCATGACTGTCTGTTCTTCATTGAGATTACCTGTATAAACACAGGTGAAACTGAATAAATAAACAATAAAATCAGTTCGAGATGTGCATAATTTGACATTTTTTTTTACTCTGTGGTGGCATCAGCCGTCCTCTGTGGGACCGTATCTTGAAGCATCAGCTTATCTGCAGCTGAGAGGAAGCGGTTAAATAAGCTCATCAGGAGGGCCAGCTCTGCGCTCGGATGCCCCCTCGACTAAGTGCAGGAGATGGGAGACAGAGGAACTCGAGCTAAAATAACATCACTGTTGGACAACGTCTCCCAATCCGTGCGTGAAGCTGTTGCTGAACCGGAGAGCTCACTCAATGACAGATTGCAGCACAAATGAGCATTACTGTAGGTCCTTCCTCCCAGCAGCTGTTGGACTTTATAACCATCACTGCTCCCAGCAAACTCTGTTTACATCCTTCCTGTACTTTCCAGTTCTTACAAATAATCTGTTGTTTTTCTATGCACAAAAATACATACACATTTTGTTAATTTCTTAGATTATCCTACTTGATTGCACATTTCTTTTAGACTGAGTATGCTGTTTTTAATAACTGCACAGTATTTGTTCCTTATGCTGTAAATTTGTCCTTACTGTACAGATTCCTTTCTGTTTTTACATGTTTACCTTTGTGTGAATCTGCATGCTTCAACTTGCCTGTCACTTTGCTGCTGGTACATGTGAATTTCCCCACTGGAGGGACAATAAAACATATTTATATTCTATTGTATTCTATCATATTTTATTCAATAATCTGCATGTACATTTTAAGTCAACAATACTAATTCCTGAAAGAAAACAAAATTCCTAGTACTACAGATATTTTGACCCAAAAGTTTGTTTTTACTGATGAAAATTAGAAGAGCAATGATTGATTGATTAATGATGACATTAGTGATGTAACAATACATCCAGTGAGATGAGAAGATACAGTTTATGGGTTCACAGAAACAAAGCAAAACTTTAGCAATATTTCTGTGAAAACTTGATAATCCTTGGTTTTTTGTTTTCTTAAGTAAAGATTCAACAAATTACAAACTGTTTTAAAGAATAGAGAAACCATAATTCAGTGCAAATTTGATCAGTCTTGCAGTTTCTTAAGGCTGTCCTAATGCAGAAAAAAACATTTTAAAAAATTATTCCTTTTTGGGATTTAGGGTTTTTGCCAATTGAAAAAGGTTTATAACTAGTTTTTTAACAAGAGAAGATGAAATCTGGTCCAGATTCCTTAAAAACAGTGAAATATACCTTTTAGTTTTGTACAGACAAGAAGTCATAGTCACATTTTTCTGACAGTACTTACAAATTATTCATGCCTATCATTCTATCAATCTTTCATTTTTTTCACTCAGTACCTTAAAATGCTGCTGTACAAATAGTTTAAAAGTGGTGTACTCCTTCTGTTATACAGACGATGGTGGACAAACCTTCTGTACCAGAGTACAAGGTGGCAGCAGTGCAGAAGTCCCGCTTCATCCTGCTCCACTACAGCGTATCAAAGGCCCTGTGGGACTGGCTCATCCTGCTGGCTACCTTCTATGTGGCTGTCACTGTACCCTACAACGTCAGCTTCTCTCCACACGATGACTCTATCCCTGCTTCCCGCTCCACCATTGTCAGTGACATCTTAGTGGAAATGCTGTTTATTATTGGTAAGAGCAGGAAAACAATGATTAGAAAGTTGGAAAATTTCGGGATTTGTCCTGAGCTTCTAAATTTATAATTTTGTTGTAGAATTTCAAAAATGAAGAGGGTCTGAAAACTGTGCACACCCCTGTTAAAATACCATATTTTTTAGGCTTAAAAAATTGAGACTATGTAAAATAATTTCCAAACTATCTAATGTGACATTTATTCTGTACAATTTTATATGAAGATCATATTTATTTTCCAGCATCACACAGAGTTCAAGCATCCAAATCATGAAAGAACGGCTTCACCTAAAGAAAATGAGTGTTTCAGAATGGCTTAGCAAGAGTCCAGACAGAAAACCTGTGGGGTTACCTGAAGAAGGTCGAGGACAAGAAAAGTCCTCACAGTCTGATAGATTTGTAGAATAGTGGGCAAATATTTTCAACACGTGAAAGGCTGATAGACGCCTAGAAGACTGAATACTTATTTTAAGGGTGTGTACACTTCCTCTATAGTAGGTTTGTTTTTTTTTTGTTTTTTTTTGCATAGGATATATATCACATAAAAGGGGGGGAAATGTTAGGAAGTGATTTATTATATCATAAATTCGTAGATGTATAAACCAAGAACTTTAATAGGGGTGTGTACACTTTTTAGAGTCATTCTAACATTTTTTCTATCAATGAATTTAGGTGAGGTTTGGCTACTTGTCTGTCAGAAATTGACTGCCTATTTCAGAAAATGTGTCCATCACATTCATATGGAAACTATGCCATATCCCAGCTGTTACTCTTCTTTGAATGCTCCAATCCTGATCCCTACATCCATCTTTTTATGGACGTATGCAGGTTTAATTTTGTGTTTGTAGTGATAGGCTCCAGTTTAATTTTTAATCATTCCTGCCTCCACTGTATCTTCCGTCACTTCAGTGAATGATTTAACGGTCACCATGACATGGCTGTCAGTTATTAGGAGTTATTATGAGGTTCCTCACCATGACTTTGTAATTTCAGACATTATCCTGAACTTTCGCACCACCTATGTGAGCCAGTCAGGTCAGGTGGTGTACGAGGCACGCTCCATTTGCATTCACTATGCCACCACTTGGTTCTTTGTGGACCTGGTGGCTGCCTTGCCCTTTGACCTACTCTATGCCTTCAACATCACAGTGGTGAGTATTACAGCCATATTTCCAGCCCTGCACTTCTCCAGAATCCTATAGTTGATCCGTGTCGGTTCTTCGATAGCAAATTTTGCTTAACCAAGTGATATAATCAAGTTTGACGACATCAGTGGAAGAGGGCCTGACATTTTAAAATGTCCATTCTCTGTTTAGACCTCTTTAGTCCACCTACTGAAGACGGTCCGTCTTCTGCGTCTCCTTCGACTTCTTCAGAAGCTCGACCGTTACTCTCAGTACAGCGCCATGGTGCTGACTTTACTGATGTCTGTTTTTGCCCTGCTGGCACACTGGATGGCCTGCATCTGGTACTTGATTGGTCGCAAAGAAATAGAAACCAATGAAACCTGGGAGATTGGTGAGTCTGAGTAGCAAAGTCTAAATAATCAACTCTCAAAGTTTTTTGTGTGTTTTCACTCAGTCTTTATCCCAACTGAAAATCCAACAGATGCCACAAAAGACTCCTTAGCAGTACGAGGCAATATCTGTTTTGTCCCCTATAACTATAACTATAAATAGTTATGCCACCAACTAGGTGTCCAGCTCTCCTCAGTGGTGGCGAACAGCATACACTGGTGCTCTAATGGGAAATGTTTGATAACAGATGAAAAGCCAAAAAAAAAAAAAAAATGGTAGAGACATTTTCTTTGCTGGACTTTGTGTTAAAAAAAGATTCAATTAAAACTCAGAAGCTCTTTCAAAACTGTTTCTTGAAATCTTTGGTATTATTTGCACAACTGCCTGACAAATTCTTTACTATCAGACAATTGTGTCCTCTTCGTCTTCTTTGCCTTATTATTATTATTATTATTATTATTATTATTATTATTATTATTATTATTATTATTATTATTATTGATGCTTTATAAAGTCACATTGTACAGAAAACACCATTACTTTGTTTCTAAAAGTGTTTGACACCAAGAGTAGGGTAAAAAGAACATCCCTTTTTTTAAATTTTAGGATTTAACGTATCAGGCAGGGATGAGGGTTCCAGGCTGTGGCTTAGACTCAAGTCACAGTCAAGTTGTAAAAACAAAAATTTAAATTGCTCTAAAAAACCTCAAGCCTTGACTTGGACTTAAGGTCTGAGACTTAAATATCATGACAAATCTTTAATGTAATCAGGGATTAAATTAAACTGGTAAAGGTAGATCATTTGTGTAAATGGTTAATGCTGTACCACATGGGTTGCCCTGGTGTATACAAATGACTGGTTGTCATTGTAATGGACAGTATGTTTGGGTTCCCATGATTGTTCTCAACAGTATTTGCCAGTAAAAGTGATGAAAGAACCTTCCAAGCTCACCGGTTTGTATTAAAACCACCATGATAATAAAAACAGTTACAATTAGTACTCCATAAACTGAAACTCTGACAGAGATGCATAACAATTAAGGGTGCGTTTGATTTATTAGCCAGGGATGTTCAGGGACTCTGGGTTGTTGTAGTTCATATATTTGTGTTTGTTTTCGATCATGACCACAGCAAATTCTCTCAAACTGAACTCTACATTAAATAACTTTGGGGTTTTTTCAGAACAAAATAATCTAAACTCCAACATCTTGTTCTCTTTTTAAACTACCGTCATGACAAAGACACTCCCTACTCATAAAATAAAAGCACCGCCTGCTATGTTTTTTTTTTTTTTCATAAATTCAAAATTATTTCCTATTCACTAACCAAATAATTTATGTCACGACTTTAATGACATACCTTTGACCACTGATTCATTCAGAAATCTCACATGAACTGATTAAAACATCTGTTTACCAGTTTTCTTTAAACATAAATGCATATTTATATTGTTAATAGGGTAAATATTACACCTTATTAGTTTTCAAAATAGTTCACATCAGTTAATTAATTTTTTTTTTGCATTTTGAATCTGTAGTTCAGGATGACTTGAATTCATAACCAACAGTAAGTAGACGTAGATCTAATGTAACAAAATTTAATTCAATTTTTAGGGATTTAAGACTTAAAGAAAATCACTTGGAACATCTCTGGTATAAAGTACATTAAAAATCATGGTTTTGGGGCGTCGTGTGGTGCAGTGGTTAGAGCGGGCACCCTGTATACAGAGGTTATAGACCTCAGTGTGGCTGTTCCAAGTTCAAGTCCCGTCCTCGGTACCTTTGCCATATGTCTTTGCCCCTTTCCTGCCAGATTACTTTCAAATAAAGGCCTTTAGAGTAAAAAAAAAAAAAATTTCTTTTTTTTTAAAATAATTTTTACCAGGTTATTAAATATTTAACATGTTAAATTGTTAAGTTTTATGACAGTAGAATTGGAAAATGGTTTGCAAATATGCCAAAAGGAGTTAAGGTTGAAAAGTTGTATCTGAATTAACCAAACACAGCATATCCAGACCTCATATTAGCAGTCAAGTATGGTCTGTGGAGGGGTGATGATTTGGGCTCAACATGAACTCTTCTGTATACCAAGGTATTCTGGAGCCAAATGTGAGGCTATCCATCTTACTGTTAAACCTAGGAACAAACTAGGCCATGCAAGCACTGAAGCTGGAGGCTGAGGCTCGAGCGAAATTCCTCTACAACAATGTGAGGAAAAAAATAAACTCAAACAGAAATGATTCATTGTTCATCAAGGTGGTTTTAAAAGCTGGTAAAGAATTGGGTTCAGACCGTGTGAAATCTGTTGTGCGTTTTTGTGCACTTCAAATTGGATTTGAATAATTTTAGAACCTGGTTAATACCAGATTATTTTGATTATGTCCAAATATATATAAAACCTTAGAACTAAAAGAGGAAATTAGCCCTGTTTGTATTTATCCCAAAACTGGCTCATTGTAGCCATCCAGTTTTAAAATACCAGCTTGCTATTACTGTCCATATCCTCATTTTGGCAAATACCCAGATACAGAAGCTGCCAAGGATTTTAGCTTTGCTCACAATCCTTTCACTGACATCTCACATTTTACTGACCAACATAAAGCGAGAGAACTTTTTTAAACTGCTTTGCTTTGCTCCTAAGGATGGCTCCATGAGCTAGGCAAGCGTCTGGAGACTCCGTACATCAACAGCACAGTGGGTGGCCCGACCGTCCGCAGCTCCTACATCGCTGCTCTCTATTTCACCCTCAGCAGCCTGACCAGTGTGGGCTTCGGGAACGTCTGTGCCAACACCGACGCTGAGAAGATCTTCTCCATCTGCACAATGCTCATTGGTGGTATGTATGACCCCAGGGTGTCACTCTCTCTCTGCCATCCTGGCGTGGCTCTGTCTCTGTTTTGTATGGCAGTCCAAGAAATTCAGCAGGAGTTGGGTAGAACTGCTTGGCTGGGTTTGGAGACACAGCTTGATGCAATCACCATCTTTCAGAAACAGATTATTTCAGCTGAGGTGGCAATAATAAGTGCAACAGCCCATCAGATTATTATGCGTTTACTTTATTGCCTGTAAGAATGGTGATGTAACCACAACAGTAATTTAGAGTCAAATCAAGACAAATGCCTGAAAATCATGAACGGTTCTGCAAACCAGTCACTTCTGGCCTAACATCTTCAGGTTTCTGCTAGAAAGTTAAAGCTTTTATTCATGAGCATCATTGTGAGTGAAAGCACACATCAAAATCAACAAAAGAATGGGCATGACTTTTTTCCAGTCCAGTCCCCCCTACTGGACATGACTTGAGGCTTACAAACAACCTAGTCTGAGTTCAGAACTAAATCTAATGAGGGCTGTGGATAGTAGGTGTCCACATCTGAGTCACATAAATGGCTTGTTACCAGACCTCAGCAAAACTGAATGACGTACTGATGAGGGAATTGATTCCAGAGTTTTTGAGAAACGATGCATCTACAGTAAAAGTTGTAGGATAGTAGTTCAAGAGGACTGGATTAGGGAACCCCTGGTGTGCTCACCTTTTCAGCCAGGTTGTTGCAGCTTTTTCATTTTTTATATTTTTCCATCTTGCAAAGTAGTTTATTTTTAGTTGAATTGCACAGGATAAATGTCACATTGCACTTTTAGAAAGTTTTCAGATATCATAGTGTCATGTTTTGGGGGTTTTTTACATCACAAAGTCCTTGCATTTTAATGAGGGTCTGTAATATTTGCAAATCCACTCTATGTATAGGAACTATTTGTCTGCCATTATTGAACTTCCAGTCTATCTGAATTTTCAAGGAGCCCCAGCAGGAATCTGCATTTTTCCTCCTCTTTGATTGGACATAAAATAAAAAAGAAGCTAAAGATAATAAAACACCACAACAACAACAACAAAGGTGATTCAGTGAGGATTTTTCCTGTTTTGTTTTTGGCTTTTTGTTTTCTCACTTTCTTTTAAGTTATACTGCTTATTCACAAAGTTGTAGGATTGTATTTTTTGTGCACCAGCTTATCTTGTCGTTAATGTGTCAGACAGAGGGAAAGGTTTACTTCAACCTAATAGTGACAGTTTGTTTACCTGTTCATGTGTCTCAGCCTAACCACATTCATGACTGTCTTTTGTGCTCTCTGCCTCCATCTGTCACAGCTCTGATGCACGCTGTCGTCTTTGGTAATGTGACAGCCATCATCCAGCGCATGTACTCACGTCGTTCTCTCTACCATACGCGTATGAACGACCTGAAGGACTTCATCCGTGTTCACCGTCTGCCCCAGCAGCTTAAACAGCGGATGCTGGAGTATTTCCAGACCACGTGGTCTGTCAACAACGGCATAGATGCCAACGAGGTAGGAGTCTCCTTTGTTTTTACATGATCCTGTCCTTAAATGTCTTCAAGATAATGATCTGATGATTTTATGTGTATGTATATATCTGTGTGTGTGTGTGTGTGTGTGTGAAATCCCCTCCAAACCTTTTCACACCATCAACTGATTTAAAATATTCCACCAACTCTGCACCTTATTACATCAAATATCCCCAGCTCCTGCACGATTTCCCAGATGAGCTCAGGGCCGACATCGCCATGCATTTGAATAAGGACATCCTTCAGCTGCCGGTTTTCAAGGGGGCCAGCCGTGGCTGCCTGCGCTCACTCTCCCTTCACATTAAGACCTCCTTCTGTGTACCTGGGGAGTACCTGATCCGTCAGGGTGACGCTCTGCATGCCAACTATTTTGTCTGCTCAGGTTCCCTGGAGGTGCTGAAGGACAGCATGGTGCTGGCTATATTAGGTATGTTTTATGGCAAACCTACAAAGAAATGTGTTTGAAGTGTTTACAAGCGAGCAGGAAAGTGATTGTTAATGTTTGGGATTTTAGGAAAAGGGGACTTAATCGGATCCGATTTGCCTGGAACTGACCAGGTGATTAAGACAAATGCGGATGTGAAGGCGCTCACCTACTGTGATCTTCAGTACATCAGTGTGCGTGGCCTGAGAGAGGTGCTGGAACTCTACCCTGAGTATGCCAGCGTGTTCACCACCGACATCCACAACAACATCACCTACAACCTACGTGAAGGCAGCCAAGATGAGGTACTGACACATACTCACTGAGCTCCCATAGAGTGGTTGTTTTGTATTTAAAGGGGTCATGACAACAAATTTCATTTGTCTGTGGTTTTGGGGGTATAATATGATCTGTTGTGCATTGATGAGGCTGTGTGAATGTCAAGAGCCGGTATTAAAAGCCCTTCTCATAGGTGGTCAGCTTTGTTTCTTTGCTCAAAAACAGACAAATCAGAGAACAGTTTATCTTTCTACATAATTCATATTCTCCAATTAGAGCACACCATCAAGCACCCCCCTGGCTAATTGAAGGGATAAGTCGCGCTAGCATGTCTGACTACTCCACTTGAGAAGAGGATGGCTACTAAAAAGGGGAGCTGTTATGTAATATTATGTAATTATTACATTATGTAATATTGACTTTTCTTCTCTATTTTGAAATGACGTGTTGATTATTATTTGGCTTGTAATTCTATTTCAGTGCTGTTCTAGCTAGTCATGTAAGGAAAGAACTTTCAGAAAAAAGTTGTTTTCCTGCTTCAAACTTAACGCTTTGCTTTAAAAGACTTAAAATGTAATGACTTGTGTTTAAGATGTACTCCATGTAGCTGCTTCCCCACACAGCTAGGGATACGAGCAGAGCAGGTCACACGACACAGACATGAGTTGCTGCAGCCAATACAGTCTTTTTGTTGTTGTTGTTTTTTTACTGTGAATGTCATCCTAATGGATGAAAAATGCCAGACCACCCAAAATTAACCATGATCTAAAACGCAGTTCGTGTACATGAAAAAAGCTGATTTTTTAAATTTATTTATATTTATTTTAATTGACAATGCATATTGAGGTGTGCACAGCATAAAAACATAAAATCTGACAGTATAAGTTTAACAGGTTTTCAGAGTGAAGTTTAGTCATAGTCTGTTGGGGGGGAAGGCTCATGCCTTATCTTCAGCAGATTATTTTGAATGTATTGCCATATTTGAGGTATGATCATACTTCCACGTTCTCCATCAAGGTTTTCCAAACTTCTCTGCTTTAAACCTAATAACATAAAAACTGGTAGAGAAACTGGACCCTTATTATTTTTTGCAAAAATAAACAAGCATTGCAAATAAACCCATTCAGTAAGAGTAAAATCATAAAAACAATTACTCTAAACATTAACATTAGCACACAAACATGGTCAGACAGTGTGGAACAGGACACCGGACATACTAAGCAATACAACTTTGCCCCCTACGGTGCCTTTGTCATGCTACGTGAGTTTTGTTCTGCCACAGCCACCAAAGGCCAATTACTATGAGTGGGTGCTAATGTCAGGCAGGCATATCATTTTAGTTCCCCAAAGCCCAGCAGAATGGCACAACACCCAGACAGCATGCTGCTCACAGTGCTGTCTGAGAATAAACAGTAATTTAAGAAAGCCTTACATAAGTACATGGGACTATATACTGAAAATGCCTCTGCCTCACCACCCTTTATGAATGAAAATTTGACAGATTTGTCCAATAATCCTATATGGCCACAGTAGTCATTGAATAAATTCAGTTTAGTTTATTTTTATAGCACCAATTCACAACAAATGTCATCTTTAGGCACTTTTCAAGACTCCTTCGAGTACAAGACTTTGAGCATCAGGGCTGTTAACATGTGTTTCCTTTTTTGCTTTTTCTTTGCTTTTCTGATTTTCTAATCCATTATAATGAAGCAAAATTAAATGTTATGCTAATATGATAAACACATCGACTGAACTTTGTGATGAGAATGCATAAGTTCAAGTACCTTACTTCTTGTTGAAAGTTTTTTTTCCAAGTCTAATCAACACAACAAACCCACAAGCACCACAGATATTTGTATGTACTCCTGTGCTTTAGTAACTTTCCTAAATGCCTGAGAATTTTTAAAGCAAACCATAAGTACTCCCGGTTTTATCAAATCAGTGTTAAAAAAAAGTTTTATACTTAACAAAAGACATGAGTCTAAGATGATTTGATTGTTTCATGGCAATAAAAATTGTTCTACTGATTATTAAGAAGAATACAAATCATTTTTGGATGCCATTTTTTAATGCAGTGTAACTTTTTTTTCAAAGTTGATACTCGTTTTACAGTTTTATCTTTTGAGAGATGTCTGTCTCACATTTCTATAAAAAATAAAATGTAGCATTATGAACAATCTTCAGTTTTAACTGTACCTATTAAGTCAGTATAACTCCTTTGTCAGGACATATGTCCATCCACCAGCTCCTGTTCAGTCTCCATGGTAACCAACGATTGTAGTGACCAGAGGTTGGTGATAATTTCCACTTCACTTACTCACTTTCATTGCAGCATCATTTCAGCTTAGATTCAAGGATTTCTGACAACATTGTTGAGACATTTTAAAGAAATAAACATCATGGTCACGGTTCAAAGTTTTAAGGCATTTGGATCAAGTAACTGGCCCATGCCTACTTTACTGTATTACCAGCTGATATGGACTGAAGTGGAGAACAAGACAACAAAAATGTACGGTAGGTATTTTGCATGGCATTTTCCTGAACTGCAAACAATGAACGGTGAAAAGTCTGTGGTGTGTGACTGACAAAAGTGACAACTCTTCCTCACTTTTTCTAAAAACTCATCCTTGTTAGCAATCTGTTAGTTCCTCAGGCATTCCTCTTGATCCCCTCTGGTTGTCTCCATTGCTTGAAAGTTTTGTTGCTCATTAGTTTAATCTTTGTTTTTTATTCTCGTCTTGTTTTGATTTTTATAGCTTGGAACAGGAAGGACAAGACATCTGTGATGGGTTTGCTAATTAGAGAACTTCTTTTTGTCAGTTGCGCTGAGGGACACAGCTTTGACTGTAATAATTAGGGCTTCAAAAGCTGAATGATGCTTAACATTTTGATACCCCAATGTAACTTTAAACTGGTAAATTACCAATTCTCTGCATGTAAACCATATAAAGAGGTTTATTTTCTTAATTTCATTGTTGTTTCAAGTATTAATTTTGATTTATCAAGGCTTCTCTGGGTGGTTTATCAGCAAAAGTCTTCACTCAAACCATCTGCTAAGTTTTCATAACAAGCACAGGGTCAAGACCTGTTACGAACCTACAGAACAAAGATGGTCAAATTTATAGCTGCCAGACCTCAAAAACTAATGACACACACACACACACACACACACACACACACACACACACACACACACACACACACACACACACACACACACACATACATGCTTATTGCCAAATTTGCTTTTTGTCATGTCTTAAAATGTTATTAGTTTAAATTAATTTTTAAATTATTCTTGTAATGATTCAGTCTTACTAATCTGAATAACTATTTAATTCCACTGTTTGTGGCCTTATCAAGTGTAACGACACTGTAGTCACATCTCTCATACTACAGTCGCAATTCAAAAAGCCACTTCAATTACTTTTGGGGATTTTTGTGATTGACCAATACAAAGAAGAACATAATTGTGAAGTGAAAGGAAAATAATGAATGGTCTTTAAAAACTTTCACCAATAAAAATCTGGCCTGTTTGGTGAAAAATAATGTACATTTTTTTCCGTAACAAGATACTGATATAGCAGGTTACTATGTGTTTAGTAAGACAGCTTTTTTTTTCCAAATCCCAAACCAGTAGATTTATGGCAAACTTGAATAAATATGTCAATCCTGAGTGGGTTATAGATAAGAGTCTTACTTGACTTTACTCTTTAAAGCTGCAATATGTAACTTTTACAAAAATATGTGTTTTTTGCATATTTGTTAAAACTGTCATCGTGTCAGGATAGTATGGTATGAGACAGATGATTTGTGAAAAGATCAAGCCCCTCCACCTCCTCCCTGAGCCACGATTACCGTCTGAAGATATTCACGGCTCCCGACCTAAAACAACTAATCAGAGCCAGGAGGAAGGTCTTAGTGCTTTCAATCAACCTCTCGTACTCACTGTGCTAATGTGCTAATGACGAAGAAACAACTAACCACCAAGGCCTTACCAATGATTGACAGCGCTATGACCCTCCTCCTGGCTCTGATTGGTTGTTTCTGACTGAGTCAACAACTGTTTGCTGAATCTAGATTTGGTTCTTGCTTCTCCTTTCTAGATAAAATGCTGTGATTTGTTTTTACTATTTAATTTTGAACCAATCCAATTCTCATTTGGAATATTCTACACAGATCAGGAGCTGCGTTGAAAAATTATTTCCTCAAATGCAACAGTTTGCCCATCCAAAATAAGATTGTTTGCTCATAATAGAGGAGGAGGAGTAGAAACACTTTACTATATGGGACTCCTGTGGCTTTAGTGTCTTATTGATCACTAATAGCGCTCATCTCAAGTCATTTGATGCTAGCTTTCCATGCTGGATAGATTATCAGTCCATGATTACCTTATTTGTCCTCACCTTCAAAGACCTAGAGATCTTTTATATGGCCTACCACAATCTAAACTGATTCAAACTTTAATTTCCTTTTCATCATTTATTTTTAAACTCAGTCATTTGCTTTGAGGATTAACTTTAATGCCTTCTTGCATCAAAGAGCTTGTCGGACACCAACCGCTCCAGCAAGAGGCTGTGGTGTGTGTCTCTGTGTCAGTTCTAGCAGAACATTTTTCACAGATTAGAGAAGGCTGCACCATTGCAAAATAATTATCCTCCCCAGTGCTTAATAGCCAAAGCTAATTCTGTCACGCACCAGGGAAAAAACAAACTTTGACTAAAACCTTTAAGCAATTAAGTTTGGAAAAAAAATATTGGGTGATTGGTCCAACTTGAATCACTTCCTGAAAATATATGCACAAACAAAAGTGTACCAATAGCACATACTGAAAGATTACACAAACAACCTCAGACTAGCGCTTGACAGATCATCATATGTTCATTTCCCTTTGTTGAAGTTCTGCAATGTAGATAGTTGATAATTTTCCTCCTTCAGGCTCATTTGTTTTATGAGTTGTGCATTAAATTAGTTCAGATTATTAAAAAAAAATATGATGAGAAACTGTAAAAACAACCATCTGGGGCAGTTAATACACCAACTCCAATCAGTTCATAATTGCACTGTGACTCATTGGCTCTAAAACTCTGGGCTTCATTATTTTTGAGGATAATCTTGAGAGCTCTTGCTTATTTTGGTTTTCATTATTAAGCTTAAGTGGCAGTCAATGACAAATAGGAAATTTCAGCGTTTCACAAGGAACAGATCTAAATGATAGTAATAAGTCAAATTTCTTAGGACGGAGATAAATAAACAAATAAATAAATAAACACATAAAGCAGGCAAAGAGAATTATTAGCATTTTAAACTTTTTATTAGAATATTTACAAATGATAGCAAGTTTGCTGTAAGCAGCAGATCAAAAAGAAAGCATTAAGGATTTCTAACTTAATATTTAAGCAGCATGGTTTTAAGGGGAAATTGATGGTAGACTGGAAAATATATTTGAAGAGGGTGAATATTACTAAATTACTCGTGCAAATCTGAACCTTATACTCAATGACATGTTTCATTCCTGTGATGATCTTTTCTGCCAAGTTTCATATGCTCTTCTCTGATCCTCCCGTCCTGTTGCCTACTGATTGCTGATCAATCCAGTTGGTTGGTGCCACTGCCTCTATCAACTCCTGCCCTGCAGTCACTCAGTGGGAGGTTGTCTGTCATCAAACCTTGTCACAGCCTTCGGACGGTCTATGTCTGAGTTCCTGATTGTGTAACTGACCTGTTTCCTGCCTCCTGACCATCGCCTTTGCCTGTTTCCTGATTGCTCTAATTCTATCTCTGCCTGTGCCTTTGACCCCAACTTCATGCCTCTTGATTTCGATCACTGCCTCACGGATATTGGATCTGTTCTGCCTCATCGCCCATCTCTGTTGCCACCCTGGACTATTTACCTGACCACTGATCTAAGAAATACAGACAAAGTGAACATTCACCTTCCCATGGTGAAACCTAATCATTGTAGCAGTGAGTGTAAACAAGCTAAGCTGGGTACTGAAGCTTCTGCTCTCCAAGGTTTCACCACCTTGTTTCCTTCAAACATAGTCCCCTTCTCTGTACAGTCCTGTGAGTGAAAGAATCCCCAGTAAACAGATCTTCACATCTCTTTCTGGCAAAACCTTAAGTATTCCAGTCAAACAGGGTCTAAGTCTCCAGAGATGAAAGTCAGGGAAACTATATCTGTCAGGTAAACCATTTCTTCCTGTTTGAACTTTACTTCCTGGTTGCCTTACCAGCCACTAATTATCCTGTCTCGTTTATAGAGTGTGACCTGAAGCCACCCTGGAGAAGCATCCCTGTTCCTGCTCACAGATTCTTATTGTTACTATTGTCAATAAAGACTATTTAATGTTTTCTGGGTTGGGCTTTACGTTTTGGGTTCAGAACATGCTATGTTAATTACAACTCCATGGATCCTACAAAAACTGCCAGGGCTCTGTTTATTTTTAAGAACATTAACATGTTTTCAAATGTCTTCAACACACTAAAAGTACTGTTTTTCACAACTTGTCTTCTTTTGTCTTCTTTCTTTTTATCCCTGCAGGGCTTCAGCAGATTTTGCAAGTCACCCAGGCTTCCCCATGTGAGTTCTGTGTTAATTTAAAACCCGTCCAGTTTTTCAAAGTGTTTTATTCCTTTTTATGAACTTACTTAGTAGGGTATTACGGAAACAGGAGCACTGCACTGTTTGCACAGTTACTGTAGTAGAAATATTCTATTATTGAGGATTAATTTTCATACTGAATAACTACAGTGCTCTCAGTCAATCCAAAATTTTAATAAACCTCAAGCTTGAATATTTAAGAAAAGTAAATATGAGCTTTAGTCTTCCTTAAGAGACTGTCTACAGTCATGTCTCATCAGTACATTAAAAAATGTCTTCAGATAGTGTTGATGTTTCAGCTCACACTACATTGCCAAACATTTTGAAATACCCTTTTAAATCATTTATTTGAGGTGTTTTATTCTTTTTTAAAGACCTCAGGTGCATGAAATCCAACATCTAAGTGTGCGGACTGCTTTTGTAAACATGACTCCTGAGTCAGTTAAATCTTTTTTTTTTTTTTTTGGTCCATTTTGCCCAGAGAATAGAAGGTACCTAGCAATTATCCACACCTTGAAAAAGAGTGTTGATCTCCTAAGAAAACACACTCCCTTATTGCACAAATACACATCACCTAATATGGTTAAATCCACTAAGCATTCAAGTTTATACAGCTTATAGTTGGAAAATATACATTAAATAATATGATTATTTTAGCTCTTTGCCTAATAATTATACACACAGTGTATTTAAAGGCAGAAGGAAAGCAATATCACCTGGTTTTTAGCAGCCTGTGGATTTTTCGAGGCAATCCCTCCTGTTTTTCTGGGACATGCAGTGCTGCTGATAGATTCTGTGGGACGGCCTGGGCGAGGTCTTCCCCTACAGGTTGAAACTCATTTAGAAGAGACAGAGCAGTTCAGTCCCTGGAGTTAGCTCACTAACTGGGTCAATTACTCTCTGAAATCTTCTGAGCAACTTTTCTTATCTTATACTGTATGCTTACCCATCTTTGCCTACTATTTTTAAGTCTGAGGTCACATTGCTCACTTCATAGGATGTTAAATTATCTTAAGGAGTGATTGGAGTAATTAATCTTTAGCAGGATCAAAACAGGGTCTTTAGGATAAATTGGTTCCAAATCATTAATATCAAAACAAATCAATATTTGCTCAAAATTGTGTTCATCTTCTGGGGGTTTTCTGTTTTTGCAACACGTATTGCGCTTTGTGGATTCATATTCTAATAGCGTATATTTTAAAGAGCAAATCAGGAATGTTTGCAGACTAGTGCACATTGTCTCGGAGGGATAGTTTGCTTGGGGTTTTTTGTTTTTATGAAGTGGGATTCTGTTGGAACTAATCAGCAGCCAGTATCTTTCTTGCAGTAGACAGCAATCTAAATGACCTCAGTGGATGAATGACCAAACTGACCTTTGGAATAATAAAAACAATTTCTCAGACTCAGACAGAGTTGTTCACATATAAATCTCTAATCATGCAGTGAAGATTGCTTTGGCTTTTGATGTTACTGAAAAGGTTTCATATGATGTTGCAGAATAAAATATTAAAATATATAATATCTTACAGCATGACTATCTCATGCTATAGCAGTGCTGAAAATTTTTCCTTTTAAATCCCATTTTTTTAGTCAGATTGTTTACTGACAAATCTTCTTTTCCACTTTCCACTTTTAGCGCAGGTTTTACAACAGAAGATGGTAGGGGTGGGTGTCTTTTACTGTCTCATGATCCGATTCCGATTTTTAGGTCACGATTCAATTCGAAATCAATTTTCAATTCTAAACTATTTTTCAAATTGATTTCTGCTTTAATCTACAGGTGGGCAAAAGATCCTCATGATCTACTTCTGTCTACTTTGCAAGGCTAAATGACAAATGGCGTCATTAAGTTTTAAATTTAATCCATGCTTAGATGGAATTACTCCCTTGTAAATGTTCCACATAAATACAAAATGGAGGCCATCAGACAGTGGATTTGTTTTATTTTTTAATTTTTTTAAAATCGATTTTGGGATATTTTAAATCGATTCTGAACCTTAGTAAATGAGAATCCCGATTCTTATGTGAATTGATTTTTTTTTTTTTTTTTTTGGCACACCTCTTTAGATAGTAAATGGTCTTCAGTCTAACCTTTTGCTACTTTCCATTTTTATTCTAAAGTTGGAGTTTTCAAGATTGCCAAAGAACCACATAGTCGGAAGTCAGACTAGAAAAATTAACAGTTTCTCAACTACAGGATCCTCCATATTTAATGGCACCCCTGGTGAAATACAAGCAGAAATATTTTTAAAAATGGCTCTAAAGTTCTATTGCAAAGAGTTTTCCAGTCTTTTTCTCTGCGTTACCATCTTCTTGTCTCGGCTCCAGATATTTAAGCTTTTTAATTATTACTTACAATAAATATGGAAAAGATTCTTCAAGCTACTTTCTTGCCATGTCATGATTTATGAAGATCAACACACAGCCTTATTTAAACTGCATGTTTTCTTGTCTTTTTCATTTGGAGAGTAGCTAAAAAATGGGCCTCTGCATCACATCAGGAAAGAAGAAAATCATTGATTACTAATTAAAGATTCCTGGATGCGCTGACCAAATTAAAATAGTAAAATTAAAAAAAAAACCCTTCTGTTTCATTTTATAATTTGTATGAATTGTTAGGTGGTAATAATTTCGGCACAGGAATTAGCCAAAATCAAAAAAGCTGAACTGTGGCATAAATGACAAAACTTGTTTACATTTGTTGTAAAATCAGTTTATGGAGGAAAAATCAAATAAAATGAACGTTTTGGAGTGAACCAATTAAAGTATGGACTTATGGAGATGTTGTGCCATGACCTTAAACAGGCTGTTCATATCCCAAACTGTCCAATGTGGCTGAATTAAGACAATTCTGCAAAGAAAAATTGGTCAAAATTCTTCCACAGCAAAGTAAAAGACTTATTGCCAGGTATTCATGGTAGTTGTTGCTGCTAAGGGTGGCACAACCAGTTATTAAGCTTAAGGAAAAATACTTTTTCCACATAATAACAGTTTTTTCTTTATAAATAAAATTATAATTTGATCAGAAACATATAAGTGTGACAAAAAAGAAAAACAGAAGAAATCTGTAATGAGTGCAAACTCTTTTTAACACTACTGTATATGTTTATTGTGTTCCCTTCCAGCAGTCACCAAAGCTCCCTCCTATAGTGGAGACAAAGACTGACGACCCCGATGATGCCTTCCACCTCTCTCCAGCCACGCGCTCCCGACGCAATCTCTTGTTGCCCAATTTTACCAGCCCAGTCCGCCGCACCTCCCTGGGAAACCTGTTAGGGGATGAACTCCGGCAGTTCAATGCCCTGCGACGTTGCCGTTCACCAAACCTCAGTCGAGGATTCCTTGGACAAAGCATATCCCCTCAGCCACCTTCCAAAAAAGAGCATAGCACTCCTTTATCCACTCCAACTCAGGCTTCAACTTCAGCCAAGGGAGAGTTGGGAGCCGAGCAAAAACCTGCAAAGTTGCTCATCCCAACAGTGACATGTTTTCCACCACCAGACCTCAGTCCCAGGTATTGAAAAGTCTATTTTCACACACATTTTTTTTTTTTACCTCAGTAAAATACAACAAGATGGAGCTGAATAGCTTGAAAAATGCAGTTTGTTTTTATGTTAATCTATTGTTTTACTACTTGTTGAAATTGCTGAAGTTTGTACATGAGAGACATGGAAAGGAATAGGGTGATATTTTAAATCCTAAATGGCTTAAATGATTAGAAGTATGTTTTATGGTGTTAAAGTGAGGTGTGCAAAACTCCTAAGCATGGTGGTGGTAGCATGATGCTGTGGGGGTTTTTCACTACCATTGACACTGGTACATTCCTCAGTGTAAATGGAATAATGACGGACAACCCCCAAATGTTTCAGTTTGACCTCAAATAAACAGCAAAACAGTTAAAACACAGTTGGGTTTTCCATCAGGACAGGCCAGAGCTGGTTTCGCAACAGATGGAGCAGGCTAGCATACCTTTAACTATATTTAAAACAATTTGTGGACTATGCTTTATAACCAGCTCCAGGTCCAAAAATCAACCAGTCCAAATGAATTCTACCAATTGTTATAAGAGTGGTCACATTTCCAGCCAGAATTTTGCTTGAAACTTGTTGATGGTTATAAAAAGTGTTTGATTTCTCTGCAACTTACTAACAAAGATTTGACTAAATGTCAGTGGGGCTGTATGTATAAATAACAGAGTCCGGATTAGAGAAAATCCCAAATAAATTCAACTTGTGCACACAAGTTTTCTTTTAAAGAAGTGTTGGAGTTCTCTCCTGGAAAAAAATACATTTCCAGCACATAAAAACCCAAGAAGAATGACGCTCAGACTGATGGCGAGTGTATGAGAATACAAGTTCTACAGCTTAAATCTGTTTCATGTCCGTAATGTAAAAGGGATCTATCTGCATTGCACATTACAGCAGTTGTCACTGTATTTCGTTACTGGATGACCTTATCTTGCTGCCCCTACCATCTGTATCTATAATGTATCACCCAGTAAGCGCCACATATGGGTAAGGTCTCGTTCATAGAGCTCAAATATCTCATCCCATCAAACCGAAACCCACATGGGCCTCTGCCAGCTGCATCTCTCATGGCACATTCTTGGATCATCTTGTGTCTCTGATGATAATTGAAAAAGCTCTACTGTAACATTAACCCACATTCTCCATCTCCTCATCCCTCCTATCAGGGTTGTAGATGGCATTGAAGACAACGGACACACGTTCCATTTCACAGTGGAGCACAGCAAGCCTAACTCCAGAACAGGTGGCATCACCCAAGGTAAGACACACCACCCCCAGCTGCGGGGGTAACCTGGAGGCCAGATGGCTTGGAGGTAAACTGAAGAGTTGAAACAGTGGGTGCATGTGAGGCGGTCCTGCCTCCTTCTGGGGAAATCTGAGACCGCAGCAGAAAGGAAAGACAGCCAGGTGTCCACAGAGTCAGAGAACATGTGAAAGGACAAATGAGGTCAGAAAAGGGTTCTCACTGTGTGAGTTTTTCTGGTGATAGCAGTCCTTCTAGGGTGACTGTAGACTTCAGGTCAGACGAGGTCCAGTTGATTTACTTTATTGTAGCGAATATATGAAGATTTTGCAGTGCATGTATAGTAAGAAATGCTTTCTCTAGGTAAACTAGCTGATTTCCATTTTTTTCAAAAGCTTGCGTAAGAGTTGTAAATCTTATGTTTCTATATAGTTTCTATAATAGCTGCTGAGGTAATTATTAATTTAAAACAAAGGCAAAGAGCAAATAGATTTAAATTCACAGTGAGTTATGCTTTAGACCTGAGTGGAGGCCATATTATTTTACTATATCTCTGAAAATCTTTAAAAACTCACATGTTAACACAAAGGTCTTAAACTTCAAATGTTTTTCAAAAATTGAAAAAAGTTAAATAAAAAAAAAGAAAATATGCACGTTCTTAACCAAGACTGATTATGTGAATGTATTTTTTTGCTACTGTGCAATTATTTTAGCTTCTTCTGAATGCATAGATCCTTGCTGTTCTATTAAAACTGATATCAAGTTGAGCTTTCTGTGACGTGATTGAACTTTTTTTTTTTTTTACCTATTATGTTTGATCTTTTTTTCCATCATTCTCCAGAAACCACACAAACAAATGCCACTCTGCTGCAGGAGACGGAGGAGGTCAAGGAAAGCATAGCTCAGCTAAACCTTAAGGTACAGTGACTCAAAACAGGTTTGATCAGGGTAAAGATGATTTGTGGCCTTGAAATTCTATCTTTGTAAATCTATAAAATGATATAAAACCAATTTTATTAAGAGCACAAAATTGGGATTTTTTTTTTTGGCCTGTGCACCCTGTGTACTTATTGGCACCACTGGTAACAATGTGTTAACATCCTTGAAACAAATTCATCTTTTTTTGGCAGCAGCATAATCTGACACTGATTTTTTTTTTTTTTAATTTTATTTTTTTATTTCAACCTTTAATTTTAGGACATTTTGTCAGTGGGGATATAAATTCTTTTCTTTCTTTTTTTTTCTAACCGCACTACTGCTGTAAATAGTGACAGCCTTTTCTCTGCTAACTAGACAGCACTTTGTCATCTCCTATAAGTTTTTTAAAATTACATTTTTTTCTGTAGTAACTCCAAGAGGTGTCAGTAAGTTAATCAGTGATATTATGCAACTGCAATAAACAATCACTTTATTTGACAGGTTTTTTAAAAATATCTTTTCCAGGGGTGCCAATACTTGTGCAGGGTACTGTGTGTATTATGTTGCATCATTCCTGACTGAGGCTTTGCACCTAATCTGACTGTACATGGAGTTACATTAGTTGCAACGGAAGCATCCAGATGGGCCCAGTAAGGTGCTGTCAGAAGTCAATATTAATTAATCAGCAGAGCACTTCTGCAGAAGAACGTCAGGAGCGCTGACTCGACAATCTAAAAGGAAAAAATGATGACAGTACAGTTCTAATGTTCCTTGTCTGACCCAACCCTCCCTCTAGACATCGTTTCGTCTTCTCTCATTAGGACATCATCAGACTATATTCAAACATAACGCACTAAGTAAACCTCAATCATACAAGCTGATTAATTTCCCCTCCCCCAGAAAGACTTGAAGGATTTAAACTGTGTTTTGGAATTTAAAGGGGTAGTTCGGGATTTTTGAACAGGGGCTCTGCTACAATTTAAAATGGGTACACAGAGCTTAAATCTGCTCTAAGCATAGTTTCATGCAACACTGCCTTCAATATCAAGCTCACGATTAGAAAGGTTGGCTTAAAAAATATGAAACACACCATCAGGCCACAGTTACTTATACAAAGGTTATGGAGCTGTTCATCCTTAAAGAGGTTGTGGTCTGAATTTTGTGTCATGTTATCCAGTGTAATTATTGTTCTTAATTTCCTGATTAACTATCATGTCTGCCACCTTCTCACAGCTATACAAAGCCAGAGTAAGATGTTAAATTGTAGATTTTCTAGTGTATTTTTCCCATTTTTGTCAAACACCTTCACTTGCCCAAAAGCCTTAATTAATATTCTGAAAATTGAAGAGAATGCTGTTTTATTGATTTTTATTCTGTTTTAATTTTTTATTTGGTAGCAAGTCTAACCATAAAACACTTTACATCTTCCTTTCTCAACACATTTATCACAGGAAGGGAATTGATGACACCCTACCTTCATTTACCATGTAAAAATAATTACCAGCTGTTAAATACCCTCTCAGTGCAAACATGTTGATGGTTTAAAGATTTACAAAACAGTGTTTTCATAACACTGAGATGTGACTTGGTTTAAAACTGTAGAAATCCACTTTACCTTGGCCCCCTCTTGGAGTAGCTATTAGCTTTAGCCTCCATGACCAACTGGTCTGGATTTACCTGGAGTTAACATTTTTAATAGAACCTTACTTAAAAAAAATTCTGAACTATTCCTTTAATTTTCTTCACCTTGTTTGCTGTGTTATTATAAAAAAAAACAAACAAAAAACAAAACAAAAAAAACAAAAAAAAAAACAACACTTTTTAATTGTAATAACATACCTATGTGCTCTACACAGGTGGGCGTATTAAACCAAGAAGTATCAGAACTCACCAAGAGCCTTCACAACATGATGCATCTCCTCCAGGCTCATATATCTGTAAATCACCACAACAAAACCCTCTTTGTTTCAAGTCCTCACTCTGTTCATACGGTGTCCAGCCCTCCCATGACCTCCAACACCTCTTCAGCTTACTGCCTTAATACCAGTCCCCAGAGTCTCAAAGCCCATGGCCACCAAAGTGCACCAGTCGCTACCCACTGGAGCTACAGTGAAACTGCTCAATCCCACCAGTCTCCCACACCACTCACTAATGCTTGTCTACGACTTTCAGTAAACTCTTCTTCTAAGTTAGGTCCATATCATAGCACTGAGAGCATGACTTTACCTGTATGGACCACTCCATCTCTTCTTCATGTCAGTCCAACCTGCAGTAGTGGAAGTCCTGACCTAGCGCGTCATGCAAGTTGGGATGAGTCCAGACCTCTCGGTGCTGGTCCAACCTCCATCAGCCAGTCCCATCCCACGTTGTGTCTGCAGCCTTCCAGTGACAGTGATGAATTCGCCTGCCTTTTGTCCAGTGCTCCTGCAGGTACATCCACACACAGCCTGCTGGACCCAACGTCTCAAACTTCCAGTGAGGCTCTGGGGCACAATCCCACCCAGGACACCTCGATCTTCCAGATCCATGACTCGCACTCCTCCCTCCCTCCTACCTCTTCCTCTCCTCCTGTGTTACCCTGCCAGCCGTCTGTCTCCTCTCTAGATTCAGGATCACCACAGATGGATGTTTTAGCGCCCTGTCTCACACTGGGAAACCCCTCTGCTTCAGAACACACTAGTTTGGAGTGTCTGCTGGGTAATGGGGACTCCGTGGAGAGTAGGGACAGCGAGAGCATGTCATCACGACGGTCCAGCATTGGTGGTCAAACTCAGAGCACCGAGCAGTCATGGTGCCTGGACCTCACCGACTGAAGCGTCCACATTTAAGAGTCAGACTCAGCAACATTGTCATTTTATCAACATCTAACTTCATACAGTGTTTAAAACGTCTATTACAGATGGTGAATCTGTGCTTTTTGTTACCATCCTAACTCTTGAGCTCCTGCATTTGTCACTTTCTATGCAACAGCATGTTTTTGTGCATTATATTGGCTTTATTGAAGTGTGTCTTCAGCTCCACCACAGGAGCTGCAGGATATGTTATATATTTTTCCAGCGTCCTTGATCATTTTGCCATCTATAAAACCTGTTACCTCTCTTGCATGGTAAAAGTTGTTTATTCTTTTTCCTAAGGAAAAGTGTGAAAGCATTCTACATTTCTACATCTATTATTGATTGTGTACACAAATACTGTATTTATACAGGAAGTGAGTCCGAGCTGTTGGATATTTTCATATAGAGAGGAACTACAATGGCATGCCTCACTTTGCATGTATGAATATGTGCACTGCATAGATTGTCTGTTTTGTTTTTTGTTGTGTTTTTTTTTTTTTTTTTATTTTTTTTATTGAATGTCTTTCCAAAATTCAGCGTTTTCTTTCATTTTATTTCAGACTGCTCTATGTCCAAACACCACACATCACTTAAGCACTGAACTTTTACTTTTTATGCCCTGCAAATTATCTGGAAATTTAAATACATTTCCCTTTTTTTTTTCACACAACCAAATTAAGTATAATGTTGAAAATTTCAATTTTGCCATATTTTCTTTTGTAAGCATTCGAAATACATGTTTGCTGAAGAATAGAAAATAAATATCCACATTAAACTATGAAACATTTAAATTGTATTCATCTACACAAATGCCTCAGAGGGAAGCACTAATATTCCTGATTCATTGAGAGTATTTTGTTTTTTCTGAGAAGTTTCTCCTTGGTTGTCAAAATAAAAAAATGTAGACCATATATTGAGTGTCTTTACTGTGTTGTGTTGGCTGTATGATGTGGTTCATCATCCTCTGATTGAGCCAATTACAGCCAGTTTTCAGTTTACTGGTAAATACCACCAGATTTTTATGCAAAAGAGCCTGGATTATGAGGTCCTGCTCTCTAACAAGGTTTCCCATGACATTTTAAAGACAAATAGACCCACAACATCACAGATCCTGCATTTAACTGTTGTTTTGGCACAAATGCATCCTTTGTTTCATGTTTGACCCAACTAGAGTGGTTGTTGTTAAAAATAATAATATTATCACTAATCTGGCCAAAGCAAAGAGATCCTGTTAAAGTACCAGTAGAGTTTAGCAAACTCCACATGGTTATGTTTTAATTAAATTCAGTTCAAAAATGCATCATTTATCCCAAAGGGAAGTGTAATGTTGTTGTAACTCATATCATCCAAGCATCTTCAGAGTTGACGCTGTGGTCAGGAAGGATATCCAGTAGTGGTCAGTCTTGCAACGAATCTGAAGGAGCCTCTGACTAAGGACTGTTGCTGTATGACAGCCTCATGACTGTAAAGACATGCTAACAGCTCTATTTCTGGCAGAGACGATATTCCACAGTAACATGTCCTAGATGACAGCATCAGTTGTTGGCAAACTCTGCTAATCCACCACAATTACTTTTGCCACTCCTTTTTAAAATCTCTGTTTGGCAATATGGTTAGAAAGCTGAACTGAAGATGCTGGAGTCAGGGGTATGATCCTCATCCATTATGATTGATGGAAGAGATGCTTTAAGCTTCCTTCTTCTTTGTCTGCTCTCTGATCCTGCTCTGTACCAATAAAGCCATACACATCCTGTACTTAAAACAAGTTAACTAACAGTCACATTTAAGTTATTAATATAGTTTTGCAGAGATTATCTTTATTAATAAAAAAGAACATACCAGCAGAGTCATTTATTTTTTCTTATTTCAACAAATCAATACCAGAGAATAGAAACTATTGAATCCTGCAGAACATTTGCTTGATATGGCTTTCTAAAGAAGCTGCAGGAGAAAGAAGAGTAGAGCTGTCTGACAGTCGCTACTGTACAAATAGGATAGGAAAAAAACTGATTAGGATTATCAGGAGTATCAGATACATTAAGAGGCACTGTTATCTAATGCTCTATCTTCATATAACAGAAGGCAGGTACAGTATAATGACAGCATGATGGGGTATTATTTCGAGCCGCTTGCATCGTGACATGGTGCCATCTCACGAAGATGGAAAAAAGGAAACCAAGGCCAAGCAATCATTGAGAGCACAGTGAGAATCTGAGAAAGAACAGAGTCATGTTGACATAGCAATCTGAGAGAAATTCAGGGAAGTTAAGGACAACGAGGGATTAATACACTTGACAGAGAACAACGAAACAGATTCAGGCCCTGAGAACCAGAAATTAAGCAGAACACACAAGAAATGAGACAGATTCAAACTAAAGCAGCAGCAAAGCCCACTGATGGAAGCAGAAAGTGATTAAAGGGGTGGTTTAACTTGTTTCTGGGAGGATTAAACCTTTAATGCAAAAACAGCCTTACTCCAAGCTAGTGAAGAATAATAAAATAAACAGACTCCTTTAAACTCTTTGGCAAATACAGTCCATTTTTCCAAAAAGATACATTTATATTTTTACTTTGAAAATTTTGTTGGATTACACTCCGATACAATGGTGAAAATCATCCCTGTTCCTAGAGAGGATTTCTTCTTTGCTCTTCATCACTCATAACTGGCCTTGAATTTGATATGTTTTCTGCGCTGTGCAGAAAACAAAAATTGGAGTTTTGAGTGAAATTCTACACATGGATTTGTAAAAGCTGCATTCTTATTCTTTAATCTTTTTGTAAGAATGAGTGAAATTAAATTTTCACATCCTAATGTGTATAGCTTGAATTTTGAAGGTTTTTAAATGACATTTTCATAAATATTCAGACTAACATGAGGCATGTTTTTGTAGCAAACATGCATCATATGAAACTTTATTATTCTTCAAAGGGCAAATATCATATTGTAGAGTCACAAAAACTATAACATTAAAAGTATTAAATATAAATAAATCCTATTAGTCATTTACATTGTTTTTTCAAGCAGATAAGTAATTTTAAAAGCACAACAAATTACTTTTGTAGCTACGCCTGTTTGAAAAACAGAAAGTAACTGCCATATATGGATGATGCATCATAACAGTGACAAGACATTTTTAATCAGAATATGTTGAATGGATGTATGGTTGTTCATTGTCAACACAGAAAAAAACTATGATTAAGTACTTGCTTCAAAGATCATCTGCTGGGGAAACTTGGGTGAGTTCTGCAAAGAAATTATACAATGAGGACACATTTCTTTGCATCCATCTCTATTGGAAACACTTTTTGCCCAAGATTTATGAAACAGTTGTAATCTTGGATTTAATGGAAAGAATAACCTAAAACTGAGAAAAGGGAACACAAAAGGTTCATGTCACGACCATAGATACCTCAAGCAGGGAGTAAACAGCCAGACCACCAAGGTGACTGCAGCTGTTTGTGAGCAAAAACGTTTATTAAGTAAGAAAACTGCAGAACACTGAGTATATTCTTCTTGTTCTTGACAGAACCCAATTTTCTGGCTTCACCTGAGGTTGGTTTTGGTTGATTTTATGTGTTGCAGACAGAAAGTTTATGCTTCGTATCTGTCAATGCATTTTATGCTACAGTATTTTTCCAGAAAATATGTTTTTACTAATAAAGCAATTGGCACTATTCATATGTTCCTGTTAGATTAAGTGTGAGAATGTGTTTTACTGCCATGAGTTCCTGACCTTCTGAGGTCTTGGTGTGAGAGAAACCTTGATGACTTTTTTTTTTTTAAGTTGATCAAAATAGGATGGTATTCTGCTGTCTAACAAGATCAAAAACTGGTAACATTTTATATTTCAGCAAAACGGCTTAGCAGGTGAGATGTGTTTACCTTTTGAACAATGATCCCCAAGTATATTTGTTGTAGTAATGTAGAGCTTTATTTCCTTGCTCTGAAGAATAGAGCACTGTTCTGGAGTTATTGCTCACTGGATAGAGCATTTCTGAAAATATGTTCTATATATTTATTAAAACATGAGAGTTAAATGTATGTATTTAAGTCCAACAGTATTTTATGCTAAAATTTAATTTATCATGGAAACTTTTGCATGTTTTCAAGATGAACCCTTGAGGTGTTTGTTCAATTGATGCCTGGCTGGTGTCTCCTTCCATCTTCCTCGTGAGTAGCTTCATCCTATTTTGTGTTTTTATACTCTTCAAAAATACATTGCTAGAATCTATTGAAACTGTCTCAGGACTGGCCCTGTTTCTTTGTTTCAACAGTTTATAGTTACTCCAGGGAATGCTACAGAACATTTGACTGCATGTTACTGAACCAGTCTACTGCTTCATCAGCGACTTGTGACAGATGTGACCTTTGCAACTGACTGGTTTTTTGTTAAATAATTTTCAGCTGATTTAATAATCTACCTTAACAGGTTTGAAACAGAAAGAGAAAAACTGTCTCAAGAAAAACATTATTGGTGTTTTTTTAAAAAGAAATCAGATGAAAAAGTATCATGTTTGTTTTTTCTTGCGCAATTGCACCACCGTGTGTTGAAATGCACATGATAAAAAATTTTATTTATTTCACTGTTTTTGAAAGGAGCAGCATACTTCAGCACTTTGAGCATTTTTTTTTTTCACTAAATAACCAATATGAAATGTGTAAACTGGTCACATCTGGGTTGTGCTTTTCTTGTGTTTTTTTTTTTACAAATGAAGAAATTTTTATGTTTAAAATAGTTGTTTACATTTCCCAACTAATTAGGACTGTCATGATCGGGGAAAAACACATAGTAATACCGCTGATTTGAAAACAAGAACATTCTGTTGATGATTGACTTATCAGTACAAATATCTGACTCTTGAATGAAGAAATCTGAAGAAATCTAACCTTTTAAAGTCATGTGGTACAGTTTCTCTCTATATGTTTTAAAAAAAAAAAGTTCTAAATTTAACAGGGTACCAATGAAGGGAAGCGAAGCTTGGAGAAATAGCTCTCTTTTTAATTCTCATTTGCGCATTTAAATAAGGTGTGGACTTTTAAAAAAAATTTTGGAGTTCTTTACTTTAGTACAGGAGGCCAAATTAATTCCAAATTCAGTGAGTTAAAGCTCTGTATGTCATGTATGCATTTAAAAACTGAAAATAATGTAAGATCATGTCATGATGACAAAAAGAGATAGATACAGAAAAGGCCTGTAAACATATGATCAGAAACAGAAAACATTTGCTGAAAAACATGTCAGCCAAAGATGATCCATATACGTGTATGACTTCAAGGGGGTTGTGAGTCAGATTGTTTTGTGTCACAGAATTTCTTCACACAGAAAAAAGAAAATCATTACGGCTCACTTGATTACACAGAGAAGTGCTTGTGCTGACAAAAAAATCAATAATGGTACATTTTGTTTGTGAAACAGTTGTGTAAATGTGTGTTTTTCTGAAACCCCAACCCATCCTTGCAAAATTCTAAAAACACTAAAATTTCTTTGTTTGTGCAATGAAGATACAATAAAAGGACTCCTCTGATCTGACTGGTTTACAGTTAACACTTCACATTTCAGCAGGACAATTTACCAGGTTAGCTGTGCTTTTTCTTTCTGGATTATATTTTATGATTAATAATTTAAGCAGTAACAGCGATTGTAATCATCTTGCATCCTTTCTTTTTTTTTTTGCAGCAACTTCCATAGACAAGAGGGAAATTGTGAAAACATGAAGGCTTATATTTTTGCTGTTTTTATGTTGCTGCTCATCAGCCAAAGTAGGTAACCTGTGATTCAGTCGTATGTATAACTGTTTATTATAGATGCATGATGTTTGTATATCTCCAAGAAAGCTGTTTGAGTTTTTCTGTAGATTTGTTATTCTTTAAGAAGATTTAACAGTAAATAACTTTATTATTCTTCAAGATGAAGCCTTGAGGTGTCACTGTGGAGGTAAAAGACGCTGCTCAAGTTCTATAGAGACCTGCATCACCTCTGACAGTGTCTGCATCAGTGCCAACTTTTATGGTGTACCACGTAAGTTCCGATTGAGACTGTCCATAATAACCATAAGGAAAAGAAAGCTTCTGACTAAAACTCTTGATCTTTTGCATTTGCTTTCACAGAGCCCTTCTTCTTCAGGGGTTGCTACAAAGAAAGTGACTGCAGGAAGGTGAACTATCCGGGTATATCATCTGCCAGCTGCTGCAGCACTGACCTCTGCAACTGATATAAACTGAGACCAAGCAAATAAATTCACTTAAACTGAAAATACCCTTCAGTTTAATGTGTGTTTGTGCAATATGACAATAAAATTCAGTTCTGTTATCACTTTGTGGTGAATTATTGTAATTTAATCAATAAATGAAAACTTAAATAAATAAAACTTGAAACACACAATAAAACATGGGTTTGGATTCTCAGTCATGAAGGATATTGCAATTCTAAGCACTTAAGTAGAAAGCAACAGGACTTCTTATCTTGTTTATTGAAAATGTTTCAAAATGTCTTTAAAAAACAAGAGAAGTCCAGTTGTCTTTTGCTTAAGCACCTAGATCAAAATAAAAACAAAAAGCAACACAAAATAAAAATATAATTGACACTTCACACAAAATCTAAATGCCATTATGTTTTAAAAAGCAACTGAAAAATAAATGTATATACAAGCCTGGAATCATAGTCTGGATGAATATAACATGTTTTAAGGGGATTGTTGGGCATCACATTGTTACTATTTGGTGCACTACTATAAATACAAATTGGATGAAACAATAATGTTTGAATATTGTCCCAACTGGCTTAGATAAATAGGTACTTCAATAATATTTATACAGTAAGTAAATGAATTTGATAAAATTTATTTAAAAAAATATATCAGAACTGGAACAACACAGGGTTGGATTGGTGCACTGGTATATGACTGCCTCATGGTTAATTCATAGCATGGAATTAATTATAATGGACAAGTTGACAGTTTATTAATAACAATAATAACATCTTGCCTTGCAAATGTAATATGATTTTAAATATTACACATATGTCAGAGAGGTGGTAGAACTAAATGGAGCATTTCGCATATTTCCGAGCTAATTTCTTGTTTGAAATGGTATGCAAACCACACTTACTGCACCTTTCTGGGACACAAAAGGTGTGAACCCACAGTGAATGTGTGCTTTCTTTCTTCATCCTCTCTGTGTGAGAAAGGAACCCAGATGGCTATTTTAAAGTTAATGATTAACACTAATATCTAGTTGTATAAGACACTAAAATAAAAAGAGGGTGTCCAGTCTTTTAGTATTTCCTACTTCAGAAGGGATCAACCTACATTTCTTGCCTGAAGAAAAGTCCCTTTAACACAAAATAAAAGAAAATAACTAAAATAAACTGAAAGCTATTTAAAACTAGGCTAAAATTAATTTTATATTTTCTTTTAATTTTATTTATTTTTGCCTAGATTTGTTGTTTTTCTTCTCCGTTTTAAAATCTATCTGTACCACGTGCTGTTTGATTGGCTCTGACCTTGTGTCACATGACTGAAGAATCCAGGAAGTGTTTTGCTCCCTCAAAGCGGAAGCGAATAATTTGGTGTACCTGAAACTGTTATTGGAGAAAATATTTACAAGGGGTAAGACTCGCATAATTAAGTATTGGGTGTGTGGACTCGGTGTTGTCTTTCTTTCTAAAAACTGGACTGTACGGTTTTTATTAGTGCCTGAGGATATTTCAGTTTAGCTCTGCTAACTCACCTTATCGAGCTTTAGCCTCGGAGCTAATTTTCTGCTGTTGATTCAGTTCGCTCACACGGTTAAAGTTTATCAAAATACGTTAGGGACGTTTTGCAGTCGATTTGTTTGGAGTTTTTTGATTAATTTGAGATAAAATAGAACATTTTGTTTATTAGAGTGCGGTTAACGGAATAAAGATCACCTTTGAGACGAAAACTAGCTATGTGTGGTTAGTTTCCTCTATTGTATCTACTCTGTGATAGTTTTGGAGTTTGGCGGATATTAGAGCAATGTTTTCAGGCCCATTTCGATATAAGTAGACAGCTGAAGCTGTGATAGTGATGGTGGTGTTGTTTGCAGTTCGTTAACATTTAGCTTTACATAATATCAACGAAAATACTGTGATCAAAGAACAGCAGAACCGACTAGTTGCCTGACCTTTGCTAACGTTTAATTAAAGCTCTTTCTGGGTTACCCTCAATGTATTTTTTTAACTTTTGGTATAAGATTAGCCGACATATTTGCGTTCGATTTGATAGTCTAATTATAATTGCGTTTTGAAAACACAAGATGTTCAGGCCTGTGTACCTTTCCAAATGGCCAAACCTAAATAAAAAGACAAAAAATTTACAAAGTGCTTTGTTTATATTTTAAACTAATTTCCAGACAAATAAATGCAGCAAACCAGCCTAATGACTTCCTTGTTTGACGTCATGAATACATTACATGAGGTTTAAAAAACATCACAAAATAAAAACACCACTTTTTTTTAGGGTAGTTTATTTGCTACAAATTAAAGTTTAGTAGATTGTAATTTATTGCAATTGGTCAATCTGGAATTCTAACAGTTCTATCATAGCATTTAAACAAAAAATTTGAAACATAAAAATATGATCTAATTGATTTTGTTTTTAGCAGAATAAACAAGAATTTTCCCACTGCAGTTAAAATAGTAGAATATATTTAGTGTATGTATACTAGAATGGTATAGCATTAATTTATTAGTATTTTGATTTTGTTACATGTAGGTTGAAGCAAAAATATAAAATCACTCGCTAGACTTAGTTGTCATTTCAGATGCTTATTATGCACAATATAATACATTTATATAATACCGGAAATATATCCACACTGCATAATTGGTCTTTCTTGTAACCAAAGGTAAAATGTAGTGGCCTTCTTTCAGTCAGGTGATTGGCAATGGCCAGCAACAGGTTGGGGGCCATTGTGCTACTCTGTGCTCCACACAACCAGAGGAATATCCGGTCATTCTGTCGGTCACATCCACCAGCGTCTCATTAAAAGAGCTTTTACCGTAGTATCCGCCTGATAATACGGTAAAAAAATTGAAACAGTTTAACTGTAACTTTTAAAGCCTCAGAATTAGTGCTGTCAATTTTGACTGGAGTAATTTGTAATGACTTTGTTTTATATACTTTAAAACCTGAATAGTTTAGGTTTTTTTTTTTTTTTTTTTTCAGTTGTAACAGTTATGTGGAGCTTTCTTTTACACTGTTTTACTAAAACAGATCTGCATCTGCACTGCCACCAATTAATATAATAGGTTTAATTTTTTTCTATAGTTATTAGCCAGAGACATGGTTCTTTTAGGTTTTAATTCGTTAAATGTGTGACCTTAAATCTATCATTTTCCTATTAACTCCACTGAATTTTGTCTTTTTGTTTTTCTTGTAAAGGACCTGAACTCTTTGCTGTGGCACGATCCATCTGGTGTCCTCTCCAGTAGTGCGATCGCTGCCATTGCTGATCCTCAGACTCGGCACTGGACCTGTAGTTTCTCTGACTACCAATGGCTGGGCGTGGTAATGGACCAAGTAGGCCTAATGGCGCTGCGGCGACAAATAAAATCTGCCAGTTCAAGCTGGTGCTGCTGGGGGAGTCGGCTGTGGGCAAGTCCAGCTTAGTGCTGCGCTTCGTTAAAGGCCAGTTCCATGAATTCCAGGAGAGCACTATTGGAGGTATTAAAAAAAAAAAAAAAGAAGAAGAAAGGGAGATGCAGTTTGAGGGTATTTAAAGAAGAGAAACAAAGTTTTAGCTTTTTATGCACCTAGAAGTAACTGAGTGAAGGATTGCAGTTTTTTGTATTATTACAGTGCCTATGGGACATGGAAGAAAACAAGTTTTACTTTGGTTATTAAAAATATATCAATAATTTATTTTAAGCTAAATAAACCAAAGCATTACAGTCTTGGCCAAAATTTTTGAGAATGTCAAAAATATTTTTCACCAACCTTATTTCTTCATTGTTGTTGGATTTTACTTTCAGTTGTTTTTTTGTTTAGTTTTTGTTGTTGTTTTTTGATGTTCTGAGGTTCAATAATACCCATTTTATATGTTTCAAAGCGATTGAGATATGCATTAAAAGGTTCTGAACGGGATTAAGATCTGAGGGTTTTCTTTGTATTTGGCCCAAAATTTCTACTTTTTAGTCACTGACGTACCATATCATGGTTATGGTACGTCATAACCAAATTGCTCCTGGATTGAAGCGCAGAGTTGTTCTTTGAGCAATTTTTGATCTTATTCTTTATTTCTGTCAGTGGTTGAGCCAAAATTTGTTAATGAACTCAGTCCCTTGGATGAAAGGCAACCCTACACATGAATTGTCTCAGGGTGCTTCACTCTCAGCATGACATAAGTCTGATGATTTGTATTCTCTAGACAGTCCTTTTTCCAAACTTCCCAAACAGTCTGAACAGGGGTTTCAGCAGAGGACATGGCCAAACTACCCTTCAGACTAATCCTGATGCTTCCTGCAGAATGTCAGTCTATTCTTGATGTTATTAATGGAGAAAATTTCTTTGCTGCCTTTCTTGACACCAGACCAGCATCTCAACGCTTTGGCCTCCCTGTGTGGAGGTTTCTGGTTTCTGCTGTTCCTGACCAAGCTCATTCTCAAAACTTTTGCCATGACTATATTTTTAATGGTTAGATACAAATGGCCAGCTTTAGTATATATAATGCTATGTGATGAGATTGTCTAGGGGGAATTTAGTTAACATAGTCAGTCTGGTCTTCCATCTGTACCTCAAGTATGAACAATAAAATGGAAGTTTATTCATCAGAACCTATTGATACTCTTTGCTCTTCAGCTGCATTCCTCACTCAGACAGTCTGTCTGGACGACACCACTGTGAAGTTTGAGATCTGGGACACAGCAGGTCAGGAGCGTTACCACAGCCTCGCCCCAATGTACTACAGAGGCGCTCAGGCAGCCATCGTGGTTTATGACATCACCAACACAGTGGGTATCAGCTGCAGGATTATAAAGTTATAATAAATGCAGATGACTTTAGCTAGTGTTCTTCTTTTAGTTGTTTTATTGACATTGCAAATGTGTTTTTGAATGTATTGCAATCCAATTAAAAGGATATGTTAGGTTAAGTTAAAAGATGGAAAGTTTTGCTTTGATTTGCAAGATATTCTGTTGGTACCACCTGTTATTAATCTGTTAACCTGTTATAATGTGTGTTCTGGCTTCCTGAGTTCTTGCTGTGTGATCAAAATGCTTCACTATGCTTAAAAATATCTTGAAACTTAAATACCACAGTTAAGAATAGTGCTAATCTATTCAATTGGTTTACTAGGACACATTTGCACGTGCAAAAAACTGGGTGAAGGAGCTTCAAAGGCAAGCCAGTCCCAACATAGTGATAGCTCTGGCAGGCAACAAAGCAGACATCGCTGACAAGAGAGCAGTGGAATTTCAGGTAGGAAGATTTAATAATATCATTCATTTCTATTATAAATTCAGTAGAAATATTTCAAATTCATTGTGTTACCTTTATCCTAATGTTGTTTTCAAATCAGTTAAACCTAACTTTTGATGAATAATCTTCCCAGGAGGCGCAAACATATGCTGATGACAATAGCCTGCTGTTCATGGAAACTTCCGCCAAGACTGCGATGAATGTCAATGAAATTTTTATGGCCATTGGTAGGTACTGGGTCATATTTCACACCAACAGATATTTTTGGTAGCAGCTCATTAACACAACAGAAACTGCGTAGGTAGATTGAGTGTAGTGAAAAGAAAATGGTGGTGGTGATAACTATGAAGTCTATTCTTTAGGAGTGATTGACATTGGTTTGCAATCATATATCATACAGTTTAAATTTGAAATACATAGTATAGAACAATTTTTTGCTCACTATCTGACGTTAAATCTTGCTGAAATCTGGCTTTAGGCCAGCTAAGATAACTAAAATTGTTTCCTAAATGTCAAAATAATAAGAGAGAGAACTGTTATCTTTAGATTCAAAAGTATACATACACCAAACTACCATGTTATTAAACAGTTTGGGAAAGCACACATTATGTTGTTGGTTTGTAAGCCTGTGATAGGTTAATTCACAACATTTGAGATAATTGGAGGCACAGCTGTGGATGTATTTTAAGGCACATCTCAAACACTAATAAAAATGTCTCATGACCTGAGCCAGGAAGTTAAAGCTTGAGCACAAATAGGTGTCCATAAGAATACTGCCAAATTAGTAAGAAAGTGGCTTAAGGAGTATTACAAGTTACTGTGAATTGATTGTCGATTAACTCAAGTCATACAGTTTTTAAAAAGCAATTCTACAAAATACTAAGGAAAAGTATGTAAACTATTGAATTTAAAGAAAGCTTAAGAAAAATCTATAAAAAAAAAGTCTCTCACATTCTTCTGTCAGTTTTCAAATTTATTTAATGTAGATAATCATAACTGACCTAAAGAAATTGTGGGTTATGTTTAGATCACAGTGCAGACACACATTAAGTTTATATTTGATGTGACCAATGGAGCTCTAATAGGATTCAAAGGCCTATTTTGGTTTGAAATATTAGCTCAGGTATGTTAACAACTGAAAGTATTTCTAGCCATTTATTTTACTAGGAAGTCCCTGTTTCCCAACCCTGGTCCTCAGGGCACACATCCCTGCATGTTTTAGATGTTTCCATGCTTTAACACACATGATCCAGATGATTGCAGTTCAGCAAAAGCCTGTTAATCAGCCATCAATTTAAATCAGGTGTGCTGAAGCAGGGGAACATCTAACACATGCAGGGCAACGCGCCTTGAGGACCAGAGTTGAAAAACACAGCAGTGAACAGAGGAAAACAGCAGAGAATTAAAATTTTGTTAAATAAAAAATCCGCTTAAAAGCAAAACTTGATAAATCATTACGAGAATAGAGCATACAATTAAGACTTGATAAAATCATTTAAGAGTGGTTTAACAATAGCAATTACTCTCCACAATTAAATCCAAATAAGAATGCAGCCCCCAAATAACACGTTTGTCCCTTTTTTCCAAATCAACATGCTTGAGAAATAGGAACACAACACTTTTTCTTGCATGAGTAAAGCAGTTGCAACTAAGTGAAAATGGGTTTAAATGAGAAAGACAATGATACTGCAGCATGACTCCGTAAGCTTGCCAAAAAAGTTGCCAGTCTGTTTCAAGTTTCATATCATTAGTTAAATCTTAGCTTCTGTTACTGGAATATTTATCACAGTGCCTTGCAAGAGTATTCCCATCCCTTGAGCTTTTTCACATATTGCCACTGTATAGCCACAAATGTAAATCAGTCTTTAAATGAAGAGTACATAATTAAAGTAAATGGAAATACTTGGTTACCTGGTTTTCAAATGTTATTACAAAAGAAATCAGCAGTGTATAAAATGTTACAAAACAATATATCAAGCTTTGAAAATATCACTGAGCACAGTTCAGTTCGTAATCTGAAAATGGAAAGGGTATAGCACAACCTCCCACCTAAACTGACATGTTTGGCAAGGAGAGATTTAATCAGCGAAGCACCCAAGAGGCCATGCTAACTCTGGAGGAGCAGAGATCCACAGCTCAGATGGGAGGACCTGAATCAGAATCATCTTTATTGTCACTGTTGCAATAACAATGAAAGAAAAGTTTGGCATTTCTCAATGGCAACATAATAAGTTACAATAAGAAAAAGAATATCAAAGACACAAAATCAAAAAGTACATAAATACATATAAAATACAACTGAAAAGTTACTAGAAATTTAAATTTAAAGTGCAGTCTGCTACGTTCAGGACCAGAGCTTTGTGGTGCTCCCTACGGCTTGTGGGTAAAAACTGTTGCTTAGCCTGGTAGTTTTTGTCCTGAGTGATCTATAGTGTCTTCCAGATAGGAGGGAGAAAAAGGAGAGTCCAGGGTGCAAGGGGTCATTTATGATCCTATTGGCTTTCTGCTGAAGTCTGTTTGTGTAAATGTTGACAGGACAACTAGAAGTCCTTTTTAAAGTTTGCCACAAACACTGAAATTGCACAGAAAACATGTGGAAAAAGGTGCTCAGATGAGAGCAAATTTGATCTAATTTTTACCTTTATGAATGAATTAATGTTTTGATTGCATGAAATCAATAATAATAATAATGAAAGTAGAAATTTTATCTTAAAACTGTTGAAATGGAGAAGGAGAAAGCTTAAGCTTTTTATTCCACTCACCTCTCCTCTATCTGTCATAATCTTCAGTTGACTTCCTGTTTTCTCTGTTTTCCCCTAGCTTACACATTTATTTACAGCAGTTTCATTATTACCAGTTTTGAAGTGTGCATACCATAAATAACACTACGATTTCACATCTATACTTACGTATTCTCACATATGAAGTCATTTACATCTGCACACAAATAGAAATGAATATATACATGTACGGTTTAGGTCAGAGTTCTTTATACCCCTGGCAGATTTGCAGATTTAGATTTAAAATTATTTTCATTTAATCAAGAGGTTTGATTCTGAAAGTAAACAGGTATGTATTTTTCTAAAGATAATAAAACAGTGTAGAAGAAGGATACATTTTGAAAAAAGTCAAAGGTCTCCTTCCTGTAACCCTAATTTTCAGTAATTTTCAGCTTCCTCCACAGGAATATATATATATATATATATATATATATATATATATATATATATATATATATATATATATATAAACAAACCCACACAAGTTTTGCTTTAGCACTCAGTTTAAGCTCTTTTTTTTTTTTTTTTTTTTATCCCAGTACCTTGTGAAACCATATCATTATAACACTTTTTAAAACTGGGTCAAATGTAAACATTTTCAAGATCTGTTCAGAACGCTATGTGGAGAAAATCTGGTTCAGATCACCAAGAAACACATCATCCTCTTGGTCACAAATGATGGTGGCAGCATTGTGTTTTCAGATGCTATCAGGGTTGCTCTAAATAAGTTGAGAACCTTTATCTTATTGGAAAGTTGTGATACTGCTTGAAAATGCGGGTTCACAGACACACTCCATCCAGTCAGACTGAGCTGAAGCTATTTTTTAGAAAGAAGTCAGGTATAGATCTACCCAACAAGACCTGCAGCTGTAACTTCTGGTATACCTGATATACCGCTCATTGCCAACATTTTGTTGCTGAAAATTTAATTTGTTTAAATTTCTGTATTTCTGTAGCAAAGAAGCTTCCAAAGAACGAGCCTCAGGGCGGAGCAGGACAAGGGGGGCGGACAAGAACCGGAGTGGATCTACAAGAGGCGACCCCAGCAGGCCGCAGCAGTGGGTGCTGCGGCGGTCATTAGCAAGTGCAAAACGATGAACTTAGAACACGAGCCGTGAACTTCATTTTAAGGACAACATGTAGCTAAAACGCAGGCAGGCAGGGGAGGGCAGAGCCTCTTGCTTCTCCTGTACTTAATCTGATATTACAGATGTGATTATCTGGATCCTCTTTGATTAAAAGAACTTTAACAAGAATCATAAGCTAGAGGGAACTCCCAGCATCCTCCAGTACTTCTTTACTGTCTTTCCACTGTTTGTCTAAAGCCCTGTTCATCTTCCGTCTCTCTTAAATCAGCTCTTTGACTTCTTTCAAAGCGTGAAAGTGCATATATATATATATATATATATATATATATATATATATATATATATATATATATATATATATATATATATATATATATATATATATGCACGTACACACATGTGGTCTGTGTCTGCCATTTTCTTAATTGCTGATCTTTATTTAGTCAACAAGTATGCAATATTGTTAATGCTAAAATTGCAAGCAGCAGAGCGATGAAGCTTTTTGTCTTATTACAATGAAATTCACATTATTACACACCTGTTTGCACCTGGGACTAACTCCGTAGTTACTAATGTGTATAGTGAGATCTTTGTGTGCATCTACACATACTACAAAGATTACTAAGATCTAAACATGTAAAGAACGTCGTTGTCTCCAATGTCTTCAAGGGAAAATGTCACAAATGAATCAGTTTTGTGATTGGAACTTACTGACTTTTGCACAAATGTTGCTGAAAAACACAGTGAGGTCCATCTACACTGGAAGTCTGACCAACAGTTAAAGTCCGGATAATCTGACAAGCATGCAAATGCATGCATCTCCCATATCTATATATATCTCTAAGGATCACAGAGACTGACCGGATTTTCATGCCCAGCTAGAAATGTAAATGTTATTTCTGAGAATGACTCAGATGAGACGTATAGTTTTAGAAATGCTCACAGATTTTTTTTGAAGAGTGTTATGATTTGGTGGTTCACTCATCTAGAAAAAAAAAAAAAAAAAAGCTTCTGAAATGTGGGAAAAATTATATAGTTGCTTTCGGTTGTTGTGTCCTGATAACTAACACCAAGTTAGTCGTTTTTTTAAAAAAGAAATATGAAATAACTTGTAAATCAAAAAAATAAATAACATTCAAGATTTCTTCTGTTTTGGTTTCATCTATATTTTGGGATTTAAATGCATTCAGGTTTTTGAACTTTTGGATGAAAGTCAAATGTTTGTTTAAAACAAAATTAGAATATAATCTAGAGATTACTTTATTTCAATATTACAATTGAAGAACTGAAACTTGTATAGATTCATAACACACAGAGGGGTGAATTTCAGGCATTTATTTCTGGCTTACAGTCAATGACAAATGCAAAATTCCCTTTCTGAGAACATTTGAGTATAATCTAAGAGTAATTAAAAAAAGACAGGTATCAGTACTGTGTCTGCTTCTTTTGAATGCGTTATTGCGTCAATGCAGCATGGCATGGCAGCGATCAGTGTATGGCCCTGCTTAGGTGTTAAGAAAGCCATCGTTTGCTCGGGTGTCTCTTCTTTCTCTTGACAATACCCGATAGATTTTCTGTGGGGTTTAGGTTGGGGCTAATATGTTGGCCAATCAAGCACAGTGATACTATGGTCATTAAAGCAGGTTTCAGCAATGTGGGCAGGTGCCAAATCCTCCTGGAAAATGATGAGCATCTCCCTAAAGCTTGTCAAGCAGAGAGAAGTGCAAAACAAATTTCAGGTTTTGTGACTTTTTCAGGTTTTGTGCTCCTGGTAAGGCACGAGAACATAGGGTAGGGTTGTCCAAGTCCAGTCCTTAAGAGATACCAACATGCAACTTTTAGATGCACCCCTTCTCCAGCATACCTGAATCAAATGAATGACTCCTTATCAGGACTCTGCAGAGCTGAATGATTGCTGGTGAGGGGATTCGGCCATTTGATTCATGTGTGTTGGAGAAATTATGCATCTAAAAGTTGCAGTAACAGCTGTCTGGGAATGGACTTGGGCACCTCTGCCATAGAAAGAAAGGGGGTCAGACAGTAAAAACTTGTATCGAGGGCAAAACCAGCAGATAAGATGGCTTCCCAAATCATCACCAACTGTGAAAACTGTAGATTTTGGCCTCTACACTCTTTATCACTCTGGGACTTTGATTTCCAAATGAAATATAAAATTTGCTGACATCTGAAAAGAAGGATTTGGACCGCTGAACAACAGTCTAATTTGTTCCCTCCTTAGCCCAGGTAAGATGCTTTCTATGTTGTCTCTGGTTCAGGTTTAGCTTAACACAAGGAATGCAACAGTTGTAGCCCAGTTCCTGTGTATATCTGTGTAATGGCTCTTGAACCACTAACTCCAGCTGCAGTCTTCACCTCATGAATAGCTTGAATAGGACTTTGCTTAAATTGCTCCCACATTTTTCATTACACTCAATTTTTCATTTCTACGCTTGGATCCAGCACTGTTAACAGCTAGCTTCTCCAGCAATGACCTTTTGCAGCTCACCTTGCTTGTGGATAATGTCAATATTCTACCCTGTGGTTCTGTAGGCCCTAAAATGGACAATTTACGGTCCGATGTGATCAGCTTCTGAGAAATTGGATTTTGGACTTTCATAGCGATAGGTCACAATCATCAGAATTAAATGCTTGAATTATGCATCTCTGTGTGTCTGTCAATTTTAGGGAAAAATGAATTTGTTCAGTTTTATTGATATCCCAAAGAGAAATTGATTTGCAGCAGTGGCGGTCACCATTTCTCAACACTAGATGGTAGCAAAACACTTAAATCACCAAACAAGGAAAATCTCTGGCTAGAACAAAACTCTTAAGAGAGAAGAGGGTCTTTACAGGTTGTTGGTTTATATAAACACAGCAAATTAAATATGTGTTGGATAAAAGAAATGAAAGAACCAAAGTGAGAACCCTTTTAATAGTAAAGGCATGTTTGGTTGTTACATGATGGGATTGACACACTGTCCATGTTTGCATTTGTATGCAGGCTTGTTCATTCTGATCTGATCATATGCTAATCAGCTATTCTGGACAGAATACTGTTGCAGCTTATTTTGTTCACCTTATTCTTTTGCTACTGGAGCAGTTTAGTGTGCTGATTTGTGTCTTTTTGGAGAAGCAGAGCAGTTTAAATTATACTCAGTGGGTCATAGAGTTCTTATCTGAAATAAAAAAAAATGGAACTAATATAAGTTGTCGAAGAAAACTGGGCTAAAGTGTTTCACGCATGTGAAACATTATCATGATATGATTTTAAAAATGCAATAAATCACATTTAGAACTATATTTGTATTGTGGCTTATAAATCTATTGAGTTAGATTCAGCACAGTTGACGATGCTGACGACATAAGAGCATATAGTTGTAGTTTTAAAGTGTGGTATAGAAAGGGGAGACTAGAAATTGTTTGAAGGAAGCTAGTTTTATTCTTTTGGGAGTGACACATAGAAACAAAAAGTTACAGCATATTGTCAAGGGCTATTATATACTTCTGCATATTTAGCATGGTTTGAGAGAGTCATGATCAGTAAAAAAAAAACAAAAAACAGTGCATTAAGGAGAACAAAAAACACATGCATAAATCAATCAGTTTTGAAGCTCATTAAAGCTTATTCATTCTTAAATGTATATTGTTATTGGCCATGTTAATGGCTTACCCCTTAACCTTCTTGTTGTTGAATAGCGTGCATTCTATGCACTTTAAAACCCAGTCTCAAAAATAGTGGGTTAAAATCATAGATTATGTTTGCATTCCACCACAAATATGAAGGACATTTACAGAAAATGCTTCTACTTTTCTTTTTCACTCCTCTTTGAATGTCTTCCACTCCCTCCAGGATTTATCTTCAAATCCAGGATCATTTAGGTCAAAAATTTGGATAACTTTAAAATCATGGAACCTTAAATTTTGCAGGGGCTGAAAAGTTGCTTCTAACATAATAAATCAGCATATTTTTGGCACATAAGTACTGAAAAACACACAGAAAAATCAGAAATTCTGTTTACCTTTTGGTTTTGGTGTCCAGCCTAAAGATTACTGGTGACTCCATCTGGCCATGCCTAACAAAACCTTATGGAAGCCCCCTTGGAACTCACCCTCCCCCCACAGTCATCTCCAAACAAATGAAGCGTTAAAAAGGAAATTTAGAAAAATTTCCATTAGAAAAAAATAAACTTCCTGGTAAGCTTTAAAGATACTTAAAGTTTTTCACTACATGTTTTAAAGCTCTTTTTTTTTTTTTTTTTTTTTTTTTTTTTTTTTTTTTTTTTTTTTTTTTTTTTAGCTTTAATTGTAGTTTGATTCAACAATATGTCTCAAAACAAATTTTCAGGCCTTATTTAGAAACATAAATATGAACATAAATGCATAGATATAGCTATCAAACATTTTTGTTGCAAAATTAATATTTGCTACATCAGTTCAAATTTAGCCATCCAGCTGTGGAATTTAAACAAGAAGTCTAAATGGATAGGAAACAAAGTCACTGACATTTCTCATCTTAATTCTAGTCTTTTCAAAAAAAAAAAAAAAAAAAAAAAAAAAAATCCAGCAGGACAATGGTCTGGTTAAACTGGTTAAAAATCCTCCCATGGGGCTGATTGAAAACAGTTATGTAAAGAAGACTGGGCCTAAATTATAAGAGATTACACTGAAATGACCTGAACCGATCAGCAAAGATGTTGACTGGTTTAAATTTATGCTACATAATTACACCTAATTAAAATGGAAATCTCCAAATACAACAAATAAATAATTTTTACTCTTGCAGTCTATAATTTCTTAACTTGTTTCTGTGGTTTTGATTCCAGTAACAACAATACTTTAAATTCATCATAGACAGTTTAATACACACACACATTGAATTTCACACACACTGCCTCAGAGATATGGCGCCATTTCTGCCCAAAGAAAACTGACTGCTCTGCTCACAGTAAATGATTTCTCATTTGTTGGGCTGTCAGTCAAGATGTGTTCTGTCAAAAAAGAAGCTCATTTCATGCTTGGCCTCTGTGAATTATAATGGGCTGAGAGCCTGACTGAAATCAACTGTGTTTAGGGGAGCATCTTAGCAGAATAATGAAAAAGTGGCCTGAAAATAAACGTGTTTTTCTGTCGTTCGAGGGTGTTTCTCCAGTGTTCCAGCAAAACAGGAAATGAGGTCATGGTTACAAGAATTTTCTGATTAGCTTTTGGGTCTGTAAGTATATGCTAATAAACGTCTACATTTTTTTCTAAATTTAAAAAAATGTATACAGAAAATATAGAATTTAATGTATTTCTACTATCTTCCTGGACAGAAAGAAATGTCATTAAATACCAAGGACACAGGGACACCCTATCTGGATTGTGTTTAGCAGGGCAGTCTGAGATTTCTGCAGATAGCGATCGTACGTGAGATGTGGTACAATAATTGTCTCTTATCTAAAATGAAACATCTGCCACCAGCTTGGGGCTTAGAGAAGAAGAGAACTGAATGCTATAACAGAAGCCGTTGTTGAAAGTGAAGCAATTTTTTTCTTTAAATACCATTCTTTTTAAAGAAATAAGCTCAACAAATGATTTTTAGAATTTATTACATTTATATTATAACGTCTACTGGAGATAGGCACCAACCCATGATTGTATATGGATATGCAGGTATACACAGTGAATGGATGGATATTTATATTCTCAATTCATAATATCAAATGTTTTGTAAGCTATTATTGCATTTTATTTGATACTGACACACCACATTTGACCTTTCACCTTCAACATTTTTTATTTATTCTTCACACCTGCACAAACAGAGTGCATTTAATTATTCAGCTGTTTGTTAATGGTCTGGTTTTTAGATGGGGGTTTTGTTTTGTTTTTTTGTGTGTTGTTTTCTTGGTGCTGAGAGTAACCAAACAAAATTTTGTTACGTGTGAACACACAATAATGAAAGATTCTTGAATGTTGAATTGTTTTTCTTCATGTCCTTTCAAAAATGTATTTTCTGGACATTTAGGTCTCGCTAAAATAACTTCTTCCTCATCCCAGGTTTCAAAAATATGTATCTTTTTATGACCTATGCAAGTGCTATGCTCCAAATGAGTTTTTCCTGAATGTCTGTCAGATTGTCTGAAAGTTTCTTCAGCATAATTCTTTGTTGCTAATTTAGAAATGTAGAAAGCTTTGAAATGATTCATGATTAGTCATACCTTTCAATATTGATAGTGATGTTAAACAATAAGTGTGAACTTGTTTTTTGTTTTTTTTTCTATAGACTGACTACAAGAAACGATTATTTATATTTTTGGTCTCTCTCTAGTCTAAAGTCATTGTTTTGGAAAACATAAGAGTCCGATTTATAACATAAGAGTCCGATTGCTCTCCAGCAAGGTACATTGCTTACGATACCCCAAGTCTTCCATTGATTGGTCGAACAGTCCCTTGTGATGAAAATGTTTTTGTTATAGGTGTTTCTGTTTTTGTGGAAAGCTGTGAAAGATTTAAATCTTGTGTGTTTAGCATGTGTGAAAGATTTAAAGATTTAAATCTTGTGTGTTTAGCATCACTTCTTAACTTTCCTTAGGCATGGTTCTCTCCGTAATCAACCTGGTTCCAAGTCCAAAGTGAAGAACCGCCAAGATACACAATGATCTGGGCCAGAACCAACAGCTACAAGTCTAGGAGTGACCTTCCTACCAAAACAATCGCTGTTTGTGATGTGATTTTCCCATCAGCCAAGCTGAGACATGGGATTGTGGAAGCAGTATTAGTCCAGTCAGTTCCATGAGTGAGACAACAACCCAGTGTTGGACCAGATGAGGTACTCTTTTCTCGTTCAGTCATGGTGGTTCTTGTGTCAAAAACTGCCAGATCAAAAGCTAGCTCATCCCCTGTCATAAGACTTAGTAAAATTAGAGCAGAATTGTTGTTTGTCTTTATTTTTTCAGTGACTTTATAAGAGAGAAGATCTTACCGTGGTTGATAATAAATTTAAATTCTTGATTACATGGATTACTATTTTCAATACTTTTCTTAAAAACCTAAGAAGTGGAATTATCCTTGACTGATCCTAAATAAATCTTGTCTTTTCATATTAGTGTTAATACATATTATATATACGCTGATATTTTAATGTGTGATAAAGATTACTCAGTGCAGATATCAAGAATTCATCCTTCAGGGGTTTTTTGATAGATTGTGAGCCTGATTTTTGATAGATTGAGACTATCTGGTTACGCTACAGCACTTCGTCCTCAATGAATCTCAGCCATCGTGTCGAGTGCCATTCCATTCCTGAAACAGATTCAAGTGGACTTCAGTGACATTGACCGCTGAAGGACAGAATGTACAAGGATGTATACTTTTACCCAGGACACATCATGATCTAATTTTCATCACTTGCCTTTCTGAGAGCCTCTTTCATTGCCAGCTTGGCATCCTGAGCCTGACCAAGAGGGATGATCTCTCCTACATCCAAAAATGTTTATGAAAACTGAGCAGAGTGCTTAAAAAAACAGACTGAAGTGACCTGAGATGAGCTAATAGACACACTATGCATACATCTTAATGGCTTTCTGTGTTTTACAATAAAACACAGGTGTTTTATTTGATCCATAGTTTTTGCGTTGCTTAAATACATTTCTTCAGGTGAATAATAGACATTTATCCGGCAAGTGGTAATCTTGAAGAGTTAATGATACATTCGGTTCAAAAGTTTTATTATGCTTTAAAAGGAAACAAAGCTGTTGCATTTCCTTAATAATCATTTATTTACAAATATAATTTGACAAATTGTTTATTCTCAGGTTTTGAAAAAACAGATATTTAGATACAATAAAATAAAAGACATAAAACCTACTCTTTCATAATGCTCATAAATTAAATTAGACTATACCTATCTTGTTTTAGGTTAGTCAGGATTACACAAATTGTTTCTGTTTGCTAAAATAATAGATATTTTCCACATATATTTGCTTAGTATTTAGTAGAATTGCCTTTGAAGTGTATGATTCGGTCAAGTGTTTTAAGTATTGTTCCAGAAGTTTGCTAGAATTTTGGCCCATTCCTCCTAAACTGGTGTAACTGAATCTGATTTTAAAGGCTCCCTTGTTCACCTTTTCATCTCCACCCACAAATCTTCAGTTTGTATGAGGTCAGGGCATTATGATAGCCACTTCAAAACATTGTTTTTGTTGTCCTTAAGCCACTTTGTAACTAATTTAGAGGAATTATTAAGATCATTGTCCATTTGGATGACTACTTGTACCCAAGATTTAACTTTCTGGCCTATGTGTTGAGATGTTGCATCAATATTTCCACATATTGTTGTTTCCTTGTGATGCTGTCTGTTTTGTGAAGTGCTCCATTCTCTCCTGATGCCACTGCCACCGTGCTTCACTGCTATCTAGGAGGCTGTTCTCAGGCTTGCAAGCATTTTTTTTCTTTAAATCTAATCATTATGGTCAAACACTTTAATTTTACTTTCATAAGGCCACAAGACATGTCTGCAAAAATTGAGGTCTTTGTCCCTGTCTAAGCAGACACAGCCCTACATAAAAAGTGGGGCCAGGTTGTAATTGTAATGGCCCACTAAACCTAATGACCTTTTCCGCCGCCTTTGGTCACAAACTGATGGCCAGAAATTGTTCATCAGGATTTCCTGGTAAAGAGCACATTTCATGTTTCCATCAATTCCACTAAAAGCAGCAAAGGAACTCCGGATCGTCATTTACGAGAATGGCATTTCTATTGTTTTGGATAAGCATTAGTTTTGGCCTTGGAACCCTCCCATGGATGCAGTTTCGGATCAGTCTCTTTTTTTTTTTTTTTTTTTTGTTGAATCATGAACTTTGACCTTACCTGAGGCAAGCGAGGCATGCAGGCTTTGAGTTTTTTTGTGACCTCCTGGATAAACCGTCGATGGGCTCTTGTTCTTTTGTTAGTACTTCTCCCAGTGCTATCTAGAAACAACCAATCAGAGCCAGAAGTCTTCGCGCTGTCAGTCACCATGCGTGTGGCACTGTTTATCCCCTCCCCCAGCCTCCCTCCCCTCCTTCCTCTCAGCTCGCAGAGGCTAGGCTTGTTAGCATGGCCACCGATGACGACGGAGAAACGGTTTTCCTGGAACGGTAAGTTGTTTCTTCAGCATTAGCACATTTAGCACCTGGTACATGAGATTGATTGACAGCACTAAGACCTTCCTCCTGGCTCTGATTGGTTGGTTTCGGTCGGGAGCGGTGCATTTCTTCAAATGGCAAAAGAGGCTCAGGGAGGAGGTGGAGGAGATCCATCTTTTCGCAGATTATCTGTCTCATAACATACTGTCACAACTTGGGGACAGTTTTAACACATATGAAAAAACATATTTTTGTAAAACTTACATACTGCAGCTTTAAAATTAATTTAATGATCTGAAACAAAGTGAGACAAAAAAAAGTAAATGCAGAGGAAATGTGAAGGAGCAAATGCATTTTACGGCACAGCTGAAATTTGAACTGGACACCTTGTTGCTGAAAAATTACAATGCAAACCACATTAACACCTTAGATATAATTTTATTTATTATATGATTATGTCAGTATCAAACTAAAAAATACCTGCTGCTCAAAGTGAACACACACACCTAACCAATGTCAGACTGTCATGCATTTTCTTTCCTTCACAAACCTAATTGCATCAAATAAAAAAAAAAAAAAACAATTTGTCTGCTTGAAAGCTTGATTGATGGTTTCATTTTTAGGTAAAATATTGTCAGAAAGGAACCTCAGTTCAGATTGTATGTCCTTTTCATTTCCTGACATTTGTCATATTGAAAGGATTAATATTTCTAACGGGGCCTAAATTTTTAGATGACCTTTAGACAACAGGTATAATTAAATCAGTCACATTCTGAAGACAATAAATGACACAATTTAGGAAAGAAAAAAAAACTACTACAAATGACTGAGTCAGATGGGGGATATTGTAGTCAAGCTCAAATACTCTTCAACGCTGGGGGTTGCTCTGTTCCAGGCTGTGAAGTGCAGCCATTACGTGGCAGCAGCTTCCACTGTGGTGCCATTCCTACTCCATCTTTTTAAAATGAACTGCTGGCATGCTGAAAGTGTCGTCTCAATCAAACGTTAAAGTTGAAAGGCAAAAAAAGAGTTCATAAAAAAAGACATAAAAAAACCCACTTACACTCACATTGCCATGGTGACCGGGTTGAGCCAAAACACGCTGCTCCGCGTCATGGACAATTTCTTGATGATTTGAGCGCAGCAGAATAAAAATGTTCTTTAATGAAAGCACTCAAGATGATGATGGAGCCGAGGGCTGCTATTAAGTCTGATGGAGGGAGCATGATGACTGGCCTACACACATTTTATTCTAACCTTAACAGCAGGAGGCTGATTCTTCTTCACTGGGGGTGCCCAGTGCTTGCATCTGTTTGGTTTTCTTTTGTCTCTGCACCCAGAAGCAAAGACATGAGTACAAACACATGAGCTCCTTTATTTTTAGGGCAGATGCCTTATGGTGAGGTCAAGCAGGGCATCAGAGGACTTCAACGCGAAGGACATAGCTCGAACTCCAAGTATGTTTCCACCATTCATGCATCACTATCTGGTTGACAGCTGAATTAAACACACGCATAGCGAGCTGGCCGCAGTGCACGCAGGCATGTCCCGGTGTCACTGTACTCCCTGAGTCATCTGCAGGCATCTGCTTTTGAACGCAGCCCAACAATGTTAATGAGTGGCTATGACAGGGCTGGGATTGAGAAATGATGCCTAATGATAAGACCTTATACAACATAAATACGACCTAGAGGTGGGGGGATTTGACATGTCACAGTAAGACAACATTGTCCAATGACTCCTCAAGCTGTTTATTGTCGGCTGAAAGGCCATTAAACTGGAGCAGGCTTTTTGTAGGACTGTTTATAGGTTTACATTAGCATTGTTTTTAAGCTTTAAAAGTCTTTCACTAAGTCTACTACAAGGCAATTTGTTTAGACTTGTTTGAATAAACAATTAAGGTAAAGGGGTTAGGGGTATATCTCTAGCTTTTACATAGACTGACCTTTTTGCACATTCTTCTTTCAACAGTAGCTCAAGGTTCATTGAATTTAGGACTGGGATTTATTGGACCATTCTAACACATGTCTATTGTTGTTTTCCTGCTGGAAGGTGAACCTTTGCCCCAGTTTCCAGTCTTTTGCAACTTCTAACACTTTTTCTTCCAGGACTCCCCTTTATTTAGCTCCATCTTCCCATCAACTCTTATCTGGTTTCACACTATAGCATGTCCACAGCATGACAATACCTCCAAAAGTATGTCACCTGAAATGAATTCTGACTTTAATCTCAGAATCAGAATTCTTACTTTTTATCAGCATTCTGAAGGAAAAAGTCAGAATCCTTTTTTTTCAGTGGCTCTAATCATCTTCCATATCATTGTCATTTGCAAGTCAGCCATATTATTTGTTCTTACACTGTATACAATACAGGTGTTCACTTTTCCAGTGGGACTGTGCATGACTGTTAGTATGAGAAAACTTTCAGGTGCAATTGACAAAGAACTTTAAAAACAAACAAAAAAAAAAAAAAAAAAAAAAAAAAAAAAAAAAAAAAAAAAAAAAAAAAAAAAAAAAAAAAAACATCTGTGTTGACCTTGAAGTAGTGGCACCCTAGGTAAAGAGCCATTTTTCCCTCATCAGAAACTGCCACTGGTTCACAACTCACAGTTTTACCCATTTTGTTTAGCTGGTGTGGATATAAAGCTCAGCTAAGCTTTTAATCTTAATACTGGTGTATAGAGGTCTGTACTTTTTTAATTTGTGCTAAAATCGTGATTTTAGAAGCTGCTTGCCTCTGGGTTTGTTGGTTAAAACAATCAGTCACTCCTGTTGTGAAAATGTACAGGAAAAACATGTTTTCATAAGTTTTTCTCCTTAGACGTAACAAATCAAACGCCCTGGGTGTGAGTTGCTGCTTCTTTATTCCTCCCGCTTTGTTTTCTCACCAGCAGGTTTCATTTCATCCTTCTCTGTTGTCCTCTCTCATCCCCGCGCGCTGTGATTCGGTATCTCTGTCGCGCAGGCGGCGACAGTGGCGCAGCGCGCGCTCATTAACCGCGCAGTTTATCTTTTTTCTTGACTGGCTCGCGGGAGCGAACACGCTCTCACGGGGAGCTGAGCTCGCGCTGTAATCTGTGGCAGCTGGAAATGGACAGCGACAGCAGAGGAGCTCTGCAGCCGTCTCACACAGGTAGGAATACACTGTTTTGTTTTTACATTTAGAGGCTGGTCCTGTTTTAACTGCTTTTAGACTCGTTTTTTAAAAAGCTTTCCCTGCGGCTTCTTAAAGTGTCACTCTTTATTTAATGAAAAAGCAGCTTCTATTTGTAGAACTGCCTAATTGTAGTTTTTGTCGAAATAAAAGTTGTGAATATTTGCAGTAAGGTGCAGTAAAGTAATTTGAAGCATCAGAAAAGCAAGAAGGTAAAAAGTGATGTAAGCATCTTGAATGGGAATTTTTTTTCTCTTGCTTATGCTTTTCTACTTTTTTTCCCTTGAAATGATGGTGGTGAATCGGATTTTCATAGTCTTTTCTGTTTTAGAATAAGACGGTGAATATTTTTATACTGCTGGTACTAAAATAGCTGGTCAGTCTCATTCTTGGTAGCTTTATTGAGTGTTTTGCTGATATTTATTAAGAAAGCAACTCTTGTCACTGATGCGTCTATGTGTATGTCGATGGAGGTCAAAGGCATAGCTTGGCTGATAAATAAAGAAACGAAATTATTTAATCGTTGTTCATGTCAAGGTTTTATTTTTGGCTACGTCTGCTGTGTTCCTATATAGATGTTCATTTGTGTCCGACCCACGTGGATTACTAAATGGTGCATGGTATATAGGAATTCATATGTTGTGGGTGAGATATTGAAATGTTTTCGTTGGCTGTATGTCTTTTTCTATACACACATTTGAGACTTTCAAAGAGCAATTAAATAGTATTATAGTTCTCTTCTAGCAAAACTGCATTTCCAATCCCTCTATATTAAGATACAGGATGAGTAAAGGGAAAAATATTCTGGAAAATTTTCAAAAGAATGTGCCAAAATATTTTTTTTCTCCCAAGGTGTTAAAATACATTCATTCACTGGTAACCATTTTCTCTCAAAATAAATCTATGTATTGCAATATAGCATAATATTTAAGGCATTACATGAAAATATCTTTATTCTAAACTGAAACATTTTTGATATGACATTTAAACAGCATAATCCTAACTCAGTATGGGTTATTTTTGTCATTTGTAAATGTTTTTTCTTTGTTATCTATCATATTATATCATTTAATTACATATAAGGTGGCTTTTTTAATGTTAATAATGACTAATAATATTAGCTTTAGATATAAACTCATAAAAAAAAAAATAAAAAAATAAAAAAAAAATATCTATATCTATTTGTCCACTGCTATGAACTGGTCGGTGGTAAATCGCGGACAACAAATCACATGATCCTCAAAATATTTGGCAGATTGCAACCAACTGAATACCTCCTTGCTCCAGTATTCTCCTCCTGTGTTTTCATAGAAATCTTAAGCTTGTGCTTAAAAAGCAAAGCAGGCCAGCTCATTCCAGCGTGTTCTTTCTGTTTTTGTTTTCTACCATTAAACTGCAATATGAAGGTCTGTCCTGCATCGTGTGTAGATTTACAAGTTTCATGCTAAATACAACAAAACCTTTTTTGATTCCTCTCTACTAAGGCCAGAGGTGCATCTAAATCATTTGCAGAAGGTCTGGATTTTTTTAACAAGATTCTGCAAATTTACTAAATTAATAAAAGACAGAAAAGAGAGCATATAGAGGTATTTCTAAATCTGAAGTATCATATTTGCTTCTGGGATTTGTGCTTAGTTTATACGTCCTCATAAAGATCTCTGTGTGTCTCTTTCATTACTGCAAGTGTTGCTGTGGCATGCTGAGCTGCAGCTCAATTCAAGTAAAGTAGACACACTTAAACACCCTGTATTGGACACATCATTGCATTCTGAATCCTCTTTAAATGACCTTGCTCTCCTCAGTCCCTCTTTGTGGCAGCTTCAAACCCAAATGGCCACAAATGACTGTCTCCCACCTGCCAAGCGCTGCCAACGCGATGTTCTTTTCCAACTAGGCTGAAGCAATCATTTCGCTGCAAACAAAAGGTCCTTGATTCATCAAGTCCCGCATCTCCCACTGCCCACTCCCCTGAGGGATGCAGTCATTTTCACTAGCACTCCTCATGTGTGCAGCTGGGAGTTTGTGCTTTTTTTTTAGTAGCCTGTGTGATTCTGTTGGGCTCTTAGTTGCATGTTCTTCTGGACTCAATTCAAAAACAGAGAATGCTGGAAATGTATATTTCTCCCACATATAAACTGCAGGATTATACCTTCATAAATCCAGGATTTAGATCTTTAAGATGTGTAACAAGTACTTAAAGTGCGACAAACCCCCAAATCAGCTCTTTTTTTTTTGCTGATAAACTGTTTAAATAGGTTATTTAGTGTTCTATCTTTATGTTTCTGTGCAAATTTCGACATTTTTGGTTAAATTCATTTAGTTCTGCGTTATGTTGCTCAAAACCATGTCAGTGCTGGCCTCCTTAGCTCGAACGGTGCCTAAGCAGTTGAATTTTGAATTGTACAGCTTGGTACAACTTCATCACAGCCCCATGTTCGGGTATAAAACCATCTTATTCAAATACACGGCCCCACCCAGTAGCAAGTCAGGAGTTGGAATAGTGAGTGTGGCCACGGTGAACCTTGATCGATAGGGTTACTCAGCTTTGCAAATGTGTGATTTATTTGCAATTTGGACACTGAGTGGAGTAGGTCTCCTCTGCTCTGACTACTGGTGGCGGTACACTGCAGGACGGATGACTGCGTCAGACCGACTGCAGTGCTTAGGAAGTGGGACCGACTCACGTGAGTACTTGCTCAGGACAGAGCAGGGTTGGAGCGATGCTGCAGAGCGTTGTCGCCACAAATGTCTCCAACAACACAGATAAAAAGTCACTAGATTTGTCACTAGTGGCTTTTTTGAAAAAAAAAAAAAAAAAAAAAAAAAAAAAAAAAAAATTCACTAGTGGGGTCTGAAAAGTCACTACATATAGTGACAAAGTGAATAAGTTGGCAACAGTGCTTCCTTCATCTTGTCCACAGCCTTGTTTACCTCCTCCACTCATGCCCACACTTAGCTGTGCCCCACAGTGTTTTCTTGGCTCCACCCACTTTAGTGGGCTCATAGCTTTTCAGAAAGTGCAGCAAGCACCAGTGCTTTATGGGAAATACTTGAGGTGAAGGAAAATCTGCTAACCTGGTGAGCAAGAGCTGACTAAAAACATTCACTGCTGGAAGCTGTTTTTACAAAATCTTGGATCACTGCTTACACATGTGTATGACTGTGTATGTGGAGCTAAAATGGGCTGATGATGAATCAGGTACTTAGTAAGTGATGAAGAAAGTGTGACTCATTGTAATAAAATAATAAACATTGTTTTTGGAGAAATACCCAACAATTCCAGTTGTTCCAGCTTCTGAGTTAAAAGTATTTGCTGCTTTTCATTGACGTACTTGATTGAGGACTGAGGGGAAAACCATTCTCAAAGCTTTTTGTGCATGCCACATTTGTGCAAATCTGAAAGAAGACCTGCTCCAAAATCACTGCTACCAAGTAGTTACCACTGATGCAGTGCACTCACATTCCAATTAGGTATTATGCATGCATTTAGGCTAAAGTCTGGCCATATTATGTATATTTATGTTAGTGTAAATGTGGAAAATATACACACAGCCACCACCTTAGCAAAAAAAAAAAAAAAAAAACCAAAAAAAAAAAACCAAAAAACAATTTTTCATTTACTGAGGCAAAATAACTTTTTATCATCAAGACCAAGAAAACACAGGTGTTTCTTTTTTTATTCTGATGATGTGTCACAAGGTTGGTCAGAATATATTTGCATAGACAGAATATTTTTTACAATCTCATCCATTAATAAATTCAGTCAGTGCTTTTTATCCTAGCATTTAATAATCCTTTACAATCTGCAGCTGCATATTAAAACATCCACGTCACTTATAAACTTCGAACCATCATCTACAGCATGATTTCTGCCAGGTGTTCTTAAAGTTTTGTGGAGGGTTTGGATCTTTTGAAGAACTTGAACTCTTTAGCAGGAAATATTTTTTCACAATCTGATCAATTTGTCTTTTGGTAGAAGTAGCAAAACTTAATAATGCAAGAGCATAGAACCATACTGTGGCAGCTGTGAAAAGCCAATATTAACACAAGATCTTTAGCAGCATCAAACCACCTCTTTAATACCTATCTGCTTAATGTTTGTCATAAGGCAAAGTCAATTAACCCAGAAAGTGATTGCCTTACTTTGCATCAGTGACTTTGGTTTTTAACTGCGTCTTTTCTAACTTCCTGCAGCAGCTAGCTGTACTATAGTCCTGACTCTAGCTTCTATGTCAGTAAGAACCACAAGTAAAGCTTAAGTGTCAGCTATTTCACATTTAGTATTGGCTTACTCATTAACTGTGCTCACCTAACATTTTTGCTACCATCTCTCTCTGCTCATGTAAAAGATGTTGTTTGCTACGGTTTAATTTTTTTCAATGTAATATTGTATTAAATTGCTATAGTATGTAGCACCTACTCACTCTGTGTTGTAGTGCCACTGCTTTCCTTTTAATTTATGAAAACTGTTTGACGGGAGATTTGTGAAGGCTATTGGGGTCAAGCCTTTTGAAAAATATATTTTATCAGTTTTTTTTTTTCTTTCTTTCAGCTTGGCAGCTCTTGAAATGAAAAGGCTGTTGGTGTGTTTTATTTTCTTATGTCATATTGCAAGTGAGGTTTGAGTCAGTGTCTGTCTCTGTTTTTGCTTCTGTACAATGGTATGTATTCAAATGTTGTGCATCTACACAGATTAGACATAGCATTATGATCACTGACAGATGAGTTGAATAACACTGGTTATCTGCATCATGATACCAGTTAGTGAGTGGGATATATGACACAGCAAGTGACCATTTTGTCCTTAAAATTGAGATGTTATTAGCAAGAAAAATGGTCAAGCTTATGCTATAGCTAGATGACTGCAGTGCTCAGTATCCATTAAAAGTTCTCCAGGGAAAGATAATAAACCAGGGACAAAGGTCATGGGTTAAGGCTCATTGATGCTTATGTGAAGCAAATTTGATCTGTGTGGTCCAATTCAAAAGATGAGTTAATTCACATCAAATTCCTGAAGAGCTTTTTGCTGGTTTTGAAATAACAGGAAGACTGCTGTCAGAATGCACAGCACATCACAGTTGAGTATGGGGCTGCAAAGCTGCAGCCCTGTCGGGTTGCTGTAATGTTAGAAAAAACAAAGATGTGTGACTTCGTTGGTGTTGGTGGATTTGACTGTTTCTGCTCACTGCTTTTGATGCGACCTTACTTCTTGTTTTTGGGTGGTTTGTTTAATTTTATAGCCTACAGGCTATGAATGTGGGCTGGTTTAAGTGCAATACACTCAAATTTTGGGAACAAATATTAGATTTGGGTAGTTGTATGGACTCCTACTGATCTTCATGCAAGCCGTTGATGTAGATGATGTCAAATGTTAAAAAAAAAAAAAAAAGTTTTGCATAATACTCCCCATTTAAGCCATTTAAAATGTCTGCTACTGCATTTTCAGTGTTGTGGTGTGTTTGAAAATCTGACAGAAAGGCATTGGAATGATTGCTTTTTATCAAGAAGGGGGGTGGAAATATAAGACTCCTAAGTTCATTGTAAAAGTAATCAAGATGTCACCCAGACTAGTCATGATGGACATTGTTTTTAAAAGTCTTTAACTTACAGTACAATGGTGTCTCATAGAAATGAATATGTGATTGCTTCATAATTTCTATACCAACTTCCAATTCCAACCTTTTACAACTATGCCTTAATCCTTTCCATGCTTAGACCAGAGATTTTTAGGAAAATCTGCTCAGGATTTTTTCTGCAGTCACAGTTTACATATGTATTTCACACCAGGACAATTTTCTGCTGGGGAAGGGCTCTCACAGCTTGATATGTTAGGAAGAGATGGGGGAGTGAGCCTCTGTCTACTGCACACAAAGGGCAGGACAGAATTCAGAAAATACTCTGTCGATTTACCTGCTTTTCATTTAAACTATGACACTTATAGTTGGACACACGGTTCCTTGAATGGAAATAACCAGAACATATGCTTTTGACAATTAACGATTCAGTCTGAACCAAGATGTCAATAGCAAAGACAATAAAAGGGCAAATCCTACTAGCAAGCACATAAACATGGCAGTACAGAGCCCTCCAGTAAAACAACTCTGGATATTTTAGTGATGGGTTGGAAAAGAAAATGTCATCAATCAAATGCTGCTGACATCTTTGTTCACACAATCCATGTCTTCAACATCTACTGAACATCACAAGACTCTGATATTTTGTGTAATATTTGAGAAACATCAACTTTAACGTATATTTTCTGTGATATCTAATGATTCGTAAAAGAGCTCCCCCTGAATTGTGCATCATGTGTCTTGCAGTCCTGCAACATGGCAAAAGGGAGGTCACATTCTCAGATTACTTCTATCCCAAACACTGCTGATGAATCTGAGTGACCCGCTTATTTTTTTGACACCCTTCCCCTCCCCCTTCTTCACACTTTCTCTCCTATCTTTTGTACTTTAACATTTGGCTGCAGCCGTCTGCCTCAGTAAAAACCATCAGCTGTGAAATTGAGAATAATCATGTGGAACGAGATTGAGTGGGGAGCAGCTTGAGCTCCAGCCCTCTCCTGTCAATGGAGTCATGGCTTCTGCTGATAAAGTCTACCAAAAACTGAACAATCATCCAGTAAGCTTACTGTTTGTTTTGCTGTTGACTTTTTGCTAATCAGCTTTGTTTCTCTAAAACCCTCATGTCTTTAGTGTCAAGGTGGTAAAAACTATAATTGAATATAAATAACAAAAGCTGTGTGTTTCCTGTATTTTTAATGGAGATTGATGACATGTCCCATTGGCGCTCTACACTCAACGCTACAGCTGCCATGTGCGTGGCATTCCTAATGTGTTTTATGACTAATGTCCGTGACAGCCAGCTGGCATACAACTCTCTCTGTCTTTATTTGAGGACCCTCTGGACAGTTGGCAAAGTAAAACACAAATAAACCAGGAAGAGACACAAAAAAAACCAAACAAACAAACAAAAAAAAAAAACATTGTTGTATAAGATCATGTTCACATAGAAAAATACACATAACTTTCAATATCAATTGAAGTCCTAAAATTGCCTGGACCAAACAAGTTTTCATGAAACACAGCAGCGTCTGAAAGTCTGTTAGATACACAAAAATGTCACTTCTAATATTTTAATAATTATGCTGTAATTATAATATTATATATTATAAAGTATTAGGAGGTAATTTATTAAGTCTAGGTTGTAAATCTAAATAATTCAATGCATTTATTATTATTATTATTATTATTATTATTATTATTATTATTATTATTATCCGTTTCAAATATATGTTTTCTGTTTATCTTTAAAAATATTAATAGCTGGAGTTTTGCAACATCATATAGACAATAATTACTAGACCTAGCAACAATATTTGATAAAAAGCTTATTTACTGTTATATGCTATATATGTAGTACAGGACAAAGTAATGAGAGATGATTTAATTTAGTATGGGTATGTGCATCTATCCACTCATTCATTCATTCATTCATTCATTCATTCATTCATTCATTCAGATGATAATAATAATAATAATAATAATAATAATAATAATAATAATAATAATAATAATAATAATAATAATAATTTCAGCATTACAATGCTAAAGTAAGTTTGGTGTATATAAAAAATGTGGTTTATAAATAAGTAAATATAAATAAGTACCATTTGTATTGCTATCACAACCAGTTCAACCATTTTTTTCATTCTTAAGTAAAAACTATTTTTAATCTGTGTATAGATCAGAAGAAGCAGGTTTCATTTTGGTGTTTTTTAAATTTATTTTTTCAAGTGTGTTTAAAATACTAAAATGGGTGCTGATTTATTTTACATTAGCTGGATAATCAGTTTGGAAAAAAAAAAAAAAAAAAAAAAAAAGTTTTAGCAGCTGTATTTGACAGTGCTAGTTCACCAAAAATATCCTAAAAAGTGTTCCAGGAAACAATAATGACTTAAAAGGCAGTGGTGTCACAGCCACCCACCTAGAGTTTTAATATTTTAGCTTATCTTTGAATTGTGTATAGACAAAGCGATCCAATAGATGCATGAAAAATATTACCTTCATTTAGGTGAACAACTCCTGTCTTCATGCTCTGTAGCTGGCAAAGGAAAACAAGCACTCTATATTATCAGTGGTAATTTGAAATGGACCATCAGTGAAAGCACAAACCACAGTTATCATCAGAAGCAAATTGCAGGTGGACACCATCAGTAGAAACAATTGATTCAGTGTAGATTGCTGCTCCCAGCCTTCCCCCAGTGAGTTTGCCTCAAATACAAATCTGAAATGGATTTATGGTTAAGTCCCCCATTGAAAACATAATAGCTCTCAGGTTCTGTCATTATAAGTCATATGAGCATCTCCTTCATGCAGTAAACCTGCCTCTACACCAATAACTGGGATCTTTATTTGTTTGTCCAGAGGTGACGACTGAGCAGAGCCACCTCCATGGCTCTCTACAAACAGCTATCTGACAGGGTGATAAAACTGCTCCTCGAGGTCTGAGAAGTGTCAAACCCCCCACAAATGATCAGTAAGAGACATGTTGTGACAGGCTGAGAACAGTCAATACTAAAAACAGATTACATAGTCTTGACTGCATGAATTATATTCCCTTATTGAATTATCCTAAAAAGCCATTTTATAAACTGCTGGATTTCTTTCAATGAATTTGAATCTCCCTTGAGGTAAAACAACATAAATGCTAGCAGGGAAGATTTAGTGAAATACAAGGTGTGAAGTTAGCACCTACAGACTCATCTTCCTTTAAGAAATACTGTGTGAAAAAGACCCTTTTTTCTTCATGTCATCAAATATCAACACGCTGTGTGCTAAAGTATTCACACAGCACATAATCAGTTGATTTCTCTGTCTTCCCTGCTTTTTTGTAAGTAAACATGACACCTACATCCAACCACCAAAATGATGGTGCCTGGTGAATTTTGCTTCCATATCCATTCGGCACTTTCCTTCACATTTTACCTCCATCTGTAAATGCACAGACAGATGCTTTCTGATGTCTGAAAACGTATCCAAATGATGTTACAGATGAACAGTTGCACTTTGTTTTTCCATCATATGGATGCAGGGATGCACATACACCTTGTGTGGGATGTTGAATTGTTCTGCGTCCCATTACCTTTCCATTTCCCCTGGGGATGGATTGGTGGTACAGATTCAACACAGCAGGTGAAAGCACTGTTAAAATGTTCTCCCTGTGTGTTTTGTTGTGTTGTATGTGCAGATGTGTACACACACATATAGTAGCCCAGAAAATATGTTTTAGAATGGACATAACAAAATTCCACATTTTTACCATTTTCAGTTGATTTTGTTTCACATTAGCGATGAAGATAATTGCATAACAACAAATCTAACATGACATCTATAGAACAATCACAGCTTTGACTTAAGATGTAGTTTGTGACAAAAGACAAACACATGCATCTAAAACTAGAGATTTGCAAGTTTATCCCTGTTCTTTTCATGCTAATCTTCACTACTCACTATTTGAAGTATAATGCAATAGGTTTAAGCTCAAAACTAGTCAGGGTCTCCCATGGTTCCACCCAGTGTGGCAGCTGTAGCCTGGGTTTGGTGTTGGGTTTTGTGGAGTCTTATCTGGCAGCATCTTTGTTCCACTGGGGGGCTTTGACCCTCTCTGTTTTTAGGGCAGTTGGCCTGAGATCAGCATGGGTGTCTCACTGCTCAACTTTGGGTGTGTGGCTTGAGTGGCCAGGGATATTTGGATGGGGTGGGGGGGGGTTAATAAAGTGTGTGGGGGTAGATCCTGTGTGGTCACAGTCTGTGGGTTGTCAGGGGCTGTGCTTGGAGATTGATGACATGTCTCATTGGTGCTCAACACCCAGGGCAGCCCCCTCAAGAGGTTGGGGTGTTGTGCTGTCACGGCATTGAAGGTTGTATGAGTTATTGTGTCTGGGGGGCTCACTGCGGGTGGGGTGGTGATCCGGTTAGTGGTGGAGGTTGTGTGCGGGACAGGGGTTGGTAGCCTGGTGGTGTGAGCAATCCTAGAGCAATCCAGGATTGCTCTAGGATTTCCTCAAGGCTAGGTTGTGGGAGGCTGCCAATCTGTTCGGCTGGTGTTAGGGCTGCAAAATCTTGCACTGGCAATAATATTGGTAAATATAGCGATGACGATATCAGGTGCAATATATGCCTATTTTCCTCTTTCCTCTTATCTGTGCTTCCTAAACTCTGTGACCTTTAGCATTTTGGACAATGTCCTTTGTGTCCAATGGAGCATCTACTGTTGTGAGACTGTCCAACTTGCTAAATATTACTAGCATGAAACTGCAAGTTCTCAACACTTGGAATATATTAGCCAACAGTTATTGCACTCCAAACAGTCCTCTGCATAAGTCTGCATGGACTAGATCCTTGTTTACACTGTAAAAACATATTTTTGGTTTTCTTCAGATCCATGTTTATTTGAAAACACAACTTATTTTAGTAAAGAATGGAGCACACACAAAAGAAACAGTTATAATAAAATAAAATATTTTCATGATTGAATCAAAGGTACATGCTTGCATAAAGGATATTAACACTTATACTGTTATCTTGTCAACTGTAGTGCCAAGCAGGGAAGTGACACTTTTAATTACATATATTTCAATAAGTAACAGCTGAATTCTCCCCTACTTATTGGTTTTGCCCAAATTAAGGAGGTTAAAATATTGGCCCCATAGTAATTAATCCTGTTGTCATCTTAACTAGAAAGAACGTTGTGCCCTTAATAAATATTGCTGCAGTATTGAAAATGTTATTGAGTATTTTTGTTAGTATCTGTATTGAGTTTGAAGTTTTAGTATTGTGACCCTAGTCTGCAGTAAGGAATACTTGCTTTGTGTTATAATTGCTTAATACTTTTATAGTGCAAATTACTTCAACTGAAAACATCTTGGTATGTTTGAACAAAGGCGAACCTTTGTAAGCATTTGAGAGTAGTGCACTGTGAATTTCCTGAAGGGAAAAAACCTTTACACCATAACCTTTGGATGTTTCTCTTCTTGACAAATATTTCAATTCAGACCGCACTGCAGATTTTATTGGAGTCTGGCAGCACAAGCTGTTTTCTTCAACTACTTAAAGGCCAAAGGCCAACATTTCAGTGGATTACTGTCTTATTGTGGTAACAGTCAGGCATCTGTTACAGGTTTAATGTGCTGTTTGAATTTGTATACTATAACAAGTATTTAAATGTTTGAATATCGCTGCCTTTTGGTGATTTTGTGGGCATCCTTTACTAGCTTTGGATAGAATCGATATTATAAAAATTTCTGTTATGTTATGAGTATAATAAACCAGCATGTGAAGCATCATTCTGATTTTTGCTCATAGTACCCACTTCATCCATCTGTGGCCATTTCTGCTTTTGTTTTTCCTTGAGCTCAAACAGCATTGCTTCACACCTGAGTTCTCGCACAACCTCTTACTCTAAAATAGTTCTGCTCCTTGTTGCTCCATGATTTTTCTCTTTGTGCCCAATTTTCTCAATGATGGCTATTACCACAGAGCACAAAAGACCACTCAAGTGTGCCAAATTAAATGCTTTTTAATTGAAGATGCCATTATAGTATAGCTGTGCAGCTTGTGCTCTGTTTCTATCATGACTGTGCCAGAGGGAGATGATGAAGCAGCAGCTGGGCTTTTAGATAGCCTCCAAGTAATGATCACTGTCATCATTTGGCTAAATTTTCATTTACTGTCATCTGTACGGAATATATTGTATGACAAGAACTAGTGTTGATTCATTGTTGCTGTTATAGTTTTTATTTTGCCATTGCATGTTTAGGAAAAACCCTTGTTTGTGTTTTGCATGTCTTCTATCAGGAGAATTTTGTTTATTAACAGTGTCATAATCTATTTCCAGTACAGTGTTATTTTGTATTACAGTTCAGTTTTAGGAGTTATCTTTGGGTTGTATTTTGTTCTGTTCAGGTGTTGTTCTCACAGTGTTCAGTGTTAAGCTTGTACCCTTACACACCAGTACTTTCTTGCCCCAACTCTCTGACCAGGGCTGGAGGAAAGAACAGTTTTAGGACCTGGCGGCGGACTCATGCAGACCAACAACCAATCAAAATATTACTAGTGGTGTGTTTAAAACTTTGGAGTTTTGTTTTTGGTCTGCCTAATTTTATAAAAAAAAAAAAAAAAAAATTAGAAACACAGAGCTTCAACATAATCTGCCCACTATTTTTTTTTAATATCACCTGCCACAGAGTTTAGGTGAGTCAGTGTGGTGGACAGAGCTGTGCTTACATTTGATGTTTTTATTTAAATCTAAAAACACCACTTTTGACTCAGTTCTTAAACATATTTGGTATTTTATCGTCATCTGGTATTTTTATTATATCCTGGTTGAAACCCTGTGTAACTCTCGTTTTCCAGCGCTGCTGGTACTGTACTATCAGCTGGTTGGGATTGTGTAGCGTTCATTAACACCACTTGTTGTTTAATGTAATTAGCATTTATAAACAAAGCAGATATTATGACATTTGCAAAGATACTGAGATGAATAATGTTATTTGTGATTAAATGTCTCCCTGTCATGTGATCGTCTGAAAAAATAAAATGGCATTGTTTTGTGTTATAGTCTAATTTGTAACAAATAATCAGAGTTTTAGTTGTTTACAATTGTATGAGTCCACTTTCACAGGCATAATCTGCATTTGTAATTTGCTAATATTTCCTATGAGGATCACTGTTCTAAATTTTTATTAAATTTTATACAATATCTAAAACAAAAACAACATAACTGTGAATTAAAAAGGAAAATCAAACATGGCTTAAATTCATCTATTTGTTTCTTTAAAAAGAAAAATCTGCAAAGAGTGGTGTGTATCTATATTCAAGACCCCTAAGTCATTGCATTTAAAAAATCAGTTCATTGCTATTACAGCTAAAAGGTTTTTTGGGGGTATGTCTTTGCCTGGTTTGCATGTCGAGAGACTGAAGTTTTTGCCTATTCTTCCTCGTAAAGCTGTTCAAGCTGAGTTACGCTGAATAGAGAGCATTTGTCAATATCAATTTTCAGGTCTTGCCACAGATTCTTAATTGATGCACTTTTTTACTATTCATCAACCTTAGATGCATTATTTAATCCAACCCCCTTCTCCCTCTCCCGCCAATAAAGTGAATCCTTAAATGACACATAAATTAGGCTCCACAATATTCCATGAATTACTAGTCAGCATCAACATCCTTTAAAAATTCATCTGTCTGAGCCTGATTAGAGGATGATAAGAACTAGAATAAACTGGCCAGCTATCTAAAGGAGCCTGCAAGGAAATCCAGACAGTTATAACCCATTTTACCTTGGTAATACACCTAATTAAAAGTCAGTCCAATTTATTCCTGTCAGCCTTCCAATATGAATTGAAGCAGATAAGAGCATGGAGCATGCAAGATTAGAGGAATGGGAGCGAGGCGGAGCACTGATCTTATCTTTAGATGTCCATCAACATTGGATTGTGCTTGAAAAATGAAACGTAATCAAGTATATGCACAAAGCATTAAAATACATCATTTTCCAGTTATTTCAACAGTTATTTGATTTACAGTCCACTTAATTACTAAAGCTGGCTGCTGAAATATTTTCTAGACAGTTTGACTGAGTTAAAGCAAAAATTTACTTCAAAGTGATTATTTGTGATTTGGTTTAAAATAATTTCTTCACGGGAATTTTTTTTTTCCCCTAATTGAATAAATGTACTCAAATCAAATGTTAGATTTGTTTTTCTGCATGACATAATGCCAGTAGAAAAAAACCTTTAAAACAAATTATCTTACCAATCATCTTATTTAATTTATGATTGTTTTTTTGTTTTTACACATCTTTATCAGGAATAACCATAAATGTGGCTGGAGCTGTACATTACACACTAAAATGTTATTCTGCTCTGAAGAAACCACATGATTATAATGGTCTTGGCTTATGAGTTGCTCGTATCATAATACAGAAATATGTTGTGTTTGAATAATATTTTTGTATTTTATTTATAAAACTGATAAAGTACAACCAAGTTTGAGGAAGCTATCACAGGAAAAAGAGAGAAGTTGTTGACCCTGATGTTAACAAAGCCAACGCTCTCTGCATAGTTGTCATACAATTATAGGTGTGGGGAGGAAATTACATGCTTGGTATTTTCCTAGCTCTGTTTTATATGCAGACTAAAGCTTTAAAGTTCAATTAAAGTTGTGAAGCTGAATAAATGCCACGTACTTTAACTTGCAGTCAAAGCTAAAAACATGTTTTTTATATGGTGCAAGTTCCTGCCATGGTGGTGTGGTTTGTGAAGCTGACCTGTTGTCAGGAGTGCGAAACCAAGCTGTAAAAACAAATAAAGAAACGAAAAAGCAGTTGACATTACTGTTGAATAGACGGGACATGCTGGTTTCAGCATGAAATTTGTGTTCCAGGTTGTCTTTACATTTCAGTTGTCACACTGGTGCTAAGATAGAGGGAATAGGTTGGATTTTGAACTTTATAGGTTTAGATCTTTTTTTTTTTTAAACAGAGAGCTGCTCTTGTTGAAGACAGGGATTTGTTTATATATACACAGCAGAGCACAGCGTTTTTTTCCCCCCGTGTAATAGAAGCAGATGTCTGTGAATATAACCATCAGCCCTGAGAGTTGAGTTTTTCCTCTGTAAACTGATTTAAGAAGATACCTTCCCTGTAATGTTATAAAACACAATTTAAGTGATAAAAAAGATAAACAACCAAGTATGCAGTACAGATATGTACCAACTCGTGAATGCGAAACAACAAAAACAAAGCAATACATATTTCTCTTCAAGAATAAGGTAAAATACTGAAAAAATTCCATTCTAAAGAATAAACCAACTCAGGAAAGGTAAAGTTAAAGATCCAAAAGAAAACAAAATACGCAGTCCAAAAATGGTAAACCAAAACTAGTGACTGAAACCACAAACATGAAAACTCCCTTATAATCTTTGGCTAAACCAGCATTGTGGGAAAAACAAATCCAAACAACCTCAGCTCACAAAGCTCAGCACATGAAGCAACAATGGCATACTGCACAGCAGCATTGACAGGAAGCTGGCTTTTAAATCTTTCCCATCCAGCCTCCTCATTGGCTGCTGCTGATGGGTGGGTGGTGCTGTCCATGTGTCCTTCAGCCAATCATCTCAGGAAGGGTAAACCTTAAAGATCCTTATCAGGAATCCACCAGTAGAGGGAGGTAGCCAATCAGCAACTGGGTCTGTGTTAACAGGAGCCACCTTCTCACATAGAAAAAAAACGATACAGAATCAAATGAAACTAAACCACGAGAGGAGAAAGGCAGTACAGGCCTGAGGCCGTAACAGCCACACTGGGGTTTCATAACTGGGAAAGAATATGAACGGCAAGTTAATTGTAAAAAGGCATTAAACAGACCATCTAATGTAGATAAGACTGAAGCCCAGCAGAGATCTTACCACCTGAGCTGAGAATCTCTGTAAAATTAAAGAAGTTTCCCATGACTGATCTTTTGTTTATTGATCAGCTAACACCCTACTGTGTGATGTTGGTATGTGCTGATTTGCATGTTTCGGGATGGCTGAGATCTGATCTGAGGTCATTACTCATTTTAATGTCAGGTATGAACAGTTTAGATATGTAGGGCTACTTGTGACAGAGTCAACCACAAAGTATATTTGTGACAGATCTGAAAAAGGATTGAAATAATCCAAACAGTAACAGAAAAGCATAGTTTCATAGTGTTCTCACCTGCTTTGCACATTATAGATCACATAGAGATTAGATTCAATTTATGAAAGTTGGCCTAAAAACTTTTTTGTGTGCATCTTTTTGGGATGTTTGATACATCAAAATAAGACAGTAAAAAAAACCCAAAAAAAACAAAACACTAATCATTTCTGCTATTTTAGCAAGTAAGCCAAATATTGTTTTAAAGAATTGCCAATGATGCCCCCAGTCCAGTTTTGTCTATCACAGATTTTAAACGTCACTGTCAACATGCTTATGGAATACTAAAGCGGTCAAAATCTGAATGTCTTTGCATTGAAAAAAAGTCCCTCGCTGTGAACAATGCAAACAATCTTGTTATCATAACTGAGAGTATGTTAAAAACTGAATTTCACAAGAGCAAACACGCACGGGATAAATTCACACTTCTTCAACACCTTCCAGTCTACCCTTTTGTTTAAATATATCTGAAACTATTTTAAGGAAATTGAGGTCAAGTCTTTTTTTGAGTGTGAGGAGAAGGCAGAGGAGGATTACAGATGATGTCTACCCAATCCCCTCTGCAGCCCACACACTGTTGCCAACAAGGCAATTTCTTTATAATCCCTCAGCACAGTGAGCTATGTGGTTATCAATATGCCCAGAGTACCTTGAAATCTCTGGAGGTTTAGTCTATTTAAAGCATCTTCCTACATGTTTCAGTGTTCAAACTGCATGGCTTTATATACTGTAAAGATGCCTTAAACATGTACAAATTTTGTATTGGAATGCATGCTGTTAAGTTTTGCAGGTAGTTATGGCTGGCTTTTGTGTGAGTAAGATTGGCACCTGTGAAAATAGAAATAAAAACAACTAGCACCAGGGACAAAATACAAATAACACTTTTTCAATGTCAAACAATGTATTTTCCATTCATAACTGTAGCAATCTGAAGTAAACTGGTTAAAATTATGCTTGAAAGAAAATACGTCCCTTATTTTTTTATATCAGAGACCAACCATTAAATCTCTGTGTAAATTTGCGTCCAACGCACCTGGCTATAAACTGGAGTAGAGCTACTTTATGTTATGTGTTAGAAGTTACAGCTGCACAATTTAACTGATTAACCAACATTTAATACTTCTGTCTGCATGTTTTTTTAAGACGACCCAAAGAAAAATATCTTCCTTACAACTGGACTTTCACATTGTCCCTGTAAGCATCATGTATACGTTTATACAACTTTGAGCGCTCCCAACAATCCCAGGATAAAATAGTTTAGTCTGTTTTTTAAAGAAGAAACAAGATATTTTATTTAATAAATTCTTAGTCTAAAATTAAATCCTACAGCACCTCTTAAAATGTTCTTGTTCTCCATAATTTGATTGTATGCATTATCTGTTTACATACATGCAAGTGGGAAGTCTTCCTGGATTGAATTTATCAATTACATCCATAGATCCGCACATTCTCTACACTCACGTATTTCCCTGATTTGTATCTATGTGAATCCTTTTATGTTATATCCAGATTGAAATAAAGGCACAGAATTCAGCAACTTTTCTATTTTAAATGTTGCACTGTTTCTTGAGTGCAGATTGAACTGTGTCTTGTTGCTTTTACGTCCAGATTAATGGGGTTTTTTATTGTGTGGTTGGAAGTTTTATTTTGCTTCATGTAAACTGATTAAGAATTTTTCACTTGTTTCAACAGCAATGAAATAAATGAGTCTTTTGATAAATAACTAACACTTATGTCAGCCTTACTCACTTCATTACAGTGCCACATATTTCATTTACCATTTTACCAATATTTGGTAAAATGGTCCAGAGGACCCCAAAGCTCTTCACACTACATTCAGTCATTCACCAATTCATACACACATTCACACACGGATGGTGGCAAGCTACTGGATAGCAGCCACAGCTGCCCTGGGGCAGTCTGACAGAGGTGAGGCTGCTATGCACCAGCGCCACTGGGCCCTCTGGAAGTGTCTTGCCCAAAGACACTGTGACTGAGACAGATGGAGCAGGGATCGAACCAGTAACCCCAATGGTGCATAAATGTATGCCTCCTTTTTGGCCTGTTCATGGAACCTTGCACAAATCCTTTTCCTATTTATCACCATCACATTGGACATAAACCTAAGTAGAATCATGATCCTTTAGAACGGCCCTCATAATTGGGAATCAAATGAAGGATTAGGAGGATCAACACTGCTGAAGGGTGTGTTTGCTCCAACATGTACTAACTGCGGTTTGCTTTGTAAATCCGATGCAGATCTGAAGCACATAGCGGGAGCAAAACATTTTCAAAAAGAGGAGGAGAGTTTATTGCTTCATTAATTCTCCCCAGAGTTAAGCTTTGCTTGCTCTCACTTCTGCACTCAGACGACTAAGATGGGATTAAAAAAAAAAAATTAAAAAAAAGGAGAAATACATTCACCATTCCATTTTCTTTGTCTGCTTCTGCCACATTTGTTCAGAGATTTTGACTCTGTAAGGTGGTTTTACCATAGTCCTGTATTGCACAGAGTTGCTTGCACTGGACTGAGCCAGCAGGTGTGCAGCTGGGCCTCCAGGACAACATTAACAGATGCTTGTTCAGTCCTCAGAAGCTGAGCATGATCTGCTCTTTGGAATTGGTTGATGTTCTTCAGCAGATTATTATCAAATGCTGTCAGAATGATGCTTCTGATATCAATACATTGTACTGTGCTCTACATATACAACTAAAAACTGATGTAGGTGATAAAGAGCCACTTGAATAGAAGCATAGTAAAAAATGTGCTAAGTATCTTCACCTTCCTCCTGCTTTGACAATATAAATATTACTGTTAAGCATTTTGAAGCTTTGGCAGAAAGTAACTCCCCTTTCAGCTATGAAATGTATATGCTGGTTTGTTAGCTAATTTTCTTAATGAAGGTCATGACTTTATGTTTTCTGGTGCCAAAACAAAATCTTAATCAAAAAGTTTGACCCTCTGGAAGTCAACCATACTTTTTATTAATGAAAAACATTAAATACCAGGTGTTTTATTCATTGTTGTGCACGGAGGTGCAGTTGTTAGCACTGTTGCCTCAGTGAAAGACTGCTGCATCCTAGGTGCACTAAGGAGCATTATAGGAGATCCTTCCTCCCAGCAGCTGTAAGACTCTATAACCATCATTGCTCCCAACAAGTGTTTATAACCATGCTGATATCGGTACGGCTCTACGGTTTTTTACTTTTGTCGCTAACTGTGAGTGGTTTGTATTTTTAATGCTAAGAGACATACACATCTTGTTCATTTTTAATTAACCAACCCAGTTGCACATTCCTCTGGAATGGAGTATTTTTTACAACTACACAGTATTCATGTTGAAATTCTACCTTGCTGTACAGTAGTTTTTCAATTCTTCTGTTTTTTATATATATATTTTGTATAAAGTGAGTCTGTTGTGTGAGTCTGTTTTTCTGTTATTACCTGTCACTGCCACTTTGCTGCTGTTGCATAGAAATTTCCCCATCATGGGACAATAAAGGATATTTCTGTTCTGTTCTGTGCTATTCTATTCTATTCTCTAGCTTTTCAGCAAGGAGATTTTGGGTTCTTTCTGCATAGAGTTTGCATATTCTCCCCATGCATGAGTGGTTTCTCTCTTGGTACTCTGACTTCCTCTCATTGTCCAAAAGCATGACTGTTAGGTTAATTTGTTTGTGTGTGCATGGTTATTTGTTCTGTGTTTATGTGTTGCCCTGAGATGAACTCACAACCTGTCCTTGCCTCTCACCCATTGATCGTTGGAGATGGGCACCTGCTCCCTTTCCAGATTGCACTCTCTAATACAAACTTATGTTAGAGCTGCATAATCTTGCTGCAAACACAGAAGGACATGAGCGTCCTCAAGAAATACAGTCTGCTCTGTCCCATCTTATATATGACTTAACCATTGTGTCTCCAGTCCATTCTGTTGTTCACATGAAGGTGTACATATTCCTGTTTCTCCCTAAATCTAAAATCATCTCCTTTGTTTTGCTCACACTGAAGGTTAGATGATTGTTTCCACACCATGCAGCTTAGTGGCCCACCACCTCTCTGTACTTGGCTTCTCTCATACATCCTTCGACTGCAGAGTCATCTGAGTATTTCTATAGAAGACAGGACGCTGACTTGTGCTAGAAGTCTGAGGTGTACAGAGAGAAAAGGAATTGTGAGAGTACAGTCCCCTGTGGTGCTCCCGTTCTGCTGACCACCTTATCAGACATAAAACCCTTCAATTTTGGTGTAGATAGCGTGAAGCTGTGGTATTTTTATACCATTAGGAATCTCATACAAGCTCATGCCTGAACTATGATCTGCCTCCATACTGAACTGTATACTTACTTAGTAATTTGTAAATATTGATCAACTTTTAAGCCTGATTTTACTTGTCCTCATTCTTTCAGATCAGAAAAATAATAGATGTCATTTTGTAAACACTTCAGAAATCAATTGTAAATTTTAGTTGTAAATACTCACTAAGTTAAAATTTTGCTGAAATGCACTTTTATGCTATTATTTATTTTTTGCATTGTGGCTCCGACATGTTCTCTACTGTCACGCTAAGGTCACATTTGCTTTGTTGCCCACAGGAGCCTTACGGCTCTCCCAGATGGCCGGTGACAGATGCCACAGTTGCTCTTGCCCTTGGTTCCAGGCGGTCTCTCCCACTAGATTAAAAATAAATAAATAAAAAAGTTATATTTGAGTCCCCTCAAGGTCCCATTTCTTCCATTTGTCCTTTGCTTTTTTTTAGTAAGATTTACTTTATATAACCTTCTGTTTCTTAGGACACATTTGCTTTTCTTATGCATCAAAATATTTCATTTGTCTTCTGTGCCATGAAGACTTTAATAATGTCCTGCCCGGTTTTTTTCACTGCACCGTTCTTTGTCCTTGGGTTAAATATATGTTCTCTATTTCTGTATCCTTTCATATTTTCTTTCTGACTGCTAACAAGTATAAAACAGAAAACAAAAAGATGGGAAATTTTGTTTTTTCTATAATAAAACTTGTCAGAATGCATCACACAACCTCATTCCTGCTTTTGTATTTGCCAAAGTTGTGTTATGCTCCATCTGAATCTACAGCTATGAACTTACAATGAAGAACAGATTCTGACTGTGAGAATCACTAATGCCAAAAGTAGCACTGAAATACCCTTTTTGGTGTTATTTTGTTGTGGGGGGTTAAGAGTAGAATAGAGGTTTAATCCATCAGAAATAGTGTTTAAATGAATGTGTCATCATTTGAGGATAATTCAGCTTAACTTTGACTTCTCTAAGTACTGCAGTTTTCAAGCAAGAGCATGACCAGGCATTGCGACAGCGCGCAAAGTTAACGCACAGTGGTGTAGAAGGCATAACTGGTGTATGAACCCTCACGCCCAGTTCAACGCATCAACTATAAACCTAGCCTAATGTTTTTTCTTCCTTCTCCTTTGTCCTTGTTGCTAATTTCAGTGCTAGAGCTTTTTTTAGGTGCTAAATGATGCATTTAAACTGAAAAACAAACAGCTTCCTTCAGTCTCCCAGCAACCAGCAAAGCCAAATGTATGTGAAATTTGGAGGTTTGTGCACCATTCCCCAGGTGGGAGCTCTTATTCACAAGTGTAGAGCACACAAGTTCTATGTGCGACGCATCTGGTGTTCTCACTGTATATATTAGGAACTGCTTGTGGAGATCCTTTTGGCTGAAGCCAGAGCAGCAGCTGCGGTGCTCAGAGCCTTACAATAGCTTCCTTGGAGCAGTTCCATCCCAGTGCAATGAGGTTTTAGGCTTGGAATGAGGCCAGCTTGGTAGTACCGCTTGAGCTACTCTGATGGCCAAACGACACCAGTCCTCTTGAGTTACACATTCTCGAATCTGCAACAGCTTTGTCACCACTATGTAAAACCGCCACGACCTCACTATGAAAGTTTTGGGCATGGCTAAAGCAATCAGGGAACTTTCACTCTCCAACACGTCATCTGGACTGTGCTGCGTTCTTGAGTTCCTCCCAATATGTCCTCCCAGGACCCTGAACAGGCTAACCACGATATTGTTGTAGAGCGGATTAAATCCATTTGTGTTGAGGTCTTTATCTTGCATTAATGATGACAGTTTGACAAAATGTCAGCAACAGCAAATGTGATTAAATTTCTGCCTCATTCAAATAATTTTAAAAACAACTTTGAAGTTAGGTGTAAAATACAGAATCTGTATTTGTACAAACATAATAAGCTATTTTACCTATTAAGCCTGCTGAAAATGGTAACAACATGACACTGAAGTAACACTAAGATGAAAATCTGCTTCTCTGAATTTTCCTTTTTTTTCTCCATGACCATAAACACACTGCCAGTTTGACAGAGTCTATCTGGGTGAAAGACATTACATTTTGCCATTTCTGACTGCTGCCTGCCTGTGTTTATGTGGAGAAAAAAAAAATCCTGTTTCTGGGAATGTGTCTAGATTGGCAGAAGATTAAGTACAAGGACAGGGGTGTGTTGTAAACTGGCATCACCACTTCATTCCTCAGATTGTTTTGATCATCTTCTGCCATAGTATTTGTCATATTCATATTGCATCCAATTCTTTCCACCAAGGTAGCAGAATTTTAGGTTAAATTGAACTGTTTTGTTAAGGGATGTTAACATACATTTAAAGAGTAGCTCATTTCATGGTCTACAGATGTTCAAATGTGCAGAGGTTTCATAATGTGATAAGATGTAAAGAGTTCTAGTGGCTGTTTTGTAAAACTGTATTGTGTTTTATCAGCCAGATTAATTCTGTTTTTGACAAAGAAAACAAAATACTGTCAGAAAGTGAATCTTTGTGTTTGTTGTAACACACATCTGACTCTGAGCATCAACAAATAAAAATCAATCATGTGGTCTTTTCATGTAGAAAACAATAGGATGCACCCTTTTTTCATTGTTATTCTCTTTTACGTCTCATAAACAGTTTAATCAATGAAAATGTTTACTTTCTGATTTTTATTTTCTGAAACCTTTCATATTAACTGTTAGTGTCTAATGCTTCATACAGTTGTTTTTATAAGGTTCAACAGAACACAACTGTAAACTTGGAATAAAATGATTTTTACAGATTTACATCAACTTCCGGCTTGCATGAGCTGGCGACCCTTTTCAGCAGCTCTCCACCAATTCCTGAGTTTTCCTCATTTTTTAGTCTATGCTTCAGATGTATTGTGTGATTCTCTGTCCCCTTCCTGGTATGTTGGAGCAGTAGCTTATCGATGGGAAACAGAAGAACTCTGGTTAAAATAGCATCACTGTTGGACAATGTCTCCCATTCCATGCATGAAGCTGTTTCTGAACTGGAGAGCTCCTTCTGTGACAGACTGCTGCATCCTAAGTGCACAAAGGGACCTCATCACAGATCCTTCCTCCCAGCAGCTTTAAGACTCTAAACTCTAGTGACTCTGTCACTGCTTCCAACAAACTCAATAAGTGTTTACATACATACATACATACATACATTATCTTCATCTCTAATGGAGAACGTGAGGCACATCTTGAACACTGATGTTAAGACACTCTAGATCCAATCTGTTTGAGGTTGAGCTATTTTGACAAAAAGAACGACCCAATACTTTATTTCCTAGATATGCCAAGCTGGTAGAGACAGACCCAAAAAGACTTCCTGCTGCAGTTGCAACAAATTGTGGCTTAACAAACGTCACTATCATTAGGCTGAATACAAATGCATGCAACTCTTTTCAGATTTTCATTTGTAAAGAATTTTGAAAGCCATATATCATTTTCCTTCCACTTTACAGCTATATATACACGTTGTGCTGGTTTATCACAAAGAAACCATATATCACACATTTATGTTTTTTATTATGTGACAGCTATCAGCTAGACAGATGGGACAGAACGCAGTCGGTTTATATAGCTACTGGTCAGCTCTTTAGATGAACCTGTAACATACATCAAACATTTGTATTTGTTATTATTTTTTTTCAACTATAGTTATGGATAATCACACTTTATATATTTTTATTTAATGAATAAGTATTATTCCCAAAACTGAAATCAGACTTCAGGATAAGATCTTTAAAAATGGGCATTAATAATAGCAGTAAATTGGGCATAACTTGGTTCTAGTGACCATCTTGGATTTTTCAAGTCTCACTGAGTCTGTTAGACAACACTATACAACATTTTGCCAAGGAGATGGCATGCAGAGCTGTCTTGTCTGCAGTAGCTTCCAGACACATCCATGATTGTGACAGTTGATTGGCTGCAACTCCTCCTATCTGTCTGTAGCACTCGTTCCCTGTGAACAACAACAAACAGACTCACAACTCTGATGAAGACACTCAGTACATGTTCGTGTGTGAGCATTGCATGACATTGTTCAAACAGTTGTTTGAGTGAAAGTGCATCTGTGGCAGCATAAAGCCAGGTTTGTCACTTTTATCAGGAAACAAATGTAAGTCAGTGCAATGTCACTAAAGGGGAGCATATGGATCTCTCTATGTCTCCTTAGATATGTACCAGCCAATCTAATTAAAGAGCTGGCATGTCAGAAACCTGCTCTGTCTCTTTGTTTAACATTGGAGCTAATCTCTTGCTACAAGGATGTGTGGGGGCTGGTCTGTGTGGATGTGTGTGTGTGTGTGTGTGTATTTTTGTTTGAGTGTATGTAGGAAACCTGCCAAACCATCTCAGAAAACCATGTGTCTTAAATTTGACTTCATTTTTAGATGTTTAGCATCTTGTGTTGCTAATGTTTCCATTGATCTGTCTGTTTTGTCCCTAATTTGTCAGCAATATATGCAGTGCATTAGAAAATTATATGCTGCTCAGTGATTTTACTTATTGAAAAATCCTGTCATGAATCGATATTAGTACAATTTGTTTGTTAGCAAATTTTATTTAAAGAGCTCTTTTCAAAATAAAAATCACAACATGACAGAGGATAATATTAAATCATGAAAATAATTAAAACATGTAAATTTAGATATTTAAAAAGATATTAAGGAAAACCATGTTTGAATAAGATTGCCTTCAGTTGTTTTTTTTAAAGATGTTAGATATAAAAGTTTAATAAATATTTTAAAAGAGTACCTCTGATCATTATTCTTGTTCTGAGATTTTTTGTTTGAAATGTTTGCTATTTCCATTATTTTGCATTTCTGATACCAACTGAATTTATTTCCATTATGGCATGCAGCACACTCCTAATATTGCATATAATTTATGCAGTTTGTGCAAAAAAAAAAAGAGCAGTGGACTGAATCAGAAGCATTTAGGTAGCTCTTTGGTTGAAATAATATTTTTAGAGGTTTGTTTCCAAATCATAAGCTAAGTCCAAAATTATCTAGTAAAATTATTTTGCTATGGTTTTAAAAAAAAATCTACATACATTTACACCAGTGGTGTCCAAATATTTTGCCATCCATGCCAAAATCATCAAGCTGAAAATACACACAACAATTCTGTTTTTAAAAATACTAAAACTGATTTTGTTGTCAAATTTTGTATTATCATTATTGTTGTTGTTCTTGTGTTATTAATATTTTTCTGTTAAACTAAACACACATTACTATAATGAAACAAAGTTGTCTAATTTATGGAAGAAATGGAACTGTAAATCAGTGTAAATTGAAAGCATAAAAAGGGCCCCGCATGTTTGCATTATTAAAAGAAAAGCATTGTTTTGAAATCGATTGTTTTCTATCTTGGTCTAGAAAAGCGTTTTAGTCTGTAAACATTGTCGGCCACTCTTTCTTCTACAGCGGTCACTATATTTGGCCAAGGTTAAGAAATGGTTGCGCCCAATTCTGCTTTTGTGCAAACATCGATGAATGTTTGTGGTCCTGTTTACTATGAAATTAAAACAAAAACAGGATTAATAAAAGATAGATACTTTTGTTGTACCTAATATATTTCATTTTATTTTAATGAAAATATGTCCCTAAAAAACAATACACACAGAGTCTCCTGTCTTAGTATGCCAACCATGCCAATCGCTAAAATAGGACAGTTTAAAACATTAACTTTATTATCATTCTTTCCTTGTTTTAAGTTAGTAAAAACCTGTTGTATTTTGAACATTTTGTTTATTTCAGTTCATCAGTTCAAAAGGTGAAACACAATGGCTGTAAGTTTTCCACTTACAGCCATAAAACAACCCACATTTAAGATCAGATAAATAAAAAATAAATAAAAAAAACATTACTATGGAAATGTGGGCGTAATGAAAAGTGTTATGTCCCTTGGCTGGTGTAGGGGGTACAAGGGACAAACATAAATCTCAATAGTGAATGAAGTGGTAAGATGGCATTTAAGATGTTTATTTTCTGCCATATCTCAGCACTTTTCTATACAGAATGGCATTTAGGTTTTGGAAGAGCTCAAGCTAACATAACAAACAAAACAACCCTTAAAGAAAACAAGTTTAACTTGCACAATACCAAGAAAACAAAATATACAAACCTACAAAATATCATACCTAACAAGCACATAAACAGGAGAAAACTGAGATTTTAATAAAAAGGCAGCGCTCCCCTATAAAGACAGTCTGACCAAAAAGTTCCTTCCAAAAGTTACTTCCAGAGTACAATAGAGTACAAATTGTGTAATTTATTGAATAGGACTGTATATACGTGAGGAAGGCTAGAAGCAAATACTTCATCGTCGTCAGAGCTTTTTTGGCCTATATCTTTCTGTTCAATTCATAATCAAACCTGAATTAAAAACTAACATCACAACCACTGTAGTACCTGTCCAAGGTATCCTAGATGGTTTCCTCTCTCTGTCTACATGCTCACTTAACGTCTCGTTCAACATCAAGTACATGTGGAGCGTCACTGCCCCATAGTTCCGGTACCACTTCAAGGGAAGCAGAGTCTAAAAATATTCACAGTCTCAACAGCTCCCACTCACTTACCTAACACTGTGAATCACTGCATTATATTAGTACAACATTTTGCACATGACCTTGTCTAGCGACACAAATGACCACTCATACTGTGGGCTTCTGCGTAGCAACACAGTGCTCTGTTTTGTTCATTTCTTAAAGTGTTATTGTGAGGGTCAGGGTGTTTGAACACAGCCATTGTGTTGGTGTGCGTCTCAGTCCAGCACATTTATATTCCACTGAGCCGTCCAGGTGAGTCATGCATCTCTTAGGGATCCTTTATAAGTAGAAGATTTCCCTGTCATATATATTTTAAATACACCTTAGTACATACATTTTTCACACAGCTAAGTTTTGTTATTTAATTAATTTATATATTAAAAATATTTATCTTATAAGAATGCTCGCATATTATTTTTTTTAAGTCCTAATAACTAAGGTATTATGTTGTTATTTCATGAAAGTAATTTTTTTGCACATTTTATGTTACATATGCACAATAACATTTCGGGCTCTGGCTAGGCTATGATAGATAGGAATAAGTATGGCTCCAGTCTGAGGTTTGCTGTTTAAGAAAAGTAAAACTCAAAATTTAGAATGCATAATTTGTTCCAAGTGTTATGAATTCAGGCTCTGCCTAAAAATAACAGTATTTTGGCCGTTGGGTGGAGTCTCACCTAATAGACACTCATGATGGGGATCAAGATTCTAAAGGTCCAAGAGGCATAGGGAACTTTATGGAAGATGACTACATGCAGATTCATCACAACTGACGCTTTCCTTGAAAGGTTGAGCAATGAGATCAAAACAGCATCATTTCCTTGTATTGTGCAACTCTAGGAACAATTTTCAATCATGATAGAAAGTTTTACAATTAGGGCTGGCTAAGCATAAAAAAATCAATAATATACATGAACCATTGCTGGCTAACGGTGGTTAAAGTTTCATAAAAGCACAGTCTGGAATCAGATATAATACTGTTAAAACCATGATTGGTTCCTCTAACATAAAGCCCGGGATAATAAATGTCAAATGAAATTAACAAAATTTAACAGTACTGCTGTACCATTTCATGAATATTGTGTGCAAATTCATCCTGGACATCAATGTTGCAATAGTTTTGGTAAAATATGTCAAACCTATTTAAAATATATTAGTTTAAGCTAAAATTACTTGCATTGAAATTTAAAATGGTGTCTTTAATTGTTTGTAATCATGATTCATTGTTAAAGTGAGACCTGAAAGATGAGCCTTTGAGCTGTCTGTATGAAAAAAGTAAGATGGCTGTGAAAAAGTAAGCGCACCCTTACAGATTTTTTTTGATTTTGCTTTTTTGTCCCCTTATCGAGCAAAGTTTAATGTCAAAGATAACCAGAGGAATTCCACCCCCATTAAATTATGAATTAACTGATTAACCATTTTTTAACCACACCCAGGTCTGATTTCTTCCAGATCTGATAAATACAGGTAAATACATTCATTCACTAGAACCTGTCTGACAGATAGTGTTGTGTTTTTTTAAAGCATTATTTAATGGCCGTATTTCTCTCTGATTGCTTCCTTGAGTGACTTATAAAGTGCATTAAATAAAAACAAAACAAATCTAGATTCATACACAAAATGTTGAACAGCTCACTCTCAATTTCACTTTTACCCTATCTGATCTATAATCTACTGTTACTAATTTGTCATATTTAGTAGAGACTCTCAAAGAGTGTACAGAGGGGCAGTATAGGATGCAGAACCAATACCATGTGTTCAGTACATTTTTTTTTTTTTTGTTTAATGAGGAATAATTTTCATTCCTTTTCTTCAAGTCTTGACAGACTTATCCATGTTTCTTGGTGTGCTGTGCAGAAATATGCTTGGCCATTTTTTTTTCTTCTGCACAAATTGCAGCATAATTGACCTGCACTTTCTGTAGAAATTGTTTAGTGATTTTCACAGAGGATGTCAGGGTTGCCTAGCAACGCAGCTGGAACTGTAGTCTAACTGTAATTTGCTTGTTCAGTGTTTATTTTGAGGACTGACAGACAGGAAGAAAACACTGTTGATCAGAGGTTTGTAAGTCTGTGCGTGATTCCGGGCACTTCCTCTTAAATCTGCTCTCTCATTGCTCCGTATCCAAGTTACAACTCATATTCCTCCATGGTCCAGTCTTTCCACTGCAGGTCCAGAGTTTCATCTGCTGTTTTCTTTCATTGATGTAATGGAATAGTGTGGACAGGTGTTGTGGAGTGGGAACTCTCCCTGGCCTCAGTGTCACGGTTTAATGCCACCTCAAAGAGAGCATATGTTTGTGCCAAACCCTCCTGTCCACAGCAGCCCTGCATATGGGCTACTTTCCAGGAAGTTTCCTTGAGCGCAGTGGGGTTCGGAGGGTCCGGGAGGATTAAAAGCCTGTAGGAGTGTGGGATTTATTGTGTCTTAATTGTCAAAGGCTAGTCTAAAATGAGGACTTAGTTCTCTGAAGGATATTCATAGGCCGCCTTGTAGTTATAACAGGCTGCAGAACCTGTTATAGGTTCTGCAGCCTTTGGTTGTATAGAGACAGAGGGCAGAGTGTGGGGCTAAGCAGCAGCAACAATAAAAAAAAAAATAGATATACTGTTACATATAATTAAGCAACTATAAATAAAGAGGTTGTCATATAGAGCTGTGAGCCACTGTGAAAAGTCCAGGACAATAATCCACATGCTGACTGAGTGGTTTTACAATTTTATTCTCTCAAAATTTGGTTCAATCAGATCTTTATTCCTTTTCTAAAGGTTTTTTTTTTCTTCTTTTTGAAGACCTCATTTCTCAAATCTCAGCGATAAACGAGTTCACCCCTGAAAGAGCAGCACCTCAGGGTAGGGAGCTCATCATACAGATGGAGACAGCAGCTTGAGGGAAACAAGCGGAACACCTTGGCAGTTTTATAGCAACCTGTCAGTTCACTATCCACCTGGCTTGACTCTGCTAGTGCTGTTGGTGTCTGACGAACCTTCAGGAGTCGTACATAAGTAATCAACAGTGAAGCAAAAGTACACAACTATAGTTTCAACTAGTTCAGGGCCAACACCTTGGAGTGTTTTGAGATGATTGCATGATGATGACACAGATGATTTTGATTTAATGAGCTGAAACTAATCAGAATCAGTTTTATCCACCAAGTTTCTTCACACAAATAAGGAATTTGACTTCAGTTCCACCTAAAAGCCTAAGCAGTTTGTGTCCAGGATGTGTGGGATCTGCAGAGATGTTGGCTGTCATTTTCCTGACCCTAGACCTGCACAAGTCCTGGATAGGGGTAGGTAAATTTAATATAAATGTTTTCTTAGGCCAGTTTGGGATCAAAAACACCAAAAAAAAAGACATCTCGATGACATTTCCCTCATTACTATGAAAATGACTCCATAAAGTCTTTTTTGCGTACTTATTTGTGTGATTTCTGCACCATAAGGAATAGAGTGAAATGACCTTCGTCTGCTGTTTGATGCTATCTTGTCTCACCCTGGAGCAACAGACAAACTGATGAGTGACGGTATTTAAAGAGCTGCAGGGACCAGATAGCTTGACCATTAAAAGAACAAGAGATACTGTGTTCTTAGATAAACCTACTCAAACTCAGCTCCCTTTGATTCTCATTCTGTCCCCAGAGGAGGTGATATCTTATGCTTGATTACTTCTGTAAGTAAATGAATGGTCCTTTTCCCATCAAAATTTTACATAGAGCCTTAAATATATGACTACACTCCCACTAAAATGTGCTTGAATGTCCAATAGCACACTTTCTATATCCATCAACAAGCTTCTGGCATAAATTCAGCTGGTAATTTGGTCATTTGTCTTAGTAGAATTTGTAGAGGTTTCCATTCATTGTTTCGGCTTCAGAAGATTTCCAAAAACCAGCTTTGATGTAAGTTTGGAATATTTTCTTTTTTGTTGTTGGAAGATCCAGTTTGTCTGTTTTTCAACCATCCTAAAGAATTTGGAGGTGGTCTGCCTTATTTATTATTCCACCTACTGACCTACTGATATCAGTGACTGAAAAACAGTCCCACAGCATCATGTTCCCACTGCCATGCTGCATATTTGGCACAGCATTCTTTGGTTTAAAAGTCTCACTTTGACTCCCATCTTCATAGTTTGGGTGACTGGGGCCAAACACTTCTATTTTTGTCTCGGCTTTTCTCCAAAGGTCATTTACCTTTTGCATGTGGGGAGCTCCAAACTCGACAAAGCTGGTATTAATGTAGTAGTCTTGTTCTGTTACAGTGATGATTTATTGTAGTTTTGAGAGCAAAGAAAGTATAATTTTCTTGTAACTTTGATTGTTTTATTTGTGAAAAACCTGCTTTTTAACTCCATTTTTACTATTCAGCATATTTTATACTCAGATGTATAATTTCACAGAAAGTTTGCATGGGGACAATTTTTCTGCTGTCTGCAGTGAGATCCATGTTTAGTGCAAACTATTAATTTCAGCTGAAAGAGGCAAGAATTTAAAATTATTCTCTTTGTTCTGCTAAAGGACTACAAGTTTACTTGTAGGGTTAAGTTTACAAAGCACAACAAAATGTCTCTTCAATTTTAATTTCTAAAAACAATCAATTTGTGAACATCAGTGTAATACATCATACCAAAGGGCAATTTTTCATAAAGATTTTGTTTGTATTACACCTTGAAGGGCTCAGATTTTCCCAATAGAAGTCAATGTACTACAGTGAAAAAATAGCAGTGCTAATTTAATATGAAAGTTTTCACTGTGCAGTGTCAGCTGCAGGGGCCTTGTTCTGCTGGACGTCACTCTCCACATCCAGTCTGTCCACAGCAAAGGACTGGTTAGTTGCCAGACAGGCAGACTGGAGCGCCAGCAGCTACCAGCAGCTGCTGGCCTGCAGGCAACCTGTTAAAAGTTGCTTTTTATTAGTGCTGCCGGTGCCAGCTCCAGCTGACTGTATGAAGAGGAGTGAATGGAGCAGCTCCAGTTATTTATGTGCTGCATGGTTTACACACTAACTGTTGGTGTTAGAGCAGGTTGTTAAATATCAGCAAACACAAGCATCTGAACATTGCTTGATTTAAAACAAATCTAGTCTTTTTTGATACATAACTGATATCTAAAGGCTGTTTGCATAGCAGATTGAAATGTGACAATGCATAGAAAATCAGCAGCTCAGCATGTTAGAATTAAAATAGATTTGTTTAATTTTATAAATGTATTCATTTAATATGGGATCCAGAATTTTCATGTCATATAAAATCTACCTGGTTACAGTTGTGAAAAAAATATGTTTTAGAAGCTGACATGTTAGTTTGCTGGTAAATAACAAAAAAAAAAAAAAAAAAAAAAAAAAAAAAAAAAAAAAAAAAGCTTTTTAAAAGATCATTCTAAGCCATTCATTATAAACCTGTTTTGATGAATCATGGGAATATAATTTTCTTTAATTGATTTAACGAGCTTTTTTCCTAGAGTTTCTCTCAGTGATTGTCTGCATATTTAAAAATACTGATTAACTCATTCAGTCTGATGTCTGCTTGCCCTAAATACAATCAGTCTAGAAGATAATTGTGGTTTTTTTATTCTAGAAAACAATATTCAAATGTCTCAACTTTTATCCATCCTCTGTCAGACAGAAGTGATACATATAATACTCAGAAATACTGTGGGTATTTTAAAATAATGTTCTTGCTGCCATTGCTCATTGAAAGATGTGCATAACACAGATAATTAAAGGCAGGTTAGTATTACATGGGTAGATTAAAGATTTAAACTTCATTATTGTGCCCTATAATCACTGGAGATGGCTGAGATGAATTTCAAATTTTATCACATTTTTTTCCCAGTATTTATTGCATTAATGATAAAATTATTTTAAAATGTCTATTTGACAAGCCAGTGTTTTTTTCAGTCATAGTCCCGCAGATACAAATGGTACTATATAACTGAAACTTACCAATTATTAAATAGGCTACTTCAATGAACCAGTCACATGGAGCTTAACCTGCTCAAGATTATGGAGATGCACAAACAGTTGAAATTTTAACCTTCAGGTTGGTGCTACAGAGCGCTTTTTGCAAAAACCAGCTGCCACAGAGACGGTTTCTTTCCCCAGACTGTCTCTCTGATGAACACTTAACAGAGTTCCCAGTGATACCATGCATAGAGTGCAATTTTACCACTAAACAGCACACAATTTCATTCAATAGTACAATATACTAATATTTACTGATACTGTCATACTGTCAGTTTTTGGGGTATCCAATCATTGGTTTATTGTCCTGACAGTAAATCACAATTCTTGTTATTTTTTTTTATCCTGGTAACAATAAACTGTTTAATCCATACAACTTGTCAACATGGTCTAGATAGCTCATGAAAATTTTGTTCAAGCCCCAGTAGCATATAGCAACATGTTTACATTTGTGATGGTGGGACAGAAGGGTGTTTTTCTCTGAAACAACCTGCTTGTCATGTATCAGCTAGTAGTTGTTATAGAGACTTGGTCACACAAGTATGCCACTTTTTGCTGTCATTCTAACAATAACCAGTAGAAATTAGTTTTACCTCCCTTACCATCCTGCTCAAAGAAAACTAAGATCCTTGTCCACCCTTGTTTGTATTGGCTGTTTTCTTTTAGTCCTTTCCTGATTTATGAAGATAAGGACTAATGGAATAAAATGTTCGATTGTCTTTTGCATTTTGAGGAGTGGGTAAAAGTAACAGGCTTCTGTGTCTTATTAATACTCCAGGAAAACAAGGATTTTAATAAAAAATGTTCCTAAACTCTGCTCATCTTAAAGAAGCTATGTATATATTTTAAAAAATAAGTCAGTTATGATTAATTTAATTGAATTTTTAGGAGTATCAACTGTGGTGCCGATTAAGTAGCATTTTTTTTTATGTCAGATATCTTTTTTGAATCCACTGAATAAGTGTCAGATTAAATGTTGAATTTTTCTAAATTTTCCAGAGTGAGAATATCCTGCTTCAATAAAACATTAATGTATTTTAAGGAATTTTGCACATCTATACCAGGGTTGTTGTGTTATTTAAACCTTTGTGTGTTTTCATCCCGCGCAGAAACACGGTTATCATCTCCAGCAGCAGTTGCTCATGTTCCCACCTATCAGACTGCGAGGGCTTGATTCAGATAATTGTGATGATGTGCTGCGACTTTGAAGTCCATGTCGCTGGTTGGGGGCTGATGAATTCCAACAAACACATTTACATTCTGCTTTCATCTCAACACGAAGCTGAATTTCCAGAGCTGCTAACATTTTACCAGTGGTGGTTTCTGGCTGTAAGGGGGGTAGGTTTTGGGGGAGGATTGAGAAGCCAGGGGATAAAATGTCCAACATGAGTACTTAATTGATTCCATTATCATATGAACAGAAGCAAAACAAAGAATTCAATCAGACTTTGGATGACATTTCTGCATTTAGAGCACAGCGGGTGTTTAGCTGGAGCTTGATTTATGCTGTCAGCATGCCATAATTGCTCAGCCATTACAGGTATTGAGGCTGCATGCTTTCACTAACAAACATGTCTCTATGTAACCCCTTCGAACCGGCTTTTATTATCTGTTAAATACAGACATGTAGGAACGATGTACTTCTGTCTAACTCTCGAAAATGTTTGACACATGCATCTGGTGCTTGACATATTTATGTAAGCTGACACTCTGCTTAAAGGGTGGAGATAAATAAACAAAGTGGCCTTTGTATGCCTGTAAAATCTCAAAAAAACTACCATTGAATATATGAACACAGGAAACTGTGTGACTCTGTTGCCCCCCTGTGGATGCTTTAAAAACTTGCATACAGTGCCTATTCATATTTCATGAACTTTTTCCCAATTTGTTCTGTTTCAACCACACACACACACACACACATATATATATATATATATATATATATATATATATATATATATATATATATATATATATATATATATATATATATATATATACACATATACATATACAAAGAGTGCCACAGTTTCCTGTTTTCATATATTCTGTGCTCGAATGGTAAAGGTCAATGCATATTCATGTGCTTGAATGGCCCGATCAAAGTCCAGACTTAATCTAATCTGTGACTTCTAATTTGATGTTCCCCATTCAGTCTGACTGAGCGTGAGTTATTTTCTCATGAAGGGTGGGGAAACATTTTAGTCTCCAGATATGCAAAGCTGGTAGAGACATACCCTAAAAGACTTGTGGCTGGAGTTGCAGCAAAAGTTGATTTAATGTTGACTCAGGTCGGCTGAAGAAAAAATGCCCACCACACTGTTCAGATTTTCATTTGTAAAAAATGTAAGAAAAATATACTATTTATGATTTTATTCCACTTCACAGTTCGGTACTAGTTTGTATTGGCCTATCACATATGATACCCAGTGATTGAAATTTGTGAAAAAGTTCAACAGGTGTGAATACTTTTGCAATACTTTTTGATTATTAAATAACTCCTATACAGACTTGTATTTCTCTTTTCATCATTCTCAGCCTCTTTTCCCTGTCTCTAGATATAATGAAACATCCAAAGAAAAACGAGTGGATGGACAGCAACCTTCCCACCAAAAGTAAGGAAGGACAGGAGGAAGAAGAAGAAGAGGAGGATGAAAGAGTGAGGAGGGTCAGGGTTGGATTTAAGGCCAAGCGGGAGCGTCGGCAGGGTAACAGCAGTGCTACGATGTGCCAAGTGTGCAACATAAGGCTAAACTCAAACGCCCAGGCACAGATCCATTATAGAGGGAAGACACATCAGAGGAGGCTTCGCCGACTGGCAAAAGCTGTCAGTGCAGGTAGGAACACACTGGTTTTTCTTCCCAACATAAGGGAAACATAATGCTGGCTTCCTTTTCAAAATGCTTGTTGTTTGTTAGTGTATGTGGGGGCTGCTGGTCATCAACATGTCTCACTACACACTCACTTTCAGATCCTTTAATATCTGCTTTTACAATTGAAGATCCAATCCAACTTTATTTATAAAGCGCTTTAAACAACTAGGACCAAGTTCTGAACAGTTAAATAGAATAGGTTAAAAACAGAAAAACAAAATACATTAAAGCACACAATACACAAGTAAACAGCCCTATATTAAAACATGGAGGGCTTTAAAAGCAAATAAAATAATTTTAAAATGAATCCTAAAAGGAAATGGCAGCAATTGAAGGGAAGGTAAAATGGGGGAAAAGTGCCCAATCATCCAGGTGCCAGTTAAAAGACAAGCTTCAGTGTTTTGCACCCTCTGAAGACAAGTGATGGATAAAGCACTGACACCTACATAAAGTGCTGTACAGAAATCCAGCCGAGTGGTAACTTATGCATGGATTACTGTCACAAAGTGCTGCTTGGAAAGAATTGGCTTTATTTTAGCCAGCTACCTCAACTGGAAACAGCTTGATTTAACAACTGCCTTAATCTGACAACCAGCTTCATATACTGGGGCAAGGAATTTAAAAACACACTGGGGGTCTCAATGGGGTTACCAAAAACCTCAATAAATAGGGTTGTAGTGGAACCATAATCTGTCATATTTCTTTTTCATATTTATGTGTGTTGGTTTTCTGAGGAACACATGGCATCAGGATGCACTCGAAGAAGATGTCTTCTGGGAAACCTTGACTCCTGCCATTCATTTAGATGTTATTTTAACAAGTATCACCTACCTAAGAGTTGTTGCAGGCTCAGTCTATCATCAGTGGTGGATAAATTACTCCAACCTTAAGTGGTTTTCTCCGTGGGACTCTCCCATGAAGACTATTTTGCCCAGTCCCTCTTTCTTATTGTTAAATCTTAAACACTGACCTAAAATGAGGCAAGGGAGTCCTGGAGTGCTTTCAATGTGTGTTGTTTTGTGATATCCTGGTTGAATCATCGATGTTCTCTTGGAGTAATTTTGGTTGACCTTGGGAAGGTGCACCATTGCTGTATGGTTTGCCACTTGTGGATTATGGCTCTCACTTTGGTTCACCTTTGTGTCATAGTCTTAGAAATGGTTTTATAACACTTTCCAGAGCTATAAATGTCATTTACTTTATTTTTCTGCTGTTTTTTGAATTTTTTAAGGTGATGTGTTGCTTTTTGAGGTCATTTAGACATCAGAGAGGTTCTATTTAGATTATTTACTATATCTGTAGGCAGGTAATAATTGGGCCTGAGTGTAAAATTGAGCCCAGGATTCTAAAAAATTTAGTTTAGTCACTGTTAATTTATGACTTACCAAGTGGGGGATTACTTTTTCACATAGGGCCAGGATGGATAGGATAGCTTTTTTTCCTTTAATGAAGAAAAGCATCCTTTCAAAACTGCTTTTTGTATTTACTCATGTTATCTTTATCTAAAGTAAAAAATAATTTGATGATCTGTAACATTTAAATGAAATTTTTAAGGGGGGAAACGCTCTTTCACACCACTGTACATACTCATGCACTTATGAACTATTCAGATTAAGCCATCACTGATGGATCGTTTTCTGTATAATCATTTTTATCTGTCACTGGAGAAAACATAAAGGTGTAACTGACAAATTAATTAATCTCTTAAAGTGAAGTGAGAGGTACCGAATGACCTACATAAAACACTGACCATTGTTTTCATTAGGCATACCTCTGCAGAGTTGTTGTATGTCAGGTAAAACTTTCTGCAGTGAAACAGCTCTTCAAAAGTTGCAGCCTTTTCTAATAAGATGAAATGAACAACATGTTGGCATTTGTCAACTTGGACTGAAAATCTCATATCTTCATATTTGTTCAACATCACTCACTTGGCTCAAAATGACCACAATTTAATCAACTGCTCCATTCTGAACAAAAACATTATGAACTTTGACAAAATGCTATTTACTGCAGGGCTGTTGTGTCATCAGTGGTTCTTCTGTTGGGATCTGATTTACTGTATTCAGTTCAATGCACATATAGTGTTTGCTTACAGAAGAATGACCTGCTATACCTCTAACGTGTGATCTTCTATCAGTGTCTGACATTAAATCAGTTTTCTCAGTTTCTGCAAAGTAATGACTGTAAATGGATGCAATTATGCTAAAAGCTGATGTATGTACATCTTTCCTGCTGCTACAGACATCTCTTCTGCCTAAACATGATAATTTACAGATAAATGGATCATCAGTAAGAAATTTTAGAAAAAACATTATGCATTTCCTGTGAAGAAACGCCACAATATCTTCACAATGAATAAATAGCTCTTTGTCTGGTGTTTTTACTATGAAGCTGAGGTAAAAGGCCACTATACAACAATAAAAATGCAATAAAATCTGAACAGTCTTTTGATTGTCTTGTGGAAGTCTTCTGATTTACATAAATAAATGTATGTGTATGTGCATGTGTATGGCTTAGTCATCAGAGAATTTGAAGACGAACTGGCCACACTGGCTTCATGTCACCAAAACACCAAGCTGGCACAGAGAAAAAATAAGAGGTATCCACTGTGCTTACCATTGTAGGGACTGCAGAAAAGGAGAAGCACACACACACACACACACATCTCCAAATTGCACATACAGACTGGATTCTGGGAGTCTGCTAGAACTTGTGAGTTTCATATGCTGCATCTCAAATGCAAAATGTACTTATCACAATGTCGAAGAGAAGTCATGGCATACTACTTAGCAATGATTGGGGGGGAGAGGGGTCAGCAATCTTTGAGAAGCTCAGCGGACTTCCACACTTCTGCTGCACACTTCTTAAGAAACTCAGCGTCTCTTAAGGTATATAATAAAACCTAGCAGTTGTAGGTTTCGGAGCAGGGGTCTCAAACTCTAGTCCTCAAGGGCCGATATCCTGCAACTTTTTCACTTTTTTTGGTGAAAAAAGTCTAAAAACTTTTAGACTTTTTTTCACCAAGACACCAGAATGCTATTAGCAGGTAATTTGTAGTACTCTGTAAAACTTGATGATATGCTCGGTAGCTAATTCAGCCATTTCAATCAGAGGGTGTTTAACCAAGGATACATCTAAATCTTGCAGGAAACCAGCCTTAGAGGACAAGAGTTTGATTAAGAGCTTTGATGTTATCAGCTCAGAGTGATCAGTAAAAATCAAACTCATTTTATATTTGGTGTGCATGAGATCTGCATAAAGAGCACAGTGCCAATTTCAGACTATTGCACAAAATGGTGTGTTTGTTGATAATTTGCACTATGTACAGAAAACTTCCTCATCTGCGTCTTGTCATGCTACTAATAAGATGATGAAAATAATAACGGTGTCTGTCCACAGCAAAGTTGAAACTAATGATGGAGGTGCAGAAACCTCTCACATATGTAGGGAAACTCCACAGATTGTGAGGAAACATCCTACCCTGCAGGGGCGAAGAAGATGTGACTAAGCTAAAAGAGGTGGATCCCATTAATATGTCTACTGACAAGTGATGTAATTAACAAATTGTTTTTTTTATATGGCTTTATTTAGCTCAAAATTGATTAATGACCATGAACTAATTCATGTTGAGCTGCCTTTAGTTCAGAATTTTCAAGTAGTGAACTGTTAAAATAAATTGAGTTTCAATCTGATCTTAGAACTAGTTCTTTTCACAGATTAACTTGTGTAAACCTGCATTATATTGTAACTTGAGCCTCAACTCTGCAGAGGTTTAAAACTGATTTTAATCAGCTGATTGCTCAGTTTTAATCAGCCACAAAACTGATTAAATCTGTTGGAAAACAGCAAAACAGAAAATAATAGATTCTTATTCATACTTTTTATATTAATATTTGTGAACCATTAAGAGGTATTGCACATTAAGAATGTAGCTACTGCTCCAAACTAGATTTTTCTGTGTTTTCTGAGCACCTGTTCTGTTGAAGGATCATTAATCACCTTCCGTCAGTAACACCTGTGTCACTCTGCATCTCCGACCAGCTTGATCAATCTGCATTTGGGAAAGAAAAGGGGTCTAATGAACAACTGGCTGCTAAAATGCTGCTTTTCTAATGCTGATTTATGATGCTGTCTATTGCTATTGGCTTGGTGCACATATTTAGCTGATCTAGTCTCATACAGCACAAAAGATTAAATAAATTTAAATCTATTGGCTAATTTCTCCCCTATTTGAACCTTATTTTGTCATCATGATCATATTATTGACTTTTTCTATGTCAGATAATAGCCTTTGCAGATCATCATTCATACTTAAGCCTGCTTGACTGATTCTTTTCTAATGGTGAGATGGGCAAAATATTGAGTGTGCTTCTCTATACATGCATGCTTGTGTGCGTTTGAAAACACATGTTTTACGTTGAGCTTTTTATGGAAACACCTTGTATTTTTATTATAAACGAGGCTTTTAATTGCCATTTTACATGCAAAATGCCCCTATTGGTTGCAGTCAAAACTAAGTTGTTTTACAAGATAATCATCACAATATGGCAAGTTACCATCCGGTTTAATATAAACTAAAGAACAAATTAAAATTAGTAAAACATTAATAACTAAGATTTATTTTCAAAAATCATCAAACTAAATTCCCTATAAGCATAGCAGGTGATGTCATGTTATAACTACAAACTTTAAAAAGTTGTATTTTGATTTTATGTAAAAATCAGCCCAAAATAGTGCTTAAATTTTCCAATTTTATGTGCCGCACATTTATAGTCCGCTAAGCAAACGTGTAAGAAGGTGCTCTGATGAAACCAATTTGACCGTGACAGTTTGGTCTTCATCAGCTTTCAGCATAATGTATTGGAAATGCTTTTCATCAGCAGAGACAAGGAAGACAAGGTTGGTGTTGATAAGAAGATAGATGGAGCTAAATACAGAGCAATCAGAGCTACGATGAAATGGTTTAGATTAAAAGTCATATTTATTGGTTAGAAATTCCCAAAGTCCAGTCGTAAACCCATGTTCTGACTCATTCTTCATACAAATCGGATTTGGAAATAAGACTAGGCAGAAATTTCAGTCGTGCAAGATGTGGAAAGCTGGGAGAGATATACACACAGAGACTTGTAGCTGTAATGATAGCGAAAGGTGATTCTACAAAGTATTGACTAAAGGAACTTAATACCAATGCAGGCTGCACTTTTTTGAGTTTTTATTTGTAAAATGTTTTGAAAACTATCTATTCTACTTCATAATTATGCAGTCCTTTGTGTTAGTCTATCCCATAAAATCCCAGTCAATAAATTGAAATTTGGGTTTGGGGTCATGACAAAAATGTCAACAACTTGTCCACCATATTGGTCAGTGACAGAGAGAAATGAGGCTCTGTCACATAGACATTTACTCCAAAGCAAACAGGAAATCTTTTTATCATAATTTACACCTTCCGAGATACTCTGATGAAGTAAAAAAAAAGTTATAGTTTGAATTCTGTTTTTTATAGCTTCATAATGATTCCAGCACCCATGAGTTTAATGCATTAATGTCATTCCATAGAATGTTACTAAATAAATGCACCAATACTAAACACTGTTCTCTTAAATTTTCAGTATGACTTTAAGCTGCTGCATTAAAATATTCTTTTTTGCAATCTGACAACAGGTGTATTATGCACTGTATTAAAGTCAAGAAAAAACAGTTTCTAGAATCCTTATGTTACAGAAGATCCACATTTAAAAATGTAGATGCAGATGAGGGTCACTTTTTAACAGCAGATCCTAAAATCCGTCAATTTGAGCATTAGCTACTACCATGAATAAATTATTGCCTATTTATTTTTGCAGATTTAATGCATGAATTGTTGAAATCCCATGTGAAATAACACAGTTATTAGTATTTTATGGGGCTTTTTATATGTTTTTTTTAAACTTTTATATCATTGCATTTTCTGTGCATTTTTCACACTATTTTTCTTAGGGAGCCACTGTTTCTGCTGCTTATTTCACAGCTAAGAAAAGAAAAAGAGGACAAGCCAAGTCAATTAAGGTGACTGTTAGTAAAATTCAGTCTGTGCAGCAATGAAACCATCTAATAATACTTGTTCCCTCCATTCCCTTCTCACAGCTGAACCAGCTTTCCTGTTTTTTTTTAAGCTTCTTCAAGTGATTGCACAAATGAAAAGAGATTTTAATAGACTGTTCTCACTGGGGGCCTTTTGTAAAGGGAACGGAGCAAATCACTTATCACTGTTCTGCTGAAGAACAGAACAGAGGAGAGGAGTTCTTTCAAATCAGAGTTATTGGGGTTTTTTTTTAGGTTGTGTCTGGATTGGTGGATTTAAAACTACAGGAAAAAAGAAATATTAAGACATAATCTCTCAGATGTGCTCCATTTCTGTTAATCTGCTAGCCTCATATCATGTGGGTTTCATAGCCCACTAACCCCACTGTTCGTTTGACATTTTCAGCCCACCTAATCTGTCTGAACTAACAAAGTCTGAGCTGCATGGTGTCTGATTTGGCTTTCATTGTAAATCTGTCTGTGACCTTATTTTTATATTTTCATCATCACCTAAAGCATTGTTGCCTTGCAGCAAGAAGGTTCTGGGTTTTTCTATATGGAGTTTGCACGTTCTCTCAGTGCATGCATGGTTTCTCTCCAGGTACTCCAGCTTCCTCCCACTCTCCCAAAACATGTCTGTTAGACTTATTGCTCTCTCCAGATTGCCCCTAGGTGTTAGTGAGTGTGTGCATGGTTGTTTGTCTAATGTGTCTCTTTGCTGCCTTGTGATGGACTGGCAACCTGTCCAGGGCCTACGCGCTTCTCGCTCAATGACTGCTGGAAATGGACACCATCTACAGCAGACTCCTCAGGAGCAGCCTGCCAATTCAATAGATTGGCTTTGGCCCCTGGGAGTTTTAAATCTTTTTTTAAAGACAAATTATTTCTCCTTGGCTTTTGATCTTGGTGGAGCATGACTCCCACAATGTACCTTTTTATTTCTGTATTTTTTAAATCTATGTAGAGATTCCATATCTTATGCTTTTTTTCTCTTTTTGTGTGTTTATTAACCACAGTTGAGTTTTTCAGCACTTTGGTCAGCATTGGTTGTTTTTAAGGTGCTTTATAATTAAACTCAGACTTGATACATATGCTGTGTATTATTGCAGTTTAAAGCACAGCTATATCCCCAGATCACCTAATATTACCCCACATTGTCTGAGAAAAGCTGGCGCACATCTTTTCATTTTAGATGTTCTACAAACTCTCTATATCCAACCTAAAAATATTGTCTTTTTTAGTTTTGGCCTTTAACGTTGCTTACATCATTTATGATAATTTTAGCCTCTGAAAGGAAAGGGAAAATGAAAGCTTTTTGTCTTCCTTAAATAAAATGTCACTAATGGAAAATCCCTGAGTTTCTCAAATGTAGCTCTGCAGCAGATCGGCTTAAATGTTTCTCTCAAGGTTGACTGGCTCCTGTAAACTAACAGACATTATTTGAGACATTATCAGAGGTTAGCTGTAGCAAAGAACAAGCTATTAGAGGTAAAGACTCCAGAAACATATTTTAAAGACATCCATCAGCTGCAGCTTTGATTTGTTTGTCCTCATATATTCCATACAGCAGAGCAGCCATGTTAGAGGGGGAGTGCTTCAGGGTGAACGGTGGACAAATTTAGTGCTATTGTTTTATACAGTGTCACAGATTTGCAGCTATGTCAAGGTGGGAAATGTCATTAAATGTGCAACACCTAGGTATGCTTATTAGTTTGATTACTGGGGGTGTAACGATATATCAGCTCAAATGAACAGATGATGAACCATGATTGTTTCACAAGATAAGGCGAGATTTTAGCAATATTCTCTGGAAAACTAAGAAAAGCACCAATCCAGATTTTTTATGGTTTTACAAAATAAGTGGAGCTTTCCATAATCCCAGTCAGGGTCTTTAATAATCTGTATTATGAATTCTTCAGTCCAAGTTTCATCTGTCCACTATCATGCTTTTCTCATCGTAAGGCATCCCAAATGCTGAAAAAGCATTGAAAATACTCCATTTTTGAGTTTACACAAATAAAGCAATCGTTTCATAAATCTCAAACTGAGTTTTAAAGAATGTCTGTGTTGTGAAAAATTATTCATCTTAGATTTGACCTGTCTATTTTAAAATTTGATCTCGGGAGGATGAAGTCTGGTCCAGACACATTAAAAACTGTGAAATAACTTTTTGGTTTAGCGGCTCCAGAGCAGATGCTAACTTTGACATTGTTGATGGCTACTACTTAGTCCCAAAATTCCCTCAGATAAATGATTAAATATGTTGGTAGCTTCTTCAAAACTACTTTAATTACATGTTGTTGGCCAACCTGATAAGAAGTTTTTAACAGCTCACTCTGTCAACACAACAGGGCATGTTAAGAACTACTTCCTGCAAGATATATGTTTTTAGATCAAACTAGATAAAACATGTTATGAATATATAATGGCTCATTGTGTTGTTGATGGATCTTTTAATTGTTGAGACAGAAAAGAAATGTCCCTTATAGACACTGCCTTTTATAAAGGAGCATTAATATGGCGTCACATTCCTGCCAAAAACCCAGAGGAGCATATTAGGCAATCACAACGGCACACATATTAATCGAAAGAGCGCTTAGTTCTGTTCGAGGTCCCATTTATTAACTGAGAGAGCCCATAGCTAAATATTAAATAAACTGATCCTTTTGATTTTCTATTTAGCTTCGCTAAATGAAATTCATTTAATATTATGATTTCCTGCTTACTTGGCAAAATATAAACTGACGAGTCAATAAATATGTTTCAGTAGTTAAAAGTATGACAAACACTGGATTTATGTTTGTAACCTTACGCAAGAATGTTCTTATGAGGCAGCTCTACCAATGGTTACAATTCAGGAACTGTTATTATTTTAATCTGTCAAATGCTGTTGCCATATTGAAGCTTGTATTTGGGCAACCTCATTCTTCCCCCACAACCTTTAACAAATTTGTAATTTCCATAAGCAACATAGCATGTCAGATGCATGCAGAGTTCACAAACGGTCTCTGTAGGGAGTGTTTTCTAGATTCATGACAAGATAAAAGCGTGATGTGTGTTGCCAACATGTGATCGTTTTGCCTGAAGCCCTTTCTCTGCATGTTTCATTTAAATGCAACAGCCTGAAATCAAGTGTAAAACTGTCAGGTTTTTTGTCAGTGTTGTACTTTCACACCACATTTATTCGAGTGGACAAGGAGCCAGAGAGGAGCACAGTGAAAACACAAGCTCTGTGTGAGTGTCCGTCACGATTTCACCTTTTTTTAGGGATAAAAAACAAATCCTTATTAGAGAGCTTATAAAAATTATGTGTAACCCTAACCTGCACCCTTTTCAATAACTGCTGAACAAGAAAGTGATATTTTTTTCAATGTCAAGCACTTTTAAAACTACTTCAGCCTGGAATATCATTTTAACCCTTTAAAGGAAAGCATGCATATCCAACTCTGTTTTTAATTTAAAAAATGTTTCCTTAACATACATTTTAATGGGAATTTGCTTATTATTATCATTAGGCACTGAGATGGGTCAGTGATTGACAAATGATTGGTTTGATGCATCATTAGGATTTTTTGTTTTTTTGCAGTGTTAGATTAAAAACAGAATTGACACTCAATGTGTTTTGGACAAATTATTAGTTATTGAAGTTATTTGCTTTCCAAAAACGACAGCAAAAATGTTAAATATTTTTTGCTACTTTAAACAAATCAGTCTTTTAAAACTGTTTAAGCTTAAAATATTCATTCACAAAAAAACTCAATTTCTTTAAAATACTTGCGTATTTGATTATGACTATTATTATTAAGCTCAATAATTGAAAGCAACATTGATTGTGGTCAATCATTATTATTTTTTTGTAGAGTCAAGTAAAAGAAAAAGACACTTGTCGCCTTTAAAAATACACTTGGTTGTGGTTCTGGAAGGTGCAGCTTTCAGCTGGTCTTAACTAAATATTAATACAAACTCACAACAATACAAGGTGCTAAGTAGAAATATGCAAACACGTCATGCAAGAAAGATTTTCTTACATAGTTGGCACACTTTAGACAAAGAAATTACATTGTGAGAGATTCTCCCACCTCAGCTGTGGATCTCTGCAGCTCCTCCAGAGTTACCATGGAGACTTCTTGGCTGCTTTGATGATTAATGCTCTCCTTTAGTTGGATGACCATGTCTTGGTAGGTTTACAGTTGTGCCAACAGCACTCTATTTTCTAACCTAACCCCACTTTAAACTTCTCCAAAACCTTCTGACCCGTCTGTTACGTTCCTTGGTCTTCATGATGCTGTTTTTCTCTAACAAACCTACAAGGCAGAGTAGCTGCTTTTATGTTGAAATTAAATTACATGCAGGTAGAATCTGTCTACTAATTAGGTAACTTTTGAAGGCACAGGATCTAGGGATATCAGAATAACGGGGGGCACTTTATAATAATGCACTACTTTGTATTAGTAAATCCTAATAAAATCCCAAGTTTGTGGTTGTAATGTGACAAAATGTGGAAAAGTTCAAGTGGAATGAATACTTATTAAAGGTACTATTTATCTACAGATTAAGATTTCCACAATCATATCAGGCTGGTTCTCTTGTAATTTAGCAAAAAACTTAGCAAAAATCTGTCTGCCTTGCATATAAAATTAAACCTGACTGAGCTCTGTTGTACAATTATGCTGATTATAATAGTTGTCAAATTTAAATGATGGAGTATAGTTAATTTGTGTTACATGAGGAACTTCAGAAATAGTTTAATTATTTTAAATCTTGTTTTAGTTTTAGTATTTATTAGTTTTTTTCATTAGTTGATATTTCAAAACAGTGACGTGATTGCAGTTTTCTTTTAATTCAGAAAAAAACTCATTTAAGCTCTTTCTTAAAAGCTTTGCTGACTAATAGTTTGCATTCTAATAGGATGCACCCTATGTAATTTAAACTTTCAAACTCTTAATAGCTATGTGCGAACAACAGCAGTATTTTCAGTACAATGAAAACAGATTAAGGTCTATTGTTTGGCAAATATGCCGGAAAGGAAATAGCATAGAGTGTCCTTTAGGGAACATGCAGGTGTGAACCTTGAATAGGGACTGAAAAACGGAAGAGGGAGAGAAATTTTGGAGTCTCTTTCTCTCCCTGTCTTCCTCACTCAGTTTCCTCCTCCTTCGCTCTGCCTTACATACTCATACACGCTTGCTCTTCAGACACTCAGCTTCTATTTCGTTCTCCGCACATTTCCAGCCCATCTTGGTCTTTCTGTTTCCTGTGCTAAAAAGGATAAGCTGATCAGCAGAGCATGGCACTTTTAATTAAAGCCCATGTGAGTCGTTCTTTTGCAGCAGCAAATTGGATGGCGGCTAAGATGTGTCACTGACCCGAGAAAAGAGCATTTCAGAGGAAGAAACGCAGATTCAGAAAAAAAAAAAACTAAGTATTTCTTTATTGGAAGACACGTTTTGTTTTGTTGAACTTCTCTGATTTGAGATCAGCTGAGGAATCAAAACACGTGGAGATGCTGCTGGGTAAGAATTTGTCAGCATTACTTCTTTACTGGAAAAAAAATGATTTAACACTTGAGGTTTTGAAATGCAGCTTTAATCTGACTTCTGTCTACATGCATGTGAGTGCTCTCCTATCGATGTATGTTTTACAACAAAGACTTCACATTATCGCTCAAGGGGAGGTTTGGTCTCCTGACTACCATCTGCCCTAATTCAGTTCCTCCTGCATGCACAATGAGTCCCAGGCCTGTTTGTTTTTCTAATTGACCCCTTTTGATGAAGCTGAGTGTGGAGTTCATTCCGTTTGCAACTCTGTCATTCCCAGATGTGTCAAGTCATTTTAGAGACACGCAAGAACAGCGCTGATATCACTGCGCACATTGCTGCCAATTATGTCTCTGCTTCCCCGGGGAAATATGCCCAGATTAGCTCACATAATTGGTGGTGATGTTAAAGATAAAAGAAGTGTAGGGACATCTTGTCAGTTTTGTTTATGTTTTTGTAATTAAAAGGGCAAAATGTTGATTGTATTTTAGGGTGTCTTAGTTTAGTTATGTCAAGTTAAAGGCTTTAATTTTACCATCAGATTTTGATTCCTATTGATTTATATATTTTTATATTTTCTGGATGACAAGGGACTCAGATCAAGGGAAGCATTTTTAGGAACAAGTAAGGGGACACTTTATCTTCTTCACTGTGTGCATCATGTGCTTTTTGTCCTTGAACTGACCAATAATGGCTGATAATAACACAATACTTTAATGTTGCAAAGCCAATAACACCATTACATTATCATGTAGTAAAATGTTTAAGTCAATGAAAAAACATTTTGCTAAAAGTATAATAACTCGGTTAATATCCTTAGAAAATGTAACAACTGCATAGCATAGTAATAAAAAAAACTGGGTTACATTTTTTAAAAACATAAAATATGTTGTTTTTTTTTTTTGTTCAGTTTGTTACTTAAAAGTAGGATTGGTGGATGTCCTGGTTGTCGCATGCATTCATTAAAGATAGATTTAGGGCCATTTAGAGTACCCAATTCCCCTTAACAGTCACTGCGGGAGGACCCACAGAGAACCCATGCATGCACAGAACATGCATACTCTATGAAGAAAGACCCCAGGCCAGGGTTTGAAACCAGGACCTTTTTGCTCCAAGGTAACAATGCTACCAACTGTGCCACTGTGCAGCCTCCATTTTAATGCATTTGTTCATTTTTGTTCTGACAAATGCTTTTATAATTTTGACCTGACAGATTATCAAACTGCAGCAAAATACCAGTCAGTGAATTAATCTGCTAAATAATTTGTTGGTTAGTTTTTAATTGACTAACCTCCCTGCAAAGAGCTGATGCTCAGGGACATTTCTTAAAAATAGATATGAAGAACAAACTGCCTCTAGTAGTCATAAGAGCAACTGCATGTAAAGTAACTGTTAAAAATGATGATTGTTCACTGTAAATCATGTTCAAATTTTGGCATTTACTTTAATCTTTTTGTAACTCTATCCAACTAGTTTATATTTTAAGTTATTAAAGCAGTTTATTTAATCAACGTTGTGTTGCACAATATTAGCAAAGCATGTGGTTACGATTCTATTTCTGAGTATTGCAATGATAACATAAATTATGAATTAACCCAGAGTTTTTTATTCTTTTGTTTCTTTTGCTTCCTCAACATGCCACCAAGGCTTTTTGAGAGCTTTGGTATCTTGGCCAACACAACTGTGTCAAGTGTGGCCAACAAGGGCACTAAAAGTTTTGTCCAACAGGAAGTATATGTTATTAACATGCAGGATTGCCATGCATCACACTTGAAATATAAAACCCTATCAAATATAGTGTCCACACAGTCATTTGACTCCAGTTTGATATACAGTTTAGCCCTAATTTTATGATTTTGCTTCATAGTTCATTGTCAACTGGTATTATCAGTAGGAGTATTATAGCCTCTTATTTGTTATGGGTGTTTCCACGCTACAACTTCAACATAAAGAAATGATCAGAACACACGTGGTCTCTTCAGGGTCTTGGATGGTTCCCAGTGCTTGAAAGAGTGTCAGAGTTTCACCATGCAAAAAACTTTCTTAGTAAGGTTGTGATGGCAGCGAATTGGGGTCCTGGAAAGGAATATGTGTGCAGCGGCCATAGCATATCCATGGTGTGTGCTCAAATGAACTTGTGTGGTTTGATTAGGCGTGAGTCAGTTTGAGATTCTTTTGCCATGATGACCTTCAGTAAAAAAAAAAAAAAAAAAAAAAATCTGTTGGACTGATTTCGCTCCCTTCCAAAAGATTACCTTTTGCATATTATACTGAGGAGATGGGATTTAGTGGTTATAGGGAATAGATTGATCATTTGTTTTATTATTATTCATTGATATTTCAATTTATTTATTTGTGGGGGGTGGTGACCACAGCTGCCCCCAAATAGCTAAAGTCCGCAAATACTTGGGACCCACTCTTAAAAGGCTGATAACTGCCAGTTTTCATAGTTCAAACAACAAATATACCTTAATTATCATTAAATAGTGGGAACTGTCTTAGCATTACTGCTGAAGGTAACATCTATGGTCTTCCTTATCCCCACTATTGGGGGTGCAGCCAATCAGTGGCAAGGAAAATGAATGGCGCTCTAGGATTGGCTGTTTTGCAAACACCAGTAGTGTGTCAATCAGCATTGCACCTAGGCATTTTAGCTCCCTAAGCTGCGTTTTCATTCAAATATTTTAGATCTCCTCTAAGGAAAAATCTGTAAACAGGCAAGGGTCCACTGTGGTGGGTTTTTTTTTTTTTTTTTGTGCCTAGCAGTTTTTAGAGTGCAGCATCATCGTGATTTCTTTGCCATTAAAGGAGGTTTTCAAACTTTGCTGCAATGCAATCATGTTCTTCTGTCAACTGTTGTCTTTTAATGTGAAGGGGCCCAAAACTAGCATTTTTGCCTTAACTCTAACGTGCTCCAGAACAAAAAGTGTTGTTTCTTGGTCTTTAACTTGCATCCTGTAGATTAAAGCTCTGCCACGCCTGCCTCCTCTTTCAATTGGAGGACATGTTCAGGGAAAACAAAAATAGCTCAGGAGTGGGAACGTCCAATTTCTATAACTCCTGCCACATTTAAGAGGGGCCATTTCTATAAGAAAACTGTGGTCTGTAGTGGGAGGTAAGAATAAATGACGTCCTGTATAAGCTTGTGCGTTGAATGAAAAGGCACTGATATGGACCAAAAACACTGATTAAAAACTTGGATTTTTCTTTTCTTGTATGTACTGCAGATGTAAAAGTCTGCAAAATACATACAGATGTATACAGACATATATTTAGAATTTTACATCTATATAAGCTTCTGAGAGATGTATAACACTGTGGATGGAAATACTGAGTCGCGTATGTGTGCCGGCCGTGGGTGCTTTCTTCTTCAAATGGCAGATTAGGAGGATCAAAGGGATACAGAGAGAAGATAACTGTAGCGTTTTGCCCAGTGGCCATGCTGTATCTGTCCCCACCGTCATCAAGAGCTCTGTTTTGATGTTGCACTGACTCTGTGTGTAATAAATCTCATCTGTATTCTGTCTTACATGAGAGGGAAGCTATATATCCAAACATACTAAATCAATGTTTTCTGATTTTGTTCATTTAAAATTTCCAGTCAATATAGCTTGTAAAGTAATTGCACATTAGTTAATGAGGCTTCTTTGCTTTGCTGCTATTACTTTATGTCCATTTAAAACTATTTAAAACACTGATGTATAACAGGTCATATAATATACTGTATCTGATGGCTGTATGCAGGCCGTTCAGGTCTGAGATGTGCAATACTCTCAGCTGTCCTATAGATGTGCTGTTATTGGTCTTATTTAAGAGTATAAATGTCCTTGTCAATATCAAATTGATTTCATATGACATTTAAAAATAGCAGAAGTCAAACTAAGAGTAAGCAAGGCAAGTACATACAGAAACAAGACTGAAATCCAGGACAGGGATGAGTTTGCATGCAGACAGGAGGTGGATCGTCCAGTCCGCTGATCCAGTGGAGAAAACGGTGGACTTCTGGAGAACACCCCCCACACTCGCTCCTCTCACCATCCTCAACAGCACTGTGTTTGCTGTGGATCTCTTCCGGTTCCTTGCAGCCACCCTTTCTCAGGACCTCAGCTGGTCCTCACACATAGATACCGTACTACCTGCAGTAGTAACTCAAGAACTACAGTCTTCCAGGAGCTGCTGGTCATCCTCTCCACTATTATTATTCAGTCTGTCCTGTGTTTGTCCATCACTGTGTGGTTTGGCTCATCCACAACAGGTCAGGTTCAGACCAATCAGGCTTCAGAGGATCATCAGGGCTGACCTTCCCTCCATCCAGGACTTGTACAGGTTTAAAGCCCGTACATACTTCATCCAAAGTGCTGAAATCGGTTCTCGTTGACGTAAACGTGTGACGAAACTTGTCATTTTGTTCACAGAGAGCCATTCGCCTGCTGAACTCGACACCAGCCATGGGTCAAATTATTTCGACAGAGCTCCGTGCGAAGTGTCGTCTGATTGGTCAGAAGTTTGATGAAGTATGTCGGGGCCTTTAGGGTCAAGAAAAGGGCAACTAACATCTCTGGAGAGCCCACACATCCTGGACACCAGCTTTTTTAGATTTTGACACTCAGTTTACTTTCTTTCCCCAAGCTGTCGCTCTGATAAAAACTTAACAGTCGCAGAGAGCCCAGATCAATACTAGGCATTTTTCCTTTACAATAATTCAACCTTGTCTTCTTCTTTTGTAAAAGCACTGCATATATACATATTTACAGGAAAAAAAATCTTTTTTACTTCCCACAAAAGTTTATATATTTATACTTGATATGTTTGTAATTTAAGGGTTTGTGTGGACAAACTTGGCCAATAAAGCTGATTTTGAGTCTTGGTCTAGAAATACAATTTAAAGCTTTAAAAGAATATTGAAAAAAATATTGATAAATGAATTACATCAGTTGTTGGACTTGTATTTTTATCAAAAGCTGTCAAAGTTTTTTTAATACTTTAAGGTAATCATGTAACTGAGATTTCAAATTGAGGATAAATTATGTTTTTAAAAGTTATATTTCTTTCTTATGTTGTCATTTGGGCACATAAAAGAAATATAATCAAACACATAACTTTATCAAGTGTTTTCAAGAGAAGTCTTAGAATGGGCAGACATAAACATTCTGACTTTGAGACATTAGCAAAGGTTTGATTTAATCATTTGTGGATTTATTTTTGTTTTTTTCTTTCTTTGTTTTGTTTTGGGGTTTTTATTTGGTGTGGTCTTATTTTTGGGTTGGGTTTTTTTTTGCAGTGCTGCTTCTCTGAAGTTAGTTTTTCATATCACTTTGTTATTTTTCCACTCGTTCACATTCTTTTGCATATTTTAAGGACACACTACACAATATTCTGGTAAATAACAAATTTTTGTGGATAAAATTTTGATTTTTGTCTGTTAAAACTGTTACCATTTTCAGTTTTTTTCTTCCAAATTTTTTTTACAAAAGTCTTTTAGTAATAAGATTAGTCAAAGAAATAAATTATGTACTGACACATCACTGGTTCTTCCGTTACATGATAATATAGGTCAGGGTCACATTGTTTTAACAAAAACATTTCTCAGAAAATCGTCTGTTTAAAAAGTAGCAAAAATCTGAAGACAAAAAAATTTAAAATGCCTGGAGAGCTTTTTCTAAATCTTGTTTCAAAAATAGAAAACAAAAGTCTGTCATGTCAAGTTTTTTGTGAGGTTAAATATAACAAATGGAGGGTTTGCTCAGAACTTTTCACAGTTAGTTGCTTTCTCTGAATCAGTTATTAGATACAAATTAAGCTCAATCATTCAATTATTTTTTTAGACATTAATTGTGGCTTTGTGGGTGAGGACATTTAAAGAAATCTTGAGACCGTATTTCTTTGTGATTTGATAGAAGTTTCGGGATATGTTTGAGCAGGAGGTTGGCATCATCAGTAATCCCGCTGCTTCGTTATCCAGCGGCGTTAATGACTCGTTATTCTGATGGAAGAAGGGTGATGAGTACTCAACAGTATAGTTTTAATGGCTCCACTGCTGGTGCAGATTATTTCAGTGCTCTGATGTAATTAGTCTACTGTACTGACTTGATATTCATTGTCAGTGAGAGCATTTTATTTCATTTGTGCCACAGCAGTACACTGACTCAGAGTGTGGTTCAGCAAGTAGATTTTTTACAACAATTTATGTTTAATCTTTTATCCAAGTGTAATTCTAATTTCTTCTTCTTTCTTTGTATTATTATTATTATTATTATTATTATTATTATTATTATTATTATTATTATTGTTGTTGTTGTTGTTGTTGTTGTGTTTTATGTGCATTATGTTACAATAGAAAATTACCTTGCTGTGTATATAGCAAAGTGACTTCCAAAAGTATTCATTTTTTCTTTTTTTTGCAAATATACCTGAAAAGCTTGATCTGCATTTGTATTCCCCTAACATAAAACCCATCTGCTTTTAGATATTAATTAGTAACTGGCATCCAATTTTTTGTAATTTAATCTCATTATAAATCCAACTGCTCTATGAAGACTTCAGACTTTAGTTAGAAAACATTGGTGGACAAATATCACAATAAAGACCAAGGAAGTAAGCAGGGATGAAGTTGTGGAGAAGTTTACAGCAGGGTAAGGTTCTAAAACAATATCCTAAACCAGAAATGAAAAGAGGATGGAACAACTGTGACTCTACCACAACATTAGACAGGAAAAGATACTGAGAGTTGATGGGATCGAGCTAAATTAAGAGCAATCCTGCCGGAATACCTGTCAGAGACTTAAAAGACTGGACGCTGGGGCAGATGTTCAACCTTCAACAGGACCAATTATCATGATCTTTTGGACCTTTTGGCCTGAGCTTCTTTGAGTGAGGTCCAAGTATTTGAAGGTTTCTAGTTTTGTCATTTCAACTCCAGGTCTTAAACTGTTGCAGTGGAAGTTTGATTTAGAATGGGCTACCTTTTACCATGCCTCATTTAACACTTCCTGACAGCTCTAATCAGTCGTTATGGTGTCCTGTCTGTGCGGGCCTGATTAGCCTCACTGGTAATGATTGTGGGAGTTCACACACACACACACACACACACACACACACACACACACACACACACACACACACACACACACACACACACGTTTTAAACAAAGGCAAAACTGAACCATTGTTTTTTTTTCTCCACTAATTTCACCATAATCAAAACACTACTTCTACAAAAATCTATTAGTCCTCTATGGAGACAGATTATTTTCCCCACATTCAAGGATAATACCCACAATGCAATAGTGCACTTTAGTGCAGTAAAAATCTGGTTAATTTCAACGTGGAAATTCTGTCATTTATTCCAACTGTCTTTTTGGTTTTATATTTATATTTTTATTACTGTGTCTATATAAAGTAAATATAAGTGGATGTGTTTGTCTTCTTCACTTGATAATTTGTTTTCCTTCTTATTTTTAAATGACATTTACTACTTTTTGTCTGGAAATAAAGGAAATATAAAGTTCAGCAACAACAAAAGGATGGCTTTTGCAGCAGAATTGCCAGTGCTTGTATATGTGTAGGTATTTGTTATTATCATTCACTGTAATATGGCCACCTAATGCAGTAAAAAAAACAGATGTTAATTCATTTTTTAAATTTATTTTATGAGCCAGTTATTCTTTATTTTCAACAAATACTTTTGAAGCTGTGTGGATTTATTAGGAGAGAATCTATTAAGCATATTGATAGTGGCATAATTAGTCTGAAAGTATAAGCAGGTGTTGGAAGATAATGGGTTTGAGTTAGATGCTTATTATAGTAGATTTTTGGTACACATAGAAGCTCAAATTAAATCATTCTGTGTCAAAAATAAAATAAATAATTTACCAGATGAAACTTAGAAAATGAACAGCACCTGATACATTTTGTTTTTCCAATAAAATTAAGAAATAAGATTATCGTAAACTTGTAGCTGCTGGCACCAGAACTGTGGGATGCTGACTGTTTAACACAAGGTAGGCAGTGCATAGCGTTGGTATATTTCACTCCATTACAGATTAAGACACCTTCTTTGCAACCCATGTGTCTGTCCAGAAAGTCTGATTTGTTGTATCAGATAAATATTAATGGCATTTGACTCCAATAAATGGAGTCATCTTTAACAGAGACTGCTAAATAGACAGGAACTTTAACAGAAGTATGAGAAGGCGGCCTTGGTAATCTATGCCTACCTCTCCAGTAAATAATTTGATGTTTCAGTGCTTAGTTAGAGTTACTTTCAGTTTTATTTTGATAGAGCGTAAATCACGTCTCAAACTCAAGGCCGGGGGCCAAATCCAGCCCGCCGTGGGTTTTTATATGGTCCTCTAGACTCTAGAGGGCCACATAAACAGAAGTCAAGTCAAGTTTATTTGTATAGCACATTTCAGCAACAAGGCAATCCAAAGTGCTTTACATCATGAAAACATAAAAACATCATAAACACATCAAATGGTCACCAGTTGTGAAACCAGTAACAAACATTATGTTTTGTCAAATGCCATCACTAAAAACATCAATAAACATCAAATTTGTTGGTCAATGTTCCAGTTTTTATTCATCAAAGGCAGCTCTAAACAGGTGGTGTTTTAGCCTTGATTTAAAGGAACTCAGTGTTTCGGCTGTTTTGCACTTTTCTGGAGGTTTGTTCCAGATTAGAGGCGCATAGTAAATGAAAGCTGCTTCTCCATGTTTGGTTCTGGTTCTGGGGATGCAGAGTAGACCGGAACCAGAAGACCTGAGTGGTCTGGAAGGCTGATAGCACAACAACAAGTCTTTAATGTATTTTGGTGCTAAAGCTTCAAAATAACAGTTGTGTGCTTTGTTTTTTTGCTAGATGTGATTAATTTGCAGTTTTTGCACTTTTATCCTCATTTAACATCTGGGAAAGACTCCAGCACCTCAAGAGCTTTACTATGATTATGAATGAATGAATTAGAGAATTTCTGATTAAATCTGAGTCACACAAACTTCTGCTGGTTTGTTAAATTTTGGAAGGATGAGAAAATTGCACATACTAACAAATTTACATAATGGTAATTTACCCTTAGCCTCAAGAAATCTTTTAATACAAAGTGTCAAAACCTCATATCTAAAGCTGCTACAGTCTTTCAGGCTTTATCAGGCTGGCAGCCATATTTACTGCAGCTCTGGAAGGAGCATCGGGTCAGAAAAGCTGCTAATTACTAAGTTCATGAGGCGGATGACGCTCAGCACAGACTCTAAATACCAATAAGAATCTGCTACACATTTGCTGGCTGCCATTCAGCAGTTCTGATTGGACTCTTATCTGAGTTTGAACAGATGGTGGCAGCGTATTTTGAGTGTGTTTGATACGGCATGGTAATATGTAAAGTGCAGAGGGTCGCTAATGGAAACAGCAAAAATTGCTCTATCTGCATGAGCCGTCAGCACAGGATGCAAATGTGGGATTCAGCAGACATGAGGTTGGCATAAAATGCTTCACATGACTAACAAAAGGCAGAAACCAAGCCAACATCAAGACTGAGCAAATATGTGTTGCACACAAGAAGAATTTGACAAATTCAGAACGTAAATATATTGGAAATATACTGGAAAGGAGGAGCTACTGGTGGTGACATGGCAGTTAGTCAGGATAAGGGAAGCTGTGGATGATTAGGGAATATAACAAACTGCAGGTGATATAAGAAAAAGATACTGGGAAGGAAGAACTCTAAAGAAATATATATTGTGGTGTGTAAATGTATATGCCAGCTAAAAGATTGTTTTTGTTTGTTTTTTTTGCAACACTTATGTTTCAGAGAATATCAGACAAAGATACAAAAAACTGTTTTTGAATACTGATTTAATTTATTAAGTAGAAAAAGCTATCAAAACCAACGTGGCCCCCATGTTAAAAATAATTGCCCATTCTTGTTAAATCATGAAATAAGTGTGATAAACCACATTTTCTTAACTGTGCCAAAGCCACGTCCAGGTCAGAACGACCAGACCAATGGAATCAAGAAATCACTGCCTGATAAAATGAAGTAGGTTTAAATTTAATTTGAAAAAGCATCACATGATAGCTGGATCAAAAACTCAAGAACAGATGATAAACAAAGTCCCTGACATCTATCAGGTTGCCAATTCTAAGGCTTTGGGACTCCAGCAAACCACAGTGAGTCATTTTCCAAAGAGGGAGAAAACATGTATTCCACATTGGACTGCAAACCTTATTTTGCTTTTTTAAGGTCAAAGTTCATCATTCAACAAAAAAGAGAGAAAGACTGGGCATAAAATGGCCTCCATGGGAGAGCTCCAAGGCAAATATCACTGCTGAGCAAAAAAAAAAAAAAAATGTTCTCCAAGACTTTGGGGAAACACTGTGGAATGACAAGACAAAAGTAGAACATTTTCAAAGGTTCCTTTACATTTGATGTAATAAACAGCTACAGAACAGAACATCATACCGACAGTCAGGAGTGGCCTTGTCAAAGTCTGGACTTAAATCCGAATGAGATGCTTCAGAATGAACTTGAAAACCCTCTAATGTGGCTGAATTGAAACTCTACAAAGAAGATTGGGCCAAAGTTTAAACTTCACAGTGTTGTAAAGATCTGAAAGCTTAATGGCAGGTGCTCACACCAGTGGTGGCAGGATGTGTTATATTTAAGGGAATATCATTTTTTCACATAGGTCCAGGTTGCTTTGGATATTTTTTTTTCCCTTAATAATTAAATTATCTTTTAAAAACTGCTTTTTGTATTTACTCTGGTTATCTTTGTCTTTATATTAAAATGCGTTTAATGATTTTAAACATTTGACAAACATTATTAACAGAAAATAAGACTGTAAAACACATAAGGACTGCAAAACAATAAATTCAGCAGTTAAATATTACATATATTACAAATAATTGTTACCACCCCATTTTTTTCATCCAGAAATCTTTACTGATAATATTTTAAGTCAAATTCAAAACTGTAAATGATGTACATGATGGTGGGTAGTTTAATTTATTTTATTTTTTTGTTTTATTATTTGTTTAATTTTTTTCAGGCAGCATTAGCATCTGTACAACAAATATAAACAAGTAAAAAATGTAATTCAGTAGAAACATTTTTTTGAAGTTACAACAGTGTTAATATCTCAACAATTAAACAATACTTTTATCCTATAAATGTAAACTTTGTCTTGGTTTCTCATTTCTAAACATATATATTTTATTTCCTTTTATTACTCAAAATAACTTTTCAATTCAGTTTTGAAAGAGTTTATGCTATACTATAGTGTAGTATGGTACTAAATAATAAAATGCATGTTTATAGAGTTCTTTGGCAAAATCGGATGCTTTAAAATTATTCTAAATCATTGAGTTTAAAGGCATGCAATTTCATAAATATTTTATTGGTTGGATTATAGAGTGTGAACTATTTAAAATTTTTTAGAGCTTTCTTCTGTAGAATAGCACTGGATCATGTATGGGAGTACAGGGGAGCAATATAGTGTTTATGAATTTTTTCTAAAATGTCTGTAATTTATGTAATACTGCAGTGGTGTTGGACATTTATCTTTTTCCATTGTCTATATGAGGCTTCTAAAACTTTTTGAAATCAACGTTCCTTTCTTTTTTGTTTCATGCACTTATAAATTGAATTGGGATTTATCATTAGGCTGACCTTATTTTTAGATGCTTACTAAATATGATATACTGCTAATTAATTTATGTTATGCCATTAGTTCCCTTTTCAATGTTCCCAGAAGCTGTTCCAGATTCCTAAAAATCTGGAACAGAGTGAATTTTGAAACTCTTTGTTAAGGTACATGTCATTTTTATATGATACGAAGAAATTAGGGCCTAACACAGAACCTTGTTGTACACTACAGATTGCGTCTAGAAAATCAGATTCAACATTTTAAACCTGTACTAATACCTATTATTAAGGTAACTTTTTATCCAATAATGTACTATCTGCATGATAACTTATATCCTCAGCTTTTTCAACAGCTATCCATGGTCTGTAACATCAAAAGCTATTCAAAGTTATTTAACAGTCCCATTGTAAATTTCGTATTATCCATTGCATTTCTACCTCTTCTACTTGCTGCATTACTCGTATTGAAGTGAATGTGTTTGCTGTAAACCCATTCTGGAAGTCAGTCAATAAACCACATTTCTAGAAAATTATCAATCCAATACAAAAACATTTCAGTCTTGGAGACACAAGGGAGAAAATAGACTGATCTATAATTTGAGAACAGATGCTTACCTCCACTTTTCCATATTGGAAGGGCTTTCATTGTTTTCAATTCTCTTGGAAATACTGCCTGCCATTTGCCTTTCACACGTCTCTCATAAGGTGCATATTTCACTATATTTTTTACCAACCACATATCAATTTGGGTTGAGTCAGCAAACTCTTCATTTTTATTTTTTTCCTTTGTTTTTTATTTGTTTTTACAAGCTGTTGAGGATTTTTTTCTAAAACATACCAAGACCAACTATTTTGACACTCCTAGGAGGGGACCAGAATGAAGAGAGATTTGTACAGAGATGTTTATCATATCTACATGCAGATTTACTTGAATGATTTTTAAAAGACTGTGACAAATTGTGACTTTTCTTCTATAATCTTTCTGTTATTCAGCAAATCTCCAGCATAGACATCACAAATATTTAGACCGCACGGCCGTCCCGGTGTCCTGTAATTTGTCTTCGACCAGCAAAGATAAATCCTGGATTTCACCTTGAACACATTTATTAAAGGTTGTTAGACCCTGTGGTGAAAATAGGCCCACGAGGTTCAGATGAAAGTAGGACAGATTACGACAGGGAGCTGTGATCAGGGCCGGTTGCTGCCCTGCAGGTAGAAATTCTCCCGAAGCTGCCAGCTCCACCAGCTGCAGCTGTGTGCGTTTAAATAGACACTGTCAGCCAGCAGGAGATTTGGGCTGTTGGCTGCCAGTTGAGGTCTAAATGTACTTTGTCACAATAAAGATGATTTATTTAAAGACCACACAGAGCACGGTGGGGGCAGTATTTCAAGCCATGATGGTAATTAGACCTTCACTCCTCATCTTTTTTTTTCCAGTGGAATGAGCTTATAGCAGAGCTGTCAATAGCAGCTTTAATGGATGCTAATTCATCCACCAGAGCTCATCATAAACGCCTAGCGCTATGCCTGTTGTGTAAGCAATGAATGGCATCATCATTACTGTAAAAGCGCAGTGCACCAAGCACTTGTGTTTTATGGCTTAGAAAAGCTGTGCTATTATAGAGAGGAAAACGTGCCGTTCAGTTTATGATTTGACAATGAGTTTTGCAGGCTCAACAGCAAACCGCTGTCAAGAGAGGAGACACCTTTTTGCTTTTATACGCTACATTTAATCCTGCCTTTGGGCTAGGATTTTATTCTGTTCTGCAGAAAGAAAGATAATGGTTAGTTCGAAATTAATTAGGTTGAGTTATCACAACTTTTCGTCCTGTGGTAGTAATAACTTTACTATGTTATGTAGTAAATGTGGCTGAGTGGGGGTTTTTTGGTGCCAGTATATTCTATATATGTACCAATATTTAAATTAATTCTCTGGGCATTTTTATTTAATATATAATGTTAGTTTTAAAGTAGGCAGAATATACAGGAAAATGGCAATGTCTGGTATAATAAAGTGTTTATACCAGACATAAATACTGGTATATTTATTTGGTGCAAATGTCAACAGTTTTCATGGGTCATTAAAATCACACTTGATCCTGATTCAGATTTATGATGCAGTGAGGCCTCGAAGCCGACGGCAGAATTGTGGACTATAAAAAAAACAGCTTTGAATGATTTTAAATCCATTAAACTTTTAAGTCCACAATATACAGAAAATTGCAAAAGATTCATTGCTGATAAAGCTGTTAGAATGTCACTTTAACATGAATTCACTTTGTAAAATAGTCAACCTTTGGCCTTTCAGGAAGGATGAACTGAAGCAACTTATGACTCAGAAGATCCTTTAACAATTATGAGTTGTTAAAATGATTTTATATATATATATATATATATATATATATATATATATATATATATATATATATATATATATATATGTGTGTGTGTGTGTGTGTGTGTGTGTGTGTCTGTGTGTATGTATATATATATATATCTATATATATATATATATATATATATATATATATATATATATATATATATATATATATATATATGTGGGTGAAGACTGTTTACACAGCAGTTCTGTTTCTTAACTTTATTTCAAATAAGAAAAAAGCAGGAACAAAATAAAACATGGACAGTAGAGAACAAGATATAAACATAAATACAATATCTAAAGACATTATAGAACATGTGAATTATGATGTCAAAATTAAAAATTGGTGCTCGAGGGTTGTTGTCTTTTAAGGGCAGATATAATTTGAATTGAAGTTAACACTTTAGCATTAGCTTCCACTAAATAGAACCTTATGGGGGATGCAAAGGTCTACTAATGCTTATAAATGTAGTGGTTTTATATTGGTGAATATTAAGCTGACATGCTCTGTGTTTGATCTGCCACATCACATGTAATTTTAACGTTTTATTCATAAGCAGTTTGGCTTAGGTCTCTACGCAACTTTAAATTCACTTTCAACTGGACGGGTGGTCCTTAAACTGGCTCTAAAATGCCAAACACAGAACTAAATCTGTTACATTTTTTAATTTTTACATATGAAATGGAGCTGCCAAAGTTCAGAAAGTTTGTTTTAAGGAGAATGAAATTTGGTCGATACTACATTCCTCTATTTGACACATCTGAGAGTCATAGATTTTGATAGAGAGGATATCTAAGTTTGTCTAGGTACCCCAAAGCCATGACCCTAATATTCTACATTTGGTAATGATACTGACCTATTGATCAAGCAATTTCAGAGTTAATATTTAAAAATCTGTGACCATTTTGAGACTGCATTTCGTAAATGTAAACCACCTACAGTCCTAATACATCTGTCAATGGCACAGTGCACTGAAAACACACAGCTGACGCTCATCAGGAGATGTTGTTCGTTGTCAGAAATAAAAGCTTGTCTCCAAGCCGCCATGTTGGTTCAGAGTGAATCAGAGCCTGGCACACACAGATAATCCCAGGAAATTCATGCACCATGAAAAGCATGAAAGGAGCATTTCCTCTGATGATTCCTTTGCAGTGAAAGCCTCTCATCTAAGTTTTTCTTCTACAAACCATTAAATTCCCCCCATACTGAGATGTTGAGTCACACAGAGTCTAATCTTGGAAATAATAGAGATTAGAAATTTCTTTTTTTTCCCTCAAGATTTTGTAATTTATGCAGTTCACAATCGGCTGTGACCTGCACTATTAGCTTTCCTGCTTTGACAAAGAATGTGAGCAAAGATTAGCAAGCAGGGCATGGTTCATTTAAAAATGTGGACTGGAGATATATATTTGCATGACAGAAGAGAACCACCAAATGTTTCAGTAATGGATATAGTTTTAATTCAGTTTGATCGGTTGATAAACATTATGTAGTGGGAAATATCCAGACCTATGTACTAATTTATGGAATATTTAATGATTGAAAGTTCCAAATAATTTCACAAATTAATATTTGAAGCACTAAAACCAGCAGTTTATTAAAAAAAGTATGTCTCAGAAGCAAAGTTGCTAAAAATATACCAAAATATAATCTCTAAATCATAAAAACCCATCTTCTCTGCAACATGAACTGAGTTAGACTTTAGATTAAACTTTCTGTGAACTGCTGTAGTGGTGCCTCTCATGCTAAAAAGTACAGACTTCAATAAGCATGGGATGGAAAGAGCTTTGCTTGGTCAGACCAGTAAATGCAAGATTTGTGGTATAGTGATCCAAGATGTCTTTGAATTATGACAGAATTGCAAGAAATCTTAAACCTTTTGAATATTTTTATCAAGCTGGAGATCATTTTCCCAGCAAATCAGCTTTCCTGCTTTGGAATGTTTAAAACAGCAGAAAACAAACAAAAAAGACATTTGATGATCAAACTTTAATCTGCATTTGAGCAAAAATCACAATATATTTCCAGCTGACTCCTCCTCCCAGTCTCAAGCGTATTCTTTGAGATCCTGAGGCATTCCCAGAGTAGAAGGAATATATAGTCCGTCTAGAAAGTTTTGGGTCTGCCCCAGGGTCTCCACTCATTGGATGCTTGAAAAACCTCCTAAGGGACGCATCTGCTGCATTATTGCTGTAGCTGTTACCCTTATCAAACAACAAGGCATCTGCAGGAACATCTCAACGTGCCTGACCTTTCTCTAACCTTTTCTTTTTTAACTGCTGAACTAAGTATTGCCTCAGTCATGCTAAATATTTGTTTTAACATTTTCAACACTGAGGAGATAAGTTTTTCTGGTCTCCAGTCATCTCTTCTGTGTTTCTGTGTTTTGGAAGTTTTAGTCTTAGTAGTTAAGATATGCTTATAGAGACTGGTTTTGCAACCTGCCTCAACCAGGAGATAAACTCTGAAATGAAGCAGTGAGAAAAACTGAACGGAGGAAAAATAAAAACTTCCTTTCTGCTTCTTTACTTTTATTCTTTTTAAAACTAAATGGACTTCAATATCACTTTAAAGGGCTATTTTCAAAAAAAGGAATGTGCATGAATAATTCACAGTTTGATATTGGATATGTTTTGTCACAGTAATCCTTTGCATTAAAGGTTTTGTGAAGTTCAAGTAGTTTCTTAGTTTTCTTTTGGTTTATACTTCACATTATGAGCAAGTTTTTATTTCAATCATAAGTCCTTACATGGCACATAAAAATGAACATTTTGTTTTTCTTTAATACATAATTCTCTCCTTATCCTCTGATTGTCGTCTGGTATGCTATCCAGCTTCATCAGTCAGGTTCTTTTGGTTTTCCTTGGCAGGAGTCCCCTGCTGCTGCTTAGTTATCCTTTCATCCGTCTCATCAAATCCCTTCTTGACATTTTCCATCCTGTTACAGCCAAACTTCTCAACCATCCTCCCCAACCACAAACTATAAGTCTCTACAATGTCTTTTAAACGGACTGCAAAATAATATTCGCTTGTTTTTACTTCTTTTTCAGGTAGATAAATCTCTCTCTCTCTCTCTCTCCCTCCCTCTCTCTCGTGACTGTCTTTATTTATTTAGCTTGAAATTGATACAGCTAAATTCAAACCCACTTTTATCTCTTATTTTTTTATTTGCACATGACTTTTAACATAACTCCTTCCAGAAATTCAGCAGGCAGGCATCATAGAAGTATGGAGATATAGTTACGTAAGACACTCTGCATTTTAATGTGAGCGCGCTAATGTTCCTTTGGGTCTAGGCAAAGGTCAGAGCCACAGTGCTCTTTTAAAGCATGAGCAGTTTGAAAGCGTGCAGGTCAACCAGAGGTAAGTGTGATGAGATGAGAGGTCAAGCGGAAGGAGATTTTCAGGCATAATTCATGGAAGAAATTGCTATAGAAGTTGTCTAAAAAGATTAAATATTAAAAAAATGTATGCAGGTGGGCAGAATGAAGAGGAGAAAAAAAAACATTTAAAAATATTTCTGTTCTTTCAACTTTCTGTTGGATAGACCAACAGAAAGTAGTGCATCATTTTAAACTGCAAGGAAAATGATTGCAAATTTCTTTTTAACAGATAAAAACCTCAAGAGCAAGGCTTGTGTTTACATTCAGCCCCCCCATGAATTAATACTTTGTAGAGCCACTTTTCAATGCAGTTGCAGCTGCAAGTCTTTTAGGATATGTGCAAGTTTGGCAGATCAAGAGAGCAACATTTTTTCTAAATCTTGTAAAATAGTTCAAGTTCAGTCAGATTGGATGGAGGATCTATGTGAACATCCATTTTAAAGTGAATTCTCAATTAGATTTAGGTCTGGCTTATTCTAAGACATGAAAATGTTTTGAAATGTTTAATAGTTTGCGTCTCAATTGGTTTTCCATTTTTTTAAGTTCAAATCTTTTTATTGAATGTATTTATTTGCTTTATGGCAAAAATGTACTCTGTTCTGGTGCCAAAATAATTACATTTTAGACTCATCTGTCTGAAAAATATTATTCCAGAAGTGGCTGACTTTGTCTTGGTCAAACTTCAGTTTAGCCTTCATGTTTTTATTTGAGAACAAAGTTTTCCTACCTGCACACCTCCTTTGAAAGTTAAATGTTCACTCTTTCTGGTTGTACAGACAAGGACTTTCATATCAAGAGGCTGTTGTTGGTTCTAGTTGGTCAAATTGCAGTGTCCTTTTGTATAAATGTGTATTAATATCAAACGAATTGCACATATTTAAAATGAAAATCACAGTAACAAATACTTCCACTGGTAGGCGGAGGTAGTTTTTTTTTTTTTTTTTTTTTTTTTTTTGGGGGGGGGGGGTGTTACCACAGGCGATCTTTCCAGAAGTGAAGGTGGTGGTCCTACCTGTCTGGTGGTGATTCTCTCCGTTTGCAGCAGCTAGACCCTTCCTTAAAATTCAAAGAAAAACTTCAGAACAGCTAAAGAACTACAGATCAAGACCAGTTTAACAGATTTAAGGGAAGTTTGGCTCATTTAAAGAAAAAATACTAGGAAATTAATCATGGTTGAAAGTAACCTGAAATCTTAAAATGTCACGACTCTTTTCTCGCTGTTCCAGAATCAGGGGAAGAAACAAACAATTACAGACTCTGAGGTTGCAGCCTAAAGGCCAGAGACATTTTTCAAGATAAACAATGGACTTGCAAAGCAGGAAAAGGCCACACAAAGCCTCTAATTTATCCCCTGCTATTACTGAAGGTCATTAAAGCTTTAGTGAGTGAATCATCCACTCTTGATCTTGTTTTCATACAGCTGCTAGAATCAGGCTTTATCACAGTGTATGTAATTGAATGTACATATAAAGCTTTTGCAGAGGACTGAAATATAAAAGTCCAAAATGTGTGTCTCGGCTTTCAGGTGCACTGTCCCAGAACCAGGTCCACCCACTCCTCGGTTCCCTGCCTCTCCCGAGTCGACCCCTTCAGCCGCAGACCCATGCCCAGCTGGAACACTTCCTCCCACTCAGGGTCAACGGCTCGTCCCCCCTCAGCCTCTTCCCCAACTTCAACACTGTAAGATAACATGTTTTAAACTTTAACACAATACTCAACGTTTAAATATTTCGTTTCAAATCATAGATCACATACTAATACCACTGAGTATTTAGAAACGTGGTTCAAAGATGCTTAATTTTGTGTTCTGAGTTATTGAGTCTTTATGAAGTAAATAACGGTAGTTTCAAACAGGTTCTGGTCTTTGGTTGAATTTTGGTCTAATCTGACCATTTGACATGTTTTCTGTGTCCCCTACATGACTTGTGGTAAACTTCTACTTTACCCTTTGTGGCTTTCTTTCAGCAATAGTTTTCTCTTGGCCATTTTACCATAAAGGACCAGTTGGTGGGGTGCTTGAGCTATTGTCCTATCAGTTACCATGTTCAGCTGTTTCTCTGATTAACGCTCTCCTTTCCTGGCCTGTCAGTTTAGGTGGTCCACCATGTCTTGGTAGCTTTGCAGAACATCATTGGTATTCTATTTTTATGTGATTGGCTTTGAAAAATAACATGCTTCACTGAAATAAGCTGCTTATGTCAACATACGACACAAACCTCTGTTGAAAAAAAATATGATTTACGCATCATTTTATTTTATTTAGAATATCGATGATATTTGAAAGACATTTCTAGTTCCCACGGTTCCTAAATGCAGCAGCGGGGAATATTTTGTCCAGTCGCTGGTGTTGAACTTTCAGTCAAGATTCTACAGCCCCTGGCAATCAGTTTCAAATATTTTTTTATTTTTAGTTTTAGGATTATTTTTCAGGACATTTTTCATGGCCCCAATTTAGCTCCATGGGAATTTGTATTGCCAGTGAGTGAAAAAAAGAGTATGTTGAAGCATGTATAAAATTGATAGTTGTAGACTCAAAAAGACTCTATAACACATGAGAACATTTTACAGTATTGGGGAAAATGCTTAATGTTTTTGAAGGAATGCATCTTTTGTTTGGCTAGTCTATTTGTGTGTTTAAAGGACACAATGATTTACTTAAGGGAATTTAGTCATTTAGTGGTAAGTTTTTCAGATTAAAACTGTAGTTTCTGTTTGGGCTAAACACTATTAGAAAATCATGCCATTGCATTATTATTAGTAAATGTAATATAAGTTTCAGAAAATCTACGTTTCAACATTTTAGGTACTATTATCTATGTCAGCTCAAGGCATGTCATGCAGAATATTACAGCAGAATGCAAATTGAGATCCAATGTCAATAAAATACCCAAAAATTAAAGTCAAATCTATCAGTCTTTGCAATATTCTTGTTGCCCACACTCATACTAGGTTGACAATATAAATGTGATAAGTTGTGCAGCATTAGCTATTGTATATAAAAATATTTCCTACCACTCTAAGCATGCAGAAAAAAGAAGAGTGGATAGATTTTAATGTACTGTTCTCCTGGTTACATTTTTTGTGTAATTTTAAGTGACCAAATAACCAAATAACAGTTTTTAAAAATTATGTTTACATAATGTAAAAAGTGCCTGTACATTCACTTAAACATGTTTGTTATGCTTTTAACAAATAATTGGTAAAATATATATATATATATATATATATATATATATATATATATATATATATATATATATATATATATATATATATATATATATATATATATATGAGTCTGCATTCAGATTCATCAGTTAATGAGAAAAAGCTGAGGATGTCTTGTTAAAGGTATCAAGGATGTGGGAGGAAGCGAAATATTGCTGTGTGACAGCTAAAGCTAAAAATATGGTTTGAATGGTACAGCTGCACTGGAGGGATTTAAAAAATGAAGACAGATTTAATCCAAACAGGCAATTTAAAAAGTGTAAATTCAGGATTCTAGTTTTAAAACTGAACATACATGCTTAGTTTACATGTATTCTTTACTTAAATATCACTTTAGCAGAAAAGATGTGAAAACCAAATGTCATATTATTAGAGATGCCTATTGAGTCATTCACACAGTGCAATAATTTCCATACTTATTCAAGGTATGAAGAAGAAAAATGCTCAAAATCAGTCATAGACATAATAATAGGAGCAGGACTAATACAATGTGCACATTTCATCTATCTTTAAAAAAAAAAAAATGTTGTAAATGTGCCTTGTTTAAAACTTTGGTTTACTGAACATCTCAAAACACACAGAAGTCAAATTTCTATTTTGTCGTCTTATGAGACAAAGATGACGAACAGAGGGGGGAAAGGGGTTTAATTGTGCCATTAACTTGTCTCACTGAGGCAAAGGATAACATGTCAGAAAGAAGGCTTTAACTGAAAACTTCATTGCTGGTTTGGTGTTTCTAAGTAATACATGGATCGACTTTGTCTTTCTATTTTAAGCAACCTCCATAGTTGCTGCCACCTCTGACAGATGTGTAAAAAGCCGGTCTTATGGCGATCACATAATCTCACAGTGAAAAATGTAGATAAAGCCAACTTTTTGCTATATTACATTTAATTACACGCAAATATGGCTACATAAAGGTTGAATTTCAAATATTTTTACTGGTAGATTATTCTACATTGCTAGTTATATTACTTATTATTCACATTTTCACCAGCATGCAAATAAATATGAAGGGAAATGTGTAGGTTTTTGTTATCAGACTTTTTTTTTTTTTTGTAATACAAGGCAGTTTTGTTTTGTCTTTTTTGTATTTCAATGTCAAACATTTGACTATTTTCATCTAATTGTATTATTATGTCCATGTAAAGCAGCACTAACAGTTTATGTTTGTGTGTTTCTTTCTGTAGATGGACCCAGTTCAGAAAGCGGTGATTAACCACACCTTTGGCATGTCTCAGCCTAAGAAGAAGCCCATCATTTCGTGTAACATCTGCCATCTGCGCTTCAACTCAACTGTGAGTCAAAAGCTTCAAGAACTAAATTTGTCTTTGAAGTTTTGTTTCTGCAAAGATCCTTAGCCACAGTGGTGTACTCTTGGTGTAATTAGTGGTGTACATTTTGTTAAAATTAACCGTTAAAAAGATCTTGATTTGTTTTCTCTGAGCCTTCTTATTTGCTCCTATAGCAGACTTTTCGAAATAAGCTGCAGTCTTTTAAAGCTCCTACGTTGATCAATCTTACAGTTCCTGTTCACCATTAATCCAAGTAACAGTTTCGGCATGCTAATTGAATCTTGAAGTAACCTTACCTTACTAGCACTTCCTATCTTATCATCAGCCTCATTCACACAAAATTAGACTTCCTATTACCTCCTGATACATATCTTTTTCTCTTGTGGACATATACAGATAACATTGGAAGTCAATATTTTTAACGTTGTCTGTAACTATACTAAGGATATTGCTTGCTTGAGGACTCAAACAAGGGTCTCGGACAAGGGTCTGCACTGATAAGCTGTAATTTGCACCAGAGAAGAAGATTAAGAAACCTTTGATTCTGGTCTTCCACCACCATTTTTCTCTGTTTCAGTCTACAGTGTTAGTTTTTGTAATAGAAGTGAAAGGAAGCTCCAATGGTAATGAAATTGTGTTGCATTTTTTTTACATAAACATATTAAACCATTAATCCAGATGTAAATCATAAAATTAAATACTTTAAACAAACAGAATTTGTAATTTATTAGATGCAGAAAAAAGATTTGTCTTATGGGAGAAGAGCAAGCTAAATGCAAAAGCCATAAGTGACAATAAAGGCCAGAACACAACAGTAAAAATCCACAACACAACAAAAGCTACAACAACAAAATGCACAAAACAAATGCAAAAACCACAACAGAAGTTATGCTATGACAGAATTTATGCTAAAACAGAATCTATGCATGTGGCTTTTGCTGTTGTCTTGTGACTTTTGTTGTGTTGGACATTTTGTGGTTGCGTAGTGGCTTTCGCATTTTGTTGACTCTTCTGGGCAACTATACTATCTAAATATTAATATTTTTACATAAATTAAACATTACCATTTTACATTATTTGACATAAATGTCATATTCCAATCAGAATATATTTTTCCATTATATGGAAGTCCAAATTGAGTTTGAAATGTTTTTAGTAGGCTATACAAGGTCCAAATTAAATCAAGAAAACTTACTCTTATACCTGAAGAAAATATACTCTTATACCTTAAGTGTCACAAATGATAAATATATTTTCAATGTTTTTTCTATAAAACATTTAATATTTTAAGTTACTCAATGACATCAATAAAGAGCAGGTTTTTTTTTTAAATTCAGTTTCTTTTTATTTATTTTTATTTTTTTAAATTTTACAAGCTGAACAGTTTAAAAAACTGAAATCTCATGAAATGTCTGCTGTTTTAAATAACTGTCATTTGACACTTTTAGTATTTAAATCATCCACCAGGTGATATTCTAGACAAGTATAAGATTCAATACAACAGGTTTTTTGGAACAAACAAACTTTGTCAAAGACGTATAGGTCTCAGTTTTAATTTCTGCTAGTTTTTTTGCTGATCTGAACCATAACTTCAGTAAATAAATGTAATATGTTTGGTATAATAAAAATAGCTACATACAAATGTGTAAACACTATGGGAACGTCCAGGTGTCATGCTGTTCTGGCAGCAAGCAAATTCCCAGATACGAACAGATCTTTTTCACAAAACATACATATCAACAGCAGAACAAAAGCAAAAGCTTAAGCTGGTTAGAGAATGTCACTATCCACAGTGAAACAAGCCCTGTACCGCAGAGAATGAAAGACCACTCAGAGAGGAAGAAGCCATTCCTCCATAGCAACATAAAAAGACAGATTTCAGTTTTCAAATGTGCTTAGCAACAAAGGCTTTTAATTTTGGATACATGTCCTGTGGTTTGATGAAACTCAAATTAGCAAAAATGACCATCATTATATAGTTTCAGATAATGCATCTGAAAAATCTCATTAATCTATTTATTTCCCCAAAATTATGTTTTAAATTGTAAGGTTCTTTTGTAATTGAGTTTAACACCCCTGGGATTAATTTTTGTTCTACTCAAATAATGATAATTACACCACAGCCTGCTGCTCTATTGTTTGTATTTAAAAAATGGAACAGATGCAAAAAAGGTTTCTTTACCTCGTTTCACAAGACACTTTCCAGCCAGACCTGAGATGCCTCATTTTTGCCTCTGTGTGACCTATGCAAGGACCAAGCTGGCATAAAGGGGTGTTGAAGGTGAAATTCTGTTATACCTCTGAGCCAGCAGAGGTATAACAGTTCTATAATTGCCTGAGTGGCAATTATAGAACTGAGTGGACAAGCAGATGTGAAGTGAGGTCAGACCAAACAGTGCTTCACTGGCACCTACAGTGATGTTGTCATTCAGTGTTTCTGTAATGCAGAAATCTTTTATGTTTGAACAAATTGTTGCAGGATGTGACCAGCTTTGGTGGTTAACTCAAGACAGCTTAACCCAGCCATGTCGCAGAACTGTCTTGTTAAAAGGCTTTTTGATGTTGCTGTTTTTGATCAAAAACCATGAAAGATCCAAAGCACTTACGTTGGATGCTATTGCTTGGTATTTTTTACCTGTTTCAGTGTTTGTTATACACAAAGCTTGAAGCTCTCTGAATTCAGATCAACTAAAGCTCAGTTTCCTTAAGACATCTTTAAAGAGGATCATTTATTTCTAGCTTGCAGATACACTTTTCAGTTCCTACTACACTGGTGGGATGCCAGGTAGTATGCAGATGGGAATGCCAAAAGCCATCTCTCTGATTAACATAAAAAAAATCCCACTGAATGTTTTGTGTCCACTGACATTCATCATTGCCAAAGGACTTGTATACCCTTTGCTCTGCCGCAAATTCAGCAACATCACACTTTGACCCTCGATGGTTCCCTTTATGCTTGTGCAGCCATCCAGCTTTCGTGAAAAGTGATAACGGGAAGACATCTCTTCAAACGCTCCATGCACACAGCCATGAAAGAATCTCCTCTGGACATTTTGAATCTTGAATCTGCACTATGTACCTGAAAACCTTTAAAAAAGGGGCCAAGTCATGTTGCAGCATTGCATGAGAGAAGATACTCTTTCTGTTTATTAGGCCTTACATTTGGGTCTTTCATCTTAAAAAAGACAAAAGCATTTCAAGGAAGTTTGTTCATAAAGAATAAGGATGGTTATATTTTTAATATCATTTGTTTATGTTTATAAATTCCATTGGAGATGCCAATATCATCAAAGGTATTTGAGCTAAAACATTTTTGTTTTGTCTTAGTTACTCTGTAAAGTAAAAATAACTAAATTAAAAATGTTAAAGGTTTAACATCAACTGAATAAACCTCTAAACAAACTGCTAAAATATGCAAACAATGCACAGATTAAATAATGCAAATACTCTGCCCTTGTTTATTGTAATAATCACACAAATAGGAGTGATACTGCTCTCTGACGGTACAAATCTTGTCACACTCACAACAGCTGAGTCCAGAATGTAATAAAAAACAGGGAAATTAGACCAATGCAGAACTAATCTCAGATTGTTTATTAGCGGTTATGCTTTGAAAGGTAAGTCCTGTCCCTCTTAACTTTGTGGAAAAGTGTAACAAGAACAGAGGATAAATATGAGCATAAATGGTGCCAATCCCAAGTCCTGACATTGTGCAGGAGAGAGGAAAGGAGTTCCACTCGCAAAAATAAAAGATTTGGAGGGACTTTATACAAGTCCCTCCAAATCTTATGGGAGAGGGCAGCGGTCACAGATTAAATTAAATTAATTTCACCTGAAAGAAGAAAGGAGAGGAGAGCTCTAGCCTGTCGGTTTTATTCAAACTTTAACTCAAATAATGATACAGGAGTAGTGAATGTTTTGATTTGCATGTTGGAACATAAAATACTATAAAATCTTGTAGCATCACTAGCTTAAACCCATAAAAAATATCCTTGCCAGGAGCATTACTCCCTCAGTCTCCACAGGTGCTGAAAGTGGAAGTTCAGGCTTAATTTATTTATTTAAATAATATTTAACTTAGCTGATTTTATTAATGTATTTGAATGCAAACACTGTAAAATACTGTGATAATTAGCATGACTTCCTGGGGTCTTTCTGAGTTTGCATATTCTCCCTGTGCATACGTGGGTTCTCTCCGGGTGCTCCGGTTTCCTCCCACAGCCCAAAAACATGACTGTTAGGTTAATTGGCCTCTCTAAATTCTGCTTAAATGTGCGTGCATAGTTGTTTGTCCTGTCTGTCTCTGTGTTGCCACCTGTCACCCATTGACTGCTGGAGATAGGCACCAGCCCCCCTCGCGACCCTGCATAGATAAGCATGATGGAAGATGGATGGACCTAAATTTTTGAGGATTTTAAACTGGGAGATGACTGAGGAAATACTGAGAGTATTTAATCAGTGGGTAATATTTAGCACCCATCGCAAAACCTCAGTAATGTAAGATAATTCAGGGTTCAAACAAAAAGATCATCCAGGGAGTTTTCTGAGGTTCGGTTCTTCTCCAGTACCCTGATTTGGCCCCGGTGCCTACTGTAAATGATGGGAATTAGAATAAGAAGTAGCTCTAGAAATTGATCCTGGTTCCTGGAAAAGGTTTCTTCAGTGGAAACACACCTAAAACCAGGGGTCCACCTCCATTTATAGGATCTAAAGTCTGCCAGAAATTTGTTTTCTGTGTCAGAAGAGAACATGAAGGTCATGTTATGTCACAGCAAACTAGACAGGGCACTTTCTGTCACAACAAATCTAAGGAAAGATGAGCAAGTATGCTTAGAGGGAGGGTCACCACTTGACAGCTGATGTTCATTTGTGCAACATGACTGATTATTGTCAAACCAGCGGTCTAACTTGAAATGCATAATTTCTCCAATAAAAACTCCAATAAGGTAGTGATCTAGTTTATTTTCTCTTCTATACATCATCATTCCACAACTTCCCTGTTAAGATATTGTCCAATGACTAAGCCCTCCTTACTTGGTCTTCCTGTGTATTCACATTTGTGTGTGTGTGTGTGTGTGTGTGTGTGTGTCGGGGGGGTGTTTGTGATGGTTAGACCCAGGCAGAGGCCCACTACAAAGGTCACAAGCATGCTCGCAAACTAAAAGCCATGGAGACCCAGAAGAATAGGCAGAAGAATGGACACGGTCAGCCCTCTGCTGGAAAAGACAGAGACGCAGAGACTGAGATGATGGAGGGGGAAACAGTGCCAATCGATGCTCAGCTGAAAGACAAAACAGGTACAAGTTTTTTTCTTTTATTTAAAAAGCATCCCCCTTCACCACCCTGTGGGTAATTAGCTGTAATTGAAGAGAATGAGCACTAAGGCTTTGGAAGCTGCCACTCAGCTGGTTAATTACAAGCCATTACCTGTCCTGCTATCTCTGGTTCTGTCAGATAGATAATTACAGCCATCAAGCGAAGACATTCTGCAGAACGAGAGGGGTTAAGAAGAGATGCAGTCTTAGGAAGGATGATGTGTCGCACTCTTTGATTGTGACTGGTTGTAAATTATCACTTCCTCAATAGAAATAACAAACGGCAGTACATTGTTACCATCATAAAATGTTGACATATAGTACCAATCACATTCGTCAGCACCCCTGGTAAAGATGTGTAAAAAGCCACAAATTCAATTAATCTATCACTGCTTTAGCAGAGTTTCACACTGAACATCTTATAAAAATGCAACCTGTAACCCCACCACTGCCTGAATTTACTTATTATTAGATAAAAACAATATTTTTTAAAGCACAAATAAAACATGTTTAGCTAATGAGTGTGTACATTTGTGAAATTAGGCTCCAGTGCTTCCAATGTTATCCTTGCTATGTGTTGAATATACATTAACAGGCTTTAGTGGTGTACTATACATACACTATGCAGTATGTATGTTCAGTAGAACAGGGTAAGGTCCTTTCAGTGATAGTATTTACTGTTTACTGAATGATCACTTTACCAACAGGCTCAGAAGAAAGAAAATAGTATTAGAACAACAAAGCTTGTGAACAAACAAGAAGTCTCACTTAAACATAAATTATAGGGGTGTATCTGGTGCATTTTTGGTTAAAACATATTTGTTCTTTATTCAGTAAAGTTACTTGCAGTGGGCAGAGTAGCCAGAAATTTTACTCAAATAAGAGTAGCAATACTTCATAATGATATTAGTTAAGTTGTACTTTAAAGAGATTTCTTTCATTGATTAAGTTTAAACAAATGGTAAAAATTTAAATATTCAAACATCTGAATGCAGCTGTTTTGATTGGTGGGTTATCTGATTACACTGTAGAACATGTCACTGGACCTGTTGTAGTTTATCTTATACTGTATGTATAAGTCTGTAGTGACCTCTGATGTGTTATTTGTGAAATTTGTATGTGTTTGTGGAATTTTTAATTGAAATGGGTCTTTCCAAGTAAATAAATTTAAAAAAACAATATTTTTTTGTATTTTAATCAATCTTATTATGGGAAAATTAGGTTAACGCTGTGAAATAGGTTGAGCATCTACTTTGAAAATCAGGTTTTTACAGATTATTTCAAAGACTAATGTTAGCTTATCCTTCTCCTGATAATAATTTTCATTGAAATATGAAATGAAAATTCACATGAATTTCTGTTTTTTGATCTGTTTCCTGGATCTTTACCATATTCTTACAGCTGTTGATTCTTAAACTACACTGGTCTGCCTTTCTAGTAATGACTTTGCAATTTACTATTTCACTCCTTTCCACCATCAGTCACTCAGCCTCTCATTCTACCTGACAACAAAATATCAGTTTCTTCCTCTCTGTTCCCTGTGTCTGCTTTTTCCTTTCCATTATTGATCCTCTCTCTTCCATTTTCTTTGCGGCACCTATCAATTTCCCCCGAAGCACATAATAATAAGCTTGTTACACTCAGTGGTTGCCATGGTTGTTGATTGATGGTGACGGATAAAGCCTCTGCAGAGAGAGCCAACAAATGACAGAGAGGCACAGTGACAAAAGAAGAGTGATTAAGATGGCAGAAAAAAAACAAAAAGATGGGGAAATTTAAGAGATGATAGCGAATAAGGCACAAGGAAACATTTTAATAAAAATAATGGAAAAAAGAATAAAGCTGGTGGAGAACATTAGGACATCATGTTGTGTTTATTCTGGATTCTACTGAAGTTCAGTTTGTTTTACATGAAGCATTGTAAAGGCTTAAACCTGAATATATGAACATATTGATAGGTTAAAAAAAAAAGCATATTTACCAAAATGTCCAACACCAGACATCTAAAAATCTGGAGTTTAAATAACAAGTCAATGCCATACACAGATAAGTAACCAAAACAGACGAGCAACAGAGAAACATCCAAAAAATGCAATCAGTTAAAAAGAAGAACCAAAAATCAAGTACAGACAATAGAGATTGCATTTTTTTAATGTTCATAATTTAGATATCTTGTAATTATTAGAAATGATGTAATAAGTATTTTTTCCCCTCAGTATCAACCTGTACAGAAGCCAGGGGAGGGCATGCTTATGTTATCTTCAATAAACTTAACCTTTGCTCCTAATAATGATGTTTTCATGCAGAGCAGTTAGTTAAAGTGGTAAGCTTACGCTGCCATGTTCGCTCTTTGTTTTCATATGACTTGTTGATAATTCAGCTTATATATCATATTTTAATATGATTCCAGCATATTACCAGCAGTTTGCTTCGACCAGCATAAAATTTAATCACTGATCTTTCAGCTGTTCTCTGCAGAACTTTTCCAGCTCTGTTTGGCTATCTGAGCGTGGGCAGATCAGGTCATCTGACAAAGACAGCTGTAGCAGCAAATACAGTCTCTCTTTCAGTATCAATATCATTGTAAAATAGGGAAAAACTCTTTATTATATCCAATTAATAATTTGGAGGGCCTGTCATACAGTTTTTAAAGACATGCACAAAAATAGTTTTGTTTTTTGTTTTTTTTTGTTTTTTTAAATGGCCATGCAGAATGCGGTGACATGGCTCGCTGGGGGTGTGGCTGACATAAACACAGACATTACACCAAAAGCAGGTATCAAGATTTGAGTTTAGTCAGGGACTGATCATTTACAGAACCTCGAGTCAACAACATGGATTGTATCTGGACATCTTTAGTATTTATGTCAATGTCTAATTTTAGCAATTGCATTCTGCAAACAGGATTTGGGATTTGTCAGTTTAGAAAAGCTTGTTTTTTCATGATGGCTAGAATTATTTTGAAAGTCCCACTGTAATGAAAAAGGGCATTTTTTATCAGAAGTGTGGATGACTATGCTGGCACCTGATTTTAGTTGGACTAAAATATTAAACTGTGGAAACAAGGACCTCAAATGTTTCACACCATAATCAATATGTCATCTTGAGAAAACAAAGACAATTATCTGGAAAACATTCTTTTTTCATCAAGATAATGAGATAAAACTGGCTCATTATCTTAAGACAACAGAAGATTGAGCTGTTGACCTATGAAAAAATTACACGTTTGGATGTTCGCAGTTTCTGTAGACATGTGGAGGAAGATTTGTGGAAAAACAACCAGTGGCTTGAAGTAAAAAGCTTGCATTCACCCATCTGTCCACAGACCCAAATGTCTCATCCCAACCTGCACAGCAACATCCTGAAAACAGCCAAGGGAACTCCCAAACAGCCACTCCATCCTCCATGACTTCATGCACAGACTCCTCCTCACCATCCTCTGCTCACCAGACCCTTCAAGTCTCCGATGGCTCCCAGCTTTCTGATCTTCCTTCAGACAGCCCACATGCAGATGGGAGCAGCACAGCCAATGGTTCAGCATCAGAGTCTGATCCTCAGGGAAGCTCCGCAGCAGGAGAGGAGGAGGCAACAACGGTGAAAGAGGTTAAAGAGGCCAAAAACAACAAAAAGCCTCTTCATTGTCCAACATGCAAAGTGACGGTTAACTCCAACTCCCAGTTAGAGTCTCACTGTAGCGGTATTCACTTTCATTTTTACTGCTTAAGTTTGTAAAGCCTGTTGACTTCTTAAACTATGTAAACTTGTACTGCTTCACTATACTGACTTTTTACTCTGTCCTCTAATTGGTTGAATCAGGATCTAAGCACAAACAGATGCTGGATGGTCAGAGCAACAGCCAGTCGCATCGCAGGGTCAGGGTGGCATCAACTCCCAGAGCAAAAGGTCGAATTAAACAACGGATGGGGAGCAAGAGCAGAACAGTTGTTGGTGTAACCAGTCAAGCATTTCACTGTGAACTGTGCCAAGTGTCTGTTAACTCAGAGACGCAGCTGAGAAGCAGGTATATGGATTCATGTTTGATTTTATTTGGCAAATTTTTATGACAGGATGAACAGTTTTACAACAATATAAAAACTAAAAGAAGGACAGTGTGTCATATTTTTATCTTGTATTTTGTATTTGTTGGCTGCATAGTTAGTTGGAGCTGTCTTTACTGGGTTGCTTTATGTCTCTTTTCTCTTTTAGCACACAAATAGCAGGAGACACAAAGAGCGTTTGGCTGGGAAGCCTGTCAAAGCCAAGTTCACCCCCTATAATAAACTCCACCCCAATGCTGTCTTAGCGGTGAGAGTCTCGCTCACATGCAAGCACACATATATATTGCCATCTCCGAAACTGCAGCCCTTGTGTAGTCTTCCCAGTCTACAGTAGGGAGGGATGATATTGACCTAAAAGTTTAACACAATATTTTGTGGTACTTTGGGACTGCACTTAACTCAAAACCCCACAAACACAAGACTACTTACAAAAAGAAGAACAACTTACCATTTATTGAATAGGCTACTTCAGGGAACTGGTTACATTAAGTAGTGCAGTTTTATTGCCAGATTGCACAAAATATATGTATTTATTCAGATTTTTAAACATACTGAATTTTCAGTATTAATCCCAACAATACTGTTAATTTTGGGGGAGGGGGATTGCTAACATCATCAAGTAGAGCTTATTGTTGTCATGTTAAATCTAAATTCTGATGATGATAAGAAAGCAGTTCACGACAACAATAAACAATATGATCATTCCCCATTCCTAGTCTGCAGTGGTACCTGTCAAAAGTTGTCCATAGAAAGAACACTGGTGAACTGGGCACAAGACCATGCACAGCAAAGGCTCATGGATGCACATAGGGGGAGCAATAGCTGGACCGTGTGGTACAGTCCAGTAGATGAACTCCTTTACCTCAAATTGCTGAAAAAATACACAGTGGTACTGATAGAAGGTGTCAGAATACATTGCAGTTTGTTGCATTTGGAGCCTCATAGCCACAGACCAGTTAGGGTCATAACTTTATTCCCTAATAGCTACGATCCCTTTAGGTAGGATAATGTGCCAGAAAATATGTGTTTCCGTATCTCAATGCCACCTCAATATATGCTTCTGAATTTGAATTTTCTCATCTTGCAAAAACAACGTCCTCAACAACAACGACGGTATGAACCGCTCAACAGTCGCTACAATCGTTATCTGCCTAAACAGCTGCTGAATGACAAAATTCAATACATTTTATTATAAATAATCCTACAGCTTTTGAAGCCTTGGCCATTTGAGATTTAAACTGTCACTTTACTAACTTCCTGTTTGCAGCAAGCTGTGCTACAGTCCTAACACTAACACTAATCAGGAACAAGTGAAGATTCAATTGAAGGTGTTGTGAAAACTGATACTTCTGTTTGCTGCTGCTTGTGTAAAGTTTCTGTTCCTGATCTAATTAGTGCCTTGCATATTGTAGGTGCTATATTGACTCTGCGCTCAGTCTTCGTTAGAGTCAGTATTTCTCCTGTTTTTATTTTCAGACTAAACTGGCCCTGCACAAACAGTTGTCCAAAGCCCTGCCGGCAGGGCTCTTGACTGGCCCGTTCAATCCAGCTGCACTGTGCAGCATGACGTCCGGGCCCTTAGCGCTACGACTGCCTCCAGGTCCTACAGCCATCATCCCAGGTCCCATCATAAACCCCACACTCTTCAGGCCTGCTCCAGGACCTCTAAGGGCCACACATGCTCCTATAATCTTCTCTCCTTATTAGCAATTAGCACAAGCTGTTGGAACATAGAGAGGAGTGGACAACTTTCCAAAACTGGACTTGTGGAAATGATTAGCTTGGCCTGCTGTTTACAGCACAGTTCTGCCTAGGTGACTCAAAAACACTGCAGTCAGCATGATTCTCAATTGATAGAGGATTCAGAGCTGACTGAGCAGTTTGTCAGCTCTAAAAGTGGAAGGATCAGCTGTCAGTTGTTTCCTGGCAAGCAAACAGTCGAGTGCATGTCTGGACCTCTCTGCAAGCCATAATGATGTACATCACTTAGTTTCATTACTGACAACAACAAACAAAGACATCAAGGAGTTTAAATGCTTGAAGACTTGCTTTCATTATAGAGCTTTTTAATTGTACTCTAGAGAAAACATTCTCAGCTTTAGTTTTCATAAGGGAATCAAAACTTATCATATCCATGTTATATTACTATTCTATAAAACATAAGAATATAAGCAACTTGAACATATAAAACAGAAATCTGCAGTTTTGCACTGATGAAAATTTTGTATCTTTACAAAGTTGCATCTTTTTTCACCATCTGATGTACACTTGTTTTCTTGGGATTTATTTTAAATTTACAGTGTCTTTTTTAGTCTGTCTGTATCAATGTCTCTTGTCTTTGTGTGAAAAAAAAAGTGACAATCAACCACCATGCTTACATGAATGAATGGGCCTCTACCTAATGGGAATACAGAACATCTAATGTGTAAAATGAGATGGTTTGAAATAAAGTTATAGTTATTGTTTGGTATATTCATTAAAGATTACGCTTTAGGTTACCCTGTTTACAGCATTTTTATTAGCAGAATAAAAATAAAAAGCAGAACAGTTTACTTGAAATCAGAACATGAATGAGTGTAATAAATAGTCCAAAATATGTCTTTATGGGTCAGTTTGTTTATAAACATGTTGCCCACATTCATGAGCAATATACAGAGGTCCATTAATCTTTGCCACTCTACAAATGGGAAAGCCAAGGCACATGCCATTCAGTAACTATTTCTGATCTCTCTAATTCTGCCAGTATTGAACTGCTTTTTTTATCCTTTGGCAAAACATTTCAGTGTTGTTTATAGTGGGTTAAACTGGTGACATGTCAGGTAAGATAGGATGATGTAACAGTTTGATGCTCTTTGTGCACTATGAATGATCAGATTCTGTTTGAGCTGTTCAGAAACATTTAAATAATTCATGTTTTAAAGGGTTATTTCTGTTGTATTTCATGGAGAAAAAAAAACAATTGACTTTCATTATAGATACAAATCAACAACATGACTGCTGAAACTCACTAAGCAATATTCTTTTTCTTTTTATGCCACCTGCTAAGATTAATAAGAAGTGTAACTATATTTATTGCAATAATGTAAATCATTATGTGATTAAAAAATGTTAATAATGTATTGCACATTGCTGTATAAATATCTCTTGTTGTTTTGTACATGATTGTACATCTGTTTTATTTTATCCTATCTTCTTTCTCTTTCTTTTTTACTGAGTACACTTATAACTACTATATGGTTGCAACAAGGACAAAAACTATAAGATTTTTAATTCTCAGCACATAATTAGTACCATCCTATGTCCCTTTATTATGACAGATTTTTAAGCAAACATTTGTAAAATGAATTTGTATACTGTGGAGCTAAAGAAACCCCATTTTAAAATCCAGAATACATAACTGGCAATTACTTAAGTTTGAAACAAAAAACACTGTATAACTAATTACGACTAACATAAGTAAGAAGCAGACAGCGGACGTGATGCTCAACATCAGTCCTGTTCTCTGTATTAAACCACCACAGAATTGAAGGTCACTTTAGAACCACTTTACTTTGTATCAACAGCGCCCTCTTGTGGTATTTGGTTTCAATGTGCGATGCAGGTCAAACAAACAAGGTGAAAATTATTGTTTCCTGCAATAACTTTCTTTCAGCCTTCTCTGAAGTGTAACATTATTAGAGTTTTATAATACTAGCCATGTAAAAAAAAAAAAAAAAACAACAAAGTAAAATCCTATCTTAACCTGGAACTGGTGCTCTAACCTGAAATGTATGTTTCCATGTGAACTATGATGCTTAGGGAGACTTCATGCTTTCAAATCTGACATTAGTTGTGATCAGAACTGACAACTGTGTGTTCAGTTGTTTTATTTAGGAATTTCTACATCATTTTGTCTCAATCAGCATTCACCGTTCTGATAAAATTAACATAACTTGAAGCATTTTTTATACTTCTGCTTTACTTTTACTACATTTAGCAGGGAGGAACGTTTAGTTAGTAATAACTGACTTCCCATTTTCCTGCGGTGTGACTTAACATGAACCCAGAGGCCAAACAAGAAAATAGCTGTTAACCTAGACTGGCCTATATCTACAAAACAATAATTAATGGTCTAAAACTACTCAAACTTACACACAAGGCTGGATGAGAAGTCAAGTTCATATTGCCACCACACAGTGGGTAGGATGGTAAGGGAAGTAAATAAAAAATCTCCAAAGCTCAATGTTAGAGAACTGCAGCATGGGGTGACATCTTGGTGTCACCAACAGCCATAAAACACCATCTACAGATTTCTTGTTATTGCTTTTTTTTAATCACACATACAGGTATTAGATTATTAAACTAATTTTAATATCAGACGAGGTTAACCTGAGTAAATGCAAAATGCAGTTTTTAAGTTTTGATTTAATGATTAATTAAGTGGAAAAAAAATAAGTTATCCAAATCAACCTGGCTCTGAAATACATCAACAAATCATGCCCCGATGTAAAGAATCCCTTAAAATTATGAAATTATAATTTTAAAAAAATGTTTTTGATAATTTACTTAGGTTATGTTTGACTCATATTAAATTTATTTCATAATCCTATCCAGATGTTCCAGAGTAGTCCCCAAGACAAAAACAGTCTTCTTTATCATGTTGTTTAGCCTTTTTAAGTTTGCTCTGATGCTGCTAACTCAAGAGACAATATCTTCTGCCATCATCGACTGCTGTGGAACATCTGGAAATTATTGTACAAAGAGGGATTCTTCATAAAATCAAAAAAATTACGGACATCCCAGAGCATCCTCTTTATGAGACTGTTACACAGCGGCAGTGTGTCTTCACCCAGAGTCTTCATCGGAACCGCTATAATACGAACTGCTACAGGAGATCCTTCCTGCCCACAGCTATCAGCATCTACAACAACTCTTTGAAGAACCTTGGATCATATGAGTTACAACAACATTTAATTGCCCTTTGGGATCAATAAAGTATTTTTGAACGGAATTGGTGATTGCAGAAGAGATTGCACTCTCCGCAACAGACTTACAGAATGGTAGTTGCACAAAGTATAAACACCATCTAAGGTAGCTATAAAGATTTCTTGTAATATTATATTTTCAAATTGTAAGTTTATTTGTTCTTAAAACAATATATCAAAAATACAACAGTAAAAGATGGTGGAGTCCATCAAAAAAGGGAACACAGGATAAATTGTCTTATATAACTGCTGGTTATCATTTTACTGAAATACATAAAATATTTCACGTTATATTACAGATAAAAAGCAAAAAACTAACCTAGATTTCAAACGTGATATGTCCATTCGACCCTACTACGGCCAGTTATATAAGACAATCTGAACCAGTGGCCTACTTTCTCTTTGACCCACAAAAGAAAAGCAAAAGCGGATATGACGTCATCTCGCTGCAGTCCTCTTGCTTCGCATTTTCCAGAAAAGATGGCAGCTGTTGATATCGATAATGCCGGTAGAAGCAGAGCCCATGATCCGCGCTCAGGGATGATCTGGAACGGTAAATGTGTGGTTTTCAGTTTTCTTCGTCGTGTTTAGAGTATAATTGATGGATAACCGGAGTAAGTTGACCTGATGCGGGTTAGAAAGCTCAATAACATCAGTCCGGTCGCTGTCGACGCGAGCTACCGCGCTAGCTCAAGGCGAATCGGCTTCCTATTAGCTTAAGTTTCAATATATTGTTCTATCAGTTTTAACATTTTAATTGAGGCGACTGAATTAACTGGTTGACCGCTACTCCTTTAGATCTCTCCAGTGTTGACCCTGGTACAAAATGTTTAATATCCTGTTAAATACGGTTTTGTTTTTTTTTTCACTCAATAAAATTCCACACAATAAGATTTTAATTGGGTTGGCAAACGGGTTTAGTAAGACATGAAACATCCTTTATCCTTTTCATTTCTGTGGCTAACCATGAGTTAACCGATCCACACTGTGGTCCTTCCCCGTCCACAAATGTCTTGAAAACGACTGTAGTCATCACAAGGCCAGAACTAAAACAAATATCTATGAAAACGACATAAAAACTCATTTGTAGAGATATTATTTATCTTATATAACGACTCAAAACGATATTGATGTGTTCTGTTCATAAGTCATTTAAAAATGTCCCAAACTACATGGTCTGTTTCCTGTTTATTTAATCTCCTGTGATTTTTGTTTTTCACATCTAAGTTTTTAATAATAATTAAACTCACTGTTTCAAAACGACACACCAATTAGATGAATTATGGTATCATGCAGTACAGTGGTTGACTTTGACAATCAAAACATCCCAGTTTAGGACTCTAACTTTTAAGATACACTTAAGAATTAAAAATGGTTTTCCAATAACTGACTTTAGTGTGTCATCATCAACTTAAAAAATTAATAGATGCACTAACAATCTCATCACAGAGATTTAAAATACTTTTTCTAAGTTCTTGTAGCATGTGGGCTGTGAAAAGAGTAGCTGTCATTGTGCGAACTAGTTGGACATTATAGAGACGCATCAGGATCCATGTTTATTTCAATGGTGAATGTGAAAAAAGCACATAAAAACAGGATGTGGGCAAAATTTAGCACCTATAATTTATATACTATAGATTAGCAGAAAATACTGCCTGCTTCAGTGTCCGATCTGATACCATGGTGGTTGCCAGCCATCATTAACAAAGCTAAATTCAAAAGCACCAATACTGAAAACGGCTAAACGGTTGCTACAGTAGTAATATGCCTAGTTACTGCCAAATGACAACACATTGAATGTATCATAAACAATCTCCACAACTCTTAAAGCAATAGTTTATGGGAGATTATAGTTGCTAACTAGTCCTAACTTTCTATAGCAGGTACTGTGCTAAGTTTAGACAAAAGTTTTATACAAAGATTTATTCAGATTCTCCTCTAGAAAGGGGATAAAAACTGATTGGTTGATTCCAGATTACAACCACAACTTTTTTTTTTTGTTTTGCATCTTTGCTAGTTTTGAACAAAAGAGTTGTATCGCCACTCGTAGCTGGGACATGTAAGCTGATGGAGCTTAATGGTGGATGATGACCTAGTTCATTGTCAGGCTCTCCAAGAAGCTTTTACAATACAAGGATAAGCAGCTTTATGAAAACCTAATTTTTGCCAGATAACTGCCACTTCCATATACTTAAAAGGACTTTCAAGCATTACCAACCTTAATGAGACCCGCTACATGCCACATTGCATACAGTTAGGTCTGGATATTACTTGAGTGGTTTGGCTCTTGTCATTCATTTATTCCATTGGGAGTGAATTGTGATTACAAGTGTGGCAAATTTTGACACTGAATGAAAGGAAGCAGCTGCAGATTCCTGTTTGATTTTCATTCCAACACCTGGTCCCTCTATCAGAACCGCAGTAGGTGTGTTGAAAAGCTATGTTTAGTCCAGGACTGTGTGTACCCTCCTCTCCTCCGATGTCCCATTTTCAGGTATAAAGAAGAGCAGAATCCTTTAGAATACTTAAACTCTGCCACATTTGTAGGATAAATCCCAATAATCTCAGCTTTATGTTTACAGTCCCATTTGTTATTGTATAACTTCCTTTCTACTTTACATATTCCTTCCTCTTTGACTCTGGTTTCTGTTTCTTTCCTCTCCAGTGAAGCTGAAGGCTTCAAAGAGCAAGGGAATGCATACTACAGCAAGAAAGATTACTCTGAAGCCTTCAACTACTACACCAAGGCCATCGGTGAGCACAGCTAATTGCTGGGATTACTTTTTATTATTATTATTATTATTATTATTATTATTATTATTATTATTATTATTATTATTATTTTCAAGCAACCCCACCTATGCTTTCTTATGTCCCTCCGTTGAGAAATAATTAAGCTGTTTTGGTCACACCTCATCTGTATTCTCCTCAACCAGGTCATAATGTTTTGTTTTGTTTTTGTAAATGTATCTTTAACTTGTTCTTTTTTAATTTTACTTTAAAATTCATAGATGCATGTCCCAGAAATGCTAGTTACTACGGCAACAGGGCAGCCACCCTCATGATGCTCAGTCGCTTTCGAGAAGCCCTCGAAGACTCCCAGCAGGCCGTGCGTCTGGATGACTGTTTCATGAAGGTAGGTTGTTTTTTTTGTTTGTTTTTTTTTTTTTTTTTTAAAGCTGGAGACTCTCAGATGTTTTAAAAGCTACAATTTCTTTCTGGTACTCTTTTCTGTAATATTAGTCTTGATTTTAAAAAAGCAAAATCAGTTAAATTCACTTATTGTTTTCTGTTATTAATTCTGTAAAAAGATCTGTAACTGTTTACCATACACATGCACTTTACTGCCTTTTAAAATATGTTCAGTATTTTTCCTGCAAAATGAAATTTTATCCTATTTTATTTTTTAATTCCACGTTTTACAAATTAAATACATTCTTTTACCTAACGGGTTTCTGTAAGCATGTGATTAATAAATAGCATTTTAGAAAAATCTAAAAATAACCCAAATTTAATGTCATGAGTTGAATATTTCCAATAAGAAGTTTCTCAAATTCTACCTTTTGGTTTTCTGTAAGTACACATGTTTATTTTTGAGAGATGGAAAGAGACAGATGTAATTAACAGAGAATGAGATGAAGTTGTTTTACAGTTCTTCTGAAGCTGTGCTCTGTTTTCAACATAGGGGCATCTACGCGAGGGCAAGTGTCACATGTCTTTGGGAAACGCCATGGCGGCCAGCCGCTGCTTTCAGAAGGTCCTGGAGTTGGATCCAAACAACAGAGAGGCCAAGCAGGAGGTGGAAACTTTATATTTTACCTTATATTTTAAAAAAACAAAAAAAAACAAAACATTGAATGGATCTGTGAGCTATCCACAATTTTTCATTTACTTTTGGGTTTAATTAAGTAATTTTTGAATTGAATGGAATGATTTTATGTTTGCTTTAATTTTAAAAATGATCCTAGTTGTTCTCTGTTCTGTTTTAGAAAAATAATGCAGCGGTCCTGCTGGAGTACGAGAAAATGGCTGATTTCAGCTTTGAAAAACGGGATTTCAGAAAGGTGATTTTATTGTTCTCCATCAAACTCAAAGGAACATCTTGCTGGAAAGGGATTAAAGGACGAGCTAAAAGATTATACTGTTGCAGTGCATCCATTAAAAGAAGTGGAGACTGGCTGGAAAAATTGTCACATTTATCTTTTACTTTGCAAAGAAGTCCTTGGAAGTTTGTTTGGTTTTTTTTTTTAGTCAAAAGCTTCATTTGACACTTGGCAGCTTCTCTTACCAGAGATGCTACATTCGTAATTATTCCTCATGTGTAAATGTAAAATCGGAGCGTAACTGGTGCAGTGAGGATCATGCTTCCTTGTTGTCCTGATCCAGGTGGTGTACTGCATGGATCGAGCCTTAGTTGTGGCCCCTGCCTGCCACCGCTTTAAAATCCACAAGGCAGAGTGCCTCGCTCTGCTCGGACGTTATCCTGAAGCTCAGTCTGTGGCAAGGTAAGATCTCCGCACATAATTACTCGGTCAAAGTCAATCTATTTTTTATTAGTTCTTCTAGATTATTAAAAGCAGATTAAATATTCTCGAAGAATGGATCTTGATTTCCAGTGTCTTTCAGTGGGATCTTTAAAAACCTTTCTTCTGTAGTGACATTTTGAGGATGGACTCGACCAATGCAGACGCGCTTTATGTCCGGGGACTGTGCCTGTACTATGAAGACTGCATTGATAAAGCAGTGCAGTTCTTCGTCCAGGCTCTTCGAATGGCACCTGATCATGAAAAGGCCCGACTAGCCTGCAGGGTAACATTTTTCACTTTGTCTGTTTTATAACTTTCATGTGATATTTCATTGCAGTTTTTCCTATGCTGTAACTCTAAGGCTGCTCTAACGTTAGCTCAGATAGATCAGTACACACTTGGTTTAAACTTGAAGTGGTTAGATTTCTGGTTGAAATACAGATTTCTTCCTAAAAGAGTTTAGAAGTCTGTTTGACCAAATGTATATTTAGGTTGGAAGTAAAAATTTAAAACCAATCTCTATGAAATGTTTTTGTTTTTTTTTTATGCGCAACAATTGACATGGCGCCGGCTCCGCCCCCATGCGGAAGTAGAGCAAACCTCCGACAAACAAACAGCGTTATAATGGCAGATGTAGTGAAATTCAGTGCGTTACCCGAGACATTTTGTGAGTCTTTTTTTTTTTTTTTTTTTTTTTTTTTTTTTTAATCAGCCAACACTAAGGCAAAGACAGGCAAGAAAATTCTCCAACAAGTTGTACATCAGGTCTGTAAGGTTATTTGCGAGAAACAATGGAGAAATCAACGTTAAAGCCCAAATCTTTCTTAGCCATAGGAAGAATGATGAGGGGCGCAAAGTCTAGTTGGATGTGAGTGTGAAAGCTGTGTCGGACGCGTTTTGCATTTGCAAAAGCGGGTGAGTAATGACTTAAATAATACGAGCTTGTAAAAATCTGAACTACATTTTGATCACGTCTGTCGGGGTGTGTATGAATATCTGAACCGCATGCCTGAAGTTACTGCTTTACAAATAAACCATGCGTAATGAAAACATACAAGCTTTGTTTACTTACAAAAAATTTCTTGATTGGATTGAAATGTATGCAGATTGAATAATCCGAACGTATCGTTTACATGGGCACAAAATGTAGAAGAAGAAGTTGTTCTTCAGTCTGTGCTGAAGTTAAAATCGAACAGTCGTGTGTTGGTTCTGAGCGCCCAGGTTAGGTTCTAATAGCAGTTTAGAAGTTACTGCACTCCCTAATTAAGCCTCCCACTGTCTCTGTGGGGTCAAACTGACCCCATGTGCGCTTCAATGAGAGATTTTTTTTTTTTTTTTTTTTTGGGAACTGATGGGACACCCCAATCGCATCCCCGTTGTCCGACCGCGACATCTGCCTCGCTCTTCCCGAGCGTAGAGCTGGGACTGCGGGAGCGTTAAGCTGCAGGCTCAGCAGTAGCAGCTGGTGTTTCCACGTTACAGGATGAGAGCTCAGCAGACCAGTTTTCCTTCCCCGACATAGCGCACACATTGGTCCATCTCTTGCATTTTTCCATTGTATGGGTTTTGGAAATGGAATAAATTGCGTTCCACTCTCTAAACGCTCTGGGTAACGGCTGACAACATTTGACAAAGATTCCCTGTTATTTTCCTTGAATCTCATGACCGCAGCACGTTTGCAATGATGATCCCCGGCAATATTATCGGAGTTTCAGTTCTTCAATATAAGGGGCGTGTTCTTCGAAACAAATTGCAACCACCGATTGGTCAATTTCAGACAAACCCCCTGGAATGATTGACAGGTGGGGTCATGTTAATTCCGCTTTATTCACTTTATGACTCTTTAACAAATGTAGTTTATCTTTTAACTTGGGTATAATCCAACTTTCATGGTTCCTACTTGCATTTGAAAAATGTTTAATTTGATAAAAGTGTTTCCTGTTCTGGTTAAGCATGAAGAAAAAAACATTATTTTCTTTGTAGTAAAATATTAGTTTTAAGACTTTGTTCTCTGTTCCAGTGTGTGAATGTTGTAATTATCTATCTGTCCCTCTGACTGTTCGTTGATTTGTCTGTTCGTTTGTCCGCCCGTCCATCCAAACCTTTCCGCTAACATCTATCTGTTGATTTGTCCATCCATCCATCCCCCAATTTTTGTCTAATTATCTATCCATCCCGCTTTGTCCCTCTATCTGTCTGGCACTGTCCATTTGTTTGTCCATTCAAGCATTGTAATATAGTTTTGCATTTTAGGCCTGACTTATTCAGAAATACCTGCAGTGTACTCATAGTGAACTGTTGTGTTTATACCATGAGGTGGGTAAAGTGTACTGAGAAGTCTGCTGATTTGAGTCTTGAGGAGGGATGAAAAAAGAGGGGGAACCCTGAACTCTGAAAGACAGACTCGAGTATTTTGTTTTTTCTTTCTAAACCAGAATGCCAAAGCTCTAAAAGCCAAGAAAGAGGAGGGAAACCAGGCGTTTAAGATCTACAACTATGAAGCTGCCTACCTTCTGTATACTGAAGCGCTGGCGATAGACCCCAACAACATCAAGACCAACGCTAAACTCTACTGCAACAGAGCCACAGCTGGAGCAAAGGTACCTGCCAACAAGTCGGCTTAGAATTACATGCTTTATTATTCCACAGGTGGTAAAACTGAACCACTGTGTTGGAGGCATTAAGAAATATCTGTAAGTATTAATATTAGCTTTATGCCTCCAGTCAGCTCACAGTCATTAACTGATTAACCTACCAACAGCTGAAGAAACTTAACCAAGCCATAGAGGACTGTACCAACGCAATCAAGCTAGACGACACGTACATCAAGGCCTACTTAAGAAGAGCTCAGTGGTATGTTATGCAGTCAGTTCTTCCCAGTTTGTGTTCTGTTGTTCAGCGTTTTGCAGTTTTTCACTGACTCTGCAATCCCCGTAGCTACATGGACACAGAGCAGTACGAAGAGGCTGTACGGGACTATGAAAAAGTTTACCAGACTGAAAAAACCTCAGGTACGCTGCTGCATTGGCTGTCTCACAGGTACCTGCGTTATCTTACATGATCACGTTTACACACTTGAAACTTAAAACTTGGCCTGCCTCCCTGCTGCACTTTCAGATCACAAACATCTGCTGAAGACGGCACAGATGGAGCTGAAGAAGAGCAAAAGAAAAGATTACTACAAGGTGCTTGGAGTCGGGAAGAACGCCACAGAGGACGAGATCAAAAAGGCGTACCGCAAGCGAGCCCTCATGCACCACCCAGGTATCTGTCTGGATTCTGTCACACTCCTAATACCGGTGGATAGTGTTTTGCTTTGTTATATCCTTTTAAAAAGGAAATGATGCATGGTTTCTAAGGGTTCTTTTTTTTTTTTTTTTTTTTTTTTTTTAAGGAAATCTGAAGAGTGCATGTATATTAATCCACCTGAGTCAATAGTTTGTGGAGCCACCTTTCTCTGCATTTATAGCTGCAATTCTGCAATCTTGCATCTCTTCTTTACTTGTGAAAACTCCTTGGAAGTCTTCATCGATCTCTCCCAGTGTAGCACACCTTCACTATATTTCTCACAACACACAAGAAGAAAGTTCTGCCCAGAATATTAATCAAAAACTAGCTGCAAGTACAGAATGATGTCATTTAATTTTTCCAACTCTGTGAGAGAACCAGTTTCTCTGTTTATGCAGAGAATGTATTGGCCTTTAGATAGACAGCCATGTCTTGGTTAAGTTTGCAGTTGTTCCATGGTCTTCCATATTTGGATGAATGATTGAAAATTACTCTGTGAGATGTTTAAAGCTTGGGATGCTGTTTTATAGCCTAACCTTCTTTAAACTTCACCTCAGCTGTATTCCTTGGTGTTTGTGATGCTGTCTGCTCACATAAATCCAGCTGCTCTGTGAACAGCTGTTCTGTGAACAGCTGGATTTATCCTGAGATTAAATTACACACAGATGGGATCGGTTTACCAATTAGGTTGCTTCTGAAGGATTTTTATTCCAGGTTATCATGGTAAAATGGGCTAATTGCAAATGCATGCCACTTTTTTTCAGATTTTTACTGTAGAAAAAAAAAATATTTACCCATGTATCATTTTCCTTCCACTTTGCAATCGTGCACTAACTTGTGCTAACCTATCACATAAATTGCCATTAAAATATACTGAAGTTTCAGCTTATAATGTAACAAAATGAGGGTAAATGAATGTTTATTTTCTTGCAGACCGCCACAGTGGAGCAACTCCAGAGGTGCAGAAAGAGGAGGAGAAGAAGTTCAAGGAAGTAGGGGAGGCGTTCACCGTCCTCTCTGATCCCAAGAAGAAGATGCGCTACGATAATGGGCACGACCTGGAGGATGATGGCTGCTTTGATGGCGGAGGTGAATGACTTTTTTTCCTCTATAGGTTTTATATTTTAGTTCATTTATTTTTATCATGTCTGATAATAAGTCTAGAAGCCCAACAGATTATTCCACTATTATTTTTGAGTAGATGTAGACAAACACTGTTATCAAGGATTCAAATAACAGAGAATCTAGAAATTTAAAACAGTAAGGAATTTTAAAATAGCAAATTAAATAGGAGGATTTGGTTGTTAGTATGCTATTAGCAGCGAATTGCATCTTCATTGGAGCAAGGGTAGGGTTGGGCTCTAAGTTAGTTCTACACATAGAGGGCGCCACAAGTCCAGACTTACCTGGTGCACCTGGTTTCAGAAATTCAAAGTTATATTTGGCTAATATTTGTTAAAAAAAAAAAAAAAAAAAAAAAAAAAAGTTTAAACACAAACCAGAGTGAAGCTGCTCTTGTCTGTTCAAACTGATGGAAAATGTGTCTCCTTAAGTGAGTGTAGAGATCAGTGGGCTTGTCTTTCTCCTCTTGTTTAGTTGGGGAATCAACACTAACTCATCCTGTTATTTGTGCTTTACTTCTAGATTTTGATGCAAACAACATCTTCAGGGCTTTCTTTGGTGGTCATGGTGGAGGATTCAGTTTTGATTCCAGCCCCGGTATATATATATATATTTTTTTTTTTTTTTTGTCAGATTTGGATAATCCTAAAACAGATCAGAATATTTACTGCCTGATTTACTTTTTTTTTTTTTTTTTTTTTTTTTTTTTTTTTCTCTCCTTTTTCACAGACTCAGGACCAGGAAATTTCTTTTTCCAGTTTGGTTAATGTGAAGGAGCGCAAGTGGGAGGAATTCCATCTCTGCAGTGTAGATAAACGTGGACCCTGTCTCCTTGTGATACTCATACTCCTGAGTGTGTTGAAGTATCTGCCCACTGATCTTTTAATTGATGTTTTATTATTATTATTATTATTATTATTATTGCACCCAATCCTCAAATCACTCCTTACACTGATGCTGACAAACGCCAGAAAGAGTAATTCATAGGTTTTGGTTATGAATTAACAACTAAAGCACTTGAATCTTTTAAGGTTTTTGTAATAGCGGATGTTAGCATGTCACAGTTTCCAATATTGACCTTGTATTACATATGATTGAGATTTTAAAACCGACTCAGGCTTTAGAAAACTGGTCTGGGATGAGTGTTGATTGTCGGATTAGTTTTAAAGAATATATAAAACGAGTGTAAAAGTTTTTCCGGAGACATGCTGTTGTTTGGAGCATCTCTCCTAAAGAAGACTGACCTCAGGACAACGTCTGGAAGCCAACACTGTTCCTGGGTTGTATTTGGCGCTCTTTTTTTTTTTTTTTTTTTTTTTTTGCCAAAAGTTATTTTTCTTTTTCATTTTGTTTGTTTTCCATATTGCATTGAATATTTGACTCGGAATGTAATTCAACATGTGTCCCAATGTTTTCTTTTTCTCCAGTCTTCCCTCAGTTTGTTTGTATTTATTTTACTGTATATCATTACCTGAATGCAGCAGAATGCCAGAGGACCTCGTCTTCAATCTTCTTTTGTTCATTTTTAAGAAAGAAACAAACCTCTAAATGATTTCCATCTCGTCTTTGTCACTCAAACGCTGCCATTTATTTTATTTTTTTTTTCTTTTTGAGACAAGCCAAAATAAACGATCCTCCCCTTCTTCCTTCTCAGCAAAGCAACCTAAACCAATACCATCCACCCATCAGTCCTTTTGTCCCAGTTACATTTAAGTGGTGCCTTATTGGGATTAGTTAAAGGTCACAGACCTAAACCTACAACAAACCACATACTGTTTGAAATCACCCAGGTCCATTTTGTTGAAGCGTGGTTTAGTGTCTGAAAGAAATAAGTGAACAGAAGTTAATTTTGCACATTAAGTCTTCATTGTGTTAAAAATGAAAGACTTAAGGTTTGGTTTCATGCTATCAGCCACTATCCTCAGCTGTCAAGTCATGCAGTGTACTTGTCATGCACGTTTGTTCAGTGCAACCCTTCCCTTCTTGTTCCACCTGTTTGGACAGGTATTAATGGAAGGTTCAAGTCTTTTTCCATCAGTCTATGTGTCATATGGTAAAAATGTTTGTTTTTTTTTGTTGTTTGTTTGTTTTTTCTTTTAATTTTTGAAATAAAGGCTTGTCTTTTACTGTAACTCTGGACCTTTTTTTCCCCAAATTTCTCTGGTAGTGATGGTTTACCAGTTGACTGTTTTTTTTTTGTTTGTTTTTTTTTTTTTTACAGATAAAGCGCATTTCACAAACGGTTGTGTTCAAATAATAGCCCTGTGTTTAAAACACGAGTAAAGCTTAAAATTCTCACAACAGCTCTTAATTGCATAGATGCAAATGCATTTTTAACATTGCACATTCTATTCCAAACCAAAACCCCCGAACGTTTTTAAAAAATGAAGAAAAAGTAACGTACGCTGTTTTAAAAAAACAAACACAAATCTTCACTGTATTAACTGAAAAAAAACAAGGTTTTCTGAAGCTTTCCTTTGAATGACTGAACTAATATTTAACGGTGTGACTGTTGTTTCTGAGAACTGCTTCTCATCTCAAGTACTTCAGTCCAGAGCGACTGGATGATGTTCTACAGTTCCTCTGCATTTCTTGGTTTTGTCTCAGAAACAGCATGTTTGATGTCACCCTATGAGTTTTTTTTGTTTTTATTTTTATTGGATTAAAGTCCAGAAATTGGGTTGGTCACTCTATAACATCAATCTTGTTGGTTTGGAGCCACTGTGCTGTTTACTTACCATTGCTTTGGGGTCTTTTTCTTGTTGAAGTATTAATTTTCTCTTCACTATAAGGCTTCATGACCTCTTCAAGTACTTAGGTGTACTCAAACTGATCAACAATCCCTGGTATGCATTTAATAATTTTCACACCATAGATTGAGAAATCTCCATGTACCACAATGACTGAGCCACCATGAGGCTTTGGGGGTTGTCTGACTGCACCTTTTGCTCTTATCAGTTCATAAAATATTGCTTCATTTCTCTTCAGCACACACCCTTTGTTCAACAATTAGACTTAAATCGTCTGAGAAGTTGAGCTGCTTATCATTTTCTGCAATCAACTCTTTATTCAAAGTAAGTAAATCTTATAACCAGTATCTGGAATGGCTCATTTTACTCAAATTATCTGAGAGAAAAGGACTTTACCCAGCATTTACAACATTTACTGCCTTCATCCTGAAATAAAGGCCACATGTTTGTTCTCAGAATTAATAACCCCTCAGTTCAAATGCCACGCTGCTGTTTTTTTTTTTTAGCAGACCCCTTTAAATTAATGACCCAGTTATACATAATCAGCAGCAGAGCCAGACCAAGGCAGAAGCGAACTAAGACACTGTTTAGGAGCCCCAAATAATCAAGTGGCTCCTAAAAATGCTTGTTTTTTTTTTTTTTAACACAGACCATAGATCTAAATGTTTTATATTCATTTATTGAGAATGAGATTACTGTTGAACTTGATTTGACAGTTTCAACATAGATAAATTTTAGATTTAAGGGAATTAACCGGTTTACCTTGTAGAAGTACAAACTTTTTTTATCGTTTTGTTAACATAGTTACAATCAGATGCTACGAGTTTAATGTTTTTTCTGTGTTTTAGCTTGGCTTGTTCACAAATACATCTCAGCATATAATAATCAATTATCAGGGACTGCTTCTAATCTCAGCCAATCAAACTTGGCTTCATCTTCCAGATCATTCCAAGTCTGTATTTAAATGCTGTTATTATTAGTCATTCACCGATATTAAATTTTGGAAATAAATACTAGTTGTTTATATCGGCTCACTTATGGAGCTGGTATTGATATGTTAAAAAATGATTATCATCAGTCAATAACAATGTATAGCGCACAGTCCTAGTTATTTGTAATTACAATTATTATGATTTCTATTGTTATTTGTAGTAGTAGAATCGTTGTTCAGAAGCAGCATATTGCAGAGAACAAGCTAGAGGGAACTGTATGACGAATAATATAAAATTATTAGAATAGTTTTTTAAACAGTGCCACTATCAAGTGTAAATAAAATAAATCAGAAAAAACACTCATAGACAAAAAATAAACAGCTTTGAATATGTACAGTATATCTATATTTTCAGATTTTTGCCTTGGAATCAAACAGAATATATATTTTTAAAAACAATTAAAATCATAAAACAGAAAGAATTAAAACTGTTCTTTAATAACTGATGTGCTTTTTGAAACTTTCTGTTTTTGATTGTATTATATTTTTTGTGACATTATTTTTACAGATATTTATTCCGAGCAATAACTTTTAATTCTACTGAAGCTGTACCATTACAAACACAGGGGATTTTAAGAAATTTAATGTCTAAAAACAAAACACAACTCTCCATAAAATGTAGGTCACCCGTTTTTTTTTGGGGGGGGGGGGGTGTAGTATGTTTTTACCCTCAAATGTTCCTTTTAAAATTCAAAGTTAATGTTTGCAATTAATGATCGTGTGGGTGGAACCACGTCACCACGTGACCATCTTTGAGCCAATCAGACGCGGGCAGAGACGTGTAATCGGTGGGCAGATTATGGTACGACTGGACGTTAGATCTGCTAGCAGAAATAGGCTCCGGTATAAGGCGAACTGACAGGAAAAGCTGTGGTAGTTCTGGCCGAAACTTGAGTCCTTCACTTCAGGGAGGTATACTGTTTATTCTTAAGGTAATTGTTGTTGCTTAGTTATTTTATTTTCGCCGTTTTTTATTCTGGTAATTCATGCTAGCTAGCCTGTCAGCACTTCGGGTTGTATGAATCAGGATGCTGAGAAGTTTGAAACACAGAACTACGGTCACTGACATTAACATAGATACACTGTATAGTCAGGCTCTTTATGATTTTATTAATATGTTGAGATTTAAAGAGGAGAGTATGAGGTAATTCGCTCACAATTGTGTGAAAGCAAGCCAGCCTGACCTAAAAAGTGTTCCTCAAACAGCAGATATCTTTCTTGGTGATTTTTTTTGCCTTTTAAACTAATAGAAGGTTTGCGTGCTTGCGCCATGGACTCTTCACAGTAAAAGGAAAAAAAGGGTAATGTGCTCGTTGAGCTTGCCTAACTACCTTCTGATTCAGTGGAGTGGGTGTGGTAGTCTACACAGGAACTCCATTCATAAGTCTTCACAATGTATGGTGCCGCTGGAGACGAAGCACTGAAGCATCCTTGAGTTCCTATCCACTGACCCCCCTTCTCTTCTTCTATGGTTTCTATGATGCTGCTGCCTCCAGTTTCAGCTTCCTACATCTGAGGAGCATGTACATGGTTGAAATTTCACGGCTTGGTAGCTTCAGACAATAGATTGGACATGAGAATTATGTTAGAGTTAAAAACTGGGTCATCTGTTTCTGAAGGTTTGACAGTCTAATAACCTTAGAAACCTTTTCTCTGTGTTTTTAAAGTGATGCAAAATAAGTGACACAGAAGTTGTTATCAGTGACACAGAAGCTGAGTGTATTCAAGTAGTAATAAAAACTCCCTGGTTAGTGCTAGAATAATTGGAGCTACCTTAAACTTTGCCCTCCCAGTCACCAAACTAGGTTCTGTCATTAAGTTTGAGTTGTAAACAGAACAGCGCTGAAAGCAATTTGTGTCACTGTTTGTAGAACCATAAGTGACCAAACAGGTAAGGCTGGATACTGTTAAAACTGGAAAGGCAAGACAATTAATGCCAAGTGTTTTTGTTTTTTTTCCCAAAATAATGGTCATAATTAGGTGCTGTTCAGTGATTTACAATATAGTTGAAATATTTCAGTAATTCAGTTCAAAAAGGAAAACTCCTTGTATATTAAATTAATTTCACACCGATTGAAGGATCTCTATTTCATTCCCACATGTCTCGATTTCCTTCATACCGCCATCTTGCACCCCTTAGCAAACTATTTTGTACCCACATACATTTCAGTTTGCATTTCAATTTCATTTTTCTTGCTTAGGATAAGTTGTCATAAAAATGCTCAAACTTGAGTAAAATGTTCGGATTGAATGATACAAGAAAAGATTATTTCTAAAACGTGTAATTCTTATAAATTCATTTTAGCTCTTGTATGATCTCTGTTTACGTATCCTATTTTTAACTTATTTACTCCACATAACTTCTCTTAAAATCTGCCCCAGGCTTTAATTAATCACATACAAAAATCGTAGTTTAGTCAGTGCATTTTCTAGTGGCTTTCTGTACCAAAACATTATTCTTTTTGTTGATTAATGACACTCATGTACATTGATTAGATTTTAACCCATTTTCTTGCTTTTAGCCTTTTTTATGTTTTATTTCTTTTACTTCTTAATTAAAGTACATTATGAATAAAACTGAACTGGATTGGGTGGTGAGCAAAATATGAAGCAGTTATAAATTTTGAGTTTTAAACTATTTTCCTAATTATTATTATTTTGGCACCACTGCATTTAGCTCTAGAGTCTTTTAAGTGCATGTAATAAATATGTTTCTACTGGCGTACGTTACCATTTTCCAGCTATACATAGATTTTAAAAGCACTAAAATTGTCATCTTTATTCCTACACTTTAAAGTCCTTTTTACTGAGATTTCAGAACATATGGCGGAGTAACTGGAATTTTCTCTATAAGGTAACTCTGTGTGGCCCCTTCTTCACATTTTGCTGTGCATTGCTGGTCAACTCACAGAAAGAAAGCTATTACACTTTTTCATCACTTACAAAAAAGACTAATTCAGCCATTTGGTATCATTTCCAATTGTGAAAAACGATGAATAGGGATTGTGTGGAACCTGAAGGAGAGCCACTTCTGTTAAGGAACATCAGCTATAAAATTACAGCTGGTCATCTGTAAGCAGTATGTCTGTAAAGTAAACAAATGAAGGTTGTCACCTTGAGCACATAGCCAAACCAATTTACCACCTAAAATCAGCTTGGTAAAACTGCTGCTAAATCCAGTAGGTGTTTTAAAGGAGTTTTAAAGGAGTGGGGGGTTATGTAAAATCAAATTTTTTGAGCTTTGGAACATGTTATAATGTTGTTCCCTCATCAAAAACATACCTGGAGTGTTGCTTTGATTCTTTAATGCATGTTTGAGAATTCCTTGAATCCCCCATGGCAGCCATTCAGGGTTGCCTAAACATTTGCTCTCACAAAGCGGCGCCTATTTCCACAAAGCTCCTCCTTGAATCTGCAATCTCCAGCCCAACTTCCGCCTCACAGAGCACCCTTCCCACTCACCACGCACACCTGGAGAAACTTCGCATCTGCTGAGCTTATCATGCAAACCATTTCTCAGTGCAACGCTCTTAAGAACGGTTGTAAATGGCATAATAGAGAAACATTGTGATGACGGTCTGAAGGCAGAGTATCAGAAAGAGCAGGAGCTTCTTAAAGAGACAGAGGCCAATTTAAAGGTGTCAAATTTCTTTTAAACTGTGTTTGATATTTACAGAATTTCTATAACAACTGAAGTTAAAATAATTACTTGATTGTGCTACAAAATGGTACTATGAGCCTGTAAAATACATAATATCACCCTTTTAATAAATAAATGATGTGATAACAGATTATTTTAACTTGGCTCTTGAAGGTCTTAAAGTTAATTTCTAGCAAATCATTATTTTGTAATTTGAGGTTGGTAATTTAAATAATCCAGCAAATTAAAACGTTTAATTCTTCTTGTACCACAGGACCAGCATTTAGAATAATCCAATGAAAATGCAGTGTTGGAAGTGTTGTTGAAGCATTTCTCCTGACTGTGAGATGACCCATCCATGTTTAGTTTTGTAACTGGATTCCTCACTGTTTTTGCAGGTGCAGCAGTTTAGTTCAGCAGTAAATTTGAAGGACCTTTTTTTTTTTTTTTTTCGCTGTTATCTGAAAACACTCTGGTGTTTGCACAGAAATCAACATCTGCACTTCAGTGTTCACATGTGAAATTTGCAGTGCTTTAGGAAGCACAGCAGATTGTAGTGCTTTCAAGCAGTTTCTTCTCTTTGCATGCTTATCTTTTTTCCTTCACTTTAGGCAGCAACTCTTAATGCATGTATTGGTCCACTTTTTTTCTTTTTAGAAGTTCTGGTTCATCAGTATTTAATAGAGCACAAGTCATTGTATTGCTGTTTTTTGCTGTTGGAAAATGTTTGATGTTGCAGAGATCTAACCTAATAGTTTATTTTTCTTCTTCACCTGAAGACTCTGTGCTATCTAGTGATACAATGTCTGCGAAAGCCATATCAGAGCAGACGGGGAAGGAGTTCTTGTTCAAGTATATCAACACCTCTGCTGCTGTGATGAACCGTTTCCGTTATGCTAACGTAACCCCTGAGACCGATTGGAACCGTCTTACACAGGACCACCCGTGGCTGCTGACTGAAGTTAGTCTGTTCAAGAACCTTCTACTGGTCTTCTTGTAGTTTTGTGTTTAGCCAGCAAGTGAAATCACAAGGCTCCCTGAGTCTCGTGTTCCTAGTTTGCAGGACATTAAGTCAGTTCATGTTTAAAAGCCTTTTATTCTATTTGTATGATACAGTTGGAGACTTATTTTCAAGTCATGATGGTCCGCAAGTGTTTATACAAGCCTTATTAACTTTATGTACCTTTTCTTTCTTCTTGTTCCTCCTGCAGCGGCTGGTGGTGAAGCCGGATCAGCTGATTAAACGGCGTGGGAAGCTGGGGCTGGTGGGCATCAACCTGGACCTGCAGGGAGTCAAAGAATGGCTTAAAGGTCACTTCATGAAAGAAACCACAGTGAGTCAACTGTACTCTATCTGATTTATATAGATGTTGACTAACTTAATAATTAAAGAAGCAGGAAATCTATATTGAGGATTAATGATAACTGGTTAAACTGATTTACCTGGTTCCAACTTATGTTTCAGAGCCATAATTAACAACATTTAAAATAGTTGTTTAACCCTCCTGTCATGAGCAGTCATTAATTATTTATATTGAAAACAGAGGTGATGTCACACTATGTGTGAGAGAGGAGTCTGTGTTAAACAGTGTTTTACTACATTGTTTCCAAATCCAGCATGTTGGCTGGTGGTAGAAAGTCAACTTTGGTGTACTCCGATCAGCCTTCCTGTTATTTGCTTGAAGTATCGCTCTCTGTCTCTCTTGCAGCCACAACAAACTGCAGATGCCACACGGTGTCATGTTTTCTTTCATGCATCTTCTCACACCTCTTGCGGTTCCTTTGACTATATTTTTAAGCACAACTTCCACACTTGAGTGGTTAGTGTGCACTGCTGGCGACAAAATAAGGTGTGTTTACTAACTGGGAAAAAAATGGATATTTTCATTTTCTGACTGGCCAGTCAAGCTGAAAATCATCCAATCACAGTTACCAGCCAAGGAGCACCTCTACAACACACACTGTCATTCTCATTAATCACATAAAAATACAACCTTTGTACCATCTGAATGTGTCTGAATTTTGATCAGATTGTGTTTGTCTGGAAGTATTATTATTAAGATCAGATCAGTCTATAGTGTAAAACTCTAACAGGGACACAAATTAAAATAAGATTCCAGGCTAATAATGTAACCTCAGTAGTAAACTGCAAGTGCCAAGTTGTGCTTAATGCAGTGTATGAATAGAGCACCATTAGCAGATGAGTTTCTTATATATGATGGCATGCAATCCAGTGTCAGAGGCAATGGGCTTATGTTTAGAGCTGCTCGGTCAGGAGGTGATCTATTCTAGTCCACAGGAGATTCAGACATGCCAAACTGGCTGTCACTGAGCTATAAACTAATGTGAGATTCTCACTTCACCTACAAATAGTTGGCTGCTTTTCAAGCATTGCATGCTACTTCCTGAACATGCTCAATTAGCCTCCTTTATAACCAGGTTGAACTAACAAGAGTGTTTGTTTGTCTTCAACAGGTAGGAAGAGCAAAAGGAGTTTTAAAGAATTTTCTCATTGAGCCATTTGTTCCACACACACAGGTAATAAATGCTGGTTACTCTATATAATCAAGACACACCCCAAAAACCTACCTACTAATACAAGCACTCAGCAGGACAATGAATGCTGCATGTGCTTAATTTATAGGTCAGGATAAACATTTCATCTCAGATTTTTTTTTTTTTTTTTAATTGAACAAACTGAGTTAAATATGCTCCAGATCATGTTCATGTTGACATGCTCTATCACATCCTGTCCAATCACAGTGTGATGTGGTTGTTTGTTCACGTGTTTTACTTGTTCAGGATGAAGAGTTTTATTTGTGCATCTACGCCACACGCGAGGGCGACCAAGTGCTTTTCCACCACGAAGGTGGAGTGGAGGTGGGTGACGTGGACTCAAAGGCCCAGAGGCTGACTGTCGCTGTGGATGACAAACTGAGTGACGCCCAAGTCAAAGAGCAGCTCCTCACACACGTTCCTGATGACAAGAAAGAGTACGGACATGCATTTGTATCAAGATTTCTGTTTGTGCTTCTCGGGGGTAAATATGGAATGCCAGTAATGCTGAAATTTGTGGTGGTTGGCCCAGTGCAGAATGGTCTCGGAAGAAGAACAGAGATTATTTTGATACGGTTCACAGCTGAACATGTATTTGACACTTGACCCATTTCCTTCCTTTTCTTGTTTCCTTCCTTATAATCTTTTGCTTTTGAGACGCTTTAAGAAGAAGAGCTATTCCCTGTGCAAATATTCTTGCAAAGGGAAAGAAAAAGGATTAAAAAAAAAAAAATACCCTCAAATGTCAAGATAACCTTTAAATCCTGTAGAGAGACTCCCAGCCTTCAGTGCAGCTGTTCTTTCCTGTTAGGTTTGATTTTCAGTGATATATTTACTCTGATATAACACCCAAAGTCTTTAAAACATCCTTCTCTCTTAAAAACGAGATGTATCGTCAATGGAAGGATCAGGTGTTCTTATTAAGTTTCATTTTCTACCAAAATCTTTCATTCTTATACATTTTAGAATTTTAACCAATCATGTTTTTGTTTTGTTTTTTTCTTAGTGTCCTGGCCAGTTTTATTGTGGGGCTTTTCAACTTGTATGAGGACCTTTACTTCACCTATCTTGAGATCAACCCCCTTGGTAAAGATCCTCTTTTGCAGCTTTGTCATGAGCTTGTTTAGTCTGAGAAAAGCATGGGCCAAACTGATTAATTGGATCTCATTTATTTGTGATGATTGATGACAAGAGTATTTAAAACATTTTAATTTCTTTTCTCTAACCAGTCCTTACAAAGGATGGCGTGTACGTCCTCGACATGGCAGCTAAAATTGACGCGACGGCAGATTTTATCTGCAAGGCTAAGTGGGGTGACGTGGAGTTTCCTCCACCATTTGGCAGAGAAGCATACCCAGAGGTGAGCTCTGAGGGACTATCCTTAATTTCATTCCTTACTTTCATTAACTATTAATGACTAGTGAGGTATATTGTATCAGGTGCCTATTTGTTTATTCATTTTGTGAGGAACCTATTTATTTTACAGACTTCATCATGAGATTTAAACAGCACTGATGTCTGTAAATGTCTCCTGTCTGACTTTATAATTTTAGGAAGCTTACATCGCAGATCTGGATGCAAAGAGTGGTGCTAGTCTGAAGCTGACCCTGCTGAACCCACAAGGCAGGATTTGGACCATGGTGGCTGGAGGAGGTGCCTCAGTGGTCTACAGGTAGCTCAGTGAATTTAAGTACTTCTTAAGCTTTTTTTTTTTTTTTGCTTTTTCTTGTAGAACTGCATTTTTGTTACAAGCATGTATAGTTCTACATATTTCATATTTTGTCCTTCCTATTTCTGGCTTGAAAATTGAAAGCATCCCACGCTTGTGTGACATTTGTTTAAAATTCCTGGCACCCAACCTTTTCTGTATTTTAGCGACACTATATGTGACTTGGGTGGCGTGGATGAGCTGGCCAACTATGGCGAGTACTCCGGTGCACCAAGTGAACAGCAGACCTATGACTATGCAAAAACCATCCTGTCTCTAATGACTCGAGAGAAACATCCTCAAGGTAATTCCTGACGAAATTTTAGCTTGTGTTCCAAATGAGATTTAAAAAAAAAAAAAAAAAAAAAAAAAAAAAAAAAAAAAAAAAAAAAAAAAAAAGGGGCTTGAGTTGAAACAATTCAGGGAAATCAACCTGTTTTGGATAAACCAGATTTTTCTTGGTGATAAGTGAGGAAAATCAGTTTTTAGAGTGTGACTGTTTTCCTGAGATGTGTCATACGGTCAATATTCAAAGTCTGGATGTTGCTTAGCTCTGCCCTTGAGGTGTCAGATTACACCAAGAAATACCTTTCTTTTCCCTGCAGGGAAAGTGCTGATCATAGGAGGAAGTATTGCAAACTTCACCAATGTCGCAGCTACATTCAAGGTAAAACACGTTATCTGTAGGAGTTGTATCAAATAAACTTGGAAGGAATACATTGTTCATTTGGATCCCAGTATTTAAAATCCCAGGGTCTTTTGTCATTTTTATTTTTAAACTTTTTTTTTTTTCTTTAAAACTTCAGTATTATCTCCTAAGAAATATTATATTGGCCAAAGTAGAGAATTTCCAAATGAGATGTCCAATTTTTATTTTTATAAAATATTTTCAAAGCAACGGCAGCCACTTTGCAATAGTTTGGAAAGGTAAACAATACCTCTTGAGCTTTTTACAGGTTGACATTATATTATTATTATTCAGTGTATTTGCTTTTATTTATTTATTTTTTAATTCACAATTATGTGCTGATTTCTGTTTGTTCATCATATAAAATCTTAATAAAATATGTTAAAGTTTGAGGTTGTAATGTTCTTGAAGAGGTTTAATCGATAAAATCCATAAAATTATGTCTGTATAGATTAAACCTCCTAAATCACTTTTACCTTTGGATATATTTTAGTGCATTACATACTGAGCTGCCTGTTTCTACCCTCAGGGCATCGTCAGGGCCATTAAAGATTACCAAGGTCCTCTAAAGGAGCACGAGGTCAGCATATTTGTGCGACGTGGCGGACCCAACTATCAGGAAGGCCTGAGAGTGATGGGGGAAGTAGGTGAGTGAAATTCTTTAAGGATGCATACATTAAACTTGGTTTGGGGAAATTTGTTTTAAATATTAAGCTGCTGAATAATTGTACATTGTGTATTTTATCTAATCTATGATCTGAAAACATGCTGTTTGTTTTTTATAGGGAAGACCACAGGTATTCCTATTTATGTGTTTGGAACTGAGACCCACATGACGGCCATCGTCGGCATGGCTCTGGGCCACCGGCCAATCCCTAATCTCCCTCCAGTGGCCGCTCACACCGCCAACTTTCTCCTCAACGCCAACAACAGTGCAGTGGTATATTCATTTTAATTTCCATTGCATTGTGCTGTAACTATGGGATGATTAAAGGTGGTCAGTTATTGACTTAATTGTAGGAGTGTTGATGTCCCGATCATGATTTAAAAAAAAAAAAAAAAATTTAAAACTGATCCAAGTAATTTAAGATGACAGTAATTGTTGACAGTCTGTATCTGATACATTATGAACGTTAACAAAATCAGCGTTATGTAAATGTTTTGAAAATGAGTAACTTTACAATAGATTTTTTTTTTTTTTTTTTTTTTTTAATTGAATTTATTAATTTATTTCGGACATTCCACCAAGAGGGCAAAAAAGGAAAAACCCCAAAGCAAAAACTGAATGCACTAAAATCCATCAGTAATTACATTGTCTACATTAGTAATGGGATTTTTGTCTTGATTAACTTGGTCACCAATGGCATTCGTGATACTGCAGTTTCTCCCATTCAGTATGGAAGTAACTAGATTAGGATGGTTACTATAATGTTCTGACAGTATCTTGCCTAAATCATGCATAGCTTTATCATTTGTTTCTAAATATATATCTGACTCTAAACATTCAGCTACCGTATAAATAAATTCCCGTCTTCCTCCTGCTATTGATGATAAACTGAACTGCGATGGTGATGTTACCATGTTGCTTTCTGTATTGGTATGACTCACTGATCATTCAGATTGTACTTCGAGGTTGTTACAGTTAATGGTTTGTAGGACAAAAAAACTTTCAGATTGATTTTGTCTTCTTCCTTCATAAACGTAGCACTTTGACTGTCATAAAATTTAATGACTGGTGTTTCAGCTGCTTTTCATCCCTCTGAAACCTGAAAGCTATTTGAGCATGAAGCAGCAGCCAATGTAGTCTTAGTTTCACTGTGAAGTTAGACAGTTTTGCATGCAGTTCACACAAAAATGGAAGTAATTGTTTTTTTTTTTCTTTTTAAAAGAGACCAAAGAAATTTCATCTGTGGGCCTCGCTGGCTGTGCAGCAGACATAAAATTCCACACAGTCCAGCAACAACAAGGATCGGGACATGAGTTTAGTCTGAGAGTCTTGTACCAAACAGTCGTTAAAAAATGCTTCGACTAGGATCCAAATCTGGTACTAGGGATATGATTGGGACATCTTCACTTATGAGCCTGGCTTTGTGATACTTAAATATATTTATGTATAAATGTACTTTTACCAATTAACTATTTTTGAGAGTTAAAAGAAAGGTTTATCATCAAAAATTCACTTGATGGTATTTAACTCAGTTTTTTTTAAAGGATTTTCTGAATCAAGTCAAGCAAGTTTCAATCTTGAAACCAATTTGTGCAGCTTTACTGTATCCAAGCAAGAACAGACATGTTAAATATTAAGTGATCTTTCTTTCATGTTAGATCACCCATGAGATCATTGCACAATAAACAAATGTTATTTGCAAAGTTTTTCAAATTAGTTTGTTGCCAAGTTATAATGTGTCATTTACACAGGTTTAAAATGAAGTCAGTAAACCTGAGCGTACGTTGCTCCACTTTTCCTTAGGATCTCCTCTTGTGCTGCTCTGTTAATGGTTAGTTCTGATTCCATTAAATGCTTGTCATTTCTTCCTGTTGTCACACAGACTCCAGCAACAACAAGAACAGCTTCGTTCTCTGAACCCAAAACTACAAATGACGTCACCCCGCCCAAAAGATCAAAAGCAGGCCTTCCACCAGGTATTTATAACCGATAGTCCCAGATATGAATTACATCTAGTTAGTTGTCTGTAATTTGTCTTGCACTTCTGCTTTTTTGTTTTTTTTTTTTTTTTTATTCTTGCTTCTTAATCCCTGCAAATTATACTTGTGTATTTTTATTCAATTTCACCCTCTTGCTTCTTGATTTTGCTGCTTCAACAGTCCTCATTTATGGTCTTTCATGCTTGTTTCTCTAAGAGTCTCTTCATTCTTTACTGTGGCCGCTGAAGAATGTGGTCACAGGTGTTTGGAAAGGTAAGCGAGAGGTGTGCCATGCTCTCACTGCGATCGGCTGCATTTTCAGGCTTCACATTTCCATGCTGGTACCCATACGTGTTAAAATCACCTAATTTTATTGTTAAAATAAGCTTTTACTATTAAGAATTAGAAATATGTTTCTTCTTTTGTCGTTATTGTTGTTCACAGGTTCGACACTAGCTAAAAGATGTAGTTTTTAAATTTTGAATCTTTTAGATGTTGCTCCTTACAGTAGCACAGCAAGGCATGGCCTGTAGCAGCTGAGCTTTGCACACTCTTTCCTCTGCCGTGCTTTTAAAGGGTGTGTTTACACAGATGACGCACTGCATTTAGGAGTGTTGAGTGAAGTGAAGATGCAGTAAAATCAGACTCATTCTTTTTGTTTTTCTTTCTTTGTTTTCATTGTGTCATAATTTCTGTTCCTGTGGTGTCACAGAAGCTCAAGCTTCTTCGGGCTGCAGTAGAGGTATGGACGGATGTGAGAGACCTGTCCTCCAGCCCCTCTACCCTGTTGTTAACCCTCATTTGCCCCCTTGCTTTCTGTATCGTTAAACTGACCTTGTTTTTTTACATTCAAGAGAGCTAAACCCAAAACACTCCTCAGATTAAAGTTTACTGACTGAGTTTTTAACGTTTAGGGAATCATTTTAGAATCTCTAAAGAAAATAAAAGCCACCAGAGTTGACAGAATTAGAGTAGTACAGTACACAGTATGTGTTTTCTTTAAGGCCAGCTTCATCTGAAAACATCCCCCATCAGTCAGGCCTTATGAAAAAGCTATAAACACTTTTATTTAATGAACTTCTTAAAGATCAGATGTACAGAAGGTAAAGAATTTGGAGAATGAACACATCTGATTCTCAGGTTCTATGCATTCAATCATGGACAGTATATTGCAAATTTTGGAGCCTTTTAGGATACATTTGAAATGGCCTGAATTTAACAAAAAAAAAAAAAAGTGCTTAAGTTAGAATTTATTGTGAATTTTCCCTAATCTACATAGTGAAAATTATACATACAATTATTATGCACCCTTACCAATTTTAAAACAAGTTTCTTTGGAGGTTTCACTTTAAAACACACTTTTTGTCACCATCAACAACCTTCTGATATAATTATGACTGAATATTTTAAGCACTCTTTCTTTTTTTGTTTTCTCAGAATTTGAAGAGTTAAAACGAGTTGCTTTTCTATCACTGATCCGACTTTTAGGCGTTGTTTCTACCTTCGCTACTTTTACCATCTGACCTAAATATTCCCTTCAGAAAAAGATAAATTGGTTTGGATTTTTGGGAACCACCAAGACTCAAGTCTATAATGAACTGGAAACTGCTGAATCACCAGTGTCACGGTCCACTTTGAAGTCTCTTTGGCTTTAACATGGACTGATATGGTATGGAGCAAGAATAAAGCCAGTTCTCCTGGTCGGCATAATTGGACAAGCACTTTGTAAATTCAGCCCGTTTACCATTTAGGCGAGTCAGAAATCTGCAGCTGGTAAGGTTTTATGCTCAGAAGAGACGGAGATTGAGATATTTGTTGATGAGGAGGAGTCATCGAGGTGAAGCTGCACCTGATGTCAAGCATGGTGGTGGCAGCATCATACAGTGGGTGGAATAATTATTGAGTGGGACTATACTTGCAAATTTTTAAACTTGACCTCAAATAAAAAAAAGAAAAAAAAATTAGACTTTTGAAATCAGGTGTTTGAACAGGAGGTTGATGCCAAACAAACAACTTTATTGAAAATTTGCAGAATGTGCTTTTCTTGTTCTAAGAAACCAACCAAATTAAATGGATTTTACAGTTTCTATAAAGCAACACATTCGAACTTGTACACCAGGTTTTTCTTTGTATTGTTGAAGTTGTTTTTAATGATGATTTCACCCTGAAAAAAAGAACTGATCAGATGTAAAATTAAAAACTCAATATTTATGACCTTCATCCTGATGGCGACTGCATCTAAACTGACTGGAACCATATGTGTAGAGTCTTCCGTTTGAAACAGCATACATGTATAAGGAAGCTTGTATTGTATAATATTATGACATGAAGATATAAAAAAACCCCACCTCTGATATGTTGCAGAGTATTGCTAGTTCTCCTGCACCACATAAAGTTTAGGTAATGTTTTAAAGGTCCTGTTTGGCCTCTTTAAGCCTTTTTAATGAATGCACAAATTTATTATGCGGCAGCACAAAACAATCTTTTATTTGCGTTTTAAAGAGGGAGAACACATCGTTGGTCATTTGACTTCTTCAGATTCTATTAATGTAGATTTATTGAGTTCGTTTCTACGAGGTGTTTCTCAAATTATCTCACTTTGACAAAATTCCCACTCGTTCTGTAAACTGAGAGACGTAAACCAGGGATATGAACAAGCACTGAAATACAGAAAGGAGGGGAGAAAACTAAGTTGAGAGATGCTCCTCAAAATGCTGCTATCATAAATTTTAATTAGTTGCTCAAGCCAGTCTTTAAGACTGTAAAGATGTCTGTTTGAGAGGAGATGGAACTGATTCTGGCTGAACAAATGCAATGTAAGCTCTGAGAACCGTGTAGTTCCCCTGCTAACTTAGCATCAGCCCTCCAAGGGGAGTAAGTTGCTGACAGAGCGAATACACCTGCATTGATGTTCTGCAGAAAAGAGTTAGAAATGTCTGAGGGTAGAAAATGTATTTTGCTCATTTCTGATTGTGAGGTCTCAAATGAATCCAATTAAGACTGTGAATATGTGTGAACTTGATTTTTATTGTATATTTGTTACATATTAAATGATAGAACTTTGATCAGCTACAAAAAATGTCAGGCAGCGTGTCTTATTTATACAGATTTCAGATTTACTTTTTAAGGTGGCTTTGTGTGTTAAATGGCTTTTTGAAATGGTTTGCAGTGTTGGCGTGTGTTTTTTTTTTTTCCACCTCCTCCATGTTTGTCCTCAGAATGAGTTCCCTTCGTGTTCTGCTTGTTGATGTTCCCATTGCTGCAGTTTTCCCAACTTATTGTGACTCATATCCTTTTTTATCTGGTTTTACTCGTGTTTTTTTTTTTTTTTTTTTTTTTAAATAACAGTTTTGATCTGAATCTTTTATTTTCTCCTACAAGCCAAAGCAACCACGCTGTTCAGCAAACACACCAAGGCCATCGTCTGGGGCATGCAGACACGTGCTGTGCAGGGCATGCTGGATTTTGACTACGTGTGCTCCCGAGACCAACCCTCTGTGGCTGCTATTGTGTACCCTTTCACGTAGGTTTCCCAGCATGCTCTGGTTTATAATTAAATTCAGTACATTTTATCTTGAGCCTTAAAGATTTCACAGATTTTTGTGAAGTTTGCAGAAATGTTTACTGTGGGGATCTGGTGAATGTCAGTTTGTTCATTATATAGGGAGGGAATAAAGTCAAGGAAATTATCCTTTGTTTTTACCTAAATAACATGCAAAATAAAGTTAACTTCACATAAATTAAAGCAAAATAAGAGAAAACTAGCAGGAAATGAACAAAAAAAACAAAAAATTAAAGAAGAAATGTAGCAATGTTTCTAAATGGGCAAATTTGAAATAAATCAAACTAGCTGTTTTTAAATGAATAGAATGAAATGAAACTACCTTTTTGCAATAAATAATAAAATTACAACTAGATGTTTTTTAAAAAAATAAAATGAATATTTTAGGTTAAAGGAAGCTCGCGCTTTTTGTAAAGTATATAGAAATACTAAATTCAAATATGCGACTGGCGCTTTGAAAAAAAAAAAAAAAAATACCACCAATGTTTAGGTCAAGAGGTATTGTTTGATGTTTAAATGGTTGCTCTTACTTGGATTGACTTTATTACTTTTAACAGAAAGGCTGCAACAAGCTGTCTGAATCCATGTTGCTTTATCTAACAGAATAATCAGTAATGGGTCCACTACAATTACTTTAAATTGTCTAAAGCAGGACAAACTATTAGCTTTCAGTTGAACATTAACAGTAAGAACTGGTGTAGAACATTTATTTGTGGTCATCCCTGCAGTTTCAGGTTTCGATTTTATTTTATCTATAGGTACTTAATTAATATACAGTTGAATGTCAGTTGTTTTGTATACAGTTGTATTTATTTTATTTTATTTTATATATATATATATATATATATATATATATATATATATATAGAGAGAGAGAGAGAGAGAGAGAGAGAGAGAGAGAGAGAGAGAGAGAGAGAGAGAGAGCGAGCGGCTGGGTAGCTCAATGGGTAAGTCACCCGACCTTCACCCGGGAGACCGGGGTTCGAATCCAGGCCGGGTCGCTTTGTTGAGATATCCAGTGTGGGTCCTGAGGCAAGATCCTTCGCGCTACTGCCTACCTCATGATGACAGACCAAGGAATACACGCCATGCCGGCTCAGACGTCGCCCGGCCAAACAAGGTCTGCGTCAAGTGCTGACGAAAAATGGGTTACTGGAACAAGACGGAATTGGGCGAGAGGTGAAAACTTGGATCTGTTGGAATGCTACTACTCAAGTAACCCTAGTCAGAGGGGTTACATGTAAAGAATGTGGGAGGAATGGTTACGTCAACATCCCCATTCAACACTAACTGCCAAACAACTAGTAGCTCAGTGTTCCAACAACGGCAAATGCTGTCACAACTTGAGATAGACGAGGTACAACACAAATGCTACGGCAAGGGGGAGCCATGATGAACGAACCATCAAAGCTGAACGAGGCAGCAACTGACCTGAGAGGTAGGATCGTGGCCCGAATGAACACCAGGCAATCCCGATGCCAATTACAATGGAAAATGCAAAGTGAAGTACCATCAGAAAGTCTCATTGAAGATGTGAATGCAGCATTGAGAACGATCCCTACCAACACCATAACAGAAACCAATGAGCTGGTGTACAACTCAGCATCAGTGATCCTTGAGATGCTCGGCTATAAGAGCAACCATGAGATTCAATACCCACCATGGAAAAGACGGTTAGAGGCTAAAATCAAGGTAACAAGGAGGGAAGTGAGCCAATTGTCAGAGCTCCAACGAGGTGCAATCAAAAGACCAGTACCCAAGCGGTACAGCCAGATGCCCATACCTGAAGCGCTCGAAACTGCCAAACAAAGGCTCCAAACCTTGGCCAGTCGCCTAAAGACGTACACGAGAGAAAATCCACCCAACCAGCTAAAGTGTACTCTCAATGGCAGGGTAATAGACAGACCCACCAAGGCTAAAGTGTACTCTCAATGGCAGGGTAATAGACAGACCCACCAAGGCTGGAGACCCAACAGTACTGGAAAGGCATATGGGAAGTGGGACTCACCCTGAATGGTTAACTGAAGGGTGAGTCTGAAAGGTTAACTGAAAGGTCCCATCCCACTATCGGCCAATAACCTGTCTCTCTACAATACAAAACCTGTCTCTCATGCCAGGCATCATAGCAGCTAAGATAGGTGGGCACATGGATAAATACATGAGTACAGCATGTATACCAAACAGTCGCCCGAGACTGCAAAACCCGACACACCAACCTGTGCACGGCTTGGATTGATTACAAGAAAGCCTATGACTCAATGCCACACACTTGGATCATCGAATGCTTAGAGATGTACAACATCAACAGGACTCTAAGAGCCTTCATTGCAGCCTTGATGGGGATGTGGAAAACTGACATTGGGATGTCATTCGGACTAGAGTGTGGTCGGATGGTTACACAGAGAGGGAAGGTCATCCACACAGAAGGGGTCTCACTCCCAGAGGGAACAATAGCAGACATTGAGGACAGTTACAAGTACCTGGGAATACCACAAGCAAATGGCAGCCTCGATGAGGTCACAAGGAAAGGAGCCACAGCCAAATACCTCCAACGAGTAAGGCAAGTCCTGAGAAGCCAGCTCAATGGCAAGAACAAGATCTGTGCGATAAACAGCTATGCCTTGCCAGTAATCAGATACCATTGCAGGAATAATAAGCTGGCCAAAGGAAGAGATAAAGACCATGGATGTTAAAACTCGGAAACTACTAACCATGCATGGAGGGTTCCACCCTAAATCCAGCATCCTGAGACTATACGTGAGCCGTAAGGATGGAGGCAGAGGACTAGCGAGTGTGAGAGCCACTGTCCAGGATGAAACATCCAAGATCCATAAATACATCAAGGTCAAAGCCTCAACCGACGATGTGCTCAGCGAATGTCTCAAACAATGGGGACCAGAGGATGAGGTGCTGGAGGAACCATCATGGGAGGATAAGCCCCTACATGGGATGTACCACCGACAAATAACTGAAGTGACTGATATCAGGAAATCCTACCAATGGCTGGACTCAAGGACAGGAACTTACTGGCTGCACAGGAACAGGCCCTAAACACCAGAGCAATAGAGGCTCAGATCTACCACACCAGACAAGATCCAAGGTGTAGATTGTGCAAGGAGGCCCCTGAGACAGTCCAACACATAACAGCAGAGTGCAAGATGCTGGCAGGGAAAGCGTACATGGAACGTCATAACCAAGTGGCGGGCATAGTGTACAGAAACATCTGTGCAGGATATGGACTGGAAGCCCCGAGATCAAAGTGGGGCACACCCCCAAAGGTGGTGGAGAATGACCGAGCTAAGATCCTGTGGGACTTCCAGATCCAGACAGACAAAATGGTAATGGCGAACCAACCGGACATCGTGGTGGTGGATAAACAACAGAGGAAAGCCGTTGTGGTGGATGTAGCAATACCAAGCGATTGCAACATCAGGAAAAAGGAACACGAGAAACTGGAGAAATACCAGGGCCTCAGAGAGGAACTGGAGAAGGCCTGGAAGGTGAAGACCACAGTGGTGCCTGTGGTCATCGGGGCCCTCGGGGCAGTCACCCCCAAACTGGAGCAGTGGCTAAAACAGATCCCAGGAACAACATCAGACATCTCAGTCCAGAAATGCGCAGTTCTCGGCAGAGCCAAGATACTACGCAGAACCCTCAAGCTCCCAGGCCTCTGGTAGAGGACCCGAGCTCAGAGGTTGAGAAAGACCACCCGTGGAGGGTGAGAAGGGAATTTTTTTTTTTTTTTTAACTTTGCTGCTGTAACAAGTGAATTTCCCCACTGTGGGATTAATGGACCATTCTGTTCCATTTTAGTTAGCAGAGGTAGAAAATACTAGAAAAAAAAGCAATCACTGCAGTTGCAGTATAAAATACGAGTTAAAATGTTTAAACTGTAAGATGTTTTCATTTTTTTCCATATGACCTTGGCGTTTCAGGCATACCATGTAGAGAAGCTGGCTGCCTGCATGTGCCAGGACAGATTTGCTCTACAGAAAGGATGTCTTAAGATGGTATCCTAATTGCGTGACTTGACTTTGACTTCATTAAATCGAGACTACATCCAGCATCAAAGTAGGCAGGCCATGATGATGATAATCTGCAGCATTAGATTTCAGTTAGAAATGGTTAGCACAGTTTGTCTACAAAGTCCACCTCAGTAGTTATAGGGTAAACCAGTAAGCACTGTCTTCTTACCAAAGCAATGTTCTTGAGGTGATTGAGTTACCTTCCCAGGTAATCTGTGTTACCCTGTTAGATGGTTTTGAAATGGAGAGAAGACTATTTGATTTCTGGAAAAGTTTTTAATGAAGTGGAAACTTTCTCATATTTCTGTTTTTGTATTTCTAAGTGGAGATCACAAGCAGAAGTTCTATTGGGGCCACAAAGAGATCCTGCTGCCTGTCTACAAGAACATGGCGGACGCCATGAAAAAGCACCCCGAAGTCGACGTCATGATCAGCTTCGCTTCGCTGCGTTCAGCTTACGACAGCACTTTGGAGGCCATGCAGTACCCACAAGTACAGTCAGGAGCTGTGAGTAACCAAACATTCAGACAAATTTGCATCAATCTAACGTTTGTCTGGGGATGTTTTCAGGTTCACACCATCGCCATCATAGCTGAGGGCATCCCAGAGGCTCAGACCAGGAAGTTGATAAAGATCGCAGACGAGAAAGGCGTCACCATCATCGGTCCTGCCACGGTACGGAGCTTCAAAACACCAAACATACCTGTTAAAAAGCAAACATGGCCTAAAACAGTGTAAAATCAAATCGTTTCAGTTTTAGAACTTTAAAATCCTAAATAATAGATGTTCCACCATAGCTTCTCAAATTTAAATCAAAATTGTCCTAAAAGGTCTTATATTTCAGCTATTGAAACTTGGAGAAGCCCTGATAGAGGTGCTGTGTTACATTGTGAATCTCTGTTGACCTCGTCTCCCAGGTTGGTGGGATCAAACCGGGTTGTTTTAAGATCGGCAACACGGGCGGCATGTTGGACAACATCCTGGCATCCAAACTGTACCGTCCTGGGAGCGTGGCGTATGTGTCACGCTCTGGAGGCATGTCCAACGAACTGAACAACATCATCTCCCGCACTACAGATGGTGTTTATGAAGGTGTAGCCATCGGAGGAGACAGGTGCAAGCACCTTCTTTTAAAATATTTGCTTAAGAGTGACGATCCTGTTGAAACTTGAGGTGGAACAATTTTTTTTTTTTTTTTTTTTTGTTGTTGTTGTTGTCCAGATATCCAGGTACCACTTTCATGGACCATGTCCTGCGCTACCAGGATACTCCAGGGATTAAGATGATAGTTGTGCTGGGAGAGGTGAGAGTCACTCGAGAAATGCTTCCCATTTGCTTCTTTAGGACGATCTCTCATTTCCATAATCTTCCTCCAACACTTAGATTGGAGGCACAGATGAATACAGAATCTGCCAGGGCATCAGAGAGGGCAGGATCACTAAACCCGTCGTGTGCTGGTGTATTGGAACGTGTGCCACCATGTTTGCTTCAGAGGTTAGTTTTAACTATATTAACAAAGGAAGTGGCTTTGGAATGTAATCTAGGTTCACCAGGTAATACTGCCACCCACAGGTTCAGTTTGGCCATGCAGGAGCTTGTGCCCACCAGGCCTCAGAGACGGCAGTGGCCAAGAACCAGGCTCTGAGGGAGGCCGGAGCGTATGTACCGAAGAGCTTTGATGAGCTGGGGGATGTCATCAAGTAGGAAACTAATCAAAGGTCACATTTTACCAGTGAGTTTGGGTTTTTTGTGCTTTAACTAACCGTATGCAACGGAACAGGACCGTTTATGATGAACTGGTGGCCAAAGGCACAATCATTCCAGCACAGGAAGTCCCTCCTCCAACTGTTCCCATGGATTATTCCTGGGCTCGGGTAAGAAGCGTACAGTACTTTGATAATTAATAAACTTTGTAGGGGTATAATGATATCTTTTTTAGCACATATGTTGATGATGATAAAATGTGATTCTTTCTGTGACTTCAACTTAAGAAACTGAACTATTGTTATAAGACCTGGTTATGAAGGTGAGCTTCAATCTCAGCACCCGTTATGGAAGTTTGAGAATAAATTACTGAGTTGCCCTAACCTATTACAGGCTGGCTAACAACACTTCACCACTTTTAAATAGTTTGCATGGCCACTTTTGCTGTTGTTGGATTAAAAAGAAAAGAAAAAAAGTAATACCGCAAATAGTTTTTAAGGACTATGACCCGGATAATTTTGCAGTGAACAAGAATACTTGGAAACAAAGACTGAGATTTTTAAAACTTTTTATTCTCCTTATGAAAAAACAAAAGCATTTCTGGAATAATGACTGCTTCGGAAGCAGATGAGCATAAAACATCAATATATAACCTAGACTTCAATATTCTACACTGCAAACATAAAAAAAAACAGACTTTTTTTTTGCGTAATACAAAATGTTTCAAAAATCTCATCTTTTCTCATTCTCGTGAACCCAACATCGTGTATGGCTTCATTGCTACATCCCAAAGACTCGGATGTAAAAGAACATTTTATGCTTGTGGCTTACTAATGCAGACTTTTAGGCTAATATGCTTATTTTATTCTCTGCACGTTTTTATCAGGAGTTGGGGCTGATTCGTAAACCAGCCTCCTTCATGACGAGCATTTGTGACGAGCGAGGCCAGGAGCTCATCTACGCTGGCATGGCAATCACAGAGGTGTTTAAAGAGGAGATGGGTATCGGAGGAGTACTGGGCCTGCTCTGGTTCCAGCGCAGGTTGGTATGATGTCAACTCCTTGTCAATGAAAAGGTGGGGGGGGGCTTCACTTTTTCAGTTCCAAAAATCTGGAAAATTATAGGTAGTTGATCCATGGAGGAGCTTTAAAAAAAAAAAAAAAATTATGAAAAAATATTCTAGACTTGATCCTCTGCTGATTGTCTGAATATTGAGATTAAATAAACGACTCACGTACTGTTTCTAGTCTTTTCCTGCCTACTCGGTTTGCCCCAATCACTAATGGGGCCTTAGCTGACTTGTCCAGCTGATTAACCTGATTCACAGTTTGCCCCTAACCACTTGGTATGCAGTAATTTTTGCCCCTCCCACTTACCTGGGGTTTGTGATATGCCCCCCCCTTCCCACACACACCTACCTACTAGTTTGTCTTTTGTTTTGTTTTTTTTTTTTTTAAACCTAACTTTTGTGAATTTATTTTTTAAGAAATGGGTGAAAAATGGACTGAGAGCTTATTTGACTTCAGAAAGTATAGAAATTTGAGCATGAAAACCTGTATAGGAGCCTCTTTCTTGTTTTCTGTTCAGGCTGCCACGCTACGCCTGTCAGTTCATCGAGATGTGCCTGATGGTGACCGCTGATCACGGACCTGCCGTTTCCGGTGCTCACAACACGATCGTCTGTGCTCGTGCTGGCAAAGACCTCATCTCGAGCCTCACGTCTGGGCTGCTCACCATCGTCAGTACTGCTCACACAAACACTCAAACTAACACTGTACCATCATCTTCAACAAAAAGTACTGAAATATTTTAACTCAATGTCAGAAATGTCTGCTCATACGGTATTTCAGTAATAACCTTTTGTTTATCAATTACGCTTTGTTTTTTTTTTTGTTTTTTTTTTTTTCCCTTGCAAGAGCATAGCAATTATCAAAACCAGGCCATTTTTCTGCTAAAACAAGATATATTTACATGTTCCAGGGGGATCGCTTTGGGGGCGCTTTGGATGCTGCAGCAAAGCAGTTCAGCAAGGCATTCGACAGCGGCATGCTGCCCATGGAGTTTGTCAACAAGATGAAGAAAGATGGCAAGCTGATCATGGGAATTGGACACAGGGTCAAATCAGTAAGCAGTTAATATTTTCCATATTGTTTTGTTTTTGGACTCTTGGTTATGCCTATTAACAGTAAAGAGACAAATCTAGGCAACTGTTTGAAACAAGACCAACACTGAATGCATCTCACTTTGTTTTCAGATCAACAATCCAGACATGCGAGTGCAGATACTGAAGGACTTTGTAAAGCAGCACTTTCCGTCAAACCAGCTGCTAGACTACGCACTAGAAGTGGAGAAGATCACTACTTCCAAGGTACTTCAGCAAGACTGAAGGGAACAATGGAAGAGAAACTTCTCATTTAGATGTACCGACTTTACGCTGAGATGTTTTGAAGGAAATTTTTTTTTGTTGTTGTTGCCAACCTGTTATAAAAGAGGAAAAAATGAAACCAGGAAAATTTCATGTCCTAAAATAACTTTAATATACCCAATTCAGCACAGATTGAGAAGTTTGACCCTTAAATCTGAAAAAAGCCCATCCTATCCAACAATATAAAGCAGAGGCGGGTATAATTTGTGTGTTCTTGTTTTGTTTTTTGCTTGTTTAAAATTGGATGTAAGGATTTTGATACGGCGCACATACATTTATAAAACCCATAAAGGAGCAGTGACTTAAAGCAATGGAGAGTTGAGTAGTTCAGCATTTGTCTAAAAATCACAAACAGCTTCAAACTGACCTGGGTTGCTTCGACTTGCTTAAACTGACTTAAAATTTCACCATGATGTCTTGGGATATTTATTATAATGATTAATAGTGATTTTAAAAAAAGTGTTTTTCACCTCACAAACACGACACTCAAAACAAGCCTTTCCCATTATCAGAAAGGCTACTTCCCCCAGTTACGTTAAGTGGTACTGGAGAAATGCTATAGTTCAGACAGCAAAAAGAGCCAACCATACCATCACTTTTTGGGGGTTTCCAAACATCATTAGTGGAAGCTTATCGTTATTATAACGATACAGCAATTTTTTTTTTTTTTTTTTTTTTTTTTTTATTAAATTTTTATTGCTGTACAAACTTTAATGGCCACTGATGGCTTTTATTCTGTTTGAACCAATTAAAAAGTGTGGTAAATAAAGGACCAATTACAAATGCTAATTTGATCTCATTGAGAAAATCAAAATTTTTATGGCTTTGTTTAAATTGTTCTTCTAGAAACCCAACTTGATCCTCAATGTAGACGGTTTTATTGGAGTTGCCTTTGTGGACCTGCTTAGAACATGCGGAGGCTTCACACGGTAAGAGAAAACGATCCTTGTTGAACCAGTAAAACAGGGGTGTCCAGCTCCAGTCCTCAAAGGCCCGTGTTCTACCAGTTTTAGGAGCAGCTCTGCTCCAACACACCTTGTTCAAACAATCCAACTACCTCCTCAGAATGTCCTACGGTTCTGCAGAGGTTCTGCTAACAAACTATCATCTGATTCAGGTGTTTTGAACCAGGGAAAGAACTAAAACACACAGGATACCGTCCCTTGAGGAGCGACTGGACACCACTGCAGTAAACAAGTGTTTGAAGGAACACCAAGTACTGGCTACTTTTTACACAGCACACAATAACTTATTTGACAGAAGCCCTGCATGAACATGTAGCAAAAGGTTTCTAATAATCTGAACACATTTATGAACCAGTTGTGTAGATGTTTGTCAGGAAACTTTAAAAAAAAAAAAAAAAAAAAAAAAAAAAAAATTTCCTGAAAATTATTGCTCTCTTAAATTTTATATTACTTATTGAGTATTTTGCTTAATATAAGTAATATTCTAGAAGTCAAGTGTAATTTTGACAAAATAAATTGCCTTTATCTAAGATTTTTCATCTTGGATTTGCATGCTGTGCAGAGAAATGTTTTCCTCAGTAACTTTCATAGGATGCATGGTGGAAGATTCTGTTTCCACAGTTCCTGTGTGTTGAGCACGCGCTATTGTTTCTCACCTCAATATTAAACTGGTTCCAGGGATGAAGCGGACGAGTTTGTGGAAATCGGTGCTCTGAATGGGATTTTTGTTCTCGGCCGTAGTATGGGCTTTATTGGTGAGTCCCTTTCAAACGCTGCCCAGTTTCAATCTATCCTAAGTATAATGATTAGACTTTTAACCATGTTTTGCCTCATTAGGGCATTACCTGGACCAGAAGAGGTTGAAACAGGGTCTGTACCGCCACCCGTGGGATGACATCTCTTATGTGCTTCCTGAACATATGTCCATGTAAACATCTCACTTGGTACTTACTGACAGATGTGCCGGTTTGGAAGCATTGTCTCGGTTAACATGACTGTAGTGTACAGCTGCTTCTGGGAGAAGGATGTTAAGGTATACACCATTTGAGGTATCTGTTTAGACATTTTCATTTTTTTTTTTTTTTTTTTTTTTTTTTTTAAAGGTTAAAAAGGGGGAAAGATATTTTTAGATTTTAGTTTCTGATAGGATATTTAACAAATTTAGACATGTAACTTAACTTAACTTCATTTTTTTTTTTTTTTTTTTTTTTTTTTTCTGGAGGGGAGGTAGGCCAAACCAATGCAGGGTATAGAAAAATCACTAGACACTTTCAAAACTAAGTAGAAAAGCAGTTTTGGGAGCTGATAAAAAGCAGCATTCAAATAGTATTTCCATCCTGATTTATGCATTTTAAAGTCTGGATAGTTAAGCTGCATGAACAGCTGCCAATATTAAAATCTGTTCAAGCTCAGCAATATAGTAATGCTTCTTTTTATACTACTTATGCACATTAACCATCATTCACTGTACTTTTCTGCATCAGGCTTTTTTTAATAAGTGCCGAATTGAGCTTTTTGGTTTTATTGAGCACCACACCTTAGCTAGACATTCAAATTTTTTTGTTGTTGTTGTTTTTTAATTTTCTTTGGATTTGTCACCACTTTCCAAACCAAAGATAATTTTGGTCAAATGTTTTAAAACAGCATCTTTCTGTTATAAAAGTGAAGAAGCATTATCATCTAATAAGGGTCCTGAACATGTGAGGAGTTAGTGTCAGCTCTGCCTTTCCTGGAATAACCAAGTTTACAGCCCTGATTTGTCCATGAATGGTTGAATGTCCTCAGCTAATGTGAATTACTTGTGTTGCAGTTCTTGAAGAACTTTGTCATAAACTGGTACAATGTAGAATCAGCAAGGGAAAACAAAGTGCTTCATGAATGAGTCCTGCAGGTATGTTTTAGCTGAGAGAATATGAAAGCACTGTACCTTATTTGTGGAAGTTATGCAAAGATGTTCAACTGAGAAGTCCTGACCAACCTGTAACATTCTGTAACGCCTGCTATGTTTGGTCTTGGTTTTGCTTATTTTATTTAACTGTGAAAGGTGCTTTGTTTTTGTAATATGTTGGCACCTAGTGGTACAATAATAAAGGAATTATTTTAAACTCTTCTTCTCTTGTGACTTGTTTGATTAAAAGTGTAAACTCTTGTTTTATGCTCTGAATACAATTATGTTGGGAGAATAGATGCTTCAGAAGATATTATAGAGTCCATATAAAAGAAATGGGGTTTTAAAAAAATCTTCCTCTTTGTTTTGAACCTTTTAATGAATAAAACTTCTGATGGAGATATTTTATTTTTGGGTAGATTTTCCTCCTGTGATTCCTAAAGATGGCTTTTGACCAGTGCTCTCAATATTAATGAGTAAGCTTTAGTCTGCTTTTCAATATTTTATTTACCCAGTTTTGCCCCCTTCAGATCCTGAAGCATTTCCATGAAAACTGGAAATCCCTCCAGACAGTTCTGGGTCTGCAGGCAAACTCTTGTCTGAGTGGATTGTGCCAGGAAAACCTCCAATGGGAGGCCCCCAGGTGGCATCCTGATCAGGTGCTCCACCCTCAACCATAACTTAGCTCCTCTACTTATTTCCAAGGCTTGAGCCCAGCCACCCTATGGAGAAAACGCATTCCAGCCTCTGTGTCCTGGGTCATCTTCCTACAGTTATGTTAAAATATGTTAAAAGTAGCCATGCAATTGGGATAGGATAAGATTTTGTATAAATAAGAGAATAATTTCCTTTTTAAACTGACATGTTTAATTATTTGTAAATATTTCAAATATGCAGTGTGTATTGGTATTCTGCTTCTTTTAATAGGATACCCCTCCACCTTCGGAGATGGAGTCCACCTGTGTGTAATTTAATCATAGACGCACCTGTTCTGTGGAGGTTTCTGAGGGTTTTTTTTTTTATTATTATTATTTTTATATATATATATATATATATATATATATATATATATATATATATATATATATATATTTTTTTTTTTTTTTTTTTTTTTTTTTCAGAAAACTTAATGAATAAAAGCATCATGAAGGCCAAGAAAAACAGGTCAGGGACAAAGTTGTGAAGAAGTTAAAAGCAGGTTTGACTTATAAAATGTCCCAGATGAGCTGCAGAGATTCATATTTCAGGTAGGAGAATCTATAGAAAAGATTACCTCTGGACACATCGTACATTTATAGAAGAGTGGAAAGAATAAAGTTATAGATGACAGAAAATCATAAGAAATACTGTAACAGATCCTTCAGTGTGAAACTTGGTGGTGGCAGCATCATGCTGTGGGGTAACTTATTTTCGGCCGGAAAGTGATCAGAGTTGATGGGAACTCTTTTAGAGGCTGCAAAAGATTTAAAGCTGGAGTGAAGCTTCACCGTCCAGCTGGACAACCCTAAGCATAAAGCCAGAGCTACAATGGAATGATTTAGATCAAACTGTGTTCATGTGTTAGAATGGCCCAGGCTAAAATCTGAATGAGAATTTATGGCTTGAGAAATGAATTACACATATGCTCTCCGTCTAATCTTAATTATTTTTTGCTATTTTGCAAAGAAGAATGGGCAAAAGTTTCAGTCTCTGGTAGAGAAAGAACAAAAAGACTTGCAGCTGCTGTTGCAGTGAGAGGTGGTTCTACAAAGTATTGAAAGGTGGGCTGAAAGCAAATGCATGCCACACTTTTCAGATTTTTATTCTTAAAAAGTTGTATATAATGGTAGAACATTTTCTTGCAGTTCACAGCTATGTTCTACTTTGTGTTGGTCCTTCACATTCAATTCTAATAATATGCATTTAGAATTGAGCTTGAAATGAAACAAAAGGCATTGCTGTGTGTCTTATTCAAGTAGGACAATTAGACGTTATAAAACACGGTACAATCAGTGTTCTGTGTGATAAATATTGCGTATAATGTAAAATAAGGTTTAAATAAATGCAAAGAATGGGCTAATATTAAATTGGGGTTGCTGCCAAAACAATATTCGCAGTCTTTTTTTTAAATAATATTTCTAATAATAATAATAAACCCTATAAATGTTTTTCACCCAATGTAGCAAGATCTATTGTAATCGTCATAATAACAGAGTTGTTCCTCTGCATTGTTATCTGTTTGAAAATACACTAAAGTCCACATCACCGTCAGTTGGAACACAGTAACAACGCGCATGCGCCATACCGGTGTATCCAGAAAGGTAAACTTCGCAAATATTAGGACGTGTTGAAGCGTTTAATAACTCCAGGAAATAGACAAGGACTTGAATTTTATTGTATTCGCAGAAGGCACGTTAGTCTTTTTTTGTATGCAAAGGCTGAATCTGTGAGGCTCCCGTCGACTTTCTGGGGAACAATATCCTGTATTTGGATATTCTTGAAGACGGAAGTGAGGATTGTTGTTTTTCTCAATCAACGCTCTGATTGAACCCTGCGCATGCATGACAGTCACTGAATGTTTGTTGACCTGTTTTATGCACACCTATGATTTCTTGCCGAAGATAGCTAAGAGTTTTCATCTTTCTTTGAGTTTTTGCGTCGGGATGGCAGCAGCGGCTGAGGAGGGCGGCGGCGGCGGCGGCTCCGCGCAGGCAGCGCCGCTGGCAGCAGGTGATCGTGAACCTGAAGAGGCCGAGGAGTTCACCTGCTCGACCTACTGCTCGGAGCTGTCCCGCCGGCAGAACGAGCAGAGGAAGGCGGGGCTGTTCTGCGACCTGACTCTGGTGTTCAGCTCCAGGGGCGTGTCAGGCGGAGAGAGGGTCCTAACCTTACCTGCCCACCGCACGGTCCTGTCTGCGGCCTCTCAGTATTTCGAGCTGCTGCTGGGCGGACAGTTCTCAGAGTCCCAGACCGGGAGAGTCGAGCTGAGGGAGTGGAGCTCTGCGGCGGGGCCCGACCCGGAGACCGTCGAGGCTGTCATACACTTCATGTACACGGGCGAGGTCAGGGTGACCAATGCAAATGTGCATGATGTGCTGGAACTCGCTGACAGGTAACTGTTGCTTAAAACAGATTTCGTGGTTGTTTATCACAATATCCCAATTATTGTGACGTTTTATGGTAGACAAACAACACAATTACAAGGCTGAAGGAAATAATTCACGGTTTAAAACATGTTTGCATATGTAAATCAGAAAAATGTGACATGCTTATCTGTTAAGTCCCCTTCACTCTGATACTCCTAAATAAAATATACAGGGGAAAAACAAATCCTCAGACATCTCCTAATTAGTAGCTAAATAGAATCCAGATATGTGCTATTCAGTCTGTTTATTAAATACAGCTATTCTGGGATGATTTGGTTTGCGAACAATCAGTATCATGATAATTAAGGAACACATCTATAAGATGTAACCAAAACATTTATCACAACCCAGTCTCGACAGGGTGATCAATCCTGGTTCTGACCAGTTGCAACAAGCTTCTGTGGTTGTGATTTTTTTCCTGTCTGGGTCTGAGTGTCAGAACTCAGCTGCTTGTGATGAACCAATCAGAAATGGAGTTTGGGAAAAATGTTATGCAGCCAATCATAACAATTTTATTTGCTTTTTTCCTACTACATTTTTTAAAGAGAACATGAAACACTAGAAAAATGGCCTTGTTGATTAAAAGCTACTACTGTATGTCCCTGGCTGAGGGAGTCTCCTTGGTTTTAAGGTTTATCATTGTGTGCAAAATCACAATCGCAAAGAACTGCTTGGATGTATTATGTTGCGGTTGTATATTTTAAACACTATACATTCTGATTATTCCCACCGATAAAAATATATTACCAAAAATATTTCCTCACCCTCTAAAATAATCCTCTGTGTAGCTCAAGTGTAATTTGTGTATTTGGCCAGCTGGATGGACTTTGACCACCCTTGAGGCCACACTTGATAGAAATTCAAGTTATCAGAATGTTAAAGCTCACACAGAGTGATGAGGAAAGCTCAGTGATGTGCAAAATGTGCAGAGTAAAGAACTTGTGGAAGAGTCACAATAATTTATTCCGTTGATAGAAGATTTGTCAGTTGTTCTTCTGGCATTTGAGTAATAATACAGTCAGATATTTAGCCTCAGGGTAAAACATCCTTGTTAAGACCTTCAGCACGAACTGATTAGTTTTACATTTAGATCAGTACTCCAATGTTATGCATTGAAATAGTTAAAATGTTGACCTCTTGCTCCCTTAGGTTCTTGTTGGGTCAGCTGAAGAGCTTCTGTGCGGAGTTCCTAGTGAAGAAGTTGAGTCTTTCCAACTGCGTAGCTGTGCACAGCCTGGCTCACATGTACAGCCTGAACCAGCTTGCTCTGGAAGCTGCCGAGAAGATCAGAAGAAACTTCCAGAGAGTTATTTACAACGAGGAATTCTACACTCTGCCGTTTCATCTGGTGCGAGACTGGCTGTTGGACTCAGAAATCACAGTGGACTCAGAGCAGCAGCTGTTTGAAGCGATCGTGAAATGGGTCCACCAAAACCCGGAGGAACGGGAGCGGTATTTTGAAGACCTGTTTAAGCTTGTAAGGCTGCCACAGATTCCTCCAACCGACTTAACGCGTGTGATTAGAAAGGAGCCCCTAGTGGCAAGCAAGGCAGAGTGTCAGCAGCTGGTAGTGAATGCTCTGGAGTTTCATGCTGTTTGCTCAGAGAGCCTCAAGTCGACTAACTTAGAGCCGAGTACCTCATACATGGCAGCCATTCATCCACGTCTTGGCCAGAAGATGGATGTGATCATGGTGGTTGGTGGCGTCTCAGAAGGCGGAGAATACCTCAGCGAGTGTGTTGGCTACTTTGTCGCAGAGGATCGTTGGGTCAATCTACCGCACATTCACAACCACTTCGACGGCCACGCCATCGCGGTTACCGAGGGCCATGTTTATGTGGCGGGCTCCATGGAACCTGGCTTTGCAAAGATGGTGGAGCGCTACAACACCAGCCTCAATACTTGGGAGGATGTCAGCAGCCTGACCACGCGAAAGCACTCCTTCGGCCTCACGGGGGTCAGGGATGTGCTCTACGGCATCGGCGGTCACGGTAACTTCAGCCCAGGCTTTAAGGATGTCACCGTCTATAAACCGGAGCAGGACGAGTGGATCAGCCTTGAGCCAGCACCAAAGATCCTACGAGATGTAAAAACAGTGAGCGTAGAGGATCGCTATGTGTATGTAATGGCCAGGACCCCTGAAGACATAGACCATGATGATGGACTGAGCACTGTGACCATGTGCTATGACACAGAGAGTCACAGGTGGCAGGAAGTGCACTCATTACCTCTGATTGATAACTATTGCAGTTTTCAAATGGCCGTCTCATCCACAACCTTCTACCACACCGCTTCCTGCTGCCCCAAAAGCTACAAGGTAACATTTGAGGCCGCTCAGCAGAAAGTAAGCAGAAACATCCCGGAGGAGATCCTCAACAGCCTCCCTTCAGAGGTTCTTGGGATGGAAGGAGCTGCTATCTGTTTCCTTGGTGAGGATGTCTTCATCATTGGGGGGTGGAGGAACAGTAGCAACTTGGACAAACAGTACCGCAAGGAGGCATATCGCTACTGTGCCGAGAAAAAGCGCTGGACGCTGCTACCGCCTCTACCTCAGCCACGCTGTCGAGCAGCGGCCTGCCATGTCCGCATCCCCTATAAATACCTTCGCGGCAACCAACGGTACCCCATGCCGCAGAACCTGGCTCGCCAGCGAGACCGCATGCAGCAGATGCAGCAGCTCCAGCGACGCACACTCACCATGCGGAGACAGATGCACTCTCAGATTGAATGCTAAAATGGGATTAAAGATTGTGCAATGAATAATTAGCACTTTATCTTAAGATAAATACCTTTTTAACAGTGAATTTAAAAAAAAAAAAATCATAATAGAGGTGAAAGGTATACCTAGAACTCTTTTGAAGTAAAGGAGAGTCACACTAGCCAGACTCTAGATTAAAAGATAAACAAATATCCATTTGGGCAAGATGTTCAGTGTCATGTACTGACTTTAACACCTCTTAATAATGTAGCTGTGCCAGGATATATAAAAATGTTGACTTCCTAAAAAGTTAAGATGTTTAAGAACATTCCTGTTTTGTTTTTTTTTCTTTCTGTTAAGCGTAGCATTCAGATTTAAACTTTAGAAACTAACAGGAAGGCTGCTTTTAATGTTATGAATGTCAGGGGAAAGGGTAGAAATGATTGATGTTATATTATAGTACCTATAAAACTGCTATGACCAAAAAAAAACTTTTATAAAATATAAAAGTAATTATAGATTTAATGTATAATGAAATATTTTCATATAAATGTACAAGTACAATTTAAAAAGATATTTGCATTATCATTTACTATAACTCATTTTTATTTTGTCAACTCATTTTTAGTATAATTTTTTTTTGTCATTGCATTTTCTTTTTTCTGTTTTTAAGTTAGTTGATATATCTTGGTGCTGATTGTGTTGAAATCAGGGATTGCTTTCTGTTTTTATTATTTTTACCAGATTATACAATACATCTCACTATTTCAGTGCCTGTTCATGAATTATGTTCCAGTTCTTAAATATTTCCACTGGAGCAAAATATTGTTGCACTCAAAACTATTGGGTGAAGTTTAAAATGCTACTATGACACTGGAAACGATTAATTCTTGGAAGATGGAGCTGTCTTTTTGGCTGATTTGTTCCACGATGTTGTTTGTTTGGTTTGGTTTCACATGAGTGTGTTTTCTTGAAAGTAGGAAAAAAAGACATTTTCTGTGTTGTATTCTTAAATTTTACAATTTCATTGTTTTCCACAATAAAAGAAATCATCAATATTCTGAATCGATTTGTTTATTAAAAAGAAATGGTTTAATTACCTCTAAACATAATTTTATGAAATCAAACGTAATCAGCAATCAGAATAAAACATTTTATTGAGAATAAAGTCTCTAGTAATGGGAACTATATAAAGCATTTAATGATAAACTTTCTCCTTTTTGCTTCTCTACTTTTACCATGTCCTCCCTGCTTAAAATGTGGTAATCACATTAATTCTCAAACCAACAAGAATAAATTACAGATTAAAAATAGGAGACTCATTACTCAACAGTGATGATAAGTTAATCACTTTCACTTTCATTTTTGCTAAAAGACTTAAGTGTTGCTTGACTCAAAAAAAAAAAAAAAAAAAGATGAGGAATTGTTTGGTTTAATGTGCAAAAGGCATATTAGCCATTACATACATTACTTATTAGCTATAACTATTTACTACCTTTTTGCTGGGTTTTTTTTTTTGTTTGTTTGTTTGTTTTGTTTTTTACAAAGCCTTTGACACTATTCAACCTAACTTTGTTTTAAAAGCTATTTCATTCCTTGGTTTGGGGAATTATTTTCATCAAGGGGCATCGCAGTACATCAGAATGCAACAAAAAATGTATTTTAGTAACTAGTAATTTTATTCTGTAAATTATGATTTTCTGCTTATAGCTCATGAAAAGGTGACATTTAAGATTAGAGTATTACATCAGACAAAAAAAAAGATTTAGAACAGAAATGCTTCGCAATGCAGTTCACTGCTCTCCTATGCATTGCTATGGCAGGCCCCAATTAAAAAAATATAATACCTGCTTGAAAGTTATTTTCAAAATGTAGTTTAGTTTGACAAATGAGCCTCATTGGAACGCAAGTTTCTCTTTACAGAGATGTACCTGTAATGCAACCATACAATGGTTGCTCCATCTGTGACACATCAGAGATTCATTATTTTACTTGGTATTAGACAAGTCTGACATGAGGCAGCTAGAAGTAACAATGAAAAGTAGTAATAAAGTGGTCACTTTGGATCAAAGTTGGAAGATTTTATTTTGGTTTCATCCTGGTTACACAATTTGATATGAAAATATGTCCATAATTTTCCAGCCTCAAATGTCCAGAGTTCTCAGCCTTTTCTGTAGTATCAAAACAAGAAATTGATGAGAAAAAAAATCATGGCTGATATTTCGACAGATGTCAGGCTTTCAATTTAGAACATGTCAAAGCCATGGAAGGATGGAAGGATTTCTTAGACAATGGGACTGGAGATTAAGTCTGAAAATTTACTACTTTCCACAATTATATTTATAAAGTATACATATAATGTATGCAGTACAACTGGAAAGAATTCACAGTGCTTCCTTTTTTCCACATTTTATGTTACAACCTGATTACAAATTGTATTAAATGAATTTCTTTCCTTAAAATTCAACACACAAATACTCCACGATGATAATGTGGAAATTTTGTCAATTTATTTAAAATAGAAAACCAAGAGATCACATTTACATAAGGATTCACAGCCTTTGCTTCATCCTTTGTTGATCCACCTTTGGCAGCAATTTCAGCCTCAAGTCTTTTTGAATATGATTCCACAAGCTTAGTACACCTACCTTTAGGCGGTCACCCCACTGTTTCAACTTTGCGACTTTTCAGATTTAAAAAATCGGTATCGGCCAAAATCAGAATTGGTAGTTCAGGTTTTTTAAAGATCGGTTATCGCCCAGAAAACTCCAATTGGTGCACCCCGACTGCTTTCCTATTTGATCTCCCTTAATGAACACTTGAATGCAAAAATAATTAGAATACCACTGCTGCTATATCAGCAAAGGCGACAATGAAAGTTGTCACTGACAATTTTTTTAAATAAATTTTTTATCTCTCAACTTTTTTGTTGAGAGATAATCAACCCGGAACAGGAAATGATCCCCTCGGAACCATACATGGTGGGGAGGGGGGGATGTTGTTGGTGTAACACACAAGGATGTAATCAAGGAGGAGAAGCAGTAAAGACTGTAAAAATTTATTTACTTCTTATTTTAAGTTAGACATTTGCTCTTAAAGCCATGTTAAAGCCATTAACGACTATTTAGAAAAGCGGTTAGCACGTGGCTGACACGTCACATTTCCGTTTTAAAATGGTAAGTGACGGTAGCAGCGTACTGAAGTTAAAGTTTTTGTTTATTTTGGCAATTAAAATATCGAAATGCAATGTGTTATTTTATATTAAAATATTAGCTTCTTTTGTATCAAATAAAATAAATTACAATAAAATAAATGTTCTTTTGGCAAAAACTGTATACGAATTTTCCCGCTTGGGACTTTAGCAATTTGGAGATAACCAGTGTTACAGGCTGTGTAAATAAAGTTTTTTGTTGTTTTGTTTTTTGCTAAATGAGGGATACATATCACAGACACCTAAATTTTAACACATTCATAGTTTTCAAATTGTATTTTTGTTTTGAATTTTGAGTAGAGCACGATGCTGAAGTTAGCATCCGATTCGGCACATAAGCTCTTAATCAAAAACAATTAAGGGCACTGCATCATTTTTAATTTATTATTATTATTTACTTTGACCTTGTTTGTAATTGCAACTGTGATTACTGGAAAATATAAAAATGATGATTTGTACTTTAAATTTTTTTTTTTTTTTTTTTTTTTTTTTTTTTTTTTTTTTTTTTTTTTTTTTTTTTTTTTTTTTTAGTTATTAAAACTATGACGTTTTCCAATGTCGTTTAGTAATAAGAGAGATCAACACTGTAATATAAAATAAAATGTTTTATGCAATTATAACAAATGTTGGCATCAACCTTTTTACTGCAGCCACTACATATATTTTTTATAATTATAATTATAATTGTTAAATATGATGAAAACATAAAAAGAATCATAAATGCACTTACTAAAAATATATATTTTTTGTTGTGTTGGTGTTGAATGTACATTATTGGGGGATTTTTTTCTGGATTGTTGATATTAATTTATATCATGAATTTTAAACAAAATTATGCAATGTGTTTTTTTTTGTTTTGTTTTGTTGTTTTTTTTTGTTGTTGTTGTTTTTTGTTTTTTTTGCTATTTTTGCCAATACACAAAATAGTTTTTTACTTCTTCAGTCAGGGGTGGCTGACTCCTGTCCTCAAGGGCTGGTGTCCAGCATGTTTTCTGTTTATTCCTGCTACAGCACAGCTGGTTCAAATGACCAAAGTGTTCAGGTGTGATGAATCAGGGGAACATTTAAAAACTGAGCAGCTCTGACTTTGAACACCGTTGTCTTAGTTGTTGCTAGATACCAAAACAACAGCAAAAAAAAATTATATTCTTGGAAGAAGCTATTTGTTGTAGTCCTTTGATAATTTTGGGTAATATAAAGTTCTTAAATTGGTAAAACCTAAACTAAAATATTCTACACTAATTTAAATTTTTTAAACACATTTTTGTGATTTTTTAAAAATCATTTATTTTTATTTGTGAAAGCATTTTAATGCTTTCTGGCTTCTACTGTACCTTCGATGGCGCATCACTTGAAATCCTGTTTTTAGAGAAGTCAAGCATGGACTCAGTTATTCTGTGGCGCTTACAAATTCTTTAAAACAAAGTTTAAGATTTGTAAAAACATAAAATTGACATTTCTAGTTGTATGCTTTGTTTGTAGCCCCCCCACTAAAATTGTCTTCAGAAGAAAAGAATCACAGTACAAACTTGCTGAGGCTTATTCTGCACTGAGAACAGTGTTTATAACAACACTTATGATTTGAGAATCCTATGTTTTACATCACTTAGTTGAGTTTTCATAAAGCTGTGTTGGTAAAGAGTGCTTTAGAAGTTCACACCTGGCCTATATAATTATTTTAGATTCAGAAATGGAACTGATCAAATGTAGTTCAAATTCCTTTAAAGCTTTAAATAACTGAAGTGTCATGAGGTGGGACATGATTGAGAACACCTGGAAGACCTTCATATGTATATGCAAACCACAAAGTAAGGATTTTTGAAATATTTACCCTGACAAAAGAAAACTAAAATGTTTGCCAAAGTTTTTCATGTTTCTTCAAGGCTGTTGGTAAGGTATGAGTGGAATCTTTAAAGCACTTTTTATGTTAGAAACAGGACTTAAAATGTCAGTGGGTTGTACTTTCCTAGCATCCCGCAGTGTGTGGATCATGGAAAATAAGATTTGTCATGTTGTTGTCTTTGCCTCCAAACTGTGGCTTCATGCCTGTGGTGAAGTGAATTATGGTGCCATGCTATATTATACCACTGTATCATGAACTGATTAATGAGACTTTTCATTGAATAATTGTCGTGATACATGTAGAAAGACCCTGAGTTTTTCTTTATTGCTCAGAGCTACAGTTTATTATCAAGTCAAAGATAATGAACATGTCAGCTAAAATCAGCATGAACTTCAAATGGAATCAAAGCATAAATCTATTATGTATCAAACTAATCTGTATTTACTCATGCTTACTGAATATAAATATAAGCAATAAACCAACTATCAAGTTTAGGAACTAACAACTGAGCACCCAACTACTTCTCATATAGACAAATTATATGTTATGGACCTGAAATAACGAATGAACGTTTAGAAAAGTTTGACAAAAACCCAAGTCAGATCAGAACGATAACTGTATTCATCCTCTGCATATTCTCCTCCGCCCTGCAGCTTCATCTGTTGCTGTGTGCATAACTACCACCTCTCATTTTCATGCAGTTTTATCACATCCCCTGGATCTACACACCAGTGAGGAGCATCTTGGCTATCTGGCACCAGCTGACTAAAACTGAGGTGAGGAATTTAGTTCAGTTAAGAATGACTGGACACGAGTTGAATTTCCATTTTAAAAAAGCAAAAGACCAACATGGATTTTTCAGATCCCAGATCTGACTAAGGGCTCTGTGATGATGAGGGATCGCAGCAGAGTGGAGGACACCATCTACGCCATGCAAAAAGCAGGAGCAGGCAGCCTGCAGGTGACGCTCTCTTGATTGTAAAGAAATATGTGGTGACATTTAATAGTTTCTGTTTAGTACTTATCCCTCAGAGAACTTCATTTTAACTCTGTATGCTTTATCTGAACAATTGGAAACAAATTCTTGAAATCTTTTATTTAATTACCTCTCTTTGCAAAGTTGCAAGCTATTACAGGAAAACAGAAATGTGCATTGGAAATTCTGCCTCAGGTCTTTGTTTATGTTTTTTATTTGCGGTATCCTAAATTTAGATGTTTGCCATGCGCTACTATTCAGTGTATGCTACGATTGCTTTCACAGGTCATCTCAGATTTTGATATGACACTCACCAGATTTGCACACAAGGGGAAAAGAGTGCCCACCACCCACAGTAAGAAAAAGGAAGATATCTTTATAGTGACATATTATTCTTAGGATAATGTCTGCATGTGTTAAGACTTTTGTTACATTGTCCTCCTTCTGATTTAGCATTATTTATTCTGATCATCAGAACCTTGATGAAGATGAGCATTTATTTAGTCATACAAGATAGAGAAGGCAAAACTTTTAAATATTGATAGTCTATTAGGTTGTGTTGAAACAAATTGTGTTAGAACTTTATTTGCTTATTTTTCTTTTAGCACTGAAAAAAAAACACGCTCTCACACTAATAATTTCCTTGCTCTTTTGTAGACATCCTCAATAACAGGTTGCTGATAAATGGAGACTCCACAGAAAAGGTAATTTTGCCAAAGTTTTAAAATGTAAGGATGATTATATTGTGTAAGTCACATATTTATATGAATATTGTCAATACAGGTTGTAACAATACTGCAAATATGCATATTTCTTTACAAAACTATCATTTTTTTATTTGTTACTGTATTTGTATTTAAATGTCCATACACTGAGAACAAAGTGGAGGGAAGTCAAATTTCTTGTTTTTGTGCACAACTAATTGTGATTTTGATCATCTCAATATTAAGAGCAACATATCACAAGTTTCTTTGTTTGTTAGTATTTAAGTTCATGTTTATGCTTTTGTTGTTTTGCTGCAGATGAAGGAGCTGTTGAACACATATTATCCCATAGAAATTGATGGACGCCTCAGTTCTGAGGAAAAACTGCCTTATATGGTGGAGTGGTAAGAAAGACTGTTCCACGAAAACGTTATGGTGTTTTAGAATGGACTGTGCTTTATATGACACCTCAGGATAACATGGGCACGTCTCAATGAATTTGAATCTCATCAAGAAGTTTGTTTATTCCAGTAAATTTGTTCAGAAAGTGAAACGTGTATTTATGTCCTATTACACACACAGTGATATAATTTCATTGTTTAGTTCTTTTAACTTCGATAATTATGATCAACAGTTAATGGAAAAACTGAATTATGTATCAGAAAATTTAAGTACAACAGAAGACAGATAAAAGTGACGTTTTAATGGAACAGTCTTATATTATGACAATGTTATGGACTACTCAATCCTAGGGAAGACCTCATTGACACCCTCTATAAGGAGGGTAACCCACACAAGGCCATTGCTAAAGAAGCTGGCTGTTTAGTGCTGTAACTGAGCATATTGGTTGAAAGTTGAGTGAAAGGAAAAAGTGCGTTAGAAACAGCTGCACAGACAGTAGGAATAACTGCAGCCTTGAGCTGATTGTGAAGCAAAGCCCATTCAGTAGTGTGGGGAAGATTCACATATTGATGACTTCTATGATATTCTGTTTTATTGAGATGTGCTTATATATGCTGAAAACTAATTTGAATGCCTATATTATAAGAAAATAACAGTTTATAGTAAAGTTTAAGAGTAAAAGTTAAAATGATATTTTTGACATTTAGCTGAAACATTGAAGGCAAATGTTTTGTGCTGAATAGGCAGAACCTCCAGATGAGGGTGCTTGAACTTTCCTGTGCCCTGCAGGTGGACTAAAGTCCATGAGCTGCTGATTCAGCAGAGGATTAGAAAAGACATGCTGGCCCACGCTGTCAGGGAATCCAGTGCGATGCTCAGGTATTCAGTTCAGAGTTATTTCTTACAGCTGTGTACTCAGAAGAAAAAAAAAAAAGCAGTTTTATTTTATCCCAGAGCCTATAAATTCAGGGTTTGTTTGCTGTTTTGATCTGTATGGGTTGCATTATCCAGGCTTGTAGAGCTGTGGTGAAATGAAAACTATAGGAAATTATTTGTGATCCAGAATTCTTTTTTTAGTTTATATTTCAGCTCAACATTTTTCAAAAATGAATTTCTCAAACAAGCAGAAAACATTTCACGTTGTGGACACACCACCTTTTAATTCAGCTTCATCAAACCTTGAGCTTTAAATGTTTTAGCATTAATTATGAGATTCTTGTGGTATAAACTTTATAGCACAAACACCAATCTGCAACAGGATATAATTGCTTTTGTTTAAAATAGGAACACAATAACTTTACTCCTGCTAAATTAATATGACATTAATTATTAGACAAAGTAATGATACCACAACATTTATTTATTGCTATTTTGAGTTTGATGCTAAACTTTGTAGTTTTAAAGTTAAAAAATGTTGTCTGTCTTTGACAGTCCTGTTTTGACAACTGTATTAAACAGCGCTACCTTAGAAAAGGTGATAGGTGGCGCTCTTTTAGTGTCCACACCATTACTTTCCATGTTTTATTTCCAGACAGCTGAAATTCTTTTTCTTGTAGAGATATAATTGAAGCTGTGTATGTACTGTATGTATATACAGCATATTTCATAATTGCATGAACTCAAAACAGTTTATAGCTGAAATATTCATAAAAGCAGGAAGCCAGTAGCATTACTGGCTTTTAATTTTATCCATGGCAATTTACCATTTTGTCCGACAACTTCACAAAAAGTTATCGGCTCAATCTGTGAAGAAAAGCAGCAGTTGATCATTGCTCATGCATGAATTAAATGGAAGATCTTGAGTGATGTGCTTGTGTCTCCAGGGAAGGCTACGGAGTGTTCTTCGACTGTCTCGCCGAGCAACGGGTGCCTCTGTTGATCTTCTCTGCTGGAGTCGGTGATGTTCTGGAGGAGGTGATCCGACAGAACGACGTCTTCCATCCAAACGTCCACATCATCTCCAATTACATGGACTTTGACCACACTGTGCGTTTAACCACACATTCTCTTATCCAGCTTAAGATGTTCTATTTTGATGTTTCTTGTATTCATTTGTCAGAGAAAAATCAATAATTTATAGCACTTTATCATTCCGAGCGTGTGGCTTTCCTGCCCACTCGCTGTTTTTCTGTTTAGGATTATGAGATCGTCCTGAATTTCCCCCAGTCCAGGACTTCGTTTGCTTCTTGCCATATATTTATTTGAACTAAGTGTTTATGCTAACTCGGTTTTGTCTCATCAATCAGGGGGTCCTGCGGGCCTTCAAAGGCCAGCTGATCCACTCCTACAACAAACGGGACGGGGCTCTGTCCCACGCCGCCGCCCTCCGAGAGCTGCATGGTCGACCCAACGTGCTACTGCTGGGAGACTCTCTGGGAGACCTGAGCATGGCTGACGGCATCTCCGAGACGCAGAACATCCTGACCGTCGGCTTCCTCAATGACCAGGTCACACTTCCAGGCGCTGGCTTTTACTACATCTGAGCATAGTTTAAAAGTTAGGTGTTAATCATGCGTTTGCTTCTCGACAGGTGGAAGAAAGAATAGAGTCATACCTCAACTCGTTTGACATCGTGCTTTTAAAGGACGAAACGATGGACGTTCCAAATGCCGTCCTGAGATTTATCGTCTCATCAGAGATGAGTAAGGTGCACAGGAAGAAAATGATGCGTTGAACTTGTTTCATTTAGAAGGTTCTCCCATTTTAACCCCAAATTAGCACCAGCATGTCACTTTAAGTTTAATCAGCAAATGAAATACAGTCTTCTGGACTACCAGTCCTATTTATGTATGAAAACCAAAATGTCTGATCCTTTAGTTCAGGGCTGTTAAACTTATTTTCATTTTGGGCCACATCAAGAATCATGAATTTCCTCAAGGGGCTGGTTGTGGCAGAATGTATTGATACAACTACCCATTGACAAACTTAAAATATTATGGGTTTCTCTGCATTCGATGAGTACCTCTACAAATTAAATATTTAACACTGAAGAAGTTTAGCACTATCCAAATAAAAACTGATTTGACTGATGAAATATTTAAGCACACAACTGTTATCTTGAAGCTCTATGGCTGTGGCCCTCTAAAAGTTACGGCAGGCCGGATTTGGCTCGCAGGCCTCGAGTTTGACATGCGTGCTTCAGTTGCATCCTATTTGTTTCCTTTTGAAAACTAGTTTTACTTCATGGCTATGTGATGCTTTTAGATACGTTTTCATGTCCGAGTCAGGACGTTGTACAGCTTCCTGTCAACGTTGACAGACGTTGGACCTACAAGTATATTACCCAGTTCTGTTTGTGCTCAGTAACTGCAAGAACTGACTGTATTGTGGGGCGTAAAGGTATTTAGTCAGCTGCTGATTGTGCAAGTTCTCCCACTTAGAGAGATGAGAAAGGTCTGCAATTCTCATCATAGGAACACAAAATGAGAAAAAACAATCCAGGAAATCATTGTAGGATTAATAAATTGGTAAATTATGGTGGAAAAGTCTTTAGTCCACAACAAATGTTCAACTTAATACTTTGTAACATAAGCTTTGTTGGCAATGACAGAGGTCCAAGTCTTCACCAGGTTTGCTCACACTGTAGCTGGTATTTTGGCCCATTCCTCCATGCAGATCTCTCAAGCAGTGATGGTTTGGAGCAGTTGCTGGGCAACATGAACTTTCAACTCCCTCCACAAATGTTCTATGGGGTTGAGGTCTGGAGACTGGCGAGGCCACTCCAGGACCTTGAAATGCTTTTTATGGAGCCCCTCCTTCGTTGCCCAGGCAGTGTGTTTGGGATCATTGTCGTGCTAGAAGACCCAGCCACGTTCCATCTTCAATTCTCACACCAATGGAAGGTGGTTTTGGCTTAAAATCTCACGATACACGGCCCCGTTCCTTCTTCCCTTAACACGGATCAGTCGTCCTGTCCCCTTTGCAGAAAAACAGCCCCAAAGCATGTTTCCACCCCCATGCTTCACAGTCGTCATGGTGTTCTTGGGATGCAACTCAGCATTATTCTTCCTCCAAACACGACGAGTTGAGTTTTTACCAAAAAGTTCAATTTTGGTTTCATCAGACCACATGATATTCTCCCAGTCCTTTTCTGGATCATCGCTTTGCTCTCTGGCAGAGTTCAGACGGGCCTGGACATGCCTGGCACTAAAGGATTTGAGTCCCTCTAGGCGTAGTGCGTTACTTTGGTCCCAGCTCTCTGCAGGTCATTCATCAGGTCCTTTCGTGTAGTTCTGGGATTTTTGCTCTACATTTTCTTTATCATTTTGACCCCATGGGATCAGATCTTGCGTGGGGCCCCAGATCGAGGGAGATTTTCAATGGTCTTGTATTTTTTCCATTTTCTTCCAATAGTTGATTTATTCACACCAACCTGCCTGCCTATTGTAGATTCACTCTTCCTAGCCTGGTGCAGGTCTACAGTTTTCTTCCTGGTGTCCTTTGACAGCTCTTTGGTCTTGGCTATGGTTGAATTTGGAGTCTGAGTGTTTGAGGCTGTGGACAGGTGTCTTTTCTACAGATAAGGAGGTCAAACAGGTGCCCTTCATACAGGTAACGAGTGGAGGACAGAAGAGCTTCTTAAAGAAGAAGTTACAAGTCTATGAGAGCCAGAAATCTTGCTTGTTTGGGGGTGACCAAATACTTATTTTCCACCATAATTTACAAATAAATTCATTAAAAATCCTACAATGTGATTTCCTGGAACCTTTTCTCATTTTTCCTCTGAGTTGACGTGTACCTATGATCAGAATTGCAGACCTCTCTCATCTTTCTAAGTAGGAGAACTTACACAATCAGTGGCTGACTAAATACTTTTTTGCCCCGCTGTATATATCATTGGTATACTGAAAGGCTGGAGCTAAGGTGACAGTAATGTTGCAATCAGTGTTGAGCTCTTTTTAAAGCTGTAACAACAGAACAAGCACAGAAGTTATCGTAAACAATTGGCGTCTGTGTTTTACTAATAACTTATGGTATTTTAAGACTGGTTCCTTTGTAGCAAGGCATGAATAGAAGATTCTAGTTCCCATCAACACCTGATTGCAGTGCTTTTTTTATGTTAAAGCAAAGACATCATATATTTTCCAAAAAAAACCAAAAAACAGGTCCTACAAAACAGTGGTGGCAGCATCATGCTGTGAGATTGCATTTCTTCAGCAAAGCTATGGATGCTGATGGGAAGATGATCGATTCCAGTGTGTAACGTTTGTTGAAAATGTGAAAAAATCCAACTGTTTTTACAAACACTTTTTTATTACAACATTCAGGGACAAAAGGTGCTTGCTCTATTTTCAGAAACCAAAAAAAAAAATCCTCCACAAGAGATTGTTTCCCACTGTCTTCTCAAAGATCTAATACTGTAAATAAACTGCTGCTGTGTATGAGCTTGGGCTTGTTCTTGGTTTTTTTTCCATCCCTGAGAGAAAACCAAACACTTTTTCCCTCCTCACAACTCCTCATGCCTCGCCTGCTCCCGTTCCTTGTCCTCGTCTACTTTTAGTTTGAGCTCGTTGGCAGTGATCACACCATCTTTGTTGCGGTCCTGGTTCTGGAACATGTCGGTGACAATCTGCTCCATGGTCATTCCCGGCTTTATCCGGCCTTTTCCCTCTGCAACCTGCAGCTTGATAAACTCCCCGAACTAAAGCCCAAGAAACAAAATGAAAAAATGAAAAGGTTATCAGGAAAAGCATAAGTTGTGTTGTTCCCAATATCACCACCAGGTGGAGCCAAAGAAAATTTTGTAGAAATGTGACAAATGCTTTTTCTTACAGCATCAAGCTTTTATACAGTAAGGTATTTTATTCCACCAGAGCAAAACATAAATATCCTAAAGCTTACCAAAAATCCATCCACGTGAAAGGATTAACATTTCCTTGCACCACTGTTGTAATTTTATCCCAAAAAGAGTGGAGAGCACTTGCAGAAAACATACCTCATCCAGCGGCACCTCTCCATTCTTGTTCATGTCCATGGTTTCAAACAGATCTGCTGGAGTGTCCTCGAGCCATACAAACAGGTAACCAGGCGGGACCCCCCTCTCGAAGCTCACCAGTTCAATGCTGAAGACCAGCACGGCACTGCTTGGTACACCAGCAGCTAAAAGACAACAAGAGACCAACTTTAGATTGTATGAGCTGTGTGAAGTACCCGACTGTGCATACAAACTTCAGGAGAGAGTAAAAATAATCCATTTCTCATTTTGCATCCTTAATCTAATCTAAAGATACCTATAAATATATATGCAACAATTGTTTTAATGAAGCTCTGTGTTGCAGATTTAATTTGGCCTTTTTTAGTAACTGAGAACTGCAATGCATGGCAAACTTGTTCATATACATTGAACACAAACATGATAAACCTCAACATATTTAATTGGGATTGTAGTTATAGACCAGCACAAAGTAGTGCATGATGTTGAAGTGGAAGGAAAAAGATGCACAGTTTTAAAAAACTTTTTCACAGCCTTGTTTACTCTGATAGCCCAAAATAAGTGCTGCCAGCTCCCTCCAAACGTGTGCGTTAACAGAGGCCACCTGGTGGCTACAAAGTACTGATTTTGGGGGGATGGGCGAAATACAGATACACACCACACTTTTCAGATTTCCATCTGTTAAAACATTAAAAATTAAAAAAAAAAAAAAAAAAAAACTACTTTTAATCTCACTTCACACTTATCTTCCACTTGGTGTTCATCGCATAAAATCCAGATAAAAATACCTTTAAGTTTGTGGTTGTAACCTAAGATGACTGCTCCAATCTCACCTCCTCTCTCTCCATGTCCGAGGTGAGGCGGCACGGTAATCCTCCTCTTCTCTCCCACACACATGCCCCTCAAACCCTCATCCAGCCCATCGATCACCTTGTCTTGACCCAGAACTGCATCCTGTAAGTTCTCATAGTCGTGTCTGGAGGAGGAGCGGTCGTCCAGATGAAAACAACGCTTAACTTGTTAAAAACGGAGGGTGAAAAACGGGCGGATACTTACGAGGAGAAGAGCAGAGTCCCGTCCAGCAGAGTGCAGTTGTAATGGTAGCGGACGAGGTCGTTCAGAGCCGTGGTGTCGTTGCACACCTCAGGTTTGTCGGTTACCTCAATCTCCACTTTGTCGCTGGGGTTGTGGAAGTCGATGACGTGGACGTCAAAGACCAAAACAGCTGACGGAGGAATCACGTCACCTGAACACACCACCAAGAAACGGCTTCATCCTAATGGAAACACTTCATAGAGTACAACCGAAGTAAGTAAAATACAGTTAGAAGCCTAATATTTTGTTCCAGACATCTTAGAATGTTTTTTTTTTCATATTGATTTTCTGTTAACCGGACCTTCTTCATGCTTTTCCTGCAGTAACTCACCCGCTCCTTGTTCTCCGTAAGCGAGGTGTGGAGGAATGATGACCCTCCTCCTCTCCCCTAGGCAGACTCCCAGCAGGGCCTGGTCCATACCTGGGATCACATAGCCCATCCCGATGTAGGTGTTGTATGTGCTGTTTCTCTGGTAGCTGCGGTAAAAACACGAAGACAGAGACTGTTGGTAAAAGTGCTACGGTCCAGGGGAAGGAGTCTGGACACAAATTTCAACTTAAGACCACATGACCTCAGCAAGATCCCTGCTTAGATATGTACACACCTGGTGTCAAAGGTCACCCCGTTCAGGAAGGTTCCGTTGTAGTGATACCGGATGTAGTCCCCAACCACAGACCTGCGGGTGCAGGGCTCGGGAGTCTCCTGGTTCTCGATGGTGACGTTATCCTTTGGGTTGTGAATGTCCTCCAACAGGACGTCAAACACCAGCGTCGCCTGAGGGGGAATCATTGTGCCTGTCACACAGATACAGTCAGTAACATAAAGACGTTATAACCCATACTGCCGTTACGTTTAACAAAGAACACAGCATAGGAGCTCATTTTGGTGGGAGGACCTTTATTTTACATTCTCTATCAGCACATTAAGTACGGCGAGTGAAGCATTTTCTCGCTGACAAAAGTTGGTCATTCTTTTTTTTTTTTTTTTTTTTTTTTTTTTTTTTAATTATTTTATCCAGAAACAAGCATCTTCTTTTTAATCTTAAAATACAGTTTAATGTGAAATTAAAGGGAAAAAAATCTCACTATTTCTGAGAAAACACAAAGTGCACTTAGGCTTGGGCTGGTTTAAAGTTTTTAATTTAAAAATTATAAATATTTTGTCATCTCATTCCAACGAGCCACCAGAGAAGTTTTCTCTGGCTTTTTTGGAGCATAGAGAAGCAGCCCTCCCCTCCCCCACCTGTTGCTACACACCGCTGGTGCCTTGCTTTTCCTGCACTTACAAGAAGAAGAGTCGGCAGTTTGGAAATATTTCCAGACGGTCATGATGTAGAAACTAAAGGAGCATAACTCCTATAAGGACAAGGTTATTTTAAGCTAAAATAGGCAAACTATGAGCAACACAGGTTCATGCAGAATGGATGAGCAAAGAGCTCAACAACTAAACCAGCTCATAATATAAAGAGCAGAACATCAGAACGTATGACATTCCTGACCATTTACTTTAAAACTGCTACCACGGTCTCAGTGTTTGCTTTTATTATTTTCTAAATAAGCATGGGGGGGAAAGAGAAAATGTTTAATTTTCCATTAAAAAAAAAAAAAGAAAAACTATTGATAGATAAATCTACTCATAAATGTGTTGGTTTTCACAGTTTATTGTTTTTGACATGCTTTATCTTTGAATTGCCACATCACACCCTGACCTGGACAATTTAAAAAGCAAAATACAGATGGTATTTTGCTTTTTGACGTACTGACTGAATACATATTTGTTAGAAACTTAAAAAAAAAAAAAAAAAAAAAAAAAATCAAAAATCAAAAATAGGGCCATTTCACAAGCTGCAACTTTAAATTCAAGTTCTGAAATGCAAAACAAAGCCATAAACCCCTTTTTTAGAAATACATTTTTTTCAAAACTAAAAATTTACCAACTCAGCTTTAAAGAATCTGCCTTCAGTCTAGAATACTCCGTTCCTTACTTTATTATAAGATTATAGATTTTATCAGTGATTAAATTAGTCCAGATGCCACAAAAGCAGCAAAATCGCCTAATGCCCCATTCTGAAAATCAGAAGCCAACTTCAATACCATGTTTTTCAGTACTTGTAAAAACTTTTTTACTAAAATGTAAAGAATTATATAAAAACTGCTGGAAGAAATCAAGGAATCTGAGCATGGAAATGTGTGTAATTTTGAAAAAAATAAATGTGCAAAAGCCCTTTAATACTTAGTTCATTGGTTGGAGCTCAAAAACTATTTTACCAGCAGAGGGGTCAGTTGTGTCTATTCTGGTTTATATTTACTCCATTTGATATCTTTACATTTTATGTGTTAAAAATCTCATCACACTGGCCCATGCCTCTGCAAAATCACACCTTCTGTTTCAGACTAAAACTCGAATAGAAATATCCTTTATGGTCCCTCAATGGGGAAATTTCTGTGCAACAGCAAGGTGACAGGCAATCAAAGCAAACAGACTCACACAAAGGAAGAATAAAATATATTGATAGATAAAAACAAATAAAGAATAAAAATACTGTACAGTAAGGACAACCGTGTAGTTATAAAAAAGTAGTGTACTCCTGTCCAAAGGAATGTGCAACTGAGTTGGTTAATTTAAAAAAGTCCAACATGTGCATGTCTATTTGAGCATTAAAAAGACAGATTATTTACAATTGGTGACAATAAAAACGGTGGACTCGGAATGAGAAATAGAGAGAAAAGGAAAAATGAATGCAGATAATCTACAATAACTGAATTAAAGATCTAATTTGATTAAGAGTCAAACCTTAATTGGAGAAAAACATTAAAAGTAGTTATGTAAAATGTTGAAACATAAAAATGTGAATGTGGTCAGTTGTTTAAAGATGTGTGGATGAATCAAGAGGTTTTTGCTATTAAAGGGAAAAGATTTTGCAGCTACATTATACAATGCCTTGCAAAAGTACTTCTACCCCTTGAACTTTTTACATTCCGTCTTATTAAAACCACAAGCTTCAATATATTTCATAAGGAAAACAAAACCAAATTAATAGATATTTGTGAAGCGGAAGGAAGGTGCTCTGGTTAGAGGAGACCAAAACTAAACTCTTGCCTAGACAGCTAGACATGATTTAAAACTAACACTGAACATCGCCCTGAGAACATGATACCCACAGTAAATCACTGTGGTGGCAGCATCATTCTGTGGGGAAGATGAATCTGGTTGGAATCAATGGGAAGATAGATGGAGGTAAAAACAGGAAAAACCTGTCAGAGGCTGCAAAAAACTTCAGATGTTCACAGAAGCTCTCCATCCAGTCTGACTGAGTTGGTTCTACAAAGAATACACATGCACGCCACACTTTTCAGATTTTTATTTCCAAAAACAAACTGAGAAACCATGTCACCTTTTTCTTCCCCTTCAGATTTATGCACAACTGTATGGTTGTCTCCCACATTAAATCCCAGTAAAATCCTTTGAGGTTTGTGATTGTAATGTGAAATGTGGAAAGTTTAAGGGGAAATAAAGGGCACTGTGTAAGTCTTCGCAGTTTACCACACGCTCCACATTAAGAGACAGACAAAACGCATGAATGTAACCCACAATAGAAAGTTCAGGGAGTGAAACTTAGCACGTGTGTATAAATCAAGTGTTAATCCTAAAAAAAATATATTTATTTATTTATTTATTTTTTTTATTTATTTATTTTTTTCCCCAATTAAATGTATCACAGAAGATTAAAATCGATGGTAAAACGATGGATTTTATTTTCCCTGCTGCACAGCTTTCACTTCAGACTGTTACATCGGCTGTCATGTCTTCTCACCTGATCCCTTTTCTCCGTAAGCTTTGAATGGTGGAATAACAATGTGTCTGATCTCCCCAACACACATGCCCAGCAGGCCCTCGTCCATGCCCTTGACCAGCCAGCCCTCGCCTACCAAGGAGTTGTGGGTCTGCTTCCTGTTGTAGCTGCGCGGGGCTCACACAAGCACAAAGTCAGACACACAAGTTGACACAGAAAACACACCTGCACACAGTGCAGACACACACAGGCTGTCGATGTGACTTTGCCTGTAAGCAGATTTTGTTTTGTTTCAGCTCGAAGCCAATTTCAGTTCAACTTCTGCTGGTTTATCAGTAGAGTGCTCGGGACATTTCTCCATTAAAACAACAAACATCCAGAACTCACCTGGAGTCAAAGGTGGTTCCGTCCAGCAGAGTGCCGTTGAAGTGGTAACGCACAAAGTCTGTGCGCATGACAGAGCGTTTGCAGTCTTTGGGAGTACTGACGGTTCTGGTGACGACCAAGTCGGCCTTGTTCCACAGATCCAGCAGGTGGACGTTGAACACCAGCGTGGCGTCTGGAGGAACCACGTCCCCTGGAAGCAAATGGTCACGCCAACGTTTCAGTCGCCTTTAACGTTTTTTTTTCAAATTCAAAGTGGTAACAGTTTGTCACTGTTTACTTACTTTAGATTCACCCTTTTTGTGCAATAAAAAAGGTAAATCTAATCGTTACTACGAGTGGGGTTTTTGCATTTGCATGTCAGTACTCAGTCATGTAACGAAAACTTATTTCTATCCCATTATGAATCAACTGCAGCAGCAGCTATCAACACTATTTTCAGTAAAACCTTGGTTTAGTTTGCTGAAAACAGAACAGAGACGATGCATCTTTCGTTGAAATTCAGAAATGAAGGAATCATTTTTAAACTTGAGGTCACCAAGTAAAAATAAATAAATAACGAAACGAGCCTGTAAACCACAATGCTCTATAATCACTTCTAAAATGCTTTCTAAATAAGAACATTTCCAGTAAATAAAGATGACAGTTTTTTACAAAGAATCTGTGAGGATAAAGGACAAGAGAACTGACTTAACGAACGTGAGGATAAGAGCACCTCTGAAAACTCCATCTGAATACAAATGCATGTTAAATCTATACCTGCAAAAGAATTTACGAGCCTTGAATTTTTTCACATTTTTTATATGATGGACCAACACAGATTGGTGCATAAATACGAAGTTGAAAGAAAAAAACAAGGTTTTCAAAAATCTTTCCACTCATAAAAATCTGAAATTTCTGTGGTGCATCTGTTTACTCTGAGCAAAATCAGTTGCAAAAAAGTGCCTGCAGGAGTCACTCAGCTTTAAATACCACACAGAGCACTGCTCAGTCCATCATAAATGAATGGACTATGACACAGCTGCCAGTCCACCAAGACATGAAGACTTATGGTAGCTGCAGAGATCCACAGCTCGGGTCGGACAATCTGTTACCAGGACAGCTTTTACTCATCTACTCAACAAATCTGGACTTTATGGAAGAAAGCCTTTGTTGAAAGAAAGCCATAGGTCGTCTGGCCTGCTGTGAAATATGGAGGTGGAAGCATCATGCTGTGGGAGGTACTTTACAAAGCAAAACTAGTCAGAGTTGATGAGGAGATTGGGGAGCTAAATACAGGATGATTCAGGAAGAGAACCTGTTGAAGACTGCAAAAGATTTATAGGTGGCAGGATTATGTATTTTCCAGCCACATAGAATCATTTTATAGCAAAATCAATTAACAATGTTACCTTCAGTTGTGATAAAAATGCTGCATATTTCAAATATGACTCAAAAGAAATTTGACTTTGATTTAACGCCTTGAAACTGGACCTCTGTCTCTTTAAAAACTCCTGCCCTTTCTGAAACTCCGCTTTCAGGAAGTCATCACACTAGCACTCTATTAACAATTTAACAAGGTTTTTATCAGTATTGCACTGAGAAGTAGCTCGTATAATGAGCTCAGCAGATGTGCAGTTCCACCAGGTGTTTGCTAATTGCTGCTGGCTAGTCTGAAGGAGCTGTGGGGGGGGGGGGGGCGCTCTGTAAGGTGGAAGCTCGGAAGCTAACAAACTGCAGCTCAGAGGAGGAGCTGCGCCTTGAAGATGGAGCTGGGTCAACCCAGGTGTTTTGCACAGCTGAATGGCTGCCGCAGGAGATTAAAGGATTTCTCAAACATGCATGAAAGAATCAAAGCAACACTTCAGGTATGTTTTCAATGATGGAATAACATAACATAATGTAAGCCCCCCCCCCCCCCCCCAAAAAAAAAAAAAAATCGATTTTACATAATATTGCCTCTTTAAGACTAAAGTGGAGGTTAATGTCCTAGCAGGGCTCTAAACATATGGCCAGAGATGCTGTAGAATGGTCTAGACAAAGTCCAGACCTAAATCCTGCTGGGAAACCGTGCAAGATTTGGAATATGTCCAATCTGACTGATCCTGAACTTTTCTACAGATGGCTTGAAGCTGCAACTGCAGGAAGATTTGCATTTCGAAAAGAAACAACCACTTTGCGAGAAAAATCTACCTGCCCCGCTGCTCCCGTAAGCCAGGTGTGGTGGGATGGTGATTTTCCTGCGCTCATTCACACACATCCCCTGCAGGCCTTTATCAACGCCAGCGATCAGCCGACCCTCCCCGATCAGGCCGACCTTAGCTGCTCCTTTCTCGTAGCTGCAAGAAGGCAAAAGACAGGGGGGGAGGAGGGAAAAAAAAAAAAAAAAAAAAAAAAAAAAAAGCCCCCAAGAGGATGAAGGAGCAAATATAAGCAGTCGGTCAACTTTTGGAGGATGTTCGTATCTGCAGGGCATGCATGTTCGTGGAGGCTGCAAACTTGTTTTAACCTGCATTTTCACTCCTCTGAACTCACCTCGAGTCCAGCGTCTTCCCGTCGATAAACGTGGCGTTGTAATGGTAGCGGACATAATCTCCGGTCTTCGCCTCCCTTGCGCAGTCTTTGGGAACCTCATATCTGTCCACGACAACATCTCCCAACACGGGACTGGGATTACACTCCACGGAAAACCACGCAGCCAGAAAAGCGAAGACAACGCAAAGGGGAAGCATTCTTACACCAAGGGGATCAAATGACTTAAAAGTGATGAAAAAGCAGCGGAAAAATGGACATGGGGCCAAATTAAAAAAGTAGAGGCGGCGATCTAAAGGCCTGCAGATGGGGAGAGCGTTTTTCCACGCAGAGGGCTGCGGATGTGGAGCTGGGCTGTAAACGTGGACAGTCTCCAGGTCGCTAAGACTTTTTTTTTTTTTTTCCTTTTTTTAAGAGTGGGAGGAATGTTAGAGGGAGTGGGAAGCACTTCTGTCCAAATTTCCACAATAAGAAGTAAGAGTGCTGCCTCATAAAGCCGCAATAAATCCAACCAAACCTCTTAAATCTGTCTGTTGCTAATAAAAAAAAAAGAAAGAAAGAAAAGAAAAAAGAAAGTAGTTCGTTCCCTAATATCTCATTTATTCTAAGCCTCTTTCCCTGTAACTTTGTTGCACTTTTCTATCTTTAATGAATTTTGTTGTTTTCAGAATAAAGTCGATCAGAGATCTTAAAGCTCCTCTGATGCTGAATACTTAAAGCCAGACATCCATTGTTGATTTTATTTTGAAATCAGAGCCGCTGACTGTAGCACCGCTGCATGCAGCTGCACACCGACAGAGATCCGCCTTTCAGATCCGTAAAACAACCGGAGATCAATGAATGACCAGTTTCAGGCAGTTTCGACTCCATTTCTGACCATTATAACAATCACGTTCTAGCTGAAACTGCAAAAGTGTGAAAGGTTTTAACTAGGCGAAATTGAATCCACATAATTGTTGCTTATTGGAATGAGCTCTGTGCAGCGGCGGTCCTTGCATGAATGTGGCCCTGGGTCAATAGAATACATTTTAACAAACCAATAATAATAATAATAATTAGAAGGACTTGGTGGTATGGAGGCCCAAAAGTGCCCAAATTCAATAAATAAGATTAAATGTGCCTCTAGTTACTTTTGTAATTGTAAGAAAACAGAAATGATGTAATAAATGATTAATTCACTTTACTATTAATATGTTTGTGCCCTGCATTTATAAAAGAGATTTAAAAAAAAAAAACAACAACAAAAAAAAACAACAATCAATTAGTTATTTAATGGACATGAACTTGCATTACCCGTCAGCCCTACCTATTGAAGTCTATGGGTGGGGCTCACTCTTATATAGTCAGGGCTATTGTGTCTTAACCAATCAGACGTTCAGCACATTCATGCATCATCTTTCGATTGGCTATACCTACTAAGTCTTTGTCATTGGGAAGTGAGGGTGTGGCCTGATGCCTGACTCCAGCAACCTTAAGAGGACAGATGTCAAATAAACCCAACATGCATATTTTTGGAGAGTGGGAGGGAGCAATTTTCCAGTAACTGGAGGTGCTTCTATGGGGTACCCTTTACAGCCCCACAGAAGCATGCACCCTATTGCTCACGTCAAAAACAGCCACTGGCATAATGGTTTCATAAGACAAAACCAGTCTGCAAGGAATTGAGCAAACAGGCAAGCTCATCATCCTCAATAATGAGGAGGGACACTGTTCTTTTCCTGGAGCTCCAACCAAAGGGAAATCAGAACAGCAATAAACCTGGCTGTTGACCAGTGAGCAAGCGCTCTCTGTTTTAGTGACAGCTGTTGGCCAACGCTGAGAAACCTGAGCCGGCAGCCTCAAAGACCCAATCCCAGAATTCCCACATACCCCTGAGTACTTAAGCAGACTGCCTCACAAATACTGGAAAAGCAGAAGAGAGGAGGAATACACAGGGATGTCTTCTTATCATGGTTGGACTGAGCACAAAAGGAGGCTTGCATTTAATATTTTTAACACTTTTCTGTGTGAACTTGGCATTGAAAACATCTGCACAATATGAGAGCTACAGTTTTAGAAGTTTTCCCAAAGAAGAGCTCCTTTCCCTCACCGCAGCCTACGGACTGGCGCTGGACAGCTACGCAGCAGGAAACTGGACTGAATCCATCCAGTTCTTTGAGCTGAGTTTGCGTTTGCACCGACTTCTGAGGGAAAGTATGAGGTACTGTTCAGTCCACTGTAACAGCAGCAGTCACGAGGAGCCGCTTTTCACTGCAGCAGCCCCGGATCTAAGAGTCTACTGGCACTTCATGAGGATGGCGTCCTGTCAGAAGAAGTGCAGAGCGCATTTCCCCGTGCTGCAGCTGCCGCCTCCCGGCAGGGAGATCCTGAAGGAGTTCAGCAGAAGATCTCCATACAGATATCTGCACTTTGCTCACTCAAAGGTAAGACAGAACTTCAACTGAAAAATTATTTCAACATTTGCTTAAGTCTAGGTAGCAAATAGACATGTCCCAAAAAAAGTGAGTGAGTGACTGGGGGAACTTATACAAAAACTAAATCTCCACTTGTTCCAGCTGCTTCAGAAAGTTAGATACATTATACAAAGTTAGCTAAATCTCAAAAATGAAAGGTATTGGTGCATTTTTTAATGTTTGGGTGCAAAGACAGGTTTTAAGCAGATAATTGATGCAGTGAATGTGTTGCAGGGGATTTTGCCGTAATAAAGCCAATAAACAAACACCAAAATTAAAATGATTGAACAGTTGTGATATTATGACGAAGTGGAACCATAACTGAATATTGCCTCCCCTTTCTGAACCTGCCAGGATTCTCTTCTGAGCTACTTTACATTAGTTAAAATAAGGAGAAACAATAGATTGATCTTTTATCTATGCAATCTGGCTTTAGTTGAACTTATATGAATAGATACATTAAATATTAATTTTAACCAGTTTTATATTACTATTCTTATAGGCCTTATGTTTACATTTTTTACATCAATTTTTCCTGTTTATTCTTTAAAATTAAGATTTTTTTTTTTAGGCTCTAGTGGCCTTTATTGAATAGTACATAAACAGGAAATTGGGAGGAGAGAGAGAAGAGGAAGACATGCAGCAAATGGCCTAAGACCAGGAATCAAACCCAGGACAACCGAGTTTAGGACTACATTTGCTGCACATGTTCTCACTACCAACTGAGCCACCCAGCACCCCGATTTTTCAAATTTAATTTTTAATATATTTATCATTTCCTCTTTACACAGCTGCATTTCATATTCAATAATTTGATTTACATAAAAAATAAACTGTTTTTTCCCCCATTCCATTTGTTTCTAATTTCTGCAAAGCACATGAAAGTCCTCTACAAATGTTTAATTGATTCATACTTTATGATGCTCTAGAATGAGAACTAAAACTAACGGGAGCATGTTAGGCTGATGACTTTGTTGTTTACATGTAGGCTTGAAACATCAGTTAGGTTTGGTTTGTCATGCTTTTAAACTTTTTTTTTTTTTTTTATTAAAGTAAAAGACTGAACTATAGCAAACAGAGCATTTCCAGACCAATCTGTTTTTCCATCACCCATCAACACTTAATCCCTTCTGGGTTGTCTTCAGAAGACAACTATAGGATGTTTCTTCAGGGATCATGTTGGACCATCTCAGTTCCATCTGAGGTTTATCAGCTGTCTTTCTGGATCATTCATGTGTCCTGTTAAAGTCCAAGTACACTGTCACGTCTACTTTTAAGCTCCAGTTATCTTTTTTTACAAGGTTTGTCTGTCTGCCTAAGACCTTCTGTTCATGTCTGTGTGCAGCTGGACAACCTGCAGAGGGCTGTCCCATGTGCCCACACCTTCCTCCAGAGGAACCCTGGGGACCAGGAGATGCTCCAGCTGATGGAGGAGTACAAGAACCAGTACGACCTCAACGGCTTCCTCATCAACCACGAAGAACGACTTTATGAGGTGGGAACAGCCTGACTCTTGGCCTTCTACATGATGCAAATGTTTGGAGAAAAAAAAAAAGAAAAACTGTTGAAATCAACTCCAGGAATTGCATTAACATCAACAAGATGCCATCTGTGCAACACAAACTAGAGATTTTTAATTACATAGTTAAGAGAAACTTTTAGCATAGTCTTTAGTAAGAACTTGACACTCATCAACCAATAAAACATTGTTTAAACTCCACCCTAAACTACAGCTAAACCAAAGCTTTGCAGAGTCCTTTCATGTGACCCTTATGCCGTCTTTCCTGGGGTAAAATACTCAATATCGTGACTTTTATTTCAACATACCACTGACTTGTTTTTTCTTTCAGCCGTCCTTTGTTAGCGGTGTGAAACTTGTCGACTTGGGCAACTACAGTAGCAGTATTGAACACCTGGAGGAAGCCTTGAGGCTCTACCTGCAGGAGTACGACCTCTGTCAGGCAGAATGTGAGGGGATCAGTCATTTTCCATCAGACAAGGACTTCTACGCTCTATTAGCAGGTAAAGTATGCAGAAATTAATTTTGAGATGAACCCAAGACTTTGATACTGTAAATGAGGTTTTCCTTCAGAAACATCAAAACTTAAAATTCTCATAATTGGTTTTATTCATTCTTTAAAAATTGCAAATTTGTTGAAGGTGATAGTATAAGACTAACCTTTCAAAACTGGGTGTACCTCAAGGTTCCGTTTTCGGACCACTACCCTTCTGCTTATATATTAAAAGGGGCAGTATTATGTAAAATCGACTTTTGAGCTTTACATCATGTTATTTCTTCATTAAAAACATACCTGGAGTGTTGCCTTGTTTCTTTCATGCATGTTTGAGAAATCCTTTCATCTCCCGTGGCAACCATTCAGCTGCGCAAAATGCTTGGTGGGACCAAGCTCTGCCTTCGATACAGAGCTCCTCCTCTGAGCTGCAGTTTCTAAGCTTTGGCCTCATAGAGCCCCCCTTCCCCAGTAACTTCCCCACTCAGCTCCTTCAGACAGGCCAGCCATAATTAGCAAACACCTGGTGGAACTGCGTATCTGCTGAGTTCATTATACTCATTAAAATGTTGTTGAAGGTTTAATAGAGAAGCAATGTGATGACTTCTTGAAGGTGGAGTGTTGGAAAGAGCAGAACTTTCTTAAAGAGAGAGAGGCCCAATGTCAAGGCGTTAAATTATGAAGCCAAATTTCTTTTAAGTCAAATTTGATATATACAGCATTTTATAACAGCTGAAGGTTACAGAGTTACTTGATTGTGCTATAAAATGATTCTATGTGGCTGGAAAACACATAATACTGCCCCTTTAACAAATTACCAGAAAGTTGTAAAGGTCTTCTGTGCCAAATCTTTGCAGATGATGGTGTCCGAAATGTAACTAGAAATATGCTACAGCATGCTATAGAGGCATTTAATGGGCAAATGGTGATAAATTCAGTGTTTTCAGAAACATTTTCTGCCTTTCAGTTACAACAAAACCATCTTAGTATGTTTTTCAATCAGATGTAAAGTCATTTTATTACAGTTAGACCAAAAAGTAACATGAGCTCAAACCTTGAGTGTTGTTTAGACTAATTTGAAGCTCATATCAGGAAAACATCTAAAAATGTTAAAAAAAAAAAAAAACAAAAGAAAAAAAAACAAAAGAAAAGAAAAACAAAACAAAAAAAAAAAAAAAATAAAAAAAAGAAAACAACCCACACCTCAGCTGCTTTCATCTGATAAGATCAGACTATTTTGTCACACCTTTCCATGTAAGTAACCATTTTAATTCCCCCCACAGAAGTCTACATCGACACATTAAAATGCAAGATAAAGTGTGAGGAAAACCTAATGCCCACCGTTGGTGGCTACTTTGTGGAGAACTTCGTGCCCACTATTTACCACTACCTCCAGTATGCCTATTACAAGCGTAAGTTCAACACCAGTCAAGCTTTCCATTACCTCATATTCTTGTTCTGAAGCTGCAGCTTATCTGTGTAATTCTCTGGCCAGTGAACGACGGCCGCAGAGCCGTGCCCTGTGCATACAGCTTCTTCCTGTTCCAGCCAGAAGACCCAGTAATGAAGCACAACCTGCTGTATTATAAGGCCTACAGTCCACAGTGGGGTCTTCAGTCCCATCATTTCACACCCAGAACAGTAAGAGGAACTTTATCTAAAAGAAACCCAACAGGTGATTTAGGAACAGTTTGGAAAATATGACAAAACAATGAGAAAACCTTCAGCTCTGAGTGAAGCAGTCCAAGCTTCTCCTGTCAATTACTGTATACAGAAGTTTTATTAAAATAGGTTTAACAAGGATTTCACTCTTAATAAAATTACTCTGGAAAACATCACTTAAGGGAAAAGAAGCTGCAAACTTGCCTTTCAAGGGAAATTAGAGCAACTTAAGCAGTTTCTTTTGAGCTCCTAATGGCGCTGCCTAAACTTTGATATAATGTATTAAAGGTAGATTTATTTTTTTTTAAAGCCAGCTATTGTGGCAGCGGTGCGTCCAAAAATAATGAAAGCATATCGTCCCCGTCTGTTGTCATAATTTGTCTGTTTTAACAGGAGGCCCTCCGATACCACAACCAGACCGTCACTCAAAAACAGATGTTGACATTTCTAATAAGGTACTTGGAGATGAATGATGAGGTAAGATTGACAAAACATAATTCTTCAAAAATTTTGGTTTATTTTAAGAAGCATCTAAAACTCTTTCATATGATCAATAAATTAATAAAAATAGGCTTTGTAATATTTCTTTCAAGGATTTTCGCAGACCAGAAGAAAATGCACTTTTGTCCTCAGAGTCTCCTGATGCTGAGTTTGAAGGTGTAGGAGACTATGAAGAATCCATCTTTGCAAGATGGAGGCAGAAGAAAGGAAAGGGAGATGCAGGAGAGGCTGACATCTATAGCAGTGAGGAGGAGCAGTGATTGCAGTACCTCAACTATTCAGAGCTTTAGCTCCTCTGTCCTTAGGTATGTTATACTTAAACGTATTGGGTACCATTTGATACAAGCTGAAGTGGCAAACATAAGCTTATGTCATGAGATTTTTTTTGACCTTCTGTTCAGAAAAGAAGCAACAAGTTTTACGCCAACACTGTTTGTTTATTTTTACTTTGCTTCCAAAGAGAAAGACTTTCATGTAAAGAGTTGATCAAAGGTTTTCATTTTTCCTCAAGGTCCATAACTTATTTTCTAACCAGTCCTTGTGCCTGATTAACATTGTGTACAGGAAACTGGACAAAAACCTGTCCGGTCTAAAGAAGTATTCATCTGTTTAAAAAAAAAAAAAAAAAAAAAAAAAAAAAAAAAAAAAAAAAAAAGACATGTTGGGTTATCTTATGTATTTTAAGCATGTGTCATTTGTATTTTTAGAGATTCAACCCAAAAATGGGGGAAAAAATGGGAACAAATTCAGCCTGTGTGACAGGTTGCTGTTTTTATGTCTGTGGATCCAGTTTAAATTGGATTCTTAAGCGGTCTGTTATGCCATTGGTGTCCAAACTGTCACATGGGCCAAAATCATCAAAGCAGAAGATCTCGTGGGTTAAAACTATACTTTTTTTTGTCTTTAAAACCAAAACATTTTCCCCCCCAACTGTTCAACAATAAACTAAGCATCTGAGATTAACATCTCAAAAGCTCAAATAATAGCTGAGCTATGACCCAAATCCCAAATATTGAGCTGTTAGTATGGCAGGACAGCCATGAGACTGTCATACAACAGTCTTCGGTCAGAGGCCTCTTTGGATTCGTTGTAAGACTGACTGCTACCAGAGATCCTTCCTGCCCACAGCATCACCATCCACAACAACTCATTGAAGATTTGTATCATTTAATTTCCATTGGAGGTCACACAAAATCAGTTCAGAGACTACAAATGGCCCCTGGACCACACTTTGGAAACCCCTGTGCTTAGACAGCACTGATTCTTTCGTTGACTAGGAAAATCTTTCTCCTGAACTGGGTCAGCAATTTGACTGAAGCTGTTTTTTTTGTTTGTTTTTTTTTGGGGGGGGGGAAGGGGCTTTAAAAAGACCTTCAGAAGATTTGGATAGAAAAAGATCAGTAAGAATTACATGAATCTCTGCTTTCTTGGGAGCAAAATATAAAACAAATTAGTTCTGATTAAAGACTTTTCCAGAAAATGAAATAACCTTCAAATATAATCTGAAACAAATATAACTGAAAGTACGTAATTATGACAATACCTCTTAATGACATGCTGCATTAAGAGCATGAAACTTTATATTATTCCTACTAAAGTGTACACACTCCTGTTAAATCACCAAGTTGTGATGTAGAAAAAATAATAATAATAATAATAATAATAATAAAAAAAAAAGACAAATCAAATCTAAAACTATCCACAAATCCTGTCAAATTCAAGGAAAAATCTGAAAATGAGAAAAATAATAAAAAGCTACAATGAGCTTTTAATACTTTGTTGAAGCACATTTTGATTTAAGCATTCAACTTTTTTGTTCACACCTGCCAAATAAAGTAATGCTGTCATTTACATCCTTCACCTAAAGCCGTAGTTTGCCCTGAGGTTAGGACTCTTTGTACGAAGGCATTGCATACAAGACACAGCCCAGTGAAGACAGTCACCAGTAGTTAAAATTATATATATATATATATATATATATATATATATATATATATATATATATATATATATATATATATATATATATATAGTGATATCACAAAAGCAGTGTTTCTCTGTAACTGATCAAATCTAAATACGTCAGCCTCCTGTATTCTCAGTAGTCTGGAACAAGGCATAGGGCTGCACAACAGACTTTCACCTAACAGTTTTATTAGTTGAAACTTGTACGATAATTTCACATTATATGTGTAAAAGGTTTTGAAATGATTCATCAGGCTTTTCTTTTAAATCACAAAAACTTGCCATTTTAACAGGGAAGTGTACACTTCAGGAGCCACAGTATTTTTGCTTTGTTTTTGTTCTTGTTTATTGTAACTTTATTTTACTCTAGTGAAATTATAAAGCACCTTTTTCAACTGTATTTGTTTTAAATTGTTTCTATAAATAAATTTGACATTTCAGTTTTCCTTTTTTTTTTTTTTTAAATTAACTAAAACTAAAAACAAAATTTCAATGAAACAAGCAGGGTAGTCTAATTTCCATACAAGGGTGTAAGCCATTGCCAAAAAAAAAAAAAAACACACAAAAAAACAAAAAAAACAACAACAAAAAAAACCCCCCAGACGTGTGTCTCACTTTTGCTTTATTTCGCCCAGTTTAATAAATGGATGTGCCCAAGTCTGCTTCTTAGTGAAAGTCTGGCTATTTGTAGTCCTATTTACTATCAAATTTAAAGCAACCCCCCCCCCCCCAAAAAAAAAATGGTTGATGGAAGATTAATACATTTTCAACTTTTGGTGTAGATTTAAATTTGTCTACCTTTTTTTTTTTTTTTTTAGCATCTCACATCAGTGAAAATTGCTTCATGATGTTTAAACAAAACAAAACAAAACAAAAATCCAACATCAACCTCCTGAGCTGGCAAGGCACAAAATGGCAAGAATGGCACAAAATCAGTTTTGTGCCATTCTTGAGTTGTGGTCGAGGGCAGCAAATGACCCCAGGGCTGAGTTTTGGACACCCCTGCTTTAGGGTGAAACAATCCTCAGGAACCAAAACCACCAATAGGATGAGGAAACTTATTTTGTGCTCAGCTAAAACTAGTTATGTCTTATAGGACACTGTCTCATTAGTAAAGTAGAGAAATTTTGCAGGCAAACACCAAATACGCCACAAAAGTCACTCGCTCATTCAGGTATGTTTTAATATACAGTTATATATGTGTTTGCATTGAAAGTCAGGAGTAAATGGTGCTAAAATCTGCAACCAACTACAACATGTGATCATCAACAAGACACACAGTTCTGGCCCGAGCTTTTAGCCAAATCCATCTTAGAATAACAACAGTGTCAGTTTAATCACCATCCTGCCAAGCATTTCAGTTCATAGTTGTGATTGAAAAAAAACCTTTAAAATCAGTGACGCTGAGATATTCCTTTAATGTCACTGTAGGCTGACTGGCAGTGTAATTTGGATTGGTTTTACTGGCATCTGTGCCAATTCCCTGTTGAACGATGTTAGCAAAATCTGATGACTTATAACCACAGGGACCAGATTTGACACACTGAAGAGTTCAGAAGGAAGTGATGCTAGTAGAACCTGATTTGCTTTTAGTTGTTTATCCTGTATTAACAGTTCAGATGTTATGCTTCAAACACATGTTTATTGCTTATGTAACACCTTTGCATCTTACATTTATTTTATTGTATTTATGCTTTCCTCGGTCTGATAGCTCAACTGTATGAATTTACAGTGCCTTGCACAAGTATTTACATTTTTACACGTTCCAACCACAAATTTCAACGTATTTCACTTGGATTTTATGTGATAGACCAACACAAAGTAGTGCATAATTGTGAAGTTGAAGGAAAGAAAAGATGAGACTGGGGCAGAGATTGCACTTTCCTGCAGGTGAACAACCCTTAACATGCAGTCATAGGGCATGCAAGCATGGTTGGTTGTCCTTTGTGTCTCTGTGAATGGTCAACTATCAAGGTGTTCCCCCACAAGGATAAAAGACTAGTTGATGGATGGATAAATGGAGAAGGTCAGAGTTACAATGGAATGGTTTAGATCAAATCATATTCATGTAGTAAAATGGCCCAGTCAAAGTCCAGATCTTAATTTCGATTGAAAATCTGAATTGAAAATTGAAAATGCAGCAAGACTTAAATACTGATGTTCACCGATACTGACTAAATCTGGGCTTTTTTTTTTTTTTTTTTTTTGCAAAGAACTGACAAAAAAACCCAAAACAAATCTCCATAGATGTGAAAAGCTGGTGGAGACATAACCTAAAAAGTTGCAACTCTATTTGCAGCAAAATTCAGCACTGATTACTACTTTGTGCTGGTCTGTCACATAAAATCCCAATAAAATACATTGAGGTTTGCAGGTTTAACATGAGAAAATGAAAAGTTAGTATTAATATTTTTGCAAAGCACAACAGGAAATTTCCATACTTATTTGGTTGTTGCACAGCCTGATGTTGCGTTTAAATCTCTCCCAGGCATGAATAGATTTTGGACCCTTTCTGGCTAATTCTTCAGTTGTAGGCAGGAAGAAAAGTCTCTCTAAAAGGCTTGTGCTTCCGTTCACAGTGGCAGTGAATCACTGCTGTCACTTGAGTCCCAAAGCTATTTACAACAGCACCCATGTTTAGCATATCTGTACGTACAAGTACAGTCATATGAAAAAGTTTGGGAATCTGTTTCAGCATGCATAATGATTCACTCTGAGGGAAAAGATAATGGTGGCATGTCTTTCATTTCTAAGGAACATCTTCATACAGGTGCGAGTTCCAAACAAAGATTTTTAGCGAAGCAGTATTTAGTTGTACGAAACACATTAAAAATAACATTCCTAATTTGAATGCATGTAACAGCTCGATACCAGTTACTTACAACATCAAATTGGGATTAGCTTGTTTCTAGAATTACACCGTTCATGGTGGCAGCATTTAAGAGCAGCTCTGGTACATTAGTTATAATTTGTTCTTTTTGTAGACTTTTGTTCTTAATTGCTTTTGGTTGAGGCGTTGCAGGATTGGTCAATTATTCCCCCTGACTTTGGATCCTGTGGAAGGATTTTTACTCTTAATTCTTTATTTTAGGACATTTGTTTCGATTCTTAACTGTGGAAACAAGTTGGTTTGTTTTTTTTTTTTTAAACAGATGCATATTAGCATCTCAAAAGCTCAAATAATATCCCACAGGAGTTGAAATAGACTTCATGCATGCAGAGAAGGGCCAAAGAGCAGAGAGAGAAGGAGGAAGTTCAAACCATCTCTTCCATCAATCATAACGGGCAAGGATCATATCTCCAACTCCAACATCTCTCTGCCTGGGTTTCTAACCGTACGGCCAGACAGAGATTTAAAGAGGAGCGGAAAAGCAAATGAGGTGGATTAGCAGTGCTTGCCAACAACATCCAGGACATTACTGTGGAATATCATCTCTGCTGCCCTGATACTGAGCTGTTAGAGTGTCATGACAGTCTTACGATTGAGATACAGCAACAGTCTTCAGTCAGAGGCCTCTTCAGATTCGTTACAAGACTGACTGCTACCGGAGATCCTTCCCGTCTACAACACCACCATCCACAACAACTCACTGAAGATGCTTGGCTGCTATGAGTTACAACAACATCTAATTTCCCCTTTTGGATAAATAAAGGATTTATGAATTTGAACTGAAATGAGCCTTGAACTTCATAGACAGGAGTGTCCAATCATGGGAGGTATGTAAGACAGCTAACAGAGTTGTGCTTCTCTTTGATTCTTCTCTGTAGAGTGACAGCATGGGATCCTCGAAGGAACTCTCAAAAGATTGTTCAGCATCATGATTCTGCAAGAACATCTTACTACAGTTGGTGCATCGTTCTACAATACAGTTATTTAGTCATTAATAGTCATTTAGACAAGCCAGGTTGTTTCTATAACAAAGTGCTTCAGACTGATGAGACAAACGTCAAGTTATGTGGTCATAACGAAGCGCTTTGCATGGAGAAGGGAAAAACACCTGTCACATTTGATGGAGGTTTAATCATGCTTTGGGGCTTTGTGGCCACTTCTAAGGCTAACCCTTGTTAAAGTTGAGGGTTGACTAAATTCAACCAAATAACTTGTTCTTCAGGATAATGTTCAAGCAACAGTCACAAAGCTGAAGTTACGCTGGGCTTGGATATTCCAACAAGACAATGACCCAAAACACAGTCTGAAATCTACAGAGGCATTCATGCAAACTGAAGAAGTCGAATGACTGTCGCAGTCTGGAGAGATTTTTTAAATGGAAGGATGGTCAAACATGCCTCCATCTCGGATCCAGACACTCATTAAAAGCCTATAGGAGGCATCTGGAGGCTATTATATTTGGAAAGGAGACCCAAATTTATGCACCTGTCTAGTTTTGTTATGATGCAGATTGCATCTTATTTGATACTCCAATAAACATAATGTCACCTAAATACTATAGTTTCCATAAGGCATTATAAACAAAAATCCCGCAAATTAGGAGGAGTTCCCAAACTTTTTCATATACCTGTACATGTATATATAGATGGATTATATATCTTACAGCAGAGAGAATACATTCAGTGCAGACCAACTGTCCATCTGGTTGTCCATGTGTCCTCAGCAAAGACAACAAGCCTTATTAAAAGCTCCTGGAATACAGATTTCCTGTCAAGGCAGCATAAAAAGAGAAATTATGGCTCTTGTTGTGGAATGTACAATTCTAATCTACAGCCTGTCTAGAAAGACAAAAAGCCAACGTTCAGCAACAGCTAGCGGTATTTAAACAACACTACTGCAGGTAACGTCATACTACAGAGAGGAGATGGTTGTTCTCCAGGAACCGAGCAGTTCATTAAAATCCTTTAAAGGGGTAACATGTAATGACAGTCCAACAGTGTCTGTGTCCACAACCATGTGGATTAAGACTGGAATAAGGACTAAACAGGAGGCGATGCAGACAACCATAAGGTAGAAACCGGTTCCCAGACCAGTCCCCTGACTAGGACAAGGAGATCCTTCTTTCTCCTGGCCTCCCTGTTGTTAAGATTTATTCCTCCAGGGAGACTAAACTCAGCTGGAGCGAAGATCAACAAAGTCGGAGCAGGAGATGGAAAAAAATAAAGGCCCATCAGCTCATAAAGTGGAAGACGTCTCTGTTTTGTCTCCTCAGAGTGGACAGGGCACGAGATAAAGGAGACGCAACTCAAACTCCTGAAGATCTGGAAATGAGAGTAGGAACAGAGGGGAGACAGAAAATGAAAGAAGAGAGATAAGAGGGGAAAAGAGAAAAAGAGCTAAGTCAGACTACTTGTTATTGTTAGAGACAATGTTTGTTTGTTTGTTTTTTTTTAAATCAGAAAATAAAAGGGGCCCTAAAAATTACTTTTATGTTTGGCCTGACTTAAAAAAAATATCCAATGAGAGACTCATCCTTTTATTACTAGAATAATAAAGTCAAAACAGCAGGTAGAAGCTCGACATGGCAGCAGACTATGTAAAGGTGCATGCAGTACAAATAAAATGAAACCATCATGCTATCACATTACAGCTCCTCTAATGATTGAGAGCCAAAACACACAATTATATTTAGCTGATGATAACAAAACTTGAAAATACATAATTATGTAAAACAAATTTAACTATACTTATTTAAAATACAAATATAGAAATAATTAATTTGTGTCATTTTTCATGAATGCCACTAACAACTACAGTTATGTAATAATTCATGAATTTTCTGAAATCTTAACATCTTAAAAGCCAGTTTTAGTCTTTAAAAACGAATGTGACAATAAGAGGAGTATTATAGTAAATACTGGAAGTGTTAAACACTGGCAACAAGACTGAATCTGATCAGCTTTTTCTTTTTTGTGCAAAATTATTTGTAAATAAGGTGCTCCACCTGTGTCCCTTAAAGACAAAAACATGCTTGCCAGACAAATATGTTAAAACACAAACAAAAAAAATACATTTTTTTATTTTTTTTAATTAAATGAAATTCATTATGAACTTCAGTCTCCACCACACATTAACAATACTGAATATTTTTCTTTATTTTTAACCTCTTAAATGCCAGTTTTGGTGATAAAAGTATTTTCTTCTTTAAACAAAACTCAAAAAGCATACTTTTCCCATCCCATATGTGCAACACTGAGGTATTTGGGGAGTATAATTCAAGCATGGAAATGCTAGCAACAATCCGTTTTTTTATTTCTTGTGTAAAGTTGTTAAAGTTGTCAAAAAGTTGATCGATTTTTCCATCCCATCCAGGCAAATTGGCAGATTTGTAGTACATGACAAAAAAACTTCACCTTGTGGAAACAATAAAACATGAAATTTTAAATATGAAAAAGACTTTAAAAAGAACGAATCTTGAAAATTACCCTCAAAATACACAAACCCAGTGCAAGTTGCATAAACACAAGCCCTCAATTTTAAACTGCATTAACTCCATTTAATTTAATGTAAAGATTAACTAAATTAACTTAAACAAAATATGAAGTGTTTCAGAACTGGACAAATGATGCAAACAAACATAAAACCACACATATATCTATGAAGATATGGATATCATTTTAAAAATGCTGTAAATAAAAGGTGTGTATAAAACTGATAATGAACAGGAAACTATGACCAGCGATGTTCCAGGACTGGGATTAGGATTAAAAGCCTGATTCGTACCGTCCTTTCCGGATGTTCCTGGATTGGCAGTGATGAAGGGAGGAGACAAATCAGAGAAACAACTCCAGTCAGATCATCAACCATCACTTATGCATGAACCACACTGGGAAAAACATGCAGCAGGCTTAAAAGCTTCAAGAGCGAAGCAGTAAACAGGAATTGGAAGAGCCTCCTATCATTTAGCATCCCCAGACTAAACTCTGCCACCACGGCTGTTTATCAGAGGATTTCTGAGATCATGACAGAAGATAGTAAATGTGGACAGTCAAGGCATGCTACAGCAAAGCTGGCGTGAAGATAACACCGATGCAGAGTGTGAATAAAGCAGAAAGAAAACCAGCAGTGGAAAGAAAGAACTTGTTAATGTGTTTCTTGATACAGATGAACCCTGCAGATCGAGTCTCATACACGGATCTGCCTCAGTATCACAACCATCTGCCCAGATTTGGGGTTGAACACGCATAAAGACAGGAGCAGAAGCTCCTTCCAGCTTTCTAAGGCAAGATTTACTGTATTCTCCCAACATACAGCCTAAACCTTTGGTCAAGCTAAGATCTGGGGATTAAAAACATTTTCTTGCAAGGCACATTCTTCTAAATAAAGAAGTCACTGCTTTCATAAAACAATAATTTATGAGTATATTCCAAAACATTCCCTTTAAAAATGTGTCCGTACGACACACCGTCTTTAGAGGAGTCATATTTTCCGACAGCTGATCCTGGTGCTATACTCTTCCAAGATAAACCCACAGGAATCATCAGACCTGAACATCCAGCAAGCCACAGTCTCATCCCGATCCCCGACTCCCTACTGTAAAACGAACAGATTTAGGAAAGAAATGACTGCAGGGACTGATAGATCCATGCTTAAAACACTTCTATAGAACAAGACTTTAAATTGTCCAGCTTGTTACTAAATTAGCAAGGGATTTAGCATTTTACTGCATATACAGAAAACAGTAGGTAACATCTAACAGTCCCATTTAAATCCAAATAAAACCAAAAGGTGTTCTGATTTTTGTTACTTGTGAAAGAAATTACCAAAAGTCTAAAACCCAAAGATGTTGCGCTTACACCATTCAGAATTTTTGGCCCTGCTTGCTACAAAAGCATAAAAAGCCCTGGAATATATTCACTTTTACTGCATATGAATAATCTCACAATGAAATATATGATAAAGTGATTCCACGTTATGAAATTTAAAAAAAAAAATAATAATAATAATCCTCTGTGCTACAATTATTGGTATGGCTGCAAGTCCTTCTTAAATGAGATGTTTATGCTTTAAATATTCATTTAATATCAGCCCTTTAGGCCATGCAGAGACTAACGAGCAACTGAAGTTTGATAAATCATAAACTGAACAAACATGTAGACCGACAGCCATCGACTGCAGATGCAGCAGCATCAGCAAGCCCTTATAGGCTCTGTCAGGTCAGATCAAACAGCGAAGGAGCATCAAGCAGCAGCTGCAGGCATGTTTGGAGGAGCACAGCACACCGAGGCACACAGACAAGCACGGAGGCATGCCAGGACTCTTACTTAAATCCCCAGCCTGTTCCCCCCAGGATTATTGCAGCGAGTAGAATTGCACCGGCGACTGAACCTATTATGATATTGGTTCCACTGGGACCTGTGGGAGCGAAGTCAACCAGAATCAAAACAGAGCAAGAATGCAGAGGAAGCAGTACGAGTTTCCTTGGTTTGTGTTGTAATGGAAAAACGACGAATCGGAGCAGGTCAAGCTGAGGTCTGGAAGGAAAATTAGTAGGACTGCTTGAGAGGCAAGTCCAAATGTACTGTTTATAAAAGGTTAAACAGAAACTTGGCTCTAGGGAGGTCTTGGAAGGAGGTTGTGGAAATAGGATTCCTTTAATTTCCCATCTTACAACCATACGTTCCCAGATTTGTCTCGATTTGTAATTTACATTTGTTCCAAGTGTACAGGAAAGGAATGTCCGTCTTTTTAAGAACTTAAAACTTGGTTTCATTTTAAATGTAAGTAGAAGAAGCAGTTTAAGGTTTAGTGCTTGACTAACATAATGAGTCATTCAATGCACAGCCAGTGTATCAATATAGCATATTTATTCAAACTTTGCTCCATCCAGGTCTTTTACAGAGTAAACTCAAACTATGACTATGCTCTTCATTTCAAGTCATTTGATTCTTGGAGCCACTGATTTTAAGTCAGATCTTTATCCTTTAAAATAAAAATCTAAAATTGTATATCAAATATTTTTAGCATCTAAAATTTTAATAAAAACACTTATTTTTTAGAATAAAAACCTAAAATTTAAAACAATTTTATTCTTTTAAAAGAAATAAAAAATATTTTTATCCTCAAGAATAAAAATGTTTTAGCTCTCGCTTTCAAGGTGGATTTGTTATAAAGCTTTTAGTAAAAAACATTCCTTGTTCTTGTTGTGAATATGTTCACACACTGAATCTCAGCTACATCTTGACAGGCAAGAGGGCCCTGCAGCTGATAGTGAAGGGACCTGATTTGAGAGTCCATCCTTCTTTCCAGAATCAGTTTCAGAGCCACTGTAGGAACTAAACTCCGAATATCGCCAGGGACTCTATTTAATAGTTTTCACACTAACCTCTTTTGTAGTACACTAAGCAGTTATAAAGTAGAATGACACTGATGCTAATGATGCTTTTTTTTCCAGGGGATTCAGTTTGACTGTGGCTGGCAGATAAATGGACTAAAACATTTTTGTGTGGTTACCTTTGTACTTCTCTGGGCCCTCTAGTGGGGTTGGAGTGGGAATGGGGTCGAACACGCTGCAGTCCTTTCCGGTGTAATCGGGATCACAGATGCACTTCACCTCGTTACTGCAGGTCTGAGAGGAAACAGGAGGAAATCTTAAAAGCTTTGGAGATTTAAAGGAAACATCCGGAAGTGGGACACTCCCAGCAAACATGTTGTGTGGGGCCAATGTCAGTTTGTGTTGGAAATACATGCAGTATGTCCATACACATCACGCCAGAAGCTCGGTTGGTTTTGGGTAATGGTGGGTCATCTCTGGGATTTGAGTGGGTTTACTCTGCCCCACTAAAAGCCTATGGTGTGTCCACACAGGCAGGTTTGCTGGGGGTGAGGAGCATGGACTCACCCCATGGTGGGAGCAGATGCGTGAGGTTGAGGAGCCTGGGCAGGAGCTGAGGTTAAAGGTGGGTACAGGGAGGCAGCGGCGCTCCAGACACATCATGTTCGGCCCACATGGCGTCCCGTCCTCCACGTATCCCAGATCCAGACCGTCATCCAGCACCGCATGACCCCCCCTGCAACTCAAACAGTCACAGTCAATCAAGCACCCTTCTTGACCTTCACATGTGTTTTTTCCCCTGCCTCACCTGCAGTCCATGTATCTGTTCTGGTGATGGATTGTCAAACTGGTGACCTTTCCCTGCAGCTCCCCAAATCTGGGCCTTTCTGTCAGATTGGTGCAAAGCAGCAGCCCACATAGAACATCTCTGCGTGACAAGAGCAGACAACAGTGAAACTTAAAAGCCACGAGAAACATGTGAGTTTGTACGCTGAAGGTTTTGTGAGGATGTTCTTACTGTTTGTTGCACTGCACCCATCCCTGTCCACCGGGGCTCGGCCCACAGTTCCCCTTCTCTGTCCCCTCTGAATTCAGCTTTTCATAACAAAATCTGTCAGCTGAGTCTGAGAGAGGAGAACAAACTCCATCAGCCACAAAATATCCAGTGGCTGGGAAAAGTATTTGCACCCCTTAAACTCCTTCACATCTTGTCACTTTAAAACAAAACTCCTTAAAATAATTTATTAGGACTTCAGGTGATAAGCCAACAAAGTAGCACATATGACTACCTACCTGAGTGTAATTTAATCTCAGTATAAATACAGATGCTTTAAATGAGTCACTTATGCCTACATGCAAAGAGCTATGTGCAGCACAAGACCAACACTGCACATCAAACTGAAACATGGTGGTGGGAGAATCATGCTGTGGGACCTGTTGGAGGCTGCAAAACATTTGATACTGGTGTGGAGGTTTGACCCTAAAAAAGTTCACATTCACAGGCATTCTCTACTCAGTCTGACTGAGCTTTTTTTTTTTTTTTTTTTTTTTTTTTTTTGCAAAGAATGGGCAAATATTTATAGTCTGTAGAAGTGCAAAGTTGGTAGAGATACCCCAAAGACTTGCAGCTGCATTTGCTGTGAAGGTAACGTCCATGAGGTATTGAGTGGGGGTGGGTGGGGAAGTCAAATGTACACCACAGGGTTGTAACATGACAAAATGCGAAGAAGTCCGAGGGTTATGAACGTTTTAATTTTCAGAAAATACCTCCGCCAAGGAGATTTAAAGAGTCACAACCACTAGAGGGCAGTGTAGCATCAAAACAAAGCTCAACATTTAACCCAGACTTACTATAGCCCCACAGAGTCCTGCACTGGCCATCTCTGGTCTTACAGCGGCCACCGTAACACCGGCCCTGATGAAAAAAAAACAAAAAAAACAAGTGGGTGTGATTTTAAAGAGAGAAATAAATGCTTCACTGACTGCAAGAAAATAAACAAACATGCCATCTCACCTGGCCAGCTTCACATGTGTACCCGTCCAGTTTGTGGACATTGTGAGGACACTGAAAGACACAAATCAGATTTATTTTGAGTTTTAGATTTCTGAATATGGTCACAGTTAGCAAGATAAATGTCCTTCCTTCACCTGGCTGGAGTCTCCCGTGCAGGTCTCAGGAATGTCACAGTCATTCACAGCATCACGGCACGTCACTCCTCTGAGCTCATACTGGAAGACGGCAAAATGAGACAAAGACACCAGACGATGGGGAAATGAATCATTAAAAAACCTCATTATGATACACTTTGGCTACTGAGACTGAAAGAATGTAAACAATGTTTAGGTGTTTTTTTTTTTCTTTATCAGTAATTCATATTTGAAATAATAGCCACCAGATCACAATTGTTGGACTTCGATCCTTTAAAATATGCTTTGACAATCATTACCAGAACTTAAATTGCAGAATTTAAGCGCAATATTTAATTCTCCTACTCAGAGAAGCTTCATAGCCTTCCATGAGTGTTTGCAGAACATCTCAGACTTGGAAACATTTATTAATAAGTTGGAGATGAAAGCCAACAGAGCTCACCTTGCAGTCCCTGCAGCAGAGCCCGTTGCTGCACATGGCGTTGTGGGTCAGAGTGCATTTCTTACAGCAGCTGGCTCCACTTTGACTACATTCCTAAAGGCCAGAGAGAGGTTGCAAGACATGAGCCAAAGTGCAAAACTTATTTTTGCTCGAAATCCAGCTCTTCTTCAATCCACCACATTCACATTATTTCCAAGTGGAATTTGTTTGCATAAATGCAGCACCTCCCAGTTATTGGCACCACTGGTGTAAAATTTTGACCACAATTTTAAATGCAGACCCGGCTTAAAGGCCACAACAAAAAGGAAGACACACCATGCAGAGAAGCACTTACAGGCCAAATTATGTAATTCCTTTTCTATTATAGGGTGAAATATATGGAATGCATGAGTGAATTTATGCTTAAGCGTTGTAACACACAAGCCAGAAACAAGAAACAAAAGGTGGCAGCATACTTGTGGAGGAGAAGAAGAAAGGCTCGTTAATTTATAGTCTGGTTTTGAATAACTGAGGACTACACCAAGTCCCCAGGTGTTCCACATAACAATCAGTGCTTCAGAACGAACCTAAGTTCCTAATTTGACCACAAGAGGGCCTGTAGGGGTTGGAACAGCAGCACACTGTTACACCTTTAATTTGAGCAAACCTATTTCAGCGGGGAAAGAACTCAAAAGTTAAGATAAAGTGCTTATTTTGTGTTTCTTAAGTTACAGATACAACAATACTTGGCATCCCTGCTGGTAATACTTTGTACAACATCATTTTGCCTACAGGACACTCTCTTAACATGACCCAGAGTCCTGGCTCATCTCTTCAGCTCACCTCACAGGTCTTTTGTCTGGGGACTGAGATGACAATGGAACAAGGTCGATTTTGTGTCTGACAGCCCATTTCTGTGTTGATTTGGCCATACGGTATATTATTGGATCATATTTCTGCTGTAAAACCCAAAGATAATCCATTTTCAGGTCCTCCTCCATACTTTCCAATAGACATGAGGTGCTTTTCCACATATTCACACTATATTTCACATCAGACCCAGCAGGAGTGTTTATTGCTTAAAAGCTTAATCTCACGGACCGCCTGGTTTGAGTTAAAATCCCAGCAGAGTTTAGCGAACGCCACATGTTTATGTTTGTGATAGTAGGACAGGAAAGGTTTTTTTCTGGTTTGCCTGCCAAAAAACCAGTTGGCATGTTCATCAACCGTAATAGTTGTTCCTGAAACCCCTAAGATGCCAAGCTTTCCTACCGTTCTCCAGGATAAACTACAAAAACACTTTAGTTGCATTTGTTTAACAGTAAAAGCAAGTAGTGAAGAAGTATGGCGCATAGGAAACATTGAAGTGGGATTTAAAAAAAAAAAAAATAATAAAAAAAAAAAAAAATCAGAATGATTATGCTATTACAATAAAAGATTATTTTATTTTAAGGCTATTTAAGCCACGGGTGCCAATTGGTTTGGGGCATGCTGTATGTTTAGTTTATGACACTTAAGTTCACTCACCATCAGTGATCCACAGTCACATTCCTCTCCCAGCTCCACATATCCATTGCCACACTCTGAGGGGTCCAACAGCTACACAGAAAACAACAAGTAAACAGCATCATGTCTTATATTCAAAGCTTACAGTTCAAAACTTAAAGTAATCCATTTTAAATACAGCTTTGTAACACCAGTTTCTCCTCATATTTCTATCCACATACAAGTGTTTAAACTGTAAAGCCTGGCTGAGAGCAGCCAGCTGCCTCTCACCTTGGTGGGCTTGTTAAACAGGCAGCTTCCTCCTCCCCGCTGCAGGAAGCGCAGGTACTCGTCTATACTGCAGCGAGAGAACTTTCTCGGCAGGTAGTAGCTGATGGATGCAGACAAAATTAGGCCATTACAAGCTGTTTTTTTAATAAAATGCAGTCTTGCAAAAGTATTCATACCCCTTGAATTTTTGAACATTTTGTGATGTGACAACTTCAATGTATTTAATTGGGATTTTATGTGATAGATCAACACAAAGGAGAGCATAATGGTGATGTGGAAGGAAAACGATGCATGGTTTTCAACATTTTCTGCAGAAAAAAAGGTGTTAAGTAATAATAATAATAATAATAATAATAATAATAATAATAATAATAATAATAATAAAAAGTCCAACTGTTTATAATTTAGTCTCAATGCAAATCCATCTGCTCTGTGAAGGCCTCAGAGGTTTGTTAGAGAAGATTAGTGAACAAACAGAAGCATAAAGACCAAAGAACACAGCAGATAAGTCAGGAATGTTGTGGAGAAGTTAAAACAGATTTAAGTTATATAACAATATTGCAAGCTATCCCCGAGCTCTGTTGAACCCATCATTCAAAAGTGAAGAAAACATGGCAAAACCCTAAGTTGATGATGACATGGTCATTAATTAGAGAGTCAGCCAAGATGTCCGTGGTAACTCTGGGGGACTTGCAGAGATCCACAGCTCGGGTGAAAGAATCTGTTGACAGGACGACCATAAGTTCTCTCTAAAATTCAGGCCTTTGTGGAAGCGTGACAAGAAGAAAATCTTTGTCAAAAGTCCCGTTTGCCACAAACCATGTAGGAAAACACAGCAAACATGTGGAAGAAGGTGCTCTAGTCAGAGAAGACCAAAATTAAACCATAAATGTAAAACAGCATGCATGGGAAAAAACCTAAAACTGCACATCATGCTGAACAACCCATCTCCTCACTGAAACATGGTGGTGACAGCAGAATGCTGTGGGGATGCTTTTCCCTATAGCAAGGAAAGGGATGTTGGTCAGAGAAAATCTTGGAAGAAAACATGTTAGAGGCTGCTGAAGATTTAAGACTAGGGTGCTAAACATACCCTAAACATCCAGCCAGAGCAACAATAAAAAGGTTTAGATCAAAATTCAATTCAAAAATACTTTATTTCTCGCAAAGGGAAATTAAATTAAAAACACAATCATGTGTCCCACATTTAAAAAAAAAGTGTCAAAATAATTTACCTTCTACTTTAGTAAAGCTCTACTTTGTGTTGAGGTATCAGTTTAAGCTTGTGGTTGCAACATGACAGAATGGGGTATGAATATTTTTGCAAAGCACATAGTGTTAACATTTCCTACTAAATCTACTTATTGAATTGGTTATTCTATTTTTCCAAAAATCTTTCATACCCTGTATCCTCCATGATGCAGCCCAGCCATGGATCTGGACACCTGCAGCCTCCTGGACAAACACAAAAAGCTTCAGTTAGAAAATAAAAAAAAAAAAATCTATTCTACGGAGACGAACCTTAGCCTGATGGACAAGTGAAAGCAAGTGTCTCCGTCATTAATCCTCTATGCTGAGATATTAGTCTTTATGACATGTCTGATTTAGGATGATGTAGCAGCAAGATGCATGTCTTGCTGAGAAAAAAAAGCCCAAATGAGCAAAAATGCGAACACTGTCTCCTGGTGGACAAAAACAGGATGACACACCCTGGAGATTTTAAAGATGGCTACCTGAGTGCCATCTATGACAAGCCCTTTTAGTCACATTGCAGCAGTTTGTTGATGTGGAAACTAAGAAAAAAACCAGCATGAAATTAAGCCACCTGGCATTAAAAATGGCACTTTACACTTATAATGTCAGGTGATATAATTTTATACTCTCTTTTCCCTCTGTGAGTTAAAGAGCTTGCCATACCGTTCTGTCTTGAAGTGGAGTGTTGCCAATAATTTGTGGCGTCTTGTTTTGACCTTTGGGAAAGGAATTCCCTGCATTTTAGCGTAACTATTATTTTGCTTGGTAGTTATTTTCTGGCATCTTGTAGTTTATAATAGTTGTACAAGAAACAGATGAGGAGTTTTCGGCATCTTAATGTTAATCAGTGTATTTGATTAACTGTAGCTTTCTATACTTGTGTATAGGTCTTAGAAATGTAAGATCTTATTTTTAAGTAACAAGTTAGAAGAGTTTTATTTTACATGTTCTGTGGGTTTCACAGAAAAATCAAACTTTTTCCTACTTTGATTTTATGGTTTATGTGTATCTGCAGTATGTCAAAATAACATTAAATTCAAACATATGAGGTTGTGCTCAAAAAAATTATGCCAAAAATGGCAATATAAACAGTTTTCATGGGAGAAATAAAAAGTAAAATCACAATTTGTCAAAAAAAAAAAAGCCATAAATAGCCAAGATCCCAGAGGGTTAAAGTAAGTTAGTCATTTGAGTTGGTCTCTGAGTCAGTCAGTCATTTTGTTATTGAAACAATCAGCTAAGATCAGTGATGCGTTACCTGCAGCTGTTCGCTCTTTGTTCCTAAGCATGCCAATGTTCTGCCCAAGGCTCTGACACAAAATGATGGCCATGGGACCCACACTGCCAAACTGAGGAATCACAGATGAAATAAATCAAAAGAACTACAGGGAAAAGTTATGACCGCTACAGATAGCTGCAGTTCATGTGTCACCTCATTGATGCCTCCACCCCTCGTCAGTGAACAGATGCCCCCGATGTAAGCTGCCTCGCTGCGGCTGCTCATGAACGTCCTCCCTCTGAAGTACAAACATTGATTTGACCGGATGGGAGGAGGGACAACAAGAACACTGACCGGTGCAATAAAAATAAATAAATAAATAAATAAATAATAATAATATAAACATACGAGAAGAGGTGCACAGCATCACAGCGCTGTTTGATGCTCTCCTTCCTGTACTTCATGAAGTCTCGCAGGGTGAGCAAGGCGTCATCACCGACAGCGATCTTGTTTTCAGACGACCAGGTTTCCATGGCCACCAGGACGATGCGGGTATTGAGCTGCTCCTTGTAGATCTAAAAGCACGGAAGAAGGGTTAACCAGGAAGAATTATGCAAGATGTGAGGATCAGCCGTCTCAGCGGCTGAAAGATTTCAGCCGATTCATTACTGTGGGATCATTTTATAAGAATCAGTGCATTTGATTAACAGAAATTCGAAGGGGACTTTTTCCAAGCTTGTGCAGCTTTTATGGAGCTGTAAAAGGCAGTGCGAATCCAAAGCTAATCTCACGCAGTAAATAGCTTTTAGTTAAAAACCTGCATCAAATTGGGATCACTCATTGATGCTTAAAGCATTTTAATGAACTGTGAATTTTTTAACCCATTTAATTTGCTTCTGTCATGGTAATAATGAAACCTTCACATTTCCATAAGTCTAATGATTTGAAGCTTTTATTGGGCCATATAAATTTACATTTCCTTCATCTCAACGAAAATCAGACTAAAAATAATCTCCTTTGGGAGCTCAGACTATCCAGAAAGTAATCTTGATGCATCTCTTTGAAAATTTATAGTAATTTCAATTCAGTTACATTTCCGGCCAAGGTAAAGCCCAGTTTCCCTCCTTTTATTTTCGCAAAAATGTCTTTCTTTCCATTTACTTCACTCATTTTTTGTTTCCACTATTCTCATGGGATTATTTCATTGCTTTTTTATTTATATTTCTTATTGTACAGCGCTTTGATGACGCTACTAAAACAACACTATTACAATGCATTCCATGTTTTCGGTACTCCTGGGTTTTTTATTGCAGTAGTAAAACCTAACACCAAATATTTTTTAAAATCCAGCTTTTGATTTGAATATATTGATTAGATGGAGTAAAAAAAATAAATAAATAAATAAAAAAATCCCACATTATGAAATAACTGTTTAACCAAATTAGTGGCACCGCTGATTATTCCAATAAAATAAACAGAACTAAAACTTTTTCAATATATATTCCACTTTTTATGTTGATCAGAGTGTCTATGAGATTTTAATTAGTAATCCTTGACTTCTTGGGTTCCTGGTGCATAAATATGACATGATGCAGAGGCCCATTTCCCTTCAAATTTCTCTATTCAAATTAGGAAAACCAAGATAATATGCCATTCAAGGAAGGCAGAGGTGTGCTGATCTTCATAAATAAAGGCAACAAGAAAATGTGCGCTCACTTCTCTGGAGCAATATTTAAAGTTTACAACTAGATCTGTGACAAGCATAACTGAATCTCACCACCACACAAAGCTCTTGAGATTTCAGATTCACCCAGCGCCTATAACAAAAACTTGTTTCCCAGGCATGTCAATAATTGTGGTGATCAGTGGTCTCCAGTGGGCTACACCCTGAACAGGTCACAACTTCATCACATGGCAACATGGAGACACAGAAGACAAACTAAATGTGCACACACTCATACCTTAGGGCAATTTAGAGAACCAATTAACCTAACAGCCATGCTTTTGGACTGTGGGAGAAGGCTGAGGTACCCAGACGTATGCACGCACAGGCAGAACAAAGACCATGAATAAAGAGCCTCGGACATTCTTGCAGCAAGGCAACAGTCCTACCAACTGTGCCACTATGCAGCCCTTTATGTGCGCTGGTCAGGCAGTCAAATAACAATTCCAGCAAGATCACTTCTGTATTTTATTGGGGGTTTTTTTCCTGTCTGTGCATCTTGATTGTGTGGTTACTGCAAAGACTCACCAAAACACAGCAGGAAACATTTTTAAACCAATTTCAATTGCAAACAATTTCTCCATAAACACGATATTTGGTACATTTTGTACTGATTGTTTCAACACATCAATTGTCCCCTATAGCCTTTTTTGTTAGGTGCTACAGTTAAAAAAAGCTGAATCTGCTGGTATTGGTAGCAGAATTTCAACTCCAATGTAAATTCATTGTTCAAACCTTGAAGATAAAGGAGACATTTATGTCTGCAACTTTAAAGCAGAAGAATCGGTTTCCATGGAAGCCAATAAAGCTGTTAGCCACCAGAAAGTGAAAGGTTCTTTCAAGCAAAAGACTCAATCCCAAATCATTTGTCAGTTTTAAAAGGAGCAATCAACCATCTGCATCACAATAATTAAAGTCATTAAATAAATGGTGTAAATTGTGACTTTTTTTTTATTGTAAAGGTTTGGTGGTTCAAATACAGTAGAAGCCTTTCAAAAGATGGATTTTAAATAAAGAAATTTCTCACCAAGTCTGCCATGTTCACTACGGATTTGGCAAAAACCTTCGTTTGTGTGGTTGATCTGCGGAGCTGCACAAACTAACAGAAGGAAAAACAGCTTTCATCATTTAACAGCCCTTCTTATCAGTTTCAACAGGTGAGAAACAGACAAAGCACACCTACCAGCTCATAATCATTGATAATCATCAGTTCGATGTACTTGGTCTCGGTCTGAACAGTGCGTTGGCCTCGCCTCACCTGGGGAAGACAAAGAAACAAATCGTGAGCCAAATGTTTACGATGTCATAATAACCTTCAAACATCACAGACACACATGAACCAAACACAGCAGGTAACATTACTCACACTGCATGAACAGACTCACACCTGCTGATGATGGTGAAACTCTAGTCTTTGTCCTTGAGAGGGCAACACAACTTGAAGAACATTCATAAAGCAGAAAGCTGTTTAAACTCCAACTTCTGTGTTTAAATGCTTCCAGAGCCTAAAAGCAATACAATATATTTCTGAATAACAAGTTTTACTACAAGTAAATGAACGTTTGGAGCCGTCATCTTGATTGTATACTGCAACAGGGCCTCAAAAGGTAATGAAGAGAGTATTCTTTCAATTAGGCACTAAAGTCAGAAAATTGTATTTTTCAACTCAAATATCAGAGTTAAAGTCTTTAAACAGGAGACAATAAGACCAGAAATTAAAAGTAAATTATATGGTAAACTTAAAGAAGAATCAGTGTAGTTTGGGGTACTGATTCAAATCAACTAGAATTGTCTGAACTTTCACTATAAAGCCAATATTACATTGACATGGACTGAGATGGTGGTGACTAAGAAAGAACCCCCAGCTCCGAAACCTTTAGGAATGATGGATATTTGCGAATGGAGAAATGTTTCATGTTCAACATGCACAATGGTGGCAGTATCATGCTGTTTGATTGTTTTGCTGCCACCGGTACAGATTCAATAATGAGGGAGGACAACTAACTCCAGCTCCCTACCGATGCAAGGCTTTAAATATGGAATATGAAAAATAACCAAAACCGAACAGAGATGGATGGATGATAGCTAGACAAAGAGAAAAGATAAAGGATGAATGAATGGAAGGAAATGGGACAGGGAATAAAGTCCTGAAATCAATATTTTTCCATACCGTTTTCTTTTTTCAATCCTTATTGAGACCTGGAAAATGCTTAAATCAAATTCCAAACATTTCCAGTAGGAGGTATCCTGTAACTTTACCTCAAATCAACAGCTAGATGGTTGAAACCTGGACACAGTTGGGTATTCCACTGGACAAAAATCCCAAAAACATATCCAAACTGGTTTCGGAATGAATAAAGCAGCCTAACATTAAGCTTTCCCAATGGACTTTCCAAAGCACTGACCTCTACACTATTGAAAATGGACTGTGGTTAAAAAGTCAAGTCAAAGGTGGAGGAAATTCCCAATGTTGTCAAATTTGTGCATCCCAATGTTTTTTAACTCGTTTAGGTCATTTGTTGCATAATCATCCCACTCTGAGAAAAGAAGATTTCGAGTCAATCATTAAAATCTCTAAATGAATTTGACATTAATGCCCATAAATAGCATAACATAACGTCTTGCAATACATGTGTATCTACTCTCTGACAATACTGACACTTGCTGGTGATACGTTGTGCATGGATGAACATATTAAGACTGACTTGTCTTTTTGAGCGCCTCCGGCCTCCGGTGAAAACGGTTTTCTCTTCTTCAGACTTGTTGTCTCCATCCTTCACCACGCCGTCTCCCTCAGTGAGACCATCTGTTTGTCCCTCAGGCTCTGTGCTGTTCAAGAAGCATCCTGCGAGACACACAAAAGCAGAAAGTGACTAGTCATCAGTCCATGGTTAGATGTAACTGTGTATTTTAGTCCTCTGATATGCAGAAGAGATCGATATCAAGCAGCGGGTGGAGGAAGGAGCTAGAAAAGGGAGAGCAGTGGGGAGGAGGCAGGGAGATAAATGAGGAGAGGTAGAGGAGGCTATGGGACAGAATTCAGCAAGGGCAAGGAAGACAGATGGACAACCTGATAGCAAGTGGGTGACAAGGACAAAAAACAAACAAGAAAAAAAAAAAAAACTAAGGAGAAAATGTAAACTTGAGTTGCAGAATATTTGATTATCTTAGCTCAATTTCAAGGACAGAACTAAACTAAACAACTGAGAGCAGGCAACTCTTAAACTTAAGTATGACAATCCATCCAATCAGTTCCATCTTTACATATGCTAATGTTTGCTTCTTAAACTTCTAAATGTCATAAGAAATTCATCATACCTGGTTTGTACTGCAAATTAGTCACTGAGTAATATCTATTAGCACCACTTTCATTTGCATAAAAAAATATTTCTGATAATCTGAACCCTAAACATCAGAAATGCAGGTCCTACCTGGACAGGGAAGTGAGAAGAGGTCGATATCGGGCATTCGATAGACAATGTGGTCTTTCTGTGAGTAACAGATAAAAAAAAAACAAAACAAACAAATATCAAACGGAGAAAGGATCTTAAACATGCACCTATTTTCTAGAGGTAAACCATCAACAAGCAGTGGTGGAAGGTAATTCAGGCTCCTTTTTCAAGAAATTCAAACTTTCATGCATCCTTTAAAATTACACTTATGTTTGTTAAACCAGCACAGCTTTAAAGTTAAATTGCTTTCTTAACCGTACCGCATGTGTCTTACATTCAAAACCACTGCAGACTGCTAGTGATTTAAAAGGAAACATACATTTATATCCAACCCTCTTTACTCTAACATGCCTCAATAAAATCCAGTGCAACCAGTTGTCTTCAGATGTCAAAATCATTAAATTCAGTCAAAGCGGTCAAATTGGTAGCAAGAATATTTTAGACAAAATTACATCAGTAACTTTAAACATTTTTTTCTTAAATATGTGCAAATATCCAATGAAGATAAGTTATTTTTGACAATTACTCTAGGAAGAATGACATTTATGTATTTAGCTAGATATTGCAGCATACATTTTTGCTGAGTTTAGTGGACAAAATGAAAAGCTTAGTTTTGCTCAAGTGAGAGGTTTTGTCACAATCAGGAAAAGGTAAAACATGGTTTGAGAAAAACAGTGTTTTGAAGTTTATGTGGAAGTCTTTGGCAAGGCTTCTTACATAAGTATTGCACATGCAAATAATGTAAAATGCAGCTGAATTAACCCTGTGGTTGATTTTTTTCCCTGTCGCCTGCTAATTCAAGAATGTGCCCTGTTTCAAGTTAGGAAAAAAAAAGTATATATATATATATATATATATATATATATATATATATATATATATATATATATATATATATATATATATATATATATATATATATATATATATATATATATATATATATATATATTTGTTAATGCAAAGTGCCTAAGAAAGAAAACAGTCGTGTTATTATTATTATTATTGCGTGTTATTTAAGATATATAATTTTAGCTGTTCTAAGCAGCAATCAAAAAAAATCTCAAAATATTTTGAAGTTTGCGTTTTTGTCAAAATGTAAATATATTGTTTGAAGGGACATGAATACTTTTGGCAGCCATGGTATCAAAAACATTCATATAAAAATAAAATAAAAAAAAAAAAAACAGAAGAAAATTATTCACGGCAGTAAAATGATTGTACTTTCTATGGAGTTCCACAGGGTTGAAACATGGACCCCTGAAGTTTTAACTTGTAATTCAAGCAGCTCATTACATTGTGTTAGTTCTAGGTCTGAGAACACATTTTGTAGAGCCACTAAACACTCTAGTAACTTTTCATTAAAAGATTTTAATTAACAATAGTGAAGGCTTACTGCACTGTAAAGCCAGCAAAGACCATACATGAACAATAAATGTGGGTATGTAGAAATGAGCATTTTAAACATTTAAATTGACATAAAAAAATATCCCTCTTCTCACACCAAGCACACCACTTTGCAGAGTGAAGAAAACACTATTATGTGTGGTAAACACAGATCACAGAGGAAAGTACACTAATGCAAAATTAATCACCTACGTAGTCATCATAATGGCTGTAACAAGTACTGGTCATGGTGAGGCAGAGAGTGAAGGAGTTTAAGACAAGCTGAGAGATTATTGATCCATTTCTCTATGTAATTGAGCCATACTTCGATTGCTGTGGTTCTTAATGGGAAAAAAAAAAAAGCTCAGACTGCTCCATTCTGAAACACTCTTTCAGTCTTTCCCCTTTCTTTTAGTATGACATCATAATCAGATCTGAATAAGCCTCACAAACTTTTTGTGTTATGTGTCTATGAGCAATTGCCCTCCTTCTGATGCGAGAAAGAGGATAAGGTTCAGTGGAGGTGGATGTATTAACTCAATATTTTCCATTCAGAAGCTCAGAGATAGAGTAACACTGTCTGGACAAACGGGAAATCTTCCAGAGAGGAGGCAGAGACAGAAAGAAGAGGCGGCTGCTTTGGTAACAACCCAGAGTTCTAAAAGATCACGTATTTAAAAAGGATTCAAACATATGCCACATTGAACTCACCTCTCCATTACCAACAGGTTCAATCCCATAAGAGAAGTTGGAGTCAGAAAACATCCCTCTGAGAACAATTTAAAATAAAAATGTTAGACATACTTATCTCAGGGATAACTGATGAATCTGTTTTTTGGGTTTTTTTTTTTTTTTTTTTTTCCCAATAACTGATGAAGTGTTTCACTCACTGTAGGCCATGGCAGGTAGATAATGCAACCCAGGAGCCAGGCAGCCCCCGTACTCGCCCATGGTAGTAGCAATGCTCCCCGCCCTGAAAACAAATAATAGATTAGAGCGAGACACTGAACCCTCCATCATCCTGTAACATGTTCATGTCAAATTTCAGAAAATGAAACCTGTGCCCGTCTGAGAACCTTGTGTTGCCACTGATCACCTGGTAGGGCAGGTATTTTCCATCAGTCTACAGTCAGCCAGGTGGGTTGGCTGGAGTTTGCTAAAGGAGATCAATTACTGCTGTATAACTTAGAATGAAAAGATACTGTCCAATTATAAGGACACATCATAAAAAAACTAAAAATAAAAAATAAAAATAAAAAAATCTTCCACAATCTCTCCATTTATACTTTCAGTCAGTACACCTCTGTCCATTCACTGCATCAAAAAAACCCAAGACTGTCAGCGGCATAACAATCTACTCCAAGGTTACATACAGTGTGTAAGATGATATTGAGGTGGATTACCTAAGATATCTCCAAGGGCATTAACTCTGCAGTACAGAATATTTTTACAGCATGTGTAATTCTATTCTTGAGTCATTCAGTTATTTTGGTTTGATCAGGGGTAAAAATATGTCAGAGAGCTGAGTGGCCCAAAAAGGGATCACAGCCACATTTAAAAGCAAATCTGCAAAATGTATACACAAAATGTTCAGGAAATAAAAATTATAATTGAGATTCAAGCATCTTATAACTATTTTTTCGACACAATGCATCATGAAGACATTAATTACATACATTAGCTTAAGCTTATCAGTACCAAAGGGCTTATTTATGGAAACAATGTGGAAGTAGGTTGAGATGAAATGGTAACATCTGGATATGAAAAGGGAGCAAAAACTGACTAATTTGGCAAGCTAGCTCAGATGTATTCTTCACAGATTGAACTAAAACAGAAACAAAATGCTTAAAATCTCTAAAAGTAAAATAGTTTTTTGCTAACAAGTTTTACTTCACGAATTCATCCCCTCTGTTTTTGTCCAAATGAGTTGTAGACCAGAGTTAAGTGGTTTAAAATGGTAAGGCACTTTAGCACACTACTGAATGAAAGGCACATTACAGCGGACCCCTGCATCTTCGCGGTTCATTAATCACAGATTCTCCTCTGCACGTGTTTTTCTGTGGAACATAACTCCAAATCATTTGTGGAAAATTCACCTAGTCGCTGATTTTTTCATAGCGCATATCCAAAATATTCGAAAGAAAATGCAACCTAAACGCCAAAATAAATTTTTTTTAAAAATAGCCAGACACTTTAAACCGTTATTTAGGCTGATTAATATTTAAGGAGCTTTTCAACGTGGGTTCCAGTAAACTGCAACAGTGTGAGTGACGGTCTCAGTTGACATTTTCATTCTGGCTGAAGTGCAGAGAGGTATTACCATCGCCTCCAGACTCTTTCACTTGATTATTCATAATCCCCTGCAGGGCTCCAACTGGACGATCGTGTTTTGAATATAGTGTTTCAGAGCCGTCTCTCAGCTCAAGGTGCAGATATGGTCAGATTACTACAATCAGTAAGGACACAAATGTCAGTCAAATTCATGCATGTTTTTAAAGTTTCAAGAAGCTTTAAGTGGATGAATATTACGCTCACATCTCTGTAGATTCTTGGAAATTGGGTATGCAATAGCATACACTCATCTTTCTATGCGTGAAACAGGGGGAGTCAGTTGCAGTTGTTTGTAATGAACCTCAGTAAGTCATGTCTGTCACCGGAGTCTGCTGCTGTCCAGCTCAGATAACAATATAAAAATAAAAATAAAAAATTCCTCCAGAACTTCCTTCATTCTTCATTGAACAGATTCCACAAAGTGTCAGACATAGTCCCCAGAGTTTTTGGTCCATATTGACATTTAACAAAAGTTTGTGGCAAATCTGTTAGCGTTAGTGGAGAACAATGAACTCACTGTCATGTCCTGCTGGAAACAGTCATCAGAAGGTGGGTACATTGTGGTCATAAAGGGACATGGACAGCAACAACACCAAGATAAGCTGTGGTGTTTAAATGACGCTCAGCTGGTACTAAAGGGTGCAAAATTACACCACCACTAGCAGCCTGAACCATTGGTACAAGTTCAGTTGCAGCTGAAATCAAGACTTACTGGACCACACAGCTACTTTCCAATGTTTTATTTTCAAATTTTGGCGAGCCTTTGTAAACTGGAGCCTCAGTTTCAGTTTCACGCTGACAGGAGTGGCACTCAGCTGCTGCAGCTTATCTGCTTCAAAGTTCAACGTGTTCTGTATTTAGAGACAGCATTTCACATACCTTGGTTGTAAAAAGTGGTTATTTGACCTACTGTTGACTTTTGTAATCATCTGGAATTGGCCTCCTCTATTCTCCTATGAAACAAGGCATTTTCCTCCATACAGAAGCTGCTCACTCTGTTTTTCGTACCATTCTCTGTAAAACTGAGAGACGGTTGTGTGTGAAAATCCCAGCAGATCACTAGTTCCTGAAATAGTCAGATCAGTCTGTCTGGCACCAACAACCATGCCACATTCAAAGTTACTTGAATTTTATTTTCTTCCTCCATTCTGATGCTTAACTTTACTTTCAGAGCCACAATTTGTACTCACAAGCAACTGAACAGATCCAACAAAGTGGCTGTTCAGTATATGTTAACCAATTTCATGAAGACTCATCCACAAACTCATATAATTTTCACTTGCATTTTAATCTAGCAATAACCATTTTCAGAAAGTTTGTCTGTAAATATTTGACTAACTTTAGCATTTATAATATTTATAATATATAATTTTATATGTAAAACCTAGCATTACATTATTATTTGCAGGTCTCCAACAACTCAAATCAACCAGCGTCAGCATTATTTCAGCCAGCTGACCAGCAGTGAGCAGAAATAGGTGGGGGAGGGGCAACCATGTGTGATGTGTGCTACAGTAAAAAAAACTCAATAAAAAAAAGACATCAAAATAACCTTTTAAAACTGACTAATTCCTAATTTTGACAAATGGTCAAAAAGATTACCCCCAATTTTTTTGATGCATATAGCCCAAAGTTGCTCAGCTTGACCACTACAGTTGTAAAACTGACCAAATCCTATGGCGTTGAAAAAAAATGAAACATATCTGCCTAAGCTGTAATGTTTTACTAAACAGCAAGCATCTCTGTAGCTCAACACTTATTTTTTTAAACCTTCAGACAAAGACATGGCACTTCTTCTCAGAGGAAAGAAAATACTTTCATTAGTCATACTAGACAGTGAGACAGCTCATAGCACTTAGCACAGAGCAGGATAATAAATAAATAAAAGGTAGGATTACGAGGCTAAATGGAGGAAATCAAATTGCCTGACACAGCAGACATACTGACTGAAGAACTAAAAGGGCTTTTCAGAGAGGTTATGTGTGCACTACAATTTATGGCTACTCACTCCTGTAAATAAGCTCTATGCAAAAGAAATTATGCATAAAAGGTAAAATATCACCAGCAAAAGGTGAGTAAGACAACATTTGAGGAGAGCGATGAAATAATGTGAAATCAGAAATGGAGGACAACAGAGTTGTAACCTTCAGAAACAGGAGGATTGAAGCTGACAACTAACAGAATTAGAAAAGTTAGAGTGCACTCAAACCCTGCAGCAGTATGCTCTTTAAGATGCAGTAATAACTCATGGGTTCCAGGGAAAGAAAGCTATGGGCTTTATATTCCAGAAAGAAAAACCTTTAAGTTTAAAAAGGGACCTGGAAATTGTTTATGAGAAAGTTAACTGTATGTTCCTGTAAAACAACCTAGAAATACCAGAAAAATAACCTTTTAGTTCCAGAAAGCAACCTGAAAGCGCTAGAAAACTACACTAAGTTTATAGGTATGTAACCAGTAGCTTTCTTGTTTAAGCAACATTTTCTGAGAGTGTAGGCTGCAGGTTTAGGGAAGAGTTACCTTCTGTTTTTGGGAAAGTCTCCTACAATTTTATAGCAAAATTAATTGTATGTCTCCAGGAGTATAACAAGTCATTTTCAGCAAAAACAACCTACAAGTTCTTAAAAAGTAACCTGTGGATTCCAAAAAAGTAACTTTCAAGTTCCAAAAAGTGACCTGTACATTTCTGGGAAAAAAAAAACAAAACAAAACAACAACAACAAAAAAAAAACTGTTATTTTATTAAAAAATGACCTGTAAGTTACAGGGAAGTAGATATGCTATCCATAAAAGTAAGCTGTAAATTACAGGGAAACCAGTATGTAGGGTTCTGGTAGAGTTACCTGTAGGTTTCTGGTCAGAAAAAAATGTAAGTTTTGAGAAAGTAATCTGTAGGTTTATGATGAATCGGCATGTTTCCGGGTAAATAACATGTAAGCTCTACAAAGTAACCTGTGGGTTTATAGGAGCATAACCTGTAATTGACTGAGAAAGTAAGCCCAAATTTTCTGAAAGAGCAACCTGTCAGAAGAGTAACCCAAACATTTCTTGCAAAAATAGCCCCCAAGATTCAGGAAAAAAAAAAAAAAATCACCTGCAATATCCAGCGAAACAGCTGCACTGACACAAAAAAATTAAGACCATTTATATTTTTGAAAGGACATTTTTTAAACAAGGAAACTTCAAACCACATGGCTCATGCACCACAAATACACTGCGTCAGAAGACTTGGCAATGCTCAACAGTGTGGATGACTTTTAAACAACTTGCTTGAAATGTTACACAATTTAAAGACTAAACAGCGGCTGAAACAGTTTATCTGCAAACATAAGAATGTGTTTATGTGGTATCTGAAGGAAGCGCTGCATTACTGCGAAACAAGTGGAGGAGGAAATGCAGGAGATATTCTATTATATGTAAAAATGATAAGAAAAAACATTCAATATATCAGGTTTATAATCCTGAGAGTGAAAACAATAAGGAGGGACAAACATTTTCCATAATGTTCCAGGTTTGATCTGATTTAAAGTAGTAACATTCATTCATCGAAGAAAATGTCTGTTGGATTTTGGGTATTGTTCAAATTTCCATGAATCGAATACAAACATAAACAAATAAATTAAGACTTTTCTTCCCTCTGGGAAAAAAAAAAAAAAAACTTGGATGCCTAGGTGATGGATGACTGAAACAAAATAGACCCAGAGTGGTACTGCTCCTGACTGCTGGCTCCCATAGCAACCACTCCCTGATTGGTCAGGTGGTTCTTTTTGCAGAAAAGGATAACAGAATGATGAGCAAGAAAGGAGAAAAAGAGATAGGATTGGAGATTAAAATATAGCAGAAGATATGGTATAAATGATGGCCTCATAGGCTGCTCAAAGAAAGCTGTAAATCTCTGATTAGAATAAATAATGGGATTTATTTTAATCAGATGCATAAATAATGGCAGAGAGCTCCATGCCGACAACTGATTCATAAGTGTCTCTGAAACTGTGCCAAAAAGCTGCTATTCAATGCCATTTCTTAAGGTTCAGAATGTACTGGAGAAAATAAAAGAACACATGAGTATACACTTAATAGAAAAGGCATCCAACTCCTTCAGAAATACAAAAACATTCCCTAATTTATCAGTTTTAGGCCTTGAGAGCAGCATAAACTCCTTGATCATCTGTAGAAGTAAAGGATTTCTATCAAGTTTTGTTCTTTAAACATTTTAGTCAACATGTTCCACACCAGCTGCTTTTGTTGCAAGAATTGGATGAGCAATTTGTGCAGATCTGATAATTAAGACAGTACATATAGCTTTTCAAATAAGCAATGGAGACAATATTATCATCAAGGGTACCTCTAGCCTACATTTAAGCAGAAATATTTACATGGAAACCTAGATTTCATTTAGCAAAAATCAGCTCAGCCCTTTTGACATCATGTATTTACAGCTCCCTTGGTAAAGCTGTGAAAAGTTTAATCTTTTACTGCAGTAGGATTTTATCAGACTGAAAAATTTAGAAAGATCCAACCTTTTAGAAAAGTCCCACCAAATGTCACCATTATCAGAATCTCTAACAACTCCTTTAAATACATGTAACTAAAGCATTTTATATGCTTTACTTTTTGAAGCTGATCACATTCTCTAATTAATTAATAATCCTTTGATTTGCTCTTAGCCCCTCTTCAAAATGGGAAAGACAAAAGAACTTCCCTTCAAATAAGGCAAATGTGTGTGAATCTTGATGACAATTAGAAGTGAGACAAATAAAGTCTGATCCTGCAGATATGATGTTACAGAGTTGATTTAGAGATGAACAGAATAGTGGAAAACATGAAGCCATTAGTCGTGAGAACGCCGCAGTATACAGGCTTGTTGTGTGCCGACAACAAGAGAGGCCTCCAGGATGTCATCAAGTTAAGAGGTTTTTAGTTTTCTGAAAGCAAACGGCATCAATTCAGAATGCACCATGATCTACAACCAGAACCACCACACTCAACTGTATCTGTACAGCAGTTTACCGGCGTCTCATCGATTCTTGCAGTAATTTATTATTCCTGCCCATCTCAGCTTTGTGTAGATCTCCTTCCAAACATGGTCTTATTTAACCCCAGACTTCAATGTACAATTCAGATGTTTCACCAAAAAAAATCCACAGGAGTATTGAAAGACAAAAAACATGTTGACCCATCTCTTGATAATGTCGCTATTTTTAGGGTCTTTTCTAGCTAAGAGATTCAGCTGGTTTAAGCCATGGATTTAACTTAATAAGTTAAGAGTACCGTCTCATAATTTTTCATATAATAGATAAAGGAAAGATATTTCCGCTGGATAATTAGGATTTATAAAGCCTACCGTATTTTGTGACAGCTCCCCACTGTCAAAGTGACGCTCCACATAGTCTGTAGACAGGAGGTTGCTGTAAAGTAAAGGTCAAACACAATCAGAGAACAGTTAAGTTCAAAAAACAAAGCCTCCACTGACTGACATGAGATTGACGTAAGCATGATCAAAAACCTGTCCAGGGCTGCACAGTGGAGCAGCTGGTCGCACTGCAGCATGCAGGAAGGTCTTGAGTTTGAATCCCAACCTGGGGTCTCTCTGCATGCATGCATGCATGTTCTTCCCGTGCATGCATGAGTTTTCTCCGGGTACTCCCACAGTCCATAAACATGACCTTTAATTGGACTCCTTAAGCTACCCTTAGGAGTGAGTGTGTATGTGCATGGCTGTTTGTTCTGTATTGCCCTGTGATACCCTGTGATACCCTTCTTGCCCATTGACTGCTGGAGATGGACACCAACCCCAATAAAATGGAAGGATTATCAGAAAGGTTATTGGTGGGATTTCCAAACCACTTATATATATCTGTAACCTGTGTTACATGATTTAAAAAGTTTGTACTTCTTTTTCCTCTATTTTGAACATCACATTGAGCTGCTATACTGTAAATAATGTAAAATTGCTGTTTATATATGTTATTTAATATTAAATTTATGTGTATTTTTTAAATTTTACTTATCAATCACGTTGAAAATAAACTAAACTAATTTTAAAAAAAAATTAATCTGGTACTTTCATAACTGTTAGAAAAATGTGGGCTGTATTAAACACTGATGTCTTTATTCAGTTAAATTTAATAACTTCTCTGGCTTTCTTTAGTCTGACTTGCTCGAAAGAAGTGCACACAACTGTTGGATTTATCTTAATAGGTTTGAAAATCTAAAATAAAATGTGTTTCAGGCTTTTAAAAGTTTTATTTATGATATTAGAATAATTGTGTAGCTTGCAGCAACAAAAACAAGGAATGTACAGAATATGGGGGAGTGTGATGCACAGAAAAAGTCTGGTTCTGCTGAAGGTTTCTTTCTGTTAAAGGGAAACTTTTCCTCTCCACTGTTGCTACATGCATGCTCGGTATGAGGGACTGCTGTAAAGTCAACAGCACAACACAAGCGATTGTCTGCAGTCGCTATGTGCTCGTCCAGGAGATATGAATGCTGCAAGTCAATGACTTCATACAATCTGCTGGGTTTCTTTAGGAACTTTTTGAACTCCTTTGAATAATTAATTAAGCTTTCCGTACTATTTGATAACTCTGATCAATTGGAATGTATGTATGATTGAAAAGAAATTTTTTTTTTTTTTTTTTTTTTTTTTTTGTAAAGTGCCTTGGGATGACATTTGTTGCGAATGGGTTGTAAAAAAAAAAAATAATAATAATAAAAAAAAAAAAAAAAAAAAAAAAAAAAAAAAAAGCTTTAAGTGACTGCTGTAAGGAAACTAACACAAAGTCCTTGCTGGGTCATGGATGTGCAAAGGCGCCACAGGCGCGTTTACGTACTGGTTCAGTTCAAGGTCAAGGATGAAGGATGTGCCAAAGGCCTCCACCAGGAAGCTGCTCTGTGCCAAATGGATGGGCTAGGAGAGAAAGAGAGTAAATGATGAAAATAAAAAGGGAAAAGGCAAGAAAAATAGAAGAAACAATAACATTTAATTTAAATTAAAAAGTTAAGGAAATCTTTAAGTAATTTTTTTTTATTTTTTTCAAGTAGATTGTTATTGTACTTGTTTTGTACATCCAAATTAAATTTGAAATAATTCATTCCTTAAAAAAAAAATTTCAAAATTGATGAGTGATCCTGCAATCAGTAAAAAATGGTTGTAAAAAAAAATAAAATAAAATAATAAAAAAAAATAAATAAAATAAAAAAAAAAAAATCAGCAATTAAAGCAAAAATATTTTATAGAACTATAAATAAACTGAGATACCCTGCCTGTCAAAACACAAGAATATGATTTTTTTTTTTTTTTTTATAAAAATTGAGAAAAAAAGATGTCTAACAGTTTTACATAACATGTTAAAGGAAGTCCTCTGGGTTCACTTCCTGTATGCTTTAGATGTTTTCCTTCTTCTGTCTGATTTAAACTGATGCCTTATAAACTAAATATTGTTAAACTTGATGATAATCTGTGGAGTCAAGTTACTGCGTTGAATCAGTCGATTTTTGTAGGTTTTCTCACAAATTAAATAGTTTTTAATTGTTTATGGATCCCAGAAAAAAAAAAAAAAAACAAAACGCAACATGAAATTTACATGTTAATTTGTGTGTGACTGAGTAAAACAACTGCAAGACTTCAGTTCACCAGGTTTGCTCGTACCTCAGGAGGGAGGGATTTTTTTGGCTCCCTGTTACAGACACTACATCCTTTAGGTTTAAAGGCAGCAACACAAAGCTTCTGCTCTTTCCAAAGACTTTCTGCATTTTGGTTTGGAGACTGACTGAAATGTTCTTCTATAGCCACTCCACTGTTGGCGATATGTTTTAGATCATTCCCACACTGGGAAGACCCATCCACATCCCATCTGTAGTGTTCTGGGTGAGGGAAGAAGGTTCTTCTCTACGATTTTAATGGCAAATGGCTATGTTCATTGGTCCCTCTATGTGGTGAAGTTGTCCTGTTCCTCTTTGCATAACATCAGCTGCAAAGCCCGCCTCTGTGGTAAACAATGGAGATGGTGTTTTGCAGATCAAAATGTTTCTTTTCGCCCAGTCACGCTAGGTGGGGTATATGCAGAAGTATTTTGATTTCCTCTTAGTGGTTTCTCCCAAACCTTCTCTGAATTATCTAAAGCAAATTTAAAGGAGTGGTGACATCACTGTATAAACTATTTCATGTAGTTGATATTGCTGCATATGCAAATTCTCCAAAGAATTTCATAAAGTTTTGGCAGGCCAGATTTCCCTCCTCGGTAAAAGGGTTGGGTACGGTAATGATGTGTCGCTCTATCTAGTGGACTTCATATTGATTGGCTACAACCATATTTGGGAAACTCTACAGTAAAATGTGCTGAACATCGTCTCAAACTGGGATTATAATTGCCTGGTACTTCCCCATAAATGAACTTCAGCCACTCTTCTCTGGTTCTTTCATCCTTCGGGAGTAAAGTGGAAACTTCCATCCGTTTTTGAGCTCCTCAGACATAACAGCTCCCCTTTTAAGTAGCTATCCTCTTCTCAAATGGAGTATCCAGACATGCTACCATGACTTGGCCCTTAAATTAGCCAGTATATCAGCTGGGGGGTTGGTGGGGGGGCCTATGCTTGATGGTGTGATCTAATTGGAGAATAAGAACTACGTAGAAAGATAAACTGTTCTCTGATTCGTCCGGTTTTGAGCAAAGAAACAAAGCTGATCGTCTATGAGCAGGGCTTTTGAAACCAATTCTTGACATTCACACGGCCTCATCAGATCATATTATACCCCCCCAAACCACAGAAAAATGAAATTTGTTGTTTTTTTTAATAGTAGGCAGCTGCTAAATTAGTTTATTACCAATTGTCTTCCTGGTCTTCTCTCATCGTGAGGTTAAAATCAAAGAAACCAGTTAGGCAGACAGGTGTGCTCTAAGATCAGGACTATCTACAACTATCCATCAACAGGACTATCAACATGGATTGATTTGTGCGCCACAGCAGATCATAACCAATCTGATTGAGCTCTCTCAATTTTTCTGGACTTTTCATTGATATTCTGTCTCTCCCTTTTCATCAAAATGAGCTACCATAAAAATTAGAGCAATATTGCTTTATCACCAGGGGGAATCAAGTAATTATCTTCCTCACTGTACCACAAGAAGGACCAGGATTGGAATAAGTAGAACAGCTGGAATTATTGTACGACACCACTTTTTGTCTGCATTGTGGGACAAAGTTCATACAAACAACCCTCTCAAATAAAGGATTGTGCATAGTTTGTGTATTCTATTTTGCGTGCGTACATACTACAGAGCGTGCATATATAGTGCCTAAAAAAATATTCACTCCCTTGGATGTTTTACCCTTTTTGTTGCTTTTACAAATCATCCATGATCAGCAAAATTTGGCTTTTTAGACAAAATAACTTACTTTTTTTTTTTTTGGTAAAGTCCCTCGAGATGACTCTCATTGTGAATTGGTGCGATATGAATAAATTTAGTTGAATTGAAGAAAAACCCTTTAATATCAGAGTGAAAACTTAATTCTTCAAAATAATGAAGAATGCACCTACTAAATAACCTGTTTAGTAGGTACATCTTTGGCTACAATCACAGCAGGGAGTCTGTGTGGATAGGTCTCAGTCAAGCTGCACATCTGGACGCTGCAGTTTTCCTCCATTCTTCCTGCTAAACTGTTCAAACTCTGTCAGGTTGTGCGGGGTTCGGTGTGAACAGCCTTTTTCAAGTCCTGCCACAAATTCTTTAATCAGAGTGAGCTCTGGGCTTTGACTGGACCACTCCAGAACCTCCATTTTGCTGTCTTCAAACCATTTCTGTATAGCTTCAGCTGGACGCTTTAGGTCGTCCTTTTGCTGGAAAATAAATATTCTCTGAAGCCGTAGTTCTCTTGCAGATGGAACCGGATGTCCTTCAGGATTTCCCTGTATTTTGCTGCATTCATTTTACCTTCTACCTTTACAAGCCTTCCTGGGCCTGCTGTCAAGAAGCATCCCCACAGCATGATGCTGTCACCACCATGCTTTACAGTGGGGCTGGTGTTTTTTGTGGTCATGTGCAGTGTTTGGTGTCCTTCAAACATAACAAATCTTGTCTGATAAGAAATAACTTTATTCCACTTGACCATGGAGTCTCCTTTAGGCCTTTTGCCAAACAAGCCTTGATAGGAGTTTTCTTTAACAGTGTCTCTCTCATTGCCACTCTGCCATAAAGTTTGGACTGGTGAAGAACCCGGGAAACAGTTGTTGTATGCAGAGTCTCTCCCATCTCAGTTGCTGAAGCTTGTAACTCCTTCAGTAGTCATAGCTCTCTCTTTCTCTTTCATGGCTTTAACTGAATGCCAGGGGATGTTCAATGCCTTAGAAGTTTTTTTTGTATCCATATCCGGACTTATGCTTTATTTGCATGGAATGTTCTTTAGTTTTCATATTGTACTGGTAGCCAGGAATACCGATTAACCATGAATGGACCTTCCAGACACAGGTGTTTCTATACCACAATCACTTGAGACACAGTCACTGCACGCAGGTGATCTTCTTTATGAGACAACGAGGATCAACCGGCTGGGCCTCTGTTGAATTCGGTCAGTCACGTTAAAAGGGTTGAATAATTATGCAATCGCCTATTTTATGTTAAATATTTCCATTTAATTGTCATTTTGTAGAAATCAGTTTTTACTTTGACTTGAAAGCGTTTTTTTTTTTTTGTAACATTTTTTGTCAACAAAAGCGAAATTTTGTTGATCATGACTTTTTATAGGCAATGTCGGACTAGTGTGAATAAATTACTGTTTTAGGTTAAATCAAAGAAGGCACTATAGGTGCTGTATGTACAAGGGAGAGAGAAGCAGCAAGGCTGAATTACAACATGCATTCACAACAATGTGCTGCAGAACAGAAACCTTTAAAATTTTAAGCCATAAATCTGTGAAACATATTAAAGGATGGCATTGATCCCAAATATCAACTCACACCAGTGACTCACCAATTTATCAAATATTTCACGCTTTCAAAAAAAAAAAAAAAAAAAGCCGAACAGAGATGTGGAAAAAGTGACAGTGTGGAGGAGTGAAGGAAGCTATTGCTTAATGTCAGATTTTTTTTGACAGCAGGATTCACAACAAAGGCTGATGAGAAAAGACGTCCTCCCACAGTGACACCCCCCACCTCCAGTGGGCCCCATCCAGTTGTCTTAGCAACAAATTAGCTATTCTCAGTCTAAATCTCCACTCAGACTATCTAATACAACACCAAAAAACACATATGTCCAACTCACTTACACTACAGAGGTCAGAGTGCAACAATTAAATTTGCAAAACCCAGGCATGGTGTACATCTGTCAAAGCAAGAAAGACAAACAGATGGACAGACAGACTGAAACGCAGATGAACATCAGGTTTGATAGATGGAGAGATAAAGCGATAGAACGGATGGCCAGACAAACAGATGCATATTTGGGCAACACAATATATCACAAATTTATAATTAACCTGCTTCGATTGCAATAAATGTTAGCTTATAGTATAGGTGGCATGCATTCATGCTCCATATGTCATCATGCTTGTTGTTCAATCCAGCAGAAGATGTTTTAAGAGAATGTGAAGATTTTCCTGTAAGGTCTGTAGAAAAAAAAAAAAAAAAAGATGTATTGACATTATTGCCATGCAACTGAGTCAGATAATGCAAGGTTTTCCATAAATCCATGTTGTAGGGATGGAAATACTTCATTCTGATGATTTTCTAAATACCTAGATAAACTACTCACTATCTGGGGTTTATGTCTGCAATGAAACCAAAGAGGAAGAAGCAGCATTATCCCATATTGCATGTTTCCCCCGATATCACGTAGCCCTAACAGATGTATGGCTGGATTAAGGAATTAAGCCGGGAAATACAGAACATTTTTCCATACTTATCCAGACCTGACAAATTCTTCAATAAATTCCACATCTTTCAAGGCTGCATAAGAACCTTGGTGAAAAAAAAAAAAAAAAAACACAACAAAAAAGTAAAAACTGTTCCATTATTTGCCACCCTCATCTAAATTCACACACAAGGGGGTTCTTGAGTTTCATCAATAAGGTCATGAGACAACATGCTGACCACAGAGGGCAGCTCAGGGTCAGACCTGTGTCGCTGACCCGGCGGTCAGCTGCTGGCTGACAGTGGGCATAGGAAAGGTAACAGGAGACAACAGGTTGAGGTGTGAAATATAATCTGACAGGGTGGAAAGTAGAAAGAGATTGAATTGGCGGTGGGCTGAGTTTTTCTTTTCTTTTTTTTTTTTTTTCCTTCTCATGTAGGAGGTGTTGTTGAAGGGAAAGAGGGGTACCCTGGAGTGAAAAGACAAAGAGGTGAACCAGAACCTGACGGAGTGTCGTTTTTCATTGTAATTTACAATGCACCTTATGTACATTTTTCTTTACCTGCACAACAGTGTCTTTTATAGATACAGTTGATATATTTTTACAAGGAAGTTTGGAGACAGTGGAACTGTAAATGACTCCTTTGCTCGAAAAGAGAGATTTGTGCAGGTATAGACAATGGATGGATGGAAAAATGTATAAATATATGCAAAAACTGATGCAAAAATATAGTTCACGATTCTTTATTGAGGTTTGGGTCTTCATTAGGTTTGAGTGGATTGCAAGAACTTATTAGCTAGCATTTGTTATTTGTGCAAGTTGGAAACCGTGGGAGCTCTTAATGAGGGCAGTATGGCTTTTTACCCAGGACGGCACACCACAGGGAGGCGCCACATGGCAAGAAAGAATTTTCTATGGCTTCTTTAATGCCGTGTTAATGGAAATGGGTGACCCCTGTTGTGTGCGCAGTGTAAATTCATTACTGCTGGAGACCACATGGGGCTGATGAAGCTGAAATTGTGTATCTGAGTCGCAGTTTGTGATTCAGTGGTAAATTACAGAGCTTTTTTTTTTTTTTTTTTTTTTTTTTTTTTTTTTTTTTTTTAAAAACACTGTTTTTCCAGGATGTCTGCACTGGATTTAGTGTATACACATAGTGCTGCTTTTTATTCATATTTGGAAATGGGAGGTATAAAATCATCATTACTTCTGATGATATGCATCTCATTAAACATGTAGCACACACAAGTTTGTAAATATCTTTTTGTGAAAATGGCCTTTCAGTGTTTTAGGGAAATTTGACAGGAATACATTATTATCATAGTGAGTAATGCAACAATTATCAAATCCCACTGTTCTGACTTGCAGAGTCATACTTAGACTGTAAGACATAAAACAGATTATCCCACACTTTTACTTAATTAGAGATTAAAAACTCAATCTTTGTGAAAACACAAAAAGAGCATTTTTAATGCTGTCTAAGTATTATGGCTACATCACAGTCATAAATTGAGGGAAGTGTGAAAAAATACCCATCTACTTAGCTAAGAGAATTAAAACCTGATCAATAATTCGCCCAGGGCGAATTATTACTAAATTATTACTAAAAAAAAAAAAAAATTGGAAAACACTGATTTAGCTCGAAGAAGATAATCCAAGAGAAATACTCACGTTTGTACAGCCACATAATGCCTTATTTTAAACAGTTACAGTTTTGATTAAGATACACTCCCCCCCCCCATGTATACGTTGATAAACTGGGGATATATGGACCTAAAACTCACCTGCTGAATGCCATCTGGCAAGTTTCTGACCCGGGTGTCCAGGTGACCGTGCAGCAGCTCCTCCTCTGAGTGGATCTGTTGCAAGAGCCGCTTGGGCTGAACGACCTCCTCTGCGGAGGGCAACCTCACCCATTCCCCCACACCTGCACGGAGAACACACCAGGCGTCTCACAGTGGGGGGAAAAACTACACTAAACAGCTGTGAATGATGGATCCCTTTCCCGGGGACGTCGCTGCCATTACGCTCCTTCTCTCCGTTTTTAATTAGATGTATGCAAATATGGTGGATAAAAATAAATAAATCCATATTTTCGAATCTGTGCAGAGAGCATGGGAGCACCTTACCTGTCTCAGCGCACCTCGCACAGACTGCGGCGAACAGCAGGCATCTCACAGGGATCATGATGCTCACATAGTCCCAGTGATTTCCTCAGTGCTGCGCCGTGAGACAAACTGACAGGAGCCGAGAGGAGGGCAGCGGGATTGATGCCGACAGCGAGGACGAACACGACAGCTGCTTTCCTTCAAACGCGACCGACGCCCGCATTTCTCAATGACCTTCCCCGCGGTTCGCGGGTGAAAACACACGGAAGGGGTTTCCAGAAACACACCTGTCTGTCTTTGCGCGCGCGCGCGTGTGTGTCGACTGCTTCGAGAGAGCAGGAGTCCGCGCGAGAAGCCTGGAAACAAGAAGCACGTGGGGCTTTACGTGCTCTCCCCCTCCCTACATGGAGAGATGAGCCCTGATGAGTCTCAAACTGAGCACCTGGGAGCTAATAAACATGAGTTCAGTCATCCAGGGTGACAGGCTTGACCAGAGCATCCTGGATGAACTGATTCACCAAAGCAAAGCTGAAGAGAAGGTCACTCATTTACCTTAGCAACCAGGGTAAAAGAGGGCAGACAGATCTGAATATCAGTGTGAGCAGCAGTCTTTAGAAAGCTGCAATAGCTGCCACTGAACATCCAAGCCTGAGGCCATGCTTCTTGACTGGAAAATGGAGGACTTCATCCTTAAAGACAAAGGTCAGCCTCAAGTCAAGATGTTCCAGTACCTTATTTTCTAATCTCTGGGGGAAGATCATAACTTGTGTCAGAGATGGATAGGGGAGAAAGAGTACTAGGCCGTCTACATTCTAGCTCTCACTAAGGTTTATATGTGGATCATGATGGAAAGAACAGGATCCAGGGTACAAGCGACTGAAATGAGCTCTCTCCCTACGGTGGCTGGGCTCACCCTCCGAGATAGGATGGGGTGAGGAGCTGGAAACCTGTCCAGGAGGAGATGGCTGCTTCTTTTCTAGGCGTCTCCACGGGGAGTGGACCACAGAGCAGACCCAAAGCTTGCTGGAGGCATATCCCTTTTAGGCATGAGGGACGCCTTGGACCCCCCCCCCCCCAGAAATTGATGGAGACTTTTACTGGAGAGATGTGTCTGGGTTTCCTCTTCTGGTCCTGTTACATTTATGACCTGATCTCAGATAGAAATAAGAGTTTACCGAGTCTGCAGCTTTTCATGGGCGATGGTTGGACGGAGCAGGAGACAGATATACAGATGAGGGTCTCATCTGCAGGTAAATTGGTACTACTCTAGTCTGTTGTGGTGCAGAAAGAGCTGGGCCAAAACCCCCCCCCCCCACAAAAAAAAAATAAAATAAAATAAAAATTTTTAGAAGTCACTGGAGGGACTCTAAATCCCTTTACACATTGGGATCCCCAGAATGAGCTGGACAGTTTTTCTGGAGAGAAATGTTTGGATTTCTCTCCTGGACCCGTTACCACCCCATAGACACAAGACATTGGATGAATAGGTCTCCCTCTCAGAATAACAGTACCACACACTGAATCTTCACAGCATGGAAACTCATGGGGCAGTTTTTAAAAACCGAATCCAGATTCACTTAAATCAGGACACCAGAAAATTCCTGGCTAAATCTTCAGCCATGATCAGGTCTTCCTCCAGTGGTACTAGTCAGTTCATTTGAGAAATCCCAATGTGTTACCAAAAGAGATATACAAAGTCCTTCCAGCTAGCTCTAGGTTTGCCCTGCTTTTACGAATGAGATATGCTAGGAAAACCTTTGAAGAGAGGCATCCCCTCCATAGAACTGCCACCTTAAAGTATTGGAGGAGAATGATCCTGCGGACTGCTGTCTAGGGCACAAGAAACTGGTGAGGTCTCAAATGGCCACTCAGGTTAGGGGTCAGAGTAGGGGCGAGTGAAAGCCTTCAATGAAGGTTATCCTAAAGAAATAGGTTAACTTGCCTTGAAGAGAGACACTGGGTCACCCTCCTAGAGCTGAGGTCGATGAAGGAGTAACAAGCTGGCAACTGCCTGACAGTCGAGCCAGAGATACTGGGGCTCAGCCGGGTCAAGCCCGAAGAAACAGTAGGAAGCCACCACCATCACTGGGTGCAGGGTGAGCTGGGTGGAAAGAGAGGCCCCTGGCACCAAAAACACCACGAGAATAACTTTTTTTATGTATTAGATACCATTTTGAATTATTCTTAAAACCATAAAACAATCTTCTTACTAGCATTTGCACTCCAAATACCTGAAGCTTATTATCACCAGATACTGGAAAAATCCTTCTCGTTTTGGTGACAAAGGGCTCATTCTGCTTTAAGTGTTTTTTGTTCTCTTTCCTTCAGATCTGGGTAGTTATGCACTGTGGATCAAGACTGGAGATTACATATCAAATATTGCTTATGCCAGCAGGAAGATGGTCTGATGAGCCAACAGGACGCATCGACCTGCAGCTGCCCTTGCCTTTTACCTTCCATTTGGCTCCAACACGCAAAGTCAGCATTTGTTTAGATGAAGGGGAAAGAAATGTCTTTGTGGCAAGAGGAAATGTTTCTGGGTAAAAACATTTAATAAAAAAAATAAATAAATAAATTTAAAAAAAGTACAAGCTTTAAATTAAATTTTTCCTGGAGGACAGCTGGTCTTCACTAAATTATGAAGTTTTTGAGGCTGATGAAAAATCCAGCACACTACTATGAAATACCTACCTCCTTTGGCCCACCTTCAGAAGGCAGGAAGAGCTTTATGACATTAACCTGACAGTTTGTGTCCTCAGCTCTATGAACGCTTCTCCTGTTTGACCATCAACATCTCATGTGGGATTTGATTCACGCGCAGCACTTAGCGTAATTGAGTAATGCCTCCGCTTTCAGAAAAAGGCCTCATTAACTTCTCAATACCACCGCGTGTTCCCGGACAGAAGTACTGAACGACTGCAGTCAGCAAAACAAACAATAGTACATCAGGGTCTAAGCAAGAGAATTAGGACGAAAGAGAGAGAGAAAGTATAAAAAAAAAAAAAAAAAAAAAAAAAAAAAATTGAAAATCATAAACGCAGTACTCACAAAGAGGTATTAAAAATATGAAGAAATATTAAGTAGCACCTTTAAAACAGCAACTTTATCAGCTTATAAAACATTAAAATCTCAAATATTTATTCAGTGTAAAAACATCTGATGAGCTTGCTTGCTCCCATGTAAAATCCATCCAGTTCCAAAAAAAAAAAGTTTGAAAACCAAGTAATCAGTGCTGAACCTCAACAATCTGCACCACAGTTCTGGAAAAAGTTGCAGAGTCCACATCCTCTCCGCACAGTGCCGCCGCCGGGGTCGACGGCTGGAGGACGGTGTGCAGATGTGACTCGTAGCTGCTGTCGTGCATCCAGGGACACGGCTGGTGGAGCAGCTCTTTGTCGAGCTCACAGTTCTGCTCGCCGGTTGTCTGGGGTGCCGCTGAGGTCGGATCCAGCCGTGACAGAAGGTCGCAGTCCCAGTCGGAGTCTGACGACTCCGAGGAGCGCGTTGCCAGGTCTGGGATGAGGGCTGGCTCGATGCACACAGAGGTAGAGTGGGAATGTGAATGCTGAGAGTCTCGAGTGGAGATTGCACATTGAGTTTTTTCATTATTTCCAGGGAAATTGAAGTGTGCTGCTTTTGAGGGTAGGAAGCCTGGTGGCTGATCTGCAGCAAAATCCATTGGAAACAGAGTTGGAGTGAAGGAAAATGTGCTGAACGTCTGTTTGAGGGCTGTCTGAGGGCAAAGTTGTCTTACTGGATAAGAAGCATGACCAAATAATAAGCAGTCTGCAGCATTTGCTATATTATCACTGTGTGGCTTTAAAGGGCTAAGCCTTTGTTCGGTTTTCTCAGTTGTCTTCCTCCTTTTACTGCTTCTGTGTTCAGGGCTGGCCGATCTACAGCGCTTTCTAGGGTTTGGTGCAACAGCTGACAATTGAGGGAATGAACTTGATCGACTTGACGGCCGAGTAAGAAACTTTAAACTATTGTCCCAAAGTGAGTTTAAACCCTTTTCTTCCTCCAAACTGCTACCAGACAAAAAGACAGGAAGTAATGTGGGGAGTGGAAGCCCCGAGCCACTCTCTTCAATGTACATTTCACAAATCTGTGCTCTCCAAGTCTCCTCTGAGTTATACTTCTGAGGACTGAGGATGGGGGGTTCTGAGTAAGGACTGTGAGGAGCCATAATGCTGTGGGAGTAGGGAACTTGAGGGCTGAGAACTGGAGGTAGAGTGTAAGGATCTGGGAGGAGACATGGACTAGTATCCAGCTGTTGGTCGAGTGGTTCGATGGTAAGTACAGGCATAGTTGGGCTTAAAGCCTGAGGCTGGCTGGGAGTGGTGTGGTGGCGAGTTTCAATATCAACAGACTGGTTGTCAGTCATATCAGAGGAAATGTTTTGGCTTGTTAATTCTTTTGATGGATTTTCCACGTTAGAGGAAGGTGGACTTTGGGCGGGGTTGGGAATATGAGCACTGAAGGGTGAATCGTCTCTCTTGAGCACCTGAACAGCGTGCTCCACTTCAACATCAGTGCACAGCTCGAGCTCATCAACTGGCAGAGGAGTTGTTGCTCTACTGAAGGAAAAAAAAAAAAAGCAATAGTTCAAGAAAACTTAAGTCCTGTGGTTTATAAATGTCGACTGTGCCTTGCAAAAGTATTCATACCTCTAATATTTTGTCCCTTTACAACTGCAAACTTCCATCTAGATAACTGTGGTTTTATTTATCAGGGCAGCACAAAGTACAGCAGGATTGTGAAGTGGAACGAAAAGGACAGCGAGCTTTCAAAATTGCTAACTGAAAAGTGTGGCATGCATTTGTATTTATATTTAAAATCACCTTAAGCTGAAGTTCTTTGGGTTATGGCTCTACCAGCTCCAGAGACTAAATTCTATTCCCCAATCTTCTTCACAAAACAGCCCAAGTTCAAGCATATTGAGCTCCACTTTGACTTCCCACAGCATGATACTACCACCACCATGTTTCACAATTGGAAGGGTGTGTTCAGGATTACGAGCAGTAATAGATTTCCATCAAACGCAGCATTTTGCATGCAGGCCAAAAACTTCAGTTTGGTTCTCATCTGACCAGAGCAAAGTTTTCCACGTCTCCAACATGCCCTGTGAGAAATTTTACATTTTGTGGGGTTTTTTTCCCCATTACATTCGTTTATAGGGACAAAATAAAGGCCAGTAAATAGATTAAATTCTACTCTACATTTTATTTAGGGACATCAGAGGAAAAGGGTGTGAAAACAAACCCATGCAACATTTTCTAGATTTTTATTTGGACAACAAAATGTTGAAAACCATGTTGCATTTTCTGTCCACTTCACAATTATGCACTACTTTGTGTTGATCCATCACATAATCCCAATAGGTTTGTGGTTGGAGTAGCAAAACATAAGAAAAGTTTAAAAAAAAAGGTATAAATACTTTTACGATGTACTGTATATATTGGTCAACTCTGCAAACTATGAGGTTGTACCTTTCTTCTGATTGTTGAGGTGGATTGGGGTCAAATCCTGGAAGCATTTCAGCCACAAGCTGATCCACAGCTTTGTAGTTTGAGGGGTCAAGCGCAAATGAACGATGCATATCCGACTGCAAATGCTACAACGACCAAGAAGAATGTGCAAGTGGTAAAAATGTGCAAATATACAATAGGAACAAGCAAAAGAAAAGACTCCCACCTCTTCCAGATTCGTAAAGGTTTCATGACAACATTCACAGTAGGACGTGTCCTTTTTGCGTGGCCGCAAAGGGGAAGGGATACAGCTGAGCTGCGCTGAAGATTTTTCCTTGGAGTTGTTTTCAACTTGCTTTTTCCTAATTACAAATGAAAACTATATTAAACATCAAAAATCAACAAGATTACCTGCTTTACCATTTAGTTAGCATTTTAACAGTATAACTCACAGATGAACAAACCTCTTTTTATTGTTTCCTTCCCCCGTGTGTTGCTCAAACAGAGGAGGAGGAGGAGATTCAAAGGGACTGATTCGGCCCAAGAAGTACAGAGAAGGAAAAGCCACAGACTGCATATGCAGAGGCTTGCATTTCCTGTTTTTGTGGCAAAAATTAAAAAAAAAAAAAAAAACAAAAAAAAAAAAAAAAACACAAGATACAACTTGAAAAGAAAAAGAAAAGTGCAACAATTTTTGGACTTTTATTTATTGTGGAACAGTCTGATTAAAACCCTCCAAAATATTTGTATTCATTAGAAAAAAAGGTTTGTATGTGATAACTCATCTGACCCCAGCTGGGCTTCCAGATCTAATGGGATCACTTTCCAGACATTAACCAGAGCACTTCAATTACTTAAAATGAGAGACCAAATGAAAGGATGTGTTCACACATGGAGATCCCCTGCAGGAATGTACAGCAGAGCCTGCAAAGCCTCATCAAAAAGAAATCAAATACGCTTCAGCCCTGATCTCCTGGGGAGCAGATCCTCCGGGGGTTTTGCTTGTCACATTACATGATGAGACCTCTTAACGAGTTTAATTAGGAAAGTCAGTTGGAGTGAAATGCACCCTGACTGAAAGAGTGCCTTTTAAGCAGAAAGAGCGGAGAAAAACCCAGCATTACTTTTGTTTTAGCATAATTTCACATGATTTCCCTCCAAAAATAGTTTTGGGATATTTTTTTTTTATTGAAAATTACAAAAGGGGAGCTGATAAAGTATTTCCAAAAAATGTTTTAGGAAAAAAAATTACACTTTTTAATTATGTACATGTACACTTTTAATATATATGCATATACAGACTAAACGAAAGGTGAAACTCACTGGTCTGCGTCTTCGATTTTAAGATATGGAGGCCGTAAAGCTGTAGCTGTAAAGAGAACAACTATTAGGGAAATATTACATTAACTAGTGTAGAGAAGATGTGTCAAACTGAAAAACACAGTTACTAACCTTTGACAGCAGGCAAACTTTCTTTGGTGGATGACTTCTACATAAATATTAACAAAAAAAACCCTTAGTCTTCAAACTTTAAAACACATTTCCACAGATCTTGATGTTTAATACATTTACGTAGGTGTACATTGTTACATCCTATAACAAGATCAACACATGAACAGCTGTTTTCTCTAATTCAGTCTGTACTGAATCAGTTTAATTTTGTGCAACCTAAAAGTTTTTTTGTTATTATTATTTTATCAATCAGATGCTTACCTCAGGCCTCTTGGGTTTAGCATTGAAGCTCTCTTGACTCAAATACTTCAGATATAAAAGAACATCTGGCGTCAAATTAAGGAAAAACACAACTAGCAAACTTTTAAAGTCCAGAATGGTTCATCTCCTGCAACACAGACACATGTTTTAATAATCAACTGTTTCCTTTACAGTTAAACATCCATGAAAATATAAATATATTGGAAAACAATAATATTTTACATTTAAGAGATCAAAATTCTGCTTTTTATCAAGTTTTGCAAAGAGGATAACTTCAAACTTCAACAATTTAGGACCTTTACTGTCATATAACAGACTCCTTTAGCAGTATGATACAACAGAACATGACACCATCTGCTGTAAGCACGAGGTACTGCATATCTTGACCACTCAACGTAGCCAAAAGGATACCATCCACATACAAAATCTTAACTCCCCATGACTGAGCATTGGACAACACACTGGTCATCTGCTGCCGCTCCTACAGAACAACCAGAACCAAGTAGAAGTCAAAATTCAAGATTTTAAACAAAAACCTACAGAGCATAAATCTAGAAATAAAGGCTGTTTTAATTTTTTTTTTAGTGATTGCCATGACTTACATTCTTGCAAATAGCTTTTTCAAGAAGAGCCTTCCCCCGGCTGCCACATACCTGAAGAGACACAGCCAGCTCACATATACAGTAAAGTATGCAACATTTTTACTGTAACTGGGAGTCAACAAACAGCTGGATGATTAAAGAAAGAACAATGATTTTTAATGTTTTTACTTAATTCAGATAATTTCTTTTACGCTCATACTGGTCATGGACACCAAACATTTAAAAACTTCAGATTTGTGTTTGTAACATTTTTTTATTAAATATTGTATCCTTCTCTTTCTACTTCACAATTATGTGCTACTTTGTGGTGTTATATCCCATAACACCCAACAAAGTACGTGAAACGTTTGTGGTTTAACTTAGCACAATGCTTAATGGAATCAGGGTTGTGAAAACATTTGCAAATTGCATTTTATGATAAAGTTTGGTGGTTAGAAAAAAGTTTTACCACCAGTCGAGGAGTCACTGGTCTCTGTTTGTCCTGGCTGAGGCCACTATCCAACTTCTTCATCAGATGTTGGCTTCCTTCATTTGCCCCCTTTTCTTCACCGTTAGTAACCACACTCTTGTCCTCTTTGAGACTGTCTTGGCTCCCAGTCACAACAAAGGTAACATCTTTATGCAGGAAGCTCTCAACCTTCTTCAGATGTAAAAAAAAAAACCCAAAACATCAGTTTCTGCTGAGAGACTTAATTCACAGTAAGACATATACTTCTCATAACAAAATCCAAAAAACATTAAGGATGGCTATGACTAAACTTAAATGATTACATGAGATCCGAACTTCTAAAGGGGATGTTTTTATAGGCACTAATTAGGTATTAATACTAGAAAGTGGGGTTGATATTTTTTGCATTGGTTAGGATTAATACAAACCAGTTTTTTATTTGTAAAATATAAAAATAAACAACTGGTGCATTTTCCCCATTGGCTTCTGTAGGATCTTCACACATGCTTACCCCTCCTAAAAGAGATATGGCCTCCAAGAGCAGGGTTGTTGAGCGTTTCTTCACATTGTCAAGGTAGAAGGTCTTCCCCTCTAGTTTCTTGTCTCCAGCGCAGAGTCTGCCAAGAAGCCCTTGCTCCTTTGTAGGCTGCATGGCCAAAGTGCTGCAAAGGAGTTCACCGCAAGAATTTAGATTGAATGTAAACACGTAACAAAACATTGACTAAAAAGTGAATATGAAAGCTGACAAAAGCCAAATAGTGGGTTCATGCAAATTCAGTTCCAATCTATGTCTTTTAAAAACTAAGGCTCAATCCCATTTTATCTTTTACCGTTCTCTCTTAACCTTTAACTTTGCTTTTCTAAGGGTTAGGCTGCCGCAACTGGTTTTGTATAGTAGGGAGAGGCTTAATAGAAAAGGTCTTGTAGTCCTTGAGATGGGAGACTTTTCACGAGCAAACTTAGAAACAAAGAGAATGTAACTTCCCAAATATGAATATCTTCTCAGTTAATGTTTTTATAGGCCCATACCAATGTGTGGTCCAGTTTGAAGTGTTCTGTTAATTAGTGTTAATCAATTCAAAAACAGCAAAGATTTAATTTCTTACCTCAAAATACTTTGCCATACTAACAACTACTAAAATGTGTAGTTTAATAAGTATCTATGTTTTTCTCAGCTAGTGAAATAAAAAATAGACAGTATTTCAGTAAAATCAGTTTAATTTATAGCTTGGTGTAAACGATGATCTGATGTATTACCCTCATGAAACAGTACTGTTTTATGTATATTAGGGATGCACAATATATTGCAAACTTATCGTTATCACTACACTCAACATGCATATCGCTAAGAACTGCCTGAACTGCAACAAGTGCAATATACTGGCTCTCTATACCAGCAATATATTTGTGGACTGTTGTTCCATCATCTGGAAGCAACTTTTACATAAAATGTTGCTGTTGAGATGGAAATATTGAATCTTAGATTGATTCCCCCCCCCAGTAGTTAGACAGACTACTTCTTATAAAAGTCTGAAATTTTGAGACAGATATATACCAAGTGAGTATTTTATGTTAGTATATTGGGAATACATTACTGAAAATGTAAATACATAAAACTTAATTTTATTAATAGTGTACATTTGGCACATTTTTGCTTCTTTCTTAACAACCATAAAAATGTTGTGTCACTGATCATGTCAGCAGCCAAGAAAGACATGGCAGTATAAATAAACCTTTAATAAAGTGCCTTAAAATCAGTCTATTTCTGTCCACAGAAAAGAATACTTCTTTATGTCAGAAATGAAAAGAAATTTGTTAGGACATTTTAACACTATAGCTCATTTTCAACAATAACAAAGACAGACCTCAAAATTCTTTTATATTATTAAAAACTGAAATGACATATTGAATTAGGGGTTCACTATTTCAGTAAAATATCTAATTGCAATACTATTACTGAAATTTGGGATAATGATATCCATTGCAAATAATCCTCATTTTTGTGACACTTTCTTTCTTACCATTACATAATGTTCCCACCACTCTACAGGCCAGTTGACTGACCAAATGTTATAGATATGCAAAGAGTAAATGCATGGCACTTGAAATCTAAAATCCTACCAAATATTGCATCAAAGCAGTCTTTGGGAATTCGACAATGATATTGCAGTAACAATTGTGATCCAATGTATTGTGAGTTCTAGATTAAATGATACAGAAAATGGAAAATTTAAACAAATATTATTATTATTATTTTTTTTTTTTTAAAGCAAAACCATGTTAAATGAGTCACAACTCCCAAGAGAACAGAAAACGAATCTAGTAGCAGTCCTTGGGAACACATAGGAGATTAAACTGTTTGGCATATTGTCCAAACACACTTCAATAACAGAACTTGAGAGAACAACGATTTTCCTTTTTAATTGATCGTTTTACCTACTGAACATAACATCAACAAGAAAGGTTACAGCCATACTTAAAGGAATATTAAAAGATATCATTATGCAATGGTTGCTGAAAATTGCATGGATAACCACATCTAAAAAATAATTCAGTGTTCCAATCTTTACTTGAGTTCAGTATTTTCAAATTTTCATTTAAACCCTAATTACAGGATTTTGAGAGTAAGCAATGACAACTGCCAAGCAAACATTTAATTTGACAAGTCGACATTTACAATGACAAGAGGAACGGCTACAGTACATTTTAAAGGTCTAATGTACCTTCTTATACATGTCCTGTTAGTAATAAAGTTAGATTTGACCTTGTGGGACGAAATGAATTTTATGTTTTATACAACAACGTAGTTAAACGCATTGACTGCGCAACCATAAACTCACGAGCTTTAGCTGACCTTAGCTAACTTAGCTTTCCTCTCAAAACAGACGGAAATCGTCTCAACTTGAAACACGGTTTCACATTAAAACACATACACAATAAATGAACAATTATGACAGTGTACTTACGTTTAGTTGTGGAAAACTTTTTGCAGAGAAAAGTTTTCCATTTTCCTCATTATAAGATGCTAAAAACTCAAACCGCCGCTTTTTCGAAAATAATAGCGACGTCACATCCGGAAATACGTATCGTCGTTAATTTGTGGTCACAATGATAGCGACTTTGTCAATTTTCTCCATTTATATAGTAATTGTTTGTAGTTATGCATTACATAGACATAAATACATAAATTTCCATGAATACATACTAACAATGTGTATATATGTCTTTTCAGTAATTTTAGAAAAACGATTACATAATTTATGAAATGGTAGGTTCAACCTAAGACATGAACGCAACAGAAAACATAACACGATGCTACTGATAAAATAATAGCTTGTATAAAATAGCCATGTCATAAGTTTCCAAATTTGTAACTTTGATATTCTATGTGAATTCTAAATCAGCCTGCTTCTGTATTTTTAATACTTTTGATATTAAGTATACTTATGTGTATATGTATATAATGCAACGTCCAAGTTCTTAGAACTATACATGTAGAATTTAAACATTTAGAAAGCATAAAGTGGTCAGATCAGAGCAACCTAAGCAGGTTAGCCATAAAATGAAAGGTTGCTCTTGTTGTAGGTCGTCAGACTTGTCTGCAATTCATGTTGCACATATCTATATCTCATCAATTCACTCACTATCTTAAGCAAATAAAACAAACAAACAAAAAAAAAGCTTATAAAAGGACCCAAGTAAAAATAGTTTACGGAACAAAATAATATATTTAGCATTCCACCTTTAGACATATTTTTTTTCTTGGTAAAAATTACTGCAGCTGTCATTCTATTTAGATTAGCCTCAACTACTGAGCACAGGAAATAAAAAACCAACGCTTTTCCCACTGCTTCCCAGCAGATGGCGATGTTTCTGTAAATATAAGTCTTAACTGGATTTTATGATCAAGGAGTAAACTAAAGCAGAAATCAATGGGGTTTTTTTTTTTTTATATGACAGTCACATTTAAATAATATTGCTTTGCAAACTGTCTCATGAAAAACAAACTTGACAGAGAAAATAGAGATTTTTTTTATTGAAAACATGCAGTTATTTGACAGTAAGAAAATTCTTTGAACAAATCAAACCATTCCAAGTGTGAAAATCAATCAAATTTACACCAGGCCAGGTAAAACATGAAGCTGTGGCGCTGCATGTATTACATTAACAGTTCAACGAATGTAGCATGAAGCTGCACAGAAACCTACAACAGATATATTAAAAAATACCTAAATGTAAACACCAAAGTGTGATTATCAAGTGGAAAAAACTCCAAACATAAATGAGGACTCTCTCAATCTCAAAGAATAATAAAGACAAGAACATTGTAAAATGTTACCGCTAAACTAGTTAGGAGAACAATCCACATAAAGCTGGCTCAGTGGAAAAGCAACCTGTTTTGCATACTTAGAAACAACAATATTAGGACTTAGAAGTATTTAGTACATAGACAGTTGGTCACGTCCACTTTAGTGAGAATAGCTCATAGAAAAAACTACAGTCACCATTAAGCAGTTCTTTGGCTCTTCTGTGAAGGCACTTAAAACAGAGGCCTCTACTTCCAGACATAACTGATATTTCTTAACATCAACTAAAAAAACACACTCGAAAAAGAACAGGATACAAGTATCTACTGAGGATAACTTCTGTGTATTTGTCAGAGTTAATTCAGAGCTAAATAACCAATTTCTTTAGATCCCTGTCTTACTATTTTCAACATTTTTTTGCATATAGATGTTTACAGTTATGTAGCGGAGTTTAGCTAATCTCTTCTACAACTGCTTAGTGTGGAATATACATAATAAAATAATGAAAAATACTGTTAAACATTAGGTAATACTAACTGAAATAAGCCCTTGAATATTTTCTTTGTCCCTGAAGAGCCTTGATTTACCTACAAGAGATACTTAGATTAACAAATGTACTAACCAGCAGTGACACTGTTTAAGATTGTATTCACACACACACACACATATATATATATATATATATATATATATATATATATATATATATATATATATATATATATATATATATATATATATATATATATATATATATGAGAGAGAGACTTTTTTACTGAAGGTTACATTTGAGCCAATATCTGTAATGTAGCTGCATCAATTATAACCTAAATCCTGTGTCTGATCAGTGTTTCTTTATTTCAGATCCACTCAGAACCCTTTATCACTCCATATTTGCAGCTGCTGCTTGTGCCGCTGCTGCCCCTGTTGGTTTCAGCCTTGCCAGGTGCATGCCGGGAGGTCTGGCGGTGTTTACGTTCGTGGTTGGGCTTACAGCTGCTATTACTGTGACCCTGCAGCTGGCTGTAGGTCTGGTTGTTAGCATTCAGCTTCTTCTGCGCCTGGTCCACATCTTTATGAGAATTTCTGGGACCGTCTCCCCTCCCAGCTCTGCACAGGTTTTCATCATTATTGACATACTGCTGATGTTCCTCTTGAGCGATGTTCACATGGTTCTGTTGGCACGTGATCTTGGCATGGGTGAGATCGGTGATGGGAAGAGGTGGAATGTGATTCCCTTTTGACATTAGAAGAGGTTTGATCGCGATGTTGTATCCTGGAGGGGCTGATGGTTCGTTCCAGGTAAAAGGGGAGCTGCTGTGCTCGTCACTCAATCCTGCCTCATTCACTGCTTTATTTCTCTTGGTGAGTCCGTACAGCTCATCGTCACGCAGCTGCAATTGGCGGGAACGTACTATTTCACATATGGTGCCTATGCCCAGGTGAAGCATCTCCCATACATTGAGCACCAGACAGAGCACAGATACAGCGTACATGATGAGGAGGAAGATTGTTTTCTCCGTGGGCCGTGATACGAAGCAGTCCACGCTGTGCGGGCAGGGCAGGTCTGAGCACACATATCTGGAAGGCACGGCAAATCCATACAGCACATACTGTCCACAGAGGAACGCCACCTCCAGCATCGAACGGGCCAACAGCTGGAAGACATAAATGCGCATCAGTCCATCTTCTTTTATTCGCTGACGACCATCATGGCGAACCTTTGCTTTCACTTGTCTCTCATTACTGTCTCCCTTTGCAGGTAGACTCCCATCATCCTCTGCCTCCGTCAATTCATAGATCATCGGGTCTTCCTCATTGTCATCCTCAGCCTCTTCGACGCCCCTGTGCTGCTTTCTGTTTGCCAGATAAGGCTTCTTGAGTTTATTTCGTGACAATCTGCTCACTCCCCCCATGTCTGCCTGCTCTTCTGCCCGAGCGATTTTGTTCACAGCGTAGCCGAGATACATAAGGGAAGGCGCAGCCACCAGGATAGTTTGGAAAACCCAGAAGCGGACGTGGGACAGAGGAGCAAAGGCGTCATAGCAAACGTTCTCGCAGCCCGGCTGGCCTGAGTTGCAGACAAACTTGCTCTGCTCATCGTAGTAGATCGACTCGCCTCCCACGGCTGTCAAGACTATCCGGAAGACGAGGAGGACGGTGAGCCAGATCTTCCCCACAAATGTGGAGTGATTGTGAATTTCCTCCAGCAAGCGTGTCAGAAAGCTCCAGCTCATGGTAGTGGCAGGAAAACTACAGCAAGAGCCAGCATATACCTTCTGTTACTGACCTGTGGACAGGAAAAAAACTATCTTAGAGTTATCAAAACAAAATTCACAACTTATTTTTTCACTCACTAAAATTTAGAGTAATTTCTTCCTCAGTTGTGATGCCTCACAACTATAGCTGGATAAGAATAAAGATTAGATATTATGAATAAAACCCAAATGATGAAGAGCTACAAAAAAGCCAATGAAAGAATCAAGTTAGGAATAGTTAGGAATTAAACTGTACCAGATCTTATACAAAACAATTTAAACTCCATCAAGTCGCACCACAAATGCCATTAAAGCAACAGTGCAAAAGTATAATAAAAGAATGACACTGCAGAACTTTGACTTCTATCGTCAATACGTTCTAGAAATAAGCTTTGCCAACAGAACAGCACTTCAGTCTTCTTCAATACCTTCTCACAAGTCTGGACCATACAACGAGAGGGAGCTTTGACCATTTGTCTTTGAACAATCACCCCTCTTATGATCTCTTCTCTTCAGTTTAGCTAGGAGCTTTTCTATAGGATGTCGGTCTGAGGACTGAAATGCTCAAAGACTGATTTTGTCTTGTGAACAATTTCTTTGTTGACTTGTCTATATTTTGAATCATTATCCTGCTGAAAGACCCAGTCACAGCATATTTTCAGTTCTCTGACACAGGGTACCATTTTTTATTTAAAATTTCCTGTTATCTCACGGACTCTAACGATATTTCCAGGCATGTTGGAAGAGTAACAGACAAACAGCATCACAGATTCTCCACCATAGTTGTTAGTGTCTCTTGTTTTAAGTCAGAACCACCTTGAGTGTTTGTTGCTAGTCTTGTTGTTAGTCTTAGTCTCATCTGAACAATGCATGTGGTTCCAGTAACAGTAAAATCCCAGTAGCTTTTTTATTGATCTACACACGTCTATGTTTGTGAGGGAAGGATGTCAGGCATGTTCTCTTGTCTTCCAATTTTGAAGTGTATATATGAAAACTGGCCCTCTGTGTCACATCATATCTATACTGAAGGGAAACAGGAAGTCAGGGATTAATTAAAAGTGTATAAAGGCTTCCAGGAACTTTTGACCACAGACAGTCTCAAAGAAATTTCTTCCAAGTATTCACTCAGTTATTCAATTTCATTAAATAGGTTGCAGAATCAGAAAATATAATGTCTCCAGACACAGCTGTCACCTACGCAACAAACTAAGGTAGATATTACACTGACACTGGGGTAAGTTTCTAAAATATATGCTGAAAGAACAGCAATTACAACCCGCATTCTAAAAGATGAAGCACCAGACCATGTCTCTAACTACAGACTAATCTCAAAATGACTTTCTCTGTCAAGTGAGTGTTATTGAGAAAACAGTTGCTAAACAACTTTTTGATTACCTTGAAAATAATTATCTTCTTCAACCTCAAATACTTTGGATTCTGACCAAGGTACATAACAGATGTGACAAACTATGACCTTATTGAAAACATAAAGGAATCACTAGATGTAGGTAATGTTTCTGGACCTAGAAAAAAAACCTTTAACACAGTTAACAAAACTACAACATTTTAATTTGTCAAATAGTACGATAGACTTGTATGGATTTTGAGAACAATGTGCCAGACTAAATACAACTCCATCATTCATCCAAACTCCCAAAACAGGAAGCCCACAAGGCTCTATTTTGGGACCTGCTTTTAGTTTATAGATTAATAGCTGATCCGATAGCTGTAAAAGAGTGAGCTGTCAAATGTATGCACATGGCACAGTTGTCTATGTATCCACCAAAACTCATCGGGTAGCAATAGACATACTCATCAAAGAAATGTCGACTTGTGAAACCAAAATAATAATTTGACCCTGTAATAAACCAAAACAGTCTTGAAGTGTTTCTCAATAAAACAAAAAATAAATGAAGATTTTAAAATAAAGACTGATGAGAAAGCAATAAATAAAGTACCATTTTTAGGTGTTAATTTAGATTTACATCTTAAACTTTAGAGAAATCTGAAAAGGTTATGCAAAATTGTCTAAACAAATCTAAATGGCCATCTATGAGATGGTAGACAAAATAGATTAGAAAAAGAGCTACATCAAGTGGAAACTACAGGTTACCAACACACAAAACTACCGTACATTTTGTCAATCTTTATTTGCAGATGGAGCAGCACAACAGTGGAATGATTTACAATCAGAAATAAAAACTGTTTCTAAACTTAGGCCTTTTCTAGACACGTGTAAAACACTGACTTTACTTTTGGTCCAATAAATCAATCTAGTATTCAATCATTATTTTTAGTCATTCATATGGTAGTGTTATAATTACATTTGTAGTTATTGTAATGTTTGTTACATAATTTGTATTTTATCCAAGCTTTGTGTTGTGCCAGGGGTAGGGGTATAAAATTAGCTTTTATTTTTTAAACCAGAATGCATAACATCTACTTTTTATGATATACATGAAGTAATATTCTCTACATTTGTCCCTGTTGAGTAAACAAAAGAAAAGAAAAAAATAAAATCAAGTGCTCAAGTGGCAGACTAACAGCCAGAATGTGATATAGAGGCTCCACTTTTCTTTATTTGGGTTCACCCATAACTGATAGGAACATGCCTATTGTAAGATCAATCATCATTAATTATTATTCTGGGTGAAGAGAAAACGTCCAAGAACAAAATCAAGTTATTCATATCCTTGGCAGAGTTACAGTTAATATTAATAAATTAGAATATGTGTTCCAATGAGGCTCAATTGTCAGATTAGAAGAACCTTTTGAAAATAACGTTTAAGCAGGTATTACAAATGCTTTTTATTAAGCACACATTTCTGTATTAAATTGTTTTTTATTGGTCTGATATAATATTCTGATCTTAAAAGTCATGTTTTTATTAGCTGTGAGCAGAAAATCATCATAATTGACAGAAAAAAAGGCTCAAAGAAAAGCATCGATAAGTAATTAATCTATAATGTGTTTCACTTAGTGAACCGAGTTTCTGAAATAAATTAACTTTTCAGTAATATTCTGTAGATTTAAAATGACTTTCATTCAACCAAGAAGTTTGTTTTTGATAGGAAATAAAACATGCCTCTTTAAAACAAATAAAATACAAAATGGCAGTTTTTACTCAAATTTTATAAAAACATATACAAACCTTCCATTTATTACAGATTCTTTAAAAAAAATAAAACAACTCCCTTCATGTTTTTATTTAACAATGTAACTCCAGCACGTTTTATGAACATGTTTAATCTTTTCCAGCTGATCTCTTTGGAATTGCTCCAGAAACCTCTCTCAGACTAGTCTAACATTTGTGCACTGGTGCCCAATATGGATTAAACACATAAAGAATTAAAGTGTTGACAGCGGCTGTTTGCAAACCAAACCAAACAAATTAAAGTGTACTTCCTCTCGAACTGCCAAAGTCTACCCAACACCCGCCTAGTCTTAAGAAGTCAGGAAAGGTGGGTTTCTACATAATAAATACCAGCAGTGTGGTAAAGCTGTGGCCCTGTGGCCCAGTTCTAATGGTGAGATACAAATCCCAAACGGGAGACAGTTTAAACAGGATGTTATATTGTTATTTGCACAAACACAACAAAATATCAACACTTACCTTTCTGGTGTATGATGATAAGCAAATCTAAGCAAACAAACAAAAAAAAACTTTCTCCAGGACAAAACAAAACTATTGTCCCCCTTCTCCCAAAAAGACCCATTCTTAATCTTTTCTCAATGAGCTTCCCATTAAGTATGAGAAACAGGGTATCCCCTAGTTGATGTCAGAACACAGGAAGTTTACTCAGATTATGTCCCCTCTTTACACAGAATCCCAAAATAAACATAAGGCTGCCAAGAGGATAAGTCACAGGAAGAGATGGATGTTATAGTCCGGAAACATTGACCAGCGTCCGACAACTCCAACCAACACCAGTCCTCAGGAAGACTGGGTCACACAAAAAGCTCAGGCAAAATGCCTTTTTCCATTTAAGGGTAAAGTAAAAATAACCCCAGAAATCACTATACAGGAATTGCAAACATCTAACAGGGGAAAAAATGAAATCTCTTTTTTTTTCTCTATGTGCCACACACACACACACACACACACACACACACACACACACACACACACACACACACACACACTGAAAGAACATAAGGCCAGTTATAAACTCTCTTCAAGGCATTTTCCATATTTGATGCTGATGTAGAGTATCATCGTTTCAGGTTATGCTACTGCAATAAGATCTGAACTTATTTTAGGACTTTTTACACATCTATATTAGGCAGGCCAATAACTGTGGAGGGAACATTATACAAGAAACCGAAAACTAAATCATAGTCATTTATTGGCTATGCACAGTCATAAATTGACAAAGTGTTTGAAGTAGGACACATTTTAAAATACAGTATATAGTCATCTACAAATAGTTTTACTTTTGAGAAAATCCAAATATAATTTGTCCAAAGAAAAACAACTTCTGCACTCAAATGAACCCAACACTTATACCACACATTATGTAACCATTTTACACCTCTACTGAATGTGCAGACACCCATCTGTTCCAGCTGAACTCCAACTCTTCTCTCTTTAGAAAGGTTTTAAAGGCACAGATTTCAGTGAGGTAATAAAAGAATAAATGTAAAATTATTTTGAGGGTATCAAGATATGAAATCAGATGTGTTATCACACTGTCAGAAACTAATTTCCATCATTAATTTGATTTCAGCAGAGTAACTGTTCTTCTGTTTTCATTTTATTTTAGTTTAATTTATATCTGTGAATATAATATTTATTGATAGCTATGTGACTACAAATTTCTAAAACAAAACAAAAACAAAACCTCACTCTTCAGATTATTAAAATATAGAAAGTTAGACAGGTCAGTGTTTTTTTTCCAGTGTCATAAATTCCTTTAATGTGTATATACTGACTCTTCATGAACTCCACACATCTTTATCAGTATAAAGTCCACAGTTTTGTCAAATGACAGAAAGTCACCAATGACAGAGTTAACATGCTTCCTGTTGGCTGCTTCTTTGAAGAAAAATAACAACCCTTTTCACTGGTTCATTAACAGCCACGTGACTTTTGAAAGCGCACATCTGGCCACGTTGTGTAATGTAGCATGTGGAGGGCCAGTGGCACGGCTACTTCCAGCCCAAACACGAATCCTACTGACAAACAGAAACCGACACAATCCTCCACACTGCTCACTTTCTTCTTTTGACGACTGAAAGATGTCCCTGCAGAATTGTGAGCAATGAAATCATTTGATTTAGGAGAGAACTCATAATACTGGGTATAACCACATCGCTGCTGTAATTGTACTGTAAATTCTAAACTCAAGATAATGACAATTTTAAAAAGTGCATCTCTGACAATGCTGACGTTTATTCAAGTCTTTGGTGACTGGATGTGGCAGCAATAGTATTCAATGATTTAGATTTATTGTTTTGAAATTAGGTCAAATATTGCAGCGACTACGATAAAGGTTTATTCTATTATCAAGTTAGTATGGGGACATTAGTCCGGAAGGATGACCACTAATTTTGCTGAACTTTACTCAGATGGCAAACAGAGGCCCAGACTGCAAACTAAAAACCCCCATAAACCTAAAAAAAAAAAAAAAAAAAAAAAAAAAAAAAAAAAAAAAAAAAAAAAAAAAGGATAAATGAACCTAAGTTCAGACCTCATTTTAGGTAATATATCCTTATTGTGTTGACTGACCCAAAGTTTCTTATGTTAAACACTTACGTAGCCAACAACTTCTCCAGTTTCAGTAGTGTCATGAACGAAAAGTAGCCGTTTGCTACAGGACATTTCATACAGACTATCTGTCAGTTCATCCTGCCTTAAGGGGACTTTGTACCTGCACTGACAACTGATTATTATGTTTCTTTAATTTATTCATAGTCTACTGTTACAAACTGTGATTAAGTCGCTCCAGTAAATAATTATTGTCAGTTAGTTAATGTGATTTGATCTTCGGTTATGTTTTGTCATATTTTATAAAGTAAAAAAGCCTAAAGGGGATCAGAACCCCAATCACTGTTAATAGTGTTAATATAACACTATAATATAACACACACAAAAAAATAGATTCTGATTCTCTTTTTATCTTCAGAAATCAATAAAACGCTTACTAAACTGATTACAATCGTTAGGTATACAGAGGAAAATTGTTACAATTAAAACTTCTTAGCCTTAACGTTAAAACAGATATTCTAATATAAGCCCTTTTTTAAAGGGGTTATACAAATTTTATGGCTCAATAAATTCGTTTAGATAAAGGTAATTTTTAGGCAACACTATCTCATAGCTTCATTCAGAAATACACAAAATGTTTTAAGTAATAACAATACTATCAATCTTATCATGCAGCAATGACAGGGTTTATTAATCTGAAAGGTTCCAGGGTGCTTACAAAACAGAACTTCATAAGCATATTTCTATTTTAAGGAGGTCTGTTTTAAAGCAAGTCCCATTGATTCATTGCCAAAACAAAGCAATTTAATAGTGGCTTTAAGAAGATTTAGAAACCTTATCCCAATTAAACAACGTTACTTGAGAAAAATATATAAGAAATATGAATGGAGAATGGATTGTCGACCTTCCCTGACAAAGTCTCATGGTCCATCGACAAGGACATATCTGACATCACAAAAACAATGTTTGTAACAGGACACAAAACATGAAGTCATCTTTGCAAAATTCTCCTTCTGTTCTGCCCAAAATTTCACTGCACAGCTGCTAAAATCAAGGACTCATACTGTTTGTTTCATTTCCAAAGTTTTGGTTGCACTTTTTATATAATTTTTGTTAGCTAGTTTCAAAGATTTAGTTGCCACATCTTAAGAATTTGGCGAGTCCCAGTTTGTGAAAGAGAATGTGTCATAGTTTGGATCAAGTTATGTGAAATCTACTATCTAATGCAGAGAAAACAATTGGATACAAAGGTTGCTTATTCACAAACATTTCATTATCTGAAAGCAAAATCACATGTTCAAATTATCTAAGATAAAATATTTTTTTCCGCTGTGTTTTCTTGTCCTCTAAAGTGAGTTCTCACATTTCGGACTTACCCTCTTCATTCAGTCCAAATTTTAACAGAAAAAGCAGTAAAGTGAAAGGAAAATGAAACGTGGCTTTCAAATATTATTTACTACAAAAAAAAAAAAAAAAAAAAATCAAAAAAGTTGTGGAGAAGTTTAAAGCAGAGTTATAAAAGAATATAACCAGCTCAGAATATCTTACACAGCACTGTCCAACCTATCATCCGAAAACGAAATGGAAAATGTAACTGGACACTAGCAACACATGGGTGTCCATCAAAACTGACAAGACAAGCAAGGAAAGCACTTATCAGAGAAGCAGCCAAGAAGAGGCCCATCGTAACTCTGGAAGAGTTGCAGAGATCCACAAATTCTGTTGGCAGCACAGGTGTTAGTTGTGCAGTCTACAAATCTGACTTCATGGTCATAACGCCATTTCTGAAAGAAAGCCATAAAAGTCTAATTTGGTTGGTCAGAAGTGGAGGGAACATGGATGGAGCTAAATGCAGGGTGATTCTGGGGAAAACCTACGAGAGGCTGCAAAAGACTGTTGTGACTTTCACCTTCTGACAACCCTAAGCATACAGTTAGAGCTATGAAAAAACACCACACTTCTAAGAAATTCATTTGTAAAATAAATGTATTACATGTTTCACATTACAACTGCAAACCCTCTGTAATGCGAAAATTGTAACAAAAAAAAAAAAAAAAAAAAAGTCTAAGGGGTTTTTGTAAAGTTCACCTGTTGAAATTACTGGAAAAGGCCAAAGTTTCTGAAAGAAGCCTAAATATGCCAAGTTGAAAACTTGGAGGTGGTGTCGCACACCATCTCCAGATGTCTCCCATCCTGAGACCGAGAACCTCCTGTTTCCTACCGAGCCTATAAAAGAGCCAGCTTTGTACAAGCCTATCTAAGTGGGCTTCAAGCTGTGAACATGAAAGTTTGTGGTTGCTTTCAAAGCTTTAAAAGTCATGCTCCACCCAAAGGGTATTTGAGAATGAAACACTCACCAACTATTTACACAAAAGGCAACTTTAAAAAGTTTGCAACTTGCTGACATTGCTGTTTCAAACAGTAAACTGGTGGGAATTGTCCATAAACTGGATTACCCTGAGCTGGCATTAGGCTAACCTGATAAAAAGGGAAGCAAATAACTTCCAATTGGACTCAGCCAGTCATGATACATACTACTGCATGGTTAGCATTTCAAATAAAATAAACACTTGCTGCATAGATGACAAAAGCAGCAGGAGAATGATACAACAGCTTAAACAATGTTTGTGGGAGGCAGAATGTACAAAGGAAACAAAAGCAAGAAAGAAAACCGAAGAAGATCAGAAAATGACAACAGCCAACAGAATGAGCCTAACAGTATTAGGATCTTTTTTCAGAATAATGGCATACATGGATTAGGAAACTTGGATGAATAATATAACAAACACTGTTTGGGGCAGATAATAATTCAAGTGTAAACAACAGGGAGGTCCAAGCAAGATTTTTTAGTCTGGTGGTACATTTCCAAGTTATTTATTATTTCACCTTTCTTAATAAGAGTCAGAAATCGAAGTTATAGTCTCTTATGTGTTTTTCTTGACAGCGACAACTAAATTGTCTCCATTTCTGCAGTTTAGCCTTAACAGACCAACAAAATACTGTGCATGGCCTGTAACAGAGTTTTGCAAGGAGGACACGCAAAACTCTGCTGTGATTTTTAAAACCAGGCTGTGCAAAATGCTGCTGCGCATTTTACTGAAGTGTTGCTGACCTATAAAACCCAGACAGTACACCTACAACAGATATTAAGAGTGTCGATTAGTCAAAGACAAATCATTGAAAGATGCCTTGTTTGGGACTCTCATACAATACTTGAGATCAGTTTAGGCCATCCAGAGCAGATACCTAAATTTTAGATTTAGTATTTCCTGACGTAGAGATCAGAGGATTTTAAAATGTTGCTGCAAGCTATTCTAGTTACTTAAAAAACACCCTGTGATCTGTGAAGATGACAGTGAAAATGTAACTATACCTGCTTTCCTCTGCATACGCGACAAGTAGCTTGAACTAATATACTCGTAGTCAAGTTTCTATTATAAAAGCCTTTAGAAGTCACAAAAATATAATCTTTCCATGTAATATTAGCCCATTTGTTGTCAAATCCCTATGTTCAACATTGCAATGTTAGGTGTTTTCTCTTGGGATAAGAGCTTATAACACACTAGAAACCATAAACACATCTTATGGAGCAATGAGAAAGCATCACAAACCTTTCTGGGAAGTAAGTATACTGGGGTATAATTTGAGGAAGGCTTAACAGTTTTAAAAATTGAATACCACCCAACCCAGCTGTATAAACCATCAATTATCCTCCCACACAGCTGGGAACAAACCAGTTTCTGTTAGAATAAAATGTTATTTAAACAAGTTCATAGACACATGACCAGTACAACAGAAAAAAATGTACAAATATTTATAACTTTCTTCTTCTATCTAAAAAGAACAAAAAACATTAAAAAATATATAAAAAAGAAACACTTCAAAAGCTAAGGATAAAAAAATCTGTGAATAATGGTGTTATGATAATACCTTTTTGTGTAATTTTTGATTGTGTCTTCTCTCCAAGTTGATATGTTCTCTGAAATGTTGAATGTTAAGCCCCATCTGCCTGCAGAGAACAGAAAAGCAGCCAAACAGCTTTAAGATAGGCTATGTTATCTTTAAGGGTTGAAAAAGTGTTCAAATGAAAAAGAAAAACACCCTCTACTTGATATTTCGCAACATTTGCACATCTTGAACACCAGTACCCTATAAGATGCTATATTTAATTTGGGCCTCAGTAAAATCCAACATCCTAACCATTAGTTATAGTCTAAGCAGTCGTTTTGGTTTAGTGGCAGTTTCATAAAGGTTTTTTCAAACTAAACTTCGCATCTGATTCACATCATTTAATTTAGCACTTGGGCTCTCTTTGATGAACTCTAGCTTAAATTATGAAATACAAAGGACAAATCTGAGCATTTTTCCGCACTGCTCACAGATGACTAAAAGGTTAGTTTGTCATTCATGGAACATTTATCCTGTTTGTGAAAACAGAAAAAAATCGGTCAGGTCAAGCATGAGAAACAGTTAAGACTGGTCAAACCTTGAAAATGTTTTTTTCTTATGCCTCATACAACTTTAAGTTAACCTTAGAAAGTGTCAATCTTAAAAAAAGCACAATGCCTGACCAAACCTGATTTATTTTATACTACTATCCATGCCTGGTTTGACCAGAGTTATTGTAGTTTTCAAGCAGAATCCTAACTGTTATAAAAGTGCAGAAAAAAATCTAAAATTCTAACTTTAATCTTAAAATTGAAACTTTTTTTTTTTTTTTTTTTTTGGCCAAATTCTTATTTTAATCTTAGAATTCTGAGAAAATGTCTGAATTCTGAATTTAATGTCAAAATTGACTTTAATATTAGAATTCTAAGAAAGTTAGAATTTTGACTGCAAAATTCTGCCTATCATCTCAAAATTCTGCCCTTTTCAAAAAAAAAAAAAAAAAAAAAAAGTCTGAATTCTAGGGAAAAAAAAGTCTGAAATTAAAATTCTGAGATTAAAGTCTAATTTTTTTCCCCCAGTGGCCCTAATCAGAAGCCAAGTTCCATGTTTAAAAAAAATAAAAAATACAAAATAAATAAATAAAATTTGCTCCAGAGATCATGTTGTGGAATCTGAGAGGGCACTAACTGCTCACTTATGGCCCAACATAAAAGTACTTTAAAATAAGTAGTCAGGAGGTTAAATTGAATAATGGCATATTTTACTTTAAAACTTGACTATTAAATATCATAGCCATTTTTTAAACAGGAAAAACTACAGCTACGGTTGCCTAGCAGCTAAAAAATGTACAAATTCTAGCTGTGATTTAGATGCTAGCAGCTAGCTAACACGAACAAAATGTAGCCTAACTAGAAATGTTAAAGTTTTCAGAAAATGTATCAATTTAATTTTAAATAGGAGTGCATTTTAATGTAAAAGATGGTTATTAAAGCACAAATACGAGCACAAGCACAAATATGATACACAAATACGAGCTACATTCCTTTTTTGCCAAGAAAATTTTTAAATAAAATGTTTTTTAGTTTGGTAACAGACGTTAGAAAACTGAACGTGAATTTGTTTAGCCTCGAACTTTTAAAATTAATTCCCAACTAGGATACATTTTAAAAATACACCTCGATATTTCTTTGTTACTTAACCGTTTGTTCCCCAAATCTTTTGGCAGCGGTTCCTTTAGCAGATTTTTCCCAAAGTATTTCACGCAGACTGTTTTTTTTTTTGTTTTGTTTTTTTTTTTTTTTTCTTGCTCACCTTCTCCGAGCGCATCGTTGGGTTTTAACGTTTTCAACGGGCAGAATGCAGAAAGTCCAGCAAATCAACGGCTGGAGAAAAATCTCCGCCAAAACAGAAGCAGTGTTGAAGCCCTGCTTTTAGTGCTCATTAATATACTCAGAAGGATGCGTAAAGAAGTTGTGCCTTCCTTAATAACATCTCCTCTTCTTTCCTCCTTCAGACAGCTGCAGAAATGAGCGTCGATGCTGCTGAAGACTCACTGGCTGAACTCTCTGAGTAACTCAAGAAAGGAGGGGTCTGACTTTCTGTGTGAGAGAGAGAACGTCAGGCATCACAGGATAGGTTTTTATCATGGGTTTCTATATTCTACTAATATAATAAACAAAATAGACTTTTTTTTGTCTAATCCTTAATAATCATTATTATAGGAATACATATTGTCAAATTCTGTCCACCTTTCAGTTATATTAAAGCAGCTTAAGTAGGCCAACAAAATCATTTTAAAATACTTATTTGTAAAAGAGTTATCCTTTTACTCATCTTTGACTTCTCCTGTGTATTAAACTGGAATATACTCAAGGCAAAGACGACGTAGCAAACTAAACTGCTACTTGGTCCCTAAAGCATCTCATAAACAGTGCAGTCCCCAGAAAATTTTCATGGGGATGGCCAGAAAAATTGTAGGGTAGCACTGTCGCCTTGCAGCAAGAAGGTCCTAGGTTTGAATTCTGGCCAGAGGTCTTTCTGCATGGAGTTCTCCCTGTGCATACATGGGTTCTCTCTGGGTACTCTGGTTTCCTATCACAGTCCAAAAACACTATATATATATATATATATATATATATATATATATATATATATATATATATATATATATATATATATATAGTTAGTTAGTTAGTTAGTTAGTTCTTTGTCATTTCTATTATTTGTTAGGAGCCATTGTGGTATGGTGGGAAAATAAAATTATGGTCCCAACCAGCCTTTTTAATCAAAACTCTGACTATAAAATAGAAAAGTTTCAGCATGTAGCTATTTTATTTTATTATATATTTCCTTCCTTAATTCAGTGGCATGTTCACGTATCCTTTCAGTTTTTAAAAATGTCTAAAAGACAAAGTACCTATGTCATGACTTATGTCTATCCCAGAGAAACAGTAAGTCATCGGTTTAAATAAAAGGTCCTAGACACTGCTAAAGCACAGAAATGTCTTTTTATCTCTTTATTCTTTTTATTGCCATAAAAGAAATTAAACAGCCACATCACAGAACAATTCTGATTAAAATATTGATGGCTAAGGAGTTTCATAGAATTGGAAGAAATAAATATTAAATAAAGAAAATTTAAAGATCAGCTTTGTGTAAAAATCTCTTGATCAGCTGCTGCTTTGTGATACCCTCAAATCTTGCATCTTTATGGCACAGATGTGAATCTCAGAGGTACTCCATTGTTAACTGAAACATTTTTAACTTTATACTATCTTAACCTGCAGCTGCCCTCCTCACTGCTACAGTTATATCTGAATTCATGTAGTTTTGCAAAGAATGGAGGATTTATTTCTTCATATTGAAGTTCCTCAAGGACATGTAGATAAAATTCATGCATTGTATTCTTTGCAGCTGGTGTCCCTCAAACAGAGGAATCCTTTTCTATCTCTGCAGCATATCTCAAGGGCATTAGATAAAATCCAGTCCAGACAGGCCACGCTTCCATCATCCTTTCCAACTTCCATTTAACTGACTGTTTGTCTCTGCCACTGTCGAAGCTATTAAGCTTGACTTTTGGCTGCCATTGTGTTCTTAAACTATCACCTGAAGAATCAAACGAGGAGGAGTGGTGGAAGACAAACCCCAACCCTAATCAGCCTGATTGTGTATTGGCATGGAAGGTATCATACTTTAATGGAAAATGACCTCCTACAAGCTTGAAGCTCCCCTAACTGAGTTATCTTTCACCTCAGAGTGGAGTAATTGAATGGAGAAGAGTCGATGGGGTTATCCATAAAAGCAATCATCAGACTGCGATGGCAATTTAAAGCCTCTCAACAGCTGAGGGTATCCTGCTTTTTATGGGAGGAAAAGGCTGCATCAGCTCATGTGTGAAAACTGAGGGGGAGACACAAGCTGGAGAAGAACCTCAAATAACATTTATCATACTTCTCCCAGCCATTGATCCTAATCAGATTTTTAACGTGTTTCACTTTTCTCTGGAGGTCAGAGCAGGTTGGAGTATGTTCTACCTATTAAGCATTAACAAACTGTTCAAAGCAGTGACAGGCTCAGTGAAAGGAAATATTGATCTTTTTATGCTACAACCACAAACAAATGCAATGTATTTTATGTGATAGACCAACACATAGTAAAGCTTAATGGTGAAGTAGAAAGAAAATGGTAATTTTCAAAAGTTTTTTTTTACAAAAATCAGAAAAATTTGACCTTCAGCTGCTACCACTACCACCTACCACTGCTGCTGTTTGTCCTGAATGGATCTTGTACAAAAAACATCCCCTGAAGGAGCGCAGTTCTGTACTTTAACGTGTGGGGAAAAAAACAATAGGGAGCTACAATTTGTTCTTTTATGCTGTAATTCTTTTTTTAGTTGAGTTTAAATTGTACAGATGCCTCCATCCCTGAACCTGGAGGATTTTACTGGATTTGAAGATTTTATGTGAAGCATAAAGCGCCAGCTTGTGTCACCTTTATTCACCCCCTCTTACTCTGATATCCCCGCCCACGAAAAAAATCCAGCGTGCCTTCAGAAGCCTTAAAGAGTATTGTCCACATGTGTGTAACTTAATCTCAGCATTAACTTAGCTGTTCTGTAAAGGCCTCAGAGGTTTGTTGCAGAACATCAGAGAACAAGCACCATCGTGAAGACCAAGTTTTGGAGAATCAGGGCTAGGTTATAAAACAACCACATGTTAAGATGTGGTACCTAAACTGACAGGCCAGGCAAGGAGAACATCAATATGAGAAGCATCCATGAGGCCACTGGTAACTCTGGGGAGGGGGCTGCAGAGATCGACAGCTCAAGTGGGAGGCTTGATGAATGCAGAGCAGGACCAAAGAGCAAAGAGCAAAGAGAGAGAGAGAGGAAGTTCAAACCATCTCTTTCATTAATCATAATTGGCAAGGATCATATTTTCCAACTTCAGCATCTCTCTGCTGGACTTTCTAACCATATGGCCAGACAGAGATTTAAAGAGGAGTGGCAAAAGCAAATAGAGTGGATTAGCAGTGCTGATGGTGTCATCCAGGACATGTTACTGTGGAATATCATCTCTGCTGCCTGGAAATTGAGCTGTTAGCATGATAGGACAGCCATGAGACTGTCATAAAGCAACAGTCTTCAGTCAGAGGCCTCCTCAGATTTGGTGCAAAGCTGACTGGAGATCCTTCCGGCCCACAGGATCACCATCCACAACAACCATTGGAAAAAACTTGGGTGATATGAGTTACAACATTTAATTTCCCTTTGGGATAAATAAAGCATTTTTGAAACTGAAACTGAATTGAATTAGTATTACACTCCTTTATGAAACACTGGAAAGAAGAAAGCTCTTGTTGAAAGAAAGAAAAATGAAGCCCTGCATGCAGTTTGCCACAAGCCATGTAAGGGACACAGCAACATTTCAGAAGAAGATAATTAACACCCCACCACACCCTCCCAATGTTAAGACACGGTGATGGCAGCATCATGCTGTGGGGACACCTTGCTTCAGCACCAAGAGGTTTGATTGGAAGATGGATGAAGCTAAGGCAATCATAGGCTTCAAAAAACTTTTTAAAAGGATTTCTTGGTACCTGTGGCCTTCATTCACCAGCAGCTCAACAGGTAGAAGGGCAGGACAGGCAGCAAACGGCCCAGAGCTGGGAATCAAACCCGGGACAGCTGCGTCAAGGACCCCTGCACATGGTGAACCTCTGAGCCACCCAGTGCTCCCAGAGGTTCACTTCTAAACATACAGCCACAAGATAGTCATTGACAATTTAATGCTGTGCCACAACAATGGCACAAGATCCATCCTGCAAAGGGTGGAGTGACAGATCAGATCAGTGGTTTAACAAACAAATGTGGAGAGGGAACCATGTGATGTTCTGTGTTGTGAGGCTAAATTTAAACAGAGAAGACAGATGATGTTAAACTTATTAAAAAAGCTGAATCGTCAGATTACTCTGGTGACTTCTTCAGCTTCTCAAACTCACATCATGGCATGGATCACCACATGTTTTCTATGTCATCACAGCCTCAAGCCTCTCCTGTCGAATCCTATGAGAGATGTTGAGAGATGTTGAGCAACGTTTCACGGATCTCCATCAACAGCGGTCATTCCAATGTGAGCAGTTTGTTTTCTTGGATCCCTCAGCTGAGACAGCTGAAGGATAGAGGAGTTAAAAGGACTTAACAAAGCCACTCTGAAAACTGTTTGAGTTTTAGATTTGGCGCCATCTGCTGGGCAAAAAGTTCAATAGGAAGTTTAAGACACTGGAATAAGCATTCTGTGTAGATGTGGATAAAAGTAAAATTTGCAGATTTACCTGAAAAGAAATGAAGAGATGACATTTGGTCATTTAATGCAAGAACCATTTATTAGTTTAGAAATAGATCAACTGATATTCAACTCTTTACAGCCTCTAACAAGTTTTCTTCTTTGGTATTTTTAATGTAACCATTTTCCCAACAGCTCTGACCAGCTTCATTGTCCATGCTTAAAAAATATCACCATAGCATGATGCTGCGACTGTCATGTTTCACAGTAGGGATGTAAAGTTAGATTTCCTATGTACATATCACATACACCCTGCTTTAAACTTCTCAACTTTATCTCTGAGCAGTTTGATTTGATCAACTTATTTAGTAAATTCTGAAGGCAATTGGTTGCACTGGACCTCATTTATGAACAGTAAAAAAGGCTAAATACAAATACGGTCCCCATTTTTCAAAGAACCAAGTGTTATTTATGTTCTAATTCACAGACATGCCCTCCTTTGTTGGTTTATCACATAAAATCATAATAAACTACTTTGAATTTTGTGGTTATAACATCAAGGCACCGTGGACGCTGAAATGTCTTGACTGAAAATGAAGAAGGTCAAGATCATTCAGCTGCTTTTAATCTGTGTAAAAGATGGACAAAAGCCAACTTTTGGGATTGTATTGCAGAACTTTTCAACACAACTAAATCTGTGAAGCCCTCATTATTGCAGAACAAAATGTACAGATGCACGTAGTTTCATTTTGCATGCTTTACAGCAATGTTGTTTGGTATTCAAAGAGTTTAAAGGTCAAACTGACCTGCCTGCAGTTCATATCTGTCAGTCGTTTATATTTTTTAAGTAGAAAATGTATTTCAAAGCAAAAAAAAAAAGTCAATAAATGTAACTTTGAAAGACTTTGGGTCAGCTGTGGTTTGGCAAGGCTAAGCATAGTGTTACATTAATTTATGTTACAGACCATGTTTTTGGATTAAGTCAAGTCATGTTTGTTTATATAACGCATTTCAGCAGCAAGTCAGTTCAAAGTGCTTCACATCATAAAAAAACATCAATCAAGTATACAGCAAATCATCAAAATTATCAAGCAAATACACATGACAATTATCAAACTCATCAAGCAAATATCAATGCATCAAAATCGTTAGGCTCACCAACCAAATATCATCAAGCAAATACAGTTCAGTGTTCCAATGTTCTACTTACTACTGATCAAAGGCAGCTCTAAACAGGTGGGTTTTTAGTCTTGATTTACAGAAACTCAGTGTGTTGGCTATTTTACAATTTTCTGGAAGTTTCTTCCAGATTTGTGGTACATAAAAACTGAAGACTGCTTCTCCATGTTTAGTTCTGGTTGTGGGGATTCAGAGCAGACCAGAACCAGAAGGCCTGAGTGGTCTGGAAAGTTGATACAATGACAACAGGTCTTTAATGTATTTTGGTGCTAAGCCATTCAGTGATTTATAAACTAACAGAAGTATTTTAAAGTCTATTCTCTGAGCTACATGGGGCCAGTGTAAGGACTTTAAAACTGGGGTGATGTGCTCTATTTTCCTGGTTTCAGTAAGGACGTGAGCAGCCGTGATCTGGATCAGCTGCAGCTGTCTGACTGACTTTTTAGGCAGACCTGTGAAGACACTGTTGCAGTAATCAAAAATGTATGGATGAGTTTCTCTAGAGCTTGTTGAGACATTAGTCCTTTGATCTTGGAAATATTCTTCAGGTGATAGAAAGCCAACTTTGTAATTGTCTTTATGTGTCTCTGTAGATTCAGGTCTGAGTCCATCACTACACCCAGATTTCGGGCATGATCACTAGTTTCTAGCTGTAATAACTGAAGCTGCGCGCTGACTCTAGATCGTTCCTCTTTAGGTCCATAGATAATAACTTCAGCTTTATTTCTGTTCGGCTGGAGAAAGTTTTGGCACATTCACACATTGATTTGTTCTAAGCATCTGTTCAGTGCTTGAATGGGTTCGGAGTCACCTGGTGACATTGTGATATAGAGCTGTGTATCATCTGTGTAGTTGTGGTAACTGATCTTATGACTTGTTATAATCTGAGCTAATGGGAGCATGTTGATATTAAATAGGAGGGGTCCCAAGACTGAACCTTGGGATACTCCACATGTGACTTCTGTCCACTCCAATGAGAAGTTGCCTGTTGACACAAAGAAATCCCTGTTCTTTAGGTAGGATTCAAACCAATTAAGTACTGTACCAGAGAGTCCAACCCAGCTCTCCAGTTGCTTCAATAATATATCATGGTCAACAGTGTCAAATGCTGTGTTGAGGTCCAACAGAACCAACACAGTGGTTCTTCCATAGATTGTATTTGTATGGACATCATTGAACAATTTGACAAGGGCAGTCTCAGTGCTGTGGTGAGCACAGAAACCAGACTGAAAGATGTCAAACCAGTTTGTCATTGTTAAGAAGCTGTTTAACTGTTGAAACCCAACTTTTTCAATAATTTTGCTGATGAATGGAAGGTTAGAGATTCATCGCATATAATTTTGCAATAGTGATTTATCTAAATTGTTCTTTTTTAACAGTGGTTTGACAACTGCTGTTTGTAGAGCCTCGGGGAAAACACCTGATGAGAGGGATGAGTTTACTATTTGAATCACATCAGATGCAATGACAGAACTTTCTTAAGGAAGGTTGTTGGACAGCAGGAGGAGGAGTTTCATTGATTTATAATTTCCTCTGAGCTTTTATAGTTGAGTAGATGAAATGTGGCCATTTTGTCTGCATTTGTTATGATTGGGCATAGCATCATTATTGGATTTGGTGTGGATGTTCAGATTAACCCTATATTTTTTTGAATTTCCTCTGTAAAAAAGTTGCCAAATTCATTGCAGGCCCTGGTAGAGTGGCGTTCAGGTGATAAAATCACAGGAGGGTTTGTCAACCAGTCAACTGTGGCAAACAAGACACGAGCGTTGTTGATGTTTTTGTTTATGATTTCTGCAAAAAAAAAAAAAAAAAGTTTCTTTTGGATGTTTTAGGGTTAAGTGATAGCTTCGCAGCCTTTCTTTATAGATTGCATAGTAAACGTGAAGTTGAGTGTTATGCCATTTACATTCAGCCCTTCGACAAAAGCTTCTTTTGCTTCTTACAAGTGGAGCATTTATCCATGGAGATTTCTTCCTACCTGACACAATCTTCACTTTAACAGGTGCAATGAAATCAATGATGTCTGAAATTTTAGAGCACAAGTTATATACCAATTCATCAACTGGTTTACAGCATGGAAGTGAGATGTAGGAGCAGAGTTGATTAAAAGTTTCTGCTGTGTTGTCTGTAAGAGAATTCAAGGTTTGTTCTTTTTCAGTAAGGACAAAATGTTCAATTCTGCATTTACAACACACTATTGGTTAACAGTGTTGCAAGTACACACATGCAACAACATCCTTAGAAACTGAATTGTCATTAACATCTCAGACCTTTATTCATTTTAGTTTTTTTCTTTAAACATATTTAAGAAATATTCATCTTGTTTAATTCTAATGAGAACTCTCCTCAAAAGTTGACCCTTCTTTTGGTAGTGCCATATCTGTTTAGGGCACCTGCTTTCTATCTCGTCAGGATCCACTCTTCTGCCTGTACTCTGTCCTCCAATCTTGCACTTCTATCTTCACTTTGACCTCAAGCCAACAGTAGATGAACGACATGCTGACAAACTGGTTTGGATGACGCCTCTGACTTCAAGACTTCTGCAGCTATGGCAAATTGTCATCAACTTGGACAAGATTACATCCTCTGCATGACATTCATGCTCACTGTCCTTCTCCTTAGTGGCTGCAACTTCCTTTAATGAAGACAGACTCCATCTATTTATGGTGTATAACCAATTCCACTCACTGGATTGCTTCCTTTTGAAGATTCTTTGCAAAAACAAACCAAAATGTCCTAACTATTGTGACAGCTCTTTAAACTACTTCTACTTTAAACTACTTTTACTTTTTAGAAAATTTTAGTTGCTAAACTGGCCCTTACTTTAATTTATGCCTGTTTAAAAAAAATTATTAGTAGGTCAAGCAACCATATTTAACTCTGTGACCATCTGACTCGACATCAAGTGAACTGAGATGCACCTTTTACACACTGAAGTCATGTTCTTGGAGGGAGTGGAGGGCGGCATCCTGATCAGAGCAGCTATTTTAAAGGGTTTTTTGGTTTGCTTTTACTTAAATCAACTTAACTGAAAAAAAAAAATAAATAAATAAAAAATAAAATTGAATGTGCAAACGTTGTATAGTGTAAAACAAACTTAAACAGGCCAAAACATAACCAAAGCAAACCAGATACCTGGGCTGCCTGCTTTGGGGAGAGCAATGACAGCCACAGCCATGAGAAGCAGAACATTGGCCCCAGGTGTGCCCTGTTAGCAGCTGACTCCAAACCCACTTTACCTGAGACAAAATGTCAAATATGAAGGCAGCAAAGGCAGGAGTCACAAGTCGCAGTCTGACATCGAGCTTAATGGCATTGTACACCAGCAGAAATATTCATTTAAAAATTTTTTTAAATGTAAATGTGAACTTGAAATATGTTTGTTTGCTTTGTGTCCCCCTATACTCAGAGAAATCTTTCATTAAAAAACTTTTGGTAGAAAGTGTACTCTGCAAATGAGTAGGCCACAGAAAAAGTAACAAATAATCAAATCCTAAATGCCATTGGAAAGGACTGTGAAGCAGTTCTGTTTATCTGTTACAAAACACACAGAAGAAACACAGAGTCTGATAACAAATGGCTTTATATTCCTGTTACAATGATGCATTTATACATTGTATTAAGGTCCTTGATTAAACATACTCTGTACAGCAAGCAACACAATATGAAAAGGGTAGCACATCATCAGGGCAGAGTAAAAACAACACATGTTTTTATTTAACGGTTGTCAACAGGACTCACTTAAAACACTGCTAATCAGGACTCGATATGCTACCCTGAAAGTGTCAGGTGTCAAGTTTTTCTCCTGATTATTTCTTTGCACATCAAGCACATAACACTTAATTATTGCACAAAGGCTAAAGGTAGCAGTTAAATTACTCTAAGCTGGCAAATTCTTAGGAATCACAGCATCACACGAAGGTAGATTCAGATCTTAGGAGCACTGATAAGATTTAATCACACAGAATTTCAGGTTTATTCTGTAGCTGCGTTGATTAAGCCTCTACTTTTTTAGTCACAAACACTGTTTTTTATTAGAATTCTTATTATGATTGTGCAAAAAAACATTTTTATATGTCAAACACATCCAGTTGAAACCAGATCTTTGCATATACTACAAAAAGACAACCTTTTCTTCTAATCTCGTTTTCTTACTAACAATAAATTGGACTAAACTATTTCTATAGGATTATTTAAGTTTTAGTTGTATTTGCTAAATGCCAGAATAATGAAAATTTTATTACTTGTTCAAAGTCAAACATTTATGAACATGTCCTTAATATTTGGCAGCCCACATCATAATGCTGCCACCTCTGCACTTCCTCCTTTTTCCTCCAAATGTAACATCATTTTGTCCAAGCTCTTAATTTTTTTAGGTTCCTTTTGGGGAAATGACTTCTTCACTGAGTGGCCTTTCAGTCCATGTCAGTGCAGAACTCGCTTCACAGTGGACCATCGCACTATCTTACCAGCTTCAGCCAGCATCTTCAAAAGATCTTGTGAAGTCACACATTTTGCATCAAAACATGTCACTTCTGGGACACAGAACCTGAATGATGGGTGGACATTTCCCTGATATTTTTACTTGCTATAATTGTTTGAAGAGATGAAAATGGTACTTTCAGACATTTGGAAATTGTAGCCAAGGATGAATCAAACTTGTAAAGGTCCAAAATGCTTTCCTGATATTTTGGTTGTTTTTTTGTTTTTGTTTTTTATGATTTCCCCATAATGTCACAGCAGGAATATATTGATATTTGATGTGTTGGGAATCGGAAGCTTACAAACCCATGAGGTTGCTTGAGCATTCCCAAACATTAAAAAGTATGTAAAAATCTGACTTTAAAGAAAATAATAATAAAATAAAATCGTAAAAAAAAATAAATAATTTTCTCATTATTTTGGCATTTGGAAAATAAAAATTATTTTGATAATCCTAACTGACCTAAAACTGGAAACATTTAGTCTGCTTTAAGGTCAGAAAATAAAAAGAAGGCTGGGCATTTACATTGCAAATCTGATTTCACCTGTATCATTATTACCTTTGCTTATTGTCTTTGTTCTCCCTGAGAAACTGAACACATTAAAGGACATTTCTAATACTCTTTTAGTATTGTCTTGGTTTTTAAGGCTACAGACCAATCTGGCATAACATTATGACTACAGATCAGCAAACAATTGCTCAATAAAGTCATCTCTTTTTAGGAGAATATTAAGCTAGGATATTTGGATCCTGACATTCAGGTGGACATTGATCTTTTTCACCCTTCTTAACATTTTTGAGGACTGATTACATCTGTAGGAATCAGTCCCTATCAACAGAGACCTTGTCCTATAACCCACAGGGCCCAAAGATCTTGCTAATGTCCTTATGTTAGACAACCAAGAGAACCCTGAGTGTCCTTCTTTGTCCATGCGCCACAGACTTTTTATTGGTCATAATGTTATGACTGATCAGATCAGTGATAATATTTTCATAGTTCACTTTACAAGTTTTTCCAGTTAATCAGCACTGAAATAATCCACTGCATGGTATCAAATGATAGCTGTATGATACGGATAATATAAGAAATACTTAAACTAATACATTAATATCAACCACATACCTGGTTAATTATTCAATCTTAAACCTGATTGACCAGAAAGAACCAACATTCTGCAATACTGGTTTAAATGAGGGAAAATATTAAAAAAAGGCCTCCTTTTGTCTGATTTAACACAGGTTTTTAAAATACTAAAAACAGACCTATTCTATTAGAATTTTTAAATTGATTTTTTCTTGCCAATCATGGAGATTGATGAGGTCAGATGTCAAGCAAATGAAACAAATAATGTAAAGAAACAAAAAAAGCTCATGAGCAGATAACTCACTGCAACGCCAAAATGTTTTGGCACCCCTGGTAAAGATGTGTAAAAAGCCTTAAAATGGCTTTTAAAAATCTTGCTTTAAGAAATTGTACTTACTTGTAACAAAATCCTTGGTGCCATGATAACTGCCACCCTTGCTTCAATTCACCCCCCAGTTTTTAAATTTGATTTTTTTAAATTATTTTTTTATTTTTTTTTAGGATTTAGGTCTGGGCTCCTAGGATGACTCTTTAAAAGGTTGATTTTGTGTCTGGTGAAACATATCTGTGTTGATTTGTTCATATGTTTTGGTTCATCATCCTCCTAAGAAGACCCAGTGAAGACCAATTTCAGTTCTTTAACAAAGTCCAACAAATTTCTAATTAAAAATGTAAATTATATTTACACTTAGTTGAGAAACAAGCCCATAGCATCACTGATCCTCCACTACACTCAACAGTGGGGGTGCTTAGGGTGCATATCATCACATTCAGGCTTTGTTTCACATCAGACCCACCAAGATTGTAGCCAAAATTGTTTAATGGTTGCCATAGAGACCTGGTGACCTCCAAGATGACACTCTTAGTTGTAGTTTTTTTTTGATGCCACTCTTTGCTATAGTTCTTTAAACAACAGGCTTTGCACATTTTGTTCTTCCCTTGCCTTCCTCCTCCCTGTGTGTTTTGCCAAGATAAACTCAACTCCTCATCTGACACTGATGCCTGGCTGTTGCTCTGCTCGTCTTCAGTCCCTCCACTTCCCAGCATCTACTGGGGTCAGAGAGTTCACATTGTGTTTGTCAGTTTGGATTTAAATCCATAGAGTTAGTCACGGTTTTCATTTTCTATTTAAGATTATGTGTATTTTCAACGGTTGTTTTTTCTTATGTGTTGAATATATTATTTTAACTCTAATAACTGCTTTTACAGTTTCCCACATGGAGAGTCATTCATCTCCTGAAAGGAAGTCCTATACGCAAATACAAGAAGTTATAGATTACGAATTAAAAGTTAATAATAACTCTAATCAACTTAAAGTTAAGAATAAACAAAGAAAAAAAAATTCTTCAGTTACATTTATTTTATAGAAATTATCAATGGATGTCGCCCCTGACTTACTAAATGAGCTAAAGTTAAAGGTTGGGGTTTTCTAAAACATTTCAGTGTGAGATTATGCTTCTGGTACAACAGATGAATTTATTTTCAGGATTTTACTTTTTAAAATATACTTTAAAATAATTATTTATCTAATTTATTATTATTATTATATATAAATAAAAAAGGATTTTTACACATTCTTACTAGGGTACCAATAAATGTTGCATGTGCTTTATATAATACCTGGAAATAGACCAAAACATCTAAACTTTGTACTTTGCCCAATAATTAAATGTAAGTGTTTCATTGGGTGAAACGTCAGAGCAGCGGAGGGAGCGGATGGCTTCAGCGTTCCTGTTGTATTCCTTGCTGGTGTAGATTACTGCTGTAAAAATCAATCCCCAGATTAGGTTTCAGGTAGTACGCCTGATTATCTGTAACGTTATCCCTGTTCTGTGCTGTCTGTGGCCCTGCCTGATGCAACACGTGTGGTCTTTTGTCCCTCACCACATCCAACACGTGTATCCATTGTCAAGCCTTCAATAACGCATTGAACTGGATTGAACTGGGAAAGCTTGATAAAGCTCAACAGCTGTCAGAAATGAAATACTTTCTATGTAAAACTACCTTCATACTTGAAGGGATGTATTGTTAAATGAGATGATTTACATTCTGTCCAGAAGCACAGGTGGCTTCTTTTTTGTTCAAAATTTTAAAGTATTTTCAAAAACTAAAACAAATGTTAAAAAAATGCATTTTTTTTTTTTTTTTTTTTTTTTTTTTTTTTTTTTTTATAGATCATGTTAATTTTAAATACCACGAAACTTCCTGCTCATCTAAATTTGCTAGAAATTGCCCTCTATATCAAGTTAGGTTGAATGTTATTGTTTACTCATCTTTATAAACTTCCTCAATAAGATTTCATTTCCCTTTTTCCCTAACATTCAAAAGACCCCCCCCCGAAAAAAAAAAAAACAACAAAAAAAAAAAAAAAAAAAAAAAAAACTTCTCATCTCTCTTTCATTATTTTTTCTAGATAGTCCACTATATCTTCCCCGGTGACCCAGGGAACCACGTTTGCCTTGTACTTGGCAGACTGGGACTGCTGCATCTCCAGCAGCAGCCTGTGCATAGGGTAGTCCCTTCTGGCGAAAGCAGTGTCCTGGGGTCCCAGGGCCTGAGTGGGGCACACGTCGTTGGACCCGTCGCCAACATAAAACACCCTCTGGAAACCAACACCCCCTCGATCCTTTTCTCGGGCTGCCAAGTACTCTCGAAGGATTGCCTGCTTGCACATGTTTTCGGGGCAACGTGGGCAGGAGTGCGAGTGGAAAGGACGGAGCACAAGGCAGCCTGCCTCATCAAAGTGGGAGGGGTTTGTGAAGATCCTCCTGAAAAGGTGACGCACTCCGTTGTACTTCAGCCACGTCTCAATAAAATAGGTGTTAGCGTCGGAGACCACCACCAGCTCAAATTCCTGCTGATGCTTCTCCAGGTACCGGAAGAGGTCCAGCACGCCGGGGTTGGGCGGGATCTTCTCTACTCCTGACTGGATGGATTCCTTGGTCACACCCTGATCTGCCAAGTAGGCCATTATCTTTGCTGAGAACTCATGGTAGTGTCCCTCCCGGTAGCTGTTTATGAGCCATGTGGGAAGCTGCTGGCTTGGCAGGAGATACACCGCAGAATCGTCGCTGTTCTCGTTGATGATGGTCTCATCAAAGTCGAACAACACCAAAAAGCGTGTGTCCTGTGGCGCTGCGTGGTTTCGGTTTGACAGAGATGCCATCTTTGGTGGTCCTTTCCTGGAGAACAAAGACAGTTTTTGCATCATGGCACAAAAATCCACACCAGCAGTCGGAATCATGCTGTAAGCCCAAGAGAAAACAATACCTAAATACTCTTAATTAGGCCACAAGTTGCAGGGGATGACATGTTTTCTATGGGGTAGGAATTAAGAAAAGGAAAACAAACAGGATTTCCATCACAATAAGTGGAAGGAAACAGTCTGTAAGCAGCTCAGATACACTGTACATCTGAATTGCATTAAAATGACTGCAGCAGGCTCTGATCTACGTCTCAGTTTCATTCACAGAATCCTGCTTTCCTTTCGGGATCTCTGTTTAGTCTTGCTGGATGTTGGAAAACTTCCACTCCGATATTTACAGAGATTACCCCCCATTTGGAGGTGTAATCCTACGACGGAGTATTAGGGCCATCATAGATCAAAGAAAAAAAAATGATGTGGCTACGGAGGAATAAATTTTCACCAAAACAAAACCTCACAAAATTTCTAGATTATTTTCACATATTTACAAGAAAAAATTTGAATATTATCTGATGCCAGATGGGAGATTGCCCGAATACTCCATAGTAGGTATTCTGACCTACCAAACAGCTGATTACAATGCTATCTTGTGCTTTTGCTCTTTTGTCACACTTATATTTTTTAAGTCATCAAGCAAATTTTAATTTCAGGCAAATATGATAACAATGATTTCCGTTATCAAGGGGAAAAAGCTATCCAAGTCAGCATGGCCCTGTGAGACAAAATAATGGAAGGTTTTCTAACATGAATGTGCTGTTATGATGTAGCATCTTAAGCAGATTTAGGTGCAGACATTTCAAAGTCTTCTTTTTCTTCCAGGCATATTCAGAGGTGGATTTGGTGATGTGCTTTGGATGACTGTCCTGCTGCCTGACCCAAGTGCCCTAGAGCCTAGGGTCACAGCTTGATGACTGGATATTCTCCTTCAGGATGTTCTGGTAGTGTGCAGAATTCATGGTTCCAGTAACTATGGCAGGCTGTCCAGGTCCTGAAGTAGTAAAGCAATCACTGACTGTCATACTACCACCACCATGTTGAAATGTCGGTATGATGCTCTTTTACTGAAATGCTATGTTCTTGAATTTCTTTAGATTGGTGCATAATGTGTTGCTGTTTGAAAAATCCTACTTCATATAGTCAGGCAGGTTCTATTTATGTGATTTATTGATTCATCAGGTCAAGGGATCATCAGACCTGGGTGTGGATAGTGAAACTGAACTTGGCTTTCCAACAATGTAATTAAATCACAGTTAATTCATGATTTTTCAAGGTTGAAGATTTCTTTTTCACATAAGGGCAGGTTGGTTCAGAAAGCTTCTTTCCTTTGAAACATGAAATCATAAAATTAACTTCTTTTTGTATTATTATTATTATTATTATTATTATTATTATTATTATTATTTCGTAAATTTCTGGAGAACTTCCACATTCAATGTTTTAATGAATGGAGGGGAAAGCATAAATCTATCCAAACATTATCTTCATTATGTTTTAACCTCTGTTACTGTATAAACAAATTGAAATACATCTAGTTTCATTTTAAACTACAATGCTGAATAAGAGTTGCAAGGTCCTCACACCTTTGTGTAAATGAGGTCATGTCAATGTATTTTATTGCAGGTACATGATTGTAGGCCAGAACTCTTATCAGATATTGCAACGCACCTGCTCTTTATAGTGTTTCTCTTATTAAACATCAATGAATTATAATGTCCTGTTGCTGTATGGAAAACCATGTAACTTTCAGAATAATGTCTGTGAGGCGAAAATAGATTTCATCTCTCCTGTGTGTGGTGCTACGCAATTATTAAGTACCAAAGATGGGAGGAAGGATACAAGGAAAAAAAGGAAGGAAAGGATGAAGGGAAAGAAGGATACAAGGCAGAAATAAGGGACACAAAGAAGGTAAGAATGCAACAAGGTAAGAATAATACAACAAAGAAGGAAGGACACAAAAGAGGAAGAAGAGAAGAAAAGAAGGAACAAAAGGAAGGTTACAAGGATAGAATGGAAGTAGGACACAAAAAAGGAATTAAGAAAGGACACTAGAAAGGCAAGAAGGGAGAAAGGAAGGAAAGACAAGAAAGCAAGGAAGAAGGGCATTAGAAAGAAAGAGAGGGAGGATGGATTGAGGGAGGAAGGGAGAGAGAAAAGAAGGATACAAAGAAAAAAGGAAGAGAGGCAGGAGGGTACGTGGCAGAAAGAAGGGACACAAGGATGTAAGGCAGGTGGGAAAGAAGAATACAACAAAGACTTGAAGGAGAGAACGAAGGACACAAAAGGGAAAAAGAGAAAAAAGAATGAAAGAAAGAAAGGTTTCAAGGATAGGATGGAGATAGGACACAAAAAAGGAATGAAGGAAGGAAAGAAAGGAGAGAATGAAGAAGTGGAGGAAATGCAATAAAGCAAGGAGGAAGGGCGTGAGAAAGAAAGGGAGGGATAGACAGAGAGAGGGAGGAACGAAAAAAATTACAATTTTAAGTTAAATTTCAGTTTTAAATTAACTTCTTGTGTCTTTCTGCAGTCACAGAGGGAACTGGCTGACTCTTTCCACCACAGATATTTCAACATGTCATTGCGGGCAAAGCACAACACTTTTAATGAGTGTATACCCTTGTAAAACACAAAGGACCGTCTCACATTTCCCCCCAAAAACATCTTGATGATCTCCAAGACTTTTTGGAAAATATTCTGTGGACTGACGAGACAAAAGTGGAAATTATTAAACAGTCAAACTCTGTGGTGATAGCGTGATACTCTGGGGCTGCGTTGCTGCTTCAGGACCTCAATGACTTGGTGTAACTGAGGGAATCATGAATTCTGCTCTCTGCCAGAAAATCCTGAAGGTGAATGTCCAGCCATCAGTAACTGACTTTAAACTCTAGCAAACCTGGGTTATTCAAAGGACAAAGATTTGAGGCATACCAGCAAGTCCACCTCTGAATGGTAAAAAACAAAATAAATAAATAAATGGAGGGTTTAGAGTGGCCTAGTCAAAGCCCAAATGTAATTCCAATTAGGACCCATACATGCTCAAATACCTTCCAATGTAGCAGAACTGAAACAATTCAGCAAAAAAAGAGGGCCATAATTCCTCCAAAACTTATCACCAGTTATCAGAAACACTTTATGCCAGTTGCAGCCAAGCACTGCAGTTATTAGGTAAGTGATTACTTTTTCAGCCTACTTCATGTTGTCAGACAGGTCCTATCTAAGTTCTTAATTGAACAGATGTAGAATTAATCAGGTTTGTAACTCATGAAACTGACCACTTATTGCTTTCCCTTTTACTTCGCAGATATGTGCGCTATTTAGTGTTTCTCTATCACAAAAATCCATAAAATGTATTGAAAAGGGTCAAGGGATGTGAATTCTTTTGCAAGGTGCAATAATTTAATAAACTAATTATGATTAATTGTATAAGTATAATTATAGTTGCGCTCAGAGTGGCAGCATATTGGAGTAGCTCTCTTAGATTAGTTTTGACTTTTTGTAGACTTCAGATAATTATTTCCTCTGGTTTTGGATGCCGTGCAGCTGGCAGGATTTTTTACCTTACTCTTTAGATTTCGGACAGTTGCTATGATTCATAATCATGGCAATAAGATACTGTTTTTATAAGTGGGAGCAGCTGATTAACATCTCAAAAGCTCAAACAATACCAAAACTACAACTCCAAATCCCAGAGGAGTTGAAAAAGAGGCTTCATTGATCATAAAGGGCAAGAATCATATCCTCGTCTCCAACGTCTTTCTGCCTGGATTTCTAATCATACGGCCAGAGAGATTTAAAGAGAAGCCGCAAAAGCAAATGAGGTGGATAAGCAGTGCTAGCAAACAACTGATGGTGTCATCCAGGACATGTTACTGTGGAACATCGTCTTCACTGTGTGGAAATTGAGCTGTTAGCATGTCATGATAGTCATGAGACCGTCATATAGCAACAATCTTCAGTCAGAGGCTGCTTCAGATTCGATGCAGGACTGACTGCTACCGGATATCCTTCCTGTCCATAGAAACACCATCTACAATGACTCTTTGAAGACACTTGGGGGATATGATATACGACAAAATCTAATTTTCCTTTGGGGATAAATAAAGTATTTTTGAACTGAACTTTGAATTTCAATTGACTAAGTACTTGTTTATATTATACTGGTTAAAAACATTCTAGGGCATCAAAAGTAAAGCATGCAGATAAAGAAATAATTATATTAGATAAATGCAAACTAAAGATGTTGTAATTGAAATGCCTCATGATTGGCCTCTGTGCATGACTTAAGACTATCAGTCTGATGAACATCATTCTTTTTAAACCACTCTATAATCTGTTGTTTTGGAAAAACAGAAACATTTTATCTAAAAACACCACTGAGTGAATCAAACCAGGTATTTACTTTAATCTCATGCTTTTAAAGCAATCAGAAACCCAGTTTGGCTTGTGCAGGAAAAGTTTTTCATCATGGAGGAGGCCAAATCCCTTCAGGATAGTAATGTTACATCAGTGGATTGAATCACTGACCCTCTGATCTTCTCACAGTGGGGGTCAAGGTTCAGCCTTTTCCTATAACTTGCTCTCATACCTGGGTTACACCTAAAAGTCAAATAATACCTGATAAGTAAGACAATAATTGATAAGAAACATGGACTTCTGACCATTTTTGAGATTAGGATTTTGGAAAGTCAAAAGTGAAGCCTAGTTTTTCATAAGTATTTCTAAACACACCGATTACAGCATTGATTGTTTCCACATAAGGGAAGTGAGCTCTGCACCAAATGATCAAGCTGATCAAAATCAAACAAGGGTGCATGCAACTCATCAGCTCAGTGTCATTACATCAGAGCCGCTCTCTAACCTGCATGCTGGGTAATCTGCAACAACATGTATCAACTGCTGCAGTTGCATTATTAGCGTTATAATTCACACTCTCTAACTAAGCCGGCTAAATTTAAACCCTGTGCGCTATTCCTGTATGACAGACTGAAAGTCAACTGCGCTGCTCTGCCAGGAGTCATAGCATTCCCGGTACAGTATATATTTCCGAGTGACACACAATTAAAAGACAGTTTCTTATAATAAATCCCAGGAACAGGACATAAGCAGGCCTACCGGTGAAGGTGGTGGTTGTATAGGAGGTTTAGCAGCCCGGCTCCCGAAACTGCATCCCGGTGACGCGGCGAGATTTTTTTTAAAAATGAGACTCAGGCAGAAGAGAGGAGGATTTACCTATTTAAAGCCGCCGGTATCAAGTGAGACGGCGTGAACTCAACTTCTGACCGGGACTTTCAAAATAAAAGCACGACTATGGTTGTTATTTTCAGAAGGTAGCTTATTTTTTTCTCAAAATACATAAATTAAACGCCATTAATGTAATAGTTGGAAACAGCCATCAAAGAGAAAATATTATTAAACCATATAAGACGGCTTATGTATATTATTAAACAATTGTATTTTTTAATTTGTAGTATTGTATAACTAGTGTTGCTTCATCCTGTATAAGTTTATACGTTTCAGATTCCTTCACAGGGTACACCATGTACAGATATGAGTTATTGTAAATATTACACAAATATATATTTCTGCTGTATTAAACGACCCACAATTAGATTCTCCAGGTTTAAAAATTGAAAAATTATCATAAAAAAATATTGTCACTTCATCATGGTATTTACTCAAATATATTCTAAATATAAGATAATCTGTTTGCTTTTATTTCAACAGAAAATGAATAATTATTCAAACTGAATAAATTAAATTATAAAAAAAATTTAGCTTTTTATTATTATATTGTCTTTACCACTAGCTTTTCTAGTATTTTGATACAGATGTAAGCAAAAAAAAAAAGCTTGGGATAACGACCTGCTAAATTTCCTGGTTTTCAAGTAACCTCTTGTATTGTTTATGGAACAAGTTGCCACCAAATATTAGACAAACTCCTTTTCTAGCTGTTTTTAAGCCTCTTAAATCACAACAGTCATTCAGATTATTATTACAATTATACGTTATTATTCACATTTTCACATTAGAATAGTGTTCAGTTTATTGTTAGGTAGGCAGAACTGAAAGTATATATTTTTTCATAAAAAAAAAAAAATTGTGGCCCCTCGAATACTTTCAATGTAACATTTTTGGCCCCCATGGCAAAAAAAATTTAGACAAAACTGGCCTAAATGATTCTAATAGGGAGAAAAGTTTACAAAGGAATCATAAACAACCCTATGTTTTGACTTGACCTTTGAAGGAATGAATTGTGGGAGTTTTAACTGCCAATTAACTTCTTGCAGCTCATAGCTGTGCTGCAGTCATAGCACTAGCTTTATTCTCTGCGTTTCCATTCATTAAGTTGTTTATGCAAAAGTTTACCTACATATTTTTTTTTTTTTTTTACATTTCAAATAAAGAAATTATGTTAAGTATTGGCTGGTAATAATTTAAAGGACATACAACCAAAGTGAAAAACAAACAAATTTGTGCGGAAGATATGCAGTTCAGCTCTGAATTTATAAGATGTTACTTTCCCTAGTGGTGGAAATGTCCATCTAAAAATAACTAAAGGCATTTCTGCTGGCCTGAGACATCAAGAATCTCATCTGTCACAGCTGAGGGGAAAACAAAGGCTGTCTGAAGAATCAGCTGTAGAAAGAGCTGGAAAAGCTCTCACTGACCTAAGAACAAGTAAAACAACCAGAGTCAGATTCTCTTCTTATACAGAGAACAGATAACACTTAAAACATCACGGCCACTCAGCATTTCTTTCTGCAGATGAGCAGTGTTGAATTTTGTTTGTGTATAAAAGCAAAGTATGGCATGTTTTGAAGACATTAAAACACAGAAAGTCATAGGCAGTGCCGGTCTGTTGTACAATGAGAGTGTGTGTGTGTGTGTGTGTGTGTGTGTGTGTGTGTGTGTGTGTGTGTGTGTGTGTGTGTGTGCCAAAGCTGTAGCTTTTACATGAAATTATTCACTACTAAAGCAACACTAAACTGCTTTGAACAAATGAGAAACATGACAAATGAGCAATACAAAAGCAACAAAGACATGAGAATTATTGATACACCTTTCCAGCTTCAAAAAAGATTTATTTTAAACAGAAACTTCAAAGTCTGTTAATCTAAAACAAATGTTACTTAAATGTGAAGAAGTTCTGCAAACTTTGAAGACTTTTGGTTTTAATAAGCTCCTCCTAATAATTCCTCTACAGGAAAACAGAACTTGTTATGAATATATGGATCAGTTTCCTTTGTAAAGTCAGACCTTTTCGTTGTTTTTAGGGGTTTGCGTCAAACATGTGAAAACAGAACAAAAAGAAGTCTTACTCTAACAGGACTTCACAGAATGATTGTTGCATTTCATTCATTGTACTGCTTTTCCTCGTATTAATCCCACCTAAAATCTGATGTAAGCCTTAATTTTCCACCACCAGCTAAAGAGAAACTGACAAATACTGACTTAATGTGCATTTTCCAAGGGGGAATGGGAGTGACTTCTGAGCAGTCACAGTTGTTATTAGCATTTCACAGTCAGACCGAAAACAGTAAGCAGGATTCGGGTCAGTAAACTTCCAAATTACTCATCAGTGACCAAGAGAAGGGCCCCATGAGATTTCTGTCTGGACCGGAAGCTGAATCAGAGATGACTACTCAAGATATGAACATGTACAGGAGTCAGACGTAACCATCAAATTCAAAGCAGCCCTCATGTTGGTTTGCACCTGGGGACACCTGCTGGTTGCATCGAGGTACAGGATGGCTGTTTCTTTTACATTATTTTTTTCTACTTTTCACTTTGGAGGCATTTGTTCAAAAATTGTTAAATTTTCAAGATTTGCTTTTAGACAAACAGTTAATAAATGGCGTGATAATGAGTTTGAAGACCTACCTTAGAAAAAGAGACAATCTTTACATTGTTTAAGCGGAAGCTGTCAATCTCCGTTTCTATGGAAACTAAACTTGTTTATTTTTAACATAAAAGTTACATATTTGATTAAAATATGTTTTATGCCAGATTTTAGATCAAGATGTTAAACTTTTTTTTTCACCCGCAGTCTGACAGACAGTATTACACAATGAATGGCTCAAAAACAGTACAGAGCACTTAAAAATAGTACAGTTAAAAAAAAAAATAAAAAAAAAATCAGGAAATGATCTAATAAAGGTTTAAATATAAACATTAAAAATAATTAAATAAGTAATGCTACAACCTCCTATTACTACAACCCACTACCCACCGTTCTTCCCTCAGAATATGTGCCTAGTGTCACAAAATTTGACTTTTCTTCCCTGATATTTGGAATATATATTTTGTTATATGCAACCAATAGATTATTTGTAAATGATTTCCCTGCTGACTCCTAAAGTACAGCTCATAATGACGTTGGCTTGATTACCTGGGATCAAAGAAAGCTCAGTGTTGAATTAGGATTGTTTTAAGAAGCCGTGGTCATATTTCTGGGCTCTATAAACTCTGCAAGCACCATAGAAATGCCTTTAAAGGCTATCATAACTAATGACTGTGAAACATCTCTTGCTTTGGTGGACTGTTTTTTTTAAGGAACATAAATTATTTACAGAATCTTGACCCACTTCTTCTGATTAGTTTTATGGTGTTGGTCTCTAAAATTGTTTTAATGGCCACATTTTGGGCCTAAATATTTTTTTTAAAACTCAATCTTTTCCAAATACAGTCACTTATGGCTCCAAAAGCAAACAATGGTTTATGGCTGAAATGTTTGAACATCAGGATTATGCATTTCTCCCACAGTGTACTTCTTCTTCTTTCTTACTGCACTGGTCACACCACAGAGTAATTCAAATTCTTCCAGATAACAGATGTCATGATATTGCCTTAGGAAACTTAGGGTCATATTATTATATCTATACCTGATTTATTTACAAGTACGGTAAGCCACAAAAGGTAATTGCTAAAGAAGCTGGTTGTTCACAGAGTGCTTTATGATACCATATCCATAGAAAGTTGAGAGGAAGGAGGAAGGAAAGCGTAGAAAAAGATTCGCCAACAGGGATAAATGATTCACAAGGAGTAGACTGAGGCTGGTGTCAGCACATCATAAGCCACCAAGCCCCAACAAGTCCATCCACATGGACTGCAAATGTTGCATTCCTCGTGTCAAGTCACTTTTGAACCAGAGACTGCTGCTTAGTGGTTCTCCTTTCAGATGAAAGTAAGGTTCGCATTTCATTTGGAAATCACAGTCCCAGAGTATGGAAGAAGAGCAGAAAGACACAGAATCTACGTCTTGCAGTCCGGTGAAGTGACGTTTCCACTCTGATGATTTAGGGTACAGTGTCATCTGCTGGTGTTGGTCCTTCATGTTTTCTAAAATCCCCAGTCAATGCAGCTATCTACCTGGAAATTTGGGCGTTTGATGCTTCCTTCTGCTAACAAACTTTATGGAGATGCTGATTTTAATTTTTCTGCAAGACTTGGCACCTGCCCACACTCCCAGAGGTACCAAAAGCTGGTTCAGTGCCCATTGTGTTACTGTGGCTGATTGGCTGGCAAATCTGACCTGAAGTCCATATAGAATCTATGTGGTATTGTCAAGATGAAGATGAGAAACACCACATCCAACAATGCAGACGATCTGAAGGCTGCCATCAAAACAATCTTGACTCCTATAACGTCTTAGTAGAACCACAGGCTGATCGCCTCCATGTCACACTGCACTGATGCAGGAATTCATACAAAAAGGAGGCAAAACCAAGTATTGAGTGCATAGAAATGAACATACTTTACAGAAGACTGTTTAAAATATCATATTTTGTCGATCTTATTAATATTCTAATTTTCTGAGACAGAATTCTGGGTTTTTATTAGCGGTAAGCCATAATTACAAGAAATTAGCGTCATGAACCCATACGAGTTTCACTTTCTAAAATGAGTGAAAAAAGAAAATGTAACTTTTTCACAATATTCAAATGTTTACCTCAATATTTTCTCTCTCCAACTTTTAAATAAAAGTCTGGAAAACCCCATTTTACCGTGTGGAATAATGCACCATAAAGAGCTTGTACATTTTCAACCTTCATCCTCAACAAGGCGTACCTATTTGCTCACAGAATGAATAATTTCACAGATTAAACCCCGCACTATCATTTTGAACACACCCATTTCCGTTAATGAATAACTTACATAGAATCAGCAGCATTATATGACTGCTGGTTTTTCTGGCATTTTATACTCTACTCCAACTGGTAAATTATTTGTCACGTAGAAACATAATTTCCACCTTCAAAGTGATTAATCTGGTCAATGAAGTATTTTGAACACAACTGTATATCCTTCAGCTAACACAAGGGGGTGCTGGTGCAACACCAAGCCCTATTCGCAACACCTTTTGATGCCTGTAGTGTGCATATTAGCGCATATTAAAACATAAAAATATCCAGTCTCATGATAGACAACACAAGATATAAAGTCTCAGCACAAGAAATAAGTGAAATTATGCAAGCGCGCAATAAAGTGAAGCTAAATTGCGAATCACATTTAAAAACTCAATCGTGGTTGTATATTTTGTTCATTTGCAACAAAAGGTTGAAAATGAACAAACAGTGATTGATTTTACATATCAGAAAGAGGAGCTGCATTGCTAAAAGAACCCTCAGTAAATCAGAAACGTAACATTTATCATCATGCAAGAAGAACAACAAGAAGAAAAAGAAGGCGCTCCGGTTCCATCTGAAAATCCACAGCAGGTCTTAGTTTATACTGGAAGAGGCAACAGCTGGCCAAACTTAATACTTAGTGGCCAAAATAACAGAATGTCACCAATGTAAATAACATAAAACAGTATCTGTGGACCTTTGTTCTGAGTGTAAGATGGCAATGCAGTAGAAGTAGATCAGATTAAGAGGTGGGCTGCAGGAGAGAGACAGAAAGCAGCTCTGAGAGGGTGGAAAGAGGAATGTGAGGGGATGGGCTGGCGTGGATGGAGGAAGGAGACTCTTGTGCTTTGGACTGTGCAGCCGCATTGAATTACAGCCACAGCTGGACAAAACATCTGAGCTGCTGAGCTGAGTTAGGTCATGCAGGGAGAGAAAGAGACGCGCAAAATTAAATATTTGGAAGCAATCACTCAATCCTTGCCTTAGAAGCTTCAGTATGACTGAAACACTATAAGCATAACATTATCCCCCTTTTTACTCATTATGCACTCACTGTTTAGATAAGGAGGATAAGAATTAAATTTAAAATAAAAGCTTTACTTTAAATTGAATGAGGAAAAAAAAAAAAAAAAAAGAATGCCTAACAAGCAAATGCATTTTCAAAAGTAAGCAAACTTTCGTGCAACTTGTTTTCCAGTCAGTTTCATCTTGGATTCAGGGATATGTGCTTAGGAAGGAAGCCCAAGAGAGATTGCTGAGCAGGAAAGTCCCTCTAATTGTTATCCACAGTTGGCTCGACTGCTGTGGTGAGAACAGGCCTCCAATTTGGCACAAGTAAGTGAGGAAAGTACATCAGCTACGCTACAATAACACTTGGGCTTTCCTTGTGGAGCACGTTTTAAAAAGAAGAGCAGCCTAAGCGGAAAACAGGGAAAAAAAAGATCAATTATAAAATGCCCTGGACAAAGTGAGCTTATTTTTTGATGAGATTTATTAGTTCTTTGTTAGTGAGATATATGCTTAATGCAAATCTAGGACTGGATTTAACCTGAGAAAATATGCTGATTTTTAAAATGTAAATTTGTGTTTTTGTTTTCAGGATACATAAATATCTGCTAAACAAGTTTAAAATAAATGCTTTGGTTTGCTTAATGTTAAAATGATAAACTTGCATTTAATTCTAAAGAATAAAAGTTCATTTGCTTTTAAAGTGTTGAAATAGTTTACTACTATCTATTATTCACAGTCTGAGTAACAGGAATTTACACTTTACTTCAGGTAAAAATATTTTAAGTATTTGTTAAATTGAGGAAAATAAATCATGTAAGTGTATAAAAGAAAAAAAAAGTTTCCACAGTCATCAGCACTCCTCAGAATAGTATACTTTACTTTCTTAACTTGATCAACGTGTCAAGCAACAGCCAAATAATTCATAACTTACTGATTTCCCTTGGATTTACAACAAATGGCAAAAAGCCAACCGAGCAGTGGTGATGCAAAGTATTCAGTATTAGCTGTTGATACAGTTGATAAACATGACCGCGGCCTGCCGTCAGCAGCCGTCACAGTCCTTGAGCTTGTTTATGTGAAGCTCCTCACTTCGAGCACCGAAGTCGTTAGCTAAAGTTCAGTTTCATCATGCAAATGGTACCAACGTTGGTTTGTTGTCAGCACACATACCGTGCTGACAACAAACAAATCAAAGCTGCAGCTCAGCCAGAAGCTGCGTTTCCACACTGTCTGTTAATACAATAAATGATTCCTCAGATATGTATCAGAATAAAGTGGACTTTTATTTCAAAAAACAAGTGTTCCCAACCAGACAACATTATTGACATATTGCACAACAAAACAAACAGATGAATACTGACAAAAATCACAGAATTCAAGCCATTATTTCTTGTTTTTGTCTTCTTTTTAAAAAAAATTGGACAGATTTGTGGAGGAAGTGGTGGAAATGCCACAGAAACAAACTCTTACTCAATCCTTTTCTGCTTGAACTTCCTCTGTGGCATCCTCCTCCTTCTCGTTGACGGCAGCTTCCGTTTTTTCCACATTTTCTGCCGCCTCTGCATTGGACTTGGGCTTCTCTTCACTCTTCTTGGGCTCAGGAAGGAGGATGACTTTCCCGATATTTTGACGATCGTGCATGCGTTTCATGGCTTCAGCCACCTGGGAACAAACAAAAGACGTGATCAGAAGGTGTTTGAAACTGTAATCATGCAAAAAACGAAAAAAAAAAAAAAAAAAAAAAAAAAAAATTCAACGTTTACTGTTTTTGCTCATCTTGGTGCAAAGAAAAGCCTGGGGGAAGAAACTAGGGTTTCAAATTGCCACTTTCTTCAATATGTTCAGCAGATGGTTTGCCATAATTGTATTTTTCATGCTGTTGAGAGTTCGGCACAGACAGAGTTATAGGTCGTAAATGAAAATTACCAAAGATATTAGGGATAACATCAAATAGATCACTTTTTTGAGTGATCTTTACTCAAAAAAAGTGATCTGTTCAAAGATTATTCTGCAAGTCCTGATCTTTGTCGATGTTCTCTGTGGCAAACATCAATCCGGCCTTTATGTTTTTCTTAGAGAGCAACTGTTCCTCCTTGCACGCCTCCCATTAAAGTTGTGCAGTCTCTGTACAGACACACACTTTCATATCAACTGTAGCAAGAGCCTACTCTAGGTCCTGTGAGGACATTTCAGGGCTTTTGGAGACTTCTTTTAGCATCTTGCTCTCAGGGTGAACTTCCTTGGAGAGCCAAAACTGGCCATGTCGGCTGTTGTTTTGAATGTCCACCACTTGTAGACCATTTTCAAGACAGCTGAATGGCTGATATCAATTCTAAATTCTAGACTTCTTTAAAAGTCTAGACTCATAAGCTTCTACAATCTTCAGTCTGAAGATCCCAGGCAGCTCTTTGGATCTCCCCGCGGTGTTAACTCTCACTTTAACAATCAGGTGCACCAAACTAGATATCTGAGGTTTGAACGGGGCAAACATCCTTCAAATGTAGAGCAAACATGTTCTAATAATGTGCACTGGATACATGTGTGAATGTATCCATTTTAAGTGGGAGTAAATGTGGTTTCTCCTAATTTATTCCTCACCACGAATCATTTATTTAAATTACAGTTTCAAGAACAATTTAAAAGCTCTTTACTTCAGTTCTTTCTTCAGCTCACGGTTTTTGCGTTCTTGCTAATCAATGACTATAGTGGTCAAAACCTGGAATTATCATTAGTATTAATAGGAATAATAATGGAGGAAAATTAGCTTAGCTTTAGCGGTGCATTCAAATGTTCCTATGCGAATGTTTCTTCAGACCAACCTCTTCGAAGTGGTAGCAGGAGTCAATACGGGGCTTGATCTTCCCCTGCTGGTACAGCTCCAGCAGCTTAACAAGAGTCCTCTCAAACAGCTCCTCATCGTGGATGTAGCCCAGATGGAAGCCAGAGATGGCCTTGTTGGTCTGCATCAGTTTCAGGGTGTTGAGAGTGAGCTGGTTGTACCAGGTCTTTGCCATGGCCAGCAGGTTCTTCTTCTGGCCTGTCACACAATTGGCTGCACCTGGATCCACAGAGAAAAGAACCCAAAATGTAAATGTATTTCCCCCCCCACCCCATGTGCCACTGTTGACGATTTATACTCAAAGTTTATCTTCCTAATTTTTTTTTTATATTTAACATATTTTAGTTTCACGTAGCTCAAGCTACATGACAGGCACATGAAAGGCAAGTAATTCACTTTTTCCTTCTTCAGATGTGATTGCTTACCAAAGACGATAAGCATGCCCAAAGGTTTTAGCAAACTGAAACCTTTTTGAGTGTCAGAACCACCAAGAGGGTCCAGGACAATATCCACTCCTGCCGAGAAAAATAAACAAGTCAAGGGGAATCAAAGTGAGGCAAAAAACTAATGTCAGTATCTGTTTTACAGCAGTAAAACGGTTTTGTTTTCTCACCCCTCGGGCTAATTTTGCGGATTTCAGTCACATAGTCTTTGGTGCGGTAGTCGATGGGGTGAGTAACGCCACCTTGGCTGATGGTCTCGTGTTTGGAAGCAGATGCGGTGCCGAAAATTGTCACATCCTGCACGGTCTGACAGAGCTGGGTAGCAGCAATACCCACACCGCCTACAGATGTGAACACACAGATGAGACTGGCACCATCAGGAAGATGTTTTTTGTTTTTCAGTAAAGGAGCTTTTCAACCTCTGCGGTTTGAAACGCTCTGCGCTGTGATCATGGAACAATACATCTGTTGTGGTTTCAAATATACTCTGCTTATCAAACACTTTTATAAGGCTTTATCCTGACTCACTCCAGCCTGCTTGAATTAAATGCTGTACAAAACACTGCATACAAACCAGAAAGTTGGGAGATTTTTTTTTTTTTTTTTTTTAAGAATGTGGCTATGTATCGTTTTTGGAAATGTTCTAATAATTTAGGGATACAACAACTAAACAGTCATATCTCAGGTTTACAGGTCTAAGATTAAAACTCAAAACTTCAGAGATTCTCTTTAACACCTTCTACAATCATCATACTGCTATGGAAAATGTCAAAGAAATAAATACTTTTACAAACATACCATCGAGAAGTAGATGGATTAAAATAATACATATAAAAGCTTCATATCAGTTTGATTTCAATGACCCTTATAGTGCCTGCTGTAGCATTACATTCGGTTCTGCTGGGGCTGGAGGTGTGATTTTTCCATCTGCTAAAAGCTTGGATTAGGAATAAACTGAAGCCGAAACAGAAGAGCACACGCTCCGGTTTCTATGGTAACGTGGCTCTCAACAGGTCATCTGGGTGTACAGGTTCACCCGTTATCCCTCTTGGCCTTTTCATCACCCTGGCCTTTTGCAGATGAATTATACAGGTCAGTCACCAAAGATCTGGTTGCTTAGCGCTGGCAAGTGGCCTTCGAGAGCGAAGATGTTGAAGGCCAGGTGACATGAAGGCAGAGAGGCTGGTTAAACTAACCCATACTTTGTTCCTAATAGGGTTTGCTGTTACTTTAATATTATGGTAAATGCTGAATTTCATTAATCAAAATGCTAGATACTGATGTGTACTTCTTGAAAAGGTCCTAAACTATTCCAAGCATAAATAACTGATTTGATAGGGTTACTGTAATTACTTGCATTAAATAACCAATTTGGTGAACAATTATTCCGTGTCCTATAAGTTCTTCTGTCCTGACTGATTACCTAAAAAGTATTCAAACAAGAGTTCTTTTCCAAATTCTCTGTACGTCATAGCGCATTCATTCAATACTCAGAAGCTAAAATTTGATTTCAAAGTCAGAAAAATCCGACGGAAGCCAAGAGAGGTCGTACTTGCATGTTTTTTTTCCCCGATGGCTTTCGACATATTGAGTTAATCTCAAGAAAACAAACTTTGTTTTCTCTCAAGATCACGAGATGATTGGTGTGTGTGTTAAACCTGATTCCATCCGTCAAATGCATGCCACAATAGTGAGAGAGAACTTATAAATGTAAATCATGCATGCATGTGTAATTCTGTGAATAATTCTGTGAATAAGTGATAGGTAAACCATAATGACACCACGTTGTTGGTCTGATGATTAAACCATCAGGAAATTAACTCGTTATCTCCAGAAAACGGTAATCGTTATTTTGTGATAACGACATAAGTATTTTGTTATCTCGAGAAAACCATTGGGGGAAAAACAAAACAAAACAAAAAAAAAAACACATGCGAGTACGACCACTCTGCTACCGTCCGAAGCAACGCCCCTTGAAGAACAAATTCTGACTCGGAAAATCCGAGATTTCCGAACAGGCCGGGCTTTAGATTCAATATGACTGCAGTACACCAAAAATGTAATGAAAGTGCAGAAATAAACTATTTATTTGTTCTTCTGACATTTTCTATCTCTCAACAGTTAGCAACAAAACAAGTAGCAAATCCTATGGGTTTTGTGATACCCAACTAGCACAAGCTCAATTAGGCCATATAAGCCTTCAGAAATCATAGTTCCAACTTCTGAGGTGTACCAATGCTCGAACACACTTCTTTGGGACCAACAGCTGCTGTCAAAACCAGCAATAAACGACAGATACACAGGCTTACGTCACATGTATACAACAATTCATATTCTGATTTCATCCCAACCTCTTTCCATTTCATACCTGTAAATAAACCATTAATGGTTGCACAGCAGTTTACTTCTGTTAATAGTTAAGTATATTTCGTAGTTTAACAGATCTGTAGACATTTAGACCTATGAGAATATAAATATCTGCTTGTTTTAAATGTCACATGCAGCCAAAGCAACCAGGTCTGATAACAATCCAGGCTGCCCTTTTATGAATACGTGGTTGTGAGATCATAGCAATAAACACACACACACACACACACACACACACACACACACACACACACTACAGCCTCAGTTCTGACCTGAGAGTAAAAACCTGAGAGTGCTTGGTGACTCAAATTATTTAGCCTTGGAAATCGGAGGAAACGCTCATCCAGACTCACAATTAACTCATAGTACTGATCAATGTAGAGAACATTTTTTCTTTTTTTGTAAATATCCATCCATCCTTGTTTTTTGTAAATAGTGTTTTTCATTTTCTAAAATTAAAAACTTACACTAGGGCGAAAGTTAGTTTTTTCTTTAATAACTGACTGATATTTTAACTGTTCATTATTTCACCAATTTTGACAAAACCCTAGTAAACCCCAGTTCCATCTAAGGAAGAGTAGCCCCACAGGATAATGCTGCCACCACCATGTTTAACTGTGAATATGAATATAATTCTTTGCAACCTCTGCAAAATTTAACTAAATTATTTAAAAGAGCAAATATCAGGAAAATCCTTGGAACACAGCTGAACTTTGTCTAAGGTTAATCAGAATAAGTCTACATGTTGTCAGGTGAGTACAGAAATAGACTGAATGCTGAAATTGCTTCATGGTGCTTCAACAAAATATATTTCCTGGTTAGGGATTTATTCTTTTTCGATGAATTGTACAGATAAAAGGTTGTATTGAAAGTTGAAAAACATTTTTAAAATGATTTATCATCATCCAATTCATTTAAATCACAAAAGCTTTGTGTAGTAAGTCATCATTCTGCAATAATGAACACACAACTGTAAAGGTAAAACTTAAATCCTAAATCAAATACCACTCAGTATTTAGCATCTGTCTCAAAATCAGACATCTTAGCTTCAACATGAGCAACAGCAAACAAATTTAACAGTGCAAATGTTTGGAAATGTAGCTTTAATATTAAGTATTATCATGATATCATCTTTCAATTAACAAATTCCACTTTTTTTACTATGATCAAATTAAATCAATAAATTTTCATATCACATAAATAACAGCATACCATACAAGCAGACGGGGGGGGGGGGGGGGGGGGGGGGTTAGGGGCTCTTCAGATGAGTGTGAAAAATCATTAAATTAGAAAAAAAAAAAAAAAAAAAAAAAAAAAAAAAAAAAAAAAAAAAAAAAGATGTAAAACTTGGGAAAAAATATGAAATAATGTGACTAATATAACTTGAAGATTTAAAGTATATGAACAAATATTGTGCAGAGTTTCTTACCAGCAGCCATGTGAATGAGGACACTTTTGCCTGGCCTGAGATTGGCCATCTCGAACAGCATCATGTAGGCCGTCATATAGTTGATAGGAAGAGCAGCAGCTTCCTCAAAGCTCATCCCTTCTGGAATGGGGAAGGTGCGGTTGGCGGGCACAACTGCCACTTCCTGCCACATGCCATGGCGGTTCATGGCGATAACGCGATCTCCTACCTGAGTGAACACAGACAGGAGAGAAGGAAAAAGGGTAACTTCTGGTAGTTTGTGGCTGTCAAACTTATTTTTCACAAGGTTTTTTAAAAAAAAAAAAAAAAAAAAAAAAAAAACTTTCTCCTAAACATGCCTGATGCTAACCTTTACAAATTTCTACCATCAATCTACTTAAAAAGTAGACACCCCCTACATACTTCTTCTGTTTTTGCAACTTTCTCACGGTTAAATGTTTCAGATCAAACTAATTTTTATATTCAAGAGTAAATAATTTCAAATGATTTCCTTTATTCAGGGGAAAAAAAAGGCAATATCACACTATCTGTTCATTTATAAAAAGGTAAGCTAATAACTAGTTGTGCCACTTTTGGCAGCAACAAATGCAATCAAGAATTTTTAATAACTGGCAATGACTGTTTTTCACCCCAGTGGAGGAATTTGAGCTGAATCTACTTTACAGAGCTGTTTTACTTCCAACACATTGGAGGGTTTGAGCAAGAACAGCTTGTTTAAGGTGATGCCATAACATCTCAGTTCGTAAGTCCAGGCCTTAACTCAGCCAATGCAAAACCATTTTAGATTTTCAAGCTACTAAGAAGCTGACTTGGTGGTGTGCTTCAGATCATGGTGCTGCTGCAGAACCCAAGAGTGCTTGAGCTTAAGGTCACAAGATTTTCTGCTAGAAAGCAAAATTCATGGTTTCATCAACTATGGTGAGAGATCCAGGTCCTGAAGGAGTAAAGCAGTCCCAGACCATCAAACTACCACCACCATGCCTGACTGTTGGTATGATGCTCTTTTTTAAAAATGCTGTGGTAATTTGATGAAATGAGATGAAAGCCTTTAGTCTTGTCAGTTAGAATATTTTCCCAGAAGTCTTCAGGATCATCAAGATGTTATTTGGAAAATTTGATACCAGTTTTTGTGCTTGTTTTAGTCAGCAGTGATTCTCAGCTGGAGCTTTCTTGATATTAAAAGTCAGTGGTTCCTCTCCACTGTCACCACAAGCTTGCTCAGGTAGGGAGGATAACTGCAAGTTCAACAACTTTGCAATCATCTGGCCTTTCTCAAACAGATAACTTTTTACCAATCGGGCTTAAATTAGTCTCGAGTCTAGAGCACTGAATTTGATTCCGTACTGTTGCATATGAATCGGATCTGTGCTTTGAGAATTAATTTATTCTGAATTCAAGACTTGAGGTCATGTGTTGGATCCTTCTCTGATTAAATGTGAACAACTGGGCTTTTGGAAAATGTTTATGCTCTGCATTTTTTTCAAAATGGAAAAAAAAAGAAGAAGCTTGTTTTAGAACACCATCGCAGTTAAGAATAAGGGCCAAAACAGCAAAGGACACAGGAAAAGTGTGATCTGATTGTGAACACTACGCTGCTTCCTCTTTGACAGCTTTAGTAGCCAAGTGACACACCCACTTCCTGCAGAGCACAACTCATGACATTACACAGTTCTTCCACAGACATAAACAGATCTTGCATGTGTCGTGACTCAACCTCATCCTCTACTTTTGTAACTGCACATGCTTTTGACTTTCACCTCAGATGACATCCCTGTTTTTGATCTGATCCAGTATCTAAACACTTACATTTGTGAAATACTTTTGCCCTGCAGGATGATTCCAAAACTGCATGACTGTCACTTTAAGAAAGGGCAGAGACTAGTTCCTGAAAAGATGACATGAACTCAAGTAACTGGAGGGACGCTGGAAGCAAGACTGTAAAAACATGCTATGACAAGGTTTTAACAGTCACCCCAACCAACCGGACAAACTTCTTCTAAATACCAAACACTCGAATATAATGTCGAAAAAGGTCAGGCAGACAGCCTTGACACAGTCATTGAAAGAAATAATTAGATGTTTAAGACAAACATTGGACTTGGACAGTATGGCAAAAGAAAGAAATCTATCAGTCTTCTCCTGGTGGTGTTGCAGTCAGATTAATGTTATTAGCTACTACCAGTAAGATAGTGACAGCTGTAGAAGATCACACTTGATATAAGGTTTAAGAAATAATGAGTAACTCGATAAGATCCTTTCAGGGTCGATAGTCGACGGGATGTATTGTTTTTGTCTCTGACCACATTCTCTACCTGCAGCAGGAAAATGGTTAAAAAAAAAAAAAAAAAAGCAAAGAAAGCACTGCATAAATATTGATTTAAATTATGTTTTTATCTCTGCTTTGTTGGGTTGATGAAGCATCTAAAAATGCTAGTATACCAAATCAGAGGCCATTTGTTGAAATCTTTCTTCCAATCTTTGAAAGATGAAGGCCCAACTAGGACTAAGCTATTCCATTTATGGTGTAAAAACTGATACTTATCACTGTTGGACAATGTCTCCCACACCATGCATAAAGCTGTTGCTGAACTAGAGAGCTCCTTCAGAGACAGACTGCTGCAGCCTAAGTGCACAAAGGAGCGTTATCATAGATCCTTCCTCCCAGCAGCTGTTAGAGTCTAACTATCACTGCTCCAAACAAACTCAATAAGTGTTTACATCCCTGCTGTTGTCTGCAAAGTTTCACTCATTTCAAAGAACATTTCTGCCATTATCAGCACATCTCAGTTAGCACAGTTTTATTGTGACTGTTGTTTTTTAATGCACAAATACACATTTTGTAAATGTTTTTAAATTATCCTATTCAGTTGCACATTCCTCAACAAGTGTTTACAAAGGGGTATGCTATATTTAATGACTGCACAGTATTTTATATTGTAATTTTGCCTTTACTGTATGTTATTCCTAATTCTGTTTTTAAATATTTTATATATTTTTTTTTATCTTTGTGTGAATCTACATGCTTCGATTGCCTGTCACTTTGCTGCTCTTGTGCCAGACTTTTCCAGCTGTGGTACAATAAAGGATATTTCTATTCTATTCTATATTCCCAGACATTTTAAAACTGTATTTATTCTGCAGGAGACTGCTTGTTTATATGTAAGAAGTCACAGACTAAAGTCACACAAAGCATCTTTGGTTACAGGAATAACATGCATGTTTCTTGATAAGTATAGCTAATTTCTATTTAAAATAATTGCAGTTTAAGTGTGTTGCCTTCTTCCTATGTAATCTGCTCCTGTATGCTAAGCTTATGGTAAACACCACTGGTTTACATTTTATCTGATTTTACATTCAGAACAGAGGTTCAAAAACAGCAACTGAAACAACTTTTCTTATGACTGAATGATCGTCTGTTTATTATAGTGACTGTTGAGAAATCAGGCAATATTTAGGTTGAAGGCTGCTTTTTTAGGAAAGTTCGTTTGAGCAGAACTCATAGTCTTTAAGATTTCATAAGAGTCAAATGGCCCAAACAGGCATCAGAACCACAGACGATTTCATCTAAAATAAAAAAAACAACAAAACAAAACAAAACAAAAAAACAAGCAATTAATTTAAAACTAAAATTGATATTTAAACATTTTTAATATTATTTACCTCCATAATTCCTCATAAGTACTTTAGCATTAGAAGAAATAAACTAATACATAATTTTGTCATATATGAGTATGAAGTTGAATTCAGAACACACCACCATTTCAAAACAAATGTCATCTCAAGGCACTTAACAAGACAAACAGGTTGAATTTAAACAGAAATTAGGACTGCACCACCTCAGGAAACCATGTAACTGTGATATTATTGCTAAATATCGGGATGGTGATAGAAATTACTCACTTTTTCCTGAGTAGATTCAAATTGTTCCTGTACGATGGAGATAAATTCAGTTTTTTAAATTACCTGGTGAAAACTTTCTTTGGACGCCTACGTGATTGCAATGATCCTTCATGATTATTGAGCATTCAGCGACAACAGAAAGAAAGCAGAAGAAAGTGTGGGTGAAATAGGATGAAGGGGTGAACTGACCTGGAGCTAAAGGAAAGATAGATACGTTCCCTTAGAGTCTAAATGGGTGATTTCTTGGTGCTGAGAACCACAGAGAGTCGGATGTTGTGGAAATTTATATTTTCACATGGAATGTATGTGGCTTAAGATACTTTGAGATGGATTAAGTAGGCAACAAAGATGTTCATAGGTCATTTTCCTCCAAGTCTAGTCACAAGTCTGTTACCCCCAAATAGGTTCGGAGGCAATTACTTTTTTACTGAATACCAGGCTGGTTTCTCCTTAATACATGAAACTTAGATTTATATTTACTTAGGTCAAGTTTAAACAAAAAGCAAGACTGAAAGAAATCTGAAAGGGGCAAATACTTTTTCACAGCAGCGCATGTTATTGGCTGCGCGAATCAATAGTTAGCATCACAACAATTAGCAAATCCCACTGAGAATGAAAGAATTTAGGCTCTTTTTTTTTTTTTTTTTTTTTTAAACCTTTTTATGTCTCAAATTAGAAAGAATAAATAAATTGAGAGCTTTAAATGTGGTTTTCATAACAACCTGATTGGTTTTTGGTGTCTATGTGCCTGCAGCTGCTGATAAGAGAGGTTCTTTCCTCTGATGCCGCTGAGATATCATCAGCATATCAGCACCAGAATAGCACTGGAAGTGTTTTGATGGAGAAAAAAAAAAAAAAAAAAAAAAAGATATGATTCAGCATTTGTTTTATTTATATTTTATTTTATTAAAAAAGGCTAAGTTAATTTTTCTGTGAAATGCTTAATCTTACCTGCGCAACAACAAACTAAAGTAAAAAGTTGTCTGACTTTTGTATAAAGAGTTTTGTAAATCATTACAGATTCGAAAAACAAAAAAGAAACAACATCCAATATTTTGGAGGTTGATTGTTTTCCATTTTCATGGTCTAGATTTTTTTTTGTCAACAACAATAACAGGATGTGTGTCACTTAAATGTTCTTGCTTTATTTCACAATGTTTAATAAATGTTCTGCTTTTTAATAAGTCACTATATTATTAACATTTAGTGACCCAGGCTTCCAGCACAAGTCAAAGTCCTGTCATCTGCAATACTTGGATGACTCTGGAGTCGTCGAGCGTATCGGAGATGGACAAGTAACTGAGCACAGAGAGCTGGTGGAGCGCTTTGATTCATGGTGTGGAAACAAAACAAAGGAGATTATTGTAGTTTTTAAACAGAGACAGGGTTAGGTCAAACACAATTTCCATCATGGGAGAAGAAGTGGAGGTGGTGGTGAAGTATAAATACTTCTGTGTTCACTTGGACAACAGACTGGACAAGAGTTGCAACAGTGAAGCAGTCTACAAGAAGGGACAGAGAAGACTGTACTTTTTGGGGAAGCTAAGGTCCTTCAAGGTTTGCAGATCTACTATAGGTCTGAACTGAATTGTCACTGGAAAGCAAAACTCATGGTTAATACAAGGCAGATACTTTGCCTCGTACCTAACATCTTCCATTTTATGAAGATTTTCGTTTGTATCTTCTCTGAAATGGCTGTTTGTATCAACGGCCTCTGCTGTCATGGCAAATTCATGATTTCTGAGTTGTGTTCAAAGGCCACTAGAAATCATTTCAAGAGCCATTAATGGCCCCCAGACTACAGATTGGAAATGCGTGCTCTAATCTAACAAAAGCTACAGACACAAAGAATATTAAAAATCATCATAAAACCCCATCATGTGTCTCTGTTCTTTAGAAATAGAAACATCCTTTATTGTTCTATAATGGGGATATTTCTGTGCAACAGCAGCAAAGTGGCAGTGACAGGCAATAACAGAAAAACAGACTCACAAAAAATATAAAATATATAGAAAAAACAGAATTAAAAAAAAAAAAAACAGAAAAAAATACTATAAATTGTTGAAATTTCTCTCATATTACCTAAAACTGAATCTAACGAAATGACAAAGGAGGTCATTTGGAAGCATAACAAACCAGAAAAAACTGCTTCTTCTATGTTGGATTACTTCTCTTATGTCATTTTTTTTATCCATGTGGTTTTATTTCTATCTTCAAAGTTTCTTCATAATCTTCAGTAAAGCAGTGTGGTAAAAGACAAAAATACTATCCTGAAGAATGACAACTGCATCACAAGAAGAGTTCAACATTTAAACTAATGAGTATATAATCCAGACAGTAAAGTCTAGCTGTGTAGTATAATTATAGAAAGTTGTACATTTTATATGGAAATACCTGAAACAGAATAACAAACGATCGAGTATGAGCGTTAAAGGGATTCTGGATACCACATCCAGCCTGTCTCGTTCCCAAGTGTTTTATGAAACCACCACACCCTGCAGTCCTTATCTGGAGACACTGTCCTCCAAGTCCTGTTCCGTCTCTCTCCAAAAACAATTTGGCATCCTTTTATGTTATTGTCTGCAGCTCTTTGCTCTCATACTGTAGGCCCACCCAAATTCTTACACGAAACAACCCGTGGCAGTCTCCATTTTTATTCAAATCTTCAGGGTGGATAAGTTTCAGATTTGTAGTCCAAACTGTTGGGATTTCTGACTGCTTCCTGTACTTCCTTTTGAGGTTTCTGCCCCAAATCGCACAGCAGTGTTTATAGGAATCCTGCTCTAAGAAAGTGGAGGGGAAACATGGCAAAAGGAATGAGGGGAAGAGTGTAGTAAGAGGAGGAGGGGGAAGGAAATTCTTTGCGGACAGTGAGGGATAATGAGCAGCTTTGGTAAAACTTAGATAAACACATCAACCATGTTAAAGCTCCGACACAGCCTGTATTGTGTATAGAAAAAAAAAAATTTCTCAAAGAATAAGTATGGATAGTATAACCCAGTCCTATATGCTGTCAATAATGTATACTTATTTGAGCTGTATGTACCATCTTTCCAAATCCAGTACAGAACATCGATACCTTTCAAACTTATTCTTACACTGAGGTATGTTGCTACAGCATGTGGGAAAAAGTCTTGAAACGAGTAAGAGCAAACAATGTTGCTCTTTTTTTCCCCACATCTTGTGTTTGAGTCTCGAACAAAAGATAGCTTGTCATTTACTCACATAGTTTTTAAAGCATACCAATGATTTGAAAAAAACAAAACAAAAAAAAAAAAAACCAAAAACAAACAAACAAAAAAAACCTAATAGGGTCAAGTTGGGTTGTTTTGAAGAGGGATTATGTGGCGTTGTTACTGCCAGTCAGACTCGTTGATAATGTAAGCCTCTCCCTTCATTTTAAACCTATCAGAACGAACTAAAGTCTCATGCTCTATTCATTGAGAAGCATAGGTTATGGTAAGTTGCATTTGCATTCCAGTTTTAGTATTACTGTGCAGAGCCTGCTGTAGGCAGGGAGTTAAGTGTAGCAGAGACAGCCAGCTGCAGCTCAGTGTAGTCAGTCACTTCTAACTTTTCTGTATGAGCACTATAGACGCAAATATAGCTTAAATAAATAAAAAAAAAAAAATCTGAAAAAAAAAAAAAAAAAAAAAATCTGAACAACCCCTTTAATATTTTTTTCCCCTTATTAAGTAATATTTAGTGTATTTTAGGTTCTGTGGTTGCAAAGATGTTTGTTGATAAACAGAAAACAGAGAGTAAAATTACATCCTTGCAATGATTTTGGAAAAAAAAAAAAAAACAAAAAACAAAAAAACCTTCAGGCATAATCTTTCTGTGAAACCTGGTGAAATATTGAATCTTTTAGCCACGAGGGGGCAGACTATTTTTATTAGGGTTGAATCACCTTTTAAAAAAAGGTTTGACTTATTCACATTAGCCATTTATGCTAACCTTTTTAATGAGTCATTCTCACCCTAGTGTAAAATAATACTATAGTTTGAGTTACAGTTTTTTGCCAGTGGCCTTTAACAGTTTACGAGGGTTCCCACAGCTTTGGAAAGGAAGGAGCATACTGCAAACTGTGTTTGCAGTGCCCAACTTCACCATTATACAACAATAAATCCAACACATTCAACCTTTAACAAGTACTTCATTTGCCTGTAAAGGCAATGGGAGGTCCTAGACGTCTCTATAGGTCATCTCTATAATGGAATTTATCAAAAAGTCTAGATTATTGAAATTATTTTTAGGATATCACTGAAATTGGCACTGCTGATCTTCAGATTGGGCCTCAAAGTTTGAGTTTGTCAGCAAGAATAATTCTAAATTTGGCCTCCAAACAAGAAGTGAAATCTCACTCTGAGATACATTTCATGTATTGACACGTTACTAAGTGCATCAACTCTGCATTTCTGCAAAGGGCTGACATTTACAACAGCTTTTTTTTTTCCTGGCAATTCAGCATCACATGTTTGTTTTCTTTACAAAAAGCCTTCTGGGTGTTTTACAGTAGCTTCAAATTTAATTTAAATTAAATTTAATTTAAACTTATTCGCATTTTGTCACCTCTTGTGTCTGAAGTGGGAGGAAAATAATGTATAATATGCTACTCTATTACCCCTAAATAAAATCCGATTTAACCAACTGCCTTCATAACTTATCTAATGAGTTAATAGAGTCAATGTGTGTGTAATTTAATATCTGTATGTCACAGCTGTTCTCTGAAGGTCTCGGTGGTTTGTACGAGGAGATTATTGAACAAGAAAGCTGAAAGAAAGTAAAAAGTATTCCCTTCAGAACTTTGCCATGGGCCATGCAGCAGACACTGCACACATATAGAGAAAGGAGTGCTGGTCAGATGAGACCAAAACTGAACTTTTGGACCTACATAGATGTGGCAGAAAACTAACACTGCACATCTCCCTGAAACACACTATCCCCGCAGTGAAACACTGTGGTGGATAAGATGTGCTTTTGCAGTCTCTAGATTTGCAAAACCAGAGGAGATATAACCTAAGAATCCTTGCAGTTCTAACAGCAGCACAAGGTGGTTCTGCAAAGCACTGACTCAGGGAAGCTGAGTGTACGACATAATTTTCAGATTTTTAGGAGTGGAAAAAGTATTATTTTTCTTCCTTTGCACAATTATGCACTACTCTGTGATGCTTTATCACATAAAGTCAAAGTTTTTTATAAAAAGCAGAAAAACAAATTATTAAACTAATTACTCATCCAAATGTGAATATTTTGTTTTTTCTATATCTTCATGTGTAAACACTAAGAAAATAAGCAACAGCTATATTCATTCTACAACCCTGAGCATCACCTTCATGAGACTGCATACAAGAACAGTGTCTTCTTTCAGAGGCTTCTTCAGATTCGCTGTAATACAGGCCGCTACAGGAGATCCTTCATTCTGGCAGATATCAGCATCTACAACAACACTTTGAAGAAACTCGAATAATATGAGCTACAACATTTAATTTCCGTTTGGGATCAATAAAGTATTTTTGAATTGAATTAAGGACCAGAATTGTAACGAGGTTCGATTTCTTCCTGTGACACAAACCGAATCTGAGTCACCACAGAAAATAACTGAACTTTTGCAAAGGCTGCAAGGAGCAGAGACGAAGGTCAGCTGTCATGACTCACTGTGCTTTTATCTTCAATAAGATGTCGTAAAAAAAAAAAAAAAAAGACGCATGCCCATGGTGGAAGAAAACCCACTGACCTGTGGATCATTATAAATGAACAGCTCTCATGAAAAGGTGCCACATTCAGAGCACAGGTTTGCTTTTCAGACATAGAAACGAGCTTTTGAGAGGTTTTACATCACAACTACAAATAAAAATATGTCCAGATACTTTTAATAGTCTCTAATCTGTGCAAAACTTCAGTTAGTTGAATATACACGGTGAATTGTCGCGAAACCAAATCAGTCTGCTAGTTAATAACTGATCTGTTTGTTTTCATGTCAACCCTGATAGAAATTTAAATGAATATGTGGAAAGTTGTTATCAGAGAAGGTGGAAAATGAGGCGCTCCTGTTGTGAGGAAGGGAAAAAAAAAAAAGCTTCAAGGACAAACTGTAAATCAAACAGTGACAGCTTTCATAAGACCAGATTGGTACATAATGCAGGAAGAGAGCTTCATCCCACACAGCTTTCATAATAAAAAGCATTGCATTATACGAACTGCTCACAATTATGGATATTTTTTTCCAAATCTTGAAAAGAAAATATTAAAAAAAAAAAAAAAAAAAATGAATTTTGAGCAATAAGGAAAAAAAATTGTTAATTTGAAAAATAAATTAGCAACTTTTTTTTTTTAAACCCAAAAAGCACATTTTAAGGTTTTGTCACTCTGTTTTCTGAATGGAATCAAAGGAACTAATTCACACACACAAAGGAGACCAAATATACATAAGAATGATGAGAAAAGAACAACAATATCTCTTTAGTTTACTTTTTAAGGCATGTCTGGTTCTGATCCTGGGGATGCAGAATAGACCTGAACCAGAAGGCCTGAGTGGTGTGGAAGGTTGATACAACAAAAACAGGTCTTTAATGTAATTTGATGCCAAGCGATTCAGTGATTTATAAACTAACTGAAGTATTTTAAAGTCTATTCTCTGAGCGACAGGGAACCACTGTAAGGACTTTAAAACTGGGGTGATGTGCTCCATTTTCCTAGTTTTAGTGAGAACGCCAGCAGCAGCGTTCTGGATTAGCTGCAGCTGTCTGATTTTTAGGCAGACCTGTGAAGACATTGTTGCAATAATCAATACAACTAAAGAAATGAGGGATGGGTTTCTCTAGATCTTGATGGGACATTAATTTTTTAATCTTTGAAATGTTCTTCAAGTGATGGAAGGCTGACTTTGTAATTGTCTTTATGTGTCTCTGAAGGTTCAGGTCTGAGTCCAACACTACACCCAGATTTCGGACCTAATCACTAGTTTTTAGCTGTAACAGCTGAAGCTGCATGCTGACTCTTGATTGCTCCTCCTTCAGTCTAAAAATAATTACTTCACTTCTACTACTTGTATCTGAGCTGAAGTCACTTTTCATGCACACTGTTACTGGCTGTAAACAGAATGGCAAATAGTGAAAATCAGCAAATACTTGAGGTCCCCCTCTATAAATGCTGCCTATTTTCATAGTTCAAACACCAAATTTACCTCAATGTGCATTAATACACACCATGTTAGCAGAAGCTAATATCTATGGTCTTCCCTATCGCTGCTCTTGGAGGTAAAGCTCATTAGCTCCCAAGAAAACAAAGGGTGAGCCTGGATTGGCTGCTTTGCAAATGAAAGCCAATAGCATGTCAAGTAGCAATGTAACTGTCATTTCAGCTTCCAAAGTTGCATTTTCTATTGAATATTTTAGATATGCTTTAAGAAACAAATCCACAAATAGGTGGATTTTCCAAGAATAATTTGAAGTTACATCTCATAGAAGAATCCACGAATACTGAATTGTGAATAGGCAGGGCTCTACGGAAATCAGGTTTTTAAATTAAATTTCTTACTGGCTTCACATTCTGAAAATAGTATTAATTAGCACGTGTGTATTACTTTAGGTTTCTGTGCACTTTACTCTTAAGCTCAACGAAACAGGTTTAGAAAAACGACACAAAATATGTAAATGGGAATAGAAAATGTTTCCTTGAATTTACTATTCTTTTAAACAAAAGAAGGAAATTAAAGACTTTTTCTGCAAAGCAAGTTGCATTAAATGCAGAATGCAAATATGATTAAGCATGTGCAATATAAAAGGTATTTCAGTGGCACTATGATGGTTGTTGGGCCCCCAAACTGAATTCCGCTCCGGACCCCATAAATCCTTGAAGTGGCAGTGCGTGTGGGTGTTCAGTTACTCACTTTTCTGTCCGTCACATCCTCCGCCACCGCCTCGATGACCCCGGACCCCTCCATGCCCAGCGTGACGGGCGGGGACGGCAGCAGCTCGTACAGCCCCTGCTTCCCCAGCAGCTCGGCGAAGTTCAGCCCGCACGCCTTGACCCGAACCAGCACCTCCCCGGCCTTCAGCTGCGGCTTCTTCATGCTCTTCACCTGCAGCTTGATCTTATCGTAGCCTCCGTATCCTGTCAGCACCAGAGCCCGGTAGGTGATGGGCTTCTCCTCCTCGGCTTCCGCGGGGCTGCTGCTGCCTGACTCCGGCTTGGCTTCTGCAGGGGCGGCGGCCGGTGGCGGCTCGTTGGGCTTCTTCACCTGCTCCGGTTCTTGCTGCGGAGTTGGAGCCTCTTCTCCAGACATGACGATCACTTTTAAGAAGCTTTCACAAGATTTTCAGTTCGTGTCCGTTTGCTGGAGTGCGTTGGCTCAATAAGCAGAAGCGGGAAAATAAAAGAAAGATATCTCTGATTCAAAACGCTTTCATAAATAAGATGCTCCTTATATAGACAACCGTGTCGTTTGCAAACCAGATCGTCTCTCTCCGGTTCCCCGTGTTCTCTCCAACTCAACAAGTGGTTAACATAAAGTGACACAATCACTATAGTAGTTCCGGTGGGTATTTTCATAATAAAACTGTTAAAGGGCAGCTGGATTGTTGAGGCACGCAGTACGGAAAACACAGATTTTTTTATTATTATTATTATTATTATTATTATTATTAGGAAAAGCAGGGCTGCAGGGTATTCAGATCCCAGCCTGGGGTCTTTCTGCATGGAGTTTGCATGTTTTCCCAGCCCATGTGTGGGTTCTCACCAGTTACTCTAGTTGCATTTCGATGGATTGGTGACCTGCCCTGGATGTACGCTGCCTCTCGTCCATTGAGCACTAGATGGGCACCTGCGACCCTGCATGGACAAGCGAGTGTAGACGATGGATGAAACAATAAAACATCTCTTCATTGGCTGCCATTTAATCTTAAACTTGATTTTTAAATGATTAGCCCTTCAAACACCACATGCCACCACTGGTTGAGAATTTTTGGTGACCTGCCTTTTAAGACACATATTGTCATATAAAAAAAAATCAAAAACTTGTCCTATGCCTCGAGATCAAGTTACATGTTTTTAAAATAAATTACACTGCAATCTTTTTTTATCGTAATTATTTTACATTTTGCTTTGCATTTATTTAATTGATTGACTTTAAATTATCTCATCTAGACTTATTATTTCCTTGTTTTTACTTTTAATTTTTTTTAATTAAATATGATCAATTTATTTGTTATAATTTTGCCATATAAGTGAAAATCAGTGAACCACAGCAGTTGTAAAAAAAAAAAAAAAAAAACAAAACAAACAAAAAAAAAAAACATGACTGAAGTGTGTGTATCTATTTTATATATATATATATATATATATATATATATATATATATATATATATATATATATATATATATATATATATATATATATATATTTTTTTTTTTTTTTTAATAAAAATTCAAAAATTTAAATCAGTACCTAAAATATGAAAGCAGGTTACCTTTACTTATGCTTTAAATGAGCTGTAGTCATTTTCTTCCCAGCCTTCAAATGTGGACAAATTATCTAGGTAGAAATAAATAAAAAAAAAAAACAACAAAAAAAAAACTTTTATTTGGACAGATGAACTTGATTTCCGGTGTTATTCTTCCTCTCCATGGCTAACTTGACAGAGATTTGAAAAACTGGCAGACCTGTTTTGTTGGCATAAAAAAATTTCTGGGATGTGAGGCAGAGAGCTACAAAGTCCGGATACTGGAGTCCTGTTGAGAAGCAGGATCCCCCCCCCCTCCATTCAGGAAGAAATAAAGCACGCAGATAAACGTAAACTGTTTTTCTAGTTGTTGATCACTAATTAAAGGTTTTATCAGGAAGCATCCTGGTGCATTTGCGCATTTTTCTTGTCTTTTTGGAACTGGTGGTCAGTTAAAATCGATGCATGCTGAAGTGAATTTGCAGACTTCTTTACTGTGACTTGTTGAGCGATAAAGCACCTATCCACCCACAGTTTGTGCACACACAGACACTTGCATCCTGCATTCAAAGCTGCTCTTACACCTCATTCTGCTGACTGATTAAGGCTGACAGGAAGTGGTGACAAACACAGACCTGTTTTTTAAGGGGGCTCAGAAAGTATCACAGCAGCATCTCTTATTCCTCAGTCAGGTTCAGATGGAGATGTTACAGAAGCAGCACTGAACCAGGTGTCTGACTGCTATATTTTGAAGTTGCTCTCAAAACTGAGAGCAAGATAAATCATATTAAAACTTTCTCTATATGTAACGTGGCTAATATTCTGTACATCGCAACCTTTAAACTTTTTTGAAGCACATCTTTAATTCAAATTCAGCCTTCAGTCTTTGGTAGGAGTACATTAGCATCCTACATCTTGACTTTGTAATGTTTGCCCCTTTTTACCCTTGCAAAAGGTCTCAACATCTATCAGACTGTCAGTGAGGGCATCTCTTGTCCAGAGTTCTCTTCAGGAGGCTCCACAGAGCTTCTGTGCTGGACTCTGGTGGTTCTAATCCAAAACTTTCCTCTCAGGAAGTCTGTCTTTTGTTGATTTGGGTGTATGCTTTGACTCACTGTGATGCTGAAAAATAAAGCCCATCTTCATCTTCAGGTTTTTTCAGACAATAGTTTTAGATATGGGCCATAAGGCAGTCATTCAGGGTGGTATTAGGAAAGGGTTTGGGGGGGATGCATGAATACCTATTGAAAAAAAATTGAACTTATCTGTCAATTCTGCCATGAACAAGTTTTCTATTGGTTTTAGGATTGTGTAGTTAGCATCCCCTGCTTTCTGCCAGGAAACAGGAGACTAGCTTAGGTGCTTGACTGAACAGACTTTTCCTGCCCTAGAACCTTATATTGTTATTTTAATTGGTTGAGGGGTGGCAGAAGGAGGGTCTCATCCAAGGCAGCAGTTGTGCCAGAACCACCACTGCTTGCAGGCACCTGAAGGTTTTGGGTCAAAGCTAACAGGCTGGGCCTCATAGTCCCACAGCAAGTAAAGTGTTTTAACATTTTTAAAAAGCCAGATGTAAAAACAGCGAGATTTAAGTGCATACTCACACCTCCTTGGTTTTTGGTGTATTTCAATGATTTCATAGCATCAAAACAAACAGGGGGTTCATTAAATAAAAACATTTTGTATAATTTCTTTCGCAAGGATGAAGTCATTTCTTGAAAAAGGCTTGAAAAAAACAAGTTTGCCCTTTGGCATTTTTGGGTACATTTTGGAGGCATCTGCTGAGGGAAGTTTGAAACTGACAATGCAAAGCCCTTTTCAGGAGCACAACTAGACTTGGCTCTTCTCAGTTTTTAGGGCTTTCTTCTAGAAATGGTAATTTGGTACCAGCTCCTTTGTTAGTACCAACTTGGCTGGGGTTTGAGCAGAAAATCCGATATTATTGAAGAAATAAGCATACTTTTAGCCTATGTGATGCAATTAGCAAAGAAACCCCAACTATAAATAGAAAAGATGACCCTCCAGCTGCATTTTTTTTTCACACAAATTCCTGATATCTGGCTTTAAAACTATAAACAAAAATGTGTATGTTTGTGTTATTTAAAAACTGCAGTTGCTGTCCGTTGTTGCCTTCTTCTTTTTTTGGCCACAAGATGGAGCTAAAAACGAACAGTTAAGATTTTCCTGCCCTGATCCAAACAATTCTGATGTTATCGCTGACAAAAGGCTCACAGCAGATCACAGAGAAGCTAAATTACATCCTGTAATTACACAAAAATGTCAACATTCCGCGTTTTGTCCAATTTAGTCAACCAGAGCTATCAGTTTAAAAGAATCCCTTTAACACCCCATTCTTATTTTCAATGATATATACGAGAAACGTGTTTTTTAAAAACTTACTAATTTATTGCAGTCTCTGACCTTACCCCTTTTATTCACTTAAACTTGCAAACAGAATAGTTGTATAAACTGATGAACATCATGGAAACACAAAAAATGAACTATAATTAGTAAGGGAAGGACAGGAAGTGCAGAAACTCCGTCTTCAAATTAAATAAAAAATTTTGGTCTCGTTTAGTTTTCTTTTTACCATCTCTTAATTACGAAGAAGTTTAATAATCTATTTAATAGTATGCAACATATCCAGCTTTAAAAAGATAGGAAAAAGAGGACAAACACAGAAATAATGATCAGGTAATAATGACAAAGTCAAAACATAGTTAAATCAAAACTTTTCCAACTATTTTTTTTCAATTGAAATTCTTACAATAAATTTTAAAAAGTATAGAAATGCGCAACCACAGCATTTTTATATAATTATGGCTCTTAAGTAGTTTGTCTATATACATTTAATAAATCTTCACATTTCTAAAATGTGACAAGTAATGAAAAGGTTTTATTCATTTGATTTCATCCATCCATCCATCCATCCATCACCACTTCACTCCAGTTCTAAAGTCTGTGTTGTATCAACTTTCCAGCCCACTCAGGTCTTCTGGTTCTAGTCTACTCTGCATCAGAACCAGAATCAAACATGGAGAAGCAGCATTCAGTTTTTATGGTCCTCTAATCTGAAACAAATGCCCAAAAAACTGCAAAACAGATGAAACACTGAATTCCTTTAAATCAAGACTAAAACCCCATTTGTTTAGAGTTGTCTTTGATTAATAACTGGAACACTGATTAATTCTAGTCTGGATTGCAACGTTTTATAACTTCTCTTATTTTGCCACTGTAATGTTTTTTGTTTGTTTATTGTGTTGTTTTTAATCATATAAAGCACTTTGAATTGCCTTGTTGCTAAAATGTCTTATACATATAAACGGCTTTTATTTACCTAAATGGTTTTCTAACTTCTTCTCACAGCTAGTTGTGCTGCAGTGCTACTTATTTATGTAAACAGGACCAGCCATTGGAGAGTCTGTTTGTTTGCTTTTTCTTTCCTAATTTATTAAAAAAAAAAAAAAAAAAAAAAAAAAAAAAAAAAAAAAAAAAAAAAAAAAAAAAAAATATATATATATATATATATATATATATATATATATATATATATATATATATATATATATATATATATATATATATATTAAAAGTAAAAGCAGCAAATATATGCAAAAAAGCAGAAGAAACCACGTGTGTTCAACATGTGCATGTGTGAACTGATGCTGATATACTTTAGTTTCCTTTTCTGTCCTTTAAACAGCTTACGCTTTTTTAAATATACAATATAGCCAAAACTCAGAAAAACATTGAAGGATACATATAGGAAAACTATGTCGTGAACTTAATTTGGGTTTAACTAGATGGCTACATTTCATCTTTTAAAGATACGTTTAACTATTGCAGACACTTTTACGCTTTTATTGTGATGGATCTAAAACGGAAACAGAGCTCTATTGGCGAGAGCTTTACATCCAGGTATGCTCGTCGAACCTCATCGCCTGTTGGAGCAGAAGAGCGCAACGCAGCGCGGAGTATGGTGTTGCTGAACCTGACAGAGACCGTGTGGGGCTGAAGTGCTCCTCCATCGTCCATCTTCTCAGGAGGAATCCTCGGGAACCATCAGCGCTGCTCTTCCACGATCCAAACACTGGGAGCTAAATGACAAGAAGGCAGCGACGCAGAGCCATCCAGTGATAACACCGGGGCGCGATGGAGAGCAAGGCTTTACTTCGCTGTAAGATTGTGGTGGTCGGGGATTCACAGTGTGGGAAGACGGCTCTCCTTCATGTTTTTGCCAAAGACTCGTATCCAGAGGTAAAAACACATTTATCACATTATAAGAACAAACACATCATCAGTGGATATTTCTTCAGCTGCGGTGCGTAAACCCCCACAAAACGGAGCAGAAACGTCTATGTTTTTAACTGTCTTGCCATAAAACTCAAAAAATCATTTTTGTTTATCCCTCAATGTTAAAATTACAACCTAATAAACAATGTATTTTAATGTATTTCTTAAACGTTCATACGATTGGAGCAGGGACATTTTTAAGATGCTGGCTCAAGTTTCGTTTAAACATCCAGATAAGAGAGTATTTAAACAAACTTTTGTGATCATTTTTCTTTGTTTTTTTCCTTCTTATTTTTTTAGAAAGAAAAATCTGTAATTTGCCAGTCTCTCGGTGACACTTAATGTCACTTTGTGCACATTTGCGCACCGGGAAGTATTGGAGCGCTCTGTGAACGCCGTAGCTCACTGGATCAAACAGCTATAGTGTCTTTCCACTCACAGCTTTAATGGCTTTAATGTTTACTTGTGGTGATGAACATTATTATAACATAGCTAAACAAACAGTTCAAGCAAAGATTTTACTCTTAAGGGTTTCAAACATAAGAGTTCATTGTTTGGGAGCGGATACCGTCCAGATTACTAAGCACAGTGGACTGTAATCTATATTAAATGTATTTAATAAATAAGTAAATTAATTAATAAATTAATAAACATGTCAACTTCTGTCTCAAACACATAAAGTGGAACCTGTCTTTATTCAAATGTGGCTCAAATCTATTTCAAAGTCTGTTCAAAGTTTCTTATCCGCCTTTATAGGTATGTGTCTCTCGTGACGTCATCCAAACACAAACAAAGCACAATTGGCAGGGATTTCCCTCTTATTGTACTTTTGAAAAGGAAAGAAAGGAAATCAATACGTCATTACCCAGCTGTGTATTTGTTGTTGTTGTACATTATTTGTTTTTTAAAAATCACCACTAAATTGAATCTCTAAATATTGGTTAATTGGTAGCAATTTAGAAGCCAGGAATTTATTTATTCAAAGTCTGTATCTTTATATACATAATCAAAGCTAACAGACATAAATTCTTAATTTTGGAAATGGGTCAAAGCTTTGAATTGCTTTACTTTCTGTGGGACACATGCACCATCTAATTCCTCTTGACATTCAGCACTGATTTCTCCTCTGCAACACAGCAATTTATGTTAAAATGGGAATCTGACTGCTTCGGGGAAGGAAAATCCCACCACTTTTCCCTGATCTCATGTCATCTTGTTGCAGAACTATGTTCCCACCGTGTTTGAAAACTACACGGCCAGCTTTGAAATCGACAAGCAGAGGATCGAGCTGAACATGTGGGACACTTCAGGTAGGATGCACTTCTTTTCTTTTGCATAACAACACCACCACCATCCCAACAAGAGCTGCCCTGCATCGCTGGCTCAAAAAGACATTGCTGAGAGCTTCAAGGCTTTGAGCCTCCCTGGGAGCCACAGAGCATGTTTTCATGGACGGTTCTTACAGCTTCAATCCCGCTATCACATTTTAATGTGTCATTAATGATGAACTGCAACGCAGCACAAACAAGCTGTCACAATATCACACATACATGTGACAGAGCCTGTTTCACGGCTATGATTTTCATCTGGTGAGAATATAAGCAACACATCCAGTTTAATGGTTTGTTTTACTGACATGGGAAGTCTGTGCTGAAGTCTCTATCCCTGCTTTTAAAAACCTCTGACAGTGCAATTCTGATCAGCTTCCCTGTCCCTGCTGAACATAAGCATCCCCACAGAATGATGCTGCCAACACTGTGTATCACAGTGGGGATGTGGAGTGTTAGAGTTCAGTCACACGTAACATTTTGCATGCAAACTTCTTTACAACATTACCTCTAACCTGTCTGCTGTGCCGTTTGCCTTCATGATGCTGCTTGGTCACTAATATTATTTTCTTTTACAATTTATTTATTTTTTCATTTAGTTTTTATTTCTTTTCATAAATTAAAAAATAGTTATTTAAAAAAATGTTGATTTATTTTCATTGTTTATACTAATGTACTCTAACAAACCTATGATACCTTCACAGAACAGCTGCAAATACTGAGATTAAATTAAACACAGATTGACTCAAGTTACTATATAGGTGACTTTTGAAGGCATTTAGGTACATTTAGGTAAGTTTATGGAGATCAATACAAATTTGCACCACACTTTTAAAATTTATATTTGAAAACATATTTGACAAACAGGCGTATTTTTCCTTCTACTTTACGATTATGCACTATTTTCCATTGGTCTATCACATGGGTTGGGAAACATTTTAGTGCAAAGAGAAATTTTTGTTTTGCTTCTAGGAAATACATTTCTCTGGAGCTAAAAAAAACCCTTTGAAAAATTATCAAGCTTAAAATATAATTACTACATAAATTAAAGAATCAGAGTTATATTTCTATTTTGGGGTTTTAGGTAAATGAAAATTCAACTTTTACAATAAGCAAATCCAACAGACTTCTACAAAGCACCTGCCTCAAGCTATTAAAATGCTGAACTACTAATAAGACCTTGCTCGTATTATATAAAATTTATATAAAACTTTGTGTTCACTTAAATACAAGAGAAACAATATTATTTTTGTTATTCAACATCAAAATCACTATCAAGTCAAGTTTATTTGTATTGCACATTTGAGCAACAAGGCAGTTCAAAGTGGTTTACGTCGTAAAAACATCAATCAAGTTCACATCAAAAATCACCAAAATCATCGAGCAGATATCATCCATATGCATCAAACTCATGAGGATCATGAAGCAAATATCAATCAAATATAATTTGACAATATTGAACAATGCTCCACTTACTACTAATCAAAGGCAGCTCTCAACAGGTGGGTTTTTAGCCTTGATTTAAAGGAACTCAGTGTGTCGGCTGTTTTGCAGTTTTCTGGAAGTTTGTTTCAGATTAGATTAGTGGAGCATAAAAACTGAACGCTGCTTCTCCATGTTTGGTTCTGGTTCTGGGGATGCAGAGTAGACCAGAACCAATTGATCAATTGATTTGATAAAAAAAAAAACACATTCAATAGAAAACTCCATGTTTATGGAAAATGAAGAAAAGCACATAGTTTGCAGCATAATGAAAAAAAAAAAAAGAACAGCAAAAATTATTTATCTTTTGTTCTTTGTAGTCTTATTCTGTTATGGAGCGTCTATGCAGATATTGAACCACATAATATCACATAATATGTAAATAAAATGCATTGACGTCTGTGGTTGCAACGTGACTAAATGTGGAGAATGTCAAGGGGTTATGAATGCTTTTGTAAGGCAACATGTCAGACTTTCAAGATCTGACTTGGGTAAAGTCGGATATTTTTACTCTGTCGATGTGAACAGGTTTTTTTTCTCTCACTTGCCCTTTCAAATCTATTTCTCCTTCCTTCACTTTTATGTGGCAACACTCAAACAAAACTTGTCCTCACACAGCGCAGAGAGAAGCATTAATGCACATCATTTCAGTAGCCTCCGCCCATGCAGAGAGAGACACAGACCAGCTAAACAAGCTGGAGATTAAGAGCTGCAGCTGCAGCTCCTGCTGGCCTGTCGGCTCACTGTGGGTGAGGCCACCATATTTAATAAAAAACACCTTCTGAAACTGCTGCCTGGTTCAAACACACCTTTTCCCTCACTGAGCTGTTTTGTGAATAACAATTACTTTAGTGGGACACTTAAACAGTAATTTTCTCTTCCTTAGTTCAGAATTAAGTTCCTCTTTCAGTATAGGCATGCAGCACTGCAGTGCCTTATTACTGGAAATGTGATCAAACCTGATGAACAGCCTCTTGGGGCGGGTCGAAAACATTAGAAGGAATGTTGTTTTTATGTATTTTAAATGCTCCCCATCAGCATCCCTTTGATCTATCTATCTATCTATCTATCTATCTATCTATCTATCTATCTGTCGAGAAATGATTGACTTCATGGACAAGGACAACATTTTAAAATATGGACCAAAATCAGTAAAACGTTTGGATTATCAAACGGATCCATCTTGTCCCATCATCTGTTGGGTACTTGAAGTCCTTTGCCCCAAATAATGCAGATATTAGTTTTTAAAAGTGGGCAGAATACAATTTCAGTACATTCACCAACTATTTGCGAGTGACCAGTTCAAAACTGAATGTAAATTTCAGATACTTACAACTCAGATCTTGCCTGATGTCACATAACGACTGGAGTAAATAGGTACTCCATCTCCCATTGAGAAGACTGTAATTGATGTTCAGTTAGAAAAGTAGGAAAAAAGTATTTTAAACTGTTTTTGTCCATGAACCAGCATAAGTAGAAATTAAGTAGAGCTAGGAGGAGGAAACAGGTAAAGATTTGTCTGAAGAGGACTGGGAGAGAATATGAACTAAAGCTCCTCTGACAACAAATAAACCAAGCTTATGCTGGAGAAAATGCAGCTCCCAAATAGCAGAACACACCCATGTATTCTGGTCATGCCCCAAGCTGAATGTATTCTGGAATGATGACAAAGCAGTATTTAAAGTTAACATATCACCAGAACCTTGTTTTTGCATTGTTGGCTCTCTCTGCAGTTAGAGCAGAGGTGTCCTAAGTGTGGTTCAGGAGCCATTTGCAGCCCTTGGAATAATTATATGTGGCTCCTGACCGCAGTTTAAGAATAGTACAAATTTGGCCCTCCAGTGAATGGAGCTGACACAGATGGGAAATTTTATGTATTTTTTTTTTTTTAATTTACAAATCTATCATTAGGGGAGCCCCAGTATTTGCAGGTGTTGGGGACCACAACATCCCATGAATACATCAGATAAATGACCATGGAACTAAACAGAGCTTATGTTGCTTGCTTTCCAGCAGCTAATAGTGCATTAAGCTCAAACAAAACCCCCCTATTAGTACATTTTTACATAAATAATGAAACAGTGAACCCCTGGTATTCTCGGGGTTAGGAACCACAGCCATCTGGGAATAGCTGAAAGCCACGAATACCTGAGACATCCACTAAAAATGGTTAAAACTGCCTATTTTAATAGTTCAAACACCAAATATACTTTAATATACATTAAAACGCACATGAAAACCGCCTTAGCACTACCACAGAACCTAACCTCCACAGTCTTCCTTATTTCCTCTCTGAGGGGTTCAGCAAATCAGCACTAAAGAAGAATGAATGGCGCTCCTGGATTGGCTAGTTTGCAAACACCAGCCAATAGCGTGTCAAGTAGCTTTGCGGCAAGATATTTCAGCTTCATAGAACATATCTAAAGTATTTCCTTTTGAATACTTTAGATATGTTGAACGAAAAAAATCTGCAAATAGGCAAATTTTGCATGAATAATTTGGAGTTGCGATCCACAACAAAAAAGACCTTTTTTGAGACCAACAAAATAGAAAGCCATTTGACTCACAGAGTTAAGAAAACTGTAAATTTTCTTTTATTGATGTAAACGTCTGAGAACCTTTTTTCAGACCAACAATAATTGGTTTTGTTAAAAAAATATTACATGTTTAGCCCTACGATGGACTGGCGACCTGTCCAGGGTGTAGCCCCCTTCGCGACCCTGCAAGGATAAGTGTGATGGATAATGGATGGATGGATGTTGCACGTTTAATTGATTGCTGAGCAGGTAAAAGAAAGAAACTCACAATTAAATTGGTGTTTTTAATAGGAAAGCAACGTTATGGCCCCTGATTACATTCAGCTTGCTGATTTTGGCCCCTGGCCACTATGATTCTCTAATGCTACATTCATTTGTGGCTTCTTACAACAACAGGAGGCATTTTAAGCCCTTCAGGAGTCTGTATTTCTGCCATTACCATCAACTCACCTGGCCATGGTAATCAGACCTGTGGGAAATAAGAGCAACTAATTATATATTTAACAAGGTTACTATCAGAGAGTCTGCAGTCGCAGCTTTGGCTCCACTCTCTTGGTTTGTGTTTACACAACGGGCTGCACCATCCCTCCAAAAACAGCTATCTATTTGCTGCTGTGGGTTGGTGTTTCAAGAACATCATTCATTATTCATTTCGTCCTTCCTGTTAGTGACATAGCTGAAACACACCTTTGGTCTGGCAAATCCGTGTTTGATTTGCTTCAATTTATCCCTGAAGATGAGTAGATTTTCTTTTTAAATAAACCATATTGTCTGTCAGTTCATGTTTTTAGGGACCTATTCATCCACAAAAATGCACCTGATTTGGCTAAATATGAGAAATAAATAATTTGATTTTTGTTTTAAACACTGAAAAAGTTACTGTATTTCTAAAAGATCTTTGAAACCTGATCTTTTATTGTGATACTACACCTATGCCCTATGCCTACACAATCAACTGGATGTGTCACATTATTTGATTCACAATGGGTATATAAGGATAGGGAATCTGTAGGCTGTCTGAGGAAGCACAGTATTACAGTGTTACACAGATAAAGGTCTGTATTTGGTGTGTTTGTTTTCAGTGTTCCCAAAAACTCTCCATGAGAGAGAAGAAGAGGAAATTAGCATTTCCTCACTGCCAACTATTCAAGGTTCGTCTTAGGATCCAGGTGCTTCGGCATCTCCAATTTTCTCTGCTAATTGCCTCCTATTATATTGAATAAGTGCAGTTATGAGGATGCTTTTGTGCATGCAGTGGTGTTACACAAGTTTCTGCTTCTATTTTGTCACTTTTCAGGCAGTTAGTATTGAGTTTAAGGCATTTGGAGACAGTTTTGCTGATGTGTGTGTACAAGAACGTGCGGGCACGTGTTAAGTGGTGGCCAGGCTGATGTAGTAAGCATTCAGCCTGTTGGCGTGTGTTTGGCATTCATGTTGTGTTCAACATGTTGTGGATGAAAGTCAGACACTGATCCAGCAGTTTAGAAGATCTTTTATGTTAGGGTAAAATTTAAAACACATACATGCACATCTCATTAAATAAAATATCATTGAAAAGTTAATTTACTTCAGATATATAAGCATTTATTTCTGCAAATTTCTCCAAATTCTGTTTCTCACAAAATTAATATATTTCCTGAGACCTATAGAAAAAAAAAGGGACAGTAACAGTATGGTTAAGGGACAGTTGTGGCTGACATTGTAGGGGTTCTTCCTGTAACCAGTAAGTTGTCTGTAAAGTTGATTTTGGTCAGTTGAGCAACAGTCCAGTTCATTAGCTCCGTTATGACAATTCTGGTGTTGTCTCCGTTTCAGCAGTAGCTTAACACCAGGAAACAATAGTTCTAGTCCACGTCCTGGATATGTCTCTGTGTTGTGGCTCTTGAAGCTCTCTGACTCCAGTCTCATTGACCTGTGAATCTCCCCTGAATCCTTGAATAGACTTTGATTTGCAAAGCTGTGCTTATCCCTGTTGATTGTGCACTGTTTTCTACCACAGTTTTTCCTTCTACTCAACTTTCTGCGACTTTAACATAACTATTAAAAATCATTTGCAATATTCAAATTTTCTGAGAAGTTCAATTCTGTGTTTTCAGCTGTAAGCCACAATAAACACCAAAAATAAACACTTGAATAACTAAATAAAACAACCTTATGACATTCAAATTTATGGAGATGTGTAAAATCTGAATTCTGAATTCAAGTATCCAGTGAATGTTATGATAAAGTAGCAAAAGATTTGTGACCATGTTAAGATGTAAGTGTGAACAGCAGCAAGGCTATTGAGGTCAGAAGAAGACACATCATTAAAATAGCTCAGTTGTTGTAGGGTCTCAGAGAAATGAGACGTGTTAGGCAAGGTGCCAGACAAGCCGCTGAGCTGCTCGCTTGTTGTGCACACACAAACAGAGGATTTAATTAATCAGCCACTGCCTGTGTGACCAAATGCTTGCCCCCCCTGTCTCCTTCATTCTTCATCTCCTTTCACCACCCACTGCCTCCTCCATCTCATGCCTACTTCCATTACATCCGACCACGAGTGGGTTCAAACTTCCTGCCACGTAGACGAAACTCCATTTTTCCCCTTCCCGACAAACCAAATTCATCCTCAAATCTGTCCTCTGCTAGATCTCATACAACCTTCAGTCTTTTTCTGCTGATCTCAGTTCATTCTGGGTCTTTCAAAAGGAACAACTTTTCTTGATAAGTTGTGCAACTCTAGATGGTAACATATCAATTTTCTATGCATTTCATGTTTTCCTTTGGTTAAAATAACAAGCAAAGAGACCTGAGAGGAAAGTTAAGCACTCCAAAGAGCACAGAGTGGCTTTCCTCCGACCCAAAAGGTCAATTTGCTTTGAAGATGTTGGAAAAGGTCAAAAGAAACTATGTAAGTGCAACATTCACCATTTATTTCTTCCAATTTTATGTACAGCATATTACACTGAGTTCTGCATTTAAGATTTTTTGCATTAAGATTTATTTTAATCTGTATTCAAGTTTGCTATAATAAAAACAAAAGTCTTGCTTTAAGCAAGGCTGTGGTTTTCTTAGAAATGGTCTCAAACACTTTTTAGACCTCTCCACTCTTTTCTGAGATATTAAAAAACAAAAAAGGTTTTCATCCAAGGCTTTATTATATTTTAGTACATCCGTCATTTCCTTTATCCGAAGTAAAAAAAAAAAAAAAGCAAGACAATTACTCATGTGCTGTCACCACTGACTGTCACTGGATTTGCAATGCTTCTGTTAATGTTCGATACATTCAGTACAAGGAGAAGTACATATTTATTTAGCAGCAATGCAATGTTGCAACATCAGACCTCATGAGAAATGAGTCATGCATGCAAAAATACAGTGATGACTATAAACTAGTTGATCTCAACAATACAATTTAACCACATTTTGTACTGGGGTCCTTTCATAGTTAAAATAAATTAATCTTTTATTGCTGAAGCATCATCTCACACTGAATAAAAATATCTGAAGGGTACAATCTCCTAATAAGTTCTTAATAAAATCACTGGATATTCCCCATTAACATTTGCCCTTCTGCTGTTAGTAGTTTGTGCTGCTCCTCTTTGTCAGTGTAACACTCAACAACAGACCATGTTGGGGGGGGGTATTGTAGTGATGAGGCTTTATGAAGCTCTGAACCTTTTGCATTGAAAATTGGTTCACTACTCAAAGCTTCATTCGTTGTGCACGTGGGTGACACCTGTTGGGACGATGTTTGTTATTCAGCCTTTTGATGTTGATTCTGATACACCTTATTGAGTTATTTTGTTGAAATTAAATTTTAAAAAAAGCTATAATCTAACTTAATATGACATTTATTCCTTGCCGCATAAAAGTTTGACTACCTCAGTATTCTGATTACATTTGTTATGGTAGGACAAAAAAAATGCTTCTTCCTGGCATGGCTTCCAAACAGCTGGCTGGAATCCAGATTTCAACATGAGGCATGGAGACTCATTGATACCAGGATGAAAAAAAAAAAAAAAGCAGTGGGCTAAGAACAGTGGTGCCACAAAATTTCATTTTTTAAATTCAAAATGAAATTTCTTGTGACTGTTTTTGTTTGCTCAGTAATATACTAAACGTGCGATTTTAAATGAGCAAAGTACTTGTATTTGTTGTTAAAAAAAAAAAAGAAAAAAAGAGATCTGTAAATTATTTCTGCTGCAAAAGAATAAAAGGGAATCGCATGACTGCATTATTGAAAGACATGTTTTCAGCTGTTTTTGGGCTAAAACTATTTTTTTGTCGAAGGTTAGCAACAAGAACAGGTCATAGGTCATCGCTTGCTGTATTTGGCCTTGTTTCTGTTTAAAACTTTTAAATGAAACCAGAAATATGTTTAATAAAAGAGAAATATGCATGAAGCAGTGTATGTCTAAGTCAATTTACAGTAGTACAATGCTTCTTACCGTAGCGTTAACTCTTCTGCAGTATTAGCTCTTTTAAAAAAAATGAATGTGATTCAGATTTCGTTTCCAATTTTTACTGGATTGTTTGTGTTTAGGTTTCACTTGTTAATTCCCCAGAGTCAAAGCACCTCAAATCATCAGATGACAGCTCGCTTCACAGCGAAACGAAAACGAGACCCAAATCTGAAGGATTTGTGATGACACAGCAGTTGTGCTTTAAGAGCCTGTTACTCTTCAAATATACATAAAAAGAAACGACACTTTAAAATCTGATCTGAGCTGACCTAAGAGCCATCACGTAGTTTATATGTCGGGATTTGCCTCTCTCTGCAGTTTCCGCTCTCCTATTTAATTCGATCCATTCCTTCTAATATTCTCCTGCTGTCAGCCTCTCTGCAGTTCTTTTCAGTTTCTGCGTTTCCAACGAGTCAAGGTCAGGAGACCCACGGTGGCGGGGCTGTGCCCTCTCAGCACTCTTGCACCTGATTAGCTTAGCTTGCTCTTTCTTTGTATCTGTCTTCATACGTCTCTCTGCCTTGCTTCTCATTCACTCTTTTTTTTTTTTTTTTTTTTTTTTTTTTATACCTCATTTTCTCTGGTAATCCCAAACTCCTGCAGTTCAGATACCACAAAGCTGTAATCAGACTTTCTGAGCTGTGATAAGAAGGAAAAAGTTTCTGCTTTACTGCTGACATTTATTTTTATGCAACTGTCATAAATACTAGGAAATTGATTGGTCCAACAGTATTTTAGTTTCACTTTATCTGTAGGAAAATTAAAAATCTTTGCTGCTGTAGTTAATCAGCCAATTTTCCAATGTGAGGTTTGAAAAAGGTCACAAATTTGATTATAACAGTGACTCCAGTGATGACCTTTACATCGCCTGGTGCTAATTATGACAACATACCCTAAATGCGCTGCTTCCCAGAATCTAATCATAAATAATCATATAACAGAATTCAGATGAGATTTTTTCCTGGTTCAACTTATAAATTTATAAGTAAATCTTTCTTTTTGCAGTTGTCTGCTGCACCCAAAGCTGCAGTTGTTACAGAGAATTGTCTGCTCCTCGTGTCTGCATGTAATTGTGATTGAAACTCTTCTGTTTCTGTTTTTAGAAAAGTTCATATTGTCTGGATTTTGTTTGAAAGGCCTTGTATCCATAAAAATCTTGATCAAAAGAATTTAACAAAAGTCCATCAGAATTAGTTGCCTCTGCCAGGGGTTTGCAACCTTTATAATCCAAATCCATTTTAGCCTTCAGTCCAGCTAAATAAAGCTTTAGAGCAGCAAACGTTACATGACCTATTGAAAAAAACAAAAAAAACCCCCCCCCCAAAAAAACAGATAATATTTGATAAATATCTAACACTTAGCAAAACTTAATATATTACCATGTTTTTAATTGCAAAATGCTCAAACTAACTAGAACTGTTTTTTTAGATTTTTGGGGATTTTTCCTTCAAACAGCATGAGCAACCTTAGATAATCTCCAGTGGATCATACTTTAGTGAAGAAGAAGCTTTGATAGAGCAGTTAGTGTAAGTTTCTATTAGGGGTGTTACTAGTTCACATAGAACCAGGTTAATTTGGGTGACTTTTTCCCCATAATAAATAAAATCATCAGTTGCAAACTGCTTTTCTCATTTCCTCAGATCACTTTTGTCTAAAATGAAGAAAATCTTGAGCATGTAAAAAATGAAATGTGACATTAAAGCAAAAACAGAAAAAAAAAAATCTATGGCAGGGAAAATACTTTTCCACAGTACTATATAATTATTATCATCAGTTAATAAGAGGAGAAGATTTCACTCTGCTTCTTAGTTTATTCCCTCAGAGCTTTAAGCACTTTTTTTTTTTTAGCTCATTGTTTTCAGTCACATTAGGCAGCTGGTTTCAGGAAAAAGAGTCTTTCAAACTTCTTGTCCACTTATTTAAAAGCAAATGAAAGACTCAATTAGTGATTTGTTGGTAAATACAGAGGAGAAATTAGTAGCTTAAGAGCCAAATGCTTCTCCACAGCTGAATCAAGAGAGGAAATTTGACTGAAATCCAGAAACAGGACTCCAAATACACAACCAAGCAGATGTTTGCAAAATGAGCTGGCCCCAAGTAGCCAATAAATCTGTAATTGAAATTAATTATTTTAAACTATCCTGTTTGAATAACAGATTCCTGTTCTAACTGAAGCCATCTACAGTCTTTGTGCATCCTAACACAGTAAGCAAGCTGCTGCAAAGAAGCTATATTCAGCTGAATAGTGACACACTTTTTTTGTTGACAAAGAGCAGACTTCTGCTTGAAAACTATTAAAACGCAGGTGAGAATGTGAAAGTGTGGATTTTAATAAAACAAGAGTCCAACCAGCGGGGTTACATGTTGAAGCCTTGAATCACTGCATGCAAGTCTCCTCCGGACAGTGGGAGTCTGAAAACGCATCGAGGATTTATGCGAACATGGATGTTTGTACACGCTGTGCAAATATCTCTGGCACCGTCTGCCCTTTCAAGTACCAGTTGGATCTGTTTATCCATGCAGGTCAGCAGAGTCTACAACAGAGATTGCCTCTAGAACCCATCATTCATTCATGAGCTGCTTTTATGACCCCACTTATGTGCTGGCTCCTTGAAAGTGTTTCCCAGATGTGACAGAAAACAGTGTTTTCAGTCATTAGTAGGAATCCATTTTAACTTGTTAGTTGTGTATTTATTTGTGGTGTGTAAGTAAAAGACTCCATGGAAACAGCAAAGATGTGGAGGGATGAAGTTTCACAGTAATCAGGACTGAAAGAGGAGTAAATAAGATTCAGTGGGCTTTCATGGTGTGACTCTGAGCTCCAGCCAACCTGGTCAGATCCTCGTCTGCTCATGCAGCCCATTAGAAGAGCAAGGGTACATTGAAAATCAATGGCCCAAATGCATCTCCACTCCTATTCCCCAGAGTATGACCCAGTCCAACTTCATCATTACAAACATATTGTTTTTAACTTCGTTCTTTGCTTGTAAACTCAAACACCACAGGAAATTCAAATTTTCTCCTAAAATATCTTTACATACATGGTCTAAAGTACTATTTAGACTTGGTATATATATATATATATATATATATATATATATATATATATATATATATATATATATATATATATATATATATAAAAAAAAAAAAAAAATTCAGTTAACCTCTTTATATTTGTTCTCTTGTTAGAAATTGATAGCTCAAAGTAAGCTAAACCCAAATGGCAGCCAGTACTTAAATGGAAACCCTCAGTTTATGTCCTACTGACCTATAAATAAAGTACTGGATGTAAAGTGCTGTAAAAAAGGGTTTTTTGCCTTGCAGATTTCTTGTGTTTTTTATTTTTTTTTTTTTTTTTTTTTTTTTCTTTTTTTTGGTCATACTGAGATGTTTTAGATCTTCAAACAAATTTTAATAAAAACAATCTGAATAAAAAGGCAGTTTTCAGATGAGTTCATTTATTAATATAAATTGTATGGCATCACATTCCTGTCAAAAACCCTGAGGAGCTTATTGAGCAATCACATCAGCGCATTTCTTAACTAAGAGAGTGCCTATCTCTGATTGTGGGCATTTCCATTTTTTTTTACGGGCCCATGAACGCAGCATGGCGAGCAGTAAAACATGCTTCCTTCACCCATCTGTATGCTCTCGCCAGAAAATTACACTCGCTCTCTGTTTAGTGGGCGTATTTGTCAGTTGAGGGCGATAACTCTTCTGATCAAGCTGATTGGCCAGATTTTCAACTCAAAGCCGGTGACAGACTTCGTAGGACTTGGCCTAATTGGAGATGAAGAAAAGGAGAACATAGAAGAATAATATAAGAAAAAACAAGGAAAAGTCAAACTTTCTTTCTTTCTTTCTTTCTCATTTAGTCTTCCTCCTCCTCCTCTTCTTTTTATATGCTATGAATCCACATCACATCTCTCACCCTTCTTCTCCTTAGAACTGTCTCATGGATCTTAGTGTTGAACCATGGACACTGACCTTAATTAGACAAAAGAGACTTGGAGTGCTCTGGATGTTCTGGGTTCTTTTGTGAAAATCTGTGAATACTGAACCACAAATAGGCGGGGCTCCACTGTACGTAGCTGAGATATAAACTTACAGAAAGTGATCCTGAAAAGTATGTTTTTACATATATAACCTACTATAATTTTTGAAAATTAAAAATCGCTTAAACATCTAAATTTGCCTTAAAACTTTGGTATTTTAAATTTCTGTTGGTATAAAATATATAAACTGATGAGAGAAACATGAGAAAAGATACCTCACATGAATTTATTAGTAACTTTATCATAGACTGATTCCAGACGACCGGCTCATTATGAGCATGGAGAAGGTAACGAGACGTTGCACCATGTTTAGACACATAGAGGGAACTTAAGGGTTTTTCCCACCCACTTAAGACTCAATCATTTCCTTATTTGTAATGCAAGACTGTGAAAACTCAGTTCAGCCTCCATCATCTCTGCTGTTACTCTGATGGTGGCAGCCCTTTTTCTGCTTATGCCGACATTCATAAGCATCCCTGTACATGCACTCTGATTTCTGTGCATCAGGGATGAAGAGAAGAGCCAGGAGGTTTAATGTGAAGAGGAGATGCCCAGATGCAATCTGTTCCCTCGGTTATTAGTTTTAGGGATTCCTGCTGATTTCAGGCTAAGCGATGCTCACTGGCAGGGTTCTCCTTCTGTGCCTACTGAGCAGGAAATGTGGCATCACAAAGATTTTCTGCCAAATCCAGACGGAATATTAGACTGGTTGAAGATTTCAGTTTGTGTCCTCATTCATTTCTTAAAAAGTGATTATTTCACCTTCAGACCTACATATTTCCCATACTAGATCTTAAATTACTTAAGTTATTTTTAGTTGTTGCTTTCCCCCCCCCATCACCTTTTTTTATTTTCCTTATTGATTCATTTAGTAAGTACTGGTGATTTTCATCATTTTCATGTGCTTTTACATTGAAAGAGGAACTCAGGATTTACTGCACTGTGGAAAAAAAAAAAAAATCCAGAGGTCCAACACACACACTTCCTTTCAAACTCCCAAAACTCTTGCCACTTATTACAAGAAATAAAATCTAAGTTCTTGTTATGTAAAACTTGTGCCTGAAATGATCTAATCTGCACAGCAAATTAGGTTTATTGGCAAAATTGTTACAACAATAGCTTCAAATATTAAATAGAACTAATATTAAAAAGGATTTTATCATAATTCAACATTAAAGGCTACTAATAATAGCTTTCAATTGTCATGAAAAGATTGTTTAATTTTAAGACTGCAGTTGGCATTGAAGGGGTTATTTCATTGAGACCAGATGTAACATTTGTTTTATTTTATTTTATTTTTTTTTTTGGAAACAGCTACTATATTTTCTATTGTGCCAACAAACCTAATTTTCAGTGGGGGAAAATAATAAATAAGTTAATTGCATATTAATTGACCAAGTTACCATATTAACTTACCTAAATTAAAATCAAATGGCTCCAAAATTTAGAGAAACACTGTTTCAAACCAGTTTACACTGTTAAAACTGATTGATCGTTTCTATTATAATATGAATAAAAACGATAATATGCTGTTAATCGAGTTAAGCATATCCAAATGATCTTATAGCAAAACTATGTTAATCTTGTTACGTCAGGGCACTACAAGGGTTAAAAAGACTAAAAGCTTAAGGCTTGTTCTGAATGGTTTTTAAGCTAATCATTGGGTGGAGGCGAATAGTTTCTGCCTCTACCTGCAACTGTCAACACAATTAATCCTACAGTTCCCATGCTGCCTCTGAGTTGCCCGTGTTTACCTGGAAGCTCAGCTGTCCTGGCTGACGTGGCTAATGAGCAGCACAGCGCTGTTGTTAAGTGACTCTCTGGCCCTGGCCATTTTCAGATAATCCAGTTGATGATATCATCTGAGGTTGCTGATGGGACATGAAACAGAGGCCAAAGAATTTGCTGTGTTGTTTTGCCAGTTTTACTGAATGAAACTTTGTTTCATGAGGAAAAGCTTTCAGATGCTTCAGCAGGGAGTGTCTTGAGTGCTGTGGTGAGAAATAATTGTTCACAAATTATTTATTTGTCTTTACAATGCCAAGAAAAAGAAGGGAACTGAAGAAAATTCTTTGAATTAAATTCCTCTTAACATAATATCTGGACTGAGCTGTGACAGTTTTAGATCTCTCATGATGCTGTTATTTTATGTTTAAAATGAGCAGAAAATAGATTTATTTTTGTAAAAAAGAAGGGTAATGATGAGGACAAACATGATTTCTTACCTGAAAGACAAAAGTATCATAAGTGAGTATTAATGATGATTTTCTGCACAAACATCTCAAAATTCATTTGTGCATTTCTTTCTTCTGAATAACGCAGCACCATAAGCAATATCATGTTTATTATTTGTTTTGGTGGGTTTGAAGCTTAGGGCTCAATCCGGCGAAGAAGTTTCCAAAAGAATAGCAGAAAAGATTTAATGATGAACTTAACTGCTTTAAACAAATTAAGGATAATCAGATTTCTCCAGTGTGTTAAAGTTCACTAACTACATTTTCCATATTTACAACAGAGAATAAATAACCTACCTTCATTTAATTAACTTGTCTTGGGCTTGTTAAAAGTTTTAAGACTGAGAAATTCCTCACCAGCTTTATCAGAAGCATATTTACAGTACATTTTATTTTTTAAAACACATGTATACATGCAGACAGAAAATTTACTGTAAATATTGTAAATTATAGAGAAAAACATGGGCACAAGATCAGTACACATTACTTGGTGCTCCCCCCATACCTGCAAGGTGCATTGTCCAACACATAAAGACCCTGATGTATGGTGTTGCATATGTTAGGGAGGAGGGGATGGGAGCCAAGGCACCATCTCGGGGTGAGCTGTACTTGAATGTCATGTATTTGTGTCTTTCCTCTTTTGAAGAGTGGTTAAGAGGAACGGGCCCCAACTTAACAAGGAAAGATAAACTGGATTGCATAATTAATGGCTTTTATGCATCTTAACCAGTGTTCGCAATAATTGTTTATGACACTGTATGGATATATTTTAAACATCAAAGTTACAAAACAGTTCACACCTGTGCCAGATGCCATTTCTACGGTGCATCATTTCTCTTCATCTCAAACCTAAAATCTTCTCAAAGAACTCAACTTTCAGATTTACAGCGGTTTGGAAAACAAGGTAATAGTGATAACAATGAGCATTTATTCAGATTTCCCATTTAATCCAAATTTTAATTTATGCTTTATATATTTTGCAAAGTTACATGCCATCTAAAAACTAACAAATACTGTAATTTTTTTTAGTACTTTAAAAAAAATATTCTGATCTATATGATACAATCACCCCAAGATTAGAAGGGCTGAGCACTTATGTTTAGATAATGTTTTATGACAAATACATAAGTCACAACTTTTACAAAAAAACTGATTTTACAAATTAAATTCAAACATAAAGCCTTCTCTGTATCTCTTACAGACCTGTCTTAAAGCACCACAGTGTCCTCAAAATTCCCCACTAGAACCATTAATTGCTTTTCTGCTCTCTCCAAAAAAGGAAGAGGGACAGAAATTCATCAGGTTTTTCTTTCGGCAGCTGCAGCTACCTTTCACTTTGTACCTGGATATCGCTCAGGGTTTTGTGTCAACCTCAGCTGTTGAAACTTTTTTGTCTGTCACAACACAAATGCATTCCTGCTGATCTGCTGCTTTGGGATCATCATCCCAAATGTACAACTCTGGTCTGGTGTACATTTTAGAGAGATTTACCTGCTGCTGATGGAGTCATAATACCACTACTAATACTTCTGCTTTAAACACTTTTCCTTACAGAACTCGATTTCTCCTTCCAACTACTTGCATTCAGAAAAAAGCAGAATACTCCACTGTTGCTTTTAGCTCTTCAAAACTAATTATATGAGATGATATGATCTTCTTCCTGGATCAGGAAACCCTGCCTTTTTGTTATCTCATACATTTAAGCACTGGCAGAGACCTGCAGTTTTTGCACAGTTGTATTTATTTGCATTTGTTGCACCAGCATGAAATATGGGTCTAGAGCTCAAAAATTATTTCACCCTCTGCAAAGACTTTTTGCAGCCTTCAGCCACAATTTATATGCAATATATACTGTATTTAACAAACCAGCACAGGTGGTTGACACAAATTGACTCTTAAATTTTTTTTTCGCAAGATATTTACAGACAAATAAAATTTTCTTTAAATGGAAAATCTTAAGTACAACAAAGTATTGGTCTTTCAGCATAAATATCTGGAAACTTTTACTCAAAAGCAGGCAAACCCATTCATTAAACTTGGTTGAAAACAGAAAGTGTTTTTGAAGAAACAATGAGCCATATTCCAGTTTAGTTGCTCATAACAGATTAAATCTTTAAAATCTTCTTTTCCATACCAAGAAAATGGTCAATCCAAAAATTTTAGGAAACCATTTCAGATCCCTTTTTTTTTTTTTTTTTTTTTTTTTTTTTTTTTTTTTTTTTTTTTTTTTTTTTTTTTTTTTTTTTTTTTTTTTTTAACAAAAAGCAGACCGATTTGTTCTTTCCATGAACACATGTGTGTTTATTGCTGAGCATGTAAACATAAAAAGGAGCAAGAAAATTTTAAATTTAAAGAAGTTTGAATTTTTCTGGTCCATGACTATTTCTGTCTTAATGATTTTGAGGCATGTGGCCAAAAGACAGCACAGCTTCTTCAAAATATTTTATATACATGACAAGCCTCTTAACATCAACTGTGTCCTTCCTTCATTCAGACATCACTACCTTATCACCAGTAATAAACAGCAGACAGGAGAACAACTGCTTATTATAAGTGTCAAACTTTAAGACACGGCGTGATCCGCAACCGGTCACATAACCAAACTTTACACAGGAGCCAGGCGTCGTTATATTGTCCTCTGGTATTTTGCTGCATTTACAGATAAACCGGCAAGCAATTTGCGACTGCTGGAAACATCGAAGTAGATGCTCATATATCAACACATATTGACCCCTGAGACAAAACCCCCCAGCTCTCCTGTGTCTTTATGAATCTGATCAGAGCGTTTTAGACAGAGACAGATGGACTGATCTTGCTACAACAGCAGGAATCCTCCCTGGGGGGGCTTCAAACTACAGCTCCCACAGTATTTCAGAAAGGATTCCTGATCAATACACATTAACTGCTGCTCGACAAGGATTAGTAGACATCATGGAACCTTGAGGCACTCAGTCTCGCAACATTTGTGTGTCAGCATGAATTTATTCAGCTGATGATAAATCAAGTAAGCCTTTCACTTATCAGAGATTATATTCAGTTCATGTTTCATGAGTAACTGAAGCTGAACTAAATTATAAAAGCTCTTTCAATGTGATTCATTTACTATATCTCCTACAACTGATTTTGTAGGATATGATTATTAAAATATATTCATACATTAATATGAATCTATGTTAATATGATGTAATTTTTTTCAGCTATAATGTCAAAAACTGAAATTCACTTTCCTAACTTGCTGTGCTTCACAGCATCAAGATAGCACTGTAGGCTTGCACCAAGAATGTCCTAGGTTTGATTCACGGCTTGGCTTCTTTCTGCATGCATGGAGTTTGCATGTTCTCCCTGTGCATGCCCAGACTCTCTCAGGGTACACTCGGTTACTCCCACAGTGCAAAAACATGCCTCTTAGGTAAATTGGTTACTCTAAATTGCCCTTATGTATGAATGTATACATGGATGGTTGTTGTTTTTCCTGTGTGCCTGTGTTGCCCTGTGATGGACTGGTGACCTGTCAATGGTGGAATAGATGAACGGATGTTAAGAATACAATTTTACTGGGACAGTGTGAACAGTAAGTCCCTAAAGTGACCTGCTTTTATTGAAGATGTGACAACACATGCAGTGCACTTTATGGAAGTAAGTATGGATGCTATACATTCAGAAGTTGCTGTGCACCAGAGACAACAAAATTATGACTAGCTCCATCAATAATGTGGGCTGCAATTTTCATATATACTGTTGTGGCAAGATTTTTATTTTGAAGAAGGTTCACTCTAGCAACTGGAAGCACCATGTCAATGTGATTAGCTTGACGTAAATCTAGAGATTGCTGTAAAGGTAACAACTCATTGCAACTAACTGTCCACTGTCGCCATATGCTTGCCCAGAAAAAGATTGCTGTAAAGTTAATGACTCATTGCAACTAACTACTGTCGCCACATACTTTCGTCTGGTTAAACGGGAGCTTTTCCTTTCTACCTACATCCCATGCTTGGTCAGTTGCAGAGATTGCTGTGAGACAAACATTTTAATGCAGTTAATTGAGCACTGTTGCCAATTACTTAGTCAGTATTAGAGATTGCTGTGAAGTTAATAACGTTACCTCAAATGCAACCAACTATGGATACTCTATGCAATCAGTTGGGTTTCCTTAGATAACTTTTTACAGTTTAACATTATAAACTGAATTTGAAAACTGTGTTATAACTACAATCAAAATGGAATTTAGCTTAATTTGAATTTATCCATGTAATTCAGATGAAATGGTTATATATTTTTGTATATAAACTGGGTCTATTAGTCTTGTAAACTGACTTTAGATGACATTTGTGATCGAAACTGAACTGAAACATGCTGAAAGCTTTAATTTTTTTTGTCAAAACTACTTTTTAGTTCATAGTTTTCTTAAAGATGTTAAAATTATCACTATTGTAAACTTAGTATTGTATTATAATCTGACAATATTATTACACCCTTCTTCCAATGTTTATGCACATCACGAAAAATAATTATGGTGTGTCACTAATTTTGGAATCAAACCAGAAGAAAGTTATTGTGTGACTGCCAAATTTAGTTTTTTTTCCAGAATTACCAGACAACCCTTCTTAGACTCTGTACCCTATGCAATATTTCTAAGCCAAGCCCTGCCACAGTGTACCACTTTTTAAAGTTCTTGTCAAAAAGAGACAAGGTGTGGTGTGTGAACCAGCTGAAATATTCTGCCTCACAGTCAGTGATTGATACTGGAGAGCCCAGACAATACTGCAGCTGACAGACTAGACAAAACACTCTTACTGTACTCTGTTGTGCTTTCAGAAATTGTTCTCAAAGGAAAGCAAGTTTGCACATGTGATTTGGTCCACTTCAGTATCTTCAGCTCTTTGGGGGTTACACTTATGGTTCGTTTGACGTTCTTATTTTATATATTCTCTTCTTTATGCCTGTAAGGACTGTAAACTCACAGTAGCACATTATAAAATATCCACCCACTTTAAGACATTCTGAACCACTGAAGTAACTCTCCTGTTATGAAATCAGATGCAAGTTAGATCTCTATCTGTGTCATAATCTACCTGTAAGGGCAAAAGCAGATAGATAATTTGTTGTTTAGCTATAGTCTGCACAAGCTGTTATGGTGCGACCTGAATACAAGACATTACTCTTAGCCATAGCCTATATAGATGTGGACTTCTTGGAAAAGTGCTAACTCAGCAGCTCTGCAGATGACTTCTTTTACAGTGTCCAATGCTTCTGCCCGGATGAGTGTATCCCATAATAAATTGAAGATTGCACTGCTTGGATCTCTTGTTTTATTGCATACTATTTTTATTTTCTATTTGACCCACAAGCGTGGGAATGGCAAATTGCTGCAGATAAAAAAAGGCCTAGAACTCTAAAAAGAAAAACACTCACAGGAATATTTAGAGAGAAAGTTTAAAAGCTCAGAGGACAAGGAGTGAAACTTTATACGCCTCCGTTTGATCAAAGTTGATGCTGAGGTGGGTCTGACAATGGGAAGCTGAGCTACAGCTGTCGGAGCCTCTGATGCTGGCAGTGGTGTGTGCGTGTGTGTGTGTGTGCGTGTGTGTGTGCGTGCGCATTTAAAGGACTCTAAGGAGGCCTTCAGGCATTTTATTACACTGTCAAAAACACTTCCACTTTCTGCAGCTATCAAATTCTAAAACACCAAGGGGAAAATGGCTGTTTGTTAAGAGTCAGAGACAAGAGGGAATATAGTAATACTGTGGCCTACAGTTTAACATTCCCGACCACAGTGACTAACCTGCAAAGCCTCAATAACTACGAGTCTAATAGAACACCAAGCAAGTGTCTTTTCAGCTGTTCTACTCAAGCTGCACCTCTGTGTTAAACAGCATTTCTGCTGAGGCTGTGTTCAACATTACCAATTTATTATTAAAGATCCTAATTAAGTAGTGGTTTTATTTGTGCTATTGGCCTTTAAAAAAAAAAAAAACAAACAGAAACAACAACATACCTTATAATAGCTAAAATCTAGAGAAATGGTTTTTCTTTGGACTGGTTACTTACTCATTTTCCCTCTAGTTCTAGTACCTGACCATGACACATTCAGTAGTGCATGTTCAAAAAAAATGTTAAAATTGGAAAATTAAAAAAAAACAGAAAAAAACAGAAAAAAAAAGATTGTGTCCTTAAAAACAATCTGCTGTAGATCATTTTTAAGTCTGAAGTCATGTCTTCAGAAATACATCATTCAGTTGATCATCTACTATAAGTTTTCAGGGGATAATTCTTTAGCAATCATCTTTTTGGTACTAAAATATACTTTTCTGTGTTTTGAGCTGTTATCTTAGGTACTTTTCATTGTTTTACCATTAGAAATTGGAATAAAATGTACCATTGTAGCAGGGGACTGTACAGGTATGGAAAAAAAACCCATCAATGCCCAAAGGAAAACTTTCTAAAATCCACATATTTTTTTGGAAACAAAATTACAAAATTTAGTGAGTGAATAAAGACTTGAGATTTTTCTTTGTTGAGGAAATAAGCAGTCAAGATGCTTGAGACAACATAGTAGAAAAATTGTACCAAAGAATAGAAAAATAGAATACTTTTTAAAAAAAAAAAAACAAAATACATGTACTCTACTATTCATTCTGGGAAAAAAAAAAACCCCTTAATCTGATCTAAAAATATTTTAAAGAGAATCTGAAATCATGCTACTTTGATGTAAAATCTTAACAGGCACTCTTTTGGACAGCTGAAAAACTACAATTTCCACAAACTGGATTTTATAGAAGACCTTTTCTCATGGGTGAAGAATTTTAAATGTCTAATTTAGCCACACAAAAAAAAACAAAAAAAAAAAACAAAAAAAAAAAAACAAAGAATAAAACAGAATTAAATTGAATGAATGTATTTGGTCCGGCTAAGAAACCAGTTTTATCTTTCTTTTACCCAGTTCCCCTTAGGGACTCTATAAAAAGTCCACAAGCCCAAATTGATATATTGCACCAACTAAAAACGAACATAAAGACAAACACTGACACAGGCATCAGTGGCCACATAGTTTAGTGGTCAACAAATGAAATCAAACCCAAATATTCAAATGTCTGCTTACCATAAATCAATCCGTCACTTTAAGAGAACCTTGAAATTCACATTTTTGTGTAGGAGTTGATTTTAGTTGGGTTCCATTGGAATGTACTGCTGAACATGTTTTTGTTAACTTTACAAAGCTCTGAGTTTGGTAACAAAGGCACTTAGTGCGAACAACTGGGAAAAAAATGCAAAGGGAACGTTGTTCTCTTTGGATCGGAATGTGTCCCCGTGCCCAGGTCACAACACCCAAATCAGTCTGGGCCACCGCCCAAAAAAAAAAAGTGCCACTCTGAAATACCAGGTGACACATTGTTCAAGCTGCTCATTATGTCTCTGTCACATGTTTGCTTCAAAAGCAATAAATCACATCCACTTATAGTCTCCTCCTGGAACGACTGAGTTGATCTAATCATATTTATTACTTCTGAATGTGCTCCACTGTTTGAGTCTTCACCGGAGTAATAAAACAACCCAAAACCCATCTGGAAATATTTGTGTGTGTGTTTTTGACCCCACAGGTTCGGCCTACTATGACAACGTGCGGCCGTTGGCGTATCCTGATTCAGACGCTGTGCTCATCTGCTTTGACATCAGCCGTCCGGAGACCCTGGACAGCGTGGTGAAAAAGGTCAGTGCGTCACATTCACAGGAGCGTAAAGGAGTCATCTTTTCCCTAGCACGGTTAAGACTCTACATCATGTTGCATATTAGGAAAGAAAAAAAAAACAACAAAAAAACAAACAAAAAAAAAAACGAGAATTTGGGTTTATTTTAACACAAGAGTCACAATCAGTATGCAGTTTCAGGAGCTTACTGTGTCTCACACTAAATTTAATGGCTGAAATCCTGCCTACTTGACTCAAATGGACAAGAGTTATTTTAATTAGAAACAACCATGGAACTAAACGGACCTCATGTCGTCTGATTTCCAGCTTCAGAAAAATTTTGTAAATAATCCATTAGGGTTTTATTCTGTTCATATAAAGCTCAGACAAAACCCCATTATTAGTCAATTTTTTACAGAAGTAATTATGCAGTATTTGCAGGGGTAGGTACCACAACTGCCCAACAATAGCTGAAACTCTTGAATACTTGAGACCCCCTCTAAAAACGCTTATAAATAACTGCATATTTTAGTAGTTCAAACACCAAATATACCTTAATATGCATTAATACACACAGTGGAAACTGTCTTGGCACTACTGCAGAGGCTAACATCATAGTCTTTCTATTTCCACTTTTGGAGATAAAACCAATAAACGGCAAGCAAGATGAATGGTGTTCCTGGATTGGCTGTTTTGCAAAACGCCCATCAGTAGTGTGTCAAGAAGCATTGTGCAGAGGTATATCTCTGCACAGTTTTCTTTCTTTTATAGCCTATATGCTCTACAGAAAAATAAACATGAGTGATTGATACTTAAGAGCCCAAACAACTAAGCTGACACACTAGACAAAACACTCTTAATGTACTCTGTTGCATTTTAGAATTTGCTCTCAAAGCAAAGTTTGTACATCTGATTTGCTCCACTTCAGTAGTTTAAGATCTTTGGGGATTATGCTTGTGGTTCTGAACATTTCTGTTGAATTAACCACCAGTGACATTAATCTCTGCAGAATCCTCTGAAGTAAGATAATGTGTGCTGTAGGTCGTTTATTTGGCCGGCAAAGCAAGTTGCATAATATTCTGTTATCGAGTAAATGCAACACCAGAGTCTCATCACTGTACTCAAATATGTGCTAACACTGACATTTTAAATCTGTTAAAGCCTCCATTTGGTTGCATGTTTCTTACTAGCTTGCATGCTGCTAGCAACAAGCTAACGTCTCTGCAGTCTCCTTTTCCATTCAAAACAACAACTTCAAAGTTGGTGTCAGGCTTACTCAAAATGAAAAATATGAAGATTTTATTTATTTTGTCAAACAGTCAGTACTGTGAATGAGCCTAAAATCACTGTAAAATGAATGAATCCCCTTTAGTGCTGCAGGGAAAACCTTATATTAATAATTTACTCAATTTGATACTACTACAGTATGTGGTGCATTTTGCTATATTTAAAAATGAACAAGATGAGTTTGATGGCTTTACATGAATATATTTTTATGGATATTTAGATAAAACTTAAAGACATAAAAATTATTCAAATGCATTGTAGGTAGGCTACTGAATTCAAAATGTTGGTGTTTTCTTACTGCCAACTGTTTTTAAAAGTTCATGATTAAATGACTTAGCACGTGGTGATTGACGTGTTTTCAGTCCAGAGACATTCCTACCATCATTCATCAGTTCAATTGTCAAACCAAAACAAAACAGTTATTTTTCATGGTCGGCACATTCCCACATCTACAGGGGGTCCACTTTAGCGCTTTCTGTGACCTTACAAAATGACCTCAGTAAATGGAGGTGAATAAACTTATTTGAAATGCATGCACAGCATGCCAAAGTGACATGTTGAGTGGTCACTTTTATTCAAAAAGCAAAAGTAATCCATCCTTCTGTGACCTCCTGAGTTTGTAATTTTAGCATTCGATGTGCCGTGATAGCTCATGTTTTTTTCTGTTAGGTTTGCTGTGGTCTTACTTTCTATTTGAAAGCCTTCATCCTCAAATATCGTTGTGTTCAACTACCTCTGACAGCCTTTTCAGTAATCAATGTTTGCACTCTCCAATTTTCTTTTTAGGGCTCCCATTCTTGCTTTCTGCACTGCTCAGCTACAAAAATACCCTCTGACTGCTTATCACTTCCTTTTGTGTGTCTTGTTTCCCTCCGTTCTCAGCCTATTCATCAGTCTCCATCTCCCATGTTAGGATGTCCGTAATGTCTCAGCCAACCTAAAATCTTTGACACTTCAACCAACCTCAGTGACTAAGAATGTTTTTTTCCCCTTCTCACTTGCTTTGTTTTCAACCTTCTGTTTCAAGATGGCATATTCCTAAGTTTTTCTTCATTACACTTTGTTAATAAGAATTAAATTATTAATAATACAAAATAAGTTATCTATATTAGAAAAATACTGAAACAGTCCAAAGGTTTGAAAAAACCTCCGAAAGAATTGGCAAAAAAAATGACAGATGAAGTTCGATTTTTATTTATTTCCTTGCTTGAAATGATTTTTTTTTTTTAAATGTAAATTTGTGGTCAATTTTAGAAACATTTTTAGGCATTTATTGAATTTTCTTAATGGTAAAGTATTTAAAAATCAATTTTATAATGAAACAATTGATCAAAAAAAAAAAAAAATTATGAAAAACAGCCAATGTTTAAAAATTATCTGTATTATAAAAAACATTTTTTTAGTGAGTATGAGTATAGTTTTTTTTTTTCTGTATTCTGCTGAATGATGTTCTGCTGTGTCTGACATTTAGTTGCTTCCTGGCCAGGTCGTTGTTGAAAATGAGAATTTGTTCTCAACCAAATGACCTTTACAATCCAAAGAGACATTTTTGCCTTCTCTTCTACTCAATAAAATTTGCTCAGAGTGGCATAACTTATTTGAAGTCGAGTTCTTTACATTTTTAGAAAAGATAGCACACTGAAAAACAAAGCAGATAATCTTCTATGTAATGACCCAAAAGGACTGAAAAAGGAACCATAGCCTGTGTACCATTAGTGCCATTCAGTTTTATATGCAGATGCTCTGATAGAAGAAGTACTAAAACTGGACTTTATATAAAAAATAATTACCTAATACAGAATCAGTTTCAAAGACATTAGGAGCCACTGTGGAGGAGCTCTAAAGCCACATGTGGCTTATAAACCATAACACAGTCGAAATCACACACCCTAATGCTAAATGGCAGCAGGAAATAAACTTGCAAATTACTTGCTGGTTAGAAAGAATCTCATCTTTGCATGTGAAACAACTCTGCAGAATTGCTTGAGTGCTTCATGTTTAGTGCAGCTGAAACCAGAAGTTTACATACACTTGAAAAAAAAAAAAAGACATTTTTCTCACTGTCTGAAGTTAAATCAGACCAAACTTCTCTTGTTTTAGGTCAGTTAAAATTACCAAAGTTGTTTCTATTTTCTAGATGCCAGAAAGCTTACCGAGGATAATTTTTTAGAGATTTTTTTGTAACTTTCTTCGAATTCAGAAGTTTTCATACATTTGGTCAGTATCAGGGATAATTGTCTTTTAAACTGTATGATTTGAGGCAAACCTTTTTTGGGTTTCCTTCCACAAGCTTCTCACAATAGTTTGCTGGAGTTCTGACCCATTCCTCCCAACAGAACTGCTGGAACTCAGGTTTGTGGGCCACCTTGCTCCCACACTGCTCCATAGGATTGAGATCAGGGCTTTGTGATGGCCATGCCAAAACATTGACTTTGTCGTCCTTAAGTCACTTTATAACCACCTTGGCTGTATGCTTAGGGTCACTGTCAATTTTGAAGACCAGTCTGGGTCAAAGCATTAACTTCTTGGCTGATGTTTTTAGATGCTGCTTCAATATTTCTATAATGTTCTTTTCTCGTGATGTCATCTATTTTATGATGTGCGCAAGTTCCTTCTGCAGCAAAACAGCCCCACAACATGATGGTGTTAACCCCATACTTCAGGTAGGATGGTACAAGCATCCCCGTTGTAACGATGTAACGATTTTCATTATTGCCACACAGTTCCACTTTAGTTTCATCAGACCACAGCACATGTCTCCATAAATGAAGGTCCTGTTAGCATTTTCAAACTGCATCCTGGCTTTGTATGTTTCTTCTGAAGTAAAGGCTTCTTCCTTGCTGAGTAGTCTTTCAGCGCATGTTGGTACAGGACACGTTTCACTGTGGATAATGACTGTCTTACCAGCTTCAACAGCATCTTCACAAGGTCTTTGGCTTCTTTACTGGGGTAAATCTGCACATTTCGGACCAAATCCCGTTCCTCTCTGGGACACAGAACCCATGTGCAGCTCCACAATTCTCTTCCTGATATCTTTGGCTGATTTCTTTTCACTTTCCCATCATGTCAAACAAGAAAACTGTGTTCCAGGTGTGGCCTTAAAATGCATCTACAGGTGTGCATCCAATTAAATTCAAATGTGTCAATTAACCTATCAGGTTTTCAAAGCCATGACACCATCATCTGGGCTTTTCTTCATTGTTTAAAGAGACAACAGTCATTTGGCATGTAAACTTCTGGCTTCAAAGTTTTTTCTAAAAAAAAATCTCCAAAAATTGTAGGTTTTCTGGCATTTAGCACATAGAAATATTTTTGGTATTTCTAACTAACCTAAAAGAGAGGTTTAGTCTGATTTAACTTCAGACTGAGAAAAAAAAATGTGTTTCAATTGTTTGTCACACAGTTGAGTAGGTGACTCTGTGAAATAATAAGTGTGGAGTTCAAAACTTAAAGACAGGGGTGGTCCAAGCAAAAGTATATTGTTGGGTTCTCCATTATTACCCACAGTTTCCACTAATGATCATTTACATGTTTACTATACATCATTTCCTGATCTGTTATTACGAATGCATTTGTAAAACCAGAACTTTTTAGTTGTTAGGTTGTAATCACAGTGATAAGATGCATTCTAACTTGAGATGATGCATTGCAAACTTGACTAATGCGTTTATGTTTTGTTTTTAAAAAGTTAAGTGCTCCTTGGGGCCCTCTAGTGGTGCCTGGGCCCTTAAACAGGCACCGAGTTTGCTTGTGCCTTGGGCTGGGCCCACTTAAAGAGATGGAGTTTCTTAACAGCAAAGATTTTGTGACAGGCAATGATAAACTATGAAGCAAAGGCAACAGGTACACAATAATGAAAACATTAAATTAGAATAAAAACAACAGTGAAATAAAAAGAAATCGAAAAAGAGGTTTACTTCAAAATATAAGGAAAAGTTAAAGCACTAAAAAGAGGTTGGAAAGAAAGAACAAGAACTGGTGGCAATGAATAAGAACATTAACATGGGTCTGGCACCAAGGCGAAAAGAAGTCAAGAAAATCCTGCAAAAAGTTTTATAAGTATTAACTAATATATCAACATTAGAACCATTTATTGTGTACAACAAGATCAGGAGCCCATCTTTTAGGTAAACTAATATTTTAATAGCATTGTTTTAAGACTAATGTGTCTAATAGACTTGCTTTTTTTGCTGTTCTGTAGTTTAATTACAAAAACAATAGGTAGTGCACATAAAACATTCTCTGAACAAGAATAAAAAGCAATCAAGAAATAATTCGGTCATTTTAGAAATGCATTTACATTGCAAATCCGAGCCCAAAGTATTAAAAAATATACCCCCTCCCTCCCACACACACACAACTGCTATCTATCCATATAAGAAGCCTATGACAAGTTATTGTGACTGCAGTCTTTTTAACCGATGACTGAACTTATGAAATTCAATCTTCTGTGACTTCCTTTTAGCTACACCTTTGCATAACTGGTTTTTGCACATTTATTTTTCACCATGCTGGGTCATGCTTGTATTTTTAGACTAAACTGCCAGTTGAGGAAAAAGAAAAAAGCAAAACAAAGCTTCATTTTGTCCTTTTGATGAACCAGACTCTCTGCCCCAGCAGCTCGCATTCTGATGCTCTTTTATGCACCAGTTCTTAACAGTAACGCAGACAATAAGCTGCTCTTCCCATGGGCCCTTTGTGACTCATGTGAATGACTGCGTTTCACCAGTTGCACACACTGTTACGGCGAGAAAGACTGTTGAAAAGGCAGCAGCTCTCTCTGCTCAGGAGCAACGCTGGAACCCATAACATCAGCAGTGGCCAGGCATACAGGAGAAAACAAGATGTCATTGTAAGGTGTGACAAATGGAGCAACAGCGATCAGCCTCTGTTTTGGTGTGGGAAGATACTGAAAGGAGTCTCAGAGAGAAAGACAGAGGAAAAGCATTTAATGGCTTGAGTCATGTCTGTGGTCTATAATGAGTGTTGTCCATCTTTGTCTTCAAATCTCATGACTAAGAGCATCATTTTGAAACAACACAGCAGATTTACTGACAATTTTAAGCAAATAAATACAACTGAACCATTTTTAAAAATTTATACCCTGCTTTTTTAAATTGATCAGCGTGACTTAATTTTTTATTAAGGTATAAATATGATGTGACACAGATGCCCATTTCTCTCTTAGCTGCTCTTCAAAATTGGAAAGACAGTAATAAGGAAATGGCTAGATGAAATAAGCTATGCTAAACTTGCCATTATCTACCTTTTTTTTTTTTTTTTTTAAATTAAGACCCTGGATCAAGACTTAAATGTACCTTGCCACCACACACATTGAGTGTATTCTCACCAACTTTTGGTTATTTTAAAAAGAGTAGAAGCAAATTAGGAATATAATTTTCTAGATACCCAACCAAAGAAAGTTGAAGAATTAGCTTCTAGAGGCCAACACACTGATTTATGTTTGTTTATCTATCTGACACACAGTGGCAAGGTGAGAGGCAGGAGTTCTGCCCGAATGCCAAAGTGGTCCTGGTTGGCTGCAAGCTGGATATGAGGACGGACGTCAGCGTCATGAGAGAGCTTTCCAAGCACAGACTGATTCCTGTTACCCACGAACAGGTGAGAGTAACACCGTAGCTTGTTTGTTTGAAACTGAAACTTATTTAGCTTTTTATAATATTAAATCCATAGTCATTTGTGGGTATTATCAAGGATTTACTTGCAAACTCGTGGGAAAGAATCAATGGAAGTGATTACTTTCTTCCCCTGTGCACATAAACAAAACTTCTGAAAATGAATTTGGAGAATGATATTTGCTCCACATCATAACTTTCACAAATACAGAAACACGGCGAGTATAAAAAGGAGCTGGAACCTGAACAAAGACGGAGACAAACAGTGGTTGTGTGATAAAGCAATTGTTTTGTTTGTGTGTCTCAGTGCAATGAACAGCGGCATGCATGAATTTTAATTGCCTATTTCCATGTAAATGTGAAATCACTTCTTGGCAGCCTTTTGTCAACATTTTTTTTTTTTTTTTTTTTTTTTTGCCAAACAAGGAAAGGACCTTTTCTGGCTGTCAGTTTGGTGCGTCGGGCATCTCAGGTTTGCTTTGTGGGATCTATGAGCTGACCTCCAGATTTAAGGTTACACCAAAACACTTCTAAACAGATCAGCCATAGGTTACAGAAATCAATTTCATCCATAGTATTCATGAATTCAGCTGATGTCTGGAGTTGCACAGATAGTGTGAGCTTTGGATAAATGAGAAAAATCCAGTACTGATTACAAGAATCTGGAAACAAACTGTAGTAAATGGTTTTTAGGCCAAGGACTGACTTATTGTCCAATCAGCAGAAAACGGCACTTCATATTAGGGACTGAAATGAGACAAAAACATTTAAACCAAATCTCACTTTTTGGCAAGTACAATAAAACTTGTGTAAACTGGCCCAATCATATGTTTGAACAGAATAAACCATTTAGTGACAGCATTTAATGGGTTTCAAGACCTTAAAATAAAATGAATAGTGTCTGTTTTGTGCAACAGGAGACATTTTTTTTTTAACATAAAGCAAGAAGTTAATATTTATGAGACCTAAAAAAGTGTAGTTGCTCTCATTTTACTTCATATTATCATCTTGAATAAGTAAACAAGTTTATGTTGTAGAATTTTAGAACATCCAAATTTACACTGCTTTTCCAAAGTATTTAATTTTCTCACGTTACTACCAGAAACAGACAAGACAAAGTAGTTCAGAATTGAAGAAGAAAAATTAGAGATGGTTTTAATATTTTAGGACAAGTACAAATCTGAAATGAGTGACATGCACATGCATTCAGCCCCCTTTACTTGTATACCCCTCAATAAAATCTAACTGCCTTTTAAATTCACCTAATTTGTAAAATAGAGTTGGGATGTTTAGTGAAGGCCTCAGAGGTTTGTTAGAGAACATTAGTGATGCTGTTCATGAAGACCAAAGAACACAGCAGAGAGATGAGATTAGTTGTGGAACGTTTACAGCAGGTTTAGGTTATGGAACCTCATCCCGGCATTTCACAGAGCTCTGTTCAGTCCAGTATGGAAACACAAAGAGTATGAGAGAAGCTGCAAAGAGGACCTTCCAGCAGGATAATGACCAGCAACATACAGCCAGAACTGGTTAACATCAAAGCAAATTCATGTTCTGGAATGGTCTAATCAAAGTAGAGACCTAAATGATATTGTAAATCTGTACTAAGACTTGAACATTGCTGTTAGTAGATGTTCACCATCTAAAATCGGACCGAGCTTGAGCTTTTTTGGAAAGAATTGGCAACAATTTCTGCCCCTATATGCAAAGCTAGTAGAGATATACCCCCAAAAACCTGCAGCTGTATTTGAAGCAAAGGGTACAAAATATTGATTCAGTTGGGCTGAATTCAAATACATGCCACACTTTCCAGATTTTTCTCTCTTCCCCCCCCCATTTGAAAACCACGCATCACTTTCCTTTCACTTCATCATTATGTGCTACTCTGGGTTTGCCCCGTCACATAAACCCAATGAAGGACACTGAAGATTGTGGTTGCAGCGTGACAAATGGTGAAAAAGTTTAAATATTATTAATAAAAAAAACTTTTGCAATTGACTGTAAGATGGTGTTGAACACCACCAGGAATAAACTCAGCTTTTATGTTTGTGTTTTACAGCTGCAAAGACAGTCCTTAAATATTTTATTGCTATAGGGAGTTTTTTCTCTTTGCCCCAACAAGCTATCAGGCTTTTATTACTGAGTGTGATTTGTTTATCTCTCTGTATGACCAAGTACAATGGTCTTATATCCACTAAAGCAATGAATGCGTGATCTAGTGTGAAATAAAACGATACAATAATCCATTTTACAGAGCATGGTTAAAAGAACGCATGGCCTATTTGTTCCTTTTGTGACTTTTAAGGACTTTTACAAACCAGCCAATGGTATGAATGAATACAGGTGGCCTATGATATGTTTGCATATATCAGTGTTTAGCTACAGGGTTCCTCATCATCAGGAAAAGTCTGAAAAAGTATTGGAAGTATGGATGTTTTTTTTCATCCTTCCTTGCTTCCTTTCAAGGTCCCTTTCTACCGCATGTTCTTCCTTTCTTTCTCTGTCTTTTCCTCATCTCTTCCTTTTTTCCTTGTGTACCGACTGCTTTTCCTCCTGTCTTCCTTACATCTTTCAGGCTTTCTTCCTCATTTGGTTGTATCTCTTTTTTCCTTTCTCATCATTTCTTCCATATTTCGTTTCTCCCGAATATGACCTTTCCTCTTCCTTTTTTTCCTTGATGCCCTGGCTTCTTTCCTTGTGTCCTTTCCTACCTTTCTTCTGCCATCTTGTCCTTCCTTCCTTGTGTCTTTAATTTGAATTTCCTTCCTACGTTGTCATCTTCCTTTCCTCCTTCCTCCCCATTATCATTTCTACCTTGAGTCTCATTTCCTTCCTTCCTGGCTGCCCTGATTTTTTTCCTTTGTTTTTTCCTTTCCTTGCTTCGTCCTTCATGCCCAGACTATAGTCCCTTTATTTCTTCTTTTCCTTCCTTGTACTCTCCTTCCTTACTTCCTTGTGTTCCATCTGCCATGCTTGTATCCTTTCTACCTACTCCTCTTTCCTTTCTACCTTCTTTCCTTTTCTTTATGCATTTTCCCTCCCTTTTTTCCTTCATAACTTGTGTCCTTTCAGTCTGACCTTGAGTCCTTTCTTTCAACCTCGTGTCCTTCCTTCTGTCCTCCGTTATGTCTTTTCTATTCTTCCGTCCAACCTCGTGTCCTCCTTTCTATCCTTCCTTCCAACATTGTCCTCCTTTATCGTTCCTTGTGTCCTTCATTCTATCCTTCCTTCCTTTCAACCTTGGGCTCTTCTTTCCTTCCTTCGAACCTTGTGTCCTGCCTTCTATCCTTATGTCCTTTCTATTCTTCCTTCCAACCTCGTATCTTTCTTTCTGTTCTTCCTTGTGTCCTTCATTCAATCCTTTCTTCCAACATATGTCCTTCCTTGATACTTTCCTTCTTTTCTGTTTCCAGTTTTTCCTGTTTTGCTATTTAAAGCTTCACCACTGTAGAAATATCTGCCTTACATTTTTAAGTGAACTTTGATATTTTACATTTTAAAAATATCCAGAAACGACTGAGAACTCTGGAATGTTGAGTCCAGAAAAGTTTAGAGTTTTAAAATAAAGGAGGGGTTAGAAGCAGTTCCTAATGCTGTCTTTGTGGGCAAAAAAAAAAAAAAAAAAAAAAAATAATAATAATAATAATTGTTTTTGTAACAGAGTCATGTTCTGTGTCTTTAGGGCACCAATTTGGCAAGGCAGATCGGCGCTGTGGCTTACACCGAGTGCACCTCGAAGTACTCAGAGAACAGCGTCCGCGACGTGTTCCATGTCACCACACTGGCCTCCGTGTTCAACATTCATCGGCCTCAGCTCAAACGCGCAGCCACGCGTCGCACCCACAAGCGGATCTCGCAGCAGCCTCCTCGGACTGAGATTCACGAGCAGCCGCCTGCAATTAGGAAGGACCGAGCGAAAAGCTGCGTGCTCATGTAGCACCAGAGCCCGCAAGTGACCTGATCTGTGTCTGCTGATGGACATGAGCGCCACTGCACATGAACTTTTATAATTTATCGGTGAATTCCTGTCAGATTTTTGCACTGTAACAAGAAAAATATGGCAAAAAAACAAAAATGAATGCAGTCCTGTGGAGCTTTTTAAGTGATTTTTTTTGGTCATTTTTCTGCAAAGCTCTGCTTGTTATTTTTCTTTGTGGCTGTGCTATCATCCTGGGGAAGCCAATATAGTGGCTGAAGCTATTTTTTTTTAAGCTTTTAAAAAAAAAAAAAAAAAAAAAAAAAAAAAGGACAAACTGATTTGAAAAGAAATCATGGCAAAGGAAGTGGAGAGAATAAAAGAATAGTTTCATATTTTAAATCATGTTTTTTTTGTCTTTATATGTTCCAGGAAATGAAGCACAAAAGAGCTCTGAGAAATCTGTAAATACAGAAGAATGACGTCTTTTAAACTGAAAATCTGGGCAGAAATAAAAACAAACATAAAAAGATCCTCACAGGCTAAGACACTAATTTTCTTAAAACCACAAGTGCTTTGATATGGAAATATTGCTCAATATATAACCTGTTGTGTACTTACTTTTGTTCTAATTATGGGTGGGGAAGTCTGGAAAGGATTTATGCACATTATGTTGTACATGTCGCTATGAAATAATAAAAAAAAAATGGATCTGCTTAGTGTTTGAAGAGATTTTCTCTTATTTATTCAATAATGTTCAGGTAAGTTTCAGGTAATGCAGTTATTTTAATTAAATTTACAGCGCATGTTTTCCACATTCATTATGTGAAACAAAAATGTTTTACCAGGTCCAAAGCGGTTTAAAAAGTACTGATTTTAGTTATTTTTACCTGATTTCAAGCACAATAAAATGGTTGCACAGAGCTAAATTAATTCTTCCAGTGTGAAAACAGAAAATAAATAAGCTATAAAGTGTCACCTCACCTGACACAGTTTTAACATGACAAACTGAGAACCTCGGAGGCATATTTAATGGGGTTTATTAAACTCTAAAGGTCTGTGGCAAGCAAGAAAATAGTAGGCAAAAATGTCATTTCTTGCTGTTTAATGACGTTATAATCATATGTGAAATGGCTGGGTGTGACCGTTTTGTATAAGAACATATCTGGAGGACTCCTAATTTACTCCTCAACAGAAATTATTTTTAGAAGAACATTTTACAAAAAAAGTTTTAACTTAATTTCCCAGGCTCCATAAAGCAGTAAATATCACATAGCGCTGTGGTCATTTCTTTCACCCTTTCATACACCTTTAATCTATATACAGCAATCCAAAAGTAATCCTCTGATGTTAGAAATGAATGCAGCCGCTCTGGTCTGTATTCATGAGCGCTGCTGTGTGACCTTTAAATGTGACTTTTGTTCCAGTTTGTTTCCCACCACAATGGATGAGACTCCACAGCAAATCGCTGCCTCTGTGAGCAGTGGCAAAGTGACATTTCACAGCATTGCTGCCATGTTCCCATGCAGGGAGCATGAGGTCACTCCACATGCCGGAGGGAAAACTGAGGCAAAGCTTCCTTCAGGTGGGAGAGGATGTCCACAAACCTGGAAGAATGTGTACAGAGACTAGCTCATATTCGTACAAATTAATGCTCTTTACAACAGAAAGATTACGACCTTTGGCTATCTGCACGGCCGTAATTGGATCTGAGTTTCAAACATCCATATTGCACCAGCTGCAGCCCTTTTCAGGGAAAAGTCAAATTATGTTAGAGGAAAAACTTGAACGCTAAAAATGACCTCAGCCTCAGGCAGCGAGTCTTACTCAGCCTGTTTGTTGCTGCCAAAGATAACGCAGGAGATACCAAGGATGTCGCATATTTAGCAGTCATCCTTCTTCCCCCAGCAGCCTTACCTGGCCTCAAAGACTCAAATTCAACCACTGCTGCAGAGCATAATCCAGGTAATGGCCACCATTTTTCAGCTGCTTCCCATTAACTAAAAAGGGATCTGCGTGTGAAAGGCAGCCAAAGATAAGTTGGCTTGTGAAAAATGAGCTTGAAGTGGTGGAGATCTAAGAGCAGAAAGAGAGAAAATAATTCTCTGAACTGCAACGTGGATGCAGCTGTGAGATTAGTTTCTATGTTTTGCATCATCAGAGACCTCACAGGGCCCTCAGGGTTTACATTTCTTCTCTCTATGCACTCATGAGGGTTCCCATTAGTGGCATTATAACCACAAAACAGCCATATTTGTACAAAATAATAGTGGCCAGGTGTAAGACTGTAATAAGGTGGGCTTTTTTTTTTATTTTGCTTCAAGTGTAGGCAGAGGCACTGGTGGTAATTAGAATACAATGCAGCTTCAGGCATGAAAGTAAACCTTGAAAACCTTGTGATGTGAAGAGACTCACTTTGCATAAAAGAAAATCTGAAGGGAAAAAAAATAACTAAAAGAATAAAAGAAAAGCAAGTTTACATGTAGCAAATGGAGGAGGAAGATGAAAAACCGACGAAAACAATTGGGAGCTTTAATGGGGTTTTCATTAGATAAATGTGCTTCTAAGTCAGTAAATAAGCATTATTTTATGAAATACCCTAAAAGACATCTTGTTCAGAGAATTCAATTAGTCTTTAAAGCCTGTATGGATCTGACATACAGTGCATTGCAAAAGTATTCATATGCTTTCATTTTATAGGGATTTGTGGTGACAGACCAACAACATGTCGTAGTAATATTTGTAAAGTGCAAGAAAAAGCATGTGCAGATTTGAAGTGTTTTTACAAATAGAAAACTGAAAACTGCAGTGTGCACATGAATTCATTCTCTCCATGTCATTTCTTTGTAGAACTACTTTTGGCTGCAACTCTTTTGGGGGTGCGTCTGCCAGTTTAAGGACAGAAATTTTTGCACATTCTTCATTGCAAAGTAGCGCAAGCTCAGTCACACTGGATAGAGAGCTTCTGTGAGCATCAATTTTCAAGTCTTGCCATAGACTGTCAACTGGATTTAGGTCTGGACTTTGACTGGGCCATTTTAACACATGAATATACTTTTGTCAAAGACATTAATGAGTGAATGTGAACCTTCTTTTGCAGCCTCTGACGGGTTGTCTTCCAAGAATGTCCTGGATTTAGCTCCATTATCTTCCTATCAACACTGACCAGCTTCCCAGTCCCTGCTGAAAAAAAAACAGCATACCCACAGCATGATGCTGCCACCACCATGTTTTAAGACACGGATCATCCTTTCAGGGCCACGACATGGCTTCTAATAACCTGCAAACAGGACTTTTTATGGCTTTACTTTAACAATGACTTTCTTCATGACAACAAAGCACAAACTAATGTTTTTAAATGTCAGCATAATACAAGTTGTAGCACTTTATCTTTTTTCATGGAATATTTGCATTTGATTTCCACAAAGTTTTTTTTAGATCCATTTTCGTTGTCATTAGGTTGAAAATCATGTCCTCTTTTGTTTACCTCATTTTCCACAAACTCATCATCCCCTAGAAGAAAATGTATCCATCCCATTGTTGCTAAACTTTTATGTTTTGCTGTATTTATGTAAATTGATGGTTCTTTAAAAATGACAACAAATTGTATGAATTTTATAGTCACTTGTATATCTCTTATTTTGTGGTGTTTTTCTGTGCTTTTCATACTTTTCATCTAATTTTATCATCAGCCTGCTGATAGGACTGGAAATGGAAATAAGTGACTGCTACAATCTCATATATTTACATATATATGTTCATTATTATGTATTGTCCCATTTTTAAAAATAAACTAGAAATTAAACTAAATTTCCCACAGTGAATATTTATCAAAAATTATAAGTTAAATTTTTTCCAAAAAGGATCATGTAGTATTAGCAGCTCTAAACGAATTTTATTTAGCTGGACTGAGGAGAAAAATGGCTCTTTGGATTGTAAAGGCTGCAGAACCTTCGTCCATAAAAATCCAAATAAACTGCATTGCAGCTTATGGTTGTAATGAGACAAAATGTGTGAAAAAATTCAAGGGTTATGAATACTTTTGTAAATATGTACATTATGTAAAATGTAAATCTTTCTGAATATTGTTTGCTTCTTGTTTATAACAAAAGAGGCCAAAACGCAAGATGAAAAATGAAACTTTTTCTTTGCTTAACTAAGAATCTGGGAATGAAAAGAAAACTAGCATCCAAAGAAAGTGAAGGAGTTTTTAATAATAGTGACTTTATTAACAGCAAATCCCTTGAAAAGTCATGCAAAGTAAAATCTGCTGAATCATTTTTAAAATGAAGAAATGCACCTAGCTGATATTTCTTATTGCCCAAGGAGGGGACTGTCTTTTAGTCCTGGGTTAAGGCAGATAACGAGGGGATGGATAAACCGGTTCAGCTGCAGAGAAGAGCAAAGTAACTTTCTCGCTCAGCATTTCCGACCACAGCCTGACTGAATAACTGCTCTTGGATAGGATGACTAAAGATAAAACATGTGCTTTTTGGTCCTGTTCCTCAAGATTCAGTCATGTTACGGTTCTGTCAGTCTAATCATCTAATCAACAGGCATGTGCATGAGACAAAAGTGTTCTAGAGAACCACCACCCCCACATTAGCAGCCTGAGGAGAAAAAAAAAAAAAAAAATCATCCTCATAAAAGGTCAGGCACAGTTTTTGAATTATGGTTAAGGAAAAATTCTCTGAGAAGTTATATTGTATGACTTTCATTACCTCTGTCCTGATATCTTATTAGTTAGGCTTGTAATTAGTTTTGTTTGGTACAAAGTGGGGTTCTGTTGAGATCTTATCAGTGGTCAGTACCCTACCAACAGTAGACAGGAGTCTGAACAACCTCAGTTTTGGAAACATTAACGCTAACTGCTAATTAGAGAGGGGCCAATTTTGTGGTGGAACACTTTAACCAGCTCCAATCTCAATAACTTTAAAAAAAACATTTGCATTTCTTACTATAAACAGGTTTTTACACTACCATGTGTTTCAATCACTTTTACTCTGAGTATGTTTAACAGATCTTGTTCTTCAAAGACAGACGGCAATAAATGCTGTGCAAATACCAGCAGAGATGTAAACAGTTTGTTGGAAGCAGTGATGGTTATAAAGTCTAACAGCAGCTGGGAGGAAGGACCTGTGGTAACGCTCCTTTGTGCACCAAGGATGCAGCAGTCTATCTGTCTTCCACCACCTGAACTGGGTCGGTGGGGTATCCTCGGACTGAGCTGGCCTTCCTGATGAGCCTGTCTAATCACATTCTCTCAAGTTTATTTAATGGCACAAACATTTTTAAACTGTTTTAAGAAAGCAGAAATCTTTATCAAAACTGTCCCCAGTTTGGTTTGCTGTTATCCTTACTCACCTGCAACTAAATACTGACTGCCTATAACTTCTCTAATGAACCTTTTACTTCACATTGGAGGGATTTTGGTTCACTCTTCAAACTGAAGGATTTTTGAGTATGAACAACTTGTTTAGGTGTGGACTTTGACTAGGCCCTTTTGTTTATTTTCGATCTAAATCATTCCATTGTAGCTTTGGCTGTATGTTTAGGGGCACTGTCCTGCTGGAAAGTGAAACCCCACTGTAATCTCAAAGTTTTAACAGTGTTTATCAGGTGCTTTCTTCTGCCCACTGAAGAAAAGCCTCCTCACAGCATGATGCTGCCACCACCATGTTTCATTAAGTGGATGACAGGATATGGATTATGTACAGTAGTTTTTTGCATTTTGGTCTCATCTGATCAGAGCACCTTCTTTCACATGTTTGCTGTGCAGCCTACATGGGTGATGACAGGCATTTGGTTGGATTGCATTAATGTATAAATAAATCCCTTTGATCTGTGTTATTGTTCACACAAAAGCAGTTTACTCATTCCCGTTTAAACAGGACCAGAATCTGTCTGGATATATTGCTTTTCCCTCACATTATTATATGCACCATTATCTTTTTAAAAGCCAACTAGGCTGGGGTTGATATTTCATTTTAACTCTGCTGTAAAGTAGCACTGATCACTGACCACTGAGGCTCAACCCTTATACAACTTTAATGTGCTTCCTGCTTCAACAGTGTCCATAAAAATGCACCCAGATGCTCTGACGGCAAGCCGACGGCTGACAGCATTGCTCCTTCATTGGTTCAGTTTTTGCTCAAATTCAGCATCAAGAGGAGGGAGAAGTGAGAGGGGCCGGGAACTGCAGAAACAACGCAATAGTAACACCAGCCAAATGGACGCCATGTTCCATGAGAGGAAGAGTGAGTTATTAAAAATGCAGGAGCCATTTATGCTGTGTGTAAAATTAAGCTGATTAAAAATATATGTACCGTCTGACTTCCTCTGTGCTCTATGTAACAATGAAGGCAGCAAGGATGTGAAAGTGTAAATACAACCCAAAATGCAGTCAGGCCTAAACTGTCAGGGAATGCATGAAGGGATACGGCAACAATATGATTAACAAAAAAAGAAATCAAGTTTCTGGTATCTCTCAACACAGTGGGAGTTTTACTCATTAACAGAGCAGTATTGACCTTCTCTTAAAGCTGTTGTGGCTTTGTTTGCAAGAAAAGCCAGAGTGCTTGATTTTCAAAAAGCAGCCAAGAGATAGAACTGGGAAAAAAAAAAAAAAAAAAAAAAAAAAAAAGGTTGAAAAGTTGGCAGATTTAATGCCAGGATATGACGATTATCACAACGGCCAATTGAGCGAGAGCCGTCGAGGTCATCATGAACAAGTGCACACGTTATTTACAGCAGCGTGAGTCCAGAGAGTCACGTATGACAATATGTGGAGCACATGAATTCAAATCACTGACTGAGAGAAAACTAACAGTTAAGATTAAGTTCTCGTTAGGTTTCTGTTTTATTTCTACATGGGAAAGAACATGTAGAAAAAGTGTGAATGGTTCATTATAGTGTGGGATCTTATAAGAGTATCATAAGTCAGGTTTTTTGCAGTTTAGGGACCACAACCGCCTGCAAATAGCCGAAATCTGGGAGTACTTGAGACCCCTGCTAAAAACACTTATGTCTGTGTTAATAGCTCAAACCCCAAACATACCTTAATATGCATTAATCTGCTCTGTGGGAAGTGTCTTAGCACTATGGCTAAAGATAACATTCACAGTTTTCCTAATCTCCAATTTTGGGGGAACAGTCAGTCAGCACTTGGGAAATGAATGTCGCTCCTGGAACATTTCGCCTGGGAATTTCAGCTTCCCAAGTTGCAATGTCTTTCGAATATTCTAGATATGCTCTCTCTCTATCAAAAAACAACAACAAAAAACATGAATAGGCAAATTTTCTGGCAATAATTTGGAGTCAAGTTCCACAGAAAAATCTGGAAAAAAAAAAATAGCTGAATTTGTGAATACTGAACCATGTAAAGGCGAGTGTCCACTGTATAAATATTTTAAAACAAAAATAAAATAACCTCAGTTGACATTTTTAAAACCCTGTAACGTCTTCTGTCTTTGATACTAAAACTGTCGTCTCCATGGGTACTTGCTAAGCAATTTCCATAGCCAGCACGTTTCATGACAGAGAGACTGCAAAGAAAGAAAAATAAGAGAGAGCATCATACCCATAATACAGTCAGTATTTTCGTTATCTGCTTTAAGTTTTGCTCTCTTTCACTCTCTCGCAGCCTGTATGAACAACAGACATGCTGCAGAAAAGCTTTTTACATCTTTGTACTTCTTCTGACTTACTTATAATTGCTCACTGTAAGTCTCCTTCCCTCGGTAACAACTTCCACACCGAAAAAGTGTTACTGTGAAACCAACCTGCATATTGCTTTTACCGATCAGAACAAGATTACGTATTTAAATATGTACCCAGCTGGTACCGCATCACCACCAGTCAAATTTAAAAAAAATAAATAAATAAATAAATAAATAAATCAACGACCAACATCTCTAAAAATCATCACCGTGACACATTGGATGATCGCTATTTAAACAAACTTCACAGCTTTATTAAACTCCATGCAATTTTTTTTCTGCAAAGCCCCATCATCTGCTGCATTTAGCAGGGGAATAATCGAACACCCTTGGGAGCGGGAAAGAAATCACCGGTCTGCTTTGTACATGTTTGCACACAGATGTGCCGTGTCAAAAACAAACAAGCCGAGTGAAATGGTCCAGATGGGCCCTGCAGATTGCTATGTGATGATTTCCCATGTGGAACAGAGATGTCGTCCATATGGGACGTGTTGGTCCACACTATCTGACAACTCAGGAACTGAGGAGAATAGTTTGACACAGACGCACGCATTCAGCTCTAACACAGATCTGTATCTAAGTGGGAAACAGCAACTTGTGACCATTTAATTATGTTTAAATTGCTTGTTTCCTTGTGCCACAAAGAAGACTTGCGAATTAAACAACTTGGAACTGACCCACAGGTAGAAGTTATGAAACTTCTGGGGTCATACTTCAACCCGAACGCTGGGTTTATGCTGCTAGGACAGAAGTTGGCTTGTTCTACATTTGGTCTGGTCAACAAGAGATCAGATCTTATTTTCCATCAACAAATACGTCTGAGGGATCAATTTCCTTTCCTCTGATCATGATGTTGAGAGGAAGAGGATGAATCGTGATAAGCTTTTCATGAAACTCCACCATGTGTTTCACATCAGTTTGTCTCTTATTGAACCAAAGGGACTTCTCAGCTTTTTATAGTAATGGCGGTTAACGCATATCAGGTGGCTTCCTCATGACCTGACCCGAGGTGCTTTTTTTTAACTCAAACAGTGGGGCACTCAGGTTCAAACACGCATTCAGCCACCCTAATCATTTCAATTGCTCACCCCGTGCCATTATCAAGCTCAGATTCAATTTGCCCAGTTATAAAATAGGATAAACACACACATCTGTGCCTGTAAGGAGTAACAGCATGGACGTAGCCATGTTTCCAACACGGGAGCAGGATTGAGTTAAAAGAAACAGATTTTACCAGCAGCTGTTTAACTCAGTTTGAGTTCAACACAATCAGTTCCTTTAATCACAATCAGACTGATTTCTGGCTGCACTATTATGGATAATCAGAAATCAATAACTAAATGCAGCACTCATCCACACTTACTGCTCTACCTAGTAAACATGTAAACAAGCCCCAAAATAAATACAATAAATGCCTTTGTTACAGCAGCAACAGTATAATTTCACACTGAGACACCCAACGTTTCAGTGAGAAAAAAAAAAAAAAAAAAAAAAAAAAAAAAAAATCATACTTTAACAATTGTTTTTCATGCACGTTTTCACTTTTCTCCTGTTAGGTTAGGATTTGTACAACCTCCCTTTGACCAATAAGACAGCATGTAATCATAAGGTTGGAGCACAAAAAGAGAAATACTTACCATTCCTCTTTCTCTAGATCAGGCGTGCTCAAGTCCAATCCTCACGAACTTCTGTCTTGCAGCATCCCTGTTGCCACACACCTGAATCAAACCAGTGAATTCCCTCATCATCAGTCGTTCAGCTCTGCAGAGGCCTGGTAACACAAGTCAATCATTTCATTCAGGTGTGTTGGAGAGGGGATGCATGTAAATGTTGCGGGGTCGTAGCTCTCTGGGAGTGGAGTTGGTCACCCCTGTTCTAGCTCTTTCAAAGTCCTAAATCCTGCTCTCATGTGCTTTTCTCCCCATCCCACAGGTTTTCAATAGCAGGATCTCAACTGGTTTGTCAGAACCCAAAAGATGGGCTGGGGTCAGTGGGACACAGCCCCTTGCATAGGCAAAAAAATAAAATAAAATAAAATAAAATAAATTGCAATGGCAGTAATGCCCTGTCATGTAAACTGGCACCAAAAAAAAAAAATCAGCAAAGTTTGTGTGTGCTTATGCTAATAAAGCAGGATGAAATACAGGTACCAACTAGGATAAATGAGATAAGAGATTTTCCTAACTAATACCAACTGTACTTCTTTACTTTATGTATTTTGCATGAAAAATAATGCTTAAAAACAACTGTTACTGATCATGTCAGCCTTATGATTAAGACTAATATAGGTCACTGAACAGTTTTGATAGGATGTTACACATTCAGCAAAATCTACAATTAGGCCCAAAAGTATTTATTCAAAATGATTTTCAGTCATCTATAAAGTTTGTTTTTGACAGGAAATGAGACAACTACCTCAAAAACGATGAAAAAAAAAAAGTTAAAAGATTACAAAAACAATACGTTAAAAAATGATCTGGTTGTATTTCTATTTTAATAGAAAATAGCATGCCAAAAAATTATTATACACTTCTCTATATTCAAATTTAACATCTTTATTGGAATCATGGTGAGCAAACCCTTTGTATATTCTGTGACCATCTTCTTGCATGCTTCCACGGGTATTTTGGCGATTTATCTTTGGTGTTGGAAGGCTTCCTGGCCATCTCCCTAATCTTTAGCACCCTAAACAGAATCTCTATCAGAGCCAAGTTGGGACCCTCTACAATGCTAATATTACTTCTTGTCAGAAGTACTATTACCGAATTACGTCCAGTCTTTAGTACCAGATTACTTTAGTCTAGTCTAGCCATGTTGGTAAAATTAAAATTTGTGTTTAAACTAAATCTGCCAGGGGTATGAATAACTTTGGGCTTAGCTGTGCATACTTTGAGTCTGTTGGAAACCTGTTCAAACTGCACCATCTTTTCATTCAACAGATCTGAAAAAGACCCAAATTTTCCTTGACTTGCAGTTTGCCAGTAGGGGTTGAAAGTGGGTCCCAAAGCGAAACCAGTTGAGAACCACTGTTCTTCAGGAAGTAGATCCAGGGAGTGAAATGCACATAACAAGGTTGATTTTGGAACAGATACAGCCTCCTGCAACAAAGAAGTCGCCACCCATGGGTGTGGAATTTTGGCCCTAATATTGCGCCATATAAAATGAACCCCCTGAGAGCCACAACGTCACAGCTTAAGCTGCTCTCCGGTGTCCGACACTATAACCCCAGGTTCACATCACATTTACTGATCTGAACGTATGGCTGGCTGGAGCTCTGCACTGCACAGAACCCCAAAACAAAACAAAAAAACAAGCAGGGTCCTGGTACGCTGGCGTCTGGCACTGTACATCTGGCATTTAAAAAGCCTCAGAGCGAACACGCTGACATTATTGTTTCGAGTGGGCTCTTTCAGCCACCTGGTTTTCGGGGATCTATTGTCAAAGCAATGAATGAGACTAAAAGCAGCGTTTGTATTTATCCTGCAACCAAATGTCAGCAACTCAAATGGCAGAACGGGCTGAATAAAATCTTTTCTTTCAGGGCTCTTTTACTGGGATTTAATGAAGAAAATCCAACTCAGGTTAAAGAATGAAAAATAACGTGGGCTGTGTAAAGTTTCAGCAGATGTTATTTACGATTTTTGACTCTGGGAAAGAAAAAAACAAACAAAAAAAAAAAAACCCGGTCGTATTAACAAACATCACTTTGACCTTTAAACAGAAGCTGTGTGAGGCTTGGTGTGGTGTGCAGTCATTCAAATAGATTTGAGTCCTTGAGGCAAAAGCTCATTCTGCTTGAAAAGTTGAGTGTAGCTGCAGGAGCTCAGTGTTTTTCTGCTACTTCTCTGCCCTTCAGACTCACTGACTCTGCAGTGCAGTTTTTCTACATGAACTCATTTAATCCACAGAGGCATTGAAAGAGGATGAGTTTTGTTCGCTAAGAATGATGCAGATGGCACATTACGTTTCTGACAAATTACTTTTATTAGCTTAGTGGCTGACAAAGAAAAATTCAATTGTTATTTTGAAATTGCTTGAATCTCCAATATGAGTCCTTATTTGGCCATTTTAAAGTATAAATACATCAAGTTCAGAATGAATCGACTGGAGATATTGCTGCAGAGTTCAGAGTTGAAATATGGATTCTGAAAACAATAGCAGAATGTAAAGACATGGACAGACAGACAGAAGACTGGACCGATAAATGGATGGACAGACAGATACACTGACTGCGGGAAGAATAGATGGATGTGACAGATGAATGAAATAATGGATAAGTGGTTGGATGAATGGAAACATCAACACTGATAGAACAGATATAAGAATGGATGAATTATTGGATGGATATTAGAATGGATAAATAGCTGGATGGATCGCATAACTACATAAATAAGTAAATAAATGGATAGACAGATAAATGCATGGACAGAATGAATAAACATGGATGATAAATGAATTGATGGATTAACATAATGGAATGAATGGGGAGTCAAGTCTGGAAATATTAACTTTTTTTGCCCAGTTTCATTTCTTTTTTAGACCTGGAAATGACTTAAATAAAATTCCACACTTTACCCGACTGCACAGGAACTCCGTGAAAATGTGAAAGCAGAAGTTTGTGAGCAGAAATAGAGCTTTCATATTTACTATCAGGAGCATTCTGCAGCTGAGACTTTTAAATAGGATCTTGAATATACTGAGAGAACCTGATTTACTGTTTGTAGGTAAAAGATAAAAAAGTAATTAAATATGAAGCCCATTCACAAGCAAAAATATCCTAACAATACTGGGATTGCTACATGAAACTACCTTTTGCCAACAAACTACTGAAACTGTGCAACATAATGTTTTAGCTGTAAACGAGGTGATGTGTCCTCCTGTCAATTTATTTGGTCTCTCGTTATTCTCCCTGAAAAGCTAATCCATATTTGAAGAAAATTATCCCACCTAAACATGTTTTGACGTGCAGACCCCTGCTCTGGAAACTTGCTGCGCCCATTAGGGAAATGGATGACATGTATGACAAACTGGGGTTTGCATTACCAGCAATAAAACAAAAATAAAACTCAAACCAGGTATCTGCTTTTAATATCACTTTATATACACGTACATATTCTGGCTACATTTTACACAGAACAGACCAATGATGTGCTTAGTTACAGAAATGGACGTTAAAAATAGAATTATACAATAAGCTTTGAGACAACAGAACCATTGTGGGTCAGTGGTTCCTCACACTGTGTAACTGTGGTAGTTCTGCAGTGAGTACGTTGCCACTGTATCCAACAGCCAACCGCGGGTCACAACTGTGGCCTTCCTGGACAGACCTGTGGAGCACAGAGCAGGTAGATAAATAACAGAACCACAGGTAGGTTTGGGTAAAGGTTATGATAACCATAGCAACAAGGTATTGTTTTTACAAGTGAGAGCAGCTGATTAGAATTGCAAAAGCTCAGATAGTATCTGAAGTATTTCCCTAAATCCCAGAGGAGTTGAAAAGGAGGCTTCATGGATGCAGAGCAGGACCAAAGAGCAGAGAGAGGAGGAGGAAGTTCAAAACATCTCTTCCATCGATCATGATGGGCAAGGATCATATCCCAGACTGCGACGTCTCTCTGCCTGGGTTTCTCACCGTACGGCCAGACAGAGATTTAAAGAGGAGCGGCAAAAGCAGTTGAGGTGGATTAGCAGTTCTTCCCAACAACTGATGGTGTCATCCAGGATATTACTGTGGAACATCATCTCTACTGCCTGGATATTGAGCTGTTCGCACGTCATGACAGTCACAAGACCGTCATACAGCACCAGTCTTCAGTCAGAGGCCTCTTCAGATTCAGTGCAAGACTGACTGCTACCAGAGATCCTTCCTGCCCACAACATCACCGTCCACAACGACTCTTTGAAGATCTTTGGATGATATGAGTTACAAACACATCTAATTTCCATTTGGAATAAATAAAGTGTTTTTTTTTAACTGAATTCGAACTGAATTGAAAAACTGTCACTGAGGATTAATTCTACATAATTCAAATATTTCCTCCTCATTTTCATTAAATAAACATGAAAGCTGTCCGAGCAAGCTGTCGGACCACACTGGAGCTCCCCTGGATCCTACGCTGTGGTTTAGCGATTAAGTTGCCGCCCATAAACCACAACAGCACCACATCCACCCCTGCCTACAAAACACAGTCAGTTTCAGGTACACACAGAACACTAACTGTAACAATTGCTCTTTATCTTCTACCTAAGAAGGTAAAGAAACCGCAAAGCTGTGGCAGATCTCTAATTAATCCACTGTTAACTAAACAAAAAGAAATAAAAAAAACAGCTCTATAATCTTCTTGAATATTTTGACTAAAGAAAATGGTGTGAACATCAGAATACATCAGATGAGTAGCAAAGTTGTTTAGGTCACAAATCTAAACAGCCATGTCCAGACTGTCTTGTTAAGTTTGCACATTGAGATTAAAATTATTCAATCTTCACTGCAAATTAGGTTTATTGACAAAACTTGTTCAGGTGTTTGTGTGAAACAAACTGGGCAAAAACAGTTTAAATAGTGAAATAAAACTAATATCAAAAGGAATTTATCCAAACTCTAAACTAGATCCTAATTTTAATGAAGACTGAAGTCTAAAAATGACTTGTTCGTAAGAGCAGTCATCGGCAAATCATTAGAGACCATAACCCTAAAAAGACCAAAACAGAAAAGATTTTTAAAAAAATGATACCAAAGGGACTGATGGGTTCTAGAGATGCAATTCAAAGCACACTTTGAAAGCTTCAAGTTTAAAAAACAAACAAAAAAAAAAAAAAAACAGTGACTACGCCACCTTGTGGCAGACAAAGGAAGCTATCAACAGCTGCCACCAGATTCCTGAGGATGCAGGTGGACAAAAACTCCTCGACTGACTGCAAAAGATCTGCAGCAAGACTTGGTGGCTGCAGCCATTGAAGCTTTAGTTTCCACAGTGAGGCACATACAAATCGCTGAAGGGATCCATGCCTGAAGTCCAAGACGTACACTCCCACTGACCAGAACGATGGGAAAATCGGCTCCAATTTCCACACAGCTGTATAAATAAACCCAAGAGGTTTGGGGATTCGGACAAGGGGTATGTCTGGAGGAGGAAGAATGAAGCATAAACCGTAAGAAGCACCCTGTTTACAGTGAAGCATGGTGGAGGCTGAGTGATGCTCTGGTGCTGCTTTGCTTCCTTTGGGACTGGAAACCCAGACTCCACCAAAACTTGATTTCAGAAGATGCCAGGGTGACCATCACAGTGTCTGGCTTTACTGGCTAACTCTTGAAAAACTCTAGTGGGACTGGAAAAAGACGACTGAATACAAAACTCAACAATATTAAAGAACTGGAGGCCGTTGCCCGGGAGAAGTGGGGTAAGGTTAGTCAGTAGCACTGCCATCAGCTGGTGTCTGGCTAGGAATCACATCATTATAATACCAGCAGGTTATCGATTATTGCACCGACTATCAGCAGGTTATTGCAATTTCCTTTATACTGTCTGTTGTCAAAGTGGATGCAAAACATGAGTTGTTGCAGGGTCAGTCCGGAACATCCTTTAGCACACACAGCTTCATTTTGTAGCCGAAACCCCCCCCCAAAAAAAACAAAACAAAACAAAAAAAAAAAAACAGGAAATGAAATGACCAAAACTATCCATCCATCCATTGTATATATGTGAAATCCCCCAGCAGGGCTGCTGGGGGATTTCTGCCCATCTCCGACAGTCATTGTGCGAGAGGCACGTACACGTGTAAGGGTCTCGATATTTTCAAATTGAAATAATGCAACAGACTGGCTGGGAGGAAAACTCGGTGATTTCAATTAGTGTTCAGGAAGGGGATAAGAGAAGGGGGAGATTCGAGAGGCTGTTCAATTACCTGGACTATAAGTGCCAGAGGACACGGAAGAGGGCACACAGCATTAAATATGTAGTAGTGTAAATTAGGATGCTGAAGGAGGGGGGGGGGGCTTGGAGCTGCTCTCCTCTACTCTATTTCAAGCTGTCAGCTTTCTCTGCGCTATGGCAGCCTTTCTCTTAAGTGGCCAACTTGTTTTGACATTCCCCTCGCTACAATCTGACATTTTCTCTCGGCCATATCTCTGCTCTCTGACTTCCTTCACAATTGCTTTCCTCGCAGGTCGCTCTCCTCACTCTTTTTCTGGAACGGGCCTCATTTCAGATGGCAGCACCTGCCATTTCAGCGTTGGGCCGCTCTACGCCTGGTCCTTGCAGCGGCATGCTTAAATCCGCTCTCTAATGGGCAAAAAGGTGTACGGGCATGCTCTACCGCTGCCTCTGCTTGTAGGAAAACTCTGTTTAACGCTGTTTGGGTGAGACAGACACGGAGTTAAGCTGAAAACATTTTTAACTCGTGACAGCAGCCAAAAACAGATGGTATATTTTAGATTGTTAACTCACTGACAAATGTCAGAAATCTAAACCGAACCCTAATGCAGAACTTTAATAGCGCTGATTGTCAGAAATTACACATGTGCATGATCTCTGCTGGCAGAACGGACAGCCTTCTGGAACAAAAGTTCCCTAATTTTGTGTCTTTATGACAAGGGAGGTCAAACATGTCACCTAAAATCCCTCCGCTGTCATTAGGGCTGAGACTGGTTCATTACTGAGAGCCACAGGATGGAGTTCAGACTGTTCCCAGCTATTCATTACGACCACGTGTACTCTGTGGCTGTATGTCGTTTGTGTATGCAGTGTTTTCTCTTGCAGATTAAAAGAAAAGCACAGGCGAGGGAATCTTTAGGCACCAACCGATCTGATGAGGAGTCAGAAGGCTAGGATTCACTGAGAAATCAACTTGTTAGTAATCTATTTTAAACGTGTGTATAATTTGTTTTACTTTTGTGTAACCAGGTTGGTGTGTTGCAGATTTTCTGCTCAGGTCCCTCATGGAAATGAGAGCTGGATCTCAATGGGGTTTTACCTGATTAAATAAAGAGGGGAAAAAAACTGATGATGTAGCGTTTGGTTTAAATACAATTGATGCTCAAAAATACTTTATTCCAAAGAAAGATTGAATGTTGTTGTAACTCACATCATCCAAAAATCTTCAAAGAGTCATTAAGGATGGTGATGCTGTGGGAAGGAAGGAGCTCCAGTTGCAGTCAGTCTTGCAATTAATCTGAAGAAGCTTCTGACTGAAAACAGTTGCTGTATGAGACTCAGGACTGTCATGGCAAGCCAGCAGCTCAATGACCGGGCAGCGGAGACGATATTCCACAGTAACGTCCTGGACGAAACCATCAGTTGTTGGCAAGAACTGCGAAGCCACCTCAATTACTTTTGCAGCTCCTCTTTAAATCTCTGTCTGTTTGTACGGTTTGAAGTCCGGGCAGAGAGACGTTGGGAGCTGAGGATGTGATCCTTATTGAGCTTTTGAGATGCTAATCAGCATTTCAGGCTTAGAAAGATATGTTTTAAAACAAAGCTTTTGTCTTTGCACCACGTTATGTCTTAAAAGTCTTTTGTCTGCCACAGAACATTTATATCCCACATTCTGGAACATCTTCACCTTCTTGAGCTGGATAACCTCCAGTTGAACCTCTGCTCGAATTATGCAACCACTGATAATGCTCCTGTCAAGTCTTTATATGCTGGCAATGTGTTGGTGTTATGTGTGAGGGTGTGAGGACCTGGGTTGAGTAAAGATAAAGGTGAAAATGAGGTTTTGTTTTCTGAGAAGACTCACTGCTGTACGAGGAGGACGATGAATCAGATCTGGGCTGAACAACGACGATCTGGTGGGACTTCTGCCAGAAAAATGTAAATATATGAGGTTTTGAGTTAAAAATTTAACAAATGTAGGATTTTTATCCTTAGTGCTGACTCATCTGCTTACAGCAACCTCCACAACTATTGGCAACCCTGGCAAAGAATTTAATTAGGATTTTGATACATAGACATATGGAGAGTGAGAGGATTGACAGTGACCCTTTTTAAAATCAGTCATCTAGTCCCTACCAATCAGTTTCTTTCTGCTAAAAATGTTTAGAAAAATCACAGATTAAATTATAGTTCTTAAATAAGTCATAAGGTATCTAGATATACAATTGTAGAAGTAAGAAACTATTTTAAAATATCATAAAATCCAGTACAGGGAGGGAACGGGGATCCTGTTGATGGAGGATTTGTTTATCCTGGGTTCTTACCTGCATGATTACATGGGTTTTTTAAAAAAAACTTTTATTAGATACAGTCCATGAAAACAAAACGGAGTCATTTTTCTTCTCATTTATTCAACTTAAACAGTTATAATTAGGAGCTGAATTTATTTTAAGGCTTTCTTTAAACAAATCTCTACCAGGGGTGCTGGGTCTGTAGGCCGTATAACCTGAGGCATCTCAGTTAACAATAGGATTAATATCTCATCAAAATCAAACTCACTTTTAAAAACAACACACATCAGTGATGTTACCAATCCAGAACAATACCACACTAATTGGCTTTTTAAAAAAATTAAGTCAAATTTATGAGACTAATGGGAGAAATGAATGTATGTTTTGAATCAAAGGTGTCAAATCACTTCACATTATCTTTTTTTTTTAAAAATTCTGATTCAGAAAGCAGAAAATTAAGATGTGGATTAAGTAAGAACCAAACAGACAAATCTTTTAAAGATAAAGAAGCAAACATCATTTAAAAAGGTAGCACAATATAGTTTTATCAAGTGGGGGAGAGAGAGACACACTCTTACCTGTTTGCCGTCAAGGAGAAGTGGATCTTTAACTACGGTAGCGCCACACAGCTCCACCATCCACTCCATCTCATCTTAGAAAACACACAAACAAGGCTTTTAAAAAAAAAAAAAAAAAATCAAGTAGTGCTTCTGCTTTTAATTCTGTGTTCATCATTTCCACCTTGAGGGAACCAAAAAGGTCACACTATAAGTCAACACCTGTAAAACTTTGCTTAGAAAAATGCGTTAACATAGAAAACAACAGCATGAACTGGCTGATTTGTATATTTCAGACTTAAATGTTGCATGAAATCCAGTTTGGCTGAATAAAGCAGATTTCAGCCTCATGTTTTTGTTGTGTTTAAGAAAGTCTTTAAGCTACTCATGCAAGCTGGCAGATGTCACCCCATTAGCAAAGCTTCATCGATCCAGAGAGCAGCAGGAGGACGCTGCTGGAGCACTTTAACAGGCACAGGAGGAAGGAAACTGAAATAAAAAATGGCCATGACATGGGGCTCAAGGAACATGTTCCTCTGAGACTCGACCCCCTGATTTCTATTCATATATATTTCAATGTGTCTTCTTGTATGAAAGATCAACACAAGGTAGATAATACCTGTGAAGTGGAAGGAAAGGGACAAACGGTTCCTACATTTTCTACTAAACAAATCTGATAAAACCCTTACACACATAAAGCTGTTCTGTAAAGGCCTGAGAGGTTTGTTAGAGAACATTACTGAGCAAATACTGTGGTGAAGACCAAGAAGAAACCCATTGTTGAAAGAAAGTCATAAGAAGTCCTGTTTGCAGTTCCCCCACCAGCCATGGAGGGGGCACCGTGTCAAAGAAGGTGCTTTGGTGTTACCAGGAAAAAAACGGGAAATTTCCGATCTACATGTAAAACAGCAGTGTGTGTGGAAAAAGACTAACATTGCACATCAACCTGTGGTGATGCTTTTTTTACAGGGTGCAGGAAAGCTGATGAGTGTTGGAGAATCCATGGCGGGACTTGAAAACTGATGTTCAGAGATGCTCTCCATCCAGTCTGACTGAGTTTGAGCTACTTCAAAAATATCACCCTCTAGATGTGCAAACCAGGTGGAGAGATACCCCAAAGACTTGTAGCTGCAACTAAAGATAGCTCTACAAAGTATTGACACATAGGGGCTGAATGCAATATGCACTCCACACTTTTGAGATGCTTGTTCCAAGGAAAAATCTGTATATATTTCCCTCCACTTTAAAATAATGCTCTAGTTTGTGTCAGGCTATCACATTAAATCCGAAAAAACGCATTATTCCGATGAAAAAGTTCAAAAGGCATGCATACTTTCCCTAGGTACTATGCGGTTACAGAAGAAAGCTAATGAGGTACATTTTCCCTTCACTTTTGTCTTTGAGCTCATTAACAGTTTAAAAGACACAGTGAAAGCTCGCTATTTTGTTATAGAACCTAGTTTTCAGGCAGCTAACAGAATCAAAGGTTACCGCCATGAAACGTTACAACAACTGACCAAAAACCAACTCGCACACCCCCTTTAGTGTGCATTCAGTCTGCCTACATGTTGGAATCAATAAATATACTTCAACTCTGCTGCAGTGACAACAAATAAAACCGTGCAGGTTTCAAGCTTTTCTCTGTGTCAGTCAAACGCTATGAAAGTTACTTCAGCTCTCTCCTCTCTCTTCGGCCATTTTTTCTCTCAGCAGCACAGTGGGTGTCAATTTGAGTCTTGCAGGACAAAGACACTAATAGGCTTTAAGGGGGGTAGTGGAGGAAAAATACTTCTGGGTTATGAAAAGAGGTTTTGTTGAAAGCACATCCAAATGAAAGCTGTGAACTCTTTGGATTTGGCTTCAGCTCCCAGAAACACCATCTTTGTGTCACTGGTGTCACATCTGGCAGTAAGGATCAGCAGGATAACGGTAAAGAGCGAGGATCAAGACTGAAATGACTCAAATAATCAGCTAGAATTTGTAAACACTGTTGCGGACGGGTGTCTTCTCACAGATTCTGAAGCGCGCTCAAGTTTTTTCAAGTACTGCAGCTTTTCATCGAAGAACACAATGAAGATAAGCGAGAGCTAAGAGTTACAGTTGTGATGGATCAAGTGATGCCCGAGCAAAGATGGATACCGCTGCGGATTGCAAACGGTGACAATGATCGTCTGCAGAACATAAACAGTCAAAAATCTATTTATATTTCTGTGTAAAGACTTTAATCTGACTGGTTTTTGAAGATGTTTGCCACTTGCAAACACCATATTCTGCCTTGTATTATCGGAGAGGACAGAGGAACATTCAAGAATCCGAAGAAAAAAGCTGAAACATTTCTCTCGTGTCATTTTAAGACAACGCTGACTGTTCCCCTGCTGAGACAACGCACATGCACATGCAGCCACGGTGGGTGCTAAGCGCAACAATTGTTGGTGGTAGTGACTCTGAAGTTATGATGATATTCATTACGTTCAATTAAGCGTCATGTGGGCTATTTTGCTTTTGCTTGAAGAATAGGGATTACTTTGATCAGCTCTTGTTTACAATATCAGAAACTTCAGATTAAAGACAGTATAGATTCCTTAAAAGCAGTCTAATAATTCTTTACACGGGGTTCTTTCCCTGTTTTTATGTTAGGATTCCATAATATTTCAGACTCATCCATTCACTCGAATGGATGGAGGCGTGGACGGATGAGAGGAAGGACTGACAGACGGATGGGGGGAATGAGAGGAAGGACCAATCAACAGACAGACAGTCAGACGACAAGGACTGACAGATGGAGGAATGAATGGAAAGGACCAACAAAAGGATGGATGGATGACAGCGAACAGATGCAAGGACATAAATAAATTAATAAACAAATGGATGGATGAATCAGAAGGACTAACAAGAGGATGGATGAATGGATGGATAAATAAATAAACAGAGGGGTGAAAGGTCAAAAATCAAACCCTTCCCTCAGGGTGCCTCACATTTATGGTAATGAGTGACATTTTACCAAGTTCAGTACATATCATCAATCAATCAAACTTTATTTAAAAAGGATTTTTTCAGACATTAAAGAATAAATACGCATGGATACAGTGTTTCAGTCTTAAACCGACAGCTTAAGTCCAACTGTAGAGGACCTCTGCTGCATTTCCACATCACATTCAGCCCTTTTCATTCCTTATACATGAACCTCTAGTGTTTACCTGTTGACATGTCTGTAAAAGGTCCCTTGAAGCAGATCTTGTAGCCCTTCATCAGCAGCTGAAGACAGAAAGAGAATGGAGTTAAGAACAAAAAACAACTCTGAAAAGTCTGCAAAAACTGCAGCACTTCCTAAAGTCAGGGACATTAGCTGAGTAATTTTAACCTTCAGACACCATTCAGCGGTGGCGTGTGAGCGCAGTCTTTACTTCCATTACCATCGCAGAGTGTGTTTTTGAACTCTTCACCTGTGTGAAGGGTTACACCGGCGCAGCTAAAGCACCTCTGAGCTTATCCTGCAAATTAAAGCTGAAACTCCTCGCTCAAGGTTTAAAATGAAGCCTCTACACCTCGTTCACTTTTTGCTCCCACGGTAATGCTGTAAATTTAGGGATGAGTCAAAGTGCCACCTTCAGCGAGGTAATATCACGCTGAAAGCGCACAGAAAAAACCTCCACAAGCCTGAGACCAGGGACGCTGTGTTTTATTACACTCAGGGTCCATAGGGGTTGCTGGAAAATGGGAACGAAAACTTGTTTCCTTGAAGCGACTTAAATCACATTAATGCCTCATTCACATTGCCGGGCGGGATAAAAGTGCTTGAAAGATAAAATGCAAAAGGAGAAAGTCTCACACCTGTCTGTGTGTTGGTATTGATCATTACCTGGAGGTGTTTGGTGACACAGAAAATTGTTTCTACTCCTGATCTTTAATTTAGACAACAGCCTATGTCCTTCAGGAGGAGTTAAAATGTGAATATATGCTCGGATAAACAAGTTTCTTTGATATGCAGACTGCAGAGGGTTGAAAATGTATGTTGTGAAGATATAAACATAACCTTTAATGCATTTTAATCAGATGTTTTGTGACAAGGACAACGTAGCGCATAATTGGAAAAATGTTTCAAAATCTTTTATAAATACAAATCTGAAAAATGTGAGGTGTGTTTGTATTCAGCATCATAAAAACCAATGGACGCAGCAGACAGGTCAGGGGTAAGAGGAACAAGTTTACAGAAGGGTTAGGTTGTAAAACAATATTTCAAGCTTTAAAACATCTCAGAACAGCGTTCAGTCCATTATCTGATGAGGAAAAGAGAGTGGCACGACTGCAAAACAGCAAGACATGGCCCTCGATCTAAACTGACAGACCGAGCGAGCAGGGTGCTGGAGCAGCAGACAGCTCTGGAGGAACTGCAGAGATCTACAGCACAGGTGGAAGGAGGGAAAAAAAATCCCTAAAGGTCATGTTTAAAGCAAACAAGTGGAAGAAAGTGCTATGATCTTTTGAGACCAGTTCCCACTGTGAAACAGGGTGGTGCCAGCATGATGCTGTGGGAATGCTTTCATGTGGCAGGGACAGAGAAACTGGTAAGAGTTGATAGGGAGATAGATGGGAGCTAAATACAGACCAATCCTGGAAGCAAACTAAATAATCAAATTATATTAATGTGCTACAACGACCTAGTCAAAGTCTAGAGATAAAAGAATTGAGTGTTGGCAAGATTTGGAAATTGATGTTTAAAAAAAATGCAAAAGTCCCAGTAAAACACACTGAGGCTTGTGGTTGCAAGGTGACGAAATGTTACACAGTGAAAGGGTGGTGAATACTTTCTAAGGCACTGTATCTGCATTCTGGCTGCAGACACCCTATCTCACCGGTCTGGGTGAAAGACGGTGAATATGAAAAGAATAATGCGTCAGTCGCCATCAAAGTGCTGCCGTTTGATTTGAGTCATTTATAATAAGCCTGAAATTACAAGCTAATTGAATTAGGGGGGGTATTTCAAAGGCAGGAATACGACCAACGTGACATCCTAGCCATTTCTAATTTTCCCCCTCAGTGGCAACAGAGCCATCCCCGCCGACTTTACACACAGAGGAAAAACACAATTAGCTTTTCACAACAGGGTGTGAGCAAAGCGGCTGGTGCAACAGAAGGAAACAAATGCCGCTTGCGATCGGGACATTTGATCATCTTCGTAGCTTTAGACGGTTCTTTGTGGTCAAAAGATGGGGACGGCAACAATAAGATCTTTAAAACACAAAATCCTGAACTATTTAGCTTCTAATGACTGTTGTTGACATGTGTGGGGTGTTAATATGAAGAGCGGCTGTAACCTGTTCACCACATCTAATCATCTAGGGTACAAAAGAAGGGTGATGATCTGACAGGCTGAACTGAGGCAGAAAATAATGTTAGACATAGGGGTGAAAGAAATGGAGGGTAATGAGAGTTGATATATGGAGTAAAAGGCAGAGATGGTGCTTCGCCCTCTCTAAATACGGCTCTGTTTTTGCCTGACAGCACTGCTACAGTTTGCTGCATCTTAATAGGAGTGCTTTTGGAGTCCAGCACTCTAAGATGGATACAGCCGGTAGGAGATTTGAGAGGGAATTATGAGTATACTAGCTCTCTTATTAGTAAAATGACAAAAAAGCATCCCCTGTTCTCCATCCTCTCACAGAAGGGCATAGAGGAGCTAATAGTTGCTTGTCTCTCTCATCCAGTCTGCCCTTCTATCAGTTTTTGCCTTGGATCTGTAATAAGTTCTGAGCTAAACACAATTTACAACATGCCCTAAACTCTAAAACATGTAATTATGCATCACTGAAATGACGAGTAGCAGCTTGTAGGAGCAAAAAAGCAAAAGGTCACAGAAACACTGCTGAGGGGGAGGTTTTAATATTACATTTTAAAAGTCACTTTTGTAAGAAAATGCTTTAGCGCAGAGGGAACTCGGCTGACGTTTATTGTTGATGTTTGGTTTACTGAAGAAGGGCTGCCAGTAATGCAACTGAACAGATTATTCTGCAAAAAAAAAAAAAATAAAATAAAAAATAAAAAAAATATATATATATAATAATAATAATAATAATAATAATAATAATAATTATATATATATATATATATATATATATATATATATATATATATAATAACAATAAAAAAAAATAGTAATAGCAATTTGTTTGAATCAAAATTCTGATAATAAAGAAAGTGTGAAAATCCTGCAGTTACAATTAAAAGTGAATTATGGTGTGTGCCCTCCTCGGATGGGGAAAGAAAGCCAAAACTGTAAAAACAACAAACAAAAAAAGAATAAAACAACAAACTGAGCATCAACAAACTCCATAATGATATAAATTTAGTCTCAAATTTCCAGACACGTAAATAAACTATTTGATCTTTTTATAAATTTGCAAAAAATGTGATTAAAATGGTTAAAAATCCTGAACTGAAAAAAGACAAAAGGGAGTTTATTGTCCAGAAGGTCCAAACTTGCCATGCATATTGCTGCAGTTCACCTGCATAAAAAGCTATGCAACCTTATTGAACTCTGTTATTTCTGCTCACGCAAACTGTATTTTAATGTGGCAGAACGCTCAAAAATCAGTTCTCACTCTTATTTTCATGTTTTAGTCGCCAGAAAGCAAAAAGATATTGCAATATCACTATGCAACAGTGATATCGCGAAAGAACTGCAATAGGTACCAAACCTTCAGGCTCTCTATGGCAGTAATATATTTGGGGTCTCTTGGAGTTTAATGTAACTTGAAATGTTTTAAAAGGTAAAGAAATGGTAAGGTGGTCAAATCTATAAGAGAGAGAAACATTAGGAGCCAACTTACTTAGAATAAAATACTGGAGCTGGAATGAGCCGTTTCCCACATAGTGAGAGTGACATAATCACCTAATCAGTGTTTCTCATGACAGTCAGTGAATGTCTGCAGAATCACTTCACACTCTAGCTAGTCACTAAAAACCATAGTGAATTGTGTAGAGTTTCCCATTTTTCTATTCTAAGATGTTTATCCAGCACTGAAACTGCAGAAGTCTCATAAATTGTCATGATCTATGTGTTGCAGGGAGTTGGAGCAGTTTTAAGAAATAGAAATATCCTTTATTGTCCCTCAGTGGAGAAGCTTAGGTGTACCAGCAACAAAGTGAAAGGCAAAAGGAAGCATGCATTTTTACACAAAGGTAAAATATAACACACACATAAAAAAAAGAGACTGTATAGCATTTTTTTTTTTTACTTGTTTGTGAATAACCTAAATATATTGAAAAGTGAATAGAGTAAATATGTGAGATTGATGCAAAGCATTTGACTTTCCCAGCTTATTTTGTGTTTTTCCATCTGCTTTATTAAGGCATTTTCCTAAATAATGTGGATAAAAACAGAGGGAGACTTTGATTTGTGTAGATTTGATTTGCTACATTAATGTTCATACATAAATCAGTCTTATAATCATAAGGAAAAATAAAAGAGAACATGATTAGGGAAAAAAAAGAAATCTTAAAAAAAAAAAAAAAAAAAAAAAAAAAAAAACAGACAAAGGAGAAAACTGGAGAGTAGAAAATTTAAAGACGAAATATTAGAGAAGAAACAAAGTCAATAGTAAATTTAAAAAAAAATTAAATGCAGAATATGAAATGAGAAATAAAATAAACAATGAAATAAAAAAGGAAACTGATTAATAAAATGACAGTTGGAAAATTAAATAATAGCAATAACATTAAATTAATACCATTGAAAACGATGATGAAGGATAAATTTACATATGAACAATCTTTGTCACACTGTCTAATCAAATAAGTTGGGAAAGTTCTTATTTTTTATTTTTTGGATGCAAAATTTTGCATATTAATTACTTTATCAAGCTATTGTTTCCATTCTATATCTGTACTGATAATTTTGGACGGATCAGTCCTCCATACATACACACAGGGTTTGTGATTCTGGACATCTACGCCTTCATGGCAAACTGTTGGAGTTTGAATCTGAGAGTCAATTACAAAACAGAAGCAGGACGTAAAAAAAAAAAAAAAAAAAAAAAAAAAAAAACAAAAAAATGAAGTTTTTGGAGATTTAAATTCAATGTAAATTACAATGATAAGTAAAGCAAAGGTGTTTTACACAAAGATAAAAACCAACCCCAAATAATAAAAAACGGCCATTGTTTAAATATAAAGTATAATACAATTACTCACTTCACTGTCCCTTGTGGTACGGGCTCTTAAGGGCCCCTGGTGGTTGGGCCCATTCACCACATCGCCTCTCACTTCAAATGAACTCTGCAGACAAGCAAAATAACTTGTGGACATAAACAGCTAAGTCTAAAATAAAATCCCTATAAGTGTTATCTAATAAATAAGCAAAGAATTTATTCTGTAACACAAAAGCAAACAAATTATTCTGTTATTTTACTTTCCCTGTGGTCAGCCATGCTTGTACAAACTCACTCCCCATTCTTCATTTTGGCAGTGTTTGTCTTATAACGTAGTGTTTTTTCCCTTAAACCCATTTTCACGCATTTGATGCATGAAAATAGTTTCAAATTGATGGTGATGCTAAACAAAGCCTGGCAAAGAGATTACACAGTTGCATCAAAGAACAAGTCGCTGCGATCTCTAAAATCAATGGACGCTAAATAATTTATGGGCTATCACTGCAAAGCTCATGGAAAGATTCATCAAGGTGCTCTAATTAAACACAGCTACATACATGGATATAACTGGGAAGCACAAATCTAAGGATTATGCAGGGAAGCTTACCTCTTCCAAGAGTTTCTTTTCTTTGAAGCTTTCAGAAATCCCTGCAGGAAATATGCACAAAAACAGTTACTCCACAGAGAACTTGCGCTCCTTCACTGACCTTTCTTTTCTTTATTCCCAGTTTGCTTTACTTTAACTTATATTAGAATGATTGTCGTGAACTCGTAACTGTTGCAGGTGGTCAACAAAGTTAAGTCTCACTTACACTGGAAGCTGACTACCCACTTCCGGCTCGCAATTCCAAGGAAGTATTTCAGTGTGCGCTCACAGACCAGCTGCTCATCTTTCAGAGAGGAGAAAATACAAACAGTAAATTATGTTTAAAAAGACGTACAATAGTATATATACTGCCTGACTGTTCTAAATGTGTTTTAACTGAAGAGTAGTTTAGCAGGCTGTGAATGTAGCTGGTTTAAGAATACCGCATCTATGATTACAGTCACTTTGGGCCTTCACACAGATTATTTTGGTAAGTAGGTATCTTCCCAACGACAACATCCAGATTTAGTTTCTTAAAGTGAGGGTGGTCTGAGAAGAAAATGGAACATTTAACAAGCCAGTGACAAGCAATCAGCATCTAATCAACCTTTCTCTAACCCACAAGTTCATTTACTTGCAGAAGATTTTGCATTTGTTTTCCTTAAAATACTTCTGTGGACGCAAATTAGCTAGAAGCTATTATCACGGCCAGTGTGTTTAATATTCCTGAGGCTGTAAATACTAAGAATCACAAAAGTATTTCAGGCAGAGATGCATTGATCTGGTTATTGTGGTTGATGTTCGAACTCTCCAAAGCTTTGACCCGCCCATACACATTTCATCCAGTATTGATTTCTCTATAAGATGACGACAGCCCCATACACAAACCTGTCACTCTCCTTTGGTGCAGATAATTAATATAATAATGTTTTCCTGATTAAAAACCTGTTTTGAAATCGGAATATGTCAAATGGATGTGTGGCGCTAATTGGAATCAAGAGCAAAAGCAATCGGATATAATGAGCACTTTTGCACAGATCATCTATGCAAGAAATGTCAAAAGCCAATCACAACGCAAATAGCACTGATGATATGCAGGCGAAAACACTCCAACCAAATGCAGTTGGCTAGTTCACAGGAAACATTTTGACCTAAACCAACAGGGAACAGATGAGCGTGAGCTGCATTCACCCTCTGAATGATGCCTGTTGGGTAGAATATGCAAGAAACCAGAACCCAATACTTTCCCTACACGTTGTCTACATTGGAATAGGCTATCTTGGTGTCAAAATTTAACCATTTGGTACAAATTCACAAAAGAGACAGAGTAAAGGGCTTAACACGCGGGAGGCCATTCATTTCCTATGGAACTTGGGCCATGATGCAACAGCCAAGTGACCGGCGAAAACCGTGCATGTGAAATTTGGAGCTCGTACGCGTAGACATGCACACGCGGGCTTGAGAAGTTGAAAAATGTTCAACTTTGGTTGCTGTCGCGTCCCGTGTGTTGAGTTTCACCCCGGGTGGTGAAGGCTTTGGCCTGTCGAAGTCATTTGTCACTCTCGTGTTTCAAGCCCGGGAGAGTAAAATTCTGCAAGATCAACATTATTTGTGTCAATTTATGACTCCTTCCAAGAGGACTAAATTTTACATTCCATGTTATGTCTGTAATAATTGTTTTTAAAGGTCAAAGGGCAACAGGTTGATTGTCTTAGTCTTTTCTCTCGAGTCACCATTTCAACCTGCAGTCAGAGGATTGTAAACATGTCACGTTAAATGTGTGTCACAAACAGCACTGGTCTTTAATAATCAGATTCTCCGTGCCCTGGCTATAATTTCGATATGCATAAAAATGGACAGATTTTCATGTACATGCATGCATTATATCTTATTTATATGTTGGCAAACTGAGCCAATGCAGAAAAATGTTATATAGTCAGTGGAGCAGTTTGAGCTGTACATCACTGTGGTTAGTGACAAAGATGTTTATTTCAAGTTTCCCCTAAGTAGCAGGTGGACAAGCTGCCCATCCTTTAGCAAATCAGGCCCCTCTGACATTTGATAAGACAAAAAAATCTAACATTATATGTGCTGATCAAATCTGAGCAAGTTCTGTCATAAAAAACATTGTACCAACTTCTACAGTGCAAAAAAGCCATTATTTCTATACAACGTCCTGTGTTATACTAGAAACTAAGCTTAACTGTGATAATAAATTAATTAATTCTAAAAAAAAATGAAGCAAATGAACAGAACTGCGACTTTTCCACGAATGTATTCAAATAAAATTTTTAGGTTTTGTTTTTGTCAAGTCAAACATTTGGTGACAAGACATTAATCTATGATGGCTTGTATGATGGTTTATATTCCAGACAAGCGCTAACAGCATGTACATGATAGCACCATAACAAAATACACGTTCAATTATTTAAAGCTCCTTGCTCCCTGCTAACTGTTACAATGGGAGTCCTTTAGCTATTTCCAAACATTTAGCTGTAATCATAAACAGACTTAAAACTCCCTAGTTTTGTGGTGGCCCAGGAAACAGCTGCAATTAAAAAAAGCCTTCTTGGTGAAAATAGTGCTTCAGAGAGAGAAACTTAGATGTAAATTTAAAAAAAAAAAAAAATACATCAAAGAGGGTAATTAGCAACAAGAAAATGAAGGCAGCAGTGTGTGTGGAAAAAAAGAGAAGGCTTATGGTTAAGAGTCCTTAGAAAAAAATTGTAATAAAAGAACAAAGAGAGAAATTATTCAAAAATGAAAATGTCTTGGATGGAAACAAACAACAAAAAAAAAAAGGTAAAAATACCAAAGAAAAACATGAATGTCTTTCATGTGTTTTTAAGCAATGTTCAAAACTTTACTGAAATGGATCAATTCAACCCTTTTAAAGATATAACGTTAACTTAAAGACGACAGTTACCTGTACGCATTATGATATGGGTCACCTCTGGTGTCACCTGGGAAATAACGCGACCACCGACTCTCTTGGCAAACTTTTTCACCATTATCTGTAATCAACAATATATCTCATCAGTTTTTACATCAAATCATTAAAAAACAAACAAACAAATAAACAAAAAAAAAAAAACAAAACACAAACACTTGGGCTGAATGAAAGCGTCAACAGCCACCTGCTCATTGGGGCCCAATCCGGACGACACAAAAACAAGTTTAGCTTTAGGTCTTTCTTTCAGAGGACTGTTGTTTTCTTTGTCTTCTTGGCCATCTGGGGAGGAATCACAAGTTTTTGCCGCTTTGGTTGCAGAAGCTGAATTAGGAGTCTTTGTGTCGTTTAAGGTGGACCCTGTGTGAGTCGAGTCATGAACAGCTGTGGAACAGAAAAAGAAAGACAATCACCAACTGGTACAAAAAGCATATGATAATGTATCTTTAAAGACACATAAATGCATGTTGGATCACTCTAACAAACCCCACCACAAAAATGGCACAATCAGGCTTCAATACAACAGAAAGCCACTTCAGCTCAGATGAACCAGTCTAACATTTAAAGAACTAGAAAAAAAAAGCCAAAGAGCAGTCACAAAACAGATTCTAGCAAATAGAGGTGTATCTAAGGTAACTGAAACCCCCCCTTACACATTATAAACTACACAGTTACACAAATAGCCTTACCGGTCTCAGAAATGCCACCACGCTTTGCCTCTCCTGACTCAATCGCCACTTTGTCATCAGATGGTCTGGTGTTCGTGTCTAAAATATCCTTCCTGCAAAAGAGACCTCATTTATTAAAAAAAAAAATAATAATAATAATAATAATCCCACACAGCTTATATCAGGTGCACAAGACCCTCTGCTGTACAAAAATAATGACTCAGGTCAGGTTTTTCTCTCCTGGATGTTGGACCCTTGTGTGCTGAATGAAATATTTTCACAAACTGATGACACAGCAGTGGAGATTTAATACGAATCTGGTGAAACAAAACTGAAAATTCATAATGCATTGTGTGGAACAGCCAGCAGAGTTTATAACATCAGTTTTAAAACCAAGTGTGACCCTTTATCCGCCATAACATCATGGCATGTCTTATTACGAACTCAGCATTGTGCGATTGTTGGTAGATGTTACATGGTCTCACCTTCAAAATGGCATCAGACATTCAGCTGCTAAAACCTAATAATGGATTACAGAGTATGTTATTCTGATAAAGTACATGTTTTGATTAAAGAGAATTTGATTATTAAAGTTAACACTGAATTTTATTGTCATTTATTGCTTGGAAATGTACTGTAAAAGATTTCCTTATATCATGTGAACAGAGCTGGTTATCCAACCATTACGTCTTTGCTCTTTGACGACTTCCAGCAGCGTTCTCGCTTTTTTGTTCCCTTTACACTGTAAACATTTTTCACAATTCCAGAAATTTAAAAAAAGGAAAAGAAAAACTTGTGAAATGATAATATATGCCCATTACCATAGTATTTAAGAAGAATAAATCACTTTGTATGAAAACTTTAGTGAATAACCTGCAGAAACGTCTAAGAGGAACCAGATTAAATAGAAAATTGTAGCCCTTACTGCTTTATCAAGGCAGTTTTACAATTTTTTACTTGATTAACAATTTCCCTAAAACTGGAAGTACATTATTATTGCAATTTTGAATCAGACCTTGACAGAGACTTAACATTGAATGTAATAACACATCCTCTTAGAAATCAGCTGATGAAAAGCTATTCTCTGATTAAAATTTGTGACAAAATTGAACATTTCTTGCCTCAAAGACTTTCAGAACAAGTGAAAACTGGCAGCAACCCTGCATTTAAATTACACACATAAAAATAAAAACAGCATAAAGGAGCCAATTTTTTCTAGTTTCCTCACTGCTCTCCTACAATATGACTTCACTTTCAAAGCTGCATAAAAAAAAAGCCAGTGCCTGCCATCTTTCCAATCTCCCTCTTGCCTGTATTTAGAAGCTTCAAGGCGAGAAGCTGGAGGGACGCACTCAGGCGGTGGAGATAAATTACTGTGGCAACATGAGTTTCCGTCTAAGTGCTTCAGATGACATAAGAGGCTGTCAGTAATGACTTTTTTTTTTTATTCTCAGACTATAAGCAGATTCAGGGTTCATTAGGGAGATAATCAGTCTGTCCTTTCAAGATACATCACCCTCTGAGAACAAGGAAACACACTAACTTCTTCATTTAGATGCAGCATCAAGACCAATTACAAGCCACATGCTTCACTTATTGTACTCCTCATTATGACTGCACTATAACACAACTACATTTGACATCTGTTAACAATAATATAACAATCTCAGAAGAGAAATAGCACAGTAGTGATCTAATTTACTTACATCTGACTATAACTTAAAGTTGCATATTGACTTTAAGCCTCCATGAAGGCAGATGTCTGTTTAGCAGGTCAATCAAACTGACAAATGGCTGCCTGCTATTATTTCTCACTCTTCTTGTAGACATTTTGAAATAAATTTGTTCAAGGGATCCGAGTGTATTATGCAGCAGTACTGGAATAATGCGATGTTTACAGGGAAATCTGGAGGTTTGAGCTGTTCTTCATATCTGTTTGTAACTGTTGTATATTCTTCTAACGCGGTCTTGAAAAAATTACCTTCATGCTTTCTGAGTTTGCTCAGCTTTATTTGAGGCGTTGGATTCTGTGCATTCCTTCTGCATATTTGACTATTTAAAATTTCTTTTTAGTTTTTAAGACAGACAACAGCATAATGTAGGGCACTTTACTCAAGAGATTTCAGTAAAGAACCAATTTCAAATCAGATCTATAGGCTTTTAGCAATCAACTTGTCGCAAAGACAAACCTCTTCTAATTTTGTTCACTGATCCTACAAAACAGAAGCCAGAACAGTTTAACCAGAGCTAGTCCGTTGCGTTCAGTGAGGGAAGAAGGGTAACTACCGGAACATAACTGAACACCTTCACTTTAAGTTGATCAGGTTTTCTGGGAGCTTTTAGAGAGTAATCAATTGTAAAAGGCCCATTTCTTTAGCCATTTCCAGTAGCTTGGACAAGAACCCAGTGGAAAGGATGGCAAAGTAGGCAAAAAAAAAAAAAAAATCTCCAAAGCTCATTGTTACTAAGGCAAACTCCAGCAACAGTAACCTCTTGGGAGTGATAAAAGTCTCCATAACAACAATCAGATAACACATGCCAGGAAAACAATTTCCTGTCCTGCCCTTACAAACATAAATATGTGAAGTTTCTTTACTATGTTAACTGGAACTGGAATACATGGAAAAGGAGTTTAGGCCTATGGTTAAGTATGGTGGAGGATCCATAATGCTGTGGACTCTGGGAACTATGAGTGCATGGCATGATGGACATTTTGAAATGCCAGGACCTTTTAATTACAATGGGCCATTATAGGGTCTTTAAGCTGTATAATGATCCAAAACAGCACAGAAACGGTTCACCAGGGACAAAAACAACCTTTCTTGTATGACTATCACAGTCACATGACCTAAATCCTACAGAAAACCTGATGAGGGAAGAGATGAAGAGAGTGCATAATTGAGTTGTATAAAGAACTGACAACAGAGAGACTGATTCTTAACCATTCCTAACACGAACCGTCTGATTTGAGCATCATTTGGCCCACAATCAGACCACTCATGTATTAGTCAGTCTTTCAGTTTTTAGCCAGCTGGAATGCTTAGACTGGCTGCAGTGGTCACAAACAGTGGCATCATGGGTGTTATCAGGAGCACCTGATAGTCAAACAGCAACTTAACAAACAGGATGCCTATAAGTCACCAACATGTACCAAATTACATGTAAATCGACCAATTTTGTATGCTTATTTTAGTACTGACTGTTTTTGCCTGTGAGTACAGTAATTTAGTCATTTTCACCATTTTTGGATGAGATTTATTTTGAGATACGCCAAGTTTTCAGCTAAGAGTTCAGTAACAAAAAAAAAAACAAAAACAAAAAAAAACCACCAGGAGTCCAAAGAAAGATCATGAAAGACCTTCAAATGGACGGTTGATCTTGATCACCTTCTGACCGATCAGAGAAAAAGGATTTAAGCAGATCCTCCCCGCTAATATTGTGAGTTGACGTGGTTAAAAGGTGCAGAAACAGGAAGTGCTTCAAAGAAATAATAAGATAACATAATCTTTAAAAAGAGAAGCATGCTTTTAACTCTGCTCATCTTTTCCCAAGAAACTTTTTAGAAAACAGATGCAAAGAAACACTTCAAGCATCAGGAATGACTCTTCTGACTATGCTCTTGTAGAACCAGTTTCCAGTTCATAACAATCATCTTGCTGTGATGATATCAGCTCTTCTGATCACTTCCTTCAAAACAGCCACTGAATGTCAGTTGGCACCTTTATATGTTATCATCAGAGAATAATTCACTTTAATTCATATTCAGTTTTGATATCTGTTTTACATTTTTCATCGAGAACCATTTTCATGTGTCACCAGTTCTAAATATTCACAAAACATCTGCTGCTTTGCTTTAGTCAAACCCAGTAAGAAGGGAGTTTAGGGGCCTTTATGTTGTAGCACTAAAAGTCTCACCTGTCTAAACTCTGGGCTTGGTCCTGGCCATTCAGGAGGTGCCTGTGAACGTCTGGGTCTAGGAATACATTTGACACAATAAAATTCAGTACCTGTGCAAACCAAAATCCAGAACAGATTAAAAACTAGTATGGTTACATTAAAATGCCACAATTTCATGGAAATGAAGCGAAGCACGCGATTTTTGAACTCCCTTACGCATTATACTGAATTTAAATGTCAAGGCAAAACTTTTAATTTAGTATGTGTCAGCTAATAACTTATTAAAAAGTAATCTCCTGATTGTTTCTCAACTAAATGTCAGAAAAAAAACCCCAAAACATTTGTTTTTCACTTGATGAGGTTAGATTTTAATATCAGGAAAAAAATGAAAGTTTGTGACTAATTCACACATTTCCAGCTTACCCCTGTTTTCAAAGCTCTGATTGGTTTCTGAGGGCACCTCTCTAGCAGGACTGCCTTCTTTCTCCTGAAGCACCTCTGACACTAGAGCCATCAGCTTCTCCAGCCTCACCAGCTCCTTCTGCATTTCTATCTTTTGCTACAGGAAAAGAAGAAAAAAGGAAAGCATGAGACCTTTTACTCTAAATGGCATTTTATTACATTTCAGCAGGTGGTGGGGGGCTGCAATGCAACACTTCCTGCAAAATCAGGTAATGCAAACTGGCTGCATTTCAAAGAACTGAAAATATTACCTTCATAGTTTAATACTATGACCAAATGCTGCTGTTATTCTTTTTTATTCAGGGCCTAAGGTGCTAATTCACTGATTATGCACACAGACAAAATGACAAATCTGATGCAAAACTCTGCATTCTCATCTCGGAAAAATTCTGGATGCTTTCTAAAGCCCAAGGCGAGAGACTACAACTCTCAAGTCAAATGCAGTCGACAGATAAAAGTCTGAGCGCTGAAAGATGAATGCGGTACAAAACAAAAAGAAAAATCATCCTCTCTGCAACATTTCCTCCAACGTAAATGAAATGCAATTTAAAAAGCTGCTGAGGGGGAAATTTTTCACTGAGCAAGGCAGTCTGTCTTCCAGGAGCTGACATGAAGGCTTGCTTGAAAATGTAATAGCTGCCCTCTATGGGCCGTGAAGCGAAGGCGCATCATGATGAAAGCTGAACAAGCAAAAAAAGAGAGCCTGATGTTTGAATTAATGGAACAAAAATCAAAATCTGTTCTTGCCGTTCGATTTCTTTTTTTAACTGATGCGTTCATGCAAAGAAAAATGAGACAAAAGAAAAACAGAGGGTGTATAATTATATTTACCTGTGTAACAAGAACTTCGCTTGAGAATTGTGATGATTCCATGGAAACACCGACGTCATGTTCAGGGGCATCACCTGCAGAGAGGAGATAGTCAAGCTGCTGTCTTTCTGCATGGTTTCCTAGAGATGCACCATTTAGAGAGTTTATGGACGATTCTTATTCACGTGTTGCTGGTGTTTTGCTGGTGTTGTGCAGCCATAATTTACATTCACTTTAAAAGGAGACCAAAGGAGCTTTTATATTATGATCCATATCCATAATTATTTATATAAGGACCAGAGGGCATGTCACTGTGTGAGAGGAAGAGAGCAGGCTGTGTTACAGAGCTCTGCAGTTAAACATCTCATGTCTTTTTAAAAACAAAATTAGGTCTCTTTAAAACTACCGTTAGCATCTTTTAGGAGCAATCAGCGCAATACTAATTAGGGCTGCACTGATTAATCGAATTAATCATGATTGATCGATTATTGACATAATCGTCAACTAATTAAGTAATCGATTAATTGTTAACTGGAATATACGGACTCTAAAAAAGCCCATTTGCTAAAAAAAAACAACACACAGAGCAATAATGAAGCAAAGACTGTATGAAATACATATACATTTTGCATTTAATATATATATATATATATATATATATATATATATATATATATATATATATATATATATATATATATATATATATAAAAACAAACAACCTTTGTCTGTAAACATGTTCTACAAAAAACTGCTCAAGTGGCAGTTTTAGGTTCACCTGGTTCAAATTCACTAAAGGAACTCTATATTATTGCATTTTAGGCAAAAAAAATATTTTCGTATTTCAAAAAGGAATTTAATTATTTGTTTAATTGCCATATTTCTAATACTGTATGAAAAAGTCAAAGAGGTTAAATCAAAAATCTGCAGAATATTCCAATTTTTTTTTTAATCCAATTAGTAGCAGCCCCATTACAAACAAATATAAGTCTGTGTATATTTCCAACTGAGTTAGTCCCTTTGGTTTCCAAATGATTGGGAATAAACAGCAAGTATCAGCAAATAGCTTAATGGAATGGTAATTATTTACAGCAGTCAGAGCAGGTTTCTGTTTGCATTATTGTTATTACCTACAGTGATACTGTAATAACACTAATATTGCATTAAAGATTCTTCTTCACTTATTGTCGTTGTTGGCACTTAGGTATGATGACTTCACAGGCTGGGAAAAAAAGTCTGAATTTTTTTGTTTTTCCACCTGGCTGAACACTGCTCAGGGCGGCTTGACTGGCCAGTTTCTCGATGCAGCTCCAGTTTTTTATACAATATTTGCAGAGAAAAAAACAACAAAAAAACAACAAAGCAAAAACACACAACTTATGACAACTTGTAGAAAAAAAATAAAGTCAACAACTGTTGATCTACTTACATTCCTCTGGTGAGCCGAACAAGTCCACAGATGCCTGACTTGAATCGAGGTGGTCTGGGCTGCTAGGTGGACGACCCGCTGGTTCTGCTGAGTCGGCTTCCCCACCGTCTCCTTCGAATCTGTTAGTTTCACCAATTTCTCCCTGATGTTTAATTTCCATTTGGGAATGATCCGATATTCCAAAGATTTGCGCCAAAGTCGGTAACTCCTCTTTGGATCCGCTGCTATTGGACTCGGATGACGACTCCAGCCTCTGAGTCCTCCTCTTCTTCCTCGGATTAATCTTAATGGAGGATTGATTGCTGACTTCTCCGCTGTCGTTCGCCTTTGCTTCAAGGATCCCTTGGTCGGCTGGGGTCTCCACACCGTCGGGGGTTAAAGAAGACTCTCCAACGAAAATCGTTTCAGCTTTGTTACCCGAAGGATATCTTGAAATGCAATCTCTGATCTCCTTTAGGTTACAATCACTCTGACCCTCAGTGATCTGAGAGTCCTTTGAAGCTTCATGTTCAACAGCTTTGAAGTGGAGGCCAGAATCCACGACCTGAGGGATGACAGACAGAGGACTTTCCCTTCCACGCTTTGACACTTTATTTGGACTCAGACCGCTGCTAAAGCTGCTCCTGGATGGACAGTTTTCAACATCAACGTCCTGCCCTGAACAGTTGCCATTAGGGTTGGAGGCATCCAGCACAGCCTGATCTGGTTTTCTTCTCTGGATGGGTGAGTTGGAAGGGGAAATCACATCACTACAAATAGATTTTTCAGTCTCTTTTAAAACCTGTTTGATATCTTCAGATGTTTCAGAGCTTGAACTGTTACGACGGCTCTCCTCTGCGTTTTCTTCATTTAAACCACGACTTCTCTTCACGTTTGGTTCCCCAAGAAGGAAAGACTTCCTTTTAGCAGCTTTGAAGCTTCTGAGAAGTTGCTCTGTGTCCAACTCACTGTCGTTCTTGCCGTCCTCGTGTTCTTCTACGGCATGATTTGCCTCGTTAACACAGGTTTCCTGCTGAGAGTCAGGTGGGAAATTATTCTCCTGCTTCTCACTTTCGAGCGTTGGACCTACCACGGACGGATCGGTTGGACTTGTGGAGTTTAGGACCACAGAGACAGTATAGTCAGCAACAGCTTTAGCAAGAGTTTGGGCTTCGGGTACCTCTGCTTCAGGTTGTGTCAAAGATGTTCTCCCAGTCTTTTCTATACTTTCTATTCCTCCAATATCTTTCTCATAAACACATCCGTTTCTTTTAGCTTCCTTTGTAAGGTTTCCACTTTTAGGCAGCGTTGCATTCATTGTTTCATCGTCGATGTCTTCGGTTTGCTTTGTGGTGCTGTCGTCTGTTTTAGCTGCACTGGATTTTGTTGTCGTTTTCTTGTGACTCCCTTGAACCTCCTCAACAAAAAGCTGAAGTCTTCTGCTTCTTCTGGCGCTCTTCATGACAGGAGTTGTCTGGTCCTCGCTGCTGGGATAAGTCTCGATTTGAACTTCAACTTCTTTAACTCTTTCACTGGGTTTAGGACTGGTTTCCCTGTTCTGAACTCCTACCAAAAGAAGAGGTTTTGCCACCTTAGTTGATTTCTTTCTGCTTAACTTTGAATTTTTTCCTTTCCTATGATCACTTTTCTCATTGGGAACTTTTAGATTCAACTGGGTTTGCTCTTGTAAATCGCCTTCAGGCTGTTGCAGACTTTTGCGAGTCCTTCTCGTTGGTGGTCTTGTTTCTGGTTGTACAATATCAGCAACAGGAACCTCGTGTTCCCCCTGATATCTTTCACTTTCTTTCTGGTTCAACTCTTCCACTGTTTTATCAAGCTTTTCCTCGACCACCATTCGTTCCAGTTCTTTAAAAAAGTCACTGCTGGTGTCATTTTCTACCATTTGTCGCTCTTCACAAAGGTGGACATTGTTTTTCTTCTTCAGCTTTGAAAAACTTTCACAGTTCTGTTTTTCTTTAGCCATTAGCGGCTCTATAACTTTGCTTCCTCTTCGTTTGTAGACCGCTCCAAAAACCTGCTCTTCAAGGGCTTTGGTGCGATCTTCTCTCTTAGGATTCAATTCAACGTCTCGCAACTCAACATCCAGTGTCGACGTAGACGAACAGCTGTCCGATTCATCTGTGCTGTGGAGGGGCTTCTCCAGTTCCAGCTCTTCTTCGACTGGAACTTTCAGGAGCCACTCAGCGACTTTCTCCAAACTTTTCTTCTTTTTCTGCTCAAGAATCTCGTCAGGCTCCAAATCATTTTTCTGCTTCTTTCTAGAGGACTTTCGGACATGTTGTTGACCAGATTCCTCTTGAGTTGGTTTTGAACACACAGAGGACGTCTCCGGGTTGACAGCTGACCTTTTGGTTTTAGTCGCACGTGTCGATGTAGCGTTTTCCCCAACATTTGCAGTTTCTGGCTCTAAATTATCTGTAGAGCTGGACATTTTCTTGTCAGAGGTTGGTGGGACGTCACCCAGGCCACTATCCAGGCCTTCGTTTTCTGCTGTTACAGATGCCGAGTCTTCAAATCCCATGAGCTGCGCAAACCCATTCTGAGCTATGAAAGGCAAGGTGGACACATACTGAGTACTGAGTGTACAATCTACTACAGAAATTAATTCATAGAGTGAGATCCTAATTATCCGATATTAATATTGCTGCTATGGTCGATTACTGATGTTTACCAATATTATATATTTTCCTAACTGTTTGATACACATGGCCAACCTCCCTCATCTCTGCCTGAAATACATACACAAACAGCAAAAAGATAGAAACAGACATCAGTTATTAATATCGGCCCAGTTTTACTTATTGGACCGATACCCATATGTCAAAAAATGACTAACATCAGCTGATACAGAGTTTTAAAGGGTACACTTCAGTGTTTTTAATAAAGTCCCCTCACTGCAGCCTTAACCACCCGAAACATCCGTTTAGTTGTCCAATCAGCCACATAAACATGCAAGTCTTTAATAAAATATCTACTGATCAATTTTGCACTCACCCTATAGTTAAAATAATTTAAAGTTTTTTTTGGCTCTGGTAGCCTTATCAACAGTACCAGACAGGAAATGGGCAGAAAAAGAAGAGGGGAAGACATGCGGCAAAGGTCTCCGGGTTGGAAACTGAACCCAGGATGACTGCTATACCACGTGACACCCCCAATAGTTAAAATATTTCAGCAGAATTTAGAAAAGATGAAATTTGAATGACAAAGACTGGACATTTTTCGTATTCAGAAATAATTTCATGGCTAAACTTTATTATACAGCAATAAAGTAAAATTAGGTAAAAATGCTCAAATCATTTTAGAAGCAGCATTTGTGATGAGACCGTTTCAGACAGGGTTTTTTATGCATTCACTATCTGCAATTAATTTTGGATATTTAATCATGTATTTAATCTACTCTTATTTCAAGGTGACATAATTATACTAAATATAACTGTGTTTAAAAGCAAGAATTGGGAGCTGAAATATGAATTTATTTTGGAGTCTCTTATTCACACAAGTTCAGATTTATAGAGGAAGGTTCAGCAGCTTAGTGTTAGTCTGGTTCATTTATGCCAAACCAGTTTCCAAGTATCAACCATCTGAATGAAACTGTGTCTCCTTCCAGTAACCATTCTGGTTTTGAAGTTTAAATAAATAATAAATAATTCATAAATAAATCTCTGACACATTCTTTCTGTTGTTATTGTGGCATTTAGCAAAAAGAAAAATATGGGTAATTCTGACCTAAGACAAGAGAAGTATGGTCTGATTTAACTTCAGACAGTGAGGGAAAAAAAAGGTATATGTATCTATTTATTATGTGAACTTGTTGTGTTAACTGTGGACTATATCCTTACATTTATTTTAGGTGGTTTGAAATATATTATAGCTCAAAATTAATATGGCAGCTGATCTGATGCAATTAAGTTGAATAAACACATGAGAGGTTTTTACCTGCTACAGTTGAGGAGCAGGATTGGGGAGAATCATCACGGTGTACAGTTCCCATATTGTCCAGATCAGTTCCAAATGTGTCTCCAGATGATAAATCACAAGCATTTTTACTTCTTTCTGCATTTCTGACACTGAAAAGAGAGAAAAATAAAACAGATGTTAGCTGAACATCTCAACAGAAGTCCATTAACCTTCAATTTAGATTTCTGTGGTTCCTACTTCGTGTTCTTTCTTTGCTGTGGCAGTCCAGTAAAGTCTGAAAATATAAAAAAAAAAAACCAAAACATTATTCTGTGAGGTAAATTCATTCAAGCAAATCTTATTGGTTAGGGTTCATAAGCTTGTGATCTCACAGTTTGTGCAGGTGTCATGTTCATATGCTTGTATCATATCTTGCAGTCCTGCAACGAGTCTCTGAAACCCAGAGCTCTCCTGCAGGGTCCTAACACATACCAAGGAATAACATGGTAGGTTATAATAACAATACACTTTCAGTGACTGTGGTGAATTTTATAGTTTCAGCTTATTCACCTCTTTGTTATCTTGAATTTACACACAGGGCAATTGGCCTTGTTCTGTTTGGAGTTGTCCAAAAGTTTCGTAATACAAAATCTGCCAAAATAGAAAGTTTAAGACATGAGAAGACAACAATAAATAAATAAAAAAATTCCAAGTTTTTAAACAAAATATCTATAATTATCACATATAAAAAATTCCTTACTTGCAAAACTGGTGATCACACTTAGTAGAGACCGGTGCCGTCATTAAATCCAGGCTAAAGGCAAAAGATGGCACACACTAAATGACATTCGGAGGAACTTTTTCAATCAAAATTATTGTTGTTGCTCTGAGAAACACTTACCAAATGGGACACTGAAGAGTCTCCCACAGGACTGAGATTCCCCTTTTGACATCGGTGGCTTTTGGGGTAGTCATAGTGATTTTAAAAAGCTGCAAATGACAAATCACAAAGACAACGCTACCATAAAGGCAAGGCTCCCTTCTAAACAAACTGCAAGCAAGACAGTAAACTGTAACAAATATGGCTGTTTGCATGTTAAAGTAGATTTATCAACTTGGAAAATACTAATAAAGGGTTGGTTATCATCTCCTTTATGTTACATTGAGGAAAGTCCTTTACAAATTACTTCAATAAACTGTTGCAGACTCAGAATCGAGTTCTATATGACTGGTTTCATGCAGATAATACAGATAAATTTTACACACTGATAACAGCTCATGATCTTTTCTTTAGTTTATGACAATCCCACACCAAGCCTTTGAAAAATCCTATTGTCGGCTGAATAGTGAACAAAGAACCAGCTTTAACAGGGGCAGTAAAGTTATACAACCTTTGTACTTTGCTGTTATGAATGTCTATTGTTCCCCAGCAGGTATGTGAAGGGAATAGTCAGGGCAGTGGATATATTTAAAGTCTTAATAACTACAGCTTATTGGGTTTTTCCAAGAGCACAGGGACTGAATAGAGGTGCTCGATGAAGCATTTAAAATAATTACTAAAACTAAAAGTACAAATGTCACTTTATTTCAAGAACTAATAAATAAGCCATAACATGATGATAATAAAAGTATTTGGTGAAAAATAGTGGCCTTAGTGACTATGATTATATCTTATGATGATTATGTTATGATTATTATTTCCATCATCCAGTTATCCAAGATCAGGTTGCCTAGGTAACAAGTCCAGGAGGGAATCCCTGAAGTTTCTTCGCAGCAACACTCTCCAACTCATTCTGTGGAATCTCAAGAAGATCCTAGGCCAGCAGGGATAAACTGTTTCTCCAGTGATTTATGGGTCTTCTTCCTCTAAAGGGAGGTGGCCAGAAGATCTGAACTACTTCAGCTGACTCATATTGATGCGGAGAAGCTGCAGCTCTGCTCAGAGCTCCTCGTTCCATCTCTAGGGCTGAGCCCAGCCACCCAACAACGGAAGTTCTTAGGTCCTTCAGTGGTTGCAAGAAAGATGCTGCACATCTTCTTTTAGTCTGCTGTGGAGAGTGTAATCTCTTCTGTCATCATCTGTTATGGTACCAGCATCAGATCACTGGAGATGATGGTGCAAAGAAGGATTCTTCATAAAAATCAAGAAAATTATGGAGAACCAGGAGCATCCTCTTCATGAGACTGTTATACAAAGACTGAGTGTCTGTAGTCAGAGGCTCCTTCAGAACCGCTATAACACAAACCGCTACAGGAGATCCTTCCTGCCCACAACTGTCAGCATCTACAACAACTATATGAAGAACTTTGGATAATATTTACAGCAACATTTAATTTCCTCTTTGGGATTTATTAAGTATGAAATATGGAACCATCAAAAACCACCGACTTGAAGAAGACCATGGAGGAACAAATAGATGCAGGGATCATGGTTAAACAGATGCATGGATGGACAACTGAAGAATGAATGCAACATTTAGACAATGGAGCAGGTAATAAAGCTGAAAAAAATATATTTTATTCTGTTTCTTTTTTCTTCTGTATACTTACCCAGACTTGGACAATACTTTAAGTGAATTCAATACCTTTCCAGACTTTTTAGGAATCTTGTCCTACTGAGGCAGACCTGGAGCTGGCCATGATTTTTCAGATAATCTGTATTTTTAATTCAATATAATTATTGATGTAAAGGAAGAATACCCCAGTTGTGACTCGGCGGTGTTTTTGTTATTTTTTTAACAAACGGAAAAGGCTAGTATCTATCTATCTATCTATCTATCTATCTATCTATCTATCTATCTATCTAATACCGAGGCTCTTGTTGGATAGCTTAGTTAATAATAAAACAGCGCTTGTGCCTTTTGTTTGTAAGAAAATGATCATTTGTAAACTAACTTATAACTAAATCGGAAAGAAAAATAGAGTTGCCAAAGAGAAATATAAAGTTTAGAAAATTATTACATCAAATAACTTATCAGTTTTTATGATAGCATCATAACATTACAAAGAGCTAACAGGTGAGGTAACAGTTTCTCATATTAAAGCTAACCATGGCACTGCCTACTCCCGAACATGAATGTTTTTTAGTTACACAACTAGCACTTTTCGAACACACCGATATTAACACATTTCACTGACAACGGAAATGCATCAGCGTCACTGGAAATTACAGAAAGAAGCAGATCGCGTTACTCTATATTATATATTACACTGTTTATAGGTAAAATTACCTTGCTTTCTGACAGTTTGGAAACGTCAACACTGAACTTATCCGCTTCAGTTTTCCCGCAACTCATTTTCTTCTGCTGTGGTTGACTCGCTTTTTACTCCAGTGTCACAGCGCCCCCTCTGTTGGTTCCTGACGGTAATACGATGCAATAACAGAAGGCATCGGAAAACGATTGATAAAATACTACATCTTCTCAAGCTTAGGGGGGCTCAACTTCCTCCTCATCTGTAATTACAAGGTCGAGGAAATACCAGCAAAACTCTCAGAATTTCACAAACAAGCACTTCTTTCATGGGCACTTATATATAAACATGATTATTCTCCCCATAATTTTTTAACTCCAGAATAACAAGTATATCCTTTATAAAAACGAATCACTATTTTACCCTAAATGGTTTGACAGTAAAATCCTTCTGGTGGTTCAGCTATTTAAGAAAAATCAATGTTTACTCAGTTATAATGACTGTAAACTCAAGTTTAATCTTGCTGTAACTCCTAAAGAGTATCATATTGTGTTTGATGCTGTAAAATATGTGAACTAAATAATGTTGTTGATGGAGATAAGTCCTTGTTAACTGTAACTGACACCACCATTGGTAGTTTGTTTTTCTTTTACAAGTAAGAATAACAAAATTATCCATGTCCTGTTTCAACAAGGTATTATTTCTGAACCTTCAGCTGTTTTCTATTGGAAAAACTTTGTCCCTGATTCACTGTGGAAAAAGGTATGGACTTTTCATCAGAAGCTCTTGCTAAACAACAAAATGAGAGATGTCTCCTTTAAACTGTTACACAGAATTTATCGTACTAATCAATGCATGATGAAATATATTAAATTGGAAAAAATACCAATTCCAATAAATTCAAATAAATACCAATGTATTTATTGTCTTCAAAACAAACATGAGATTTTAAGGTCCTAACTCTTACTCTTCTTTCAGAAATTCATTGAATGACAAGCGGGCCAACATTCTGGGAGCAAAGTTCTCTTGTTGGACGAAAAGGGACAGTTTTTTGTTGTTATTTTTTATATTCTTTTTTTAAGGTTGGATTTTAAATTATATTCTAAACTGACACACATACACACACACACACACACACACACACACACACACACACACAGACACACACCTATAATTTCTGATTATGTGAGAGTTCTTGTTTTTACTCCAGCTTCATTGTTTTAATGCTATTTTCGTCCTACTGACTCTGCTGAACCATTTGGAGGTCAAGAAAAATAATTAGATATTTGAAGTAGATATTGTCAAAGGAAGTACTTTACCCTGTTCTAACACATGTATATTACCTATTGTAAGTACTGGTTTCATAAGAAGTTATGCTGGAAACATTTGTGCTCGAATTTCTTATTTTTTTAATCATGTTATTCATTTGTAGACAGATTTTATGATCAGTCACTCAGCACTTGAGTGAACTTATTATCAAATACTTTACTCTTATTTGAGTAATTTCTTGGACGCTACTTTTTACTTTTATTTGAGTATGCCTTTTTTAAAGTCCTGCTACTCTTACTTGAGTACAAGCTTTGGCTACTCTACTCACCTCTGTCAGCAAGCCTTTAAGTAAACCTCTCACAGTGTGTATTTTATTCTAAAAGAAATGGATTTTGACATTCATTATTGGAGTCGGTAATACCACTCGGAGACCATTAGAGGGAAGCACTCAGTTGAGCTAACCAACTTGTGAAAACAGAGGAAGACGATATATTCGCCGTAAACAACAATAAGGAAGTGCTTAACGTAGAGTCGATGTTTCAGAGATTTTTTTTATGGGAATAAATTAGTAATAAGATAATAACTGTTATTTTCCACAATTGACAGTAAATATATCTTTTGCTTCTACACCCATGCCTGTCTGTTAAGTCAAAGCTAGCTGGAAACCTAACAAATGTAGCAATCTCTGATATTTACTTTTAGGTTCGGTAAAGGTTTTGCTCCCCCGTTATCTTCATATTTTCTCCTCTCTGCTAGATCAGTGATGGAGGGCTCCAAGTCTTCCAGCACCACCATGCAGGTGAGCTTCGTGTGTCAGCGGTGCAGCCAGCCGCTCAAACTGGACACCTCCTTCAATGTGCTCGACCGATTCACCATCCAGGAGCTCATCGGTATGTTCTGTGCACGCAGATTATTGTTATTCCGAGGTAATTTACCTTCGTTATGATGGAGTCACTATAGGAGCTGTTTCTCTTCCTCAGCTCCAGTGGTCACGGTGACTCCCAGCAGCAAACAGGCGGACAGCAGTGGAGGGGAAACAGCACCTGAGGTGGGTTACAGCTCAAATAAGAACAAATGCGACAGGATCTCATCACTTCAGGGCGTTTATAAGCAAATTCAGTCATATATAATACAATTCATGTAGATTTCCTATCGCCAAAAACCTCAACTCTTTCAAAAGTATTCAACCCTCCAATTGAAGTTTCTCTGGTTTTGTCACTTCACAACCACAAAATTCAGTGTTTTATTCAGGTTGTTTTATTATAGAGCAACATCAGATGGAGCATAATTGTGAAAGGGAAGTGTGCATTTGTTTTCAGCCCCCTTTACTCTGATACCTGTGAGACAGGGGTCTGCAAGTCCTGTCCTCGAGTGCCACTGTCCTGCAACTTTGGGATGCATCCTCGGTCTAACACACCGGAATCAAAAGCTCGTTGGTACAGCAAGTTTTGCAAAGGCCTGGTAACAAATCATTCATTTGATTCAGGTGTGTTGGTCAGGGACGCATCCAAAATTTGTTGGACAGTGGGTCTCAAGGACTGGAGTCGCAGATCTCTGCCCTAAAATGAAACCCAACGCAACCAAATTACCTTTAGAAGTCGGCATAATTAATAAATGGGACCCATCTGTGTGTAATTTATCCATCCATCCATCCATTGTCTATACCTGCTTGTCCTTGCAAAGTCATGGGGAAGCTGGTGCCTAGACCAGCCGTCATTGGAAGACAGTTGGGGTCCACACTGGACAGGTCGCCAGTCCATCACATGGCAACATAGACACACACAGGACAAACAGCCATGCACACACATACCTAAGGACATGGATGGATGGATAGATAGATAATGAAATAAAACAACACAACAAAAATATAACCTATCACCAAACTATTCCGCCATGATTTTTTTTTATAATTGGTTTAATTTGGAAGTGTTTTCTTCAAGGAGACGTTTGTGGAAAACAAACAAGATGGAGTGTCGAGAAAGTACATCCCTCCTGCACGGTGAGTTGCTTTTAAATCAGCTCTGCATACCGATTCTGGCTGAGGCCTGCACGTAATTAAAAGTGCACCGTGTCCCAAAATGTGACAAATCATTCAAATCTCTCCACTTCAGGATGATGTCAACAGAGAGCGCCAACAGTTTCACGCTGATCGGGGACGCTTCGGATGGTGGAACCATGGAAAATCTTAGTCGGAGATTGAAGGTGATATTTTTATTTTGGTCAGTTTTCCTGGAACAGAGAGATGCTGGTTGTGAGAAAAATCAAGGGATTGTTTTTTTTGCTTCTGACCTGTTCAGGTAACCAGTGACCTGTTTGACATTATGTCCGGCCAAACGGATGTAGATCACCCCCTGTGTGAGGAATGCACTGACACTCTGCTGGATCACCTGGACACGCAGCTCAACATCACAGAGAACGAGTGCCAGAACTACAAGTGAGCTGGTTTAAGCTAACAGGATATTTTTAGGGGGGGTATAGGGGGATGGTATGACCCGTACCTAAAGTGCTGATCCGTTTCCAGGCAGTGTCTGGATCTTCTATCGAACCTGCAGGTGGAGGAAGAGGAGACCCTGCTGGCAGAGCTGCAACAGCTGAAGAATGAGGAGGAGACCCTGGTCCAGGCGCTGGAGGCTGTGGAGGAACAGAGGGCTGCTGTGGCTAAGGATCTGGCCCAGAGCAGGATTCAGTCACAGCAGCTGGACACAGAGGAGCTCCAGTAAGTAGACCCAGCCGCAAGAACGCTTGCAGCTCCTTGTAAAAGTTTTCCACATTTCACAATGTTACAACCACAGAATGCAATGGATTTAGGGGTATCAGAGTACAGGGGGATACATTCATATGGTTGCCAGGCTCGTTAGATTTATATTTGCCAAAAATATTTAAATATTAAAAACAAACTCACAATAATCAATCATTGATGTTTTTTGGTCACAGAAAATTCTAATAAAATCCACTGAAGTTTGTGGGTGTATTATGATAAATACTATTGCCTTATCCTGCAGAGGACATAGCAGCTAACAGCCCTGTCTGCTCTATGCTACAAGGTACCAAAAGGAGTACAGCGAGTTCAAACGGCAGCAGCTGGAGCTGGACGATGAGCTGAAGAGCGTCGACAACCAGATGCGCTACTGCCAGATTCAGCTGGATCGACTCAAGAAGACAAACGTTTTCAACGCGACGTTTCATATCTGGTACACACAGATTAGTTTGTACCCAGAAATATTTCTGAAACAGATGACTACTGACTGAAAATAAAGGCCTACCATGCTCCTTCCCAGGCACAGCGGCCAGTTTGGCACCATCAACAACTTCCGCCTGGGCCGGCTTCCCAGCGTCCCCGTGGAGTGGAATGAGATCAACGCGGCCTGGGGGCAGACGGTGCTACTGCTGCACGCCCTGGCCAACAAAATGGGGCTCAGATTTCAGAGGTAAATATATTTTGATCTCGTCAGTTCATATTTGCTTTAGATTTTGGGTGAATTTTGATGAAATCTGCAAATTTCTGGAGAAATATTTGCTAGAACTTGAATAATCTTCCTTGATGTTTCCAGATATCGTCTTGTCCCTTATGGAAACCATTCGTACTTGGAGTCACTGACAGACAAGTCAAAGGTAAGGCATAAAGATGTCTTCTTGCCACAGTTGTCTCATAATAATCTGAACCTGTTGATCAGGCTCCCTTTGCTTTGCATCCAGGAGCTCCCGTTGTACTGCTCGGGTGGCTTGAGGTTCTTCTGGGACAATAAATTTGATCACGCCATGGTGGCCTTCCTGGACTGCGTCCAGCAGTTCAAAGAAGAGGTGGAGAAGGGAGACACCGGCTTCTGCCTCCCATACAGGTCAGATATATAGAGTGTATTTGTTTTTAGTCATTAATAATATAACTGTGAGTACCTTAAGTTTAAATTCTGGTATGTACAAGCCAAGAAAATATTTTGCCAGTCAGGTTGTCTCTCATTAGCCTAAATGTCCACACTTGATTCATTGGCACCCCTGGAAAAGATGTATTAAAGTGCCTTAAAATATTTTTGTTTTACTTACTTTACCAGTCTTCTTGCAAAGGATGGTATGGAAAATGTTGAAGTTGCTAGACTTGATTCTATTTTCTAAATTGGAAAAATCCAAATTTCTAAAAAAAAAAAAAAAAAAAAAAAAAAAAAAAAAAAAAAAAAAAAAAAAAAAAAAAAAAAAAGTATCCTTTATTTACCTTGATTTGTTTTTTGTTTTTTCGACATAATTTGTCTTAAATTTGCCTTTGAGTTAAACTTTTTAAATCTGAATATTTTGCTTTTGAAATTACTGACTGAGAACCCAAAGCCAAATTCATTCTCCAGAATCTAAAAGAAGAAGTCAGAAGTACTTTATTTGTCCCCCAAGGGGAAAATTACTTTCCTTGGATGGGGTGACTGAGGCTGCAGCCATCAGAATGGGGTCAAAAATGACCCATTTCACTGCTTTAGGGGATTCTTTTAAACAGAGTCTAGTTTAGATGCTAGCAAACAAAGCATTGACCCTATTTTTTGTATTTTTATAAACATAATAAAACATTAAACAACCTGATTTTAGTCCTAATTTGACAAGATTGTGCAAAGAAGCTCATCTAATTGGTCTCAAAGTGGAGTGGAATCACCCTTGAAGCCAAGTTCAACTTTTGCTGGTCCTTGATTTGTAAAACATACAGGTAAAAACTGCAAAAGCATGGTCAAGCTAACTGCTTTCTACTCAAATGTCCATAACATAAAAAATGTGGAAAATCTAAAAATGTAATTACAAGATAGTGTTTAATCTAGAAGCTGTGTAGAAACCTTTTATCATTGTCATGGTAAGAATTGGTGATCCTGTGATGCTGAGGATATCTCTACTGCTCACTGTCTGCGGTGGCAGAACATAGGTCCTCCATCAGCCGTGTTCGTCACACTTCCAGTTCAAAACTTTTATTTCTCTGTAGAAACAGGCACGTTTAGGCTAACAGGAAGTCAGGGGTTCATAATCCAAAATTCCTGGATGCTCTAATGAACAAGTATCCTTCAGTTGTTTATATTTGACATAAATTGCTGAAGATCATGCAGATTTTGTTAAAATCAATCTTTTTTTTGTTGCCCCCACTAAATAAATACAGTAGAATTAAAGGTTACATTTTTCAGTGTAAAATGGTGCCATTTAAATAAAAGATGAATTTACTTTTAAGGCTTTTTAGACATTTTTACCAGTCACCAAAATTACTGGAGGCACACGAGATGATAGCAGCCACGTTGTTCAAGCTTAACGACCGGAGGAAACATTGTGACGGAAGAGCAAAAGAGGAAATATCTGTTATCTGTTTTATCCCTTTCAATTACGTCTAAGAAGATTTGGCTGTTAAGTTACAGAGAATATGATGAGTCTGAGAAATCAGTATTGATCATTTCCTGTCATCTTTGAGGTCCTGCGTCTGGTTTCAAGACACAAAAGTTTGTGGAGATCCAACTCCCAGATGTTTACAAAGAGGAATTGTAGCCCTCAGCGGCCTTCTTTTAGTTTCTTTATATTTGTGAATAAAAACATTAAGTAGTTTGTGCCTTTTTTTTTTTTTTTTTTAAAGGATGGATGTGGAGAAGGGAAAGATTGAGGACACGGGGGGCAGCGGAGGCTCCTACTCCATCAAAACCCAGTTTAACTCTGAGGAGCAGTGGACCAAGGCGCTGAAGTTTATGCTCACCAACCTGAAGTGGGGGCTGGCCTGGGTCACATCACAGTTCTACAACAGATAAACTAATCCATATTGACTCTGCACTGACCACAAGCAACTGATGGGATGGATTTCTGTTGAGTTGAACTATAAGTCTGGAATTTCATGGACTGAAACTTGTTGGTCCACGGTGGAGTAGTTAAAGATTTGCACATCTGGGCTTTTTGCTATTTACTTCACCAGTAAATACTTGACGTTCTCTGAAAAGATCTTGCATCAGAAGAAACATCTCAGTTCTTCATAAAAGAGAAGCAAGCTGAAGAAACGGTGCATTTTAAGTATTACGGCTTTAAACGCACTCATTTTTCATCGCAATATGTTGGTATATTTGTTGCCTTTTGTCCAGATACATATTCTACAAGCACTGACTGCTGCTTTCTGTCTTTATTACTCTGCAGCCTCACATTTCTAAATAATGTAATGATGCTGTTAATAAAATCTTTACGCTGTGGAAATCAAAGGTCTGCTTTCTTCAAAAGTTTTCATGGTACTGATGTTAGAGCTAATCGCAATTTACAGTGATCTAGAAAAAGTACTTGCCCCCTTCTGTCTTTGCTTTGGGTCACACCCGTTTCAGATCAAACCAATTTTAACTTCAAAGAATTCAAATAATAAGCATTTCATTTTATTAAGGGAGACATATAATCCAGACCAACCTGGCCCAATGTGAAAATATAATTGTTAAATCACGAAGTGAATGTGAGCAACCACATTTTCTGGTTTAAATTTTACGAACCACACCCAGGCGTACGTAAACCGAAGCTCCGTTTTGCAAAATGCTCGAGTTCTTACTGGCTTACTTGGTATCCGGTTTGTGACCCCTAGATTGATTCTGTGCGGCATGATTACTTTATTTGTTTGATTAAAATATTGCATGTCTAGTTTATTGTTCAGTAGGTTGAAATTAAAAAAAGCAAACATATTTTTAACTCGCGTTTTTTGTGGCCAGAGTTTGGCCACCTCTGTCCTAAGTGAAATAAGACACCATAATGAACCAAATGATAACCAAATACTTTTTAATGATCTCAATTATTTCAGTTGAGTCGCAACTCACAACACTCACCCAGAGTCAACCCATTCCCCCTCCACCCCCGTTTAAGGTTAGCAACAACATTAGGAGGGGGGCGGGATCTAATGGAAAAATATGGACTTCATTAAAATAAAAAGCTGACTTCAAGTACAGTTACAGAAAATAGGTCAAAACTAATCATTCTCTCCAGAATCGGCTCTCTTATGTTTCAAGTCATGAATAAATCTTCAGCGATTTCAAGTCAACAAGACTGCTTTCCTTCTCAGTCATCGTCCGCTCCTGAACACTCGCAGGAGCGCCTCATCCTTACAGGTATACGCGTCTGAAACTGACCATTACGGATACAATTGACAGTGTGATAGATTTCAAGCAGTATGGGGTAAAACATTATAAATTATTAACTTCTGTAAACCATCCTGAGTATGAGCACGTGAGTTCCCACCTGTCATACTTCGAAGCGAGTCAATTGTGCAAAATTTTCCAAATGCTCTTTATTTTAGCATGAAGAAAGTCCCTTTCAGTAAGACAAGGTTTATGTTAGTGCATGCATATCTGCAAATCTTTGGGTTCTACTGAGCCCACAGCTGGAGGCTTGGTCCTGCAAGTTGGACCAGTTGGACAGCAGTGGTGGCCACATTTCAAACCACATTGTGCCATCCATTCATACTTTTAGGATCCCTCTTTCCTGTGCTCTGCATACACACGAGTGTGTAATGTCTCCACGTTGCTGTCATAGTCCTCTGGGTTTGTTCCACTACGTTCTTCATGCTAACTTGAGTTGGAGGCACTGCTGTTGTAGCAGCTGGAGGTGGAGGGACTGGGCAGCGCCGACGTTGTGTTACTACCCAGGGCTTTACGAATACTGGGCATCAGGAAGGGGTCGCTGGCCAACTGCAGCACGTCCACGCGGTCCTCCTTGTGGTAAGCCAAGCAACGGCGAATGAAGGCCTAGGCGGGAACCAAAGCACAAGGTTCAACACCGAAGTTCATCTGGTGTTTTAGTGCCAACGTTTCAACACGTTTTGTCATAATTTGAGATTTTTCTGAAATAAAACATTTAGCATATTTTACAAAAATGGATACAAAAGCTCACAACTGTATTTATGGTGGATAGTTCTGCTTTGACCCGGCTTTCCATATTGAAAGCCGGGTAGCTGCAAAAACCAGAGACGGGATGATGATGAAAGTAAAGAAAGAAGGAAGGGAGATGGATGAAGGGAATAGATAAACTGACAGAGAGAGAGACAGAGATGAATAAGGAAAAACAGAAAAAATGGCTGAATAGATAGAAAACATGATGATATAATGGATTGATCGATTACTGAAAAAAATGGAGGGATGGTCAGGAGAAATGGATGGCAGGGTGGAAAAAACAGATGATGGATTGATGGACTGTGGGTTAATCCCACTTTTAAAGAACATCCATACATTTTTCTTGTCATAATCAATTTTCTTTGATTATCCAGCACTAGAAAATAGTGAAATCACAATGCAGACTTTCTGAGATGGCCAGTGATACAACCAGGAAAAAAAAAAGCTTATTCTGAAGGATAGAAAAGAAGCTTGAGCTTAGGATGCAGTCCATTCTCATAAAGCACCAAGCTCTGTAAAAGCCTATCAAGATTAAGCTTCATGCTGGCACGGCTCTGTTGTACACCATGGCACAGTTTCAATCAATCTCTCATCAGTTTATCTTTAACTGCTGGACTCTTCAAGTCACAGAACGCTAGAAGTGACACAGCTTTAATGTATAAACTCAAAAAAAAACAAAAACAAAAAACGCAGCAGCATACCTTTGCCTCTGTAGTGACAACGGGTTTTGGGGGGAATTGCACTTCAGTAGCTTTGAGTATGGTGTTTTCTTGGAGGATATCCTGCTGGGACTGGTTGTGACCAAACGGCTAGAAAAAGGCAAAAGGCAGCCAGTTAGCAGGCAAAATCCAATCCTAATAATCTATCACATGATGCTGACAAGCGGTTACCTTCCGCCCATATAAGATCTGGTAGAAAATGACCCCTACTGACCAAACATCCACCTTATTAGATATTTTTGGCGGCTCTTTCCCCACCACAAAGCACTCAGGTGGTAGATACCTGCAAGATTCAGTCACAGCTTCAACTTTCTGCAATTCAGACAGAGAAGGCCTGTTAGTTGTTCAATTTTGGTAAAAGTGTCCGTTTACCAGTAGGTTCCTGCTCCCTGCGAAGTCAGCTCCATGCCATCTGCAGAGCTGTCATCATCCACGATCTTAGACAGGCCGAAGTCGGTGATCTTTATCTCACCGCACGCCGTGCCGTTAACCAACAATATGTTCCCTGAGGATGGAAAAGTGAGTCATTCCCTAGAGGTCTGAACAACATTTAATGAAAACAACGTGAAGTACCAGGCTTGAGGTCGTAGTGGATGATGGGAGGCCGAATCTGGTTGAGATACTTGAGGGCGTTGACGAGCTGCATGATGATGGAGCGTCCCTCCTTTTCAGTCATCGACTTGTTCTGCTTCAAGTAGAAATCCAGATCGTTGCCTCCACAGTACTCCAGCACTGTGCAGAACCTGGCAAACGTCAACACAACAAGCACTTTAGTTCCAATTACTGATCTCCAGATAAAAAAAAAACAGCAGAAGTTATTGTTCTCCTGCGTCATGAAGTAATGCAAAACCCTCGGAAGATGCAGCGACCTACAGTCCCTCTATCACCACTAGGGTTGAAAATCATTCAGATTTTTGGGGAAAATAAAGATTCTTTAAGTCGCATCCTCCCCAAAAAATTCTTTGATATTCCGGTAGATTCTATTTTATTATGTGAACTCCGTTACTATGTCCATGTTTTCCTTGTATCTCTCTGCTTTGGCAGATTGTAGTCATAACCTTTTATGATTATATTTCTATAGTGAGCAAATCTTTTCAAACAGAAGCATTTAATAAATTTATCAGCACACAATCTACACTAGCCACTTACGAATCTCTGTCGATTGAGAAATAGTCGTAGAGTTTGACTATTCTAGGATGGTCAAGTTCTTTGTGGATCTTGTACTCTCTACAGGCATGTCTGTAAACAGATAAAGGTTATTACCAGTTGAAGGTTTTCAGCGACTCGCCGTCAAGAAGCAAAATGTATTTTATGGATTCAAGCTCACCTGTGGTAGTTTTGCTTCTTCTCCTCTCTCCAGTTCTTGTTGAGCTGATGGATTTTGATGGCTACATATCTCTGTTCTGTTAAATCAAAAGCCTGCGAAACAAAACCTTACTCATTCACTAACATTAGAGGAGAATATTATTCTTCAACGGCTGTTTAAATGTTTACATTTTAGTCCAACATTAAGCTGACCTCAAGTTTCCCTCTCACTGACTCAAAAATATGACTGGAGACTCACAAAGCAAATGGGAAAACACCACAAGGAGCTCCTGCTTACTTTGAAAACTTCACTGAAGCCACCTCTTCCTAATAAACGTAGAAGCAGGTATCGATCATTCAGTGTGGGATGGTCTCTAAATCTGCAGGGAGAAAAAAAAAAAAAAAAGACTGGTTAGCTGAGGCTGAGGTTAGAAGCCATGGATGTCCAGCTCTGGCCCTCAGTGGTTCTCCTACCAGTTTTAGACAGTCCCTCCAGAATTTCGTGATTGTTTCTGTGATTTTCTGCAGTCAAAATCGCTGATTTTGTGCTGCCACTTTAGAAATACTTGCAAGAAATTTTCCGATATTTTTTCCTCATTAAATTTGCAAAAAAAAAAAAAAAAAAAAAAAAAAAATCAATCACAATTATGCATTAGTGTGTAAAAGTACGGGCATCTGTTGACTTTGCGTGAGTTTTCACTATTGCAGAATCTGATAAAACTGTTTTGATGTGTTTCTGCTCCAAGACAGCTGATTCAAATGGTCCAACTACCTCCTCAGGAGGTCCAAGTTCTGCAGAGGTTCTGCTATGAGCCTTCACTTGATTCAGGGAAAGAACTAAACCACGCAGAATATACCAGCCCTTGAGGACTGACTTTGGACACCACTGTTGCTGTGGCTTTTTCATATAAAAACAATAAAGAGCATTAAACTGGGATAATACATACTGCGAGTTATCCTCATTGTGGATTCTCTTGAGCTCCCGAATGTGCAAATTTCTAACTCTCTCCAGCTGTTCCAGCTCTGCCTGGATCTCAGCTTCTTCCTGCAAACAACCACAGTGACGTCTCCCCTCTCATTCCCAGATAAACCTGCAGCTCTGATACCAAACTGGAAGAAGCAAATGATGCTGTGAAAACAGTACCTTTTTTAAACGGCCTATTCGAAGTTTGAAAATCTCCTCTTGTTCCCGGTACGCAGCCAGTGACAACCTGGATGAGACGGTGTAGGGAAAGCTCAGATTAGGAGGAGGAGGAGGAAAAAAGCTCAGGCAACATGAAATAAAGACTCCTACAAGTGTATTTATATGTCTAATATACAGAATGAGATACAGTTTTATCATCAACACCCACACAAATACAGTATTTTATTTCAAACTCAATAGTGTATTTACACCTCTTATACTTTCACATCTTGACATGTCACAAGCATAAAACAGAAAATTATTTTATTGGCATTTTGATGACTTTGTAGTGAATGGAAAGAGATGCATTGTTTTTTTTAAAAAAAATAAACAGAACACACCATCCCCACTGTGAAACATGGTGGTGGTAGCATCATTCTGTGGGAATACGTTTCCTGAGCAGATCCAGGAAGGCTGGGTTCACCTTCTTGCCAGGGCTTTAGTAGAACGGTTTAGATCAAAGCATGCTCCTATGTTAGAATGGCCCAGTCAAAGCCCAGACTTCACAGCTGGTATCCATTTAATGTGACCAACCTTGAACTACTTTGCAAAGATAATTGTAATTTTAGGAAAATATGATTCTTATGAAGAAGACTTCATACAAATGCAAGCTAAACTTATCAAATATATTTTGTGTTGCCCCATCCCATATTAAATCAGAATAAAACACATTAAAGTTCATGGTTGTAATGTTACAAAATGTGGAAAGGTTCAAGGGGTATGAATACATTTGCAAAGAACTGTAGAAATCAGAAATTGAGTACTGGCCTAAGAGATGTTCTCTGTATCAACTTAAAGTAGTATTTTAGCTGCACTTGATGCGCTTACGTCTCATTCTCCTGGCCATTGTTTCTGCTCTTTCGCTTGTTCTGTTCCATGTTTGGTGGAGGCATCTGGACTGTTGGAGGCTTCCTCTTTCCCAGCAGCTTCCTCTGCCTTTCAATGTCCTCCCGCTGCGAGTTGATTTGCTCCTGCTGCCTAAAACATAGAAAAACAAAATGGTGTCAACAATTTTTTTGTTCCAGTCTGCAGGGTAAACGAAATGCTATGTGCCTGTCTACCGACTTGATGAGTTTCTGGAAGGCGTATCCATCGGTCCATTGCTCTGTGAAGGACGCTCCGTGGCGCACGGTGGTGAAGTGACCCAAACGCAGACGATCCTGCATGCTCTTGTCCCTGCAAGCCATTTTCTCCCTCTTTGACTATTAAAAAAAAATATATATAGTACGCAAAAGGATTATGCTTTCTACCATAATAAGAACTTAAAGACCAAATTAAACATTCATAGCAAAATACCTTTTAGCTTATAATAAAAAACATCTAAAATTCAGAACAAAACATTTAAACTAACCTGCTCAATCAGCAGCTGCTGACTTATCTTCACACATTTGTTCAGCCGCTCCTTGTAGCGCTCGAGCATCTTCTGCTGCTCATCGACCTGCCGCCTCAAGTCACAGTTAGACTGCCAAGACATGCCGCAGACCACAATGACAATAGACAATGGTCTATTTTCATCTACCTTAGACAAGATTAATGAGCGAAAAACTGGTACAGAACTCAGGCTGCTCAATGCAGACATTTGCTTATGGACCTAATCTGTAAATCCAGAAATTACAACCGTGTTTTAAGTTCTTCAAACCTGTAAAGATATATTTAGACCTGGACGTATTTAATCGTCTTACCCTCACCAGGTCGTCTATCCTCCCTTCTGTCCTCTCCAGGTCAGAGTTCTTAACCTTTTCTATTGCTTTTAGTTTCAGCAGCGTCAGATCCGACTGAAAAGGTAAGCACAGAGAAAAAAAAACATTATGAGATTATCTCCTTCCTTAATAATAGGGTCACACTTCATCTTAACACAAAAACGGTGAGACAAAACAGATGCCGAGGTCGCGTTAACTCAATTTTTTCCCATTTCTCTGTTCAGCTTGAATATTAATTAAAATGAATACCATTATCATCATTTTAAAAATCGAAAAAAATAAGGAAACAAGGAAAAATAAGTGCTACTATAAAATTCACTAAATAAACATACCAAAGGAAACAATGAATCTTTGAGTCTGGGAGTAAATAAAATTAGTTACCTGGATTGCTTTATGTGAACAGGAAGCTGTAGGAGCTGTCTTAAAGGAGCTGCAGGAAGAGGAGTCGGTGTGGGCGGAGCCTATGGATGAAGGGCTGCCATTCTGAAACCATAATTAGGAAGAAAGGTGTCGTCATATAACAGTAGCATATCTGACAGTTTCCATGATCCTTTTAATACAGGAATATCTAAAGACACTCCATCATTCAGTACAGGGTAGAACCAACCTTTTAAAACCACCATTAACTGGATTTTGTCACTATTTTGTCTGGCGATCCGTCTCACATCATTTTGACCCACTCTTCTTTACAAAATTGCTGCTGTTCATTTTTTTATCTTGTTCACTGATGACAGTTTGGTTCAGTCTCTATCTAATCAGACAGATGGCAGAATCATGACCCCTCCGCCTCCGTGCTTAACAGTTGCTATCAGGTGTTTGTGCTGATTTGCTGGTTGGTTTTCTCCAAACATGCTTTCCCTCATGATTTCTCTACTGTGGTCTCGTCCAACAGAAGGATGTTGTTCCTCAGGTGTTTTTTTTTTTTTTTTTTTTTTTGCAAAGCTCAGTCATGCAGCCACATTTGTTTGAGACGAAAAGATGAATCTGGGGAACCCTTTAAAAGCAGAGTTGTGAAACATGCGAAATGAGGCTTGAAGAACCTTACATGTAGCATTTTTTGAAGCTATTTCACTAAACATTGCATATATAGACCTTGAGGTGAATTTGGCAGGACATCCACATTTGGGAGGGTTTGTCGCAGTATCAATTGTTGCCCACATTTGAATAAAGTTTTTATTAGTACAAAAATCGGACTTCAAATTGTTTGGATAAAGCAATTTAACTAGGGATGCACCATATTTCTGCATTAAACATTAGATGTTTATTTTTTTAAAATATTGGTATCGGTCCCATAAGTACAACTGGGTCGACATCAACGACCAATGTTAATTTTCATCTTGTTGCCATGTCGGTAAATATTGGATATCGACATCGGCCCAAATTTTCAAATCGGTGCATCCTTAATTATATCCTTTCCCAAATTTATGGGAACCAATTGCTTAATTATTGCTGATGTTTTTCTACCACAGCATTATGGTAACACACATACACACACCCACACTCTCTCACACACACAATTAAGCCAAAAACTAGTCATATCCCTGCCTAATTTGGATTGAAAGTAATCTTTTAATATGATTAACATGTTTCTTCTGACTGGAAGTAATAACATTTTGAAAACCTCCCAACGGAATCCTGACTTCTTTTTATTTGGCTTCATTATTTTTTGAGAGATGACTCATTTCCTATCAGAAACAAACTTCTTGGTCAAATTAGAAATAATTTCAAATCTAAATTTGAGGTTTGAGTAAGTACAGGCTTAACTGAATACTCCAGAGCAGCAAACTACCCAAATCCCTGCTATCAGAGCTAGATTCACCTGCTGATGCAATTAATCAAGCACATTTGACAGGCAGCACCTAGAGGCTACTTTTCATCTAACCGTATGGAAGCAATGATGCAGACTGTTTTCCTTTAGGTGTAGTTACAGTAACATACCCTGCTTTTTCCCATGAATACAGGAAGAACCTAAGACAATCTAACAAGGTAGAGCAAACTGATAAAACATCAATTTCAAAAATCTGAATACAAACAGAATAAAGGATTAGTTTTCTGTATTTCTTTTTGTTCGTCATTTGGGTAAATAAGAAACACAGATTCTCCGAGAAAGCAATCTAAGCTACAGCTAAGATGACGATAAAAAGAACATTGGGATCAGTAAGAGCTGAGCAGATAAGAGCCATTTAAGATGGACGCCAGTGCTCACCGGAGGATAAGACAGAGAACACTGTGAAGAGCAGCGCAGCAGCAAATGGATGCCTTGTGCAGGACTGGTGCCAGAGCCACTGCTACCAGCAGACTGGGCATGGGGCAATTTGGGAAAGCGAACCAAATCAAGAGAAAGGGAAGAATAGTTATTCGGGAAAAAGGCGATGAAAGAACTTCCCGAGACAGTTTAAGCATGAAGTTGAGACAGTAAAGCTTGAAGGCGACTTGAAATAAATCATATGAGAAAAAAGGAGAAATAAAAGGACATTTAACAAAAAGATTTGGCTTGTACTCACCTCAAAATAATCATTTAGCTTTGGCCCCTTTCCCTTTCCTACAATGAAACAGAACATGCAAAAATAAGAAAAATAAAACCTTAAACAACTTGATGTTGACATGATTAAACCCAAGGGCTGCAGAGAGACTGATTTGCAGCCCAGGTTTGGGATGTTTTTAACTTCATATTTATAGTCTAAAGCAAAGTGAAAAAGAAATCTCATTCGTTTCAGATAAATGTTTAGAATTAGAAAATGCCAAACTGCTGGAGAAAACAATTTTAATGTTCTGTTAGGAAGCAGGTTGGGTGTACCTTGGCTGCTGCTGTCGAAGATGTCGCCCTTTCTCTTCTTGCTTCTCCCATTAGCCTTTCTCTCCACAGTCTGAAAGAAGCAAAAAGCAGCGTAGAGTTACTTCTATTTTTCAAGTGTTTTAAGAAAAGAAATACACTCCAAATATGTCAGCATCAACGCCCACCGACCTCCGGTTCCTTGTCACTCAGAGACCCAGCGCTGCACTGAGACTGGTTTGATGATTCGCTGTTGGCAGAAGTCTGTAACAAACAGAGAAACAAATAATGTAATTAGTCAAATCCCACTCATCTTATTCCTGCTTTACCGTATATTATAAATAAATCTAAATATAGAAATATGACATGGTCACATTAAAAAATGGTTAGAGACCTTTTTCTGATGTGTTAATTTCGCAAACTCACTACTGTGGGGGGTTTTAACACTCAATATTGGAATCAGATTCAGAAAAGGTGGGTTTATAAGATGGGAGGATTATACTTCTTTTAGTGCATCAGATTTCATGATCAGAAAAGCAACAGAGCATTAAACAGTAAATGACTGAATCTATATAGCACCTTTTCAGTTGTACTCACCACTCAAAGCGCTTTACACTAGAGCCACATTCACACTCACAAATGCACACACCAATATGCAGATCAGTAGGCAACTTGGGTTTAAGTGCCTTGCCCGAGGACACAACGACATGTGACAGGAGGAATCTGGCATCGAACCTATGACCTTCTGATTGCAAGACGACTACCACAGTAACAGCTCGGGTATCTAACAGCGTATATCCTACTGTTGTGTGATATGGATGGAAGGTTGTTAGCTGCTAGCATTGCTAAGGAGACAATAAAAACACAACCTTTTCTTTCTTGCCGGTCTATAATCCATCCAGCTATCCAAGGAATGAATGTTAAAAAGCAACGATGTAGTCATCTGCTTAAAGATCCACTGCCTCCAAGCACACCACATTCTGTGCATTCTCATCCTATCAGCTCTGGTCACCCCTGAGCAAGCTATCTGCAGACTTCCATACATCTTTCAGGGTCACTCTCATTGCCATAAAAAAAAAACAAACAAACAAAAAAAAAAAACCCTAAAACACCCTTCTATAGCCCATGGAGCCAAAAATAAGTTTGGTTTTCCTCAAGATAGAGAGGCTGGCGCAAATGTGCCCATGGGCATTCTCGAACCAGTGAGCCAGAGCACAAGAATGACTAAATTCACTGGTTTTTCAACTTGTAACTGGAAAATCTGGGTTACATTTTAATCTACATTCTGAGTTTTTCCACAAATATGTGCTTCATTTTCAGTAGCAACAACAATGATTGCTTTCTCAGGAGCTTGTTTCCTGAAGAGTAGAAGTAGAAATAGTTTCGACCCATGATAGGAGAGATTTGCATCATATCATGCAGTCAGCTTGAGATGTGGTACCATTTCAGTGTCACTTGTTTCTAGAGAAACAAAGAGCTGCTGGCCGCCTTCCATGTCAGCCAACACAGACCTCTCCTTGTTTTACCTTCAGCCCAGTAAAACAGATCTTTCTGCTCAAGGAAAATCCCTGAACACAAAACACAGCAAACACAGAGGACTTTCAAACCTTTCTAAACTTCAACACAAACATCATTCTGTTAGACTTTGACATTACTGTTTTCTTTAACATTATGCCATGCACAATAGGTGAAAAACTGGAAGATGCTCTTGTGTATAAATTTATCTTCATCATAAATAAAAAAGGAGGCATCACTTTAGCCCTCCAAACTATTTCTTTTTCAAGATCATTTTGCGTTCAAGCCAAACATTCAGACATTGTTCCATTTATCATCTGCAGAAATGATAAACACCTCAAGTCTCATGTCGTAATGAGAATCTTTTATACAATTAAGCTACAGCACAGGTATTTTTCTTATACCTTTGCAATTTCCTCACACTTAAATATTTCAGATTAAACTAATTTTGATATCCAACAAAGATGCAATATGTTGGATATCAAAATTTCAGAGGTTTTGGAGAGGGTCCACCGGATAGTCAAGCCTTGGATTCAGGAACAACAGTGTGGCTTTCTTCCTGGTCATGGAACACTGGACCATCTCTATACCCTTAGCCAGTTCCTGGAGGGTGCCTGGGAGTTCACCTAACCAGTTTACATGTGTCTTGTGGACATGGGGAAGGTGTTCAACCGTGTCCCTCGGGGAGTTTTGTGGCAGGTACTTCAGGAGTACGGGATACAAGGACGCTTAAAACAGGATGTTCGGTCCCTACACAACCAGTGTCAGAGCTTGGTCCGCATTGGTAGCAGTAACTCTGACTTGTTTCCAGTCAGAGTTGAACTCAGTCAAGGTTGCCCTTTGTCACCGATTCTGTTAATAAGCTTTATGGACAGGATTTCTGGGTGCAGCCAAGGGGTTGAGGGGATCTGTTTTGGTGGCCTTAGGATCGGGTCTCTACTTTTTGCAGACAATGTGGTTCTGTCGTCTTCATCAGAGCGTGATCTCCAGCAGTCACTGGAGCAGTTCGCAGCATAGTGTGAAGCGGCCAATATGAGAATCTGCACCTCCAAGTCAGAGCCGGAAAAGGGTAGAGTGCCCTCGCTAAGTTAGGGACAAGGTCCTGCATGAAGTGGATGAGTTGAAGTATCACGGGGTCTCATTCACAAATGAGGGAAAAATGGAGCAGGAGATCAACAGTTGGATTGGTGCAGCATCTGCAGTAGTGCAAGTGCTATACCAGTCTGAAATGATTAAGAGACAGTTGAGCCAAAAGGCGAATTTCTCTCTTGATTCACCAGTCGATCTACCTTCCTGCCCTCATCTATGGTCACCAGAATGTGGAGTTTCCTCCGCAGGGTGTCTGGGCTCTCCCTTAGAGATAGGTGAAGAAGTTTGGTCATCTCAGAGGGGCTCTGCTGCTCCACATCCAAAGGAGCCAGTTTAGGTGGTTTGGGCATTCAGTTAAGATGCCTCCTGGTGAGGTGTTCCGGGCACGTCCCACCAAGAGAAGACCCAGGACATGTTCTAGGGACTAGGTTTCTTGGCTGGCCCGGGAACGCCTTGGGATTCCCCCGAAGGAGCTGGAACAAGTTGCTGGGAAGACGAAAGACTGGACCTCTCTGTTCAGGCTGCTGTCCTTGCGACTCGATCCCATGTTAAGCAGAAGATAACGGATGGATAGATAGATAGTTGGATGGATAATATTACAGTTTTCACATGAACATTTAATTTATTAAGGGGATAAAAACTATCCAAACCCTACACTGGTTTGGACCCAAACCAGTGTAGGGTCCAATTACTTTTTCCTGTATGAAAAAGTAATTGGACCCTACACCATATAACCCGGTTTGTCATCCTCGGTAGCAACAACTACCATCAGCCATTTGTGTCAACTGAAAGTGAGTTTTGTCCCACTCTGCTTTCCATACTTATTTCAATTCAGCCACAATGAAGGATTTCCCAGCATGAACGGCCAGTTTAAGATACCACAACATCTCAATCTGCTTAAGTCCAAACTTTGACTAGGCCATCCCAAAACCTTAATATCTGCACTTCTTTGATTAGGTCTTAATGTGATGCTTTATGAGATCTTGGCCTACTTCATGTTGTCAGACAGGTTCTACTTTTGGGATTTCTTGATTTTAGGGTATCACTGAGGCCTGGATGTGGCAAGTGAACTGAGCTCAAAGCCCCTTTGAAGAGATGTGATTAGGCACATCTCTTAATTTATGATTTAACAAGGGTTGTTATGTTATCTGTGTTTTAACATACAGTCAGGTTAGTTTGGTAAGTTTTAATTCCTTAATAAAATAAATAATTTAAAAAGTGGATCCTGTGTTAACCTGGGTTATCTTTACCTGATATTAAAATTTGTTTGTTGATCTGAAACATTAAAGTGTGGCAAAAATTTTCCCAGAGCACAGGATTCTAACCTTGGCAACACCCACTCCGGTAAATCGAGCCTCAAGAAGTTCCTGCCGACGTGGGTCCAAGCTAAGACTCTGGCTATGAAGTCCTTCCATCATGCCTAGAAAGGAGAACAAAACCAGTGAGGAAAATTACAAGCGTAGCTGGGTTGGGTTGGTGTCACACAAGACTCAACAAAGACATTCTTTCCCACTCAAGCAACAAAAGATAAAATTCCTTGCAGTCCAATGGTTCACCTACAGCTAAATTAGATTCGTAAATATCACAGGTAGTCGTCCATAGGAAAAACAGAGAACAACCACCAGATGCAAAGCATGTTTGTTTTATTGCTTCATGGAAAATTTCAGACACAAAAAGAAAAACCTCTAATTAAAAAAAAAAAAAAAAAAAAAAAAAAAAAAACATTTTGCAAGGTCTCCTAAAACCCTTCCAGAGGACTACTGTATGGATGTCTTTTTGTTCTTTGGCTTTCTGGCATGTAATATACAATACACTGTCTGGTTTTTAATATGCACATTCTACACTTGCCATTAAAAGTGTAAAAAAAATATCATTGCTTCACAAATGTGAAGCAATGTCCAGTCTTTGAGAGCAACTATCCTGCAACTTTTAGATGCATCCCTTCTCAAAAACACCCAAATTCCCCTCATTAGCAGTCATTCAGCTCTACAGACACCTGGTAATAAGCCATTCATTTGATTCAGGTGTGTTAGAGAAGAAATGCATACAAAAGTTGCAGGATAGTAGCTCTTGAGGACTGGACATGGCCACCCCTGCTTTAAAGGTACATGCACTGAAGATCATCCATCCATCCGTTACGCTTGACCTTGCAGAGTCATGAGGAGGGCTGGTGCCTATCTCCATTGGGTGAGAGGCGGGGTACACCCTGGACAGGTCGCCAGTCCATTGCAGGGTGCACTGAAGATCAGTTTCTTTTTAAAACACACCTGACTCAAATAAATGGCTCATTCCTTGGCTTCTGCCAAACTTGGTGACATGGTGAGGTTGTAATATAGCCATCTGATTCAGATGTGTTGGAGCAGAGATGCAACTAAAAGTTGCTGATTAGTATCTCTTGAGGACTGGAGTTAGAGACCCCTGTTCTAAGATAAATGATTATACCAGCTGATCTAAATAAATTTTAAGATCAAACTCATACAGATTCATTACAAAGCTATTTATTTGATGCATTTATTTCTATTAATTCTGATGATTATGGCTTACAGCTAATTAAAACCCCCAAATTCAGTTTGTTAGATAAGAGTTTAACAAAAGGCCAACAACAGAAGGATTTTCAGCAGAGAGGTGTTAGTAATGACCTTCACGATTATTATGAAGACTGCCTACTTGACAGCTGAACAGCAGACAGTCACAGAAACATGTCACAAGGAGAATAAGCCATTAAAGATTTTTACTAAAGAAGCTGGCTATTCACAGAGCCAGCTTCCAAGCATAATATTTTTCAGACGTGGGTATGGGCTACATTTGTCACACTGCTTGTGTTAAAGACATCTTACCTGGCTGGGCTAAGCAGAAAATGGACTAGACTGTTGCTTACCGGTCCAAAGCCTAAGTTTTACATTTCATTTGGAAATGAAGGTCTCAGAGCCTGGAGGACGAATGGAGAGGCACAGAATCCAGGTTGATCGAGTTCCAGTGTGACGTTTCTAGTCAGGGATGATTTAGAGATCCGTGGCAAAATCTTTGTTGTCTGCCAGGAAATTCTAGAGCATCTCACAGAGATGCCGATGTAATTTTCCCAGCAGGATTTGCTGTAATGACTGTGTCACCAGCAAACTCACCTGACGTAACCTTCATAGAGAATCTATGGGGTATTGTCAAGAGGAAGATGACAGTCACCAGACTCAACAATGTAGATGAGCTGAAGCTGCTGTTAAAGCAGCCTGGGCTTCCTTAACTCCTCAGGGAGAGCCACAGGCTGATCATCTCTATGTTCAAACAAAAGAAGTACCAACCATCGACTCAGTGGATGCACTACATAATACATGGACATATTTTTCAATAGGCATTCATTTCAATTTTAATAACACTTCTTATTGGTCTTATGTTATATTTTACTTTCCTGAAAAACAGAATTCTAAGTTTTAATTACTGTAGCTGTAAGCCATAAATCCTAAATCGAATAAATGCCCATCTCCAGCGGTCGCTGGGTGAGAGGCAGGGTAAACACACATACAGGACAAAAAAAAAAAAACCAACAACATACATGCACCACACACTCACACCTAAGGGTTAATTTTAAGTAATCAATTAACATAACAGTTTTAGGATTGTGTGATTAAGCCAGAATACGCTGTGAGAACATTCAAACTCTATGCAGAAAGATCTCAGGCTGGGATTTGAACCCAGGACCTTAGTGCTGCAAGGCAAAAGAGCTACCAATTGTGCAGCTGAACAGCCTATGTCATATCATATCAGCTTATTTTTAAATTAAGAATATTTATATATGAATTATTTTCAGTCATGTTTTAATTTATTTAGATGCACCTGGATAACAAAACGAGAGGCAGAGAAAATTTAAAAATTTGAAAACCTTGGGAATGTGTTTGTAATTTATATTATTAAAATTCAAAATTAATTAAAAATATGAAAAAAAAGAACTGTAAGAACTAGTGACAGATAGGACATTAAAAAATTTATGTGTTAGCAAAAATACCAATAAATTAAGATATAATTTTCTTCATGAATAAGCGGAAGCAAATACCTGTAATGATTTTAGACTGCTCTGAAATAAATGGTTGTACTTTTAGAAAGAAGCTTTAACAATCTGACTCGAGTCAGTAAATCTTGTTTAACTACTGATTCAACTATTTTACCAGTTTCACGGAAATCTACTCAAAGAAGTCAGGTTGAAAACAGTCGACGTCCCTGACCAACAACCGGATTGAGATTACCTAACCTAACCTGTCCAACGTTGACTGTTGCTAATTAACATCTTACCTACAGTTAATTTACCAAAAACAAAACTGCATCGTACCAAGAAGGTTGTCAGGATACAAATAAAAGAAGAAAAAAATGTAATATCAGCATAAAATGAGAGGGATTGGCAAATAACAGCAAGGATAGCGAAGTTATCTAGCGAGCTAAGGGTGATATTAGCTAGAACGAAGGTCTCACCTGGAAAACCTTTAGCAGTTTTCACAGCCAGACACGGTCCTATAAGAGATGTTGTCCGTCCATTTCAGAGACAGCAAACTCATCAACAGCTCCTCGGTCCAAGCACCCGAAATGACTCTGTCTGAACTGAGATATCCATTTATAATTAAGTCAAATTTAAGGAGACACTTGTTAGCTTAGCTAATGCTAGCTACACAAAGCGGCGCCGCTCGCTCCTGCCGGTGTCATCCGGACGGAAGGCCGTGATCCTCGAGTTTTCCTCGTCTGAGTCGGTGGCCCTGCGTGGGCAGGCCGGGAGCTGTCAGTGCTCTGAATCCCTTTAAACAAGTGTTGTCACATTTCTGCCTCCCTTGATCTAATCTTTTTGCATCATCGAGCATCTAAAGCGGCCGAAGTCGATGTGTTTAAGTCCATCCTTTCTTCCTAATGACAAAAGATCACAACCTTCTGTATCACCAAGGCCGCACAGGAGCTCCAGAGAAAACTGACACTGATGTTTCCCAAGCCGAGTGCTGGTTTGATGTAACCTCCACCCCGATTTACAATGCACACGATGATCAAAGCTGAAACTGGGTGGATAAGAAACCTTTACTAGGACCCAGACCTCCAGGGGGTCTGTGAAAGCAATCCTTTTCATTTAGCTTGCATCAAGTCACTTTAATGACATTATCTCTCTTTGGTCACATTATTTTGCGCAACATATTCTTTAAGAAGTATTTCTGAACCACGTTGTGTCATTTTTTAATTTTTTTATTTTTGCAGATGTTTTGCATTTCTTTAAGATAACATGACAAACATTATAGAGTATATTTTCAATTTAGACATTTGAGGTAATCTTTCCTTTTTTGTAGGATTCAATGAACTGATTGGGTGCACAGACTTAACTTTCTAATCATGTCTGTGAAAAAATATCACTATAAATAAATTGTTAGTGTCTTGCAAACATGTTTTATACATCTTGAATTTTTCCACATTTTTGGTACAGTCACAATCTTCACTATACTTTTCTAAAGAAAGGCATCTCCTCAGCATGATGCTGCCCCTGCCATGTTTCAGTGTTGGTATGATGGGTTGAGGATGATGTGTAGTTTTCAAACCCACACAGTGTATTGAACATAGACCAGAAAGTTCAGTTTTGGTCTCATCTGACCACAGCGCTTTCTTCCTCATGTTTGCGGTGTCTTCTACAGGGCCGGTCCAAGGTCATGTGGGGGCTCGAGCAGAACTTGATTTGGGGCTCGTCTTTCTATTCATAACATCAGCACAACTAACAGCCTTTCATCTCCGTTATGGATGTATTCTGAGTTATCTAAACTAATGTCTAGCAGGTCCACTACTTCATTTTGGTTGATTGAATGAAATCCCTATAATGTGAGGATTGTGTTTGTGATACGACTACACTTGAAACAGACTAAGGGTAGCTTTTATTTTTAAAAGCTACTGTATGTTTTAATTTTTCCATTTCATATAGTAACTTTTTCCAGAGTCCACAATAAATATGTGCACTCTGCAGAAGCTTTTCTTGCATTCTAAAATGCAAGACAGTCAACTAATTAGGGAATAATAGGATGCAGGAAGTCTGAACTTGTTGCAAATAAAGCTGGGTATCAGGACAATGCCAGTATGATGTTTGGTCATCTATGCTGCCACTCCAGAAAATCTGTGTAAAGTGATTGTTTCAAGCTAATATCATGGAGGTGGGCTGTCATGATCAAGAGTTTACTCCCTGTCAAAATATCAGCTAATTACAGTTGAGTGTAATAATGTTGCACCTAAAAGACATTTTGTTTTAGATAATCAAGAATTTAAAGGACCAGTAAGCACCCTGGAGAGCTCATTTCGAGGAGTGATTTACAGCATGATGTTGCCACCAGTGCAGAATTTGCTTAACAACAATAAGCAACAGGTGAGAGTGAGTGCAGCTGCATGTGATGTAAAAAGAAAAACATAAGAAGGGCCAAAGAGAAGTTTCATCTACATAAGAAAGCTTCAGAATGGAGTGAAAATCTGCAGGAGGTACAATGATACACAACAAAAGACTGGTGCAAAGTTAGAATAAGATGTGGCTATCATCCTTAGAATAAAAGGTGATCACCATTAAGAGTCCCGTAAAGTATCACGATGGAATCCATGTGTGGGTATGGGGAGATTTTATCTAAGCAAAATTTCATCAATCTCACTTAAAAAGATCAAGTAAAGGCAAAATCCACTTGCTGTTTCGTGCTGAAGTTACACTGAATAGATCTCACTAGAGGTCGCTATTTGATAACACAATATCACACAGAACAGCAACTTGACTGAAACTGCTTCTGAGTTTAAATGAACAGATTAGAAATCAGTCAGGTTCTCATTTTGGGCATTGTTTGGACTTAACTAAACAAAACACTAACACAGATCTATTTTGAAACACTCGGTGCCAAATACGCTTGCTTGTTCTGTTAAAAATAAATAAATTAATAAATTAATTAATTAAAAGGTAATATATAAATTTTAAGTGTTTTTTTTGCCACATCATTTACTAATTAAACATTCAGATTGACATCTATTTAACCCAAAACATCTTCTTGTGAAGTGAAGTGAGATGCATCCTGTGTGGGAAGTGAAACCCTTTATTGACGGTTGATGATAAATAACTAATGCAAACGGAACTACTCCCATTTTCTTCCTTGGAATCATTGTGTTGCATCAATTAAGTGGAAAAATATAATTTATAAAGAGAGTTTCAAAGGTAATTATTCCAATGACTAAATTGTAAAAAGTTTTTGACGGTTACACCTGTAAATATGTGATTAGAAAGTTCATCCCACTAGATGAATTTACTTTTGAACAGTTTACTCTAAAGCATATTTCATTAGCTGGCAGCAGCTCACCTACAAAAATGTCTACCTTAGCACATTTCCGCTGAATTCTCAAACAGGAAATCCCAACTTTGTGATCAGGAAGTGAAGCATATTTTGTGGAACAATATCCTTCCCTTTAGTTTCACTATTCAATCTAAACCTTCTTTAGTCAAAGATATATTTGCACTGGATGTTACTAATCCTGCAGAACATTTTCAGAAAAATCAACAACCATAACATTTAAGCTTGTAAAATAATTAATAAAAAAATACTTATAACAAAATATATAAATATCTTGTCCTGCTTCATCTTTAGTAAGTGATGCAGCATATTTGCAATCTGCCTTAGATATTGTTCAAAAAAGTCTCTAAAAATTCAATCTCATGCTCAAATTTGATAAAACTAATGTGCCTTTTAAAAATCAGAGAATACAATCAGATAGATGGTGCTTGTCAAATTGTTACAATAAATGATAAATTGACTGAACAAGTATGAGATTACAAATACTTTTTTGCATCACACTGAGTATCCTGCAAAAAAGACCATCTGAGTTTTAACTTTAGGAATAAATGCTTCTCTTTTAGAGCAAGAAAAAAGGCTTGGACAGGCAACATTTCCTTTATCAATACTTGACAATGAAAACAGTTTATTACATGTAAATTTACCTTCTGTGAAAATGGACTTTTCTTCCATACAACCGCCTTCCAGGAAGTTCTCTGTGGCCGTTTTTACCCCACTGCAATTTCACATTTTCATTTACCAGGAACATATTAATTTTAAATATTTATTTATTCAGTTGGTTATTTACCCATGTATTTCAGTCATATCAGTTTAAAAAAAAAATCTCCATCACATAATTTCTGTTAGCTTTTTTTATTGTATTTTTTTCATGTCATGTTAACTTTAATTGATTTTAAATCCTCAACATCTGTCACAGCTGTCTGTCATGAAGGAGAGTGTCAGTCCTTAATTCAAAGTAATATTTTGTGGGTTGAAATATTTATGAACCACAGTAAAAACAACAATAACCTCCTTGGATCCTGAATAGATTTTAAAGAAAGAAACTCTATATGTGTGGTTTATGGGACCCATATAGTTATCGCTCAGTACTAATGACCATCTTGGATTCCTTAGCGGAAACACTTGCAAAAAATGGCCTGAGCAAATAAAAGAGCTCAGTTAAAATGTACCTTTAGAGTCAGTGTAAAGGCACATTACACCTAATCTAGTCTGGTAAAGACTAGATTAGGTGTTTACCTTCCTTGTTTCTTAGAAACCAGAGGAGACATAATCTTCGGTCAGATAATCAGAATATGTATCTGCTTCCTCAAACACAAACTGGTTTAACTTAAAGAGACATCTTGAATCTGCACTTTGTCCTTGAAATAATGTTCAAACACTATAGTGTAATCTTGTAAGTAAAAGACAGCTTGATTAGGGATAAAAAAAAAGAGTGAGTTTCAGCCACTTTACTATGCTTTACCCAACCACTGCATGACTCTCTTTTATAACGGTTTTGTAAAGTAGGCTATTCAAGGTGCTTGAAAAATGCCAAAACTGATGTAAGCCTGTGCATATCAGAGTAACAATGCTGGTCAGAACTGAAGCAAAAATGGTCTGAATATGTCAACAATTTAGATATTTTGAATAACAGGTGTTCATCACCACAGAGTACTTTTAAATCCCTGGGTAGTGTGCTGGTCTGTTAGGTCTCCAAGCTACTGCTCTTAGGCAATATTTCTCTTGATTTCCTCCTCCTTACAAGACAAATCACCAATAAATCTTCATCTCATGGTCTCACATTTAAACTGGAGACTTTGCAGTCTCTACTTTTTTCTTGGATAGCTATTATCTTATGTACTCACATTTAGTCTGGTGTTCTGCGAGTAATATCTTTGGTCTTCAGCAATTTTCATATGCCACCTCAGCTTGTCTTCTTGTTGCTTTTTTGATATATTTCTAAATTTCAAATATAAATATGAAAGTCTGCTGCAGGTCAATATATGCCTTTTAAACACTACATTTGTAGAAGAGATACAAGCAAATATGCCAAGACATACGTATTAGGGGGAAGCAAGACTTTATTCTGGCCTTAAAAACAAAATGAATTTCATTAAATCAAGACAACAACTATTTTCATCAGTGTGATACAAATGCCTGACCCTGATAAAAATGCTTTCTCAGAATAATTTCTACATATTTACACACATATTATTGTTTTTCTGACAGTAGAAGGCTGCACATGACTCGTCGCTTTCACCCAAAGGATCTTAAAAGTCCAGTATTTCATCCTCTACTCGTTATTTGTCATTCAGTAGCATCAGTCTTTTCCTCTGTATGTGATGTTTGTGAAGGTAGATGTTGCTCCTTTGTAAAGAGGGTTGTGCCCCTGCAAAGCAAACAAAAATGAGGAAATGATAATGTAAGTGTTAGGGGGGAGAAACTAGATTTGAAAAGCAGGGAAAGTGTGACACAAAAGGTTTAAATGCCTAAAAAACAATAAAGTGCATAGTCTGTGCTTTCACCTCTTTAATTCAATAACTTGAGTGATTCACTGAAAATTGAGGCTTGTGAGATTTGTGAGACCACAAAGAGGCCAATTACCAGTACAGGCTGATTAGTGTTGGCTAATTTAAACCCAGCCCTTCCTCTGGCTGCCTTTTGTTCTGCTGGGAGTAACAGCATGGCACTAAATAATTAAAAAAAACACCTTCAGAAAACTGGCAAAGGGCTAAGTGTGTGGCTTTTTAGATGTTTTAGTCAGCAAAGATATATATATTGTGCCATCATTCAGTCTTTTGCAGATGCACTAATTCATAAAAGCTGCTTTTTTGCACATGCCACCCACCGTGTCCCACTTGGCTCGAGCACGCTCTTCCTCGAATTTGGCAAACTCCCGCCTGTCGTGGATGGTAACCAGGAGCTTCCAGATCAGCAGAGCAGCCAGGCCGAGGAATAAGATGGCTCCCGCCACTGACAGGAGCACCACCAAAATGTCTGGACCCTTGGGGCAGTCTGGGTGGGGAGAGAGGAAGAGATAAAGGGATGAGTGGAGTGGAAATGCAGAAGAGATCAGGCTAGAGGAAGTCTGATTTTACAGCTGTTTCCTCCCACGTGTCTGCATCCAGCTGTTAAATTTATTGCAAAAGTCACTGAACCTTTTAACTTTTTTAACTTTTCAGTTTATTTTTGTTTGAATGATCTCAAGACAAAAAACATCTGTTCTATAAAAGCTTCAGAGTTAATTATAGAGGAGCTGAAGACAGTCACAGCTCAGGTGGGAGACTTTATACCTGGCCCTTATGAAGAGTGGAAATCCATTGTTGAAAGAAACCCATAATAAGTCCCATTTGCAGATTAACATGAGCCATGGAGGGGACACTGCAAACATGAGGAAAGCCCTCTGGTCAGATGGAACCACTTTTAGGACTTTTTTGACATGAAAAAAGAGACCACTAGAGAAATCTAGTTTCTTCCCCTAATACTTCATACTTCACGTGTTGTGAAAAACTAACACTGCAGAACATGCTATACCCTATAGTGAAACATAGCAGATTCAGAATCATGCTGTGGGGATTCTTTTCTTCAGCAGGGACAAGGAAGGTGGTCAGAATTAATGGGAAGATGCATGAAGCTAAACACAGGACCGTCTTAAAGGGAAAACCTGTTGGAGGCGATAGAAGAACACACAGCCAGAGCTACAATGGAAGAGTATGGAGCACATCTTTGTGTTAAAATGGCCCACTCAAAGTCTAGGCCTTAACCCAACCCAATTGAGAATCTGGGGCAGGACTTGAATATAAGCTGCAGATGAAATAAATCTATGGTATGGTACCTACTGAACATGAATAATTCTTGAGCAGTTGAACATACTCAAGAAGACTAGAGGAAGGGCTGCTGTGGAAAATACTGACATGTTAGAGCCGAGGCCACAGTTCTCCCTTCCCTCATTATGGTTTGGAAAAAACGCAACAGGAATCTGATTTGAGGAGTTTCAAAGCTGACTGACAGCAGTACTCATTAACATGGAACATTCCTTCACCAGAATGAAGGAGTACTCGGCTTGTTGCGCTGTCGTCTGTGTTTTTCCTATCATTCATTGTCCAGGAGGAACTTGCTATTTAAATTATACACCAAATAAGTTTCTCAGTATTTAAGATGGAAGTAAAAGACTAAATACTGCTGAATCATTCCTTCTTTCATCCCAACATCTCATTAAAAAAATTCCTTGCAAGTTTGGGGAGTTTGGAGACGGGAATCTCTTCAGAAAATCATCTCGACGCTTTTATTAACCCTCTGATTTTGTTGGCTTGTAGTTCCAGGCTTTAATGGCTCCTGGAAGATGTTTTCCTAACTGCAGTCTCGTTCCAAGATGTTAGGCCAAGCCAGTGAGGCAAAGACAATATGAGTCTAAGTTGTGTAACGGTCCTTCAAATCAGTTGTTTTAATGTACTACCATCAACTACTGACTCAACAAGATTTAGGTTATTTAAGATGATAGAAATTTTTAAATGTTCAATTTGGACAGCAGGGTCCTTTGTGACTTGAAATGGGCATGTCTAAATTACTAATGGCATATATCAATCATACTTAAATATAAACTCATGGGTCCAAACCAGGTGAGGTGTTTTAAATTGTTGGATTTTAATGAATATAGATGACCAAGCCCCAGGCTAGTCAGATGTAACATCAGCAAGAATTAACAGGACACTTAACACCTTCTTGTTTTCAGGTGGGCTAGGGATGAAAACATTTTGGGTCAGTTTCTTTTTATAGATAAGGTCAGTTTGCGCTTTGCCATTTTAGGGTACAACTTTTTTGGGAACAGCATGGAGTCGTCTGCAAAGGTCAGTTTAAACTTACCATACATCATTTCACACATGCTGATGTGGAGGCCTAGCTACTGCAGTTTGCGTGGGTGAAAGAATTTGTTTGGCCTGGGTATTGAAACTGGATGTAGCCCAGGGGCCCACATGCTTCTATATCCGGCCCTGTACGTAAAAACACCATTAACCAATTGTAATTGCTTCAGGGGTCCTGATTTCATCCAATATTAAATGTCTTTCCATTTTTTGTTGAATCTGATCACTTTTTGAAATATTTATCTTTGTAGCAGCTAAATACCAAATCCTATTCAGAGTTTTAAAATTAGCTTTTTACTCAAAACCAGGATTTATGTTGGGGATAAAAAGACTTAGAAAATTTCAGTTGCAGTAGCAAAAATGTAGAAAAATCCAACAAATAATTTGATTCAATTTATTCAGAAGGAAAAGTCCCATTTGAAGAAATTTTTTTTCTTTTTTTCCACAAAAAATACATTCCAATATCTGTGGTATCGGTGCCACCCTTATTGGCACCGATGCAGATTTGACTTGAAATGTTTATGTACTTGGGCTGCACAGTAGTGCCGTTGGTAGAACTGTTGCCTTACAGCAAAAAGGTTCTAGGTTGGAATCCTGGCCTCGGGTCTTTCTGCAAGGAGTTTGCATGTTCTCCCTGTGCATGTATGGGTTGTTGCAGGGTACTCCGGCTTCCTTCCACAGCCCAAAAACATGACTGTTAGGTTAATTGGTTACTCTAAATAGCTCTTAGGTGTATGTGCATGGTTGTTTGTCCTGTGTATCTCTGTGTTACCCTGGACTGGTGACCTGTCTAGAGCAATGCTGGAGATGGACACCAGCCCCCTCGTGACCCTGCAAGGATAAGACGGTATAAGAAAATGAATGGATGGATAATCTCATATTTCAAAGATTCCCTAACACCATGAACTCTAACCAGGTTTCCAGGGTCTTTTGGAAAACAAACAAACCCACAGCATCTCAGATCCTTCACCACATTTAAAAGTTGGCATGAGGTGCCTTTCCACAGATTCATCCTTCTTTTCTAACCCAAACCCACCTGCAGTATTTGCTACATAAAATCTCGATCTTAGTCTCATGTGTCTAAAGTGCACAGTTCTAGCTGGACCTTCTCCTGCTGTTTGTACTTCCATATAATTGTTTAAACTGATAAATGTGGCACCTTCAAGCATCTAGAAATTTTACTCAAGGATGAACAGGACTCGTTGGTGGCCCACAAAAACACCTACATATTTCCCCCTAAGCTTACAAAGCAATGACTTTATCATCTGGGCTTTCCCAAGTAACTAAGTTTCAGCTGTATTTCTATATGCACTGCTAAATATTCTGGATCTGAGAACATGGCACTTATCCTCCACGTTACTCATATTAAGAGACAACTTTGAACAAAAGCCATCTGGTTCTTTCTCAGTTTGAAACTATTTATATTTATTTTTTATGGACATGTTTTAAAGAAGTATTAGCCTACTTTTAGCCACCTTTCTGTTTTCTCAATATGTTCAAACTGTATTAAACCGTTTTGACAAATCAAACTGTATGTACATGTGAGAATTTTCTTTCAGTCCAAATGCAACTTATATGTTATCAGCAGCTCTGAGTAACCTAGAACAGGAACAAACTTTTACAGCAAACTTCAAAGCACTTTTCTTTCTCCCTTCCTCCTCTTTTTTACTTTGCTGCTTCCGACTTCTCAGCTGACCCTTTTGATCCCTTTAAAAACCACCCTTACAGCTCAAGCACATCAAGCTAACTAAATTAGTACTTAATATCATCTCTTCAGCATTATTTATCAACTCAGTCATTAGTTTATTTAAACATTGCCTTTCTTTGGCTCTGTTTGTTCACTCTCTAGTCCTGCTGTCCTCTTGAGGATCTGTAAAGTCAGCATCTTAGAGGAGCAGGACTGCTGTTTACGGGCCTCTTTGACACAGCAGGGTGCACCTGTGTTCAAGGCAAATTCCAGGGGTGCTTCTCTACCCACTCCTGTCTAAATTAAACACACACATTCATTAAAGGTATAATCCAAAGGACAGAGTTTCTCTCCGGGCAGTAATGATCATTAAAAGCTGTTTTACACTAAGCTCTCTCTGTTCGGCTGCCAAACAAGCAGGTATCAGTGAAGTGGCAGCTGGAGCTTGGATGAAGTAAAACACAAGACGAGTTCTGGTTGGACTTTAAAAATATGAATAATACTGCTGCATTGATGGTTATTCACCATGCATGATGTTTTTATAGTTAGATCCAATTTATTATTCACATAAGCTGAACCAGATGAAGAAAATTAATAGTTTAAGCTATTAGATTTCATATTTATAGTCTTTTGGAGGCGGTAAATGAGCATTATATCTCTGTTAAATTGCTATTTTTTATTATGCACAAAGTAACTGGAGGATTAGGCTCTGTTTTATGTTATGTCAAGATAAAAAAACATCCCAGTAAAGGTCATAAATGTTGATTCATTTGAATACTTCTGATAAAAATATCAGGAAAAATTAGCTTGGTGACTATAATAAGGTGCAAAGAGGGTGTTCTGCAAATTCAACACAGCCAGGAATATTTTTTGAAGTCATGACACCTAATAATTTAAATTACAATGCTATATACTCAGTTTAGTTTATATTACTGCAGAATAACTATATATTTTACATTTTAGTCTGTTTACATTGTTCAAAATCAAGCCTTAAGAACTGCAATTAAAACTATTATTAGAGAGCCAAGAAACATACTTAGACATTAGCATTTGGGGGACTTTGTAAGTCTTTACCTGTTTTAAGTTATGCATAAAGCAAAATTTTACCTGATCAGTGTAAATATGCTAATAATATTTGAGAAATGTATTTGTCTTTAATTTGGAGATTCTGCATATGTGATTTTGTTTTTATTGATCTTATCATTGTTTGATTCTATTTTGTTTGCCTTCTATCCATTTTAGCTGAATTCTGAAAGTAATAAAATAAATATCAAAGGGTGGATAATTTTTACATATGATTTACAGTTGAAACCAGATATTTAAATATACTGTATAGAAAGACAATCTGTTTTGCTATTTGTCTGACATAAATTCAGATTAAACATGTCCTGTTTTAGATCACTTAAGATTACAGAAATGGGTTCTAATTTCCTAAATGCCAAAATAATGAGAGAGAGAATTTTTACACCCATACATTTCCTTAGTATTTGGTTGAATTCCCTTTTAAACTGAACACCTCAAAACATTAAGTCTGTTATCCTCAAGCCACTGTGTAACTAATTCAGCAATATGTTTTGGGTCAATGTCCATTTGGAAACTCATTTGCACCCAAGCCTTAACTTCTTGGAAGATATCTTGAGTTTTTTCTCATATTCTTCTTTATCCTGCTTTTGTCCCTGTGTGTATTTTCAAACTGGCTTTTTAATGTTGCTTTTGAAGTACCCGTCTCTGAGTGGCCATTCAGCTCACGTCGGTACAGGATTTTTTTACTGTGGGCTATATGACACCACGTCTTTTGCTTTTTTTCTGTGGATAATGCACTCATTTCATACCAACCTCTTTCATATATGTAACACAGAACCCATCTTTGTCAAGATCTTTGGGTGTTTGAGCATTTTACCCTCCTCCACAGCTGCTACAAATTCCCCTGATTAAGCTCACCTGGATCCAATGTCATTTTCAACCTTTGCCTGAGTTTTTAAACATCCTGGTTTTCATTGTTCTTTGCTGGTGCCCACTCTCCATGTCCTGTTCTTCTTGAACACATCTGTAGGGTTTTTGTTATTTTTGTCATCAAACCTCCTTCCACGCTTATCCCTAGCGCCAGTCTGTGTTTTGGTCCTACCCTAAACTCACAATACATGACAGTCTTATTTCTGAAGAGTATGACTGGACATTCCCATGCTGTTTATATGTGTTTATCTTGTTTGAACAGATAAACATGACACCTTTAGGCATCTGAAAATTATACCCAAGAATGACTTCATGTCCTGATATCTTAGCTGAAATAATAATAATAATAATAATAATAATATATATATATATATATATATATATATATATATATATATATATATATATATATATATATATATATATATATATATGTTAACTAATGAGATGCTCATAATGCCATGATATCATTGTTTTGGCTTTCCAAAATTGTTTATAAGCATAATAATCTTACTGTATGCAAATTTACGATAATTAAAATAATTACGTAATCCTAACTGACCTAAAAAAGGAAAAGTTTAGTCTTCATGTCAGACAGTCAGAAAACAGGTTATATGTCTTTATATTCAGTTCAGTTCAGTTCAGTTTATTTATATAGTGCCAATTCACAACAAATGTCATCTCGAGGCACTTTACCAGAAAAAAAGAAATAAAAGAAAAACCAATTCAGTCATACATGCATTCCAATTGATCCTAGTTATCAAACAGTATAGTAAGCTCAATTAATTATTCAGAGTAGTTCAAAAAGTTTCTAAGGAAACCCAGCAGATTGCATCGAGTCATTGACTTGCAGCATTCACTCCTTCTGGACGGGCATGTGGCGACCGCATGACATTGTGTTGTTGACTTTGCAGCAATCCCTCACACTGAGCATATTATACAGCGTATGTAAAAAATTTATTTCAGCTTCATCTAAAATTTTTGGAAAGATTATCTTGTTGCCCTCTCCTACAAGGTGTGTTGCTTACCAGGCTCTTTGACCACATACAGAATGGATTTGCCGCTGGCATCCTCGTAGTACTGGAAGTGCTCCACGCAGTCGTTTTCGTCTTTGTACGAGCAGTTTACAGCATTCGTGTCATGGAGCACTGTGTGGAGAGGAAGGAAATATCCAATCAGTCAAAGCATCAATCTGTACCTGTGTTTTTAGTAAAATGAACACAGTTGTCACTATTTTATGACTGTGCACAACTGCTAGTAACAAGCCCATGAATGAGGTAAGCTCAACTGGAACTTAAGCTGCCAAAGACGGGAAAGCTGTAACAGGATTACAACAGTGAAAAAAGAGGTACATCAAAGAACATTCAGCTACATGAGTACCTTTAACAAACATTCTGCATTTTTACCAAATCTATTTCAGTGTGTATTTTTAAAAAAACAGAACAGCTGTCTTGACGTTGTATTGGTACAGAAAACCAAACAATTGCATATTGTATCATATTTAAGCTAATATTTGAGATGTTTCCTTCAGATACCTCATTATAGCTTTCTGTAAGCATTTTAAAAACAATAACTATTTGTAATATAATTTAACATTATCTAAATTGCAACAAGAAAGCCGTGCCAGCAGTTAATGTTTGTGTTTTACTAAACGGTGCTTTGATCAGTTTACCTATTTCATCTGCAAGTACAATCTCATCCTTGCAGATTCGACTGCAGGTGTTATCGTCATGCAGCTTGCCCCTCTTGAAGTGTTTACATTCCACGCACTCCCTGTGAGGACAACAGGCATATTCAGTGTCATTTTATCACAAATAATGATCATGATAACCCAGATGTTTTGAATTCAGTAGCAATGCATGGAAACTTGGGTAATTTAGGCTCACTTCTTCATGGTACAAGCGTCTGGGCAGGTGGGGCACTTGTCACATGTGGCCCCGTAGGCCCCCGGCTGGGTGCATTCGCAGACCCCACAAACGCACTGGCCCCTGCCGCTACAAAGCAGACCCAGGTTGGACATGCAGGTGTCCGTGCGTCGGGAGCAGTTGCAGTTCTCTCCTTGCCAGTCTGATGCACACTGGCAGAAACCGCAGTTACACACTCCATGGCCTGAAAGGGAAAGAAAGCAACATTTTCTGATGAGCTTCTGTAGCTCGTAGCTACCTTTACCACATGTGCTACAGCATTATAGTCAGCATAAAGAGGATGATTAAAAAGGGGAAAGAACGAATGAGGACATGTGTGTGGTAAGTTAAGGGTGCAAAGAAGGAAGTGTTGTGTGGCTTTGGTAGATGTTTTCTGAATAATGGTACAGAAAACAGTTTCTTTAAAACATATTTAAAAGTGTTTAAATGGCTACATTCCTCACTATAATGTGAATATTATGGGTTAATCCAACATAAATCACCCAAACCTCCAGTTCATGCCTTCATTCCTTTTTTTAAAAACTAAATTTAAAATCTCTTTTGTTTGAAACACAAATGACACTCTCAGAACAATTAACAAAGAGCAGAGGAGATATTTACTTAATTTGTTTTTCCAAAGTCCACCAAACTATAGAAAGACTGAACTTTTCATTGCTGACAACTACTCTTGACAGACCAGTAAATGGAGAACTTCAAACGAAATACTCTAACGGAAGAAAGGTGGGTGGGTGGGATAATGCTGTGGTTTTAGATCAAATCTAATCTTACAGGTTTTGAATACGCAGCCCGTTTTGACCAGAATCTTTACAACGTTTCTTTTTGAACCCTGAGAGAAAATGTCATTTTTTCCATTATGTAAATGTAATTCACAATAGTAACCCATTCTTCAGTGGTACACAGATCAAAAAATGTTCTATCACCCAATTACAAGAATACTATTTCCTAATAACTTCAATGTGTCATTTTAATCCCCATATTTGGTACAAAATTTACCTCAAACAAATTGTTAATGTCAGCTTAGCTGGGCAAGTTTTGACCCTTCACCAACCTAAGCAAGGTTTTAGCTTTCAAAAAATATCTCCAACAGCTAATCTCTGTGTTATATATCTTAATCTAAAAAAATCAGATGGTTCTGAATAAACCGCCAGAATTACTTGGTTCTGAAAGTGGTCATAAGCTTGTTCTGTCACTGTCCTTGTTTTCATAAGGTTTGTAACATTATATAATGATCATTTATGGGTTCTTTGTATTTACATATTCACCAACCACAGGCTAGCTAAAATCAATCAATAAAGGCCATATTAATAACATGTTAGTAATTCTTGCCATGCTACTGAGGGGTTTTTTGAAAGTCTGACTGGAAAGGCTCCTGACTGGAAAGAAAAAGTGTTTTGTTGAGGTTTTTGAAACTACTGAACGTTAAAGCTAGTTCCATTGTCTGGCTGAGGCATTTTTTTTATTTTGGGATGAATGATTCATTACATTAGTGGGTAAAAATGTGCACATCATTGCCTTGTTGTTACTCCATATATATCCATGTGTGCATGCAAGTGATGGTGCAGAAAACATTGTGGTCCACAGCCACAGAAAACAATGACCAGATAAACAATGAGACAGGAAGCTGCTTGGGACACTGTGACTGGATAAAAGATTATCCCCAAACAAGCTGTTATTACCACTAGACCGCAGAACTGATGTCTTATAATTTTGCCATTCTGTGGCAGAAGCTAAACATCCCTCACATTAAATGAAGTATATGAAGACAAAGACACACCATGTTCTGCAGAGGCACAAACTCTGAACATTTCCAATCCTCTCACACACATGGTCCTTCTCTGACCAAACATAGATTTATTTTTAGCCTCATTACACCACAAAAACCCATGAGTAAGCAGAGAGGTATTTTCATGTTACTCTACAGACTTTTGGGAATACAGCGAAACCTTTCTGGGTGAGAGCAGTGATGGTGGGGAGAAGGGGGTCAGAGTGATATATGAGATTTGATGATGTAATGAAATGCAAGTCAGTAGCTGGTGCCAAAACTTTGCACAATATCTCTTCTGCTCCCGTCACGGCTCCTGACTGATTCTGATCTTGAATAAAAGTCTTTGGCACTGAGACAAAAAGTTTCTACAAAGTCATTACAATGTTAAATGCAAGGACCGGTACTACTTTCATCCTTGTCCTTCATTTGTAGATAGGATCTGGAGTTGATTTAGATTTTAAATAATTTATTTGAACAGCTTGTTTTTTCATGGTGGACTGATAATACAACACACATCTTTTTAAAAAGAAAAACTGGGTGAATAAATTTCATTTTATTTTGGATGTTCTCTAATATTCTAGGGGTCAAAGTTGTACATACAGGATAAAATATATATGTTCATCCCAGACTAACGTTTGGCCAAATGTCTCTTTGTAAGCTACCCTTAAGCCTCACTTGTTGTTGACATCAAAAACATTTGGTATAAATCTGGCTTGTTATACGACAACTTTCTTTGGTTGGTAGAGTTTCTTTCAAAAGCCTGACTCTCAAATTTTCAGCCAGGTTGAATTCAAGGCTTTCAGTAGTCCATTCGGGAGGCTTAATGTAATGTAAACACTCAGTTTTGCCAAATTTCCAACCATCTGATCCAAACTATCACCTGCAGATGAAAGGACGTTTTTAAGAATGTTTAGGACAAGCCCAGCAAACTGAGTCACTGGGAACCCATTTTCGCATCATCATGGACTGAGAGAGGGCTGACCATAAAGCAAGCCACTGCTCCATAATCAGCATTTGCAATTCCAAGAAGCCCACCTGGATATGCCAAACATCTTCTGGAGAAAAGTTTTATGTTCAGATGAGACAAAAATCGAGCTGTTTGGCTATGATGACGACGAGAATCAAACTTAAGAGCGTTGTTCCAATTTTCAAGCATGGTGGTCATGCTGTGGAACTGTTTTGCTGCTAGTGATGTTGCTACACTGAAGAAAAATTAAGGAAAAGTACATATTCCCTCAACTTCTCTTTATATCAACCACTAGATGTGCTGTTGAACCCTATGCTCCAACAGGGCAATGATTCCAAACAAACATCAAAATGTAAATGTTCATGTTTATGGTTCAACAGCAACATTAGCATCCCAAATCACTGCAGACCAAAAACAAAACAAAAGTTTGTCTCAAACTTGCCAAAAAAAACGTCATGAGGAGTCTTCAAGACTTTATGGAAAATATTTTGGGGACTGACAAGGCAAAAAGGTCACATCATGCTACATCATGTGAAAAACTAAATTAGCATTTCAAAAATGAAACATCATACCAACAACCAAGTGTTATGGTGGGAGTGTTATGGTCTGGGGCTGCTTTTTTCCTTCAGGATCTGGGCAACTTGCTGTATTTGATGAAACCATGAAATGCTGCTCTCCAGCAGAAAATCCTGAATTTGTGGCGCTAGGCTGACGTGCACTTGGGCTATGCAGCAGGATAACAAGCCAGAGCACGACTGTAAGTCCATCTCTGAATGGCTCAAAAAATGATGTGTTTGGAGTGGCCTAGTCAAATTTAATTAAAATAATGTAGTATGACTTCAAACAGGCCATTCATGCTTAAAAACTTCCTCATATGGTTGAATTAAAACTGCTCTGCATAAGATAATGAACCACAATGCTTGATTTTAAATGACTTGGGTCGATAAAGGGAACAGGAAAATCCCTTGTTACTATGTAACAGGCAGTGAAGAAAACAGAGGAGATTGTATAAACAGCTGTTAGCGCATAAGTCACAAGATTATGTATTGCCTTCTTTACACAGCTGCATTTCACAATGAAAATTTTAATTATTAACATCCTCAAAGTAAAATCATCAATTTGTATTTGATTACGTACCAATACTTTTGTGCTGCATTCAGAGAGGAGGCTAATTTGCTGTTACCACACACAAACTTACTCTTGCACAGAAATCACCACAAATGTAAGGGTCACCTCTGGCAGAAGAAAACTTTCATCAAGGGAACTAAACCTTTTTCTGTGCTGGAATCCCTTTGAACTTCAAGAAAAGCTTTGCACTGCTGACCAAAGAAAAACATACAACCTGAGCCTGTGCTCACGCATGGTACTCACACATGGTGCCTGAACAATGGCACATGTTTATTGTGTGTGGTGCCCATGTCCTGTGCAGAAGGAGAGAGTTGTTATTGCGTGTAATTTTTCCCAGATGAAGAGGGTGGGTGGTGGCAAGTCATCACGGTAAAAGGGGCTGCCAGCCTTGGAACTACTGTAAACACATGAAACCTCACCACAACCACATACAAAACTCACTGTGGTCAATGGCTCATTTTATGCAATTTAGCCATTTAAAAATATATTATATAACAGGGTTTTAATGTTAAAATATTTTTAAACATATCCGGTATTTACTTAGACTTATATTTTTCCTTTTTATTTCTAAATTAACAAACAATCTGTACGTGACTGAGAACTGAGGGAGTAAATGTTATATCCTATTGCAACAGATCCAGCATTTTCAGGAGGTTCAGGGTTTTGACTCTCATTTGATGTTTAAGTAAAAGCCAAATAACTTCAGTAGGTGTTGAAAAATGCAGCATCTGTGGCTCCAAAACTTGAAAATATCTTATAAGAGTACAATAGGCCACAAATATGCTTCCAGCTGTTGAGTTTTAAAGCTGGAGCTTTGGGCTTGTCATATCAGTTTCACCTCCAAAGACATGATTGATCTCAGGTAAGCTTTCATCACACCACAGCCAAATGAAATCCAACGCCTAAAGTCATTGATATGGGTAGAACTAGGATTATTTATCAAATGGATTTCAAAAAAGTGTAAAATGCTCTCAATGTTTTAGTTCATTTTTCTCAGTTTGAAAATACTTATTATATCATTAATCAAAGTCCAAATTTTAGGACCAAAAGCAAAATACATTTCACCCTGTATCCTTCTGCAGGTCATTGATCTTTACCTGAGCATAGCTCTCCTTTGTATCGCAGGCAGTTGAAGTCATCACACTCACACAGCTTCCCCCACACCTTTCCAAAGTCGCTGCTGTGGCACACACACTGGCCGCACACGCAGTCTCCACGGCCACTGCAGACGGATCCTCTTGATCCAGCGGGCCCGCTGCAGCGGTCCTGCTCCATGGGGTTATAGTCGCCCTCTGCACACTCGCAGTATGGCCCCAACCTGCCCGGGTGGCACAGGCACATGCCGCACTCGTAGGTACCGTTCCCGTTGCTACATTTAGGGCTGTTTTGCTGGGCTTTGTTCTGGCACTTGCAGTCACACTCAAAGGTGACAGTAATGTTGAGGGAGTCCTTGAAGCCCACAGGCTTGATGATGAAGGTTTTCTTCTTTTGTTTGGGACAGCCTCGAGCACGGGCCTCTACGCTGAACGAGACCTGGAGGACAGGAAGATTGATGTTCCTTTAACTGCTGCCCATTTTTCACAATTATCAAATAAATGTCATAAGGAAATATTTTGAAGGGAATGCAAAGAATGCAAAGAAAAGCACAAAGTTAATGTAGTTGCACAGCGTAGCACTGCATCCATATCTCGTAGATGTCCAAAAGCGGGCAGTTACTACATTTAGAGAAAGATCCAAATATGGAAATATGATCAGAGGCAAGAAGAAAAGAAAATGAGCAGAGGGCAGAATGTGTCACTTCAACCCAGGTAAAAACAACAGAGACAAAAATGTAAGTAAATAAGAAAGTAACAAGCTTTCAGAGCAGACATTTAAATCATGTATATTGGCCCAAAAAGGAAAGTCAGCCAGGAGAGGTGGATTTAGATAGTTGATCTGTTCTTTGACAACATGAGGAAAGAAAAGGAGAAATCCACATTTAAATAGATGTAGACTGCACCTGTAGGGGAAATGGAAATATAAGGCAAACATTTTCCACAATGATGGTAAAAATAGCAAAGAGAACTACTAAAATATATATGTTTGGGTAATTTTTTTTTCTCACGGAGCCTGGATAATGTCTCAAAGACTTGGGTCGGTATAAGCTTCTCGTGGTATGACAAGCGTAAACAGAAAATACCACAGTTATCTGAAGCACCATTTAGTTATTATTTCAATTTTATACAGATTTTAGAAAATACAAGTGTTAAATTTAGTTGTAGTTTCAAATGCTCAGAGCCAGAATATTTCACCTTTCTGCTGTTCTGCTTTTTATAGAGCAATATGAGTCTAACCAGCTGGTATGTGCTGGTTAATTAATGCTGTCTGCGCAGTAGCTAGCCTGCATTTGGTTGCTTAGCAGAGGGTCCACTTTTAAGTCCTTCAGTTCATAGTTCTGCCAAAAAATGTAACCACAAATGCCCCAGTGTGGATCATTTTGTCCTTCCAGATCATACAAGCTGATCTTCTGAAATGAGGGGGATATTCCACACACTTTAACCCCCATACACTGTTGAAAGCAGTCAGTCAATCGCGGGGCATATTAAATACGTATAGAACATGGAACAAAAAGAATATCTAAGAGGGGCTTTGGCTTACCAAATGTGTTTTTAAAACAGTGTCACCTAAATGAGCAAAGGGTGGTGCTCTTTTAGCAATCTGGCCAGTTGAGAAAACATAGTCCCTCCAGCGCGTCCTGGGTCTTCTTCTGGATGTCCCTTCTGATGGGGCATGCCTGGATCACCTCACCAGCTACCTGCGCCTCCTCAACTTGCTGCTCTCAATGTGGAGGAGCAGCGGCTCTACTCTGAGCCCCTCCTGGATGACCAAGCTTCTCCCCCTATCCTAGCTCTAAGGGCTCTCCCTTAGACGCTCCCAGATGCTGCGGAGGAAAGTCATTTTGACTGCTTGTATCTGTGATCCTGTTCTTTCAGTCACTACCCAGAGCTTGTTACCGGAGATGAGGGGAGGAACGCAGAAGAATTTTGAGCCTGTAGCTTAAGTCACCAAAAATGTTGTGAATGTTCCTTACAACATCGTTTGTTCACGCTGGACAAACTTTGGTCTTTGAGCAAATGTTTGCGTTCTATCTTTGGAGATTTTTTCCCTCCTTACCTTCTGCTCCCTGTGTATGGTGATAACTACAACATCTAGGCTTATTTGTCACCGTTCCAGTTGTTTTAAACTTTTAAATTATTGCCCAAGAGGTACATGTGATGAATATCAGGCAAGCAGACATTTGCCTGACTTCTTATTACTCATGTCCCTAGTGTAAATGACATATTGTCTTGCCATTCCAAATTTGAAGAGCAGCTAAGAAGAAGCAGTCTCTGTGTCACTTTATATATTTAAGGTGAAAAAAAGAGTTAAAGGTTGGTTCTAGAATTGCGCTGCTCAGGATGGCAGCACGTTGGAGTAGCTCTGTAACTTTTATTGAGATGTTTTCATTTTTCAAAATTTAATTCCTGCTTTTCTTGGAAAAAATTGCTCTTTTTTCCAATACTTTTTTATATTGTGCTCTTTTGTTATGATGCGTAACCATAGCAGCAGGGTGGTTTACAACAGGGAGCACCTGATTAACATTGCAAACGCAGAAATAATACGACAGCTGAAGCCAGAAATACCACAGGAGTTATTTAATTTCCCTTTGTGATAAAGTATTTTTGAATTGAATTCATTTTTTTCAAGACTCTTTCATTTATCTCATGTATCTCTTTGCTATGCAAATAATTCATCTCTTCATTTTATAAATTGAATTCATTTATCAAAAAGAAAGTAAAGTTCAGATTTTATCCTACAACAGCCTTTAGTTTCATAGGCTGGTATCTGAACATTTTGACTGAAATCGATTCTATTACTGAAGACTTTATTCCTTTTGTGTTTAGGAAAGATTTAAAGCAATGAAGATTTAATTGATTCTTCTTGAAAACCACCAAAACTGGTAAAAATAACAGTTTGGAGGACTAACCGTGTCTCCTATTTTGAGTCCAGAGCAGGATTTTAGGCCTGGGATGAGCTCTCCATTCAGACAGGTGGCGTTAAAGGACAGGGACAGCTCCTCTGGGACGCCTAGAAGCTCCAGCTCCACCTTGGAACGAATTTTCTGACAAAACACAAAGAAAAAACTTCTGCAGTTATACAAGATGTCTGACCTGAAGTGACTGCTCAAGTTAAGACACAAGTAAGCATTCATTTTGAATCAGTAATGCTTGTGCTGGTATTTTAAATTTATCTTTAAAAACAGCTTTGAGTCTTTGTTGAATCCACAGGTTTCTCTACTTCTCCACCTGTTTTCTGCTTCATGACCTCAGATGAAACATAAATAATGAAAAACATCCATAAAACATCAACATCTGGCTAGTTTCATACTTCAGGAGCTGCGATATTTCCACTGAGACTCTGGCTCAACACACATGACTCAGACGCTGTGGGTGTGGGTCAACAAACACATGTCATCTCCTCAGACACTGTCTAGTCAAAAATGTGTGTATATGTGTGTAAAAGAGTGTGAAGGTGCTGTTTCTGTGGCACTCACAGTGTACGCTTTCAGGATGAGATGGATGACGTTTCCAGAGTCATTGGACAATGTTCCCACTGTGGTGCCAGGAATAAGCTCACTGTAGTTCTGGAAAACACAAAGACAGAAAGACGTTGAGATGTTTACCATCCAGTAACACAATGAAAAAGAGTGCCAAAAGTTACTGAAGTGCATCAGGTGTTTTCTAATTCCTTATTTACAGCAGCAGTCTTGAGTGACAAATGCATCTTTTTATTTTGAATAACCATGACAATGTGAATCATTTTTACCAATAAGGTATGTCATGCTGGTTTCCATTAGCCTCTGTGGTTTCTCATGTCCCTAACAGGGTTGCCACACTAAAACATAGATGAAATCACAGTCTGAGTAATGCTTAAAACGAGATAATCATTATTACTAAATAAAAAAGGTGTAAATCTGATTTTCCATGTTTCACATACGGTGTATTCCCTTTCTTACATGTTTCTTCTGTTTTTCCTTTTTTGTCATTGATATAACCTAAGTAAATATGAATTGTAGTTCTCAAACCAAGGCCTGTATAAAAAACCAATTGCCCCTAAACCTAACAACGGATTAGAACATCCTTGGCAGCAGCAGCAACTACCATCAAGCTTTTACAATGTGCCAGGTATCTCAAAAGGAGGCCAAAATGGAGGAAGTTTGTGTCATTTTTATTCAGTATATGTAAACTTCTGGTATCAGATGTAATGCACACTGAACTTAGCTGAGGTAAGTGAGACCTGCAGAGTTTTAAACCTGGTTCTGGGTTAAAACTGAAGAAATCTGTAAGAATGGTAGGTACTATGTTAATTTCTGTTTGACTGCAACTTTATTGTCAACTCTAGGGGTAATGATGATATCTAGAGAACAACAATCCCAGCTGCCAAGTCGACATGGGAAAACATAATCTCAAACACTAATGAGCAAACAAATAAACCTTCAACATTTATTCCAGACAAACCTTTCCAAAGCAATCACACTTTACTTTAATGGGAGGGTAGAATAAAGCTGGTTGCTAGGCCCATCTGATGGCTGTTAAAACCTTTTTCAGTGTTCTTCTGTAGACATTGATTTAAGACTGTGTTTACATGAAGATTGGTGAGATAATCTTTCTCACTAAGGCATTCCATGTTTCCAAAGCTCAAAAGCTGTATATACTCAGGGATTCTCTGATGAGAAAGCATCAACATCCGTGAAATGGGAGCATGCTTAAATACCAAGTAAACTCTGTTAAACAATCACAAAGGAATCGCTGTTGTTGTAGCACCACATTTGAGAGGTTTCCAGCATAACAGAGCAGAAAAGAGTTGAAAGTGTGCTTGTTCAAGAATTTTTTGTTTTCACAGGTACCTTAAAACACACAAGCATGTGTCCATGCATCAACCAAAGGTGCCTTACTGTGTAACTTCAGCATTTAATGCAAATTGCCACAAAAACACCATTATCCACTATATTGAGTTGTAGATTGAGAACTTTTCTGAGCGTAACCTCTCTGATCACCTGTGACTGAATAGTTTGTGACTCTAGGAGATTTTATTATTTTTTTGTATAAGTGGTCTTTATTTATAGTGAATGAGAGACAATGATACAGACATAGAGAGTAACTATAAATGTTATACACCTTGCCTTATAAAATTATCCAAACACCCTTAAACTTTTTTTTCCATTTTGTCACATTACAACCCTGCATTTCATTCAGATTTATTTTGTGATAGACCAACACAAAGCATCTCATAATTATGAAGCAGAGGCTAAGAGATCCCTGGTTCAAAACCCAAATTTGTTATAAATTAGAAATCTGAAAAGTGTGGCTTATTCACTTTGCATTTTGTCACAAACTATTTAAGGGAGTCCAAAATGTAACATTTTGCTCTTTATGCATTTGTGTTGAGGAAAACTAAAACTACTTGTCACTCTGCACACACCAGCCAACTGTCAGCAGCATCATACTGTGGGAATGCCTTTCTTCAGCAGTGACATAGGAGCTGATTAGAGTTGATGGCAGGATGGATGAAGTCAAATATAGATCAATCCTGGAAAAAAAATTTTTAACTGTTGAGTAAGACTTGTGACTGGGGCAAAAGTTAACTTTCCAAGGACCCTAAACATGCAGCCAGAGCTGCAATGGAGTGATTTAGATCAGTGGTTCTCAGTCCTGGTTCTCATGGCCCATTTGTTCAGATTACAAAGAAGAATAGGCAAAAAATGTAAGTCTCCAGATGTGGAAAGCTGGAGGCAAAAGACGCTGTCTACAGTGAAAGATTGCTCTACAAAGTATCTTTCTTGTTATCCTGTCATGTTGTTGCTTCATCCAGCACTCACAAGTTTGCATTTGATACCACAACAGATACCGAAACTAAGTTTATACATTTCAGAGCCTGAGCAATAAGCATTATTCAAGCATTTATTTTCAAAGCCAGTGAAACACCATATGATGAAGCTGAACTTGGTGTTTTTAGGGACTATTTACATACTAAGTTGTTAGACAGTTAATTTTTTAAAAGCTTATGAGGATTTTGAATATATTGGGCCTGAACTGACCTGGTAAAGGGGTACCACAGGGTTGGTGACTGCAAAGATGAGGTTGATGTTGTTTTCTGACATCTTCTCTGTGATCAAAGCAAGTGATGGATAATCCTGCAGGCCAAATCAAGCAGAAGTAGGTCAAACAGCACTGAACAACTTTTATAAGATGTGCTTGTTCATATATTGTTGATCCTCCTCAATATTTACCATAATGGTGGACATGCTGTACATATTGTCAGAGTTCAGGTGGCACTTTCCATCGTTGGGCTGCACAATTCCAGCAAGCCGACCATCCAGAGCCACATGGGTCTTGGCATCTGAGGTGAAAATCAGGAGGTGGGAAGCACCTGGTCGCCAGCCGATCTGCTCCTAATACAGATACAGGGAGAAAAAAAACACATTTCCTACAACCACTTTCTTTTTTCCATTTCTGTTTTCTACCTATCTAAACTGACTTTTAGTATAAATTGTATTTCTAAACATGATGTTCCTAGCTGATTATGTCAGTGTGACACAAGAGGAAAAGAATGCAAATTGACATCTAAGTAAATGTGTACGTGGCAGAAAAATGCCTGTACTTATGCAACACTCTTCTTCACCTTGCACACAGCAGCCTGGATAATTGCGTCGAATCCTCCCTCTGGGGCATCTCGATTCCTGGACACCATCTGCTTCTTCACCTCCTCTGTGAAGCGGCCCACCTCCTCCGTCAGAGAGAGCACGTGTTTGTAGCCAAACTGGGGCAGACAGGTGGTATTAATGCTGTCAATTGAACAGAAATCCACTGTTTAATTAATGTAAAGGTTTATCCATGGTGTCATAGTGTGATAGACTTTTTTATTTTGATGTCTGATGTCATGTTCTGTCGCTATATCTTTGTTTAAGTTCTATGCTTTTTCTTCAAACTCTTGTTCTCTCATTGGTAGTTGATATTTTTGTGAACTTAACTTCCTGTTTTAGTTCCCTTGAGCTGTTTTCTCCATCACCAGATGTTTCCTTTAGTTCCTTTGGTTTCAGCCCTGCTTAACATCAGCTCCATTTTGTGCTATGTTGTCTTTTGTCAGTCATCAGTCTCCGTGTCTCAACCATGCATTTGGTTTTGATAATCAAGAAATGTTAGTTTTCACTTCCTGTGTCATGTTTTTGGCACTAGTGGCCTTTATGGAACAGTAATTTGACAGGAAAGAGGATAGAGAGAGAAGAGGAAGATATGCAGCAAATGGTCCAAGACCAGGAATAGAACATATCAATCCATCAGACTTTGGTCTCTGTACATGGTGCACCTGCTCTACCAAGTGAGCCACCCAGTGCCCCAGAGTCTGTTTTAAAGTCTTGTACAGCCCCAACCTCAGCAACTAGTGAACTAAGCCCTAATACTTTGGCGCTCCATGCCAGCAGGAGGCACTCACGATTCCTTGAAGTCTCTGTGGTTTGCAAAAAGTAACCTTAAAGAACAACCAGTGAGTGTAGCCATAGCAACACGCAGGTACTCCCGAGAATATGAGCATCAAAATAAGTTACTGATTAACAATAGCGAGGTTTATGAAGAAAAACTGAAACGTATGGAAGGAAGGATGGAACAATTTACAATCAAATTTTATTTGGAAAATTTAAACATGTTATGATTATTTATCTTCACATTCCATGAAATTACTTCACTAAACAGAAAGCATAATTAACATGCAAGAGTTTAAACAAATGAGAACAAAATGGTTTGTTTACAAGTTTTACAATGTAAATAGGAAGGGGTGAAATGGGAGAATATATTGGCAGACAGTGAGTTCAGGTTATTAAAAATGAAGCAACTTTTAAATTGCACAATTTTTCTAAGTAGAAGTTAGAATTCAGATTAATTAATATAACATTTAAATTATTTAAGATTTCAAAGAAGTGTCATACAGGACAACATGCAAGACCTTCATACTTTTAAAGTTATGTTTTTTAGGTCATAATTTAATAATATTACTTTCCTTCAATAATTATTGTTGTGTCTGGGCTGGGAACACATTTCATGCTCACTGTTTGTAAAAAAGGACTCATTTAACAAAGCTCTCTATCCGCTTGTAATGACAGCCAATTAAACTTGGCCCTCCATTCCAACTCGGCTGAGTCTGCATTGAAATGCTGTACAATGGACAAGACTGCAAGAGCAATTTAAGTAAGATAGAAAAATAACCCAATCCATGCAATTTATTCACAGTTCTCTGCTTCTGAATCTATCCCAGGTGCTATTTATTTAACAAAGAAAATGTACATTTAGGGTCTTAGGTACTGTTTTTAAAGCAGTGAATAACAACTATCTTGTTTTCAGTCAGACTTTTCCTGGATTCCAGCTGATATTATGATACAGCAGCTCCCAGTTTATCAGGGTGGTGCTTCCTAAGACATCAGTGGGTCTAAATTTACCATTTTACCCAAATTTATCATTTGAACTCAGTTTTTTAGGTCAAGCACAACAACGTTCTCCTTATCAAAACACAGATTCCTTAGCACATAATGTTTACCGACGAACTGTTTTGTTATCTGTGTTTATCCTCAAATTTATGAAGATCAACAATCCAATACAGCTGAGTGGTTTATCAGTGAAACATCAGCGTTAGGTCAGGAAGGAAACCAAAGTCCACTGCTGAGATAATGTTTCACTGTAAATTACGATTTATAAAAGTAAGGGTGCCCAGATCAGTATTTTTCTTCCTGATGTTAACTCCAGTCATTTAAGACCCAATGCTACAATAAAGTTGACAAAAACAAAGCAATGTACACTTTATTAGGAACACATTTTGGAATGCTTGTTAACACAAACAGCCAGTCACCTAGCAACATTTCTGTATGCAGACATGGTGAAGACAACTTGCTGAAGTTCCCATTGAGCATCAGAACTGAAGTGACTTGGTTGTTAGTGGCAAACAGGATGGTCTGAGTATTTCAGAAATTGCTGATCTACTTGGATTTTTGCAGACAATCATCTCTCTGGTTCACAGAGAATGGTCCAAAACAGATAAAATATCAAGTGAGTGGAAGTTGTGTGAACGAAAATGCCTCGTTCATGTCAAAGGTTGGAGGAGAATGGGCAGACTGGTTCCAGGTGATAGAAAGGTAGCGTTGCCTCAAATAATCCCAGATTACAGCCAAGGTATGCTGAAAGCAATCTCTGAATTGGCCGTTTGCTGTTATTTCTCTGTTTTTTTTTTTCTCTGCATGAAAGCTACATCTGGTCTGGTGTTCTGTTTGGCTGTGGTGCCTTTCTGAGATAATGCTGCCAACAACTGAAGGTTCTCCCTCTCCTGCTATTAACTTTTTACTTTTCATTAACATACAAAGTATTCTTACATCAGTTCATCTGTTTCTTTTTGTGTTTCTGCTCTGTCCTGCATGTTTTAGTTCTCTCCCTGGCTCAACACACCTGGATCAAATGATGGCTCGTTAGTAGGCCTCTGCAGAACATTGACATGCTGAGGAGGTAGTAACTACCACCAGGGAGAGAACTAAAGCATACAGGATGCTGGCCCTCGAGGACCGATTTTGGACGCCACTGGGCTACAGCATTAATCGAACACTCCAGGTGCCACTCCTTTCAGCTAAGAAGAGAAAACTGAGGCTCCCATTCATACAGGCTCACCAACATTGAACAATAACAGGTTGGAAAAAGGTTGCCTGGACTCATACGTCTCAATTAATGCTGCAACATTCAGATGGTGGGGTCAAAATGTGACATAAACACACATTTTGGCTAAATATGGGTGAGACTGACAAACATTCCACCAATCAGCTCAGCAACAACAGGTATGAGGAACAGAGTTTCATCAGGGACCGCTGCACCTTTAAAAGGCTTGTTTCGATACTTACTGGTTATGTATTGGGACATCTCTGTTTAAAGGTGCAGACTATAAACTGTGTTACCCAAAATGCGTAGAAAAGACAAATAAAAACATAATCACCACATTTAAAAAATGTAACATAAAAGGTTCATAGCCCTTTAAAAGGTAGTGAAAACCATTTTGGCATGTGGTCCTGTTTGCAGCAGTTTAGGGTTTATGTAAAAATCTTTGACCTTAAAAGCAAGCTTTGGTACGCTCTTTTTTTTTTTTTTTTTTTTTTTTGGCCAGCTTCCCAATCTTCTACAAATGTTATTGTAGATATTTGAGAAAAGGGATTCATTACTCCAACAGGACCCCTCTTTCTCTTTTACATTGTCAACTTTTTAATTTGTCTTATCTTACACTGAAACATTCCTGTCGGCCAGCTCTTGTCAGACTCTGTGCAAACAGAAAGTAAATGTCCCCACGAGACATTAAACCAACAAATCAATCTCAGAGGAGCGTAAGGGTGGAGTTACTGTGCAGCAGCTTACATGCAGTCGCTCTCACTCGGTGAGTAAACTACCTGCGGCTGATTCCGAGCAGCTGACCGAGCAGTTGTGGGTGGCATGCTGAGCCTTTAACAACTGCTGTGACTCTGACTGCTCTCTTACTAAGCAGCGCAGCGATTAAAGATGTCCTCACTCAAATGATGTCATCTGCCTAATGATGTTACATGCAGACATAAACAACCACTGAGATCAGCAGTGTTTGTAACATACTGAGCATTCACAAATCCAAGTCTGGATTTTAATACAACAAACCAAAGCCAAAAACAACAAGCAACAAACATGCTTGCAAGCTTTCATTGAACAAGTTTCTTTAAATACAACTTTTCCTTCAATCACGTCACATTTGTTTGATGTCTTGCACAAAAAAAACAAACTGCAAACATTTGCTGAAAATTATATTGCTAAAATATTTTTCTTTGTTGAGTTGACAAAACTTTCATGGCTTCAACATGATCACAGGAGCGAATGTCACAGATATTAAGCTGTTTTTACTCAGTTAGGTGAATATGTCACCTAATACTGGACTTGATAGCATGAAATGTATTTGTTTTTGTAAGTTCTAAATAAATTTTAATAATAAAATGCTATAGTGTAACCATCATTTTAAATGCCAGTCAAATAAACAAATATGCTATAAATCGTTTGTGAATATATAAGTTGATATTGAGCTTAATTAGGCATGAAATCTAACACAAAATACAAAAATATGATAATTATAAAAACCTATCCATCCATCATCTATGCCTGCTTATCCTTCCAGGGTCGCAGCGTGGGTGGGGGGAGTCTGGTGCATATCTCCAGTGGTCATTAGGCAACAGGCAACCTTGGGCAAAACCCTGAATCATTCCATCACATGGCAACACAGAGAAACACAGGACAAACAACCATATCCACACTCATACCTAAGGACAATTTAGAGAAGTGAATTAACCTAACAGTCATGTTTTGGGGCTTTGGGAGGAAGCCAGAGTACCCAGAGAGAACCAACATATGCACAGGGAGAACATGCAACCTCTATACAGAAAGACACCAGGCTGGGATTTAAACCCAAGACCTTAATGTAACAAGGCAGCAATGCTACCAACTGTGCCACTGTGCAGCCCCTAATTGTAATAACGTAAAACTATTATTATTAAAAATTACAAAAAGAAAGAAAGAAAGAAAGGAAGAAAGAAAGTAATTACTTTTAATATGGCTGAATAATAAACAATTAGTCACACTGAATCTCTTTCTGACTTCAAACCTCAGGTTATAACTTTCCAGTTTATAAAAGCATTTGAAAATGTCACCTACTTTTATGTAGTAATAATAATAATAATAATAATAATAATAATAATAATAATAATAATAATAATACCTGTAGCAGGGGTTTTTCACGGCTGCCTCAGGTGAGATGTACATGTACGGCGACAGTGGCTTGTCCACAAAAGCCCCAAAGCCCATGCGGAGGTTGCTGGTGGTTCGGTTCATGGCTTCGGCCAGGCCTCGGCCCAGCGTCCTCAGACGGAAAAGGTCATCGTTCATTGAGTAGGACAGGTCCATGAGGTAGTAGAGATCAACAGGGTAGTCTTCTACCTGACGCACCTTCACTGTGAAGCGCTTTGCATCATCTGGGAAATGTGTCATAATTTTTGGTTGTAAATAAAACTCCTGAACTGGAACCATAGCGCTGTCTATAAAAAGGGACACACCTGGCCTAAGAGTGATGTGCAGTTTCTGCGGCTTTATCTGGGTGACATCTTGGGTTGCTCCAGCCGCCTTGCTGCTGAGAGACCGGTCCTCGATCACCTGGAGTCTGCTGGTTGGAGACTCCAGACCTGATGGCTCACACCCCGCTGCAATCAGGTTTTTCTTCAGGTCACATCGTGATGAGCTGGCAACCCCATGACCAAAGTCCTGATTGGAACGACAAAGTGAAACATGTTCAGTCAGAACCATTCTGATCTATTGTAATGGAGTATTACCTGGATCAGTTAAAGGGGCTTTGACTCCTATCCTGAACAAGTTCAACCAGTGACTGCTAAAAGCACTCAGGCTAAAATCATAAATAAGTCAGTAAATACTTTTTAGATGAGTAAAACGTTGCACATGCTGACCCCCATTACAGAGTTTTACAGTAATAAACTGAGCTGGCACTAGAAAACATGACTATATCCTCATGTGGTTGGAAGATTTAAGTCTCTGAGGACACATGAGTTAATTAATGATGTTCACACTGCTGTTTGTGGCATCACACGTTCCAGATGATTCAATATCTCACTTTAAGAAAATTCACTCAGGATTACTGCTGCTTGAGCGAGAGGTTGGTGCCAGCCTGCATCAGTCTGAGAGCTCATTACTTGCATGAAGCGAAGCATTAAAAAAAAAAAAAAAAAAAAACCCACCTCTTGGAAGCACCAAGAACAGCTGGGGTGTACAGCCAGACATTGTTTGCATGTGCTGGCTCCTCTAGAGGTGCACACGTTTGAACCTGAAACCAAGAGCAGAAAAGTTATTTTTCTGAAACTACAAAAGAAAAATAATAATCAGGCAGCTTCAACATGGAAAACACTGCAAGCACATGCTGTTTTAACAAAGGGTATGAGATTGTTTGTGTATTTAAAACAAGGTAATATTTGTGGTCTGAAATTAATACTTTTTCTTTTAAAAGACTTTGCAGGATGTAAAGAAAACAATCAACTGACACTTGAACTTCTTAAAAATTTTTGTAAATGTGCAAACACAGACTTTTTACTATTAAAAATCTGTAAATTGTTCGATTTCTTTCACTGCCGTTACAGTTGCATGTCTTTTTCAATATGTCTCTACCTGCTCTCCACATCTGGATGCTGAAATGTTTTTCCATTCTTTCTTTGTAAAACAGATCAAGCTTGGTCAGATTGGAAGGAGAGCATTGTGAACATTACTTTTTAAGTCTTGCCACTGATCCTGAGTTAGATTTTGGTCTGGACTTGGACTGGGCCATACTAGCGCATGAAAGTGCCCTGATCTAAACCATTCCTTGTATCTCTGGCAGTATATTTAGGGTCATCCTGATGGAAAGTGAACCTCCACCCCAGTCTCAAGGTTTTTGTGGCCTCTAATATTATTTTTCTAGGATTTCTATGCTTTCACCATGTTTTAATGTGAGTTTTGTGTGTTCCTCCACACAGCATGTAAGGCCAGAAAGTCCAGTTTTTGTCTCATCTGGCTTGATCAGTTTCTTCCACGTTTGCTGTGTTTCCCACATGGTTTGTTGCAAACCGCAAACAAGACTTTTTTTAAACTTTCTTTGTACTACTCTTCCATAAATGTCTCATCGGTAGAGCTCATAACCTTCAGCAGATTCTCCCAACTGAGCTGTGGATCTATGCAACTCCTCCAGAGCTACCATGAGCAAAGAGGTATCAGACTAAAAGATGGAATAAATACACATCTATGTCACTTCACAATTGTGTAACATTGTGTTGCTCTGTGACATAAAATCCAGTAAAACACATAGAATTTTGTGGTTGTAATGTGGCAAAATGTGAAAACTTTAACGAGCTTTGAATACTTTTGCGGAGCGCTTTAAACGGGGTCACAAATTACAGCTTAAACCACAAAAATTGTATGCTGTGTTAGCTAATAAAGAAACAAAAGGAACCATTTAGAACCAAATTCAGTTTTAACTGGATGAAACTAGACAAAATCTAATCCAGCTTTAGCTTTCTATTCCAGTTTTTTGCTTAGTTTAACCTCAAAATCCACCACGGTGAAGTATGCTTCGAGTTAGAGCTGCTAATCGATCGAAAAAAGCTCAGTTAAACTGAAAATGTCAGAATAATGTGGCAGAGTGGAAAAAATATGTTTTAGAAAAAAGCTAAATAAAACTTTTTATAGTTTAATAAATAGATATTTGAAGCTCATGAGAAGATGGTGGGAACTTTCCTGCCTTGTTTATGGAAAACCAGAAAGATTGATTTTGATATCTGGTTGAGGTCAACGATTCATAATTTTTAAACAAATATGTTTGTTGAATTTTTTTTTTTCTTCTCTGCCTATAAATCTGATTTTCTCACCTGACTTTAAATAAGCTGTTGATCCACTCCAATGAACCTAAACACTGTAATTATGCAATGAATTGATTATAAACAAAAGTGATCAAATGTTATAATATAAAGTGCTAAATACCCAACCTATATTGGAAATCTTAAGCATCCTATACAGTAATTTAATACCTCTCTATCAATCTGGAATCCCTCATGGTCTTATAGCGGGGAGAGTCGTTTACTTCCTTTTGAAAGAAGCAAAAAGGCAGGAAAAAAAACACTAAAAAGCTCTCTGTTGCCCCAAGTTCTTAAGTGTATAAACAAGAGCCTGAACTCACCGCTTGCTGCTGTTTTCCCTGCAAATGTGAAAACACACATCCATAAGACCCAGCACATTGGGAGAGCACCCATCCTGCAGCTGAGGGCTGTCTGTGAGGATGCAGGCTGCCAGTGAGCTGCGGTCTGAGCAGCACCAGTTGAAGAGAACAGGAAAAAACTTATCTGTTAGTCTAACAACTCCAAATACAGTCAGATGTTCAAAAGCCAGCCCAACTCTACTCCCCCACACTCATTTCATTAGGGAAATAGGCGGGGAAAGTGCAGCATTTAAACTTGTAAAACCTGAAGAGATTGAGATGTATAACTTATTACAATAGGGTCAAAAATCTTCAATGCCTGTACTTTAATTCATGTTTTATTGTTTTATTCTGTGAAATCAGTAGAAAACATAAAAAAAAAAAAAAAAAAAAAAAAAAAAAAAAAAAAAATACAAACAGGAAATAAAAAAAAGATCTTAAATAAATCTAGATGTTTCACACTTTTTCCAATATATCCTTCAGTATTCCTTAAGTACTAAATTAGGCTGTAAAGTCTAATAAAAATGTGGTAAATTTTTATGTTTTGTTTTGAGAAACACTACACTGCCCTCTAGCGAAAACTAGCCGTAAGTACGCTATAACTACACGACTGGTCAGCGTCACCCAGACCAAATAACAATAACTCTAACTAATATAAAATCTGTATCTCATTAGTGCCACATTTGGCAAAAACATTAAGAAAATGAATAAAATTAAACTCTGTTGAATACTGGCTCAATTTCAGCACTATTTATCTCCATTTCTGCCTATGTATGTAGAGAAAAACTGGCAACACAAACACATGCAGACCTGAAAACAGGCAGCATTTCCAAAACTCTTTTTAAAAAATTATATTTTCATAAGAATATAATCAAAATAAATATAACTAATCATTTGACTTAATGGACTAACTGTGCATGGGTAGCAGTGCAACTACATCCTCTTATGTACATGGTATGCTAACTCAGTTCATTCGATTATGGGCAGGGACTGTGACTGCTAAAATGACAAAGATGATGCAAATTCATCTCTAAATACTTTGATCATCATTTTTGTTATCGGAATGAATGACACAAATTGTGGTGCTAAAATTTTGAGTCGCTATCACTCATCCCTTTTACAGAGATCTAAAAATTCACTAACTATTGTAAATGCAGGATAGCAGTCCTTCCTGCAAAGGGTGGCACAACCAGCTGTAAGGTTTTTTCAGAGAGGGGGAGGTTGGTTTGGATAGCCTTCTTCTCTCTTTAATAAATGAAATAATCATTTGAAAACTACAGTTTGTATGTACACTGGTTATCTTTGTTTGATGTTAAAATTTGTTTGGTGACCTGAAACATTTAAGTGTAACAAAAAAAGTAAAGCCAAAAAATATCTATAAGAGAGAAAATACTTTTTCACATACTTTCATATTTATAAAAGTCAAAAGTTTAATTGCAACCCTGATAAACTGTGATCAGATAGGAAAGTTGGGGGGGGCGAATGAAGAAACGACTGAAATGGAACATTAGCAACTATGCACATCAATTACCAGAGTATCGAGCATGCACAGGGAGAACATGCAAACTCAACAAAACACCCAGAACTTATCTGGCTACAAGGCAACAGTGCGACCCTGTGCAGACCCTCCTCCCATGAAGGCAAGCTATTATTTACTAAAAACAACAAGTCACAAAGCCACAGAGCAAACCAAATGTGGAAGAAGGAATGCCACAAAAGATATGTAAAGTATTCCAGACAGTCATGGAGCATTCTGTGGTCGTGTTTATAGCCAGTACACTCAGTTGCCACTTTTTAAGTGAGGCTCCCTGAATGAAGACAAACATTAAAACATTCCTTTTATTAGAAATTCACAGAAACGCTTATATTGTAAATTAGTTTCTCATATTTATATTTTCTGAGATAAAAATATATAATTTTTACTAAAAAAAAGGCCCATCTGCACAAGTCATGATATAAATACATATTTGTATGTGTGCAATAAAACATATACATGGAATTTAAGGATAGCAGACGTAGTGAACAGCTTTAGAAGTCTTCACTATTACAGTTTGTAAAGGTGTAGTGTTTATGCACAACCTCAGCAACAAATAATAAAGAGGGGGTTGACTGCAAGTTTCTGAACACACATCCTTAGATCCGCCATCCCTTATCTCAAAAGGAGTTTTAAAGCTTCCACAACAGCTTCGCTGGCTTGCTATATCCATGCCACTGCTTGTACAGCCTACAACAGCAAACCTCTAAACAAGATTGGCTTTAAAACACTGAGTGCTTTCTAAAACAGAAACAGCTGGCAGATCAGTCGGACAAATTCAGATGAGAACCCATGCACAGATGGGAATGCTTCAGGTCTGCAGAGCTTAATAAAATATAAAACGTTACAAGTCCTTTTTTCAGCTGGAAAGTAAATGGTATGATTGTGCACTCAAACACTGTGCATAAGACTTCAATGGGAAGAGTCAGGATAAACTTGCCAAGTGATGTTCAGATGCTTATGCTTTTATCTACGTGGCAACAAGCATGTAGTGTCTTGCTCTACAATCATGCTTCTTGAATTTTTTCACACTTTTTTATATTACAACCACAAAACCTTATGCATTTCATTGGGGTTTTGTGCGATAGATCGACACAATGTAACAGATAATTATGAAGATTTTTTTTTTTTTCCTCCATATAAAAATCTGAAATAAGTGGCTGGAATTTGAGTCAATATTTTGTAGAACCAAGTTTTGCTCCAGTTACAGCTGCAAATCTGTTGAGGTATGTCACAGCCAGCTTTACACATCTAAAGTTTAGATGCTTTGCTTATTCTTCTTTGCAAAATGGCTGAAGCTTGGTCAGATTGGATGACGAGCATCTGTAAATATCAGTTTTTAAGTTGTGCCAAGCTTTGAATGGGATTTAGGTCCTGGACTTTGACTGGGCCATTTTGAAACCTAAAGCCAGACTGCAACACACAATAAGGCTTGAAGAGAGGATCATTGGGACTAATATTTCCTCTGTCTAGGACTTCTACGGGTCTTATTTCAGGAAACAGAGAGACAACATATCTGCAGATCCCACACATCCTGGACAGAAACTGTTTAGACTTTATCTTTGGGTTGGCGCTACAGAGTGTTATTTGCACCAGAAACAATTTCTCCCCCCAGAATGTCACTCTGATGAACACACTTCTAACCTTACAGTCAGATTAGTCAGCTACGCTACTGTGCAATACATATATTGACAGAAAGAAATAGGGATTGTTCATACATACATGTACATATTTTTTCTTTTTATTTTTTTTCTATTTCCTCTTTAGTTTATTTGTTTATATTTATTGTCTATGTGAAACCAAAGTCAATTTCATTATTTAAGTGCACAAATTCAGTCATTATAACTGATTCTCATTCTGAAATATGCTTTGATCTAAACCTTTCCTCTGGAGTGGAACAGCTCTTCTAATTTCACATCTTTTACAACCTCTAAAAGGTATTCTGCCATTATTTGCTATTTTCAGCTACATCCATCTTCTCACTAACCACTGATTCATTGAATAGTTACAATTTACAACTATGGAAAGAGACATGAGAGAAACACTGGCGAGGAACACATGCAGAAACCATGCTGAGCAACAGAGGCCTGACATGCTCACAGAAGGACATGGCAAGGAATATTACAACTAAACACAAATGAATCCTCAGAAAGGAGAGCAGAACATCAATAACACAGAAACAACTCAGAATTCAGAATTTAGACGAATCCAACCTCAAAGTCCATGGGATCAAGACATGTCTTGTTAACAGATTTTCCCACCTGAACTTTGGATCTCTGCTGCGAGTTACAAATGGTCCAAATTTGGACACTTTTTAAAATAATTTTCTCAGGATGAGATTTTCACTGATAAATCTTCTTGAAGCTGCAGTAGGGAGTTCTGAGAAAACCATGAACTTGTCCTGAAAAGTTGAACAAGCACACATTACAAGTTCCTCCTCCTTGCTCTCTGCTGCCCTACAGCCCTCCCTCCACAACTGCTCCCCCACAGCGGAGCCTGCCAAGAACTCAAGAAATTGGCAGTTTTCCTGTTTCCATTCTTGAATTTGAACGAAGGTATGCACTGTGTGGGGGAAGGGTGTGAGCAGCGCGTCCATGAGCATGACCGACACTGCTAATTCATTTCTCCTGACTCTGATTGGTTGTTTCTGACCGGGAGCGGTGGATTTCTGCAGATGGCAATAAGAGGACTGGGAGGAGCCAGAGGAGCTTGATTTTTTTTTTTTTTTTTTTTTCACAAATTATGTGTCTCATAATCTACTGTCAGGACAGTGACAGTTGTATCAAATATGTAAAAAATAAATTTTTATAAAAATTTACATACTGCTGCTTTAAATGGGAAATATTCAATAAAACATAAAGAAATTTGCTTTTATTACTCGCATTATTTTTGTCCTCAGTTTAACATCAAAGACTATATCAAAGAAAGATCTAATTTTTGTTGTCTGGGAATAAACAAAAACATTTTCTACACTAACAAACCAAAATGCGTTCAACCCAAGAAGTTACTGAGACACCTTTCTTTTAGTTCTTTTTCAGAACTACATTAATTTGTTATTTTCTACTTTGTTTCATTAGATAATTGTATGTTTAACTTATTGCTGAACAGGAAAAATGAATTCACAATAAAATGATTTTGTGATTTTAATTTGAATTTTAAAAAGCCCCCTGGGTTCTTTAACTTGGTGATTCTGGCCCACGGTGCAGAAAATCGGGACACCACTGATCTTAACGTTCCAGGACTATCAGCTCTCAAGGTATGGACTTGGACACCCCGGGTCTATTGCATTAAATGATCAGATCAATGAAACACATTGAGGTTGTTGTTTGTAATGTGAAATAATGTGGAAAAGTTTAAAAGAGTGTGAATTCCTTTTCATGGGGCTGTATTTTATGATATTTTACTTCGATGTGATCCGTGATCAAGTATCTTGCAACAGTAAATCTATTCAGCTGTGATAACAGTGACAGCAGAACTCTGAGACAAAGCATAATAGGGCAAGACAAACTCTATCCCTAATGGATACCATCAGAGCTGGCTTAAAGTCAAACCAGTAACTTTTAATGGCATGTGTTTTGGGTCCATTGCAGGGAAAGGCCTGTCTTCTGATTTCTTCATCTGTTCATTCCTTCTCCTTTTGCTACATCCTTTTGAATTCATTCCTTTCATTTAAGCATCCTCCTTTTCTTACACCATTTCTGATTTCTTTTCCCTTTATGTAGTTTATGTCCTCATACTATTTCACAACCTTCTTGGGGTAAAAAGCTTCCCTTTACTTTGACGAACAGCCGTCCTGGCTCATTCTAAATGTTTGTGTTTGCAGGGACTGCATGTGTGTTTCGACTAATTATGCCCATTTAAAGTTTACTTTGAAGTCTAACAAGTGAAGTGTGCATTTGTATTCAGTCCCCGTTACTCTTACAGCATATAATAAAACAGAGTCCACTTATGTCAGAGTGTGCCCAATTTAATCTCAGTATAAATCCAGCTGTTCTTTGGAGGTGTCAGAGGTTTATTAGAGAACATTATGGAACAATATGGAACAAAGAAATTTGTAACTTAATCCATCTTGCAAATGAGAAGAATACAGCTCACATGTAAACCCAAAATTCAAAATTCAATATGCAACAACAAAGTCTGTGAACAAAACATTACAAATAGATTTTGCAAGATTAACAGTGTATGGAAATGTTATCTTTTTTTTCTGATTCATCCCTCTCCTACCCACTTGTTTTTAATATTTAGATGTGCAAAGATGTATTTTTTTTTTAACAGCTGCAAACCTACCAAGATGCAGCTGTTTACTAAAACTGACAGGTTGAAGAAAGAGAGCCTTTAAACAGGGCAGCAGGCAAGAGGCCCACAGTATTCCTGGAGGAGCTGCAGAGATCCACAGCTCAGGTTGGAGAATCCGTCAATATTATGTATCACTTGAACACACCATCCCCACAAAGAAACCTTATTTGAGAATCTATTAGAGGCTGCAAAAGACTTGAGACTTGGGCAAAGCAGAAAAACTGCCTGATGTGGTTTCTGTCAAAGCATATTTGCACGTTAGAATGGTTTAGTTGACTCTTACACCTAAACCCAACTGAGAACCTAAGGGAAGACTTAAAAATTGATGTTCAAAGGCACACTCTATCCAATTTTATTGAGCGTGGGCTTTTGCAAAGAGGTGCACAGCTTGTATAGCGATACCCCAAAACACTTTCAGCTGTAACTGCAACAAAAGCTGATATTAGTAAGCACTGACTGAGGAGAGTTGGCTATAAATGCACATCAAACTTTTCATATTCTTAAAAGAAATTGTCAAAACATTGCATTGTTTTTCTTTCATCTCACAAATGTACATTACTTTGTGTTGATCTATCATATAAAATCCAGATTGTGGTTTTAACTTAATAAAATTTAAAAAAAAATTCAATGAGGTGTCAATTCTTTTGCAAGACACTGTATGTATGTGTGCGATTTGAAGAAACAGAGCTGCAAAAGCACCCTAAAGGTTGTGAAAGAGCTTTTCCGTTGATTCATCTGAGGAACGCAGGCACACATGCATGCACCCTCTCAAACACAGAGGCTGTGTGTTGACTTAAGAGTTAATGAATGGATGATTGAAGACTGAGAGGGCTGGGGAAAGCAGCTCTGTGGAAACAACCCCTTTTTCCCAGGAAAGCAGTATATAAGTTGAGTTAAAGACAGAAAAGAGGGAGAGAAAATGAGTGCTTCACACAGATCGAGCTAATTTCTGTGTGCAGAGAGAGAGAGAGAGAGAGCCTGCCTGGAGGGGCTTTTGGAAGCATTCGAAAGCACTAATAAAGCAAGTAGCATGTACTTGACAAGAACCCAAAGGGGAAGAGAGTGAAAGAGGAGCAGCTGTTGGAGGAGGAGAGTGAGACAAAGAAGGAGCAGGGGGGCTGTCCTTGCTTGCTCTTCACTCCGAGGTCTGAATGTGGGAGGAGGCAGTGGAAGAGCAGGAGCAAGAGGGGGAGCAAGAAAAGAAAAGAGCAGTAAGGAAAATGTTTGGCATGTAAAGACACACATCTGACAGTTGTGTGCTCTGGATAGTTTTGGGCAGCCTCCCTTTCCACCCTCCTCTGTGTTTCACACCTCTGTGTTTTGTGAGGGGGACCATGGTGCAGGGGAGGACTGTTCCCTGGCTCTGCGCTCTTCTGCTGGGGCTGATGGGGCTCCCGGCATCGGGCTCCGACTTTCAGCATCACCGATACGAGGACATGGTGCGAGCACTGTTTGCAGTGCAGAGCGAATGCCCCTACATCACTCGTATCTACAGCATCGGGCTCAGTGTGGAGGAGCGCCACCTCTATGTGCTGGAGTTCAGTGACAACCCAGGGATCCATGAAGCTTGTGAGTAACACCTGATTCATTGTTTGGCAGAACATGTGCAGGAGCATTTCACAAACAGATATAAAAACAGATTTTATGGTATGTTCAAATTAATTTGCATTCAAACAAGGCTGGGAAAATGACAACGATTTCAGATTTCAGAGCACATTCTGTTCATTTGTACTTTTTGGTATTGAGACATCTCTGGCAGGAGACTCAGCAGTCTGGGAGGATTCTGGTTTTGTCCCAGGGAGATAAAACACAAGCCTTCAGATTTGGCTTGATGAGGACAAAAAGAGGGGAGCGATTCCAAAGCTGGCGTCTTTGATAAACATCAGTGGAAATCAAACAAAAACAAGAAAATACAGAAGAATTGAGCCAACATCTGTGTTTCATCTCAGTTTTTCTGCCATCCAACCTCTGACAAATTTTGTGGTGTAACTCAAAGCTGAGCAGATGACTAATAGGTTCACTTTGAGTCAACATAGGTTTAACCCTGAGCCTACCCCTGCAAAATGTTTTGCTTGTTTAATCCCTCACCTCCTTTCCTCTACTCCAAATCAGTTCCTCTGTTTATTTTTGCCCATTGATTGCAAATTGAAAAGCATAACCTCATTGTACCTCATATTTGTGTAGGTAAAATGCCAACTGACCATATCACATGTCATCAAGATTTTTCTTCCATTCCCTCATCTGCTTAAGAAAGAATTTGAAAAATAGCCTGACATTGGCAAAGAATGCTATTTTGGCCAAGATTGCGCTTGCATTTCTATTTCTTTTTCCTCTCTTCTGCTTTTGCACACATAAGGGTTTCCTTCAGTAGAATAGAAGGATGTGTGCCTGCTCTGTTGCAGGGTGAAAAACAGGAACTATATGCTTCATGACGGGGGAGTTACCCGAGGTCTTGTCTAGGTCAACCTTCCTACACTCTTTAGGAAGTTCGGCTGGTTTGTTTGCTCCTGCTGCTGCTGTCTGTTACTGAACTCACTGCCAGTTGGCTTCCTGGTAAAGAAAAGGAGGTGAAGTCATAAACAATTAATGAACAGCATTGATGAATTTGGAGGTATTAGCACTGCTTCCCTCCAAACAACTCAAATAATATTTGGTGGTTGCCAATGTTCTGTAACTGTTCTGTCCTCTGGTTCCACTAAATGTGGGTCTCGGCTTCTTGGCACTTCAGGAATGATTAATGAAGCAACCCTTGGGAGGAGGGAAATCTATCCAGCGGACAAGGTTGTTTGGGTTGGTTGCTCAAAGATACCAATGAGAAAACCAGATGACCTTCTCTGAAATAACAAAATCAGCCACAATTACTTCTTCGCCTTAGCTCTCTTGGTTTTAGAAGCTTGAAATTGTCCTTTTTGAGAAAAGTTTAAGTTTTTCTCCTGTCATCAGTTAATTCATGCAAGGATTTTGCAGCATGATTGATTTCACACCTAATTCAAATCACAAAGGCCTAAATAAATGTCCTTAAATATCACTTTGGGTGTTATTGACTGCATATAGAAGATGGCTAATGAGCTGAAACATGACTAACACATTAACCACATACATTTTTAGTGGTAAGAACAGTGGTCAAAGCAGCATTTAGCAATAATTCAGTTCAGTTTATTTATTCAATTCAGTTTATTTACACATATATTTAAATTGCAAAACTCTACAGTTTGGTAAATTACAAGTCTGTGACTTGTATCTGAGTTGCTCTCAAAGATTTCAGTCTCCAGTCGAACTCGATATCTGGGACTCGAGTCTCAAACTCTCATAAATCTTTATCTCTTGCAATTAGTGTTGAAAGTAAGCTGGGAAGTGTAGATCGTCTGAGTAAATAATTAATGCTGTCCCCCATGAGTTACTGTATAGTAAGGAAGGAAGTAAAGGTTATTTAGAAAGCGCTTTTCACAGACACAAAGCACTGTACACACAAATCACACTTAAATTAACATAATCTAAAAAAAAAAAAAAAAAAAAAAAAAAAAAAAACACATAATACAGTAAAATCATGACATAAAAGCCTGGGAGGACAAAACGGTTTTCAGATGAGTTTTAAAAACCTCCACAGAGTCAGCAAAGTGAAGCTGCTGGGGCCCACAGATGGAAAGGCCCTGTCCTTGAGCCACAGCAGAGTGTGTGGTTATATGTCGACACAAATAATCAGAAGCCTGGCCATTCGGGGAGAATAAATATTTTAGTCAGGGTAGAGAGCACAAGACTGGGGTGATAAGTGTATTTATTACATTTGGAAATCTGTTCTGAATAGCTTACGAACATAAAACTGATGATATGTCCAGACCGGTAAAAAAAAAAACATTACAGCAGTCCAAATGTGATGACACAAAAGAATACATAATGTTCTCTAGATCTGCACGGGAAACTATGTCTAGTATTTTAGAAATGCTTTTTAGATGAAAAAAAAAAAGGAATGAGAAATAGATCTAATTTGTGAGTCAAAGCCTAACAAGGAGTCAAAGGTAACTCCTAGATCTTTTGCATTGGATTTAGTTACTGGGACAAAGGAAACAACTGTCCAACTGGTTTTAGATTGCAGGTGACTGGGAGACAGTCACTTGTCAAGCTCTCCGTCTTATTTGGGTTAAGACCAGAAAATTACTAGAGAGCTTGTCAATAATCTTAGATAGACGTTAGAAAAGGGTGGGCAGCATATTCAGCTGGTGTGGTGTGAAAGATGAACACAATTGGATGTTCTCTGCATAAATATGACAAGAAATGTTAGAACCCTATCTCTCCCCCCTAATAAAAGCTCATATAGAGTTCAATTCAACTAATATATATCCATTCATACAATGGTGGGCACCACTCGCTAAAAGGTTAGTTGCGTTAACCCTACAGCCCTACACAGACACAGTATTTAGCAGAATCTAATGCTAAAAAGTTAAAGCACTAACTTCAGTTCAAATTCAATCTGCTCTTGAAAGACTACAACCCTCGAGCACCAGTTTAATTTTGACATTATAATTTACATGTTCTATAATGCCCTTAGATATTGAATTCATGTTTAAATGTTACTCTCTGCTGTCTGTGTTTTATTGCATTCCTGTATGTTTCTGGTTTGAAATGAAGTAATTGGGAAAAGAAAAAAAAAATCACACAAATATCGAGCTTTAGTCAAATGAAAGTTTAAAAAACAGCCAGTTAAATTAGCCCTTTAGAGGAGTGGTATCCAAAGTTGTTCCTCAAGGGCCGGCATCCTTCATGTTTTAGTTCTTTTCCAGGTGGTAGTTACTACCTCCTCGGCATGCCAGTGTTCTGTAGAAGCCGGCTAATGAGCCATTGTTTGATCCAGGTGTGTTGAACCAGGGCGAGAACTAAAACATGAAGAATCCCGACCCTTGTAGCCCATCTTTGGACACCGCTGCTTCAGAATCTACCCGGAAAAATAAATTTAGAGAAAGCTAAATTTGCTAAATGTTTTAAGTTAGCTAAAGTGCTAAATGAAAAATTAGCTCTGCTATTAGTGGATCAGCAGAGAAAGAGAATATATATATATATATATATATATATATATATATATATATATATATATATATATAAAGTATTTTTCTTGAAAAAGTTCTCTTTCTTTCTTGAAAAAGACCTTTTAAAGGTGCACTAATCACAATGATTTCCAGACCAAACTTGAACTGTTGAAAGTCAGTAAATTAAGTATAAGTGTGTATATGCATGCTCATGCAGGATTGTCTTTTTACTTTCCTGCTGCCTACATTTTTCCAATTCTACCTCTAGTGGAGCCGGAGTTCAAGTACGTGGGCAACATGCATGGCAATGAGGTGCTCGGCCGTGAACTCCTCATCAAGCTCTCACAGTTTCTATGCGAGGAATACCGGGCCGGAAACCAGCGGATCATGAGGCTGATCCATGACACACGCATCCACATCCTGCCCTCCATGAACCCCGACGGCTATGAAGTGGCAGCCAGACAGGTAATATAAACTCTGGTATAGTGTAAGCTTTTTGCCTGCACGCGCCAAAGAAAAAGCAGAGACAGAAATCTCCCCCCAGGACCCTCTTTGTCTGTTTTTCTAATCTAGTCATCTGCTACCTCAGAAGAAAAAAATAGATTTTTACTTGTTTTTGCCAAATATGTCAAGGTCCCAGAGAGAAACTAAACACATGTAAGTTGAATCAAAGCACATCCCTCACACTTAGCACACAGATTGTTTAAATCCATGTAATAATATGCTAAGCCATCTGTTTTAATTTTAAATGACTTTGTGTTTAAGACACAACACAGAGCCAGACAATAGCAGGTAATTTTTATCCCAGTGTTTGCTTGTGTCAGTAACTATCTGAGGAAACTCTTTTAGAGGTAATTGGGGACTGAACCATAGATCGCATGCAACACACTTTGACACAAACACATACATGTGTGTGCAATCTCTTTGAGACTAATTATACGTCCAGAAGCAAGCTGTAGCACATGGCAGACAGCAGACTCTTTCTGCCAATCAGAGCACATAGGAATAACTGCACTATAATTTGGTGCTTAACAGATGTTTGGGTGCAGTGCCATCTGGACAAAGATGGTAAGGTTTGTTTGAATCAAATGAATGGCTCGTTACCAGGCCTCTGCCAGACTTGATGGTATCCTGAAGAGGTAATTCAATTATTTGATTCAGCTTTGTTGGAGCAGGGATGCAGGACAGTTGCAGAGCAGTACCTCTGGAGGACTGGAGTTGGAGACCCTTGCTCTAGAGCCAGCATCCTGGAAATGTTAGATATGTCCCTGCTCCAAGGCACCTGGATCAAATGGTTTAATTATCTCGGCAGCTTGGCATCAGGTTCTGCAAAGGCCTGGTGCTCAGGCCATTCATTTGGTGCAGGTTTGTTGGAACAAAGATGCATCTAAAAGTTGCAGGACTATGGCTTTCAAGGTCTAGGGTCAGGGACCCTTGCTTTTGGGTAAAAGTCTATGAATACTCTGCAAAAACATAAGTTTTGTTTTTGTAGATCAGGGCATGATGTCTTCCTTTTTGAGGTCTTTTAGCCTTCTTCACATTGTCAAACATGAACAAGGTGGTTATTTAACAAAAGTGGCCAAATAGATTTTCACATTGGGCCAGGCTGGTTTAGATCCATGCTTTCCATTAAATGAATCCCATCATCATTCAAAATTACTTTTGGTATCTACTCTGCTTATACATTCTTGTCTGATTTTAAAATCTGCTAGATGAACAAGGACCAGGTCTTGGTGGCTTCTTATGCTGTGTTTCAACCTAACTGAGCTGTTTAGGCCAAAGTACAGGCCTGGGTTTGATTGCTGCTCCAGGACTCAACAATGCAAAATTGGCTGGGTAACACAGGTGGCTGATTCAGATGGAGACTTTTCATTTTGAAGTTGTGCCAAATTATTACTGAGATATTAAAATCTTGTATCAAAGGGAAATGTTAGGGACAACACAAAGTATTTGTCATTTAATAACCAAGCTTTTTGCATTATTTTTAATTTTATATTAAATACAGCCACATCTATCAAGTTACTTTTACTCAAAAGCAGACGCTGGTGCACCCAGATATGCTATTCATTAATTTAATAAACTTTGCTAGCCACAGCACACAATTATAAAGAAAAAGTGGTCTTATTACTGAGAACAGAAAAGATTATTCCCTAGTTTTTTCAATCAAGCTCAAAAAATTTTGCACACTAGATGACTTTCTTTAAATACATAAAACATGCAAAACCATTTTGAAGTTTATGGTTCTACAAAGATTTAGACATTCCTTTGCTTCAAAAAAATCCGACTATTTATTGAATTGAAATTTTGCATGCTTAGTTTATTGTTGACCAGGTTAAAAACATTTGCAGTTAATTTTTTGTGAGATTAGTTTTCTTTTTCCATTAATACCTTGACTTGACGATTTTGGCCTAAGTGAAAAATAAAACTTGGACACCACTGATTTAGGCCAACTACTACCAGGAATACATGTCAAGCAATTATTCAACAGGTCAATTCGTGTTTGTGGGTCAACAGGGTCCTGAACTGAATGGATATCTGGTGGGTCGAGGGAATTCCAGAGAGATTGATCTGAATCGAAACTTTCCAGACCTGAACGCACTAATGTACTACTACGAGAAAACCAATGGACGAAACCACCACCTTCCTCTACCTGACAACTGGGAACATCAGGTTAGTGTTACTGGAGACACTAAAAGAATAACCTGTTTATGCCTGTATAGAGTTGAAACCACATATTTAAATGTACTGTAAAGACAAATTACATTTTTTTTACTGTCTGACAATAGTTCAGACTAAACTGTTTTTGGTCAGTTACAATTGCCAGAATGATGAGAGAGAGAATTGTTTTTAAACTTTGTTTAAATTTAAAACTCTACATACATTTCCTCAGTGTTTGGTTGCCTTTAAACTATTTGACTTGGGTCAAATGTTTTGGGTATCCCTCCACAAGCTCCCCACTACAGCTTCTTATAATTATGGCCCTTTCTATTGAAATAGTGTAACTCATTCAGATTTGTTAATTGATTTGCTCCTTCACACCTTTTTGAAATTGAGATCAGGACTTTGTGATGTCAAACAGCATTGACTTTGCTGTTTTTAAGCCATTTCATAACTAATTTGATGGTATTGCCCATTTTGAAGACAAATTTCTGGCCAAGCTTTAACTTCTGGGCTGATATCTTGAGATGTTACTTAAGTAAAAGTTTTCTCATCATGATGGCCTCTTATTTGCAAAGTGCACCAGTCCCTCCAGCAGTAAAACACCTGACAGCATGATGCTGCCACCTCCATACTTCACTGCTGGGATAATATTCACAGGCTTATAATCTCCCCCCTCTGTAGAACACTTTAATTTTAGTTCGATCAGACCACAGGACATGGGTTCAAAAAATATAGTCTTTGTCCCTGAGTGCATTTGCAAACTGTAATCTAGTTTTTCATGTTGCTTTTGGAGTAATAGCTTCTTCCTCGCTGAGTGAGCTTTCAGTTCATGTTGGTACAGGCCTTTTCATATTGTGAATAATGACACTGTCTTACCCAATTCAGCCAGTATCTTTAAAGGATCTTTTGCTTTTGTCCTGGGGTTGTGTTGCACGCTTCACACCAATACACAATCATCTCCAGAACACAGAATCTGTCTCCTTTGGTGTTTATCCATGCATATAATTGTTTTAACAGATGAGTGTGGCATTTTCATTCATCTGGAAATCGTACCCAATAGTGAACCACACTTGTTGAAGTTCACAATTCTCTTCCTGATATCTTGTCTGACTTATCTGATGAAACTATGGTATCATCAACTGGCCTTTCCAAAACTGTTTAAGGGAATACTAATCTCTGTGTGTGTGAACTTCTGAATATACAAAAGGTGTAGTCAGATGTCTTTTTACATAGTGTATGTAAATATCTGGTTTCAGCTGCATGTATGCATTAACTTGTTAAGAGAAATGTTCATTTAAATAAAAGCAGATATGCCTGGGTAAAATCAGAAGCAGGTGAGGAAAAAAACGAGAACTGGAGGAAACTGAATGAGTTTGTGTGTGTATGTGCTGAATAAAGAGCAACTGTAACATTGGTGGATTTCTTTGGCATTAACTTTGTTGATATACATAAATTGGCAAGTTTTGCACAGGATCAAATTGCTATACCAGCTGAGCTTTTGCAGAATAAAAAGAAACTGACCATAATTATACGAAGTTCAGGGATGTGTAGGGTGCCTTATGTTTGAATAGCTCAATTCCTCTGAAAGACTGTGTTTGCAGGTTTTATTATAAAAGCTGGACTCCCCTGAACCTGCATCGTTAATAATATAAACATCAAATTTTATGTCTCTTTCATGTATTATTTCATGTATTTGCATGAAACAAAGCACAGAAAACAGCTTGCAAAAGTTAATATGCAAATAGAAGAAAGCACATCTCATGTTTTTGTAAAGATAAACTATTTTTTTCCAGATTACGTTATTCTATTGTAAATTTTAGAACCAATGAACACCAGCTGCAGACTTGTGAATATTATCCTTAAAGTCTCTTTGAGGGTATAAACTGTGGCTTGACTTTTCAGAGTAAATACCTTCATTCAGGTTGGCTTCGGAAGACACGTGGCTTTGTTCCAGGTGATCGAATGGCTTCTGTAGTTCACTGTGTACTTGCTTTAGGGCATTCAAGTGTGAAATGAACAGTAAAGGGATTTATAAAAGCATGTGCCATCAAAGTATTGCAAATAGTCTGCCAGAAAGCACGTTTCCAGGATGAAGGTCAGGTCCTTGGGGGAGTCTCAACTTCTGTTCTTGAATGCAGAAAGAAAAAGCTGTTCTTGGTTAACCCTTTTAAGTTTTCCCCCCAGCTGGAATGGATATTGTAGCCTAATGGATTTTCATTTAATCAAAATACAACAACGTCCCTCAGCCTATTGTGCAAAGTCAAAAGTAGACATGATGGTCTTTGTTTCTGTTTAAATACTTTTTAGTAGATTTTCAATTATGAATTGAGCACAGTTTACTTTTACTAATATGACATTAAGTCACTGACATTGAAATGCTCATAAGAATGCATTACTTTTGCAGAAACCAAAACCGTTTCCTTGCGTTACTGTTATTTAGATTTCAAACAAGTTTAAAAAAAGACACGTTGGGTGTCATGTACTGTTTCCAGTTGGACCCCAATTGCAGGCAGAACCAGAGGCAGAAAGGTGAAGAGAAGTGTTTTAATAATGAAACATAAAAGACTTAAAGAGCTTTCACAATAGATACAAAACATGGAATGGCTTTGAGTGTAACAGAGAATCAAGCGTGGAGCAAACAAAAACCAGGAGCTTAAATACTGAGGCAGGGGTGGAAAATGACAAACCAGATTAACTAATTAAAGAAGATGTGGAACAGCTGTGGCAGAACGAAAACGGGGCAACTGAGGGAGGAGACTAATTAATACAAAGGGAACTGAACTAAGACTCAAAGGGTCTACAAACCAGGGGGATAGACCAACACAAATCTAAGAGAAACAAATCCAAATGCAGACAAATAAACTAAGAAACTAATAAAAAAAATCATCTGATATGACAACACTTTACTAACAAATATAAATACAGAAATGAACTGAATAGGGCAAGACCTATGGAACAAAAATGAACAACGTCGTGATCAAAACACAAACACCCAAGGATTGCGACTGTGCTTTCAGAGGTGGATAATTACTGCTGATTCAATTACTAATTGTATAAAATAATTCATTTCGGCATCAACAAATCAAAACGTGCCTTAGCCAAGAAGCGCTCTGTGGATTTTTTATTTTAAAAGTTTTTACAAAACTATAAAAAAAAAAAAATAAAAATTATAAAATGTCTGCTTACATTTTACATCTTTTTTTTCACATCCATTTCATTATGAACATCATTTTAAAAGTTAAAAGCACAATTTTCTATTTAGCAGTCACTGGTTGACCCAGATGGCTGCCTTTTGACGGAGACACAACTGTGCCACTGTTATCGGCATGTTATTCATGCTGGTCAGGATAACATTTACTGACAACATGAAGCCACAAGCTCTGCAATAGCTTTCAGGCAAAGTAAGGCCTCATGTTGTAATTTAGCCAAGTGATGATATTTCATTCAATGGAATGATTGTAGTGGACAATGCCTCACTGTTCTTCCTCCAAATGTAATGAAATGACATAAGATTTACAGACTCTGGAGGCTTTTGTGAAAATTCTGCATAAATAAAAAATCTTGTTTTTATGTTTAATTACTTGATAAAATGACCTGTTTTAATCTTTTCATCGCCACCTTCCAGAAGAGCTTTTAGTTTATAGTTCAGTATTCAAAAAGGAGCTAAGATGTATGGATTAGTGTGAACAGATCTGTTATTATTCTAAAAGGTACAGCAAGTTTTGTGTCTTTCCTAAAGTCATAGTCCATCACTTTGTTGACAACTTCTACTTCAGAGGATGTATCCAACTAACTAAAGGTTCACAGATATGTTTAAGCCCTTCTTTTGGTTACATCTGCTGCGTTTAAGGTCAGTAGCCACTGGTCTGCTGACTGTGTTTATTGTTCTACATGCTGTTCCCAGGGAGAGGTATTACAACTCATGATGTAGGGCTCAGAGAGTGTGATGATTAGCTCTGATAGGGAGCAGCTCAGAGTGAATGGTTGAGCTTCAAGACTATCTGTATTAGAGCTCTGAAAATACCTGCAGAATTGTTGACCTACATTCATTAATTAACAAAAAGTCAGGTTTGTGTTAGTGTCATTTGCATACTGCATACTTTCTTCAGAGATTTGTATCCTGGGAGTCGTTGAAAGCATGTTTCATTTTTAATAGCTTTATTTCTGTTACCAAATGCTCTGTAAATTTTGTTCTGTTTCATTTGTAGTTAGTTATTTTCACATGCCAAAACAGTGATTTGCTGAAGTATTTTTTAATCAGCTGGAACATCTTCGCTCATGATTCAACTGCAGGGTTCAGAGTGTTTTACTGGGACTTTATGTGTTTGACCATTGCAAAGCAGTGGGTAATTGGGAAGCGGTTTCTTCAAATAAATATTGAAAAACTGTGGCTGAACAAGGAAAAGTGTCCTCATATAAATGTCTGATGTGTAAATGTGATTGAATTATGGTTTTGGTTCATCAAATCTAACAAATTCTGGCTTTCAATGTCTGTTTTGACTGCTTTGGGCTGAAAAAAGTCCCATTTTTATTAGATGTTTCAGGAGTCAACAAAGTTAAGAACCAGCCAAATTTAAATAGGCATAAAAAAGATATCCATGGACGTAAAATGTTTGGAGGGTTTGGAGTTACATTTCTGTTCAGCCCCCTTTATTCTGATGTAGCAAAAGAAAATCCAGTGCCTTTAGAAGTAACCTAATTGGTCCCACTTCAAATGCACCAATATATGGCCTTCCACCTAAAACAGTGGTGTCCAAAGTAAAGCCCAGGGGCCAATTACGGCCCCTGGAATAATTTTGTGTGGCCCCTTATTGCAGTTCAAGAATGATACAAATCTGACCCTCCAGCAAATGTCGCTGATGCAGATGGACATTTTTTGAACATTTTTTAAAATTAGATTTTCATTGACAAATTTATGCCACGTTCTTGTTGCAAAGAACAGACAAAAAAAAAAAAAAAAAACCCAAAAACATTTTCTAGACCAACAAAATAGAAAAAACGCTGACCCAAAAGTTAGGAAGCTGTACACCTCTCTTTTATTAAGGCAAGCCTGTTAAGAGACCCTTTTTCATAGAATATTTTGCTCTTTTCTCCTTTGCTCCATTGAAATATGACTTGTTTAATGTAATGCTTAGCATATAAAAAAGGAAAAATATATATTGTTGCCCCTGAGTGGTTTCAACTTGGCGATTTTGGCCCATGGTGCAAAAAGTTTGGACACTACTGACCTAAACTGACAGGCAAGGATAGCATTAATCAGAGGAGCAGCCAAGAGGCTCATGGGTCATGGCCAGCTGAATCTTTTGGCTGGACATCTATTACTCGCGCACTTTATAAATCTCAGCTTTGTTGAACACTGGAAAGAAGAACACCATGGATACAAAAAAAAAGCCAAGAAAAATCCTGTTGAAGAAGCAACTCTGGTCAGATGAGTTCAAAATGAAACATTTAAACCTATGTGTAAAATGCTGTCTGTAATGGAAAGCCAACATTGCACATCACCCTGAACTCAACATCCCCACAGTGAAAAGTGGTGGTGGCAGCATCATGCCATAGTAGATAGGATATTGTATGAAGAAGCAATCCTAAAAAAAAACTGTTAAACACTTTCAGTTTCTGGATTTGCAAAGCAGGGAAAGTCATTCAGCTGTAACTGCAGCAAAATGGTGGTTCTTTGAAGTCTTGACTCAGGGAGTCTGAACTCAAATGCACTCCACACTTTTCAGATTTATATTTGTAAAAACATCTGAAAATCATGTTTCCTTTTTCTTCCATTTCACAATGATGCACTGCTTTGTCTATCACAAAAAATACCAATAAAATACATCCAACTTTGGGGTTGTAAACTTCATGCTGTAAGAACAGTTTTGCAAGTCACTGTACTAGAAATTTTGTGAATATCTATTTAAAGTATTTTCACCTTGTATTTGCTTGGATTCCTTATTGTACTGTAATCCTCAGCATTACTATCTTGCAAACTCTTACCCTGATTGTTCCTCCTAGGTTGAACCTGAGACGCTGGCAGTCATAAAATGGATGCAAAACTACAATTTCGTTTTGTCGGCCAATCTCCACGGAGGAGCAGTGGTGGCCAATTACCCCTTCGACAAGTCACGAGACGGTCGCATTCGAGGGAGGACCACGTACTCAGCCACTGCAGATGACAAAATCTTCAGGCAGGTGTGCAGCTGGTTAAAAGTTACTTCCAGATGTTGCACATCTGACCTGATCTCATTGTTATCTGTTACGTATTTGTGTAAGCATCTCAATGACAGGGAGCATATGCTTTTTTGTGTGATGATAGTTGGCAAGGACCTACTCGTACGCTCACAGCTGGATGCACTTAGGCTGGAACTGTGGAGACTTCTTTAACGAAGGGATCACCAATGGAGCCAGCTGGTACTCTCTGTCTAAAGGTAACCAAGCCCTCACTGCTGGCATGACTACATCTGTTCATGTTCTTGTGTTGTTTCCCATTGCTCTCTTTGTAAATATACTTTCTCTTGGCTTCAGCAGTTTTTACCAAATAACAGCAGGTTTTTCAGCTGTGTGTGCATTTTCTGCAATATTTGACTTCTGCTTGCTTCCTGGTTTTTGCCCTGTACATTATTATTATTGTTATTATTATTATTATTTCTAGACCTTTGATCATTGCTTTGTCACTGAATACAATCCTTTACCCATTATCACTCTGACTGACTCATCATATCTAGTTTTGACCCTTGCTTTTGCTGAAGAAACCCACTCAACTGAGTTTAACCTATGTTTGGGCCTTCCGTCCTGTTGCTATGTCCCAGCAATGTTGAACTAAACTCTTTTTCTTTTCAAAAATTACTTTTTTCTCTATTTTTCCTTTAGTAAAACAAAAATATGTTAAAGAATATAGAAGGTGCTGGTGGTGATCGGTCTCAAAATTATTACTCCTCACACATTTGAAGAACATTGCAGTGACAACATATTGTTGGCTTGAAATGAACACAGTTGGGGCTGCATGGTGGCGAAGTTGGTAGTACTAATGGACTGTTGCCTTGCAAGAAGGTCTGGGTTTGCATATTCTCCCTGTGTATGAGTGGGTTCTTCCTCGGTACTCCAGCTTCCTCCTGCAGTCCAAAAACATGACCAGTTAAGTTAACTGGTCTCTCCAAATTGCCCTTAAGTATGTGTGTATGCATGGGTGTTTGTCCTGTGTGTCTCTGTGTTGCCCTGTGATGGACTAGTGACCTGTTCCAGGGTGTTCCCTACCTGGCAACCCTGCAAGGATAAGTGGGTATAGACAATGGATGGGCGGATGAGCGCTGATTAATAGAAATTGTGAAATCATGGTCAGAAACCCGTGCAGCCAAAGAGAATGTTTATTCAAAGTTGCAGTTCTCAGCTGAACACAAGCACAGACTGGGTAGAAACAAGGCATGTATGGACAAGGCCTGAAATCCAGTGATGAAACTGAATAGGTAAAGGCTGGATTATATGTTAGGTAATGTTGTCATGCTAAGTTTGATTTACTGTAGAAGTTAGAACATGACAGCTGAGTTGAGCCCGTTCTAGTTTAGTCTCACATATACTGAGGATAGCAAACTATTGTTGTGCTAACTACTATTGTCATCACAATCCCAGAGAGCAATAGAGCTGATTTCAACATAGAAGATATATGCAGACCTCTCTTAGAAAGGAATCAATTATTCATCAATTTAAAGCAGTGATTTCAACTTTTCTATTTCCTCTAGGCTCAGACCAAGGAAAACGGCCTAGGCTTAGGCTTAAGATGGAAATTTCATAAGGTCCATAAATAAATCTGTAAAGAATGCAAGAATTTCAAAAAGCACAAACCAACATGCCTCATTTGATTTAGTATGCTAAATGTTTCCAGTTGGAATATTGTGGTAACAAAATCCAAGTGCAGAAAACATTTTCTTTTGTTTTTTTTCTGTTCAGAAATAGAAAGAATAATGGCAAATATGATGAGATATTTACATATTTATCCTGTACTAAGGGATGGAAACAGGTTTTTTAATCTAAAGTGCCATTAAACAATCAAGATGAAGTAAGATGCTTCCTCCACATGATCAGAGTATAAGTTCATGTTTGTTGCCATAAGAAAAATGTCAGTTATGCAGTGAGAACCGTAATTATAATCAAAATGCTTTCTTCTCCCAAATAAGACCTCTTTTTCTACCAAAGATTTAGCTGAGACTTCAAATGTTTATCAGACTCTAAGAGCAAGTGTTCAGCTTCAGCTCAATTAATCTGTAGCTGCAACAGTATCTACCTCTTTGATGTCGTAAATTGTGGTCTGGGTCGTCTGGTGTTTCAGTTTGGAATGTGAAGCTACAGCGGTTTTCTGTTGAGACCTGTGAGCTTTTGAATTGGACAAAACCAGCCGCAGTCTCATTTAGCAAGAGTATGTCATGTTTAGTTTAACAAGTCATTTTGTTCCAAGTGTTGTGTCATGGTCTGTGAGGTTACGCTTGAGCCTTTCCCTTCCAAGCTTGGCCTCAGAGGCATGAGCTTCATCACGAACATCACACGAAATGAGAAGCTTCTTTATGCAGCTTGAATAAAAACATTTCAATTAACACTGCTGTAAAAAAGTATTTGCACCTTTCAGATTTCTTTTGTTTTTGCTTTTTTGTCATATAGAAATGTTCCAGATCATAAAACAAATGCTAGTGTCAAACAAAGAGAACTTGAGTAAATACAAAATGCAGTTTTCAAGTGATAACTTTATTTATTAGGGGAAAAAGTCATCCAAACTAAGATGGCCATATTTTAAAACGTTATTGGCCCCTAAATTGGAGCAACAACTGGCATCAGTCATTTCGGATAACTTGAGCCACTATTCTTTGAAGACTTGTTTTAATTCAGCCATACTGGAGCATGAATGACCCGTTTATTGTTTTAATCAGAAGTCCAGATTAATACAAGGCCATTCTGAAACCTTCATTTTGATTTTCTTTAGCCATTCTGAGCTGAACTTGCTGGTTTGCTTTGGATAATTGTCCAGTTGCACAACCCAGCTGTTCTTGAGGCCTGGCAAGGTTGAACATTCCCCATCAGGATTTTCTAGTAGAGAGCAATCAATAACTGTTACAGCTGTCCAGGTCCTGAAGAAGCAAAGCAGCCCCAGACCATCACTCTGCCACCACCATGCTTGACTGTCAATATGATGGTGTTTTTCTGAAATTCTGTGTGAGTTTTACGCCATTTATAATGGAATGCATGCCATCTCAGCAGTCCACAGAACATTTCTCCTAAACATTTTGGCAATCATTAAGATGTTTTTGGTAAAAAAAAAAAAATAAAATAAATAAAGCAGACCATTATGTTCTTTTGGTCAACAGTAGTTTTCACAGAAGAACTCCTTCACCAATGAAAATGAATGGCACTGATGGATTGGGTGTTTTGCAAATGCCAGCCAAGAGCATGTCATGTAGCACTGCTTATTAACTGCTTATTCTTTCAAATAATTTAGATATCCTCTACAGAAAAATCCTCTAATACATGAATTCTCCATAAATAATTTGGATATACATTCCACAGAAAAATCTACGAATACTAAACCACAAAGGTGGGGGTCCACTGTATCTTGGAGTAATTTTGATCTCCATTTGTAGATAATTGCTCTCTCTGTGGTTCTCTGAAGTCCCAGAGCTTACTAACTCTTTCCAGACTGATAGATGTCAGATTTTATCTGTTTTTGTTTGTTTTTGTTTTTCACTCTTTGAGACATTTTAGCCTACTTCATGTTGTCTGACAGGTTCTAATTTAGTGAATCTTTAGTTTCGCAGGTCAGGCAGGATTAAGGCCTGGGTGTTGTTCATAAAACTGAGCCATAGAAATTTTTTGATCACAGTTAAATCCCGATTTAAAAAGGGGGCAGTTATGTTTTCATCTAGAGCTAGGTTGGTTTAAATAGGTTTTTTCCCTAATTACTGAAACTATCATTTAAAAAACTAGTTTTTGAATTTACTCACCTTGTCTTTATCTTATATATTACCATTGCGTGACAAGAAAGGAAAAGCTGAGGCACTTTGTCTCCTAAATGCATACCGATTGTAGCTTCTTGAACCTTCAGAAAAAATGCTCATTTGTCTTCTAAAATCTAACAGATACGGATTCATCATCTTTTCTTTATTATTTCTGTTTATCTAAGGCATGCAGGACTTCAACTACCTGTATACCAACTGCTTTGAGATCACTCTGGAGCTGAGTTGTGACAAGTTTCCTCCAGAGTCATCGCTGCCCAGAGAATGGCTCGGCAACCGAGAGGCACTGATTTCATACCTGGAGCAGGTCAGAATTCACACTGATGTCAAAAAAATCCTTCTAATGTACTCTTTCTCAAGCCTTCACTTTGAGAGAAATATTGCTACCAATGAGTGTGGTGGTTTGGTTTGAAAATGAAATGTGCTCTTAATTTACTATGAAGAAAATAAATGGTCAGGAAGTTTTATTTCACAAGGGGGGAGGATTTTTTTTTCCCCCATTGTGGTGAAACTCAAAGCCCTTCATTCTGTGGAAAGTTTGTTTTGGAAAGTTTGTTCGACATGTAATTTGTAACCCTACCACCACTACAGTTAACAATTATCTGTGGTATTGGTATGAAAAATGCTTTCCATGATGTTTTGGATAATTAAAACTCCAGCAGTTTTACTTTTTTTAATGCCATTTGTCTGTTTCCAGGTGCATCATGGGATAAAAGGCATGGTGTATGATGAGAACAACAACCCAATCAGTAAGGCTGAGATCTCTGTCGCTGGCATCAATCATGATGTGACAACCGGTAAGACTTCAGTTTGTTTCTTCTTATATAAATGTTGTTACCGCAAAGTGCTGAAAATGTGCTATATATGTAAATTTGGCGATCCACTCTATGTGTAGGAGTTATTTGTGGGATAAATGCTTTCTAGAAGCTGAAGAAAAATGTCCATTTTATTAACAATAAAGTAAACTTATCTTATTCTATCTTGACTTCTTTTCATAATTTAGACAGTTACAGGAGACAGAAATCATAGCAATAAACTTACACAACTGGAATAAATAACTATTTGTGTAAGGACTCACTGGGAGGACCCGGAAATTCAACCACACACAGAAGTACGTAAAGGAAAAACAAGTTAATTTAGAATCAGGAACTGGTAGCAGCTCAGGAAGAATCGATGACGGTCTCCACAAGGGAATCCAACGCAGCACCAGGGGCTAGACGATAATCAGGCAGAGGTTATACGCAGAGAGGCAGAGAGAGCAAACTTAACTAGAGGGTCAGGCAATACTCGGTGGTCGTGAAGCAGAGCTTGAGTCAGGGTCCAGAAATCCAGAACCAAAGGAATCCGTAACGGGCTTGGCAGGAGGGGAAGATCCGTGGACGGAAATGGGTCGAAGAAACACAAGAAGGCAAGGCATGAAACGCTGGATTTCTACTGGCTCGTGGCTGTCGATAATCTGGCAGGGAGGCAGGGGCTGAGAGGAGTTAAGTAGAGCAGGGCCCAGGTGGCACAGATCAGCAATCAGGTGACACAGGTGAGTAGAATGAAAACTAATTACAGCATGGGCAGGACCAAACATGAATCATAACAGTACCCCCTCCTCAAGGTCCGGCTCCAGAAGGACCACCTGGCTGGTCAGGATTGGACCGATGAAACTCCCTGATAAGGGATTTGTCCAAAATGTGTCGGGCCGGCACCCAGGAGCGCTCTTCAGGCCCATATCCCTCCCAATCCACCAAGTAATGGATGGACCGGCCCCAACGTCTGGAGCGAAGGAGGCGGCGCACCGTGTGAGCGGGACCCCCCCCATCAATGATCCGGGCGGGAGGAGGGGGCCTGGAGGAGGGAACCAACCGTGAAGAGAAGACAGGTTTAACACGTGACACATGAAAGGTGGGACAAACTCTGAGAGTCCTGGGGAGGCGGAGCTGGACAGCCACTGGGTTGATAACCTTGGAAATCGGGAAGGGTCCAATGAAACGAGGGGCTAACTTCCGGTTTTCAAACAGCAAGGGAAGGTCCTTGGTGGACAGCCAGACCTTTTGACCTTCGGTGTAAGTGGGTGCCAGAACTCTGCGGCGATTTGCAAATCTAGAACATAAAGCAGAGGACTTTAGAAGGGCCCTGCGGGCCTGGCGCCATACCCGCTGGCACTTTAAAGCAGAGGCATGAGCAGAGGGAACTCTAGTGGGCTTCTCTTGAAGGGACAAGACTGGAGGCTGGTAGCCATAAACTGTGTAAAAGGGAGACAGACCTGTGGAGCTAGAAGGGAGTGAGTTGAGGGCATACTCCACCCATGGAAGGTTTTGTGACCAGGAAGAGGGATCATGTTCACAGAGCATGCGCAGCTTGGTCTCCACCTCCTGGTTGACCCTCTCCGTTTGCCCGTCAGACTGAGGGTGGAATCCTGACGAGAGACTTACTGTGATGCCCAGGAGACCACAAAATTCTTTCCAGAATTTAGAAATGAACTGGGGTCCTCGATCAGAAACAATGTCAGTAGGTAGACCATGCAAACGGAACACCTCACGGGCCAGAACCGCTCCCAGCTCCTTAGACGAAGGCAGTTTGCGAAGTGGTATCAGGTGGGACATCTTAGAAAATCGATCCACAACTGTGAGGAGGACAGAATGGTTATCGGAAGAGGGTAAACCAGTAACAAAATCTATGGATATGTGGGACCATGGGCGGTGAGGAACCGGGAGGGGCCGCAGAAGCCCATAGGGTGGTCGACGGGATGATTTAGCCTGACAGCACACTCTGCAAGCCTTGATAAACTCCTTTACATCTTGCAGCATAGTCTCCCACCAGAAACACCTCCTGATCACAGCTAGGGTCTTAGTGACTCCTGGATGACAGAAAAATTTAGAGGCATGACAAAAGGATAGTACCTCAGGTATTAGCTGCTCAGGGACAAATAGTCAATTCTTAGGACAGCTCTCAGGGATGGGGCTTTGCAGATGGGCCTCTCTGATTCTCTGCTCTAGCCTGGAAACTGCTAGCCGCGCAGATGAGGGGAGCACATAGTTCACCTGCTTAGCCTCTTGACTCTCCTCCATAGTCTCATGCAGCCTGGAGAGTGCGTCTGGCTTAGTGTTCTTACTCCCAGGTCTGTAAGATAGTGAAAAATTAAAGCGACTGAAGAATAGAGCCCACCTGGCTTGCCTGGGGTTAAGTCTCCTAGCAGACTTGAGGTACTGCAGATTCTTATGATCAGTCCAGACCACGAAGGGTTCCTTAGCTCCCTCGAGCCAGTGCCTCCACTCCTCGAGGGCCAGTTTGACTGCCAGCAGTTCCCGGTCACCGACATCATAGTTGGTCTCTGCAGAAGACAGTTTTCTAGAAAAGAAGGCACATGGGTGAATCTTCTCAGTGTTTCTCTGGCTGAGTACGGCTCCCACCCCAGAGTTAGAAGCATCCACTTCTACAATGAATTGGCGAGAAGGGTCCGGTGCGCGGAGGACAGGAGCGGAGGTGAAGGCCTTTTTAAGGTGGTCAAAGGACTCTGCAGCACTCTTACTCCAAACGAACTTGCACTTGGATGAAGTAAGAGAATGAAGTGGAGAAGCAACAGAACTGAAATTGCGGATGAACCGTCGATAGAAATTAGCAAACCCCAGAAACCTCTGAAGTTGTCTACGGTCTTGTGGGCAGGGCCAATTCTTGATGGCGTCCGTCTTGCTGGGGTCCATGGAAATCCTGTTAGGAGAGATGACGAAACCCAAGAATGAAGTGGACGATTTGTGAAACTCGCACTTTTCTGCCTTGACAAACAGGTTATTCTGCAGCAAGTGGAGAATAACAGAACGGACATGAGTCTGATGGTAGTGAGATCCTTAGAAAAAATTAAGATGTCATCCAGATAAACATAAACAAAACGACCGACCATGTCCCTGAGGACATCATTGACTAGAGCTTGGAACACTGCGGGAGCGTTGGATAGGCCAAAGGGCATTACCAGGTATTCATAATGGCCGGTTGGAGTGTTAAAAGCCGTCTTCCACTCATCCCCCTCCTTGATACGGACTAGATGGTAGGCATTTCTGAGATCGAGCTTGGTTAAAACTGTGGATCCCTGAATCAGGTCGAAAGCAGTGTTCATTAGGGGAAGTGGGTAACGATTCTTGACTGTGATGTCATTCAATCCCCTGTAGTCAATGCAGGGTCTCAAAGAACCATCCTTCTTGCCCACAAAGAAAAAACCTGCACCAGCTGGAGAGGATGAAGGGCGGATAATGCCTGCCTTGAGTGCGTCACAGATATAATCCCTCATGGGCTTATCCTCCGGGCCGGAGAGGGAGTATAGACGGCCTTTGGGAGGAAAGGTTCCAGGAAGCAAATCAATTGCACAATCATAGGGCCGATGGGGTGGAAGGGAAGTGGCGCGATGCTTATTAAAGACTTCCCGAAGGTCATGGTAAACAGCCGGTACCTTGGATAGGTCGGGATAGGTCTCCTGTCCCGAGATAGGGACAGAAAAAGGGACCGAAGCTGCTAAGAGGCAAGTGGAATGGCAAGATGGTGACCAACCCAACACCTCGCCCTTCACCCAGTCAATGTGGGGGTTGTGTTTTCTTAGCCAAGAAGCCCCCAAAATGACAGGGAGACCAGGGGACTCTATTATCAGGAAGGAGATAAGTTCATGGTGATTCCCAGAAATACTGAACTTAATGGGACCCGTTTCATGGGTGATCTGGTGAAGTACATGGCCATCAATAGCCAAAACTTCAAGACACTTAGAGGTAGGTAAAAGTTGGATGCCCAGAGATTCGGCAAGAACTCAGTATCTGCTCCTGAATCTATAAAGACTGGGAGACGCTTGGTTTGACAATCAGCTTGGAGAGTGGCCTGAACAGAGAATGAAGAGGATTGCCATCGCTTTTGACTCAGCAGGAGCCTCTTACCTCCTGCTGAGCCTGGCCTTTTACAGGACACCGACTAAGTAGGTGACCCTCTCCACCACAATAGAAACAAAGGCCTCTCTTAAATCTCCACTCTCTCTCTCTTGTGGGGACAGGCGAGTTCGACCAATGTGCATAGGCTCCTCTCCCGGAGAGGTGGGTGAAGAACTCAAAGGTGGAGCCGTGACTGGTGACTGTGATCTGGGAACAGATTCAACATGGTAAGTATGACTGAGGGAACTCCTCTCCAACCTTCTCTCATGGAGCCTAGCATCAATTCTGGTGGCCAGGGTCTCCAGTTCCTCCAGGTCCTTGGGAGCGTCTCGGGTAGACAGCTCATCCTTTATCTCCTCACTGAGACCCTGATAGAACGCATCACATAGTGCCTCACGTTCCAGTCACTTCCTGAGGATAGAGCATGAAAATCGATAATGTACTCAGTTACTCGCTTCCTGCCTTGTTTGAGTCTGAGCAACCCACGTGTAGCCTCCCTCTGAGGCAGAACAGGATCGAAGACCCTGATTAGCTCCTTGGAAAAGTCCTGGAACCAATAACAAATGAGGGAGTCCCTCCGCCATTCTGCAGTCCCCCATAATTTGGCTTTTCCCGAAAGGAGGGAAATAGCATAGGCTACTTTAGCGCGTTCAGAGGGAAAAGATGACGGCTGAAGTTCAAAGATTATTTCACACTGAGTAATGAAGGGACGACACTGACTCTGCTCACCTTTAAACACCTCCGGAGGAGACAGGCGGGGCTCAAAAATGGGCGAGACCTGGAAACCAGACGTAGCGGCTTTGAGGCTGGGAGAAGGGGCTCCTTTAGGGGAGGGAAGGGAGGACATCCTATCAAGCATGCTCATCATTTGTTGCATGTTTGACTCCAGGCGGGTAATAGCGTCTTCAACACTTGAACGCCACTCCTGTGTGGGTGACGGGTCCATAGTGGCCAGATTATTCTGTAAGGACTCACTGGGAGGACCCGGAAATTCAACCACACACAGAAGTACGTAAAGGAAAAACAAGTTAATTTAGAATCAGGAACTGGTAGCAGCTCAGGAAGAATCAATGAAGGTCTCCACAAGGGAATCCAACGCAGCACCAGGGGCTAGACGATAATCAGGCAGAGGTTATACGCGGAGAGGCAGAGAGAGCAAACTTAACTAGAGGGTCAGGCAATATTCGGTGGTCGTGAAGTGGAGCTTGAGTCAGGGTCCAGAAATCCAGAACCAAAGGAATCCGTAACGGGCTTGGCAGGAGGGGAAGATCCGTGGACGGAAATGGATCAAAGAAACACAAGAAGGCAAGGCATGAAACGCTGGATTTCTACTGGCTCGTGGCTGTCGATAATCTGGCAGGGAGGCAGGGGCTGAGAGGAGTTAAGTAGAGCAGGGCCCAAGTGGCACAGATCAGCAATCAGGTGACACAGGTGAGTAGAATGAAAACTAATTACAGCATGGGCAGGACCAAACATGAATCATAACAATTTGATGCAAAAAATGTCAAGTCTGAGCTGAATTTTGGAGAGCTGTTGGCAGAACTGGTACAGTTCATTTAAATTGGCTGGTTTCATTGTCATGGCTTTGAAGCATAGCACACATTTTCTCTATACTTTAAGTCTGGGCATTTCCAGAAGCTTAATGTTGCTGTCCTAAAACCAGATCTGTGTTTGGGATCATTGTTCTGTTGAACTGGTTGTGTCCAAATTCAACCACCTGACCCATGCCAGTTCGTGCCATCTTTGTGAGACTGGCATGAACTGGAAACTGCTTAATACCAGTCTTACACCAACATAGACCAAGAGGATACCAATTAATTTGAAAATCCCCCCTCCCCACCAAATTCAACATTTTCGGATTCAAGCTAGATTTGTAGCTGCCCACCTGGACAACGCAAACATTTTCTGGAGAAAGGTTCTGATCTGATGAGACAAAGCTTGAACTATTTGCTAACAAGAAGTCAAAGTGATGCTTTATACTATATAAACAGTGTACCTAGTGTCAAGCATGGTGGTGGCAGGACCATGCTGTGGAGCTACCAGTGTTGCTGGTGCATTGCACCAAGTGAGTGGAACATTAAGGAGGGAAGACAACCTCCAAATTCTCTAACTGCACTGCAAATCAACAGAACAGTTGAAACTTAGACACAATTTGTGTCTAAAGAATAAAGCAGGCTACCATCACAGTTCAGTATTGACCATCAGCCTCAATACCATTGGAAATTTATGGACTATGCTTTGAAGTGCCACAAAACACATTAATTTAAATAAACGCTCTCCAATTCTACCAAGAACAGTTTTGAAATATCCAGATTTATGCCAGAGGCTTGTGGGTGGCTACAGAAAGCAGGAAGATTTCTAAGTAAATCAGTGGGGGACATTTAACAAAGTATTAGTGGGTGTGTATGCACATATTTGAGCCTGTATGTATAATTCTGACCCTGTTTTGGGTTAGAGAAATCCTAAATAAATTCAGAGTTATGCAGCCAAAAATCCTTTTTGGTGATTGTTGTATGATCAAAAAGGACAACTCAGTGAAAACTACCTGACGGGTGTATGTAAACATCTGACTCTGATTATATGTGTATTATACACATAAACTACATTATTCTTGCTCTGTGGTTTAGTCCAGTTGAAGAGGTTCTTGGTGTCATCTTATGTCTTTCTAAAGTTCAAGTAAAATATTTTTGTTGATTATCAACTTTAATCCTTGTATCTCAATTTCAATTCGCTATGTTTTGTTATTAATTGTTGTTGGGGTTTTAAGCTTTTTCCTATTAAGAGTTCGAGCTTTGTTTTTGGCCCTTGTCTGATTTTAAATCCACATGTTTACAGTTCTGAATAGTGTATCTGTAAATGGTGATGTAAAATAACCTTTGAAACCAACCTGTGTGTCATGGGTTCCTCCAGGAGTGGATGGTGACTATTTCAGACTTCTGCTGCCAGGCACATACACGGTGAAAGCCTCTGCTCCAGGTTACCTATCTTCATCCAACACAGTGACGGTGGGACCAGCTGAGGCTATCCAGGTTGAAACATTTCAGAAAACATAAAGCTGAAAGATTTAACCATTTAAGAGATGGCTGAAATACTCACTGTTTTGTTTTTTTATTTGTTTTCTGGCAGCTTCATTTTTACTTGAAAAAAGCTCCAAAACAAAACCTGAAGGGGAAGCACCATCATGGCAAAAAGAACATCTCCGCCCACAAGGCCTCACTTAAGCTTGGCCCAAGATGAAACATGCACAAAAACTCAAAGACACCACCCAGAAGTTAACCCAGAGACACAGAGAAGGCATATCCCAGCATATTAATTATGTAAATGATACATGTTCATGATATATCTTTGTAGTCTTAGGGTAATTATGGAATAAAAACATTTTTTGTTGTTAATGATTATAAATCGTTGCATCTATATGAAAGGATTGTTCCAAGCCCGATGTATTTATGTAACAGTGTTGATATGTATGAAAATAACTGCTTGTGTAAAAAAAAAAAAAAGCAACTTTTTTTGTTGTTTTGGTTACACAAAATTTGATGAAAATTGTAAAAGAAATTAAAAGAATGTTTTTACAATTTTTCTACCACTGAATTCTTTTCGCACTGATTCCCCTTTCACATTAACATTTTTTGGTTTAATTGGAAAGATGCAAAACGATTAATAAATGCAAAAAATAAAATGCGAGAAAAAATTTAAACCAGCATAAGAATTAAAAATAAAACTGTCTGAGTATCTACACATGAATTGTTAACATAGTAATAATAAAATTAGAATAATTTTGAAATTGGTAACACACATTAGCCTACTGATTTAAAAAAAAAAAAAAAACAGATCCAGATCTGGAAAACGAGTTTCACATGTGGACTTCTCCTGCCATGGACACTAGAGGTCACTGTTGTAAAAGGAAAACAGCGACCTCAAACTGATTCCAAAAATTTGTTTCTTCAGTCTCTCACCATGCTTTTTATTAGTTCCTTGATCTGGTTAAAAAAAAAATTGTTGCTTCTGTTTCATATTAGTATTTTTAGTACAGCAACTTTTGCTGTATTTGTAATAGAGGCATTAAATTGTCCCTCTGATTAAAAAAAACAAACCATGTACAAACTAATTTCCTGTGGATTATCAGGAAGTGATGAATAAGTGGAGAAAGTTACAGCTTGGACCTTTTAATGATAGGGTAGTGATGCACTGATGAATCAGGCTTTTACTGGCTCATACTGATTTTCAGTTTTTTCTTTTATTCTAAACTGCAAACATAGTTTTTCTTTCTACAGACTATGGCACATTTAGACTCGTGTAAGCTTTGTTTTGTTTTGTTTTTCATCTCTACATGTGGTTCATCTTTTGTTTTCTGGAGTCACTTGAAACCATTGAAGAACAATAACAGCCTCTGTTTGACGCACAGGAAAGAGGAAAAGCACGCTTTGCAGGGCACTCGTTGAATTTGTGACCTTTCTCCGAAACAAACAAGCACACTCGTAAACTCTCTGCCACTTTATCATTTAAAAATGTGGTATTATAAATATGTAACTGTGATTTTAATTATAAATGGAGTACTATTTATAAACATGATAATATATAAAGGGAATACCTGCTTTTAAAACGTCTAATCACAAAGTTATCCGATAAACATTTGTAATAGATAAATAAACCACAAGTCAAAAATGACTTAAACAGTTCGACATTAGTCATGCATTGTCATTTTGTGACTAACATCAGCTGCAATTCTTATTCATTTTTTTGCCCACTAATGCATATTTCTCCACAGCTGATGCTTCTCAAAGAAACCAAACAACAGCATGATTGTTTGAGACCTGATATATTCTGAATGAGCATCAGAGTGACGCTCTATTCACAGCAATATTGAGACGAAACAATAGACCCACATAATGCCCTCAGATGAAAGTGGCCACTGTTAAATGGACAGAGCGTGCGTTTCACAGAGATCTGGAGGGTTCCCAGTTTTAGTAAGTCTGTCTGTGTATGTGAGGTCACACTTGCATTTGTGTAAACTGAAAGCCGAAAGTGGCGTCAATGAAGCCCACCAGCAGTCTGACAGTAGTGACTGGCATCTCTCTACACTTTTCTACCCACTCTCATTGACTAAGAGTTAATAGAACAAGCTCTGCAGTTTCAGAAGTTCAGGTTTATTGAGAGTCACATGCCTTTAAATATATTGAGACATTGAGATAATGCAGTGTCATAAGACTTTGGTGGTTTGTTGATGAATATGTAACGAGTAATCAGAATAATATCAGATGAATGTTGCAAAGATAAATGTGAAGACAAGTTATACTCTTTACAACAGATTTTGACTGCCACAGATTTGTGTGAACATAAGAACAGTTAAAGAGCAGAGTAAATAAATAAATTGCAACAAACTTTAATGCTTAATAAGAATAACAATAATAACAGACTAACTATATATATATATATATATATATATATATATATATATATAGTTAGTCTGTTATTATTGTTATTCTTATATATATATATATATATATATATATATATATATATATATATATATATATATATATATATATATATATATATATATATATAAAAGAATAATATATATATATATATATATATATATATATATATATATATATATATATATATATATATATATATATATATATATATATATATTATAACATCAGGTTCTGTAACATTGCATTTTAAAAAATGTTAATTGAGAGTCTGGTCCTCTTCTGATAAATACAGTACACAATATTACAGTAGAACAAAAACTAATGTTAAAATTCGGTTGATCAGTGAGTCTGGGGACTTTATTTGATAACTTTGACCAGGGTTTTCATTTGCGGCCCTGTAAATGATTTTTTTTTTTTGTCCATTTACAACAATTACAGAATGGATTAAAGCTGGTATAGGCAGTTGATGCAGAGGGACACTTTTTTAATTTATATTTTTTATATTTTAGTAAAATCATGAATAATTTATACTTAACATAAAAAAATGATTGGCAAAACACAAGTTATCATTCCATAACCAGGTTTCTGCATTTATCTTAGTTTTGTTATAAACAGGCTCACAAACATCCAGCAACCTTTGCTCAAAGCTGGCGAGTGGCTTTCAACTGGATGATTTTGGCCCTCATGGCAAGACGTTTAGACGCTCTTAAAAAAATGGGAAACTCAAGAGAGGATGCCATTCAAAAATAACAGATGTGAAGTAACGAAACAACAAAAGGAAAGTTGATATTCATAAAACTACAGTCTACAGTCAGAGGAATATTTAAAAAGTTTAAAAACTGTAACTGCAATGAACAGTGATGGAGGAGAACCCAAGTTGATCTTTTTACCACACACAGTAAGGAGAATGGTAATGGAGGTAAGTAAAATTCTCCTTTGAATGTGTTTATGTGACTTATGGGACCTCTCTTGTTTCTTTTTCCCTTTTCCTTGCCTGCTCTTGAAGGCAGCAACATCTTGCCGCCCTTGTTTCCTGCCATTGTTCTGCACATACAGGATCGCATATGAGGAAGCTGTCATTACTGCAGAAGCAGCAAAAAACTTGATTTAGCTTTTCACGCCACAACACAGAATGAGCAGTAGGCAGAAAAAAAAACATGTAATTTCCTAACCTGTAATCCTTTCTGCAGTGGCTGTGATTATGTTTTTCTAAAAGCCTGAGTTGAATGTCACAGCCTCTCCAAATGACAGTTTAAGAAGAAAGTCATGAAGGAGAGGACAGTAAAACAGTAAAGAAGAAAACCCATTTTCACTGGTGTTCTTGTTAACTGTGTTTCCTCTTGTTTTACTCAGACTTTTACAGGCTAAATCTCCCAGCTACAACAGCTGTTAATGCATTGTATATTCACCACCCCACTGAAATGGTTTAGCTTTGCAATACGAAAGAAAACATTTACAAATCACATGTCTTGTACTTATGTCATATTACTTCCTAAAATGACTGTGGACATCTTTTGGTGTCATTTGACTGGATAGTTCCTGAATTGTGCATAAATGATGTAATGAACAGAGGAAATATTCATGCTGGGCTTGCTTGAGTCTGCCAGAGAACAAACAATCACAAAATTTTTTTTTTTTTTTTTTTTTTTTTTTTTTTTTTTTTTTGAGGGGGGGTTTTGTTTTTTGTTTTACAAATTTTACATCACAATTACCATATTCAATCATTGTTTTTAGGTTAAAATTGCTGTGTAAAGTTAAACAATAATAATTAAAAAAACAGTTTTACTGCATCATTTAATTTTTAATGCTAACCTTGAAGGTAATAAATATGAGATTAAGTGTGCAATCTGATGTTAATTTTCAGGTTCTGTGACAGTAAGTTAAGGCTTGGTTTGTTTTGTGCATTTGAAGAGATGAAATCCTCTTTTATTGCATCAGGGGTTCTGTAGTATTTGATGGAGAAGCTTTTAGATGCTTTAACTGAATAAAAACAACATAAAAGAGCAAGTAAAAAGAGATTTAAACCTGTCAGAACAGCATACATGCGGTAATTCATATTGTATTCATGTACAGGACAAAAGACAGCCCAGAAACAAAACACATTTGCAGTTGTTTTTGCACGTTGTTATGGTGTATTTGACTGAACTCAAGCTGGTCATTGAATGCGTCACTATTTATATTTCCTCTCTTTCTTACCTTGGTAGTTTTATTCAGCTGTTTCATACTGAGCTTTTTCCAGATTACATTCACTGTAATATAGTGGCATCGTTAAGGTTTGCATAATTCTTTTTAAAATAATAGATTATTCATTAATTTATTGTACATCCAAAATAAAATAAAATAAAATAAAACCAGGGAATCTAACTTCTGTAGGTGAGCAGTTAAATTTATAAAACAATGCGCATTTAAATCAATAGAAAATAGGATAAATGCCTATTACATATTAATGTACACAAAGTCAGTATAAAACGGTTGAAAGATGTTAATCAACTGATACTCGGGGTGTGAAAATATTTACGAAAATCTATTTTGTTAATATAATGAGTAGGAAAAAAAAATATTATTTTGCTACGTAACATTCAGTCCGGACAAACGTGATTTTCTTTCTTCCTTTTTTCTTCTTTTTTTATTCAGGCATGCGCGGGGCACTTCTCGGTAAATGTGGGTGGCGTTGTTTGTATGAAGGCACGGGGAGGCGCAGAACAGCTCGCCACGGCTTGTCCCGTGTGAAACGTGATGACAGCTCCCAGTACGGACACCCACAGTCACCCGTGGACCACCGTGGGTCACTTTGTACCGTCACCATGCTCTCTTGACCTCTGGGTTCGTTCCGATAGAAGCGACTCGGTTCAATCTGTGGAGACGCATAGCTGCTGAAAAAAGTTGTGTCGCTGAGGGGAGGCAACTCCGCCACAACACCACCACCTCCTCACACATCACCGGCCTGAAGAAGAAGTTGGATATCTAGTCTGACTGGGTCCAACGGCCAGATCCGTGATTTCAACAGGACATAGGAACAACTCATAGGTAAGAAAAGCTACAAAAAACCTGAAAACATTTAACTGTAGCTCATCCCAGGATGAACGACGTGTTTCTTTTTTTACATACAGCTTCAGCTTGGTGGACATGGGGGTTATCACGTTGCATTTTCACCTCTTTTAAAGTATCTCTGCAGTCATGTAAATGCGCAGTAGAAATAGTTTATCCTGGCCCCAGTATTGGTGTGTGAGTAAACGACGGATCAATGACTTGAGTTGAATGGGTGATGGGAGTGAACACTAATGCTGCAGACAGAGAATTTCCCCTGCTGGGTGTCAGCTGTGGCTTCTGCTGTGGCCTCTGCTGTCAGTTGTTCCATTATGTGAAACAGGACAGCACACACACCTAACACCACCTAACACCAACTCTAACCATACACACCTTAACCTTACATTTGAGCAGCTTGTTGTATAAAGTAAATTGATTCTATTTGTCTCGAAAATAGTGTTAAAGTAGTTGTACATAGTCTAATATACAGTGCAATGAAAAAATATTTTGTTTCAGTTCAGTTCACAAGTACTTTATTTATCCCAAAGGGAAATTAAATGCTGTTAAAATTCCTATCATCCAAGTGTCTTAAAAGAGTTGTGGATGGTGATGCTGTGGGTAAGAAGGTCACCGGCAGCAGTCAGTCTTCCAACAAATCTGATGAGGCCTCTGATTGAAGGCGGTTGCTGTATAACAGTCTCATGACTGTCTTGACATTCTAACAGCTCAATATCCAGGCAGCAGAGACAATATTTTACAGTAACATGTCCTGGATGACACAGTCAGTTGTTGGCAAGCACTGCTAATCCACCTCATTTGCTTTTGCTGCTCCTTTTTAAATCTCCGTTTGGCTGTATGGTTAGAAAGCTGGACAGATAGAGACATTTGAGTCGGGGATTATGATGGTTGGCCATAATGATCGATAGAAGAGATGATTTGAACTTCCTGCTTCTCTCTCTGCTCTTTTTGTCACCTCTGAAGGGTGACAAAAACCTAAAGAAACCTGTAAGGCTCAGATACTTCTTCAAAACACTGTATAATTTATACCCACAGTTTTGACTTACATTTACTGACCACCTTCTTCGATAATCCTATTCTTAACACAAACAGCGAATCAGCCAGTCACATTGTAGCAAGTAAATGCATTAAGGTATCAAGATGTGGTGAAGACAACTTGCTGAAGTTCACATTGAGTATCACAAAGGAAGAGAAAGGGGATTTAGACTGGCAGACTGGATGGAGATCAAAGAAAGACAATAGCTGCTTAATTAACCACTAGTTATAACCAAGGTTTGCAGAATGCCATCTCTGAACTCACAATACGTCATAACTTGAAACAGATGGGCTACAGCACTACTGTCAGCTAAGAACAGGAAACTGAGGCTACAATTCACATAAGCTCACCAAAACTGAACGATACCAGATTGTAAAAACGTTGCCTGGTTCAATGAGTCTCGGCTTCAGCTGTGACAGTTTATGGAAGGGTCAGAATTTGGTGTAAACAATATGAAAGTATTGATCCACGGTGTGGTGTGGGTTGGTTACCATTATCAAGGGGTTGAAATGTTACAGTTTCAAAAGTGTAAATTTTTCCTTAGTGCCGTTCCGATGGTTTATTATCCTTTTAATGAGATGAGGAAGACATTTTAGAGGGATCAGAGTTTTAATGCAGTACCCATCACTCCTACATTATGCCCTCTTGTTTGTAAGAAAGAACGTCGGCTATTCTTGGAAATTAATTGCTTGGAAACGAAAGGACCACCACCTATTACTGTTATTAAGATGGTGCTTCTTGGAAACTACAGCTGGCTAGAGCAGGCTAAGTTGCAGACTGCAAATTTGCTACATGAGCAGATGGCCTGGCTAATTAACATTTTTTTTTTTTTTTTTTTTTTTTTTTTTTTTTACATCCAGTTTTACTTCATGTTAAGACAAACATAATATGACTTAAAAACTTTAGCTTCGTACTAATTAAGTATTATTTAAATACCGCTGCCCTGAGTATTGTTGCTGACATGTCCAACCATTAATGACCACAGTGAACCCATCCTCAGATGTCTACCTCCAGCAGGATAATGGATCATGTCATAAAGCTCATCTCAAAAAGGTTCTTTGAACATTAGTTTATTTTACTCCAACGGCCTCACTAGTTAACACATCTCAACCCAATACAGCACTGTTGGTGTCTAGTGGACAAGCTGACAAATCTGCAGCAACTGTGTGAGGCTGTCATGTCAAAATGGACCAAAAGTTCTAGGGAATGTTTCTGACACCGTGTTGAACCAATGCAACACAGAGTTAAGTCAGTTCTGATGGCAAAATGTTGTCCAACACAGGACTAACAAGGTGTGCCCAATAAAGTGCCTAGGGAATTCACATCTTATACTCACTTATAACACTAATATAATTAACGTTGAGTAAAAATATTAGTGTCACAGCATTGCTGCATTACATGATCCTATTGCTTCTAATTTAAAATGAAAAAACAACAAATACTCCCACTGCCTAAGTTATAATATGTTATAGCACAAGTTCTTAATGGTCTGACATGCCTTATTTGCAGGATAATTTACACCACAAAGTTTCTTCTACATTCTTGAACAAGAAGGTCAAACAGCAAGATGCTTTTAGATGTTGGAAGATCTAAACTGGAGAGTAATGATGATTTGGCCTTTGCAGTTGCTGCTCCTGTTCTGTGGAAAAGCTTGCTTTTCCAAATAAGAACAGTACAGAGCTCAGAAACCTTTCACACGGTATTTTGCAACTCTGGTGCTGCTTGACATCTCAGTTTTATTTTTTTAAAATCTATTTTTATATTTTATTTTTTCTTATCTCTATTGTGTTATTTGTGTTATGAATTACTGTCTGAGTTTCAATTGATCCTATTGATCTCTCACTGTAGTTGTATTGTTTTATGAAGAAGTATTGTATTACTGTTCATTATCTAACGAACTTGACTGCATACTGAGGAGGTAATTCAACCATTTGATTCAGGTGTTTTGGAGGACACCTGACCTGGAGGCCTGAAGTTAAAGACCCCTGATTTAGAGCTGAGCTTTGCAATTTTTTTAGTATTAAAAGCTAGATTAAAATTGTCAGGTTTGCTGAACTCTATTAAGATTGTTGAAGGATCAGATGATGCAGAAGATTACATCACAATATCATCAGCAAAAAAATGTTAATGTTCGATAAAGATTGCTTAGTTTTAAAAATAAATAGAAGTGGACTCATTACTGAACCCTGGGGAACACCTTTAGCTTCATTAAGGATGCTGGAGGAGGGAATGGTAGAGAGAGGTCCTTTTTCAACCAACATTATGTTCTGGTGACAGTAAACATTGTGTTTCAAAGAAGATGGATTTGCCCATAATTACCTTGCATCTTAGGATATAGTTTCTGCATCATGGCTGTTAATCTCAAAGTTTCTGTGGCTTATGCTATCAGAGTTGCATGACATAACCACGGTAAAATTGTCAGTGAAAAAGTTCTTGACAGGGTGGAAGGATCACACTGTTAGGTACAAATTGTAATTTATATCCAAAGTGAGGCCCAAGACTGGGTGTGTTGCTGAAATGTTTGCTGACATGACCAGCCAGAAATATTGTGTAAGTTCTTTAACTGTTAGAGCAAGCTGATGTCACTTGTGATGACGAAGCTAACTTGTTTTAAAAAATGTCCTTAAAGACTTCTTCTATCCGAGTCTCACCACAAAACAGCTTCATTCAGCATCACCTCTGTGCTTCAGCAACTTGTAAAGGTTTTGAATGCATTTCTTACTTTGAATTATTCAAGACTCTAACAGGATCAGATATCTGAACATGGTAACAAAGAAATATGAGATGAATGTTTACCTTTGTACGTATTATATGTTTCACAAACAGCTTATAGTAGCCTCCTTTATAAATCTGATAAGTTGTCCTGTTTTGTTTAGTGCAGTAATGTTGTTTTTCTCCTTTGCAGCAAAGCAGTCACTGGAACAACGTTGCATTTATACGAATAATTTAATAAAGCACCTAAAATTTCCAATTGGGACTGTGTTGTGAAATGTATCGTCACTTAAGAGTGGAGACATTTCTTGAATTGTATAAATGACAGTCTTAGTTTTAAAAGAACTCTGGTGAAGTAGAGGAGGTTGATCAGAAGCTGCGTATAAAAAAGTGAAGGATGCAAATGCACGTAGGACCCATTGGATAACATATGAAGTTGCTCCTCCTTTTGTTTTATATTTTCAGCAGAGTGTTGTTGATTAGGATGATAGGCGATATTTAAAAACAAAACATGAGTGACGGGATGGGACAAACGGCCACTAAAATGGACTCAGAGATTAAATGGATGTAGTTCAGCTTGACAGACAACAAAAGAGCTTTCAGTTAAAATAAAAGATGTTGTCACTTACTGAATGTACATGGAAAGAGGTAGTGAAAAACTTTGTTCGCTGAATTAGCATATATGCAACTCTATCGCTGCCTAAAATATATTATCTTGTATATGAAACTCGCTTATTTTTAACAACTGTTTTTGACTTTTTATTTTAAATGTTTGTCCATGAATGCATGCACAGTACTTACTGTACCTTTACTACTCTCCTTTCTGCCATACGTTTTTCAGACATACATTGCTTTTCATTTATCAGACGACCACGAACTAGTTGGTATGTTTGTATGATCACTAGAGGATTCTGTACCATTTTCTGATTTAAAATCTGTGTCAATAATAACAGGACACAAGTATGAAAATAGACAGACATGCACATTATTAGAAGCTTGATTTAGTTTCTCATCAGCTTTTCAGAGGATTCAGTCCAACAGACTGACAGCACCTTCAGGCATTTTATACTCTGCAGTGGTAAAATTGTTGACTTCAGCTCTTTATTGCTTATTATGTCACTGACAGTATCCGAATTATATTGTTTTATGTTTTTGAAAGGATCTATTTCAGGAAAACTGGAATAATTTCAGATGCACCACTCAGAATTTTATGGCCCCTTTACAACTTCTGTTTTTTGTAAAGCTCTGACTTTCTGATACAGATCTACCCCTTAAAAATTTGAACAAGACCTGTAATTAAGGAACACATTCAACATATTTTTTTCTGGGTTTCCACAAGGTATTAAATATTCTGAGCAGAGGCGACATCACACCTTATGTGAGAGAGCAGTTGCTGTGAACCAAGGTTTAGCTAAAATTTTGAAACAAATTATATAAACCATTATCATATTTACCATTAGTACTTGCAAACAGAAGTCTTTTTCTCTCTGTGTATTCTCTTCTAAACGCAGATGCTTATCTTAACTCTCAGATTTCCAAAAGGCTGTTGATGTTTCCCTATCCATAAGAGACAAAAGTTGAAAGCTGAAAATGATAATGCAGAGCAACTTTGCTATAAGATATTTCTTATCGCCTTATTGTTATCTGTTGAAGCTTCACAGCCTTTTTAAAGTTGTTTGAATAAACAACAAATATCTTCAGAGAAAATAATTTTATGGCTTTTGTGCTTCTTTGCTTCATTGTTAATCACTTCACTCACACTGAAAGTAACAAACTTTTAGTTTTCTTCCAACAACTTCAGCACCAAAGAGCAACATTTTCTCACTAAGTTATGATGCATTCAAAGATTGAAAATAAAGTTTGAATTTTTGTTTCAGACAAAAACTCGTCGTATGGATGTCAGTCAACAGCCTATTTCACAATACATCTCTAATTTAAATAAGATCTTCTCCTCACCTGCCAGATGTAGCAAGTTTCATTTCTCTAGTGAAGTCTGAACACCTGTTTAGAACCACAGTGTTGGTGCTGTTGGACCACAGTTCAGGATTTGACACTATTGAGCATGACAATTAGTTATTATTAATTAATGAAACAACTGGAGAGCTGGGTTGGACTCTCTGGTACAGTACTTAACTGGTTTGAACCTTTATGTAAAGAAGATGGACTTCTTTTAACTTCACATCGAAGCAGACAGAAGTCACATGTGGAGTACCCCAAGATTCAACCCTGGGACCCCTCCTGTTTAATATCTTCATCCTCCCACTAGCTCAGATTATAACAAATAATAAGAGTTACCATACCTACAATACAGAGCTTTACTTTGCAATGTCACCAGGTAACTATGAACTCATCCAAACACTGAATAGATGCATAGAACAAATCAATGCGTGGATGTGCCCTAACTTTCTTCAGCTGAACAGAAACAAAACTGAAGTAATTATTTTTGGACCTAAAGAGGAACCTATTACAGCTAGAAACTAGTGATCAGACCTGAAATCTGGGTGTAGTGATGAACTCAGACCTGAACTTTCAGAGACACATATAGACAATTACAAAGCTGGACAGTTACAAAGTCGGTCAGAAAACTGCTAATATGCTGAAACACTGAGTTCCTCTAAAGCAAGGCTAACACCCATTTGTTTAGTGCTGTCTTTAATTAGTAGCAAGTGGAACACCATAAACTGCCATCTGTTTTTTAATCTGTAGTCACCGTTTAATCTTACTTTGCCACCGCAATTAAATCTTTTTGCTTGTTTGTTTTAGTTTCCTTCTAATTGTGTAAAGCACTTTGAATTACCTTGTTGCTGAAAATGTGCTATATAAATAAAATTGCTTGGATTGTTTACATAAAAATGCTGCAGTGGTAACATTGAACTATGGTGTTGATGAACATTTACAGATTATGTCTAATAAGATGCATGAAGGGAAATGTAGACATTTTATACTTGATTAACTTCATTGGAGGATAAAGGATGACAAGAAAAATTGCAAATATCCACTTTTCCATTAAAGATACATGTGGTCCTGTTTGATTTCAGTTCAAATAAATATAATGAACAGGCTCACAGAGATCCCAAGGATATTCAGTTTGCTCATAAAGTTTTACAGCTGTTCCTAAAATTTGAGATGTTTGGTTTTTTTGTCTGAAATATCAATATGTTCTTGGTCATTAAGAATCATTTCTCTGACTCTCTTTTGAGCCAAAGCCATTATTACTTAGCTCTGTGGTTTCACCATTCTGTCCCATTACAGTATTTCTTCCCAAATGTCCTGCTTATTAGAATATAATCCTTCGAGGGATTGGCATCCCAGTGTATTGGAAATACCTGAACAGGTTGTTGCAGGGGAGGTTTATAGTAAGGCTTGTCCAGTCAAATGATTCATAAATGCATCACCAGAATTTTTAAAGAATTATAAAGCAAATGCATCATAGCAGTGCTCTGCTTCGTCGTCTCACTATTGTCCTCAATTCACCCCTAACTCATATTAAAGTTTGGATTCCTGTATTGAGGTGGGTTTCCCCACATTTCACACTGAAGTCATGATGTCTCTGCAGTCATGATATGATCCCATGTGAGAGATCTGTTGTGTAACAGCTCATATGCAAACTATTAGGACTGGGCTGTGATTTTAAGGGTGCGGCATATCCTTGGGCACCTCTCTGGGGTCCTCCTTCTTCCATACAAACGGATCTCTGTATCTATGGCAACACATCCTCGGCCCCTTTCATAGCAAACATGCAAGCTGTTTCCTTCTCCCTCTGTGGAAATGTTTATGCAAAATAGGCAGTTCCACCCGGTCGCTGCAAACACGTGCGTCATACAGTCAAAGTCATTGATATTTAACATGTGCAAGCTGGGGCAAAGGCATGAAGAATATGTGACCAGAGGGAAGTTATGGAACATGAAGGAAACAACGTCAGGATGAGATGGGATTTAAAAAATGGCATGGCAATGTTCCTCTCCCTGTGGAATGTTTGTGTGTTAGCCAGACTGCAGAGATGCTGGAATGCAAACTAAATGAAAATGTGAAGACTGAGGTGGATTTATGCAGAGCTCCGCTCGAGCCAAAGAAAGAGTGTTTCCAGTCGCTTTAAACAAATGCACCCAGGGATTTTCCTACAATCAGCAGCAACCTCTGTAGCTTTCCAGTAACTTCTCTCAGCTGTTAGAGACGATGGCCGTTTGTTGCTCCTCAGTAACTCAAATGTTTCAGTTGATACACATAAGCCATACCTATTGTACACCTAAGTGTTATATCGGTCAGAGGATTTAAAAAAGAGACACAACATCAGAGTGGAAATTTTGGAAGGGACCTTTAAATGCCTTTACTCGGGTAACTGTTCATAAACATGTTTTTGTGACCTTATTCATTTGGCACAGCTGGTGAATTAGGGACATTTAAGAGCTGCAATCACGAGCTTGTTTAAGCAAATCTGAATGAAAGAACCGAGTGAGCACCTGAGAAAAGCATTCGCCCATGTTCCTCTCTAACAAATCTGGAGTAGAGGATAGGACCATCTCTGAAAATAGTCTTTTATCCTTCAGATCCTGCTTTCACCAGTCCTTTGAGCTTACTGTGGTATTCACGCCTCTCAGTACCAAATATTTCAACAGCATTTGGCATCTTTAAGCATTTGACTCAACTTACCAGATGTGTTCCTTTCATCCAGCTTGCTGGGGCCAAGCAGTACTGATTTGGCAAAGTGAAGCAGATAGTAAAATGCTCCCTCCAGAAACCTCCCCCCCCAAGAAACCCCCACGTACTTATTGTTTGACATGCTGCACTCTGGGATGTATCGGAAACCAAATCGTATTATCTTAAAATAAGTTGAAAGAAATGGTGAGTCCAGAAAACAACCCAAATCCTCAGGACTCTTGAAAATTGAATTCAGCTGTTTTGTTTTTGTAGTTGACCATTTATTGTATATACTAGTTAGAAAGTGTGTGCAGATTAATGAAATCTAAAAGTACTAGATTTAGAATAACTTACAGTTATCAAGAGCGGTGGTCCCCAGCCGTGGTCTGCAGGGGCCAATGTCCTGCAAGCTTTAGAAGTTTTCCTACTCCTTTCCACCTGATTCAAATGATTGAATTAACTCTTCTTCATGACTGAACACCAGGAGTATTCAGTCAGGGAAAATTGAAAAGTTGGTGGGCAGGGGGAGTCTGATAAGTTATAGTCTACTGATCAAGAGCATTGAAATAGAAATCTGCACTTGTGGAGTTATTTCGGTTGCCCAAAACTTCTCGGAAGGTTTACCACCGGTTTGTGGTTTTTCTATTTCTGGGTTATGGCTATCACTTTGGTCCCATAGCCTTAGAAATGGCTTTTAACCCTTTCCAGACAGACAGACGTCAACGACTCTGTTTCTGATCTATTTTTGCATTTGTTTAGATTGGGGCACGATGCACTGCTTTTCAAAAGCTTTTATTCTACTTCATGCCGTCAGAAGGGTTCTGTTGAAGTGATTACTTAATTCTACAGGTCTGGCGTTAATCATGCTGGGTGTTGCTAGTAAAAATTGAACTGAAAAATTGTGGTTAATCACAGTTGATTTATAATTTAACAAAATGGGCAATTATATTTCCACATAGGCCCAGTTTAGTTTGGATAGCTTTTTGTTTGAATTTGAAAAAAATCTTTATTTCAAAACTGCTTACTCAGAGTAACTTTTGATCATTTGAAAGATTTAAGTCTGAGGAAAACGGCAAAACCAGAATACATTTATATGGGGGCCCAGCACTATACACCTCAATAAAGCTAAAGAGTTGACAGCAGCAGCCTTTGTAAACTGCTGTTATGTTGCTGTCCCCGACCTCCGTTTCATTACTCTGTATACATTTTTAGCAATTCTATGAGCATAATGTTAGTAAATGCATGAAAGGATGTTTTTGATGCTTGATATATAATTTTAAATCCTGTAATAATTAATATAACTGAAGGTATGGAGACAAATTGCAGTAATACAGTTTACAGTACCTGCATATTTTTCATATTTGCCTACAATCCCAGCCCAAAGGCATCCTTGAACATCATTATGCTTAATTAATATTTTTGATCTATTAGATAACTCAAAGGCACCTTTTAATATGATAGAAATGTAGTTCTGGTAAAAGTACAAATGCAGGAGTGAGTTGAATGCTGAGTAGTTTAATTTCAGGTTTATTTTTGAGCAAACTGCATATAGCTGATAATTTACTCTGTAGTTTTCATCTAGGTTAGATATTTCTTTGTAAAGAAGATACACTGGTTTTGGTTTTGTCTTGCTGTCAGAGGGAGTTCCTGTGGTATTGACTTTATAAACAAACACTCATAAAAAAACTCCATGACAGCTGTCAGCCGGCCGCAGCCTTGTCACACTCCTCTCTCTAACCAACCCTCCACCCCTCATCATTCATATCTGCTGACAGACTGAACGAGCAGCAAGGATGCAACAGATGTCCCACGGTTTGTGATATCTGGAACTGTCCCGTGTTGTCCACCTGCCTGGGATATGCATGAATGCGTTTCTGTGGACTCAGCATTCTGGATGGCAGCGGGCTTCCCAGTAAACAAACGCTATCAAAAGACATTCGTTGTCATTCAGCTCACTCCAGAGGATTCTCCTGGTGTATGTTTATGATCAGATATAGAGGCACGTGCCGGTCTGTCACTTCAGTATGTGTGAATAGGTTGAATGGCACAGAGGTTGTTGAGTCCTGTTCTGGCAGGCGGACAGAAAATGAAGCAGCAGCTTTATTGTCGACATCAGATGGTGTTTAACACGAGATACCAGCAATCAGCGTATAAGGTTTTTTTCTCTCCTCATAGCACGGTCAGAAGGATTTTTCTTTCTCTCAGCTATACCTGTTTGAGCATGAACAGCTGAGATGACTCAGAGTTGTGTCAAACTTAAACCAGTTCACACTAGTTTATAGTGGGTAAAATAATTTTCCATAATTTTTCCATCAGCAGTTTTGCAACCATTAAAGCATTGAAAAAAATACTTATTTAAAATCATAAACATTTGCCTGGTTTGATTATTCAGGTCTGACATATTGAAATGTTCAGTTGGTTTTCCAGTTTGCACAAAAAATTTTCATACGTTAATAATTTTTAACATACATTTTTCATACTTTACAAACATTTTCAAGATTTTATTTGTTGGTAATCAGAAACATGAGCTGGATGCGATTATTCAGGTCTGGTTTATTGAAATCTTCAGTAGATTGGTTCACAATTAGTAATGGAATTTTACACACATTTGTCACATAGTCCTTAGACATTTTATATACATTTGTTGTTGTTGTTCTTTGTTTTTTTATTTTATTTTTTAGCTTATTTCTTTTTTTTCCATTAACATACATACATTATATGGGTTGCTTTATTCCCAACCACCAATTATGCCATAACAAATCTTTTTAAGATTTAATTATTGGTTCACAATTAACACAAGAATTTTTACACTCATTTGTTTTTTTTTTTCCCCCACATGTAATTTTCACTTGATTTGTGATAGTGGCTTGATTTTATTTTTATTCAAATTTTATTTTTTGATAATAAGGTTTTTTGCTCCAACGTACCCTTTTAGTGGATCAGTTATTTCATTGTTACTAAGTCTTTAAAGATTATATTCTTGCTAAAATCATAAGCAATATCAGGATGATTGATTATTAAGTTCTAGTTCAAAATCTTGAATTTAGTTCATTCACAATTAGTACAAGAATTTTACGCATTTACACAATTTTTATACATATTACAATCACCATTAGTTCCATTTTTTTGTTTTTAGGATTTTCTTTTTCAATAAAACCCTAAACATTTAGATTTGATTGATCTGGTCTAGTTCACTGGAATCTCCAGCAGAGCCCACTGATTCTCTAAGCAGATATGTAGAAGAAAAGTAAGCAGCAAAAATACTCTGGACAGTTAAAACTAAAACTTGTAAAGTAAATACTGAAGAAAATGTATTACATATATACTTGACAAGAAAGAAAACCTAAATTTTGCTTGTTATATGTAATAAACTTTGAATATTTCTAGAGGTAACAACAGTTTTGGGACTAAGTGGAGTAGGTGTAGGCTTTCCCTTAAATTTCTTTGCATTATCTGTCTACATGATGACTCCTTATGGTACATCCTTGCAGAATTGTCAGTTGCACTCTATTTTTGTTGCATTTGCTGTATGAATATCGTACTCTCTTGTGAACGCCTCGAATCACATGCGTATTGTTACGATAGGGTGTCGAAGTTTTAGGATCATGTCTTGGGTTGGACAGCTGGTGTCTTGCCCATCTGTCAGCTGTGCTGCATGTGTAGAGTGTTGTCTGGTGGTGTGTTTGTCAGCTGTTGACTGGTGTAATCCTGTTACTTTCTCCAGTATTCTGCCAAATGGTACGCTCCAGTTCCAGTCACACTATCCCAGTTAGTTTCCTTAACTTCTAAAACATTATCATTAATCATTTTTTATTTACTTATTTAAATAGTTTCTGGCGTATAATTTTGCTGTTATAATAGGCATAATGTTGGGACCTACGGTTTATGTAAAATTTTTACACATTTATTATGCAAAGTCAGTCCCAGTGCTTATCAGAGAAGACCTTGAGGAGTCATTATGGAAGAGACACGCCTGGAAAAATCTTGTCAACGAGATTAAGTGCTTGAAATGCTCCTTGTACCTTACCTCAGAAGACTTGACAAATGTAACAGATACATAGTTTTCCTGGTGAACACATTTCCTTCTGCCACACCTGGAACCACTGCTTGTCAATAGCTGAAATCCACGAATACTTGAGACTCCCTCTAAAAATGATTATTACTGCCTATTTTAATAGTTCAAACACCAAATATATGTTAATATGCACTAATACGCACAGTGGAACCATGTTGGTACTACTGCAGAAGCTAACATCAATAGTCTTCCTTATCTCCGGTCTTGAGGGTACAGTCCATTGGCACCAAAGAAAATTAATGGTGCTTCTGGATTGGCTGCTTTGCAAACGCCAGCCAATAGCATGTTACTAGCATTGTATCAGTATTTCAGCTTCCCAAGCTGCATTTTCTTTTGAATGTTTTAGTTATTCTCTTCAAGAAAATCTATGAATTTTCCACAAATAATTTGGAGTTACATTCCATTGCAAAATCTGCGACTAGGCAGGGTTCACTGTAAATATAAATTGAGGCAGAGGCCTATTTCTTATCAAAATGGGAAAGATAATAGATATGCTTTATAAGATAAGGCAGATCTTCATAACCCAGGAATGGCTTCAAGATAATAGCTCCTGACCTAAACTTCTCTTTATCTACATTCAGAGCAGGAGCTATAAGTAAAATAATGGGATATTTGACAAAAAAAGACTGTCTGGGGACATAAGTTGCCATCACAAAGGACAGTGAAACCTGTCTCAAAGTCTCTGTTTGGGAACTTCAGCAAATTTGTCAGTGTGAGATGATGCTACTGGAATAAAAGCAACTTATTTTAAGGCTTTTAACATATTTACCAGGAGTGCCAGTAATTGTGGAGGTTGCTGCTTATGTTTAATTGCCTTCTCAGTACCTGAAGATAATTTTTTTTTAAGCATAAAGTAAACAGGTTTTTATTGCTTTAATGATTACCAGTCATTAAACTTAAACTTATCTAGAACTTAAACACACCTTGTCCTATCATATTCAAGATATGTTTAATGCTGTTAACTTTGTAGAGTTTGTAGAGTCTTGGATCATGTATTGACTTAGATGAAAACTGACTATTCCATAGAAATATTTTCAAAGTGTAAAGTATCTCTGGAAAACTCCCGTGACACAGTTCCCCTGATGACCTCGTGCGGTCAGTTGCTGGATCACAATGTGAAAGCCAGCAAACGCTAAGGCTCCCGACACACTCATGAACCCAGAGATAACACTAAGGAGCTTGTCTGGCTGGATGGAGATCTAAAGGATTAACTTCTGCAGCATGGTGACTCCTTGCTGCCCTGGTGCAGTAGTCAGGGAACTTTAGGTTCAGCTTTGGGCCCAAATGAGATTGTACTAAATTGTCCAGTGGTATAAGTGTATTTTTTCCAGGGTTAGCACAGTTCATCAGTTTTGGCATATTTGAAGGTTCACTGTGGGAGAAAAAAAGATAATCTACAAGACTTACATCTTCAGACAAGAACTGCACAGTTTCAACGTCTGATATCTTAACATCCTAAACCTCACATGGTGACCTCTGCACTTGTAATCTCGCACTGAGAGCGGCGGAATCTGTTTTGAAAATAAGTGAAGTCTCATCTGACTAAACCAACTGGTTTCAGTAAAAGTCTTAATAGTGTTTAACAATTAGGACTGAGATACTATATTCTGACATTCCTCCCAAACAACTTGTTGGCGCGTAGATTGTGTCCAACGGTTGTTTTGGAGACCTGTTTGCCCCAAGATGTCAGTCTTCGTTGCAGTCCACCATTAGTAGCCTCAGACATTTTCTATTTCCGCCCTTACCATCCTCTTTATTGTGTGTGGTCGCAAGTTAAATTTCAGTCCTCATCCATCTTAGTTTTTCACAGTTCTAGCTGGTCAAGATGTTTATCATTTGTCTGACTGCAACTACAGGCATGTTCAGCTGTTTTCATGTTGCCATTTCCTGACTTGCAGAGTTTAACACACATTAGACTTGCTTGCTTGAATAGCACATTCTCTTCTCTTTCCCGTTTTGAAAAGTGGTAAAAGAAAGTCATGGATTACTAATTTATAATTCCAGACACTCAGATTATCCCAAAAAGTAATGTATATATTATGAAACAATGCTTCAATTACATTTATTTTATTATAATTGTTAGGGTTGCCACTGGGTGTTTTTGGTTGAAAAACAATAATTTCTTATTCTTAATGCTCCTCCAGTAATAGGTAAAAGATGAATTTGGTTTAAGGTTTTCTGCAGATCTTTACCAGGGGTGCCAAAAAGTAAAGAAAGGGTTGTGTAATGTAATTAAAACACACCTGCATGCAATGTTCCCATCAGTGTGGATCATTGGTGGAGGCAGGAGTTGAACTGGCCTACTTCCCAGAAATTTAATGTGGGAATGGATGTTGGTTAAATTTGGTGCCAGCGCCCTGAAAAGCCTCATGTTGGTGAGTGTTAGTGGCTTTTCTGATTTGTGTAAAGAGTATTACAGTGAATTTAATGACAAATTTTGGTTCCTTTTCGCAGCTGACAGTAGAGCTGTTTATGGAAGTAGTTCAGAGGAACTCTTTGTAAAATTTAATAGTAACTCTGGTCAGAAGCCTATTTATATCATGCTTGAATCAGTTACTGTATTTTTGAAGAAAAGTGGCACAAGCAGACACAAACACTCGCTCACATATGCCCAGTAAGTTTTTCATTGCTGAACACAAACCTTGAATCTCATTCCTCCTGAATCTCATTGGCTGTTTGTGTCTTACCAGCACAGACAGACTAAACACGTTGGACACTTTGTGCTTTCACAGCCGAGAGCAAAAACAAAATTGAAAGTTGTCCAGGTGCTCACAGCCAAGCTTAATTTGTTTAAAAATGCATGGTCAATTGTTGGAGGAATTTCTTTTTTTATTATCTTTCTTATGTCAGATTATTGAAAGCGCTCTTGAAGCATCTACAGCTGAACCCAACAGTATGCGTTGGTTTACAGGAAGTCCTGCAATTTACTGCAACATGTCAGGCAACGACTTGATTAGAAGACTGTTTCATGGAAACCTTTCCACAAATAGGCGAGCCAAGACATGCTTCAGTCACCATGGTGCCTGAGATGCACCAGTTGCTAGATAGGTGGAAGAATAAGCAGAGCCTTAGTTCTTTTGTAGAAATTATAGTGTTTGATAATCTGATTAAAGCCCTCATACACAGTTTTGATCAGTTCAATATTTGGTGTATTTTTTTTTAAACATGTGCTGTCTTGCAAGCGTTGTGCTTGTGTACTTTTAAAAGCTTAACAGACAGAAGTTTTGATTTCGGAGACAGAAAACCATATATGCATTTTGTAGTTGCTCATCTTCCCTGTATAGACCCGTCTTTGTATGGTTAACATTTGACTTCATTAAAAAAAAGATTTGTGGTATTGTCTTGTTACTGCAAGAAATATTTGTAAAAAAATAAACCTCATGGTTATTAAACAAGCCAATTTATATATATATATTTTTTTGTGTGCAGTGTCTTATGCACACAGTTTGGCTCGTTCCATTTACAACCTCGGTTTGCGTATCACTGTGGTTTTCTCACCACGTGGTGCAGAGCTCCCACCAACAACACACACCAAACATCAGTCATTATATTTCTCTTCAAAACATCACACTCTATCTTCAACTTGGAAACAAGCAGCATCCAGAAGTTACGTGTCTATTTGTCTACATTTTAATAATTGATATTCTGCTAATAGTCTACTGTATGGTTCTATGGCTCTTGTAGTGTAGATTAATGCCATTTTAAATCACACTGTTATGTAATTTATTAGGTAAATCGGTCTCATATATTTCACCATTAATTAAACCATCTAATTATCAATCTGACATAAATTCCTTTCCTTTCTTATTGAAAGATCAATTATTATTATTCATTTAAAAAGAGCAGGAGTTGATCTATTTCCTAACTTTCTAACTTGTTTCTTTAATAGATAAGAACTTGTCACCCAAGACCTAAGAGAGAAACCACCCAGGACCTGCTGCTTGCATGAAAGTGAAAGAAATCAAGCTGTTTTATATTTACTAAAGAGGATCTAAAGTAGTAAGATGGACTTACAAAAACAAACAGCATAAATCGCATAATCTACTTCTGCTGATCAGAAGTTAAATGGATTTGGATTGAGAACTGACTGAAGCCTTCAAGATTGTATCAATAATTTTAGTAAGACGATTCTCCCCAAAATGGTCCGGATCTACAATGGAAATAAGATGGCATATCTTCAGAAAAGTTTAAAGAAAATTATTCTGGATTGAAGCATTTTTATGGTTATTTATCTCAGAAATTAGTTAAAATATGTAACGGCCAAGGGATTTCAAAAGAAAACCCACAGTTCTGTGGGTTGAGATGTATTTTGTAATAAATTCCACATTAAGAAGTACATCCAAAAATGGAGATCAGAAGACATTATAGGACATAATTGTTGAAGCAAGACAAAACAGTGGGGTTGAAATGACAAGGAATCGAGCTACACCTATTGCATCTTTCACAAATGTGAAGGAAACTTAAATTTAGCCAGCAAAGCACATTAAATTTTCAAAGGTCAGAACCGGCACAAGAGGAAAAATAATTATTGTTCGGCCTGATTCCAACTTGTAATAATTAAAATATTCATCTTTCACTACTAATTTTAGGCATGTGGGAATGCACTAAGGTTCAGTGTTGTCGTTTTCTGCACAGCATGGTGTTTAAATGTTCACCACTCATATTTCAAGCTGTGGCTTTAAGCCTGGAGACAAAAAAACTCTTGAACATGCAAGCACTGTAATTGTATGTAATATTCACACAGTGGTCAGTTGAAAGAAGCAAACAGGGAGCAGGTGAACTAAAGAACATAATGCACTATTCGAGGCTTTAACATGAGAATAAGAGAGGGCTGTAAAGGTGGTATTACCTCAGTCAAAATGCACAGATTTGAAACTCCCTTCCCTGATTGCCTTGTATCAGGAACAAGAAGTGTTGAGGAATGTAATTCAGCCGTCTTAGCAAGAGCTCTCCCTTTTCTTTCCTCTCTTCTCTTTTTTCTGTCCCAGATTTCTCACGCTCTTGTTACTCCTCTCACTCAGTGTTAGTTCATAAAACTTTGTCCTCTCTAGGTTTTTGTTTATTTGCATAGGAAGAACTTTGAAAGGTTCCCAAGTCCATTCTTGCTGAAATACCAAGAAATCTTGTCGTTGTGTGAAACATGTAGCTCTGGTTGCTGCTTTTTGTGAACTTTGCAACATATTTTGCTTTTAAGCATTGTAATGACTGTCTCTCTCACTCTCTGTCGACCTCTGCAGGTTATGAGGAATGGAAGCGGGCTCGGTGGTGCGTGCCGTGTTTGAGTTCCTCCCCAGCGTCTCGGAGGAGCTCCCGCTTTTTCCCGGTGATGTCATTGAGGTGCTGGGTGTAGTGGATGAGTTCTGGCTGCTTGGTAACAAAGATGGCGTCACGGGTAAGTTTCGACAGGTTTTATTGATATTATTAAAGATAAAAAAGGCACATGTTTATTCCAGTGCTTTAGTCTATTTCTGCATGGAGTCCATTCCATCCTTTTAGTGATTGGCTGTGTCATGCTTTGCATCACTTCCATTCATAACTTTTAAATATGAAACAAGGTTTGAAGGTTCACCGATATCATTCTGCTGTGTCCTTCTTTGTCTTCAGGTCAGTTTCCCAGCACGTTCGTGGAAGAGGTTACAATCCCCAGCACCAAGCCTGGAGACAGACTCTATGTGTGCATCAATGATTTTAGCTCAGCACAGTCAGGGACTCTGCCCTTGAAGAGAGGTACGATCATAATTTGTGCTGTCACAAGTACCCAAGATGGGTATCATAATGAAAGAAGAAATAATTACTTGGATGTCTGTGCTCATCACATATGTTGAAGCTAACTAAGCATGTGTTTCACACAGTACCACTGTTTACATTAACAGCTCATGTTTTTTCACTTAGTTTAACGCTTCTTGTTGATGTCAGAGAGCTCAGGTAATTGGTTGTGTTCTGCTGTTTTTGTCGTGTGCTGGAGTCTTTCCCTTCACAGTTAGATTTTACTCATTTATCCTTACTTGGTTGTAGCTACAATAATTAGTCACTTAGAAAAGTTTTTTGTAGCCAACCGGTAAAGATGTGTAAGAAGGCTTGAAATAAATTATTTTTATTGGAGGAGCATAATCTCACACAGAAAAATATAATAGGTATTTATAAAGCTAAATTACATGTTGCTTTTTTGTGTAAAAAAAAAAAAATAATAATCACAGTCTCAAGTAAAGGAACTTTTCGATAGTCATTCATGATTTCCTGTTTCTCTGTGGTGTAAAGATGATCTGACCATGAGGCCTATTTCTCTGAGCCCCTATTCAACATAGGAAAGAGAACAGGCCATGCAAGTAAGCCAAATTTATGTTGGTCTTCATAAGTCAGGAAACACTGAAAAAATACCTACTTATTGTGAACTTGCCAATGTATGTATTGAGAGTTAATCATATCATCATGGACAGTGAGAAAGATGGAAAGAGTGGTAAAAAAATATTTAAAGCTCACTGTTGAAGAACTGAAGTGTATTTAGGATGAGATTGTGCTCCTGCAGTAGAAGATTAATTTGATTTATGGCTTTATTATACATCTTTACTGTCTGTGCCAATAACTGGGGAGAGAGCTGTACTTTCCATACTGTATAGTGCTGAAAGTGAATCTATATTTAGATTTTTGTTTTTTTGTTTTTTCCATGGTTTGATGTGCCCTTGAAGTTATTTTGCGTTTTTGACATTGCGTTTACTATTTATAACTTTTAAACTACTCTCTTCTGTTCTGAATTTCAGCATATAATACACTACAATGGGCACCTCTGGTACTATAGCATAATAGACAGAATGTTAATTCATCAAACTCTCCACTAGATGGCCATCAGAGGCCAAATGTTAAACTTGCTCGCTTTCTCTTTGGCTGACTGTTTCTTCCTTGTCACCTATCTGATGATTCTCCTATTATCAGCTATTTTGCAATTATTTTGGATGTCAAGAGATCCATTGTACCACTAAAAACTGTCTGTTTTGTCCTGTAGGTTGACTTGAAATATCAGTCTTAATATAGCAATAGATGAAGTACTCAGTATTGATTTGTGCTTTTAAATGTTTCGATTTCTAAACTTAAAATCATTCTTACTATTGGCAACTGTGAAAAATATTTAAATTAATTCTACATCCATAACCCTTTTATTAGGTTTCATCATGAGTAGCCCTTATATTATGACCATATTCATGTCTCTCTGACATCAAGATGGGTGAAAGCCCATCATCTCTAAACACCTTGAAAACTGAACTGCTTGTCTTCCCAGCCAAATCGACCATATACCACAATATCTGCATCAAAACTGAATTCCTGTCTCTTACTCCATCAAAGGTTACTAGAAACGTTGGTTTTATAAAGGATGACCAGCTGACCTTTAAAGATCATGTTGCCTCCTTTGCTAGATTGTGCTGCTTCGCGCTGTTAAACATAGGAAAGATCAGCCCATACCAAACCAAACTCACCACCCAGCTCCTGGTGCAGTCCATGATCATCTCCCGCCTTGATCCCAGCAACACCATCCTAACTGGTCTACCGGCCTGTGCTGTAAAACCACTGCGTATGGTCCAGAACACTGTGGCATGTCTGGTCTTCAGTCAGACCAGAGCAAACATCACCCCTCTCTTTGTTGAGCTCCACTGGCTTCCCTTGACCACCTGGATAAAATATCTTACAAAGCTCCTAATGGCATGCCTCCCATCTACTTCAACACTCTCATAAAGGCTTATAAGCTGACCGGGTCAGTTCAGTCGTCAAAGGAATGTCGGTTAGCAGTGCCTACACCATGCTCAAGACAAGCCAGATTCTTATGTGTTGTTCCACAATGGGGAAATGACCTACCTATCGCTTCCAGAACATGGTATCTATCTATAGGAAACTCTTGAAGACCCAGCTCTTTAGAAAGCTTCCCCCACCCTAGCAACTACCCTGTCTTTCCCTATTCCCGCTTTCCTCTATTCCTGCACTCTATTTCTACACTGTCCCCCCATTTACCTGTTAGAACTTGACTAATGGTCTTCCATCTTTGTAGCTTTTATACCAACTGTATTGTTATTTATTAGTCAAATCCATAAACATATCAAGTCAGTAATAATAAATCATGCATGTTTTGAAAAGTCATTGACAAATAACACTTGCCGTATCAGAAGATCCATAGGAAACAGTCATTATTGCCCATCCAATTGTGTTTCCTGTAGTTCTATTGGCTGTGTTCCAGTTTTTGGCCCAGACACAATGGGAGGTGGAGCTGCAGTTCTTTGGAATGTGACCTCTGTGACTTCTTGCTGACCAAACAACATTCTTATAATCCCTCACTCTCAGTATATCCCATTAAAAGTTATTAAAATGCCTTGCAAAAGATAATTCCTTGGATATCCTGAAAATGTTACCAAACATTTGGAGAAATGCCTGGTTGATTAAAATATAAAAGTAAAACAAAGCCAACCAACCAATAAGAAGACATTTTTTACTTTGTCTCAGCTCTGATGGTTTTTCAGCTGTATCATTGTGAACATATTTCATCCAATAAAATGTAAAAAATGAAAAGGAAAGCGATTAAAAAAGTCAAAAACAGTGCTCTAGCTGTTCTGTGAAGGCTGTGAAGAGGTTTGTCAGAGAACATTAGTGAGCCAGCAGCATCATGAAGACAAGAAGGAACACAGGAGACAAGTCAGGGAAAAAGTTCTGGAGAAATTTAAAGTGGAGTTAAGTTATAAAAAAATATTCCAAGCTTAATAAATCTCACACAGCTCTGGTTAATCCACCATCTGAAAATGAAAGTAGTTGTGCTGAAAAGACTACTACACAACCGCATGCTTCCCAAAACATGGGTGTCCACCTGAAATAACAGAAGAGCATTGATCAGAGAAGCAACCACAAGGTTTATAGTAACTCTGGGAAAGTTAAAGAGATCCACAACTAAGGTGGATGGATTCTGTCAACAGAAGAACTATTACTTATGCAAAGAGTGGAAGTAAGTAAGCAATAGTTGAAATAAAACCATATGCAGATTTTCCACAACCCATGCGTAGGAATGGGCAGATGAGACCAAAATTTAACTTTTTGGTCTTGTTGGCAACACACAAAACACAGTTTTGTGGCAGAAAACTAACACTGCACATCCTTCTGAATACACAATTTTTACAATGAAACACAGTAGCATTATCAGGATGCAGGGAAGGGAAGTAGAGAAGCCCTTCAGAGTTGATGGAAAATGGATGGAACTAAATGCAGAATAATTTTGGAAATGACTTTGAGACCAGTGGAGGTTCACCCTTCTAGCAGAATGGCATCCCAAAAAATAAAGTCAAAGTTATTCATTAGGATGGTAGAAGACTGATGTTCTCTATTCTGTCTGATTGAGGTATTTCAAAAAGAAGAATGGGTAAAAAATCAGTGTCTGGACTAACAAATGTTCATCACACGATTTAGATTTTATTTGGAAATTTTGAAAACTAAAATCTCCAAAAAATACAATAAGTTTGTCGTAACAAAACTAAATGCGAAAACATTCAATATGAATAGAGAGGTTTCTTGATTTATTTATTAATATTTAATTCAATTGCTTTCATATCTATTGAATTCCCTCTACTGTCTCTGTTTCTCTAGGTGATGTGGTAGTGGGAGAGACGGGAGGGTCCATAAACCTCGGGGATTCCTGGCAACGAGGTTGTAATGCTTGGGGTCTCCGTGGTCTCTTTCCCGTGTCATGTGTGAAGGAGCTGAACCTCTCCGGTCGATCAAGGCAGCTGTCTGAGCGTTCAGCTCAGGCCCAGGCTTTAGAGCTCCCACCTTATGCACTTGGCCAGGCCCGGGCTCTTATGAGCCTCCATGCGCAGCTCCATGAAGAGCTGGACTTCCGTGAGGGCGACTTGATCATCATCACAGGACTTCCCGAGCCAGGCTGGTTTCAGGGAGAATTAGAGGGCCAAAGGGGCATATTCCCAGAGGGGTTTGTTGAACTCCTGGGCCCTCTCCGGTCTCCTCAAGACCCAGATGATGGTCAGTATTTAAATGAAGACACTCAGCAGTTAATCTACAAGGATGCTTATGATACTGGAGATGGGCCTGAAGAGGAAGTTATGGAAGAGGGGGAAGTTTTTCTTGATCAAGAAGAACAACAGCAGGAAGCTGTCAGAGAGGAAGAGCATGAGGAGGAGGAGGGTCTGTATGGAGTTGCGCTGTATGAGTTTCGGGCCATAGAGCCAGGCGAGTTGGATTTTGATGTGGGAGATCGCATTCGTATTGTGAACACTTTGGAAGACGGTTGGCTGGAGGGGGAACTGCGAGGGCAACGGGGAATCTTTCCTCATCGTTTCATTAAAATGGAAGAAAATGACCAGAAAACTGCAGAGGAAAAAAATGTTGAGGAAGAGAAAGAGAATGGAGGCCCTGAAAAAAACTCCAACCATATGAGTCCCACTGGGTCTGAAAATGTGCCTGAATCGAAGGTGTATGAGGATCATACTGTTTGGGACTTGGACTATTTTGAGAAGACCCAGGAGCAAAGCTTTCTGCATGAATATAACAGTACTATGGCTCAGGCTAATACCACAGAGCAGAATAAAGTGAGCAAAAGACCTGAGATGCAGCCGCATAGACCTGTTCCCCCACTCAACAGACCACCTGAGAGACCCAGATCTACTCCTCCAGCAAGACCTAGACTACCTCCTCGTCCAAGCCTACCTCCGCGTCGCTCTGGGCAACAGGTTAGCTCAAAGTCCAGTGGAAACCAGTCCAACTATACCAACAATATCAATCGACCATTACAACCTAAGCGAACTCAGAGTCTTCATAACTGTCCACCTGGTTGGTCAAAAGACAAGATGTATCTCCAGAGACCACAAGCAGAAATTGACCCCACCAATAACAGACCTCCCAGTCTTGCCCAGACATTAAACACCATCATAGAAGGTCATAAACAGCAAAGACTAACTCGCCATGCCAGTATGAGTGATGCTGACATGAAGCATAATACTGTTGCACCTTCACATTCCCAAAATAAAAGACAAGGCCCTAACGGGACACTCCCAACGTCCATCACCTTGGAAGCTCTAGCAACATCAGCCAGTGACTTAGAAGCCAAGCTGTCCCAGCAGCTTTTTGAGTTTGAGAAAAGCCTGACTTTTTCTTACAGTGACACCAGTGTGAGCTCAGCTGCTTTTAGGAATACTTCACCTGAGGCTGACCTGAACCAGCAATCCCAAGTCTCTCAGCATTTTTCCATCCTGGGCTACAGCAACGAAAACGACATCGTCCGAGGCTCTGCGCATTCCCCTGTCTCCAACCTTTCACATTCTAACACCTCCTCATTGGAGAGACGCAGAACCCTTCGCCCACCTCCTCCTCGCCCTCAAGGCCAGCGCCCACCCACCCCCACCCTCGCGTACAGACCAACTCGTCCTGCTCCGCGCCCTCCTCCTCCTCGCTCACCAAGACAAAACGCCTCTTATCCAGCATGCAGGGACAGAACAAACAGCCCCAGCTTCCACAACCTTGAAAAAACAGCCACCAATGACCCCGTTGAGATTCATACAGAGTTAGGTGACCCAACAGCCACCCATGAACATGAAACCCTGCAGGATACAGAGCAGGACTTGAACAGAGAGATGGAGGCAGAAACCCAGAGACAGAAGGACGAGGAGGAAAGGTACCAAGTGCTGCTGCGGCTCCAGGAAGTGGAGCATGAGATGGAGGAATATGCTCAGACTGCGGAGCAGCTCAGGGTGATGTTGGAGGAGGAGGAAGAGGAGATGGCACGCATGCAGACCTTAGAGAATCTGGAGTTCTGTAACTACACACTGGAGACCCTGGCCTTGGAGCAGCAGCACCTACAAGGTAAGACTAAACAGTAGTTTAAGAGTCACAGAAAGATCAGAACCTATTTAGACTGAGATTTTACTTTTGTTACAGAAATTATTTATTAGCGATATACTATCCAGCCATCACAATGAGCAACAAGAATAGTACACCCTACTCTCACATGTAGATGTATCCCTGTGGCTTTTATTTGACAGAGTGGGATGGTATTCCCCACTACTGCCTACAGGTGACCTCACGGATACTGAAGAAAAAACGTAATATAGAAGGAATCTGAAAATGAGACACTGGTGCTTAACAGATTTCCTTTTTGAGCTGTTTTCCAAATCTCTCTGATACAAACTCAGGCACAAAAATGCTACTGCTTTCAAAAAAAGAAATACCACTGTGTTCGATCTGTTTACTATACATTGTTATTAGAGGGAAACAAAATTAAACCTTCACATTTGCAGGAAAACTGCGTGTTGTGTTGACACCTCACAGGGACCTTCTAATGTAAACAGCAACCAGTGCTTCTACACCCAGTGCAGAACAGATAAGGTGTTTCTGAAGTCAAAATAAACTGTTATAGAGAATGTTTGATGGACAACCGGTTACAGTCAGAAAATAGAATTAAACTTTTAAGATCCTTTAGATGTTCCTCAGGGATTTTTACTGGTGTCCATTGATTTTTATCTAAGATGTGGAGTTATGTCTTAAAATGTATCTGTCTGTCTGTCTGACTGTCTTGCCATGTCATACATGAATAATCTGTAAAATCTTACATTTGAGATCCTTACCTTCTACTTTCTTTTTTTTTCATTCTGCTTAATGTTTGAATCATTATCTGAATGAAGATTTCTCTGCTGGTCTCTGTTACACAAGTACAGGTATGATGTATCAAATTGTGATCTCTATAAAGAAACTTCTTATGCAATCAGCTCCAATTATGGCTGCAATAACATTTATTGTTGCAGTGATTATATGAATTCACAACTGTCATCATAAGACACTTTACAAGACAAACAGATCCCATTTGAAATCAGTTCCATCAGATAGATTCCAATTCAAATTGCATGTCTTCCAGTTCAGTTGTATTACAGTACAGTGCAGTCAAAATCAGTTAGTACAAATTAGCAAAAGGTTTTCCATCAAACTAAGTAAACTCTCCTGTATTGAATCATTGACTTTGCAGCAGTTCCTCCACCTGAGCAAGTGTATGGTGACAGTGGAAAGAAATGATTCCCTTTTAACAGGAAGAAACCTTGAACAAAAATGGATCAGCATGGGTCCCAACTGGAGAAAGAAATATGCATTTAAGAGGAAAGAAGAGGCACACCAAAAATTAAGTGCTCCAGGACTACTATTTATTAAAAAAATAAAAAATAAAAAAAAAAGTTCAGAAGTAACTTCAGCAGTAGCTCTGTAAGTGGAGCGAGAGCTGCAAATTCGTCCTGAGCCAATTTAGCTATTTATGGTGTTAAAAAGAGAGTACACCCATACATGTACTCTTTTGCTCCATGTTATTAGAATAAACGGAGTTATTTTAGTTTTCGCACAGAAAATTTAGATTCTCATCCGTTTTAGAGCATTATTTCCACCTAACAACTAAGTTTTATTGAAAAAGTTTCAGCTGGTGTAGTGGCAACGAAATGACTTGTTTGCGCAGAGATACTGTTTTTTTGTAACTCATTTTTAGTTATCAACAATTTAACCATTTTTACTTGAGTATAAATGCATTAGTCAGATTACAGATTAAAGTATTCATAAACTAGAAAATAGACACTGTGTCCTCCCAGGGTTGCTCACCAACACTGGGCTTAAGAAAAAATGATTACCTTAAAAGCTGGAACTGGTCACGTTAGGTACAGGTGCCTTTAAGGATTTAAGTCATTCACATACCACAGATTCCATTCATTTATCTTGCTACAGAAATCTATGCACCTTTTTTTACATACATAAAGCAACCAGTCTCCTGTCTTCTTTGATATTATTGCAACCCTGCTTGATGTGGAAATGTGGTAAAAAATTTTGTCAGGATCTGCGAGTTGTGAAGTTTTTGAAATGTTAATTATAAACATAAACACATTAGTCAGACACAAAAGCTTACAGTTTACAGTGTGGCAGGGAAACAGACTTTGCTTTCTTGTCTTTTATTTTTCGTGATCACAGATGTGTACATATCAACAATTCTCGCTGGATCTTTGTTTGAAAAACTTGTTGCACTGCGTCCACGATGCCTCCGCATGCATTCTCTTGCAGTGGGAGTGTTTTTCCGTGCCTCAGCAGGGCGTGTTTCTTTTATATGTGACGTCTGACATACAATGGAAGCTTATTGTTATAGAGCAGAGTAACTTAAACACTGGGCCCTGCCTGCAGTGTGCCCTGTAGTTCAAAGTCCCCAAACAGACTGAAAGAGGTGTGACACTTTGATTTCGATTGAAAACAAAATCTGTGACTCTATATGTGAGATCCATGAAATTCTTTAAGAAAAACTAACCATTTTAGTGTTTAGATCCATATTAATTTATGACACAGTACTGCTGTAGTATTTCTGTATGTTTTAGTTTGGAATATAACAGCTACAGTACATCCTGGTTCACAGAGAGCTCACAGTGAAGTTTATGTGAGAGTCAATCATGGAAATATTAAATTCATTTTTAACATTTGCTAGCATTATACTCTGTTTAACAAGCTGTATTTGAGTGAAATGGACACATATACCAAACAAAGTAGTCATGTTATTAGTAATATTTTTCTTTCTCTAGGACAAGTTGTCAGCAGTTTTTATTTGAACTGTCTCGAACCATAAATATGGGGACAGAGGCGTGGCAATCAAAGTTTTGTTTTTCGCATAGCGATGCATCCACCTGACAAGATAAGAAGACACACAATATTGGTTCACAAGTTTAAGATCAGATTTTAGCAAATTTTTGGTAAAACAAGTAACCTAAGTCTTTTCTTTCAGCAAATAAAGATTTCATAGACTTCAAACTGTTTTAAGGAATCTGTAATCAGTGCTAAATAATTCAGTCTAGGTTTGACTGGTCCATATGAAGCTTTATTCTAATGTTTTTATTATCTTAAACTGTGTTTTAAAGAATCTTATGTCTTGTGTAGAACTAACATATTAAGGTTTGACCACTAGATATGTTAGATTTTCAACAAGATTCACAAGTGTATTCCATTTTTATTGAAACAGGGAGAAGCCTTTTGGATAAGGCCGATAAGAAGAAGCAAAACAGTTGCCACGTTTAGTGTAATTAGCGGTTAACAGTCACAGTATGCTCACAGTGCCTACAAACTGTTCATATCTTGTCAGAGGCACTATTTCTTTTCTACCAGGTACCCATAACACTGTCACATAAAAAATTTGAAAGTGGTGGAGGCCTTTTCAGTGCCTCGGATGCATGGTGAATGGCTAGAGTTCTAATTTTCACAAACTAATTAAATCTACTGAACAGCTGCTTAGCAAGAATGATGGGAACCAAGTTATGTTGTAAGCTGTTCTTTTATTTTTAAAAGTTTACTGGTGTTTCATACAGATGTACACACAGGCTCAACTTTTGGTACTCCACTGAGTGAGAAGGAGAACAAGCACAAGGGGAGGAGTTACGCAGTTTCCTCGAGCAGTGTTTATTTGATACTTAGAGATCACATGACATCATCTAAGTTTTTTGCACTGCGTTCATGTGAGTGAATAGTACGCAGCGGTCTTAAGAGGACAGTGGGACATGCTTAATTTGACTAAAACAACAGTTGGACAGCACTTTGTAAGAAAGACTTTACATTGTTGAGAACTCAAGTTGTGTTTGAATATCGCAACATCTTGTTACACCTCGTTTTATGCAAACTTTTCTCAAAACAACATTTAGTTGAATTGCATTTCTGTTGAAGAACAATAATTAACACTATTTGAAATACTTTCTCTGGCTTTCCTAGAGAAAAAGCACTACCTTAACTTTGAGATTTTCAAAAAGCTGCCAACATTTCTACATCTAGCAAAGACCAAAGTTGAAAGCTCAAAAGGATAACACAATCAATCTTTGCTGTATACTTATAACAAGCCAAATGTCCATCTCCTTTAGTTGATCATCTTGTTGAAAAAGATTAAACTAGATAAATTAACCATTTTGCTGACTTGTTTTTGCCATTCACCTCCATGTTACTGTATAACAGTTGACATTTCAGTTTAGAATGTGCTTTGCATTTGTTTTGTGCCAATTGCGCTTTGGCACAAAACAGGTTGCTTTCTTTTTCTCACCACCTCAGTCCTCTGTAACTCTGTAAACCAGCTACAAGATTAACCCACCTTCCCAAGCTTCTGTAACACCTTTACAGCAACACCTTCATTTTCAGGTTTGTTTCACGAGCTTTATAGTTCGTAGCAGTTGTCTGACCTTATCCACACCACAACTTTTTTTCAACAAAATGAGTTTTGACCAGGTCCTGGAAAAACTCAGGCGCTTAAGCAAAACACAGCCACATGAAAGGAATGCTGTATTGACATTCCTATGGCTGAAAGGTGAGTGCAAATACAGAGTTTTCGGTCTGTTGTGCTGTTGAAAGATGAGATGTTGAACACTGATAATTAGGCAGGTTTATTTAAAAAAGTGAATAATGTTCTCTCCGGTTTTCTGTATCTGATCTTTACTTGAGTTCTTACTAGACGTGTATCATAGTGGGGGTAGTGTATTCATGTTAGGGCTGCACAAAATTAAAAAAATCTTGTCGTGGAGATATCATTTGCAATATATGCCCATTTTCTTCTTTCCTCTCTTTCTCATGTCATTTGTGTCCGGTGAGCATCTGCTACCATGAGACTCTGTCCAGCTGGCTAAATATTACAAAAGAAGTTCATAACACTTGGAAAATATTAGCCAACAATTATTTCGTTATGGATATTGCACATACTGATACTGCAGTCACGATAAATTTGTGACCTATTGTGCAACCTTAATGATGTCAAGAAGTTCAAGGGATTTGCATAGTTTTGCAGGACACTGTAGCCTATTTGCAGTAATTATAAAAATGTTAATGTCTGTCTTAAACTTAGAATTTAAAATGTGCATGCATCTTCACTTTTGCTAAATATCTTTTTTAGTTGCTTCTTTAGTTTCTGTAAATTGTTCCATTAGTAGCCTATTATATATAAGTGGAGTTTGAATAAATATCACATTTAAATCTGTCTTTGTAGTTTATTTTATTCAGATTTGATAATAGAAACTAGATTAAATCCCTTAAATAAAGACTGTTCATGAAAAAGGAACAAGTTCTTGCCACTAATTACATTTCAGAATGATTGATTTCATTGCTAATTGACACTAAATGCATATGCGCATAAGCGTTGTGGTGCAATGGATATATTTGTGTCTTTTAAGCTTGTTCTTTCTATTCCTACCTCTTTCACCCAGAGTTAAAGAGGAGGGGGGCAGGTTATATTATACTCTACCCTTATGAATAGGATTGAGTTTTTTCTCACACTAAAAGATTGTGTCTCTCTGGAAGAAGGGACAGTCTCCAACAATAGCTCATTGTGAATGCCAGCAGCTACTTTTTCACTGACTGCGCCGTCCTAATCAGGCTGCATGCTCTCAAAAACCTCTTCTCTGCACTAATTGTGTCTCTCTGATTATATTACACATTCTTTAAATAGTTATTTTGGTAGTTTTCTATTTCACTGTGTCCATTCAGAGTTAGATTTCAGTCCCAAATATATATTTAGAAAAAAATATTTCACACAAAATCATGTGGATAAATTTTTCTGTAAATGATTGCCCTGCTCTGACACGAAGGGCAAAGTCGAACTGCAGAGCTTAAGTCAAAAACAATATGAAAGTAAGAGGTGGCTGCATGCTCAGAGAGGTAAGGGCTGGATTAATGAGCTGCTGATCATAACAAAAACAGTAAAGCAAAGAAAATATATAAAATTGTAAGTGCTAAATAGTTGATGCTGAAGTATTAATTTAAAGTAAGAGTTTTGTCCCCATAATCTATTAAAGAAACACTCCAGACACAAACTTCTCTGAGAAACACAGTTAGTAGAAGCAGTGGGAGGTGCTGCTGAGCTAATCTTCATCCCATGTGACTCCTTTGAATCATGAATCCCAGAAGGCCCCTCCTTCAGTAACCCTACACTCACTCCCTCCTCCTTTAATTCGCTGAGGTCGATGTGGGAGGGTAGGTTTCAGTTGCACTGAGGGCTGGGAGGTGCTTGGGCCAAGCAGTCCTGCAGAGGCAAGTGAAGCAGAGAGACAGAAAAACAAGTGGGAGAGTTAGAAACAATATGCTTGGCAGGTGGAGTCTCCCACAGCGCTTTGTTATGGAATGCAGCATTTTGGAAAGAGAAAATAAGCCACATTGAAGAGGAGCTCATCAGCCCTGGGTTGGCTGATTTTTTTTTTTTTTTTTTTTTTTTTTTTTTTTTTTTTTTTTTTTAAAGAGCCATGAAGAGCCCAGTTGTGTATGGGAACCCAGTTATGTTTGGTCCAGGGGATTGGAACCAAGCAGTTGGTGTCTCATTAAAGAGAGGGAAGAGTGTGGAGGAGCTGGGGGATGCCGGCTTGGCCAGAGAAAGGGAGCGGGTGGCCCATTTGCAACACATACAACAGCTACATCAGATGCAGCTTCAGCAGCAACAAGTTGCTTATCCTGGATATGGAGTCCTTCCTCCTGGGCCACCACAGGGACCAGTATTAGTTGCAAGTCCAGCTCCACCTGGACATATGCCAGTACATGGTGGTATGATGGTTCCAGTAGGTGGACCTACACCGCCTCCAGTACATGTTCAAGCTCCATGGCCGGTACATTGGGACAACCAGGCCCAAGTTGGACAAGCCAATGCCTTCCACCAGCAGGGGCCTCTTGGCCACAATGTTTACTACCACCCTCGGTCAGAAGATGGTCACCTGGACTTGAAGATATCTGAATGGAAGGGAAAACATTGTTTTTACCAGGGCCCAGAGGATGAGTACAACCTCCAGAACAACATGCCTCAAGAAAGAGACAGTCATGACTTGAAGACTCATGAACGTTATGGACATATGGAGGAAGACAGAGGTGGAAGGGATGGTTGGGGTAGAGAAAACGGATATTACTCTGAACAGTATGACCACAGGAGACAGAGAGACTCTGAAGAGTACAATTACAGGGACCGAAACAGGGACAGGGATCATTATGATAAGAAATACAAAGACCAGTATGATGAAAGGGGAGAAAAGTATTATGAAACAAGGAAACAACGTAGACATGATTTCAGAGAAGATGATAGTTACAACAATCAATATGAAGAGTATTATGATCGTAAAGACAAATATGCCCACAGAGACAATCAGTGGGACAGAGATTACTGTGAAGACCAGCATAGGGATTATTATGACTCCAAGGACCGATATCGCTCCAGAGAAAAAGACCATTACCGGCATAGAGAGGAAGACTGTTACTATGAAGAGCAAAGATCTAGGAACAATCGCTCTGACCGTCATGCAGATGATCGATACGAACGCAGGGAAAATGACTACAAACACCGGGATGACTATGACCGGAGGAGTGAGGAAAGGCAAAGAAGTAAACGAAGGGCCCAGTATGACTCTGAAGTTGAGGAGCACTGGGAATACAGAGAGAGGGATCGCAGCTACAGATCCAGGGATTCAGGAGATGAAAGAAGAGATGAACGTTATAGCAGACGAAGGGAATACGAAACAAGAGAGGACGTTGAAAGAAGAGCAGAAGACTACTATGACCAGAAATATGTGGACCGGTATGAATCCAGAGGAGGAGAGCATCCCCACCACCAGGCCAGAGACAGATTCAGAAATCTGCGTTCACTGTCTGTGGATCCTGATTATGAGGAATATCCAGTAAAAGACCGCAGGACGCACTGCGAAAAATGGGTTGAACAGCAGAATGAGAAGCTTGCACGTGGAGAAATACAATCTTTTGAAGATCCCATTATGTATTGTCACACCGACGAGCAGGAAAGAGGGTACGAGTCGAGTGCTGGCAGCATTGGTTCTAAAAAGAGTCGCAAGCCTGTATATGTAGGCTCACTGGACAGGAACAGCTTCTACAGGAAGACGGCTCCAAGCTCCCTGCGAAAGTCACAGTTTGCCACCACCAGGAGACAAAAGCAAGGTAAACACAAGGATATTGTCATGTGAGAGAAGGTGCTCCACATCCTGTATTTGCACAACATGTCGGGTACTTATGTGGATGAGGTCATTTGTATAACACAAGTTTTTGGAACGCTATTAAGAGGGAGGGAGGCTTAATTTAAAGGGAAAAGTTCTGAGACAGAAGTCAGATTCTTTAAAAGATAATGATTCCCAACTAAACAAAACAGGATAGGTGAGGTTTGACAGTCCTTGCAGTCACTCTTGTCATTGGTGACCTCCAGAGGTGCTCTTCTAATCAATGCTGGGAGGCTTCAGAGTGCTGACTAGCCACACTCACCATAGATGCCTCTTAGAAAAGAGGTGTGTGTGTCTGTGTGAGAGTATCGTCTATCTCAGTAAAAAGTGAGTTGTCAGGTATTTTGTAAGAACCTACAGAACAGGTTTGGTGGGTTCACAGTTTTTGTTTTCTCTGTCATTCTCTGCAGCTGTGGGTTTCCTCCTCACCGTCATGCTCTGAATAACTGAGGCTATGTGCACTCATAACTAATATGTTCAGTTCTTGCATGAATAAAAAGTCACTCTTTTATTGCCTTTCTCCTGAGAGACGCTCTGAAAACTAGTTTTGTACAGCAATTGAATGCCGTTTTTGTGCATCTTATACACATAAGGATTTTGTGTGCTTAATTTGGCTCTTTTAAGCCAGAGTTACTGAAAAATGTTTGTCATTAGGCTGCGACTCAGATGTGAAGTCCAAAGATTGTGACACATTAAGCTGTCAGCTGTCGTGAATGTCTTGTTCCCCTTGATATTTCTGTCCGAGACAGTTGGGGCTGTGGATGTCTTTTAAACATTTTAACTTCAGTTTTTTAAACATTATTTCATTTTAGTTTTTATTCTATGCCAAAGACTTTTTTCCAAGACCAAACATCATATTTGGTGTCTTTACAGGTCAGCTAGTCCTCAGTAGCCAACCTGTACCATTTAAGTGGCAAGCAAATATATTAGAAATAAAAAAGCAGCATTTTGTTGGTTGCATAAATAGTTGTCTTTAAAATACTTTGTTGAACCACATTTTAATTCAGCATAAGCATTTAGTTTTTAGTTTACACCTGCCACCAATTATAACTTATATCTGATTAACTGTAAAAAGGTAAGGAGGCTCCAAATCCTTGACAGCAACACTGAAGGAACTGCAGGGATTTCCAGCAAGGACTTAAGTCAAACATTTGAAACAGTTTCCTGTTTCCTCTATATTTCTTGACTATAGATAAGGATTGAAAGATATAAGCTCTTTTTGCCAAAGAAAACATCTAAGTCAGTTTAAAATGTCCTTGAACTTGGTGGGAGAAGATTTATGGTCTGATGAAACCAGAAACTTGAACTTGTAGCCAAATGTGTTTCACACAGGAAGAACACCATATATGGTAGTGGAAGCATAATGTTGTGGGGTAACTTTTTTTGGAGTTTTTCTTAGTAAAAGGTGGAAAAAATTGTAAACGTATTCAAATACCAGTCAGTTTTGACCAAACATTTAAATGATGTGTGCTAAAAAGATGAGAATGAAAAGGGATTTTATATTTCAGCATCTTTGTGAGTTCTAGTATACACAACACTTTCCTGTTTTTACAGTTCAGTAAAAACAGAAAAACAATGTTTGACATTTGAGTTTGGGATCTCGATAAAGATTAAACCCTCCTTTGGTAATGATAAACAGTACAAATTGAACTTACTCCAAACAAAATAAGAGTAAAATGTTAAAAATTATATGTTAGTTTAACCTGAAGACGTGATCAGACCCTGATAATGTTCAGGATTCAGGTACGAGAACCCAGGGTTCTTGAGTTTGGTTAAGAAATCTCGACTAAACCAGTGCAAGAAAGTTTTGCAGTGTGGGATTGTTTCATGATGAGTTGGACAAAGACAAAGGAGCACTTCCCTGAATCACATTGTTGTGTCTGAGAAGAAGCAGGTGGCGCCCCATGACCCCCTCCCCCAGTTACCTAGAACCCCACTCAAGCTACACACACAAATATACTCAGTCCACACTTTGGCCCCCACCACACACTCTTTTCAGGAGTCTAAGTTTTAATCCCTAGCGTCAGCATGGTGAGAGGATGGTGGGGGTCTGTCTGGTGCCTGGCAGTGTCCAGCACTGACCTGACTCCCTCGCTGCAGCATGAGCCTGGAACTGTGTGTGTGTGGGTGCGTGTGCGCGCGCACTAGTTAGGCCTTGGCAGGCTTAATTCAAGAGCTGACGGCATCTTTCAAATCACAGAGGCGTGCGTGCACGCTTGCCTGTGCAGTGTCTCGTCATCCGTTAATCTTGTTAAACTGTTGCAGCTCAGTCAGGGGTTTGCTCTTAAATTGTGGTGCAAATAACAGACCATCCTGTTGCAGGACTTGTTAGGCTTTTATTAGGATGCAGTGACACTGAAGTGATGTTTGAGGTTTTCACTAGGTTGCATTTATCTTTTTCTTTAACCCTGTTTTCTCTCTTGAAACTTAGACTTTTTTGGAAGCATTTTCTACAAAGGTCGGTGCAATATTTTACAATTGCACAAGTGAACTGTTCAACTCCAAGCACGACAGTTAATGATTTTCCTCCTGTTAGTTTATATCTTAAAAAAAAAAAAAAAAAAAGTCATGTGGTTCAAACATAATGTGTTTTCTGTTCTATACTGTTAGATATGCTTAATATTTTTAAAACAACTAACTTGTTGGATGTGTTTGAATTTAACAAAATAAGATTTTTATTGGTGGAACTTTTAACAGATGCTAACTGGTGCATTTGTTAGAGTTTGAGGCACCTGTCTGTGATTAAGGTGTCGTCATCCATCTGTGATCTAGCAGCTCGTGTCGTGTTGTCAGCTGTAATCCTTGGGTTGTTGCTGCCATTGGTGGGCCGCAGGGAGGGGAAGGTGGGGTTGGGGAGCTGGGAGCTAAGACAGGAAATCTTAGGACAAAATCTCAAATCGTCTGACAACGTTGCTTTAAAGACGTCTTATCTCACTGATGGCTGACAGAAAGTAATTTACCTTACTTATGTCTGAATGAGTCACACATGATCACATTTATTCTCTTCCCCCTCAGTCCTCGATCTAAATTGTGAGGTTTACTATGGGTCTTTTAAATTATAAATAATAATGGCTATTTAGATTTTTGGAATTTTACAAGAAAAGACAAGAACTTAATATTTTTTGAAAAATGATTAATCCCCGTTTTTGTTTTCATCAACAGAGTAAAAGTTTAAAAAAAAATTCAAAACTTTGTTTTAAAGAATGTAAAAAAGAATTAAAAATGCTCAGTTTTAGATGTATTTAATTTATTCATTCATTAAAAAGTGTGTAAAAAATCCAATAAAAGAGAATAAGTCAACAATATGATAAAAGGAGCAAGTGAATGAAAACCCATAAAAAAAAACAATTAAACCAATTAGTAAAATTATTATGTTAGTGATAAAACCAATTAACATTCAGTGACAGTATCATACTCAACGAGGGCAGAAAGCATGTTTATGTGTTTTCAGATGTTTTATAAATCGTTCACTTTTCAAGGAAATCTCTCACTTGAAACAGGAGACTGTTCCCAAGCTTTAATGCAGCAACCGAAAAGGCTCTGTTCGCTTGTTTTTTTTAGCCTAGACAGCACTTCACCAGACAGATTTCATTTTAGGGTTTAATTTAGAATTAGTTTATATTATAAAAGCTGATGTGCTTCTATTAAATGTTCAGGTTTTTGATATTTTTATTGTTATAAATTCAGGGAAGCATCATATGAACCCGCTGTTGGCTATGTTTATTCACAGTTTCTCTGGATAGTTTGTTTTACAGGTACACAAACTCTCTTTTTAGAGTTCCCTAGATGTGTCCTTTATTATATGGCTGGTACCAGCATGCAGCAATGCCGATGTTATCGGTATTTTTTAAAAGTACTGTGGGAAAACACAGAGAGCTTGTGAACTGTGCCTTTAGGGACTAGTTTTCTATAGATAAGGCCAAGTTCACACAGTTGGTTCATTTATGCTGACAGCAGTTTTAGTAGGGAAGCAGGAACATTGTTGTCATATTTATGGAAGCTAAATTTTCTTGTGCTGTTTTTATGGGCTATTTGAAATTTCCCCTAGTACGATGACCTTGACAAAAAATGTCACTATCACCAAATTTACACAAACATTTACAATAAAAATGTATAATTTGATCAGATTACTTTTATTCAAGACAAAAAGCAACATTTATTTTGGTTTTGATACACAAACTTGAGTAAAAATTGGAATAAGCAGCCACTTAATACATTGGTTGGCAACTAAATGAGCTTATTGGACAAAACATTGTACATTTTTCCTGTTCTGCTCTAAATTTATAACACAAGTTGGGATTCTGTTCAAGTAACTAGCCTCCAGTCCACTGCTTAACAGCCATGTAGCTCTTAGCCTGCTAGCTGTAAGTGAGAGAAAGTGTTGGTGTTCTTTGACACAGTTACCAGAAGTGCACAGCAACATGTTGGGGAGGGGCAGTGCTGCATTAAGTCAAAGAAAACTGGTCATTGTAGCACTTTGTCTGGCATCTCATGAAAAAGGTTTTATGCTGTTAGAATATTTTTGACATTCAAAAATGTAACTTTTTAAAACGTTGTACTAGTTACTGACCAATGCATTTGCCATGTTTAGAGCGGGACCAGGCACTTATAACTTAATTTATATTGTAGCTTTTTTTAAATTGGTTGCATCTGGATATTAAATGCAATTGCTTTTTTTTTTTTAGCAACAATAATATTGTTAATCTGGTTTTCAGTGATGCACAATTGTACAGTTTCCTTGACATGTTTTTGTGTTACACTTTAACAAGGCAGTTAATTTATACTTTTATTTAGCAGTAGTTTTCTAGTTTAATTGATTGAAAGGAAAAGTAATTGTGATATGAGAAATCAATATGCAATCAATACAGGAGGGAAACTGACAGCAAATGGTGTTATGAAATCTCATAAAGCCTGGAGGAATGTGTCTGTCTTTACTTGTCCAGTAACTAGGAACTGATATAATTTCACATGTTTAGTCAGCTCCAGCTGTTCTTACACAGCTTGTGCTGCAGATATTTTCCCACAAGTACAATCTGAAATTGAGAACATTCTTAGTCGTTTCCATGAACTTGTACCACTTCAGGATTTCTGGAGTACACAAGCAAGAGTTCAGAGATGCACAGAATAAAGATTAGTTGTCAATTTCCAGTCTCCCATTTTTGGACAGCTTAGAGGTGATAATATCATTTTAGCTGATTTTTATTTCTCTTTAAGAACAATAATTAATGGCATTCTAAGTATTTTTTCGAACCTTTCTATAAAAGTCAGCTCTAGGACATTTTTCCTTTTCACCAATTACACCAAACGGCACCAGTTTGTAGACAAATTGCTGTCTTGTGGCAAATGGTTCCCTTTTATACCTAAAGCAAACAAAAAAAAAGTAGGGCATAAAATGGTCAATACTGCAAAATACAAAATGGTAAGGAAAAAGACCACCACTTCTAAAAGTCTAGTTCTTGGCTGTAGAAAATAGATAACTTTGAGTCTTTTTTTCCCTAGGTGACAACTTACACACTGAAGAGTGTCGCAGTTAGTGTAACCTGCTCGCACTCGTGTATGGTGTGTTCGTTGATTGGAAAAAGAATGAACATTTATGGAAACCTTAAGTCATGAGTGCTCAGATGCATAAAAACTGTTTAATTGTAATAGTTTTGATTCCCTTAAACCTTTGCTGTGTTGTATTATGTTGCACTGTTGTGTACTACTGTGCACCCTTGAAGCACTTGTGAGGCCTAAAAGATTAGTTGTCCTCCTCCTTTTCATTATGTACAGGACAGTATAGCTTTCTTGGTATTAGGAGGCCCAACTTTAAGCTCTCTCTGTACATATGCAAAACTGATGGTCTCTTGAAGTAATTGCATATTGTTCATCATCAAATAATGCAAAACTAGAAGTTCCAAAGAAGCAAGAGATCCAAGGCATTAAAGTCCGTTTGGATCAAGTGTTGCAGTATCTGAATTATTCAGTGTAGTAATTAAATCGCACAGTCCTCCACTTGAGAAAATCTCATTTTAAACGCCCTATGTGTCATGTAGAAGCCCTGCTTTTCTTAAAGTTTGGCTCCAGTACTTTGATTATAGCACCTTGCAAAAGTATTCACTCTCCTTTAGCCTTTTAAACACACATTTAACCACAAACTAGCAACTATTTGTGAAGCAGAAGGAAATTGTTTTTGGCTTTTTTTTTTATTTTTTTTTTTTTTTATAAATCATGGTCTGAAAGGAATAGGTTGCGCTGGATTTTATAGGAGGAAACTGAAAGAATGAGGCTGATTGCAAATGCATGCCACACCTTTAAGATTTTTATTTGAAAAAACTTTAAAAACTAAATTCCCTCACATGTTATAATTATGTGCTATTTTGTGTTTATCACATAAAAAAACTTTGAAACTTAGCTGTAACTTGACAAGATTAAATAGGAATTCAACATGTTTGAATACTTTTGTGAGGCACTGTATTCTGAACCCCAGACTAAATGTTCAAAACAGGTTGCTGGGAAGTTTCACATAGGAGCAAGAATGTGACCTTTTGACATCTGACCCTAAAAGAGATAAACAGGATAGTATGCCACTAAATAAACTCCCCTGTCAAGTGACCTGCCTCCTAAAATGGTCAGGGATTCAGTCTGGACAATAGCAAGAGGATTTATTTAAGTAGATGCTCTTTAGGAGATGATTGAAAAACAAGCTGAAATTTATTGTTCCAGTCATCTGCAGGGAAATGACACAACATTTTCTAAAAACAAATTTCTGGAAATGCCTCTGCATATGTACCACTCATTGTTACACATCCTGCACTGTTTGTTTTTTTTTTTTTTTTTTTTTAATTCTACCTATCAACCTCATGAATTATTTGGAGCACATCGTTTTGGTTGCATGTTGTGGCTCGCAGGTTCTTATGCAAACCAGTTTGGAGGTTTTGACAGCATGTTTGGGCCTATTTTCAAAGCAGCTTCAGGTCTCAACTGAGTTTCCCAGCGTGATCTTTTGGGAAAAACCACTCCCAGCTTTCCCAAACTTGATACGAGGAGGGCCCCCGTTTTTCCTTGTTGCGATGGCAACCGTGCTCACTGCGGTGGACTTTGGAGCAGATCACACAGGCGCTTATTGTCCCGTGACCTTAGAGTGTCGTATGCAGGCCAAACTTCTGATTTTGTCGTAGGTTGATTGTAGAGAAGCACGAAACTTTCAGGGCTGTGTTTGGTTTTACTGCCATTACACAACAGAAATGAGCTTGATGTGTAGGACCAAATGAGTTAACTTAGATGTGCTTCACTTGTGAGTGATGACAGATCTATTTAGGTGTATTTTAAGCTGAAGAATTTAGAGGTAAGAAGTTTAGCTCCCAGCATCCTAATTGTGATGGAATTCAGCCTGTCAGAGGAAGAGCCTGGGCAGGTGTCGGTAGCTTGTGAAACATGGAACGGCTTGGTCCAAGGAGTGGACTGGACTACGCCAGACTCCACCCACCTTGCTCAACATAAAGTCCAGCAAACTTCATGTGGTGCTGTAACATGAGTCGTCATCACAATTGCAAGGATTGAGAATAATAGGAAGATCTTAGATATAAAACGGTGAAAAAACCTGTTTAATACATATTAAGGCCTGTGAGTTCAAGAAATATATTGCAACATCCTGACTATGTGGTATCAACATTGAGGAACATAATGATTCCATGTAAATCTTTCAGTTGTTTTTAACATGAATATGATCTCAAAGTTACCACAGATTGTGAAGTGGAAGGAAAGGGGAACAGGGTTTTCAACATTTTTTACAAATAAAACTTCTAAGTTTTCTTCGAAGTTGTCTGCAATGGATTTTATTTAGGGGAATCAGAGTAAAAGGGGGCTGAATACAAATGAATGCCAATCTTTTAAAATTTTACTTCCTCTTCACAAGTATGCACCACTTTGTGTTGGTCTAGCACATAAAATCCCCAGATAAAATAATGATAAAAAGAATAACAAGATGATTTTCGTCTTTTTCATTCATTTAAAATAATGAATAAATCTGTTTTAAAATACATTAAATTGTCTTGTGGGTACAAGGAATACAGTGCATTAAGCGACACCAATAGCCAGCATATAAAGTCAACTTTCTTCAGACTGTTGATATCTGCAGGAAAAAAAATCAGCTCCTGTTTCCCATATGAATTATTTTCATACTTTAATCAAGTCAGAAGTTAAATTATGGATTTTCATCCTTAAGCACATTCTGAAGGAAGAGTTTGGGGTCAGCAGCAACTAGCTGGAGTCCATCTCCGGGTTTTAGTGTCTGCTTGAGCGGTCATCCTCCCTGATGTGTGTGTGTTTGTGTGTAATGATGGTGGGATCCCATCCATTCTCATGGTAATTGGAGCTCTGGAATGGAGTTTTTGCGGTCCTCCACAAGACTTCGGTGCTGAACTTTAAATTCGATCACGGGCCATCGCAGAATGGGTGGTGTTGTCAAAGTGATTTGGTGAAACTAGCGAGCAGCAGGTGGGTGAACCTTCACTGTCTCACTTTTCTTTGGCCTTTTTTTTTTTTTTTTTTTTTTTTTTTTTTGTCTGGGAAACTTAGCAGTAAGAAACCGGTGAGGTGGTGAGGGGCCATCCCACAAAGTAGTTTTAGTGCATGTACAAAAAATGTGTAGTCAAATTTTCAGTTCAGATAGTTTAGAAGAACTTCTCATTGCTTGAATCATATTTGCTTTCAACAAAAGTGAAACTATACATATTTACCATAAATCCCAGTGTGCACTAAGTTCCGGCTGATAACCAGAGTTTAGTTTCTGATAAACCCTTGATGACTTGTGCTAATCCATCAGGTTTGACAATCAGTTGAGTCATGCTGGGTGTCAGAGGATCTGATGTTGCGAGAGCTGTTTTCTGTCCTACGTCACTTTATGGTGCTGTTAGGTACTCTGCCCTTCCTTCTGTGACTCTTCTAGAAACCACTTTGCTTTTGTAAGGCTCGAAGCTGAAATGTTTGATTAAAGACTCATAGCAACCAGTCAAAAGAACCAGACAGGCTGGAAGTTTCTGACTGCAGGTGTAAGAGTTTGGTGTAAAACTGATCTGCTTCAGGTTTAGCACAAGAAATACAACAAAATGACCTGGAGCTGCAGTTGTTATCCACCCTGTTCAACTTTGTTCAGTGTAAACAATGAAAACTGTGAAAAACATTGGTTGAGTGTGTGTTCAAATGATTAGTCTTGCAGGACTATTCTGTGTCTCACCATGTTTGAAAAAAGTGACACATTCTAGTCAAAATTTATTAGAGCCCTATTAGACTTTTTCATATTTGGTTTACAGTAATGAGAAATTGTGTCAAATTACCTCTCATCACTGGGGAATATAGCAGTCAGAATATTTTAAAGTTATAATATGGTAGCCTAACATTTTCCTGTCAGTTTTTCATTCATCTGTTTCAGTTAGATAGATTAGACTATATATAAAATGCATGAGGACTTAAAAAACCTATGGAGGACTAAAGGTGCCACAATTAAATTAGATACATTTTGAATAATGTATATTAATTATTTAAAGTAGGAAATGAATAAATTCCATTTAATTTTTTGAAAAGCATGTGTAATTTCTATTTTTTACATTTTTTGTTTTAAATTAAATTTATGGGTACATATCTGAATTTTATCAGTCACCTATCATCAGCTTATCAAAGTCAGTGTATATACCTTATGTTATTCAATATTTTTAAAATTTTGATTCAGTTATATAAGGTTTCATTTAATTTTCATTTAATTATTAAACTTATCAATTTCATATATATATATATATATATATATATATATATATATATATATAGTTTTTGACTCCTTAAAATAATGAGCTAACTTTAATTTATTATAGACACCTTAATATATGTACTGATTTGTTAGTTTATTATTTATTTTGTTGATTTTTGGTCCTTCTGGTATTGTTATACACATCCAGCTCTGCTTAGACATTCAGTTTGTTTTTCCATGTAAGGGGTAAAAAAAACATCCATTACAATCTTTCTTTTTGTCTTTTACAAAGAAAGCACATAAACTACAGACCAATTCTTCAGTTTCACTTTGCGGCCAGAGCCCAGCAACAACAGTTTGTTCTGCATCTGTTGCTGTTTTGAGTGTTTACTGTTCAGGATTCAGCCAGCGCTAACCGTAACCTCACAGGCTTACAGTTACAGTATGACGATGGCTTCAGGTCAACTGATTCCGCATTTTTACATTCTGTATCATTTACAGATTGCTGAAATCGTTGAAAAAATTAGATTTACCAATCTTTTTTTTTTTTTTTTTTTTTTTTTTTTTTTTTTTTTTTTTTTTTTTTTTTTTTTTTTTTTTTTTACTGCTAAAAGAAATTAAAATTAATCAAATAATTGTTCCTCAGAATTTGTCACAGAAATTCATAAAACTCTGATATAAACATCATTTGTGGTTCATATGACTCCTGTTGTGAATCAGTGTGCAATACGTTTGCCTGTTTCTATTTACGAGGACAAGGCAAAGAGATTGTGGTAAACTAGGTCAAAATGACCTTCCCAAGTTGGTTCTGATGAAAATTGTTGCATATTGAGGGGATTGTGAATCGGAGCGTGTGATTCAGTTTTGTTGTGTATTCTACATCAAACGTGGGAATGAGGTGATTGATTCCAATTAGATACCGAGTCCATTGTTTTTCGTTCCCTCCGCATTGTGTTGCAGGGTGACTTCTTAAATTAAAAAAAATCCTTTAGTGAACCAGTTTCTCACCGGCAGAGGCAATGCACGAGTGCTGGCAGTGGCCACGGCTGGCAGATAGGGTTGAAGCGATGAGAAAAGCTCATTTGAGTTGAGCTTTTGCCAAGTCACGGGAAGAGGGGGAGGGATAGATGAGAGGAGCAGGGCAGTTGATCAGTGGATCAGAAACTTATTGCATTGTTTAATGATGATTTGTGCCTTTGTATGTTAAAACTTCTATCAATTAGTTGCAAAAAGCTGAATTTTTACTAATTATAGCATACCAAGTTGTTGCTTAAACAGGAAGTGACATTGTTGTTGGGGGGCAAAGCAGGATGATGAGATGAGCGTAAGCAGAGTTAACTTCGTTAGCCTCTGACAGCATCTGTTCAAAGGAGATGAGCGACGTCACCTGCAGCCGTGGCAATACAACTTATAACTGCACATGCTCAGTCTTCACCAGCTGAGACGTCCCGGGTCCAGAAGATCGTATTTGCTCACTTGGCACTCAGACTGATTAAAGAGTTCAGAACTCTGGTCCTGTCTGGGTCAGGTCTTTCTTTGGTTTATACTTTTTTTTTTTTTTTTTCCTCCCAACTAGAATGTTTAATGTCTCTACAGTGAGGTCTGCTCAGTTCAAGTAAACATCATGCCTGAATGCACACATTTAAATGTTTTTGCACAACCCAGGCTACAGCTTTGAAATAGAGGTTACAGATTTATGAGTATAAACTGCAACATCATGAAGCAGGTTACTAATCTCTTGGGTTTTTAGATGTTCAAGCAATGTCTTTGTTCAATAAATAGACCTTGACCTAAATCTCTATTTAAAAACTTTCCAATCAGACATTGGTGTCACAGAAAATTTGAAAATTAGTAAATTAGTAGCTTTCCTTTTCTTTACTGGACTGACAAGCATTTTGCTGCAAATATACCATCTATGGAAGAATTGAAGGATTTTTACTCATAATTGATGGTATTTAATAATAAACTATTGACAAGTGAAGTGGTTAAGGCAGTAGGGTCCAATGTCAGTCGTTGAGGGCAAATGCTTATATATGTTTTAGACCTTGTGTCTCAAAATCCATGCACATCATATAATCATGATTGTTTTAGTCCATATTGAAGCCATGATTATTTAAAACTATTTCTGATTGAGTTTGGAACAACAATTTATCTGTTGCACTGTATAAATATTTATTTAAATGTCTGATTTTTATATTTATATGTATGTATGTGTGTGTGTGTGTGTGTGTGTGTGTGTGTCTGTGTATAAAATAATTATTTATATAGTGGACAATTTTTGAAAAATAAACTGAACATAAGACAAAGTATCACAAACAACAAATTATAGATTAAAAATACCCCGTAACATTTTATAACGGTCACAGCAAATAATAAAATGGTTGTGAGGTTTTTTTGTTTTGTTTTTTTGTTTTGTTTTTTTTTGTTTTTTTTGACCAAAAGAGATTGCTGACATTTTAGGACAAATTAAGATTAAAGTCCTGACTTCCCTCCTCAAATAACCCAAAGTACATTGAGAACTCATTGGTTCTCAAATGTGAGATTGACAACAGATCTCTTTAAGATACAGTGGTTTCTGCTTCAGTGAGAAGAGGATTGAATTTTCACTGAATATTTGTCTCTTTTTGCACATTTTCTATTTTATGATTTTTCTTTTTTACAGTTTACTCCCAGCAGAATCTGTTTTTATGTTGTGACGTTAGGAAAATGAGTCTGTCATCCAGATGGATTAGAGACAGGGACAGTTATCAGGATGCATGACCAGCACATGCAGTCCTGTTGGCTTCCCTCCCTGACCGCCTTTCCTTTAAAGTTTGCTCTGTTCCCGAGAGCCCGTATGTCTGCGGTTGCTGTCACAATCCATTGTGCTGCTCACAAAGAGCTCCGACTCCACTTCGGTTTTGTCTCTATTCATGAAAGGCAGCAGTGCATGATCTAGGCTTTCCCCTCGCTCCTGGGCCTCCCCAGAGATGAGCCTCTGTGAGTGATAACAGCAGCATGGACAGCAAACTATCTGGACAAGGCGATGAGTTTCGGGCAGAACGGGTGGGTGGGCACAAGGTTGTTTGGTTACGAATGAGTGGATACATGGGCTGGGAAACTATTTCTCTTGTTTCTGCAACAAGCTAATTGTTTTGTTTCTTTTTTATCTCAAATAACAGACAGACAGAGCCCAGAATTTTAAAGAGATTAAATCTTGTCTTTCCAGAGATGACGCTGCTGTCATCACAGCCCAAACCCCTGGACTCCGCCCCAGTCTCTGATGAAGCCCCCGCTGCCGGCACGGACCCTGAGGATCCTGAGCAGAGGATGCTGGAAAAGAGGTCAAAAGTCATCGAGGAGCTGCTGCAGACCGAGGAGGACTACATCACTGACCTGCAAATGTGCATCGATGAAATCATTGTGCCACTGCAGGAGAAGCAGGTAAAAGTTCGAAGGCATGGAAAATTGAAAAACTATAGCCACATAATGTTGTGGCCATTGTCTGAAAGTTTAATTTGTCTAATAATTTTGATTTTTACTGTGGATATAATGTGCCTTTTTAGTTCTATTCAATAATGGCATAAACTGTTCACCAAATTACCTTGATTTTCATGGAAGAACTTACTATTTTCTCACCAGGTAAAAGTAGACTTTGAAGGACTCTTTGGGAACATCAGCTCTGTGATTGAGCTGTCTCAACGGCTGCTGGATGGACTGCATGATACAGACTCAATAGGTAAGGAGTTATGTTAGAAAACAGTTCTTTTTTTTCTTTTTAAACTCTGATTGCAACTCTAAACACATTTTCTGTATTTAATTTGACAAAATTTAGTAGCCGTTTGACATTGTTCAGCTTCCTTGAAGCAAAGTGTTTTTTGAGTCCTCTTTAAACAAATCTTCATCCTTTTTTTCCTCTTTCCGTTTAAACTAAGCACATTTCATAACATTTTTGCATCCTGTCCTGTCAGGAGGTGTCTTTCTAGACCTCAAAGCTGACCTGGAAGAGGTGTACAAGCTCTATTGCCAAAACCATGATGATGCCATCTCCCTGCTGGAGACCTACGAGAAAGACGAAAACATCCAGCGCCACGTGTTGGAGTGCCTTGAGAGGCTGAGGTGCGTGATAAAGTGGACACAGCATCTTAAACGTTTAGTTGATTGTAATTTGAATGCAAAGGTGAAATCTGAACTCTAAAGGGCTTGCGTTTATATGCGCTAAAAGAAACACAATAAGCAAGAGTAGCCTTCCACACAAACGCTTAGTTAGGTGGGTGCTGTTGGTTTTATAAATATTTAGACAGGAAAGTCCTGATCAAATCCTAGCCATTTGAGTCCTGATCACTGCTAATTTTTACAATAACAGCTTATTTCCATTTGTATACCTTGTAAAACTGTATTTTAGGTCATCCAAGTTGCTCTGTCCATCTAACAAATCTGAGTTTTCTCCAGCAATTAGTGGTTTTTCACCCTTTACAACAGCGTTTACATTGAAAGAGAGATTGTATTGGCTGCTGCAGCTACCAGTCTATTTGTCACATGCAATAGGCTCTGACAGCTGTGCAGAGAGCAGCTGAAACTCTTGTCAATAAATGCTTTGACTTTTAAAGCAACGAGATAAGTTCATTAGGTTAGAGAAAATAATTTAGTGTTGGAACCACCTTGAATTATCAATGAGTCATATCAAAACAGGGAGCAAACATGCTAATGTTAGCCTAGCACTTCAGCAAAACTGCATGAAAATATTGTCAGCAGGCGCAAGATGTGAGCTTACTGAAGACTGTAGCTCTGTGTTGATTAAGCTGTATCTTTAGAAAAAAAAATAGTAAAGGTTTCCATGAGAAAGGTGAGACACAGTCAGAACATGATAGGAGCTTCTTAAGGCTGCATATTAGGCTGTTTTGCAGAAACTCGAGATGAAACAAAATAGTTTTCTTGCTAGTGTTTAATCAAACAAACTTAATGCTTTTCATTTTTTTTTCTTTGAAAAGTGTGTTTCTCCAAATATGTGGAGGTAAAGTTCCTTTACTGCTTTAGCTACACAGCCAACCTTAAGCCAATCTCCACTCAGCCTCCTTAGTCCAAACATGGACATTACTCCACACAGTAAAACCTCAATCTTTTTTCTAAATTTTTATTTCTAAGTCCTCTTATGGCCTTCTGTGAATATGTTCAAGGCCCTGACAGTTTATCATGGAAAGTATTTATAGAAAGTATTTGTATGTAATGAAAGAGGAGTACAGGCGCAGTAATTATTTGATTCACTTCAAACTATCAGAATACTCAGACTTGGAGTGGCTAGTTTTTCTGGTGTCAGTCATTTGGAGCAGTTCAGGAATGTGCCCTGCCTTGTTCCTCCTGTCCGGTTTCACCGTCTTTGACTCAGTTTCCTAAGTAAACTCAACACTTCTATTTTTCAGTGAAATATAGTCTTGTTTGAAGATAAAACACTGCGAAGCAGGAAGCTCCAGAACAAAGAGGCTGCAGCTCCGTAAACAAAAGGAAAATGACTGTCGTTCATATAGTGCTCCTCTAGGCCAGTGATGACGTTTTGTTTTATGTTACGTGATTTTTTTTTTTTTTTTTTGAACCATCATTTTGTAAATTTTTAGTTGTCTGCTTTATAAAAACAATACTTTTTGAATAAGTGTGTTTTTATATGATTTTGAAAAAGTTATGTTATCCACCCCCCCCCTACAAACAGTGTTTTTACTGCTTCTCTGGGCTTCTGTCCAATTTTAAATAAGAAATCTGTAACTCCTGACTTCATTGATTTTAATCTCTTGTTTTGATCTCAACATTAAAACTCTTCTGTCAAGTTTGTCATCATAAAGACTTGTAAGACTTGTGAAAATCCAAGCATCTTATTTACACTTTAAACACTGTTTTTTGTTATCTTTCTACTTTTTTTCTTTCTACAGGGCGATATACCGCAAGCAGTAAGTCTACTTAATGAATGTCGGCATGATTTTCAGCCTGGGAACCATCCTGACTGCATGCCTGCTGCTCACTAACCCTCCTTTAAAAATGGCCTCTGTGTTTGTGCTCAAAGTGAAAATGAACCTTTAAAAACAGCTGTGCTGAATAGGAATTTGCTTCTTTGTGTTTGTATCTGGTACTGTTGGCACTTTAATAACTTCCCTGCTCCTGTTTAAACAGGCAACATAAAATTGAATCTGGGAAACAATGCCACCTACAGGACTAAAACAGTAACTGCACTTTACAGTTTTGATTAGATATTTAGAAATTTGTTTCACAAAAACCAAAGTATGTTGATTTAATTCCTTACATCCAAGCAATTAACTGCAGTTGTAGCATTTTATTTAAACACTGTTTGTCCTGTAGATTGCATTAAAGCTAAGCAAATCAGTTTCTTCTGCTTTCCTTCAATATCTCTACAACAGAGCATTGGTCATCATCAGAAACATATATGTGACGAAGTGTTTTATCATTGGATTATACAATCCATATGATAGCTCCATATATGCCTCCATCACTAGTCTCATGATGACTTTGTGTGATCCTTGTGACACTTGAAACCTCGAGACTTTACATATTGTTGTTTACCTGAATAACCCATTTTTCTGGCTGTTTTCCAGGGGTAAAACTAACTACATCAACCTCGGGTCCTTCTTGATCAAGCCGGTGCAGCGTGTGATGCGTTACCCGCTGCTGCTATCGGAGCTGCAGGGCGCCACTCCAGAGAGCCACCACGACCGGCTCCAGCTGACTCAGGCTGTGCAGGCCATTAAGCAGATCAACGTTAACATCAACGAATACAAGCGCAGAAAGGATCTTGGTAAACGTCTTGGGGATCTGTTTAAAAATGCATCTCTGTATGTGGTGCTTTGAGATATTTTTATCTCTTATCTTTTCCATATTTTCATTCGTTACAACAACAAACTTCAGTGTGTGAACATTAACTTCTAGTGCCCTCCTACATTCTCATTTGGATTTAGGTCTGGACTTTGACTGGGCCATTCTAACATGTTCTGATCTAAGCCAGTGGTGTCCAAACTTTTTGGCACATTGGCTAAAATTATCAACTTGAAGGTGGTTACACTTATGCATCCATCCATCCATCCATACACAAATACTTTTGAACTTCAAAAGTCAGACTTCTGTTTTAGAAAAGGATTCTGTAAATTGTTGTCAATCCAAAGCATGAAAGGATCTTGCATATTTGCCTTGTTAAAGGAAAAAAAGGCTAACTGTTTCCTAATTTTGGGGGCTGATTTTTCTTGACCTAGAAAAAAAGTAGTCAATGCTCAGCAACGGCTTTGAAAATGCTTAATGTATTTAATCAAGTTTAATGAATAGGTGGACCCAAGTGTGCATTTTGAGTAAAAGTTGCTGAATGTTTGCGGTTCTATTTACTATGAAATTACTCTAAAAGAAAAAGTGTGGTTTATAAAATATTAATACTGCGTACTGCACCTAATATTTTCCATTTCAGGAAGATTTTAATTTTGTCTGAAAATCTTGTCCAAAATCTAGATTTTTTTTTTTGCTATTCTCAATTTACTATCAAGGGCTGCACAAAATCATTCCAAGGGCCACAATAGGCCACACTTTGAAGACCCCTGATCTAGGCCATTTAGTTGTTCCTGAAGCTGTATGTTTAGCTTCATCCACCTTCCCATTGACTCTAACTAGCTTCCCAATCCATGCGGAAGTTGAGCAACCCGACAGCATAATGCTGTCACCGCCATGTTTTACCGTTTGGTTAGGGTGTCCACGGTGATGTCAAGTGTTAGTTTTTAGCCACATATAATCTTGGCATAAATAAAACAAAAAAACAAAACAAAAAAAAAAAACATTCATGATGCGTGTAATCACTAATGTTCTCTAACAAAGCTGCTCTGAGGTCCTCAGAGAACATATGGATTTATGCTGAGATTTAGGTTACACACAGGCTGATACTATTTACTAATTGAGTATGAGTTTTATTTAGTTTTTGTAAAGAAAATAAGGCATTGTATCATCATCATCTTTGAATCAGTCCATCACAAATAATCCAAATAAAACAGATTGAAGTTTGTCATTGCAGCATGAGAAATTGTGGAAAAGTTCAAGACATATCGCTACGTTTGCAAAACACCATAAATTATGACTTCAGCTGATTTGGTTCCACAGTCTGTTCTCGAGTTTCCTCTCTAAAGTTTTCCCTCTGCTGTCTACAGTGGTGAAGTACAGGAAAGGAGACGAAGACTCCTTCATAGACAAGATCGCCAAGCTGAGCGTGCACTCCATCATTAAAAAGTCAAACCGAGTCAGCAGCCACATCAAGCACCTCACGGGAATGTCTCTTCAGGTTTGTTTTGTTTTTGCTCTGATTCAAATGTCCATAAGGCCTAAATAACGATGTCTGAAATGGGGTGTTTTATTTTTCTCCAGATTAAAAGTGAAGAGTTTGACGATGCCGAGAAGAAGTTCAGGCTGCAGGAGAGACTCATCAAGTCTTTTATGAGAGACATTTCCGCGTACTTGCAGCTTATCAGGGTAGGAGCTCGTCAGCACAAACAGAGAAACCTCCATAAGTCTGTACACACTTTCATTTTATTGTAAATGTGATGTCTGAATGAATCTCTGCGTAGGAGTCGGCGACTGTGAACGGCCTGGCTGCCATCAGTTTCAGTGACATCTACACCGAACGCAGCGTGCTGGATCCGGAGCGCTTCCAGAGAGCTCACCGCAGCATCAGCGACAAGCAGTTCACTCAGTTTGTGAGTACAGATCCTCACTTAGAACCGAGCTCACCCTGCAGCTCAAATCAGTGTCAGGTCCGAAGTCAGAAACATGATCAGTAAATCTAGTGAGATTCCTAGACTAATCCTCTAATACAGAAGAAGCCAGATCTCTTAGACCAGAGGTGTCCAAAGTGCAGCCTGGAGACCATTTATGGCTGTTTAAAATGATTTTTCTGTATCTTCCGTGATTGACTAGGATAAAACAGAGGGACTTGTAGTCCATTTAGCCTTCCTGTTACAGCTGTTGAAAGTTTGGTCTCTTTTCCTTTTAGCCTCAATAAACTGTGGTAGTGTCTTGGAAGTTTCCTTTCAACTAGCTTCTTACATCTCTTTGACTAAAAATAACTAACTCTTCCCTCCTCAGCGCCAGCTTTCACACTGAAGAGTGTTGTTCTTGTTCGTATGACCTGTCTTTTTTTTTTTTTAAACAAAATCTAAAACCGTTCTCCATTTTTCCTCCTGAGCAGAAGGAGCGCACCGAGGCGCTGGTCATCAAACCTCTCTCCCAGCTCCTCCTCATGTTCGCCGGGCCTCACAAACTCATCCAGAAACGCTTCGACAAACTGCTCGACTACGACAACTGCAAGGAGAGAGCCGATCGCCTGAAGGACCGCCGCGTTCGAGACGAGCTGCAGGTGGCTCGCAACAACTACGAGGCGCTGAACGCTCAACTTCTGGATGAGCTGAGGAAGTTCAACGCCGTGGCGGAGGAGCTGTTCAAAGACTGTGTGAGCGCCTTCGCTCAGGCCCAGAAGGACTTCGTGAAGCTGACGCTGGGAGAGCTGAGGCCCCTGCTGCAGGTTTGAAACCGGTTTATCTCCACTGGTTAGACTGACTCTGAGCAGTAAAACATGGGAATTAGCAAATAAGCATTCCAGATGAAACAATTCAAAAATCTGAAGAAAGCATCACAGCAATAAATTTAGACCTGATATTTCCCAGAATCTTAGAAAAGATTACATCTCAGAAAACACATTTTGAAAACAGGGTTTATTCAATTTTTTTTATTTATTTTCTCCGTTTTTTGAATTCTTTACTGCTTTTTTTTCTCAACCTTTTCTGCAAGGTTTCATTATATTCTGGAAATTTGATTTCAGAACCTCTTTTTTGTGTGTCTCTCTCTCTCTCTGTGTGTGTGTGTGTGTGTGTGTGTGTGTGTTAAGGTTTTATAATTTGCTCCTGAAATCATGAAACAACTCTGAAGTCAGGTTTTGATTTAATACAGAGCCAGTGTCCTGCATTTGGCTGTTCACTGTAAAACTTACTCTGTTGTGCTCACTACACACTGCTCACTGACATCATTATTATTATTATTATTTATTTTTTTTTTTTTATGTCATCACCAGTTTTCTAATAAAGTCAGCGCAGAGGAGAACCTGATTACGCAGTTTCAAGAAGAGTACAACCAGGTCCTCAAACTCCTGCAGAGCTTCAGTTTCTGCCCGGAGAACTTGCCACAGCCGACTGGAACCACAAAGAAGCCATTTGAGAAGAAAACGCTGGAGAAGCAGACCGCTAAGAAGCAGTCTCAAGGACTTGTGAGTCTACCTGACTTGTCTTGTTTCTATTAAATAGCACATAAGTACCTTGATCACTCATGTAGCTTCAAACGTTTTCCAGCCCAACCACGTTGTCCAGACGGACGAGCATCGCGCTGCTCTTCTGGTTAGTTACGCTCCTGAGAAACTTTACCAGGCGGAGAGGAACTTCAACGCCGCTCAGGATCTGGACGTCTCGATACAAGAGGGAGACCTTGTTGGTGTAATAAAGCAACAGGACCCGATGGGTAGCAACAACCGCTGGATGATTGACAATGGAGGTAGTTTTATTAAAGAGCCGCATCTGAAACTCAAAGCAACTCAAAGTGATATTAATGCTTTGCAGAAATACGCATGACTCTAAAGCTCACTCCAGTTTGGTTTCTGTTTCGCAGTCACCAAGGGTTTTGTGTACAGCTCCTTTCTCAAACCGTACAACCCGCGCAGGAGCCATTCAGACGTGTCCATCGAGAGCCAGTCGTCCAACGAATCCGGGTACGGCGGCTCTTCTCCCGTTTTCTCCCGCCAGAACAGCAACAGCACTTTAACCTTCAACCAGGAGACGGCCACCGTCAGCTTCTCCACATCGCAGTCCCAGAACCACTCGTCGCCCCACCCGTCGCTGGACTCCGCCTCGTCTCGCCGGAGCCACACCAGAGAGGCAACTCTGAACCCTGACGCTGTCAGCCAGAACTCCTCATCCCGAAATCACTCGAACCGCAGAGACTACTCCGACCAAACGCATAGGAATACCGGCGCTCACAGAGACGCTGACCCACCGCACCGGCACTCGGGCGGGCACAAGGACTCGTATGATTCACGGTACGAGAGCAGAAACAGAGACACGTCGGACTACTCTGAGACAGACTCCTCTTCTTCTCAGATGAACAGCAGCAGGTCTAAAAGACACGAATACGCAGAGAAAAGCTACAGTTCACAACAGTGGAGGGATGGAGATGGCACCGTCCCCAGGAAGTCTGCTCACACCCGAGAGGAGTACAATGAGCCGGAACCAGAAAGTGAACTAGATGGTCATCAGGTACTTAGTCTAGATTCCACTCTTTTATTTTTTTGTAAGTCCTTTGAGGTTTGTCTCTACCAGTTTTGCATGGCTGGACACAGTTATTTTCCCCCCATTCCTCTTGTCTGGAACAGCTGATGCTCAGTTAGATTGGATGGAGAGCTTCTGTGTACATCCATTTCATTTTCAAGTCTCCCTGCAGAGTCTTCAAAATCCTAACTTTGACTAGGCCATTCTAACACATGTGAATATGCTCTGGTCTAAACAAATAGTCTCAAACTGCTTTCCCTCAGGGTCTGTGTCCTGCAGTTTTCAGATTTGTCCCTCATTTCTCGTGGTTTCAGGAAAACTGGTGGTTTGAGGAAAAAATAAATAAAATCCTATATATGCTGTTTTGGTCTATTTCATACAATCCCAGTTAAACACATTAAAATTTGTGGTTGTCGTGTGACAAACTATTAAAAAATATGAATATTTTTGCGAAGCATTATACTCTGTTGGGATAGATTATTCCTCAGAAATTTCTAACATGAATAAATCAGCTGATAATAAACAAGAACATTAAAATGGCCTTTGTTTTGTTTCATCAGATTTACTACGCTCTGTACTCCTTCAGCGCCCGCTGCGCTAACGAAATGAGCATCTCTGCGAACGAGCGGCTGCGGATCCTGGAGTTCCAGGACATGAACGGAAACAGCGAATGGTGGCTGGGGGAAGCCGACGGAGGAAGACGAGGATACGTGCCTTCCAACTACATCCGCAAGTCCGAGTACACATGAGCAAGCTCTTCCCTCACGGAGGACACATCCACCACGATAACTTTCCGAGCATAAAGGGCAAAAATTGAACAAAACAAGCATTTTTCTGTAACTTATTCTGAAACTGTTTTCATGGGGTTTGATATAGAGGAGTAGTGTTGAAAACTCATGCACCTGGCATTTTTATTTGCCTGTATTTATATATATATATATTTTTAAAAGACTTTTTTTTTTTTTTTTTTTTTTTTTTTTTAATCTAGAGGGTGCACTTAGACCTTCTGTTCCCAGATTAAAACCTCTGAATTGCCATATTCACTGATGCCGAGAATGTGCATGTTGAATTAAACATTGGAAGACTGCAATGGAAATGAGAAGGTTTAGGGTTATTCTTTTCCTTTGGCATCTCTGTTACAGTGCAGAAGCATAAGATGAAGATTTCTGCCAACAACAATCAACCTTTTAGGGACTTATTTTGACCGCACATTTGGGGTGTCTGCAGAACAATCACCAACAGCTTGGAGTGTTGTTAGGTTAACACAAACCATAAAACTTTAGCGTTTGCAAGCTCTCTTTTTGAACTCGTCTCAGCTGCATCTTCCTGTGAGGAATGTTGTGGCCTATTTCAATTCCTATCAACATACTTCCCATGTATATTTTGGGCCATATAAAGCTGTACATAAAGACTTGTGCCCGATGTAAAGAAATCACTGTTTGAATAAAATACTGCTCAGATGAACACGCTGTGTTTAAGTTTGTCTCGTGACTTTAAGAAACTGTCATTGTTGGGAAAACAGCTTCGCTAAAAGACATTTGTTTTTGCTTATAGAACCCAAACATTGCAAATAATCAGAACTGTTTATTATTGAGAGATTTTTTTTTTTTTTTTTTTTTTTAATTGAATGCTAAATGGTGTATAACAAAATGAGAGGGTTTGTGTATGTTCAATAGCCAGGGTTCCTACACACTTTGGAAAAGTCTTGAATTTGATTTCAGTGTTTTCCAGACCTGGATTAATATGGAAAAGGAAAGAAAATGGATTGTATTTGTTTTTCCAGAATTTATTCCTTTGTTCCCTGTCCTAAATGTTGTACTTCTTTTATCTTTCCTGAATTCCATCATTATGTCCTCCCTTTTCTCCCTTCTTTCCTTGTTCTTTCTTCCCTTACCATCATAACTCTCTTTCATCTGTCCTTCCTACCTTCCTCAAGGCTTTTGTTCTTTACCTTCCTTTTGTCTTTGTGTCCTTCCTTCCTTGTGTCCTTCTGTCCTTCCTTCGTATGTCCTTTTATCTCCATCCCCCTTTCCAACTTTTCATCCTTCCTGTTTTGCTTCATTCTGACCTCTGCTTCTACCTCCTTCCATCTTTCCTTCTCTTACCATTCTCCTTTCTTTGTGACCTTCCTCTTTCCTTTCTTTCTTTCTCCGTCATAGCTTTTGTTCTTTCCTTCACATCCCCCCCATTCCCTTCCTCCCTTTCCAGCTTTCATTGTTGTTCCTTCCTTCCAGCCTTTGTTCCTATCTCCTTCCATCCCTCCATCTTTCTTTCTGTATCGCCAGTCTTCTGTCCTGCATTTCTTTGTTCCTTTCTTACAGCCACCTCACTTTTCATTGTGTCCTTGCTTTTTTTCGTTCCATCTGTCCCTTTTCCCATCTTTTATCATTCCCTCCTTTCTAGTTACTTACTTCAGGCCCTTCTGTTTTACTCTGCTGGGAGATTTGGGCAGTGCAGGGATGTGAGGGCATAAATGCATTTGCTGGATAACTAAATTGGTTGGTTGTTTCAATTTGCATTTAGAAATCCTGCTAAAGAGTTCAAAACTAAGTTTGCAATGAAAAAATTTTATTGGGACATCAATAAAAGCAAGCATTTACTCTCAGCCCAGCTTTGAGTTACAGAAAACACCATTACAAACTCACAAAGCTGAACCTGCCAGACAAAAATTAGACCCTTATTTCAGGAAGTTTGTTCTGAGTAACTGAGCTTTGCTCAACGTGCCTTACATGATCAAGCTTAAGCTACTGTCATGGTTTTTGTGCTGTGTTGACCTGTAGTATTTGCTGCTTACTAAACATACAATGTACTGCTGGCTACAAACTGCGCTCTCATTTCCTTCCTAACCAAAGCACAAACTTCAATTCCACTGTTTCCTTCAGTTTAATGTCCTTCCTGCTAAATTTTCAAGTTCTTATTCGGTTCAAATTCCTGAAATATCCCCAAATCCCTTTTGTTCAACACATACGTTAACCCTTTAGCAAACATGACAAATCCAGCTCTGCTTCAACCTGCTTAATCTCCTCATTTCTGGCTTCATTCATTTAATCGTTTTTTTCCATTTTTAAAAATAATCACTCATTTTATAAACACTAAATGCTGTTTTTATAATATCTTTATGCATTTTCTATCGCAGCTTTACTAGAGAGGTTTGTTTTCATTGTGTTCTGGATGGCAGCTGAGGAGGTGGAGCTGGATTTCTTCTCCATGGATCTGAATGAAGTTGTGACAGTGGAGGATTTTTTCTGGACCGTCTGGATGGTCTTCTTCCTCTTGACGTGAAGGACCTCCATGGCATCCATGTTGATGCCTTTCTGAATCTCCTCACTGGTCTCCACCTGCTCTGCAGTTTCTTGCTGTTGCTGCTGTTGCTCCATCTGCTGCTGCTGATGCAACTAAAAGGTGGAAACAGGGAGAAGGTTACCCATTGTAAATGAAGCATTTATTGTCTTTTGTTCTTATCATGCTTACCATCATCATATGCTGGTACTTTGCAATAGCTTCATCAGTGGTAACTCCCTCAGCTAATCCCAGTTCTGCAGCCCGGCGTGCGAGTTCAGCCTTGTGGGAGCCAGGAGGGGTCCATCCTACTCCTCTGATCCAATTCAGGTCAGATTTGTAGTTCACCTATTAAAAAAATGGAAAAACCATGTTTAATAGACACACACCAATTTGTATTTATTTTAACCTACAATCTTAATCTGCTTTACTTTTTACTGGTATGTTTCCAAATATCACCTGTAAATTCTAGGAAAGTAATTTCTAAGTTCTAAGGGGTGATATAAAAGTACCTCATTATAGGTTACTTCTTAATATTACCTGGTTCCTTAAACTACACAGTAAGTTCCAGGAAATTTTAAAGAAACTATGTGATACGTTCTGCATAGTACCTGGTAAGTTCTGGTAAATTCATCAAAGTCATGAGAAAATGTAATGGTAACTTCAGGGAAAGTTCTGGGGAAAATAAACTTTTAAGTTACAAGGAAATCATGAGCAAGTACCAAAAAGTAACATCCTACGTGCTAGAAAGTAAACAGTGCACTGTATACAATATCCAAGAAAGTACCTGGTTGTTTTTAGATACCACCTGGTGAGTTGAGGAAGAGTTCTGGAAGCTATCACAGTCTCAGGAAAGTATTTGACAAGTTCTGGAAAAAGTAACCAGTAAGGTCCTTGGAAGTTCCAGAAAAATACCTGCTAGTTACCCTAAAATAACCTCTAAGTTCAAGAAAGTGCCTGTGTTTGTTAAAAGTTCCAGAAAGTAACTGGTAAGTTCTGAAAAAGTAACCACTAAAATCATGGAACATAACCTATTAGGGGAAAGTACTCTTAAAGTGTTGGGAAACTACACAGTAAGTTTTTAAAAAATGCACGAAAGTACCTGTAAGTTCTGAAGACTAACCTCTCAGTTCTGGGAAAGTACCCAGGAATTTCTGCAAAGAAGCTGCTAAGTTTTCTAAAAATACCTGGTAAGGTCCAGAAAGGACATGGTAAGTTCTGTAGGGTAACCACTAAGTTAAGGAAATGTAACTTGTAATATTTTGGAAAGTACCCAGTAAGTTCCATCAAAGTCCTTTGTAAGTACGCAGTAAGTTTCTGGAAAATACGTGATAGGTTTCTAGAAAGCACTCAGTAATCTCCAGGAAAGTTCCTGGTAGACTTCTGCAAAGTAGCTTGTAAGTTGTGAAAGAAAAAAACCCAGTAAGTTTTAGGAAAGGACCTGGTAGGTTCCTGGATAGTGCCCAGTAAGTTTCAGGAAAATACTTTGTAAGTTGTGAAAAGTACCCAGTATGGTTTAGGAAAGTACCCAGTAAGTTTTACGAAATAACCTTGTAAGATGAGAAACATACCTAGTAAGCTTTAGGAAAGTACCTGGTAGATTTCTAGAAAGTACCCAGTAATCTCTAGGTAGGTACTTGGTAAGTTTCTGTAAAGTACCTCAAGTTGTGAAACGTACCCAGTAAGCTTTAGGAAAGTATCTGGTAGGTTCCTAGAAAGTACCCAGAAAGTTTTAGAAAAATACCTGGAAGGTTCCAGGAAAATACCTCGTAAGTTATGAAAAGTATCCAGTATGTTTAGGAAAGTACTCAGTCAGTTTCAGCAAAGTACCCAGTGATCTCCAGGTTGGTACCTGGTAAGTTTCTGGAAAGTATCCAGTAAGTTTCAGGAAAGTACCTGGTAAGTTTTGAGAAAGTATCGGAAATGTCAGCTCTAAGTTCCCAAACAGTCCACCTTTAATCATGAAAGGGCTACATCCAGTTTTAAAGCTCTGAGTGGTACAGTGTCTTACATCACTCTGCAGCTTGTAAGCCTGCTTGGCATGCTTGACGGTGAGCTGCTCAGGGTCGCAGGTGTAGTCGTGGAGTTTGCGGCGGTAGGTGATGTCGCTGGCCTGGGCCTGACTCTTCTTAGCCAGCAGGAATTCGGGCTGGTCTGGCCGTATGTTGTAGCGGGCGCGCTCCTCCTTGGACTGACGCTTGTACTCCAGGTTGCTCTGAAGCTTGCTCGCAGCCAGAGAGTGGACCATCTTAGGGTCGTCCTCCACACAGCGCAGCCCCACCTGCTGCCCCTTCTCCTTCAGGTGGGACTCCTTGTAATGCAACTGTAAATGAAATTACATCATGGCTTAATGTACAAATCTAAAACTGGCTAATATTAGTTCTAAATTAGACATATAAAGACATTATGTTATGTAACAGGCAACACATAAGTAATTTGAAATCAGGTGGCTCTACATTTTATGACTTTTGGACAAAAGAACCTACATCACTGGCTATTTCTCTGGAGGCCTTGGCTGTTTGGAAGGGAATAGCATCCAACCTCAAGTCATAGCCTGACGTCTTCACCTGCTCTCCAGATGCCTTGTAAACTTTCTTTATTGTAAAAAAAAAAGAAGGTATGAAGAAAAACATTAGAATAATATGATAAAGGGGAATTATTTGCACATATTTACTTTACTAAAAGTGTCTTACATCACTAATCTGCTGAGCATTGATCTTAGCCCTGACGAAGTCTGGGTCGTCTGAGTGCAAGGTGTATTTATGCATGTCATCATTCTTTCCAGACTTGTACAGTCTCTGCAATACATAATGAAAGACACAAATAGTGAATCCACATTTTTCAGGCAAAGGAACCTTTGAAAGACATATTTAATACATGTTTTTTTTTTTTTTTCTTTGTACCTCACTGCACTGTTGATAGCTCGTCTTAGCGTGGACTATGTCAGGAGAGTCGGCCACTGATGTAAACTTGATTCTGTCCGGCAGCTGACGGTATTTCTTCTGCAGGAGGGAACATCACATCACAAGTTTTTAGTTTGTTTGTTTGATATCTTATTTTTCTTTCCTCCTCTGTCTTATTGATTTTAATTATATTCTAATTTTAACCTTTTTTGTTTTACTGTGAAACACTTGATGATTTTTTTCAGTGGGAATTGCTATATAAATAATACTAACTACTCACATGTAGATAGATTTAGGATTATTTGATTATAATCTGAAATACTAAAGTTTTTTTATAAATAGACTAAATATTAATTGTTGGTTATTAAAGTGATCAAAGCAAGAAAATACTAATAACAAAAGATTTCTTAAGTCCATTCAATAATTTTATTATGCCTTTACATAAAAATAAGTGAAAAGCTGAAACACAATAAATGTGTATGCGTACTATTATATTATTAATTAATAGCATTTTAGCCTTCTACTTTTTACAGTATTAGAGACAGATTTTTTTCCTAATATAATTTTTTCCCAAAATACTCACATCACTTATTAGTTCTCCTGCCTTCTTAGCCGCCTCCAGCTGAGGGGCTCCCACTCCATCCCAGGCCACTCCTTTCATAAAACTCAGATCTGATTTGTAGAGTTTCTATGCATGAAACAGTAACACGCTTAAAGCAAATTGTGTGTCACTATTACATAATTTTCCTTATCCTTCCTTGTCTTTATTCCTTACCTCACTCTGCAGGTTGTAAGCCTTTTTGGCCCATTTCACCTTCATGTCATCAGGAAGCACGGTGTACTCATGCAGCCTCTTCCTGTAGTCCTGATCGCTGGCCAGCGCCTGGGCGTTCTTAGCGGCCACCAGATGGATCATATCCGGGGTGAGGTGGTACCGGCTGCTGGCAGACAGAGCATCCCTGCGGTATTCCTGGTCGCTGGCCAGCCGGCCGGCCTGCAGGCAGTGCAGCAGGTGGGGGTCCTCTGTAACACTCCTGACTCCAATGTGTTTCCCCTTTTCCAGCAGGTGGTTGTGCTTATATTGGTACTGGAGAGACAGAAGTTAGGTTAATTTCCTTTCTTTCTTTTCCTCCCTTCCTTTCTTTCTTTCTTTTCCTTCTTTCCTTTCTTTCTTTCTTTCTTTTTTTTCCTTCCTTCCTTTTAATCTTAAGTTTTGATATCACAGTGAGCGCTTACATCGCTGGCGATGCCTGTGGAGCTCTTGGCAGCCTGGAAGGGGATGTCCTGCATGGTGAGCTTGTAGCCCTGAGCTCGCAGAGTATGCCAGGACTCTCTGTATTTTACCTACAGCCAAATATAGAACACAGCAAATAAATAAAACATCATAATAATTTTGTTTTCAGTGAACAGCTTAAATTGGCAACAGTACCTCACTGAAGTTGGAGGCATTTATCTTTGCTTGTGTAATCTCAGGTCTTTCAGTTGTAATAGTGTAGCTGTGCTGGTCGTTTATGCCCTTTTCTTTATACAGACGCTGTGAAAAAGACAAAAATAGCATGTTGCATATTATGAAATCTACAAAAGACATAGTAAAAGTGTATCAATAGGCTTCCTGACTCACTTCATTTGTGATCTGTCCACTGAGTTTAGCGTGGATGATATCTGGGGAGTCGGCAACTGAAGTGTGCCTGAATTTGTACGGCTGCTGTCGGTACTTTTTCTGTGACAGAAAAGAGATTTTGTTTTACTTTTATGAGTAAATCTTCTCAATTCTTGCCAAATCTCAATGAATGTGAAAATTCAATATTTAAAATTCAGTAGGTTTCAGGTGTAGATTTTCTTGTGGACACTGCTTTAAAGAACTATTTCCCTGGGAAAACATAAAATGCAGATTTTGAAAGAAAATTGATTTTTGCAAATATGATTTAGTATATTAATGGTGAAAAGCTATGCAAACCAGCTTTACCCTATGTGAAAAAGTAACTGCCCCCTACTGATCCAATGTTTTCTCCATTTGTGGTTAATGGCTCCAATGTGGTTCACTGTTATCACAAAGTCTCCGAAATTTCTTTAAAATCTTTTTAGACTCATAAATGTCAATAACTTTGTTTCAAATCTGGTTTTGAATTTCTACTTTCTGTTGTCAGACAGGTTCTATTTAAGGCTTTTCTTGATTCTAAGATCAGGTAATAATCAAGTCTGGGTGTGGCCAGGGACATTGGTTTGTATAACTTTTTTAATTGATTTGAAAACAGCATTTTTTATTTGCTGATGTTATCTTTGATATTTAATTCTGTTTGATGATATGAAACACGTGAGTGTAATAAAGAAAATATAAGAAATCTGTACCTGAGAAAATAATTTTCCATGGCACTATGATAAGTGATAAGAAGAAAGTAGATAAAAGCCTATCAAAGAAGACATCTCACATCGCTGATGAGGTCTGTGGCCCTCTTAGACTCTTCAATCTGCAGCGCTCCGGTAGCGATCCAGGCAGCACCTCGCAAGTAATTCAGGTCAGACCGATACACTCTCTGTAGACAGAGCAGAGTAAAAATCTATACCCTAAAGACAAATGGGACACTTTCCTTTAATTTTCCACTTTTACATGTGTAATTGTACATTTTGCTTTCTTATAGGATGATTGAGCAACATGGTCACACTTTAGGCTTCTATGAAGAATCTAGTTTCAGTCAGAAGTTTACATACACTCATCTGGAGCATAAATGTTATATTGCTTTTGAGCTATTCTTTCTCCAGGGTGAAAATCAACAATAAATGTATATTTATTCCATTGAGTCTTGGTTTAAAAAAAAAAAAAAAAAAAAAAAAAAAAAAAATACTGAAGAACTGTAGATACCAAAGAAACAAATATGGTTGTTTTAAGCTGGTGCCATATAGATACAACAGTATCTAAAGTCCCTCTCACCTCACTCTGTAGTTCATACGCTCTCTTGGCAGCCTGCACCTTCATGTCATCAGGCAGTGAGGTGTAGTGATGCAAGGAGAGCCTGTAGTCGTGATCACTGACCAGAGACTGGGCCTTTTTAGCATGAGCAACCTCAATCATATCCATGGGCAGGTGGAATTTTGACAGCTGATTCGCTGAGTCCTTCTTGTACTTAATCTAAATTCATAACAGGATGTAAAACAGAATTCATAAATGTGATTTGTAATTGCTTTTTTTCGAGATAAAGTACAGCACATAAGCACTCACATCACTCTGTAGCTTGCTGGCATGAACTGAATGCGCAATGTTCAAGTCATCCTGCAGCCCCTTAAGTCCAATCATCTTCCCTTTGGTCTTCTCAAATTCTTCCCTGTACTTTACCTGAAATTAACCCATTTACCCCATTTAGGTACGTTTTTGTCTCACAAATTATCGCCATAGTAAAATTTTCTTTGTGATTGAACTGGGTCTCACATCACTGAGGATGTCTGCAGATGCTTTGGCGGACTGGAAGGGAATTGCATCCAGACGCAGCTTGTAACCTCCATCACGTAACTTTGTCCAGGATTCCTTGTACTGACTCTAAATGTGCAAATGTATAATGAGAAATTCACTCATGGAAACAAAACAATTAGATCAATCAGCTCTGTATATATATATATATATATATATATATATATATATATATATATATATATATATATATATATATATATGTGTGTGTGTGTGTGTGAGAGACAAAAAAAAAACTTTACCTCACTGATGTTTCTGGCATTGATCTTTGCTTGCACCAACTCTGGTAGCTCTTCACTCACTGTGTAGTTGTGCTTTATGTTTTCTCCCTTCTCTCTGTACAATCTCTGCAAAAAAGAACCATGGATTTTGCTGCAGGAAACTAGATTACCAAATTTCGGTGTGCATGAGTGGTGTAACCACAAAAGAAATCCTTTGTGTGGTTAGTTCCAGTAACTAAGTTCACTAGAGACAGGATACTACATTCGCCTCAATAGCATTTGACACCAGCTGGAATAGGAAAAGATGTTTGACCCTTCACTTGTAGATGAAACAAGTCCTGTATTGACATGATCTGAAAAGCCACTCAGCGAAGAAGAAGGTATTACTCTAAAGGGAACATTAAATGACTGGTTACAGTCTGTAAATTCACACAGGGACAAAGACCTTCATTCTTTGGAGACATGTCCTGTGGTTTGATGAAACTAAAACTGAAGTGTTTGGTTATCATGACCATTGACAGAATAAAAGGAGAAAACTTGCACACCTGAGAACAGAAAACCATCTCAGTTGTTTGTAAGTGGCAGCATCATGCTGTGGGGTTGTTTTAGTGCAGGAGGAACTTGTGCACTTCACAAAATAGATGGCATCATGAGGAGAGAAGATTATGCTGAAATACTGACATAAAATTTCAAGCTAGGAAGTTATAGCTGGGAAAAATGGGTCTTCCAAACGGACAATGATTCTAATCATATTGCTAAATTAGAGGTTTCATGGTAAAAGAGTAAATGTTTTGAAGTGACCCTCTCAAAGCTTGGTTCTCAGTCTCATAAGAGATTTGTGGATGGGCAGAACTGAAAAGGTGTGTGTGAGCAAGGTGTCCTTTTAATCTGAATCAGTTACACCACTTCCTTTAGGGGAAATGGGCCAAAATTCCAGAGAAAATTTCTGAATGATGCACAGAACACTTGACCCAAACCATACAGGTAATTCTACCCAATACTAAGGAAATATATGTAAGTTTATGAAAAATAAAACAAATCTTTAAAAAACACATTCTCTTCTGCATTTTGCATTTATCAAAAAGAAAAAAATTGTAATCCCAGTAGACCTGAAACAGGAAGAGTTTAGTCTTATTTCATTTTAGACAGTAGGAAAACATGGTCATGTGTCTTTTTACATAGTGTATGTAAATATCTGGCTTCAACTGCAACAATCTAAAATAGTCATATTTATTGTTGATGAACTTACATCAATAGCCAGTTTGTTGCTGAGTTTCGCCTGGATCATCTCTGGAGTGTCTTCAACACTGGTGAACCTCAGAGAGCTCACATCCTGACGGTATTTTTTCTGCAGAAGCAAAATTTACCAAAAATGTTGATTGTTAGAGAGAAAATCTCCATCAGTCTGGACTGATGAGGCCAATAAAACTGAAAGGGTACAAATGTCATATGACCAGTAGGGGGCACACACCCATCACAATTATGTGTCCTAAAAAACTGCAATGATTAAAAAAAAAAAAAAGGGCACATAGCCAGGGTTACTGTTATACCCACAAAAATTAAACCAGTTTCTAATAATAAGCGCTAGTTTCTCTTAAAATTGTGTTCTGGGTGTCGTTTTACCATATCATGTTGGTATTCGTGACTGAAGTGAACATTTAAATAAGTCCCCCTGTTAGGAGGTTATAAATAGAGTACCGTTGCACAAGTCTGCTTTATGAATGTGCCACAAAAAGTTCTTCATGTACTTGGTGGGTATTTTTATTTGAAAGAACTAAATGACCTGGTAAAATAATCTGGTTTACAATATTTATAGAAAGCTGTGGCATCTATCTATCTATCTATCTATCTATCTATCTATCTATCTATCTATCTATCTATCTATCTATCTATCTATCTATCTATTCTTTAAAAGCTTTCTATACATAAAAGGATGGCCCTTTCTTAGTCAAGAGAGGATAAAGAGCTTTGGCTCATCAAGTTTAAGTTGTTCTTATATTCAGTTGCTTGACCTGGTGCACATTTCATCTCTGATATATAACCCAGTTTTCATGGAACTCAAACGATCCATGGCTGTCATTAACATCTAAGCTCTAAAGCTGTGGGTGTTTCACATGGCCCCTGTGCTTACAGAGTTCCCATTGGTTAATAGCAGGGTAATGGGGTCTGAGATTACCTCACTGGCCAGATCTGAAGCTTTCTTTGCCTGCTGAACATCCAGAGATTTTGCCGCCTCCCAGCCGATGCCTTTCATCCAGTTCAGGTCCGCTCTGTACTGTTTCTAAACACAGATGCACAAACAATAAGGTAAAATATTGCAATTTTAAATGAAGGCTTCATAAGTCTTTGCAGGGGAGGCTTACATCACTCTGTAAATCGTAGGCCTTCTTAGCCCAGGCCACGTTCATGTCCGTCGGCAGGGTGGTGTATTCATGGAGGAATGTCCTGTATTTAGTATCCGTGGCGAGGTCTTGAGCCTTCTTGGCATGGCTGATGTTCAGCATATCCAGAGACACTCTGTAGGAAAGTTTGATTTTAGAAAATGAGGAGTTTGAGATCCTGACATTACACTGATTTGGTGCTATTGAGGTCATTCTCATTTAAAAAAGAATAATTTATTCTGTTGTACCATATCAGGGTGATGACCCACAGCTGACTGACTTGAACAATAAATCTTTTGCGCATATCTAGGCCTGTGAGTATGTGAGTTTAGTAAGTAGGACATTTATTAAAGGTTTTTAATGAGAATTAAGAAGATTTCTTTACATAGGGTCAGGATATCTTCGGCTGAGAAAGCTGCTAACATTACAAAAATAACCTAATTCCAGCATTGACAACCTTAATGTTATTTACTCCTAAACAGAAATGTAATCCTGAATTCACATGATTTACCTCTTAAATCATTAAATCAGGTACACTCAGCCAATCAGAAAATGCTAAGCTTTTTATATGTAAAAAAAAATACACCATGATAAATCATTTCAAATCTTTTCCCTCTTACAGTGATGTATATTTTCCACAATTTATTTAAAAAAAAACCAAATTAATCTTTTGGTTGGGGAGATGTAGACAAAATGATGCAATAACCTGGTTGAGTGAGTGCGTAAACTCGGAAACTAAAACCACAGTTTGATTGAAATTAAGCCTCCAGTCTCGTTCGGTAGGAGTTTGTGAGCACCTCACATCATAAATGCAACCCCAGGCTAAAGTGAATCCAAGGGATTGCCATAGTACTGCAGCAACCCCCACTCTACTGCTGCATGCACATGGACTTGGCAGATGTTATATGTTGATCCACACAGCTAAATGCATTTAATGTACTATACTGCCGGTTAAAAAATGACTAGGATTAATGAAAAATATACTCCTCATGATTAAATCAGATATACAGCAACAGCAATCTAGTTTAGTTTGAATAACCAGTAAACACACAAAGTGACCTCATGGTTAATCCAGGAGCCTTACTTGAATTTAGTCTTGGTGTCCTCATAGTTCTTCTTGTAGTGGAGATCGCTCTGAAGTTTGGTGGCCAGAGCAGAGTGAGCCATCTGAGAGTCGTCGCTGACAGACTTAATGCCGATTACTTTACCTTTGCTTTTCTCATACTCTTGCTTGTATTTTACCTGAAACAAAATAGGAGTTTAAAAACGTTTTGAGTCAGAATCATATATTAAAAATGCCTTTAACCAGGTGTGCCCATCACGTATTTCAAAAAGTCTGAGTTGTTCTAAAAAGGTTTGGACCAATATCCAAATAGCTCACATCGCTGGCCAGGTCTCGTTTAGCCTTTGCTGTAAGTATCGACAGAGAGTCCAAACGAAGCTCAAAGCCCTTTTCCCTCTGCTTCTCCCACTGGCTCTTGTACACTTTCTATAAAAAAAAAGAAAGAAATTAAGCATCAGATGCATTTGCAATCAAACTCCCATCAGTAAATTGGGTTAAGGTTGTGAAATTTGATGCAGTTTGTGTGCTATTATTAATGTTCTCTGTTTTGAAAGTCAGGAAATTATATCCTTATTTCCTTTTTTAGGATTTGCTCTATTATACTTTATTTAGCTACAACTGTATGTTTTGGCTATATTAAGTTTAAAGTGATAACTTCTAAGTAAAATATAACAAAATTAATTTGTTTTATTTATCTAATTTGTTTTCCTTCTGCAGGGTGAAACAAAACCATGCTAAAGACTTGAAATGCACCTAAACACCTTTGTTTCTGAAAATAGCAAATGTGGAAATACAGAGTGAGAAAACATGAAATTTAACTCACCCCACTGAGCATGTCAGCGTTTGCTTTTGCTTGTCTGAACAGCGGCTCATCTTTTGTGATGGTGTACTGGTGAATTATCTGTTCTGTGTTTGCTTTGTACGCCAGCTAAAAAATCGAGGAGATGAATATTGCAGAAGAGGCGCTCCATGATGAAACATATGAGATGGAAGAGTTTGAGGAGGAGACCTTACATCGCTCTGCAGCTCCTGACTCTTCTTGGCGTGTTTCATGGAGAGATCATCTGCCACCTGGGTGAACCTCATTTTGTCGGCCTTCTGACGGTATTTGACCTGTGAAAATAGAATATAGTGTTGATGAACAGCGTGTCTAAAAGGACCTGTGACACCTTCAAATGTAAGGTGACACATAGACTTGCATCACTCAGCAGCTCTCCAGCTTTCTTGGCCTGAGTTATGTTGAGGCATCCCTCAGTCTCCCAGCCGACACCCTTCATCCAGTTCAGGTCGGAACGGTACTGGTTCTGGGGGAAAAAACCAAAATGTATTATTTATTTATTCTTTTAAATAAACCTTCAGCTACATAAACTGATTAATCTCCTGAGTTTATTCTCTCACCTCGCTCTGCAGGGAGTAGGCCTTTTTGGCTTGCTGGACCTTGATGTCGTCAGACATGATGGTGTAGTCGTGAAGTTTCGTTCGATAGTCCAGGTCACTGGCGAGGGCCTGAGCCTTCTTGGCGTGGCTCAGGTTGATCATGTCCAGAGGAAGGCTGTACTGGGCCTGGCTCTTCTTGGAGCCTTTCTTGTACTCAATCTGAAGAGGCAGCAAGAATAAAAGTGTTCAACATGAATATGTTGCCACTGGGGTCTAATTTATATTTATATTTTACATAATAATCTTTTTCATTGTTCTGCTTACAACATTCAGGCCTATATGCCAGTAACTAAATTAGTAATACATGCAAATTGTCTGGCCTTAAATCAAAGGTTTAACCCCATTAGGTGTTATTAAGTCAAACCTTTCCCAACTACAAGTCATTGCTGAAGCGTTACCTTCCTTTTTAAGGATCTTGAGAACATTGTTCATACTTTTATCACCTCTTGCCTGGACTGTTGTTATGCTTTGTATGTTGGTTTAGATAAATCATCCCTGTAGCATTTCGAAATAGTCCAGAACCCTCAGCTTTAATTGGTAAAAAAAAAAAAAAGCATGAAAATATAACTTTGGTTTTAAGATCTCTTAAGATTTCCTGTCTGTCACCACATTCATAGAAATATTTTACTGCTTACTGTTAAAATTTTATTTGGTTTAGCTCCTTCCTACATCCTCAACATCCACGCACCTTTACAACCACTCTGATCAAACAACCAGCTCCTTTTCAATCTTCTGAGAATAAAGTTCAGCATACAGGTGATCAAGCATTTGTTGTGAACATGCCAAGATTGTAAAATACCCTAATTCGACATGTCCACACTGTTCAGACCATAAAATCTTTCAAATTTCTGTTCAAATCTCTTTTACTCACTGTTTATTCTAGTTTGTTTGGTGAAATTGTGCAGGGCTTTGGCCAACTTTTGTTGTTAATGTGCTTTATAAATACATATGACAATGACATTAACAACAGACTATGGCCTATTAACTACACACATATTTCAACTGTATATTTACTATATGTATTATGAAGCCTTTGAGGTTATTTCACTTACATCACTGCTCATCTTGGCCACTTGAAGAGAGTGCAGAGTCTTGGAGTCACTCATATTCACCCCAACTGCCTTTTCCTTGTTTTTCATGTAGTACTCTTTGTATTTAATCTAAAACAGATGGTCATCCCATTTAATTCAGTTCACAGGCTATGACAATAGTTTAACACCACTTGGATTTTTCTTTTTGTTGCTTAGATGTCAACAGTTTCACTCCATCTCTTTTTAAAGGAAAAAAGTTTTTGTCTACTTACGTCACTGGCCAGGTCTCTTGAGGCTTTGGCAGCTCTCACGCTCAGATCATCCACGCCAGTTTCACAAGCTTTGGACTTGGTCCTCTCCCACTCCTCTTTGTATTTAATCTAGAGTTTAAAAATATTAACTTGGAAAATAAAAATAGGTGATGGGACTTTGCATGCAAACAAGTGTGTTAATACACGCTTTTGTTTGCCAAACTGAGAACAGTGTAAACTTACATCACTGCACAAAGCTGCATTGGCTTTGGCTTGCTGGATTTGGGGCAGATCCTGAGATAAAGTGTACTGGTGCTTCGTCTTTTCATAGCCTGCTTTATAATTTAACTGGGGGGCACATGAATTATGTGTTCACATAACTCCAAAGTGAATTAAGTGCTCATGCATGCAACTTGTTGGAAAATGAATAAAAGTGCTCATTATTAGTCCCTGCTTGGTGTTTGCTTACATTGCTGACAAGCTGAGCATTTTTCTTGGCTAAAACAATCTCAGGTGTGTCCGTCACAGACTTGTACTTGACCTGGTCGATATGCTGCTTGTAATTCTTCTGCAATTTAAAAAAAAAAAAAAAAAAGATACATTAGAGGTACATAGTCAACTCTTCATTAAAGCAAGTTTTTAATAGTCATTTCTTTAAATTATAATTCTGGACTATTAATCACTATTTGGGTTTCATTGTTTGAATCTTCCACAAATTACGTAACAAGTGAGATTTCAATTTTGGAGAGTTTTAAAGGACTATTTCAATATTAGTTGTTTTGTTTTGTGTTGCTTTTTTGCAGTACTTGAACCAACTTAGATTTTAAAAGCTAGAATATTTACAATTGTGAAATCTGGATTTCTCCACAATAACGGCATATTCTTTGTAAATCACAGTTTATATTCTTAAAAACCTTTCCTGTTTGCCATCTAAACTAGACCCAATTAAGAACCACATTTCCAAATAAACAACAAACAGCCAAATGGATACTTTTAAATATTTTATGTGTGTTTGTCTTCAGTCAGTAACTCAGACACCCAAATAATCAGTAAGTTGGACAACAGCTTAAACTAAAGGACCTAATCTAAACAGAAACCATTCTAAAAAGTCCAGCGTTTTTCAGAAATTCAGATTTTTATCTCATAGATAATAAAATAAAGAATTACGTTTGGAAAATCAATCATTTTCACTCTTTTTTTTTTCTATGCAGCTTATCCAGACTTTGAAAATCACTGAATGAAGCTCAAGACTATTCCAGAATTTTCAAGACTGCATCAGAAGCCTGGGATAAGTTAGAGCTTGAGTCAGTTTGAAAGAACTCACATCTTTCAGTGGGTCCAGCTTCCTTTGGCTTTGGTATCCTGGTGTGAGAGTGGCTGGGTAGTTATATTCACCCTGCTCCTGCTCCTGGCCCTGTTTATAAGCAATCTGAAACAAAAAATATGATTGTTCTACATTAGCAAAGAAAGCAAAGATTTATAAAATGTCTGAACTAATAACCTCCTCATTTTTACAAATACACCACACTATTATGCCATATGAATATTTGTGATACAAAAAAAACACTCCAGTAAGTTTTTGTGCATTTGATAATGAAGCATATACATTTAAATCTCTAGCTAAGCCGCCACAGATTTCTTCAGACAAAAAAATATATATAAAAATTTTAAAAAAGTAACTTTGTTTTTTTGCTGTGGCACACTGTATTCTTACCATACATGTAACACGGGTGGATCATTAGCAACACACATACTTTATTCATGTGACATGATTTGATTTTTTTTTTTTTTTTTTGCCAAATGTGATTTATTTCTTCATGTTTGGCAAAAACCCACCATGTGATAGCATCTCAGTTAAAGATCTCAGTTGTTTAAAGATTGTATATAATAAAGAACTGTCAATTAACTACTTAGTAAAAAACCAAATCCTACATAGCAGAGGTAATTTCAAGGTGCTCACTAAATTGTAACTTACATCACTTGCCAACTTTCTTGCTTTCATGGCGTGCAAAGTCTTCTTATCAAACCCAGAGTCTTCATAGTGGCCCTTCAGATCGCTGGTGTACTTTTCTTTATACTTGTTCTGTTGAGACGTATCAAAAAGAAAACATCTAGGAATCAAATATAGCCACAATTTAGAATCATGTTTGTAATATTATTAATTATGTAGCCTCCATGAAAAAACCCCCACATAAATAAAGGTGTGGTTGTCTGTTAACATTTCTTTTTAGACTTACATCACTGGTGAACTGAGCAATTTTGGCAGCGTTTCGAAACTGTGGAGTCTCACAGAAGTTAATGCTGTGGCCTTTGGTGTTCTCCAAGTCCTTCTTATACTCCACCTGCAAAAACAAAGACCCAGGTTCCAATATTTTTTCTTTTTCATCATATTTTTTCAGTTGAGATGCTAAAGAATTTTTTGATGCTGGATACTAAATATATCTCTGACATGGGTTTAATCTTAGAGGTAGTAAAAATAACAGTGACAGCATTAAGTTCTATGAATGGTTCAGCCTGACAGCGTGTTTACTGGGGTCAGAACAGATGCTTCAGGATGAGGCAGAGTATAAAAAGGTTTGATGGGACGTCTTGTGGCCTTGGATGAAAGCTGCAGCTTTAAAACACAGGCATGTCAACGATGCTAGAGATGAAGGTTTGGTGGCTTCATGTTTGTTGGAAACATTAAACCTGATACTTCACTCATGCACACACACAATTACTAACATTTCTGTGAGACTCTGGGTGTTTTTGTCCCCCAGGAAATGTCTTACTTGCTCACATCTTGCAGAAAACTGAAACAATATAAAACAAGTGTGCTGGATGAATGCTTTGCAGAACAGCTTACCTCACTGACAAGCTTGTTAATTTTCCGTGCATTCTTCAATGTCAGATTATCGTCAGAGGTCAGACTATGGAAGTGAGATGTGCCCTTCATCTTGTTTAGGTCCTTCTTGTATTTTAGCTGCAGGGGGAATGACAGATGTTTTGGGACATATGTTTATCTAGGACCAGGAGATCAGACTTACACACACACACACACACACATTCACACACGGCATAATTCAGTTTGAAGTGTTATAACAGGGGGTTAGTCCCCTGATTGTTGTCCCTCATCTGTTCTGGGCAGCAATGACAAGGCCTGGTGATGTATGAGGCCAAAGCTTTCACACTGTGATTGGATATGTCTTTGGCATCAGCTCACATGGAGACACAAATGACGTGGGCTTCCTTTTTTAACAGCTCACGTTGCAAATGTTCAGACTAGACCCTGAAGCATCCAGACAAACTATGCATCCTTTTGTTGAGACTAAATATGTCTCGTGAATGTCTCACTTCATGTTGTCTCTAGCTTTTTCAACAGTGATGGGTTATACAGTTTTTAGGTTGATACTCACATCACTAGCAATTTCCTGAGCCTTCTTAGCAAGATGATAACCAGGGGTGATCATGGCAGGGAAACTTCCTTTACCTCGTTGCTGCTCATATTCTTCAGTGTAGGCAATCTGCAACAAAACAAAACAAAACAAAAACATGTCCTCAATTTGATCCATCTGCAATTTTATTAGTATTTTTTTTAAGTGTAAATATCCTCATATTTTAGAACCAGGAAACATGAAGATCTTGAAAGAATGAAAAATCTATCACAAAGAGTTTTTCCTAGTTTTACAAAAGCAGATGAGTCATTTTAAAATGCAGTTTTCTACCACGAAAAGAGTCTTTGGAACCACACCTCTCTAAAACTGAAATGCACTACCATAAGTGAACAATGATTTATCATCTGGAACCACAAAACGTGTCTGACTGTGAGATTTGTGAAAGTTAAGAGGCCAGACTTTTAACCACCACATGACGTTAGCGGATATTTCAGGTCCAAATGTCATGTTGTTGTAAGAAAACCAACTGTAGAAGAACTCAGAAGTTCAAATCCAATTTAAAGAGAAAATGCTGGAAATGTACAGCATATACCTTTAAAACTATCATTATTTAAAGTGCCTTCCAGGAATCTTTACTTGCACACAGGTTTTCAAATATAACACACACATGTTTTTAAATGACTTAAGTTTATGAAACAGAGCGAGTAATGTTCATACCTGACTGAAGTTTTCTGCATTTTCTCTTGCGTGAATAAATTCAGCGGCTGCTGCATCCGAGCTGGCTTTTCCCTTTATCTCTTGCTCGTACATCTGTCGATACTTAATCTGTAGCAATGTGATGTGATTGATCAATAATCAACTCTTTGGTACAGTGTTTTGAATTCATACAGAAACTTAGTTTTTTGTTTTTGTTTTGCCACTTACATCACTGGCCTGCTCAGTGGCCCTCTTTGAAACCTTGTATCCAGGAGTAAGATGTGCGGGGAAACTGCCTTTCCCCCTCTGCTGGTCATATTCCTCTGTGTATGCATACTGCATGGAAAGACAACAGTATTTTGGCTTTATTTGACTGATCTAACTGAAGGAGATCACATTCTGGGAAAATGGTCAAATCGGCAGTAAACGGTCAATTAAGAGCTTACATCGCTAACAATCTGTGCCTGTTTCTTTGCCAGAAGCACCTCTGGAGGATCAACAAATGTTGTGTACTTTGAGATTCTTTCTTCATGCCCCTTTTTATATTCCAGCTAGAAAAAAAGAGATGCATCAGATTAGATTACCATCTTGGATTTCTGTTCATGTCTCTTCATATAGTCATATCAAATCTACAAAACTAGATCATTTTAACTTACATTACTGGCCAAAGTATTGGCATTTTTTGCAGCTTGGTAACCTGGTGTAATCATTGCAGGGAAGCTGCCTTTTCCTTTTGATTCTTCATAGTCTTCTTTATATTTTACCTGAATTGGAACTCAAAATTAAACACTGGGAACCATGACAATTACAACCACTATTGTTTACTTAAATAATCTACAACTTATTGTTCATTTAAAGGTAAATAATTGTAAACACTTACATCACTGATGGTTTTTTGTGCCTGGGACATTGTCACTATCTCCTGGCCTGAATACCAGGTCTGCTGCTGTGAGAATTCAGACTGAGACTGAAAGGCCTGTTTATGATAAAAATAATTTAGATCAGGTGATTTTTGTTTTTGTAATATTGCAACTTTAGCATCTTCCTAAACAGGAATGCAATGAAACTCTGATCAATGCATGCCTGGTTCCCTCAGTTGCATGCTGTGTAAGAGCTTTTTTGTGTTAAATCTAAAACGGATGTTCTCTACCACACCTAAAACAGATGATGTGAGTTTTCATCTCTTCCCTTTGGGATCAGTGATCTGTTTGACCCACACATTACCCCAACTATCAGTTAAGTGTGCAAGCATTAGTAGTAACTTAATTAAACAAGTATGACGTCCACATAAACAGCATCAACCACCAACCTATTGTGTCTTATCCATTTGTACATGAAGTTTTTATCTGTTGTAACATTTATAGCATATGTATTGTATTTAGAACACTTTCTAATAATGTGTTTTCACTACTAGCATTTCCATCACTTTGTTTAGTTTCTTGAAAGGATCCGAAGAGCCCTACTTGGTATTTTACAACCCCTATTTGGCCCCAACTTTGGCAACCACTTTACTAGTTTAGGTCTAAAACCTTTAACATCTATCACAAACATTATGTTTTTTCCCCCAGGTTGTTGTTTCTAAAGAAACTTTTGCCAAATTCAGAAACTTAATTTTGTGATTAGTTTAATTAAAAGTAGGACAGATGATTGGTTTGCAAAACAGCTACTTTTTTAAGCCAAGTAGACCTCCAAGCAGTCTGAATGTAAATGTGCATCAGGGTAAATATAGGACTTAACATAGAAACAAAAGCCTAGAATGTGGATTCTAAGTGTTAGTCATCTTAAAGACTATGTCCTCTACAGGGATGGATTTAGTTTTTTACATTTTTTACATTTTTATAGGCACAACACGTGTGTTGTGCCTATAAAATATGTAATGTCTTGTGTGAATGCGTAAAAGATACAGTGAAAAAACCTCACCAACCATCACCTTTTTAATATTGCTTATGAGTTAAGACAGAGGATAACTCTGAACCATAATTTAAAAACAAAACGGAAGAAAGGTTTGAATCCCAAAAGGTTTTGTTTGGATAAATAATCATCCAAATTGTGTTGAAACTCCCTTTGGCTTGGATGTACTGGCCAGTTGCTCTCTGGGGAGCTCACCTGGCTGACCATCTGACTGGCTAGGTGAGCCTTCTCCAACTCCATGGATCTCGTGTCAGAGTGGAAGCTGGACATAAAGTGTTCGCCATCTTCGCGATACTTCAGCTACAAGTGGCACATGAACGATAAGCATTAAGCCAAAGCAAGCAGACATTTAAAAACACACGAGACACAGCATCCCTTTTATTAGCTGGAAGCTTCTAATAAACAGTAATAATAGCAGTATGAAAAAATAGCTAGTCTTCACTGGATTTACAGTATCATTAAAAATTGTGGGAACCACTGGTAAAGAATTGTAAAAAGTCTTAAATTAAATGTTATTGTAGTAGCATATCATCATACTAAAACATTATAAAAATCCAATCTTTCTACCACTAACAATTCCTTTTATGTGATGAACAAACACTACATAAAAATCTGACACAGAGTAGAGGAAGGTGATCTGATCTGACTAGAACAAAACAGAACTTTTCAAAATCCTATATATAGTTGAAAACCTCTTCTGCACCTCTCTGAACACACCATGAAACATGGTGGTGGCAGCGTCATGCTGTGGGGATGCTATTTTTCGGTAAGGAGTTTTTCAGAGTTGCTTGGAAAATGGTTGCAGTTAAATGTAGAGCAATACTGGAAGAAAACCTGATGGGGATGTGAAAAACCTGAGACTGTGGTGGAGGTTCACCTTCCAACAGGAAGACTCGAAACATAATGCTTCAGATCAAAGCATATTCAGGTATTGGAAGGACCCAGACAAAAAAAATACCGAAATGTAATTGAGAATCAGTGGCTTAACTTAAAAAAAATTATCTTCACAAATGCTCTTCATCCCATCTAGCTGAGCTTGAGCTATTTTGCAAAGAATTGGCAAAAAATTCAGACTAGCTGTGCAAAGCTGGTAGAGAGATACTCCAAAGTAGGTGCAACTAGCTTCAGCTAAAGGTCTTTTTACAATACAAATATACACCACAGTTTTCAAAAGTACTGAAAATCATGTATCCTTTTTGATCCCCTTTGTATTTATAATCTTCTTTGTGTTGGTCTACCACATAAAATCCCAATAAATTTCATTGAAGTTTGTGGTTAAAACATGAAAACGTGTAAAGGTTTAAGGGGTGGGATTTTTCTTTTAGAAAAGATAAAAAATGCAACATTATGAATCTGAAATTTTAAAAAAATTTATATTTTTTACATCTTTACCAGTGGTAGCATTAATTTTGGAGGTTACTCTTGCACGGTTTCAACGAACAGTGTCCCTCTATTATAATGTTAAGAGAACCTGAGCTCATGATAAAAATACAGCAGAAGTGTGTTATTATTAATAACTGCCATGTTCCAATCAAGATGAAGTAGGAGCTTCCATGAAAGATCCAGAATAAAACACTTATCCTGTCATGTTTGATATTTATCCTGTAGCAGTAAACATATCCTAAACTAATATTAGAATTGCTGTATTGCAAAGGATAAGAGACTCGACTGCTCTTAAGCATCACTTTGCAAGGGCTGCTAATGAAGTCTATTTCACTCTGTGTAAATTCATAAAATGAGTTATATCTATTTAAAAAATTTACTAATAACTAGTGAAACAGGAAAATACACTTATTTACTTTATTCAAAATAGATAAAGGGTCTATTAACATAGTCTGATGTCAGCTCTGAGGTATACATACAAGTGTGTATGTCTATATATATATCAACAAGTTAAGTCCCACATCTCTCGGCTAGCTCACAGCAACAGCTAAGAAGCTTGCATGCCCATTGCAAATATAAATATGGGAGGGCTGCTTAAACCTTTGAACACAGACAGACTCAGACAGACAGAAACAGGTGGCCTTGCAGAGGAAAGGCAGGGATGAGAGGCTGTTTTTCCTGATGTGTATTTTTAGCCACCTGAAGAATAAAGTGGCCCAAGCCGAGTGAGGGTAGTCTCGCCTCTGTCAGAGATACAGAAATAACTGGAGGCACACTTTTCATTCCAAACCCCTGCTGTCACCTAGAACACCACCTTTATCCTTTACATCCATTTTTGACCATACAGTAGGGAATTTACATTATATGGAATCAGGCTGATAGTTTTTTTAATCTTATGTTTTTGATTTAAGGATCTTGGTGTCATATGTGATGTTGTTATCTTTTAAAAGGCAGAAATTAGAAACTTTTATGTTTTGAAACTTAATTATCATGACCCTAAATTAGAATGATACACCAAAATAAAAATAAAAAACAAAACAAAACATGAGTCTATTTTGATTAAATTACTATGTATAGGTAGTTCCTAAAATGGACTGTGTCATGACAAATCATAACAAATATTTCGCTTGCAGCATTGCACGATGGCTTATGTCACCTGTCAACAATAGATACTGAGACAGGAAGAGGCCAGAGCTTCTTGAACTGAATGTGTGCAACACAATGATGTCATCGCATACCTCACTGTTTGCCTTGCTTTGCTTCTTTGCATTTATGTTGATGGGGGTCTCGTAAACACTTGTGAATGTGTTGTTTCTCGGATTGTGCCTGGAAAGCATGACAGAAAATAGTGCAGAGGGGAAAAAGCAAAAGTTAGATCCAATATATTTTCCTGACATGTCAAAACTTCTGCTTTAAAAATGAGACTTATTATCACGCCATAGATTCATTTCTTGATTTGCTGTTGAGAACACTTACACAGAGCAATACGGCCTCTTCTTGTGGCTGACGAAGTTATTCGGGGTGAGGACCATTTTGCAGACATCACAATGAAAACACGTTTTGTGCCAGTTCTGACAAAAGAAGAAACAAATCACATTATTTTTATTCATTAAACAAAGAGCTGATCAAAAATTTAAAAAACACATTTGTGAAAGATTAGGTGCACCCCAAAAAAACATATGTACATACAAAAAACACATAAAACATCTAGAATTCAAATTATTACAGTGGCCACATGATGAAAGGTATTTTTTGATGGGTTTACTGATTTGAGCTTAAGTGTGAACTTTTTTTTTCTATTAAAATATTTTTTACTTAAAGCAGAATTTTTGATTTTTGTAAATGATAACAAATGCTGGATTAAAAATGATCAAATCTGCGTACTTTTACTGATGCAGTCATGAATCAACCCAGATTTGTTTAGGTTCATTAAAAAAAAGAGTCAGAAATGTGACTTTTATTGATATTTAACTGAATATAGATTTTTTTTTTAAAGTTCCTAGTCAGCATATAACAGTCTTAATCATATTTTTGCTTTGTCCAGTTCATCTTCGGTTAAAACTCAGACATTACATTAATTTTTATAATATTACATAACAAATAATATAATACTGTTCAAACAGTTGCAAGAAAACAAAGTAGAGGTACATTTGGCTTTTAGCCTTCTTCCGCTAACTTTATAGAAAATTCATTGGTCAATGTTAATGTAGTGCATGGCTGTCACTGGCTTGTGCTATCAACTTAGCGGCTAAAAAGCTCATTTTAACTTAAATGATCAAACTTAACAAGTAACATTGCCAAATCAAAAAATGTCAAAAATGATTAAGTAAACTAAAACTTAAAAAAATGAATTATTTATTGGTTGTTTGTGTTCACTTTTTTTTTTTTTTTTTTAACAATTACTTGGTCAAAGTGTCAATGTTGAATAAAGCTAGCACTAGCTTCCATTAACTACTCAGCATTTAAGAGTCTGATTTTAGCTTAAATACATAAACTCATTCTTTAAAGTGAAAAAAATTCCAAAAACAAATAACAAACATTAACATTATCATAGCATACTTTCAACACCTCTGTTTCACATATATCAGGCTCCTGTGCAGTTCAAAATGGCGGGCTGAGGAATGATAAGGCTCCTTCTAATCTCTTCTCTAACTCAACAAACTGGGTCACAATTTTTGACCAAATGTTTGGATAAAAGTACCCAGTTTCTCCCCCAACACCCTAAAATCCAGAATTTGAGTTGTTGAAATAACTTTTGTACATTTAGGTAGGAAAACAAACACTTGGTAAAGAAAATGGGGGACATTGTTCTTGAAGGGAATTATTAATAGTTTTTTTTTGGTTTTAATTGTAAGTTAACAGGCAGGTGAAACATTCCAGAAAATTTATGTTTCTACATCAAGCCCTGTTTGGTAACAAGTGCTTAAATATATGTTACATAAGATGAAACTTGCTAAATATACAATCATGTGTTTTTATGTTGTCTTGAATCATTAATATTAACCACATTTTTTAAAATTGTTGGTTCAATTTACAGAGCTCATGGTAATATCTCCCTAATGGCATATCATTACAAAAAAAAAAAAAGCTAAAATGAAATCATACATGTTTTAGTAAAATTTACATCACCTGGTCAATGCAGTTGATCTTTTCTGCTGGGTAGACCACAAACCCACACCTGGCACACGACTGCATGGTGAGCTATAAGTCTTCTTTCCCCCCAAAAAATAAAAATATCCTCAGGTAAAATTGTGAACAAACACAAAATGTTGCTTTAAAGCAGCAGTATGGCTGTCAGACAGGCACCAGTAAAGGCTAGGACTAGAAAGTGACTTGTGTGTCTTTGCAGGTGGTAAACTTAGCTTTGAGACTGTGTAACTCTGAAAGGGTCTCTTATCTAAAGCCATGACCCATGGATGGACCAGCCCCCTTCCGTGCCCCCTATGCTCTAGGATTGCCTGAGTCCAGCTGTCTATTAGTGGAGAGAGACTCACAGAGTATTCACATGTCTCTATATTTGAGTAATCATCACAAATAGGACAGCTTGTTCAATTTTGGGCATCCTGTGATAATCTCTGCATCACATAGACTTAATTCACTGAGTAACATTTTATTTCTTTCTAACTAAGCTTTATCAGCCAGTAATGTTTAGAAATAAAAAGAAATGACCTTTAGCCTGTAGTCAAATCTAATAAATTTACCAGAAAAAGAAAAATATATACTGCTGTGAAACACTACATGACTAAATATTTCTTCTGTTTTTGCTTTTTTTTGTCAGACTTGACTGTTTCAAATTATAACAAAATTTAATATCAGACAAAAAAATAACATGGCTAATAGGTAAAATAAAGTTTTCAAATAATGTTTTCAATTATTGAGATAAAAACACAATCTAAACCAACTTGGCTTTATCTGAAAAAGTAACTTCCCCCTAAACGTAACAGCTGATTGTTGTTTCTGGAAACAATCAAGTGCTTGAGATATCAAGGAATCAGTCTTCTACATTACTGTAAACAAATTCTGGCCCACTCTTCTTTGCAGAATTGTCTTATTTCAGCCACATTATTGTGAATGAGTAGTTTAAGAGTAGCCCCCGCATCTAAATTGGATTTATCTATCTATTTGTGAATGCAGACCCTCTGGTTTGGTTAAGATCGTTGTTCTGCTGCATCATGCATGTGTTTGAGCTTAAGGTCAAACTGGTGGCCATTCCTTTTCAGGATTTTCTGCTGGACAGCTGTCAGTTACAGTCAGTCATCCAGGTCCTGAAGAAGCAAAGCAGTCCCAGACCATCACAGTTCCACCACCATAGTTGGCTGTTTGTATGTTTTTTTTGTTTGTTTGTTTGTTTGTTTTTTAATGCTGAGTTGGTTTTACACCAGATGCAACGGGACACATCCTTCCTTGGGGTAATTTTGGCAGCCCAGTCACTACTGGGAAAATTGACCTCTTTTCCATATTTTCTTCATTCGCTGATTATGGCTTTGCCTGGTTGTGACGAGTAAAATAATCTCACAGGGCCAGGTTGTATTCTATAGCTTTTTTTTCTTTCATAAAGGAAAATTTTCCTCAAATAACTGCATTTTGTTTTTACCCAGGTTATGGCTGCCTGATATTAGAAGTAATTTGATCTGAAACATTTAGGTGTGACAAAAAGATAAACACAAGAAATCTGTAAGGAGTCATATAATTTTTCACCACACTATATCTTCACAATTTTTTTTATAATGCATAAAACATTAAAAAAGACACCAGTTTCATGCACCTAATGTCATCTTACAGAGAGGAATGTTAAGTCACTAAATATTGACATAGCACAAATACTGGGGAAAAAAAAACATGTCAGAATGGAGAAAGGCATAATAATAAGAACTTAGTCACCAACATGGTAAAGGAAGATCACTTCAAATTCATTCACTGGATATAGCCAACAAACCAATTTATTAAAAAAAAAAAAAAATGTAAGAAAAACTTGAGTGAGTCTTGTTCCTTTTATAAAACATTTACAGAAACAATTTACAAATTTTCTATGAATGTATTTATGTTAAATATTTTTGGGCTGTCACTAATTAATACAGCTATTGTGGCATACAAAATAATTTACAATATAAGAGTATTAATTTTTTTTATGGTTAAAAAAAAAGTCTTGAGAAAACTTTTTTTTTTTCTCAATTTTTTTTTATTCTATTTGGGAAATTTTATATTCATAAATGTAAGTGGACCCAACAGAACACCCAATACACCTCACCTCAAGACTGGATCGATAACATTGAAATCTTAAAAGGATTAACAAGTTTTGCCTTTTTGTTCTTATCTTTTAACTTTGTATTGTAAACATACTCTTTTTCATATGTTGTTATTATCTTATATTATGCCATTTTCCTAAAAGTATTTTTGCCAATATCGATAAATACTTAAAAAAAAAAAAAAAAAAAATTGGAGCAACGTATCGCGCTGACGTAATCACGCACAAGCGAGACCTACTTTCACATTCTCAAGTTGAAGGAACAGAAATTTCGCGGAAACTTTAGAGGAAAAGGAAAGTTGACCCGCAAACTACCTCTTTGCTCCAAACAGGCTGTTACAGGACAGCCCACGAAATATTGAGCGTAAGTTATTGTTAACATATGAATATTTTTAAAAGTTAGAAACGGTTCAGATTTTACTAGCTTAACACTTATCGAAGCTAATACAATAATTAAGTCAAACAAACGGTCCTACTGGAAAACTTATAAATTCACAATTTTATCTTGTTCGGTATGCAGCTCTGTATCTAAGTTGCTGTCGTTTCTCCGGAGCCGTGCTGTCTCTTGCTGTAAAACGCAGATCATGAAGTAACCCTGCTTATATTTGACGTGTCTATCCGCTAGCTTGTTCTTCAACTTTATTTACGAGACGCATCCGTGTGTTAAACACAGATGGCCGGAGAACCTGCAGAGCTCAGTGAACTTGGAGGCGAAGAAGACACAGAGAAGGGGAGGCTGAAAGGTGACGAAGTCAACTTAAAACCTGACGCAGAGACGATGGAGGAGGACCTCGTCGACGCCAAACCTGACCGCAGTGGGAGATTTCAGCTGTTTAGGAGGTGACTTTACTTTCGGTGTCTCACAAAAATAGAAATCCATAGATACTCTGAAACAGAATTATGGTTTGTGCTTTTCAAAACTGTGTTGACTGTGGCTTTCAGTTTCATTTTGACCTGTTTCAGGTAAAGTTTCTAGATATTATTAAAGGCTTTTGTGGCACTAGTGGCCTTTATTCAACAGTGGATGGACAAGAAGAAGGACATAGAGTAGGGATATTCAACTTCTGCAGCTTTTAGATGTGTCCCTGGTCCAACCGACCTGAATCAAATGGCTGAATTACCTCCTCAGTAGGCAGTCAAGTTCTCCAGAGTCATACTAATGACTTGATTACAGTGTTTGACTGAGGTGTTTTGAAGCAGAGACACAAAGTTGCTGGAGACTGGCCCTCAAGGAGCTGAATACCGCTGGCATAGAGAGAAGAGGAAGACATGCAGTAAATGGCCCAGAGCCAGGATTCGAACCAGGGACAACTGCGTTGAGAACTGTAGCCTCTGGATTTGGCGCACCTGCTGTACCACTGAGGCATATGGTTCCCTAGATAGATATTTTTGATTTAGTAAAAACAAAAACCCCACAAATCTGTAGCCAAAGCCATAACTTTTTTCTTCCATTTTCTGATTATTTGATGCCCACAACTTGCTTAGTGCAATCCTGTCAGACATGAATAGCCTGTTTTGCTCCTTCAAACCTGTTCCTCCTTCCTCAGAAACAAGTTTGTTATTTCCCATTTTTATATTCCAACCTATTCCATTTTGTGTTCCTGGTATTTTTGTCAGAATGAATTAGTGAATAATTCCCTTGTTCCTCCTACAAAAAAAAGTTAATTCCCCATTTGATGAGCCAACCCTTCCCTGGTAATAGTATTTACTATTTTTAATTTTGTTAGAATGAATTAGTGAAAAACTGCCATCAAAAACCTTTTTTTTTTCTTTTTCTTTCTTTTTTATTTTTATTTTATTTTATTTTATTTTTTTACAAAAACAGGAAAAAAAAACCTATAAAACTAAAAAATGCATTTGCTAATATTGTGAAGCCTTATATTAAAAGCAGATTTACAGATTATCTATTTGGAAGAAACAAAACTACATATTCATGCATTTTGTTTGTTTTTTTTTTCAACTGTTTTTAACATAAGCTTGTGGATTTCCTCCACTATCCTATCAAATCTCATAACAAAAAGTTAACATTTAATTGATTTGACATAGCATTTGATATTGCACTGTCCAGTTAATGCAACAGAGGAAAGACGTAACACCAAGCTTTAAATATTTAATCAGACTTTGTTGATTATTCTTAATAAAGTCTCCTTAGAGCATGTAAAAGTAAATTATTCATAGTATGCAGGCCTTTTAAAATTCATTGTCATAATTTAAAACAAAAAAAAGTTGCAAACAAGTGTTTGTTCCAGTCTTACTCACAAGGTGGCGCTCTGAATCTGTGCGCTAGAGAAACACATTACTGACAAAAGCAATAAAACCAAAAGACCATGTTACTTAATCTGGGTTTAGATTTTGACACAGAAGATGTTCAAATTACCAAGAGATGATTTTTCTTAAAATTGTACAACAAACAGGACCTCATATTTTAGATAATAAAGCCATTAAATTGTTGTTTTGTTTTTTTTTTTTTAACATAAATCATATCAAACACAATACACTGCCTTCTTTATTCTCATTGATATATTTAGGTATGGCTTTCACAAAGTATAAAACGGCACATTTGAAATACAATAAAAGCAGTATAGAATAGGATTTTTCAAAGAGAAAAAGGCTTAACAAATACATATATTATAAATTGAAAAGTTATGTAATATATTATATACCCATCAGGTCATTAACCCTGTTAAGTTCAAGTATATTAAAAGTTTATATATAACATCAATGTTTGCTCCAGTGTCTCATACTTAATTGTCCCAAATATCTTTAGCTTGAGAAATCCCATTTTTCTGTCAGATAATTTAGAAGCACATTTTAAACTATTAAAGTTTTTCCACAACTAAGGTTTTTGAAATTATTCTAAAACAAAACACAATTCCAAATCCATATCCATATCTATATTTTTCTTTTCTCTTTTTTTTTTAAAGTAAGAAAGGAGGAGGTTGTTGTGATGTTTTTAATTAAACCAAATAAAAAAGGAAATGCTTACAGTCAAAACCTGGAGTGACAATGATGTAGACCAATGTGAATGATGATAATTATGCTGTCAAACCAAACGTAACTGCATATAATTTTAACAACGTAGAAAACCAGAACCTGCTTTGGACCTTCTGATGTATAAAAAACCCACTTAGACCACAGCCAAGGCAGAGTACCTACTGTGTGTCTGTCTCCTCTTTAAAAAATGGATGTTAACCACAACCAGTAGTAAAGATGGCGCTAATAGATTATTGTCCTTGTTATATTTGGTGGATTTTGGTCAGAGCTGTCTGTAAACCACAACAGAAATGATGTTTCATAATTTAATAAGTATTCAAGGGCTAGAAAGTCTAGCCAGCATAGTGTATAAATAAAATAAAATATATTTAGGGTGTCTTATGTTGCATAAATGGCTCATTATTGGTAATAATTGTAAGGCTTCTACTCTTAGATTTATTTATGTCCACAAACACTAACGTTCCTGTGAAGTTGAAAGGTTTGACTGTACACCGTGGACTGTACGGGTGGATCTTTTGTATGTCTGCAGCTGAGGACTTCGATGGCCTGTCTGACCTCAGCAGCGAGTGAGGCTCAGGGCCCGAGCATGAATAGGCTTTTAGAAAGCACTGGTGTGATGGGGAGGCTGCTGACTCAGGGGGCTCACAGTGCGCTGCCCCAGTCCTCGGCAGCCCGTGGACCCAGTCTGGACTCCAAACTGTACAGAGAGCATGTTAATTTTCTAGCACACACCAAAAAAACGTGAGCTTCCAGGTGTGGAGAAACTTAAAATAAAACGAGACGGGATCAAGGCATTTCAGATGCAGAGCGGTGTGGCGATTAATGACGAACCCAGGTAAGACAGCTTTCTCTTGACTGTCCTACGGCCTTGTCCACAGTGAAACAGCAGTGCAGCTCTTTGCCCACCCTCGTGCAATTGTTTGCTACAGCATGTTGGGACTTTGGAGGTGGGCCGGGGGGGGGGGGGGGCTTCAAAGGTTCCAGATCACATGTTTATTTGAAAATGGCTGTGCTGCCTGAGAGTGGACGTGCACAAGAGGTGTTGCTGTGTACAGTATTGTTCTAGTGCTTGAGTGACCCGATGACTCGGCTCTTCTAGATGTTTTGGCTCCCCAATGGGCCCGTGTTGGCTCGGGTATCTGGATGGATCTTTGAAAGAATGGAAAAAAAAACAGAGGACTGTGAGAATGACCTTTGCTGGATCATTTCCTCCTGCTCAGTCTACTTAGATGATCTTAGCAAAAATGTTCTAGTTTCTTCTTCAGCCCGACTGTGGATCATTGCAACCAAATTTGGCCTTGACGTTTATACCTTATTTGAAAACGTATGTATGCTTTGGAGTGCTTTTAGTCAGTGGTTCAGGTTGACCACAGTGGCTCGCATGCTACCTGTTTCAGACGTCTTTGCATTTAGTTGAGAGAGCTAATCACCTAAGAAATGTACAATGGGCCTGGGATATTTTCTAGAGAAGTCTCAGTTTGGAAGATATTACATAATATGGTAAGAACTGAAGCTGCAGAAATTGAAAGGCCTAATTTAGGTTTGTTAAAAATTTTGTACATTATCATTGTAGCCTTATTTACAAGGTTAACGTTAATGTTGGGTAAATAAATACTCTAAATGTAATTTTGCGCTGTGTTCTTTTGCTCTCCGACCCTGTTAGCAAAAAAAATAAGGATGGCCAGACGCGGGACAGCTCTTCTGAAAGCCATTGCAGAATTGTTTCACCAACACACCAGTATAAGATGAGCTACCAGAGAGTGGGAAAGTGCATCATCATCAACAACAAAAACTTTGATGAAAAGACGGGTACAGCAAACACCTCTCATTCTACAGTTTTCAGAATATGTGACACTATAGTTTTATAATAGTTAATGTTGCTTGCATTATTTTAACATTGTGTTGCAACAGGGATGAATGTACGCAACGGAACGGACCGAGACGCAGGTGAGCTGTTTAAGTGCTTTAGGAGCCTGGGCTTTGATGTCATCGTCCACAATGACCAGACATGTGAGAAGATGGAGCATCTTCTCAGACAGGGTAAGTAGTGCCATTCTGTCTCCTTTTGTTGTTTTAATGTCATATTTTTATACTTTTATTCATTTTTTTTTCTTGTATGACCTCTTTTTGTATGTATTGGATGTAAAAATGGATATATTTAATTCTTCAAAAGTCAGTTGTTTCTATAAAATCCTTCAACAGCAGTTGCATTATAGTGGGGATTATTAGAGAAGCCTGTGAAATTTGCCGTTAACTGGAATTAGATGAACTAATATTTCAGTTTTTTTGGTGTATTTGTCGGTCAGCCTCGGAGGAAGACCACAGCGACAGCTCGTGTTTCGCTTGCATTCTGCTAAGCCATGGTGAGGAGGGCATGATCTACGGTACAGACGGAGCCATGCCCATCAAGACCATGACCTCGCTGTTCAGGGGGGACAAGTGCAAAAGCTTAGTCGGAAAGCCAAAACTCTTCTTCATCCAGGTATGACGCTTAAAAAGGCCTTCATGTTTAAATAGTTCAATGAATTGTTCCGCAGACAGTCTTGCTAATACCCAAGAAATACACTCAGCATCTCCTTGAAATCTTTTTGTGTTTTTTGTACTTATCCAGGCTTGTCGAGGTTCTGAATTTGACGACGGTGTCCAGACAGATTCAGGTCCACCAAACGACTCCTTGGAGACAGACGCTAATCCAAGACATAAAATCCCGGTTGAGGCAGATTTTCTATTTGCATACTCCACTGTGCCAGGTAAGCCACGTTTTTAAGTGTCAACCCAAATGAAATATAACTTGAAGTGTGTTTAACTTACCTATAGCTTCTACATATTTACTGTTAACCCTTGATGTTTTCTAGGATATTACTCATGGAGGAACCCTGGACGTGGATCCTGGTTTGTCCAGGCGCTCTGCAGCGTCCTCAACGAGTTTGGGAAGCAGCTGGAGATAATGCAGATCCTAACACGGGTCAACTACAAGGTGGCCACCAGCTTCGAGTCCTGGTCTGAGGACCCGCGTTTCAGTGAGAAGAAACAGATTCCCTGTGTGGTCTCTATGCTGACCAAAGAACTGTACTTCAACTGATATCCTGCCTGTACTGTATGACACAGACTCACTGACTGACCAGACCGACTCGACCGGCTGTTTCAGGCGATAAGCAGTCAAAGCATTCAGGGATGATTCAGGCCCGACAGGACCCAGCACATTTCGAGCACGCCACTTTGTCTACGTGTGAAGTTGGGCCTGACAACAAGCACGCCGTGAAATCAAAAATAACACTCTTAGTTCATGTGTTTACAGTAAAACCTCTTCTTCAGGTTCCCCCTTGAAATAATAGTCGCATTTTAGCCAATTGTTGTTGACAGAAATTGTGAATTATATATGTATATTCTACCGACCCATAAAATTAGCTGCCAGTTTTTGTGGGTTCGTGGAATCATATCTGAATATGTTTCTCCATTTTTCCAGAGCTTTCAAAATTATGTTAGGAGGCTTTTGCTGGCAAACCAAACAAACAAGAATATTTGGTTTAGCTAATTAGCCCTCTAACGAATTAAATAAACATCTACTGCTCTTGAAGATCTGTTTGTAGTTAGCATTAGCATGCAGTCACAAAAAGATATTTTTAAAGGATAAATGTAGCAGACATTAAAATACCCTTCATTAAAACATGCAAAGCATTAGTATTTAACTCAGCAGCTTTGGGTAGCAACCAGGACAGCAGTAATAGAACTGCTAAATACATTTAGTGACACTTCAAGGATATGATTACTTAAGGCATTAATTTAACTTGTTCTAGATCTGTCTGAAATATATTTACCAAAACTATCCAGTATATCTTCGTAACCCCTCCAATCTGTATTTATAGACCTTTTATCAACCTTGCAATGTAACTGGATGGAAGGAGAGTTTTGTCTCAGGCAATCTCAGGTGATTCATTAGACACTAACTGGGGGGTTTTAAATCTCTACTGTGTATTCCTGTATAGGTCAAAGAACAAGGTGCAGCACACTGCAATATATTCATGCATATATTTAGGGTTAAAAAATGACAGGAAAGGAGAGCTTTAGGATGGTTCTCACTGCTGTTGTACAGATGTCTCCTGTACAGATTTGAGTCATTTAGGAAAAGAGATTTAACGATACAGAGCTCCATTCAGCTATTGCAATAAAATTGATGTTATGTGCTTAGAAACTCAGCTACTTTAAAGTGCTATAAAATAACATGCTGCAATATTTTATGTATTACATGGTTTGCATTAGTGTGATTGCATCCTACTTAACTCACCCAGTAATGACATTGCAGGCACCATTTTTTTTTTTTTTTTTTTTTTTTGCACAATGGCTGATATTTTGTCAAACAGTGATTTCTGTAGGTCAGTCTTATATTTTTACAGATATCTTAGTCAACATATACAGCCTGATGTTTTCATACAGGAGAATTAGAAGAGCTAGGCCCCAAGAATAATAGAGAAATAATCAATGTTTTTAATTTTAAAGACAGTTGGAAAAAAAAAGCTAGTTTTTGCTGTTCTTCTGCATTTTATGTGAAATTAAATTTCAGCTTTGAATTCGGACAACAGAATGTTCTTTCCTTTTATATTATTTAGCTGTAAACTATGTGCACTACTCTTTCAGTTTGGCTACATTTTTATCTTATTTTTTATAGGATACGAGTCACTTCTTTCAATTAAAAAAAAGTTGGATGGTTTACAGTATAAAATATAACATGTAAAGTGTATTTGTAATTTTCCCCCAAAGGTCAAGGAGGTTTTGCAACTCTTGCAAAACCTTTGCAGGGTAAGTGCAGAAATGGCTCTTTTTTGCCATTCTCCTTGGCTAACATTAGCATGTGTGCTCTCTGTTTTTATATGACTTGTTGATAATTTGATATGCAGGATATTTAAATTTTCCAGCTAATTTTGTCCAGACAAAACTTAAATTAGAAGTTGTTCTTTGTAAGGTTGACTAAGAGGTTGACTAGAAACACCACCTGCTCAATAAGTGCAGCAGGTACAATTATACAGCAAAATAATTATAAACTAAGTAACTGTGAGACAAGTTGCCACAATTCATTTTCATGGAAGTTATGTTTGGAACATGGTAGAGGGGGTATTACCAACCCTGTAGCTGCTAGGTTGATAGAACCTACGATGTAGATCACATGCAGTGAAAGGCTGAAGAGCAGGAAGGCATCTGGAAAATGGAGCACATCATTTTCAGATATGCATGTTTTTAAAGTTTCAGCTGTCAGATGTGGTAGCAGTCAAAAAAAAAAAAAAAAAGCTAAAACTCCTCCGACTGCAACATTGTCACTAGGCTCTTATCAAAGACTCAGCATCTCAACCTGCCTTGTAGCTATGAGTTGGTAGCAGCATGCTGGCATCCTCAGGTTCTTCACTGTCCCATCAAATGTCATGTTTATTTTTTTACCTATACATGGTGGCTAAGAAGGTGTGATCTTTTGCTGTGTAGTGATTTGTTCTAACTTTGGGTCAAGCATGAAGCACAAACAGTTTAGCTGGAATTTCTGCCATCGTGTTCACTTGCTTGTTCAAACCCAAATAAGTGAGATAATTAATGCATCAACCTGTTCACTTATTTATTTACAAGGATCCAAGAAATCAGTTTGATAATTTTCCTATTCTTAATCTGGCTTTTTTATTTCATAGCATTACATTGTTTTTAATTTGCCACCAAACAGGCAGTTCAAGAACGTCAAAGCAGTGTCAGAACTTTAGGAAATATCTTGACCGAACAAGGACCCAGAGCACATTTCACATCATTTCACTGTATATTAGTGTTGTACACCGTCTTCACTTACACTGTTTGTAGTTTACAGATATCAAGCAGTCTCCTGCTAATTTTATTTTTAAATTGAGCTTTGTTTTAAGCGTCAACAAAATACTACAAAAAACAATTTTGAAGCACTTAGTTCACTTTGAGAGTATTTGAAATTAGCAACACATAATATGATACATTTATTTTTAATGGTAATCTGATGAAATCTAAAAATATATATATTTTGATACAAAAACATGACATTTGCTGGTTCTTTTTTGCAAATTCAACAAAGTTAAGTTCTGCTAATAAACTGTTATTGTTTCAAAGTCACAGAGGCAGCTATTACTGGCTAATGACTCATTTAAATTAAACACAATCCACTTTTCCACAATATGCACTCTTGACTGTTTTTTGCTTTATTACTATTCACATGATTGCATGTATTGGTAAAATGGTGGTGGAGGGATATCATATGTATTTTTATTATTCTGCTTTCCTCTTTTCCTCAGTAACTTGTATTTATTTTTGATATCATTAGCATAGATGGCACATGTGTGCGATCAGTTCAGGCAGTCACAGTTCTTGTCCAGAGTCTCCACAGTTCTTGAATCATCTCAACGTGTGGACCTCTGATCAGCGATTTGGTGTCAGGACTGAGCTGGAAGGAATGCTTGCTCCACTTGTTTTGAAATGAAAAGGAAAAAAAAATCTTTAATAGGACATTTGTTTAAATGCTTTCCAGATTTTAAATGCTGTGTTCCTCAGGAATATATTTGAAAAGATTTGAATTTATGTTAAACACCTAATTTGGTCCAGTTTTTCATTTCTGGGCGATTCATTGTTTAAATAACTTAAAAACAGAGGAATGCTTCTGTAATCATTTTACTGTATTAAACAAGAATTTATTGTGTAATGAACTTTGTGTCTTTTAGCATGATCACATTAAAAAAGAAATATTCATGCAATCAAATGTCCATGTTTATTATTGGATATGAGGTGCTTTTCCACATATTCATTCTTTGTTTTACACTAAATGCACCTTTAATGTTGTTGAAACGCTTAACGTTGGTTTCACGTGTTTGTGATATTAGGACCGACGACTATCTAATGGTTGTTATGGAGATTTTTTGAATAACCTGTTCTCATGTCTTTCCCATTTTGAATAGTGATTAAAAGAAATGAGCTTCTGTACCGCAACATATTTGTATCACATAGAAACGAGTAGTTAAGGATTACTAAAATTCTCCATTACACTATGATCAACTTGAAAAATGTCACTGAAGTAAAAATGCTTCAGTGACATTTATCTCATAGGAATAAAAAAAACAACAGAGAAACAGTTATTTCTTAATGTGTTTTTTTTTCTATTCTCTGAATAAATGTCCTCTAATTAAAGGTTTGACTATGCTAAAATGATCAGTTTGAGATATGCTGCATATCTCAAAATATGCATTTGTTTTAAAATCGTTCAACACGTCTTTTCCACAGGTACTGGTAATTGTTGAAGGTGATGTATTTAGTGACCAGAACATTTTTTTAACTGACACATTTGAAAGTTATATGAATAATTTGGGTTGCTGCACTGATACTAAGTTATGTTGCCTTTTTAAAAATATTTTTCTCAACCTTTTTTTTTTTTTTTTTTCCTTTTTTTGACTTTTCAGTTTCCATATATTTTAAAATAGTGACTCTAATTATAAAAATAGTCATGTTGCTGTGTCAACCTTGGCTTTTTTTTTACTGTAAAGTGAAACATCAGCGATTCTAATCAAGCCGACTTTACATTTCTTAAAGAGATGCATAAAAATTCCTGTAAGCAAGCTTAGACCAGCCTGCAGACACGCAGGGTATCCTGAGCTCAGGTTGTGTCACAGGTTAAGAATGTCAGATCAGACTGCAGATGTAAACGCCCCCCAGCGCAAACAAATTGCTGTCCAACTCTCCTTCATTCCCACCTCAGAGAACTGGACACTTGGTGATTGTGCCAGGACCCTTTGTTTGGTGCAACTCTGCAACATCCCCCAAAGTGTCTGTAAACTGTGCTTTACAAAAGTGTCAACACTCTTTCAACATTTTCACAGTTTTTCTTGTTACAACCTGAAACTTGGATGTATTTTACCAGGATTTTATGTGAAGTGTGGCATGCATTTATCTTAAACACCTTTTACTCTCTTACCCCTGAATAAAATCCATTGCAGCCAGCTTCCTTCAGATGTCACCTAGTGAGTAAAGCAAACCAGCTGTGTGCTATTTAATCTCAGTACCAATACAACAGACAGATTATAGCAGAACTGCAAACACACCAAGATGTGGTTATCTAATTGATATGACAGACCGGGCACAGAACCAAAGAAACAGCCATGAGGCCCATGGTAACTCTGGATGAGCTCCAGAGATCTACTGCTCAGATTGGAGAATTAGTCAACATGTTGTTGTGCACTCTATGGAAACATGGGAAGAAGAACTACATAAAAAAGTCCTATTTGTAGTTTGCTAAAATGAATTGGTTTTTAAGATCAAAGCATATTTATTAGTATGTGTCAGAATGGCCTAATTAAAGTCCAGACTAAAATCCAGCTGGAAATCGATGGCAAGATTTAAAAGGCACAGACATTATCCATCCAAAATAACTGAGCTTGAGCTTTTGTGCAAAAAAGAATGAGCAAAAAATGTCAGTCTGTGGATGTGCAAAGCTGGCAGAGGCGTACCCTAAAACACTTGCAGCTGCGATTGCAGTAAAAGGTGGTTCAAAGTATTTCGTCAGGGGTGCTAAATACAAATAAATGACACACTTTTCACATTATTTGTAAAACCAATCGAAAACTATATTTTTCCCCTTAACAGATGCACTACTTTTTGTTGGCCAAATAAAATACATTAAATTTTTTGGTTTTGATGTTAAAATATGGAAAAGTTCAGGATTAAAGAATAATATTACATGTATGGCACTGTGTGTGTCTCTGTTAGATACGGTCAGCTTTGGGGGTTTGCATTAGGGACAACACCTAAAGTGTTTGAGGAGAACAAAAAAAAAAAAACACAGGTCCTCTGTTGTTTTTCAAACACACCTCTTCCTGTGTTCTTTGTTCTTTCAGTCAGATTATCCATCCGTGTGGGTGAACTCACAGCTTGGAAATGACTTCTCCGTGACCGGAATGTGGGATCTGATAAAAAAAAAAAAAAAAAAAAAAAAAAAAAAAAAAAACAGCCTACTGACTCAACAGCAGGTCATTCTTAAAATTATTCATCTCACTCAAGTACAATTCAGGGAAATTCTCAAAGAGATTATCTCCTTAACACTTTAAAGAATGGGATACCATTTCACATAAGAACTGGGTTTAAGGTGTGAGAATAATCTGTTCTTTAAAAATCAACTAAGATTAATGCTAAAGGGAATAAAGATTGCAGACAGAATCTAGGTTATCACAGTAGAGAGTGAATCATTCTTGAAGATATGGTAATTTTACATTTCTTTCCAGTAAGTAAAAAGCGTCTATGAGCGGTAAACAAAGGCAAACATGGTACAAGGTACTTTTGCTTGTGTATTCCCTGCTTGATGAAAAGAGTATAAAAAATCTTTGGTATCTCTGGTGTTCTCTGAGTCGCTGTCTGGTAAATCCTCGTGTGTGTGTGCATTCAGTGCACATGTTCCTATCACACACAAAGGTGGTTCATCTTTCATCTGGGCCTTTAAATAAAAGTATGTGTCAAGCATGATTAAGAGCTTTTACATTGAACATTTGAATAATCTTCTTGTTCAGCTTTGAAGCAAAAGTATTCACACCCCCGGAGGCATATTTTATCACATTACAACCACAAGCTTGGATCTACCTTCACTGAATTTATCTGATAAACCAACGCAAAGTCCATCATTGTGAAGTGGAAGAAAATCAATACTTGGTTTTTTAACTCTTATTGTGCCATGTGGTTGTACTCTCTACCTCTGAGTCAATAGTTGGTAGAGTGACCCTTTGCTCCAGTTACAGTTAAAGGTCTTTCGGGTATGTACCAGCTTTGTACATCAAGAGTCTGAATTTTTTTTGCTGCAAACTAGCTCAAGATAAATCAGACTGGCTCAAGAGCATGCGTGAACATCACCTTTCCTGTCACAGATTTCCAATAGAATTTAGAGCAGCGCTTTGACTAGGCTATTCCAACACATTAGCCCCTTCTGTTGTAGCTCTGGCCGTGTGTTTAGGGCCGTTGTCCTGCAGGAAGGTGAGCCCCCACCCCAGTCTCAAGTCTTTTGCAGCTTCTAACATTCTTTTCTTCATAGACTGCCTTATACTGTATTTAGCTCCATTTATCTTCCAAACAATTCTGACGAGCTTCCCTGTCCCCGCTGAAGATAAGCATTCCCACAGCATGATGCTGTCCCTGCCATGTTTCACTATGAAGATCGTGTGCTCAGAGGGATAAACAGTGTGAGATTTCCTTCACACTATCCTTCACTATATCCCTTCTCATGACTTTTTTTTTTTTTTTTTTTTTTTTTTTTTTTTAACAATGACTGTGTTCCCGCCACCCTTTCATGAAGACTACATTAATTTGTGGTTGCAACGTGTAAAATATGAAAGGTTCAAGGCTTACACTTTTGCTCGGTACTATATGAAAGACAGTAGAAAACTGGAAACAGTTTCACGTGAATAACTGGAGTGTGCTTTGATAATGAAGATTAATAGCACTGCAGATTGCTTCCCCGCTGTACACCCCAGTGATTAATTTATTCGTTGTTTAATTTCCGGAACAAGTTGTTTAACAGCCCCTTCAGAAGCAGGACACATTAATAGAACAGCAAACAAAATCCCCAAACTGAAACAAGCTACTTTAATGTACTTTATTTGATTAAAGTTGATGGAGTATGACGAGCTGGAATGATTGCAAGGGCAATTTGTTATTATTTTTTTAAAAAGTTTGAAATAAACAAAAGTGAATTTCGAAATTCATAACTCATTTAAGCTTCGAGTGAATGTACTGCAGCAGCACAAGGATGCATGTTCCAAAATAAAATCTAGTGGTTGAAGTGAAAGCATGACCTTGCAAAATGCAATCTCCCCCTGGTGAGGTATGTCTCAGAACACAGTGTTCAGACAGTTAAACTGATAAAGACTGATGATTTCTGAGGAAAGTCTCTCTCTCATCAATAACCTGCGCTGAATACCTGATCAAAGTCAAACTTTGCACTGTGTGCTCTCTGCTTTTATTATTTTACATGCGTTAGCTATGGGCCTAACACCAACAAATGTCAGACATCAGCGTTTGGTGTTGTATTATTTTCTTTCTGACAACTGAAACCCATCAGTCAAACACCATTACAGGTTTACTGGTGTCCCTGCCTGCTTTGCTGCAAGTCTCTCCAATCTGCAAGTGAGAGCATCTCTTTGTCTTTGCAGGGGCTTTTGACTTTACACACTCAGGAGCAGAGATCATGGAGAGTCAAGAGATGGAGACATGCAGACAAGGGAAACTGAGGCTGATAGCTTTGCATGAAACACTGTTGCAGAATGTCCTCATTCAATCTAATTTATAATTGAGCAGATTTTAAAACAACAGAGATGAACCAGTGTTCCGTATAATATAAATATAAATAAGGATAAAAGCTCACAGAAAACACACAAACCATAAGACACCAGTAAAATAGGTAAGTAACAAGCCAGGTATACATGAATCAAAGTCCTGCCTTCTCCGAACAGGCTTTAGTTTTGTTCTGCCTCAGTTGGTAGACATTTAAAACCATCGTTCATAATCTCTCTTAGGTTTGTAACGGTGCTTTCAATGTAAGGCATGCAAGGAAGATGTAAAATCAGAGGTGCAGCTTGGACCGAACAGAATAACCTCTGTTTTGTTTTCACAAAAAACATCCAAGTTTTGATGTTGTCAAGGCATTCCAGTGGTGGTTGCATTGTGTGGCAGCTACAGTTCTTGAATGGGATGTAAATCTAACAATCATCTGCATAGTAGTGAAAGGACACCCCCATGTTTATCCAAAACAGAGCCCAGATAAAGGTTGTAAGGCAGACAAAAATGAGAGGACCAAGAACTGCCTCTGTCTTTAGGGGAGACACATGGACCCTCGTCTTGGTCATGTTGCCAGAATGTTCCTCAGTTTATTGAGGACAGGCCATAAAGCTAAACTTTAAAAACAAGAGGGAACAAGATTTTAGACATATACGGACAAATATTCAAGAAAATCGAGAGATTTGCATATAAAATGAGATGCCATGTCCTACTAAACATCAAGCCTATCAGAGCTCTATAGTCCCTGTATGTTTGATTATGACCTACATGCACATGTATAAAGGGGCGTGTGAAGTTTTTTGAGACATGAATGCTACTTTGTGGGGTTATGTACAATTTATAAAGAAAACTTTTTTTCTGCATAATTATAGCAAGTGTACATGTGAACAGCTGTTGAATCTCACTGATGCTCTTCTTTTTAATTGCCTTCCATGACCCACCAATTTTACATGCCAAACTGGCCCGTTCACAAGCAGAGAGACGTCAAATGCACCAAAAATAAGCTATCTCCCTCACTGATGTCAATTTAAATTAATATTAATGTTGCAGCACAGAACCCCTAAAATCTGCCAGTGGTGACTCAGACTGACCCCTATCTCCCTGCTGCTCCTGGTGTGCTGCATATTTGTAATCAGATGGCATGGAGACAGCGGCAAAGCACAGCAGGGTCTAACACTGACTGTAATTACACTGACTTTTTGCTGACATGCCCTCTTTTTGGATGATAACGTCTTAATTAGGAAAGGACTAACCTGCCACTCTGCAGAAATCTGCTCAGCATTTAATTTAGTTTTGCTTCATAACCCACAGCAATGTTTGTTACCTAGATGCATGTTAATTGTTATTGTTTAGAGCAGAAGAGAATAATTCACTTTTTCACATTTTCTCAGGTTACAAATAATGTGTTGCTTGTCAATGGGATTTCAAGTGAAAGACGAACACAAAGTGGTGCACGGCTGTGAAATGAGAGGAAAGCGACATATGGTTTTTGAACAAATTTGTTTGAATAAAAATCCGAAAAGTGTGCACCGCCTTTTGTTTCAACTACAGCTGCAAGTTAGGCTTAGTCACACTGGATGGAGAGTGAAAACTCACCACAGATTTTCAGAAAACCCTTCCTCTGCACTCTGGCTGTATGTATGGGGTCATTTTATTGCAGGAAGGTGAACCCCATCCTCAATTTATTTGCAGTTTCTATCAGTTTTTTTTTTTTCAGGACTGCCCTTTAATTAGCTCCATTCATCCTTCTATCAACTCTAAAAATGTTTCCTGTCCCTACTAAAATAAAATAAAAAAAAACAACCCCATAGCATAATGCTGCCACCACCATGTGTCACTGTAGGAATGGTGTGTTTAGGTAGATGTGCAATTTTAGTTTTACACCACACATAACATTTTGCATGTAGCCTGATGATGACAAAATTATGTACACCAGGATTGGCCAACTCCAGGCCTTAAGAGTCAGTGTCCTGTGTGTTCTGGATGTGTTGATGCTCCAACACTGCTGAGCTGATGGCTAAATTACCTCCTTAATATGTCATCAGGTTCTGCAGAGGCCCTGTGGTGAACAATTCATTTGATTAAAGTGTGTAAGGCCAGCTCTTGAGACCTCGAGTAGGCCACCCCTTATTTACACCCTTCTCAGTTTGATCCACCCGAGCTGAAGGAGCTGCTCCAGAGTTACCATGGGCCTCTTTGCTGCTTCTCTGATTAACACTCTCCCTCCTCTGCCTCTCAGTTCCAGTGGACAGCCATTAGCAGTTCTCAGCTCGATCATGTCACCAACGTTAGAAATTGTTTTATAACCCAATCCTGCTTTAGATTTCTCTGCAATTTTGACATGTCTGCTGTGTTCCTTGGTGCTCACGGTGCTGTTTGTTTATTAATGTTATCTAACAAACCTCTGAGGCATTCATGGAACAACTGAATTTATACTGAGATTAAATTACACACAGGTGGACTCTATTTACTGGTTCCACTAAACTGTATTAAGGAGTATCAGAGTAAAGGGTGAGTACATGTACACGCCACACTTTTTAGACTTTTGTTTGTAAAAAATATTGAAAATCATGTATCGTTTTCCTCTAACCCCACAATTATAGACAATTTTGTTTTGGTCTAAAAACTTCCAATAAATATGTTAAAGTTTGTGATTATAACATTTAAAAATCTGGAAATGTTCAAGGTATATGACAAGTTTTGCAAGACGGATAGAACCCACAGTGAAGACAGGTGGATCAGCTGGTTATGACTGGAGAACTCACAATTTGTTCTTCTGTTATCAGACTCAAAATGTAAGTGAATGCATGTGGAAACAGATGCAGCTACAGTTTATCACTATTGATAATCTGTTATCGGTTTAGATGCTTCAGAAATATACCATATTTTCCATTTATAATGAAAAAATTGCTATCTTTTAAATCACAGCAAGAGGAAATTAAAAACAATTTATACTTGTGTGAGAAACACAGTTTAGCTGGAACTGGAAACAATTAAACTGTCAAATTAAGGGGTATTTTTCCACAGGAAACCTAGGCCTAATGAAAGCTTCATGGCATTTTGCAGTCTGACAACAAACCAGGTAGAGTCTGAAAAAAGTAGGCAGCAGAAAACCAGAAACACCAGTTCTCAGGTTGATCTAGTTACTGGTTACAGGTACAGAAAACATGCAGCTTTGTTATCAGATCACTCTTTTGGTTAAGACAGTGGAGTGACTAGGATCTTGGATCAGGTAAGGATAGTGTGCTTTGTTTCATACGTGTTCTCATTTTCTCATTCTGTCTTGTATCTGTTTTCAGTCTTAATTCACTTTCTTTTATAGAAACATCACATCTTTCATCCTTTTTATGTGTGAGACGCATTATACTGTGCAAATATTCAGATACACTATATATTAAAAAAAAAAAAAAGATACACTATGTTATGAATGCACACCTGACTCCTTAATGTGGCCTTTGTTCTTGATATTTGCTTTCCTGTTGATTTCCATGAACGATGTTACTTTGAATTTATACTGTTAGCTTTAATAATGCAGTTTTGAAGTGGTACCTACAGAATGGTGTTTTATTTTTGTTTAGGTGAGGTTTATCAAAATGGCTAAAAGAGAGAGGAGCTCAGGTAATATGTTGTTTCTGGATTTTTGATGTATTGATTTAAATATTTCAAAGTTTGTTGGCCTTTCTGAACCTCTTTTGTGTTTTTTGTTTTTTACCACCAAACATACAATAAAAAACTTAAGCCTGAATGTTGACATTTGTCTTTAGCCCTATTATTTTGTCATTTGTTAGTAAATCTTGCAGTTTTTTTGGGTTAACTTTATATTAATGATGTATTTTATTTTATTTTTGGATAATCAATAATCATTTTTATCTAACATTCCTTTGTAAATTTCCTTTAAATGAAATTAAATGAAATTAAATTAAATCAATACTTTGATTACTAAATAGTATTTTTATCCTGCAGGGAGTGCAGTGTTTTACAAGCCAATTACAAATGCAACAGAAATCAGGTCTGGATATTTGTACAAGTCTCCTCCCCAAAAGGTGCTGAAGTCGGAGGTGAGGGATTTTTTTCTCACTTTTATTGCAACTCTGTGAGTTTTTAATTGTTTCTTTAAAATGAATGTCACATTTTTATTATATTTCTTCTGCAGTGGAAGAGGCGTTTCTTTGTGCTTTACAAAACCCCTGAGCACGACTATCAGCTCAGGTACTACAGGAGTGCAGAGGAAAGGGTCACCCAAATTGGAGACATAGATATGACACAGTACGTTGTCACATTCTCAGCATAAGGCAGCAGTTTTTGCATCCATCTGAGGCGAATTTGTTGCTTTTAAAATGCTTAAAATGCTTGAGGTTAAAATAACACATTGTTGCTCTGTCAGAATCTCACTGTTGTATGGGAACCCTCAATATCACCAGAAATGGCCATGGGTCCAGAAGAGCTTTAAATGCTCCCCATCATGTGTGCTCTACATCAGGGCAGCGAGTCGGGACTACTTCCTTGTTGGGGAGACCAGGTTAGAAAGTTTTTTTGTTTTTTTATTAGTTTGAATTTTCTGAGCCTTTGCTAACTTTAGTGCATGCTGCTGAAAAACCACCGCACATATTTCACTGTGATGAACATTTTTTTACTTGTACTGCATGGCCCAATATATAAACATTTTCATAGTAAATGAAAACAAAAAATTATGATCATGCAGCAAACTTACATATGCATGATAATGTATTAACATAGGTAACAGTTACATCTCAATATATACTTCAATAAGCATATCTGTGCACTGTACATCTTATACTTTCAGCTCCATGTTTTACCCAAATTTGAAGACTGTAGAGGTTCAGCTAAGACCGTTGTTGAATCGCTTTGTGTGTGAATGTAGTTAGAATCATTTTGGCATTTTTCCATGAAACACTTCCTTGAACACTATTCACCAATTACTATTTTTAGAGTTAAACCAGTCAAAACAAATTGATGGTGCTCCTTTTCCCTTTAAACTAAGACAATCATTTGATAATGGCTTTTCCACAAAATAAATCTCTGCTAAGTGTTAGTGTTCCTTCCTTGGATTCGATTTTTGGAATTAGAATTGAAATTAAAATGTCAGAAATGTGATTTGTTGAGTCTCAGAATTGCCTTTTTTCCCTTTTAGCTCCGAGGTGGACGGCTGGTTCAGTGACCTGTTTGAGGCTCTGAAAAATCGCCCTCATAAATTTCTCAGTTCAGAGGTGCATTAAGATTTTACTGCTTTTTCCATGTTTCTGATGCTTTTGATGTCGTCGAATTTCCCACTTTTTTAAATCTCTGCCATTAACCTGTTTATTTATTTATTTATGCTTCTCTAGGAAATTAGCACCAGGCAGCCAACAGTTGATGTAAGCATGTGGATTTGAGTTTATGTTTTCAAATTCAATTCAAGAGCAGTTTTCATATTATCTAAAATTCATGTTATGATTAGAGTTTAATATGAGGAACAGGGACATATTAATGCACAGTCAGAAACAGAAGTAGAAAAAGCGATCTGGTAACTATTTCTAGTATAAATCATAAAGAAAAAACCCAAACATAGCCTATGTTGTGAGATTACAGCAAATTACACACACTTTGACTCTATTTATGAAGAAGGTGACAATCGAAGACATGAAGGATTTTATTTATGGGTATCAAAGTAAAAAAGGCTGAATAAATATGCACATCACATTTTGTATAACCTTTTGAAACAGTTTTACTTCTTTATCACAACTATGCATTACTTTAAGTAGATCTAATACATAAAGTGCCAATGAAACACATTGTGATTTGTGGTTATAATGTAACAAAATGTGAAAAGGGCTTAGGAGGTATGAATACTTTTGCAGGGAACTGTAATTCAGGTACTTCTTTCCTTGATGAAAGAGTTGTTTTTCTCTTTAAATAATTCTTCCTTGTACAGAAACTGTGGTTTTATTTTATTTCCTCCTCAGTTCTCAAACTCACAGTTCTGGTTTTTTGTTCCTCTCAAATGAAAAATAAGAAAACTTCCCAAACTGTTTTACAATGAAGTAGTATCAGTTTCTCATTGGACTCTAAGTAAAAATAATTTTATTTTCCTGTTCTGTCAGATAATTTCAAACCCTCTTCACCAAAGAAAGAATTCTGCCCCAGAGGTCGATAAGGTTAGTCATCAGTACTAAAACCTTTTTGATTTTGTCCTGCGAATTCATCAGGACTGTAAATTTATGTGACTTTTTTGGTGAAAAATTTCAGGGAAAGTGTTTTAACTAGGAGCTCAGTCAACACCTGTGGTGGAGATGTTCATGGTTTTAATGGTGTAGTGGAGGTGTATCATACTATATCTGAAAAAGTCTATGCAGTTTAAGCATTTATTTGTGATACTGACAATGTGCCAATTTATACTATAGGTGGTAAAAATGCTGATATATCCTGCAGGTTTTCATCTAAGGGATAGGGTTCAAGTAGACGTTTATGTCCTCCAACTAAGACCTTAGAGTTTTGATCCATACTTCCTGCACATGTTGAGATGTCTATGGACAAGACTATATGATACATTTATATCTACATGCTTATCATATAAGATTGCAGAAAAAAAATGCTTTAGGTTTAGAGTTAATATCTGAAATTTAAATCTGAAATTACTTGCAGCGTGAATGAAAATATGACAAACTGTGATTAGTAGAACCCAGATTAGGTTAAGAGTCAGCATCTAAATGTGGACTAGTTAATCTCTTGAAAGGAATTCACTTCAGCCAAGTGATTTCATTGTACTGAGACATGTCTTTGCTGATTTGCAGGTGCCTTTCCTTTTAAACAGAGAAGATCTGAACAATGCCAGGAAAATCGTTTTGCCATCCGTGAGTTTATCCATATTTTCTACCCATCTTCCAAGGTCATGCACAAGTTTTTTCAGAGATCAGTTATTTGTACTTTGGAGGCAATCGTTTCCATTTACCTTGTTTTCTATAAAGCGTTACAGTATCAAAATAACTCACTGCCAATAGCCTAAAAAGTATATAAATATTATGTACATTAAACTACAGTAACAACATGTGTTTTATTGGGTTTGTGTTCCAGTCATTCCTGAAGTCAAGGTCCTTTTCTGACCCTTCCTCCTTCAGTGCTGCGGATGGGTATACTGACGAACTGGTACATTTCTGCAGCTTGTGCACAATGCTACATTTAGTTTGGGAAGCTTATTACCAGCAAGTCATACTGCTTTCTGATGGTTTGCCAGGTGGAAGATATTTGCAAAAGAAGTGCCTCTGAGTCAGTAAATCAAGTCTATGACTATCCCAGGTCATACCAAAAGGCAAAGGTTGGTACTATGTTGAATATTCATTCTTCTTATAATTTAAAATGTTGGTTTAATCATTATCATTTATCTTTTATTCAAAAAGTCTGCACAACAGCTACTTAATGTTCCAAAAAGAAGCTTAGATACAGTCGGCAGTCATGAATGTATATATACGTACAGTACCACTGATATTAGGAGACATGTGCCTTTGCAAGGTGCACCTCAACCTCATGCTTTTTGTTGCCATCAAGAAACCTCTTGCATAATTCTGCATGGATATGTCACCATTCTTCTTAGCAGAATCATCTAAACTGATTGGAATACCCAGTGGTGTCCATGTTGAAACCAGTTAGCTGTTAGTTTGAAGAGTCTGAAGGTAGTTCTCCATTTTTATATTCAAACTGCTTTGATGTTTATCGACTTTGTGCAATGCACTAGGACCAATTACAACAAAAGAGCTGACACCATGATGCTGCCACCACCATGACTGACAGTTGGTTAGAAAGCCTGTGCACTTGACTCCTTAGAAGTGACTTCTTGTCATTGTGACCAAATAGTTTACTCATTGTTGCATCTGACCTATTTTTTTCCAGAAAGGCATTTGGCTTGTCTATGTGGGCAAGCTTCAAATTTCAATCGAGTTTGAAGGTGTAGAATTTTCTCAGTCTTTGGTGTTGTCAAAGTTGTTTTACTGTGGATGCGATGGATTTTCAGCAGTCCCCAATTTATGGCAGGTTCAAATCTAGGTGGTTTCTAGTTTTTTGTTTTTTTTTTTAACTCCATAACCAATTTTCCTCTATAGGGTGACAGTTTTGGCTCATATGGTTGAAATTTGAACAACAGGAGAATGATCCCAAAAATACATCCAAATTGGTTTTATAATGGATAAAACAGGCTAATACTAAGCTTCTGGATTGACATTTCCTAAGTTCTGACCTCAAACCTTCCAAAAATGTTTGGACTGTTCTCAAAATTCAGCTCCAAGCCAGGATGGATGTACTCGACCATTGCTGATAAGGAGAGTGATCAAATATCCAACCAGAATTATGCCAGAAATTCCTGGAAGTCTCATTGAAGTTGTTGTAGGAACATACCACTTTGGAAGTAGAACCACTCAAATGTATTATTAAACGCTCCACTTAATGTGATATTTATGCCCATAATGAGTTGATGAAAACATCTACCTGCTACAGCACATGTATCCAGAAGAGTCCAAAACTGTAAGTTAGTCTTAAGTTCTGCTTTATATTTCTTTGTTTTTCATTGCTTCTTCACCTGGTGCTGAAAAGGGAATCAGTGTGGCACGGTCAGGCAGCATGGAGTTCCTGTGAGTGCTGGTTTATGCTTCCATTTGTACAGAATAAACTACATTCAGAAGCTAATATTTTAAACCTGTATCCCTTCAAGGTATGAATCAATGTCAGAATTTAAAAGCATTGTGGACACACCTGAGCCAGAGTAAGTTTTCTGGGGTTTCTTAATTTTTACAATGATTATGCCAAGAAGCTTTTTTTTTATTGTGTGATGTTTTAAAATGTTGCTCTTAGTAATCATGAAGTTGCAGCGGTTGTCAACGGCACCCTGATGAGGTCCATCACCGAGATCTATGCCAAATTCAAGGCAAAAAGGTCTCCTCCTACGATATCAGAAGAGGCACCTGCTGAAGATGGGTATGCCTACTGTTTGTGTAATTTTTTCTAGTCATAGTCCTATATACGTAAACCCTGCAGCTCAATCAACAGAGGTAACTGCAGGCTTGTCAGATAACAACAGTCATCTATGTTAACAGCACTTAAGTGTTGACATTCATTGTGGAATCTTAAAAAAACACAACTTCATAGCTTGTTTAGCAAGTTATGAGTTATCATTTCAAGTCTATGACCTCAGTCTTACCATAACTCTCTGCACCACTGATCATTTTAACAGATTAGCTCAGATGAGCCAAGAACTCCTGTGATTTCCCTACGTAAGCTTAGTCTCGATTACCATCTTAGAATGATTACATGTATGCTTTAACACTAGTTATGCATCGGACTGATCATTTTCACCATTTACGATCCTTTGAAGTAATTTGTAAAAATGTACAGAAGTAGTCACGGTCCTTGAACTTTTTCAGATTTTGCTGCATAACAACAATAAACATAAAATTTTTTTACTGGGATATTAAGGTGATAGACAAACACAAAGCAATGCATATTTGTGAAATTGAAGGAAAACCACATCTGAAAATCTAAAAAGTGTTAAACTGAAGCCACTTTGCAAAAGACTCCTAGTTATTAAATAGCCCTCCTGTGTGTGATTTAATGTCAGTATAAATCCTGCTGTTGTATGAAGCCCCAAGGAGTTTGTTCAAGAACATAAGTGAACAAACAGCCTCATAGATACCAAGGAACACACAGGTCAGGGTAGTTATAGGGTAGTTTAAAGCAGGATTAGGTCACAAAACTTTATCCTGAGCCATGAAAATGGAGATTGTATAGCGCAGCTGCAAACCTGCAAAGAAATGGCCATCTGTCTAAACTGAAAGACTGGCCAAGGAGAGCAGCTAAAGCAGTAACTCGGGGAGCTGAAGAGATTAACTTCTCAAGTAAAATCTGTTGACACAACTACTAGTTGTGCAAGGAAAAGGAAACAGGAAGGCTCTGTTCATAGAAAGCTATGAGAAGTCCTATTTATAGTTTGTCATAAGCATTGTTGTGAACAGAGGGGCTTGGGCTTTTTGGCCTACATGCAAAATGCTGTGTGAGATGGAAAACCTGTATTGCACCTCACCCTGAACATACCATCCCCATGGTGAAACATGAGGGACAACCTGAACAGAAGCACACTGTAGGGATGCTTTGGTGCAGCAAAATCCAACTGAGAGTCTGTAGCAAAAGATTATAATTCATGCTCACAGATACAGATTGCATTTGAGCTATTTTGCAAAGAGACATGGCCATAAATGTCTGTCTTGAGATGTGAAAAGGCAGCTCCACATGCAATGAAAGCAAAGCATTGACTCCGGGGAGCCAATTATAAACATTTTTGCTGATTTCAGTTTGCAAAAAAGTTTTGAAAACCATGCATCATTTCTTTCCTCTTCACAATTATGCACTACTTTCTGCTGGTCTGTCACGGGGATCTGCAACCTATACAATCCAAAGAGCCTGTTGGTTCTTTTTATTTATTTTTAGACAAAGTTATTAAAGCCATTGTGGAAGGTCCAAAGAGCCACTTGTGGCCCTGGATCTACAGGTTGCAAACTCCTGGTCTAATTACATAAAATCTTAATAAAATACTTAGAAGTTTATGGTTGTGACGTGACAAAAATTTGAAAATGTTTCAGTCTATTTTCTCAGGTTCTTTTTAAGTTTGCCTCTGTTTTTTGTTTCTTCCTTTAAGGTGATTCTCCAGAACAACAAAGCACAGATAGGTTGTTGGAGTGTTCCATGAATTTATTTACAGTAAAAGTCAGATTTAAGTCACCTCACAGTTTAATCCCTCTAGAAAATCAACAAAGTGTGGCACACCTTTTCTTTACCAAAACCTTCCTGCTGTTGTCAACATAAATCAGCCAATTTTTCTGCGCGCATCTTTTGATCTGATCCCTCCTTGTGTACCACCCCAGTCACGGAAAAAAACGTTTCCAAATGCTGTCATCACCATGTTTGACTGGTGACAAATAATGCCTGCCTTTCTGCACAGATGCCTTCAAGAGTTTTGTTTCTAGTTTCATCTCACCAGATTAGGTTTGTCTTTTGGAGTCTTTGATGTACATTTGATCAGATCCCATCTTTATATTTGTATATGTGTATTAATATTTTTACACTTTGATCAATCTATAGTGTGCTGCTTTTAAAAAAAACATCAAAGCACCCTGATCCAGGTGGTCTTGTGAAAGTGATCACATATGAGCATTGTCCTGAATTCTACATTTACTGAAATAGGGTTGAACAGGCAGGTCTGTGAGGTCTGTTGACAATTTTAAAGTTCTTTCAGTGAAAAATGTTGAGCAGTGCTGTGCAATTTAGGGCTTAAAGTGCTGCAAAAATTCTCAACCTCAAGGAATCCAGTCTTACAAGTCCATGCACAGGCTTTCCAGTCTGGAAACAAATGTTTTCTTAAATTGTCTGTACACATTTTTGTGAGAACGACTTTATCAAACTAGTTTTCAATCCTACAGACAGCAGGCTTTTAGATGACCACTTTGACCTTCATGTTTAGATGGGACCTCTGTGTTAATCACTGTACCACAGAGACCAAGCAATTCTTGCCTGCTCCAATTACTCTGTTATCATCTGCTGCTGTTTGCTTCACCAAATTTGCTCTGATATCAAACTGTGTAATAATTCTTAGTTTCTTTGTGATTTCAAGCCAACTGCTGCAAATTGCTAATTTGCCTGACAAAAAAACAAAAAACAAAAAACAAAATCAAAAACGCCTTCTCTCTTATGCTTGGCATCGCCTGTTCATTAAAATGTCCCAGTTCCTTAGCAGCAGTTTGCACATTATTTCTTGCCTCCATGCTGTTCTATGAACTATTTAAAAAACCTTCTTTTTCCTTGTTTTACCATTTGTCACATACAGAGCTATCAAACTAACCATTCACCACTCATTCCTTCTTTTTTCCCGCCTTTTTTCTCTTTTAATTTTTAGATTTTTTTTTTACTTATATTATGTTTTACCTTAGCTTCATGGTGGAATAGTTGGTAGTACTGTTGCCTTGCAGCAAGAAGGTCCTGGGTTCAAATCCTATCCTGGGGTCTTAATGCATGGAGTTTGCATGTTCTCCCTGTGTATGCATGAGTTCTGTCTGGGTACTCTGGCTTCCTCCCACAGTCCAAAAAATGTGACTGTTTATTTGGTCTCCCTAAATTGTCCTTAGGTATACTTCTGTGCATGCATGGTTGTCCTGTTTGACTGACTTGTTCAGGGTGTATCTCACCCAGTGACTGCTGGAGAATGAACCAGCCTATTTGAGACCATGCATAGATAAGTGGGTATAGACAATGAATGGATGTTTCACCTTATTTTTTCTATATATTTTAGGTTTCTTTTTTCTATTTTATTTATTTTTTTGTAATTTTTTGGCAATACTTCCTTTTTTCAGACTGGTAACTTTACTGACTGATGAAGGGTAGTTTGTTAAGCCAGTTAAGGTTACACAGGATAGCAATCTACTGTATGCCACAGCAGACAATGACCTTGTTGAAGACCAAGCTTGGTTGCAATTGGTCAGAATGGTATATTTTTGATTTGCAATGTAAAATAAAGCTATTGTTAATATTTTTCATTTCATCCATAGTGTGCCTTTGAATATTTTCTGTCCACTTTTCTCTCTATTCCATTGGGAACCTTTCACTGAAAAGGCCTCATGCTTAGGAAAACAGTATATGCGAAGCATCAAAAGAGCACCAATGTGGACTCAGCAGCCCCTCCAAATTAATTTTTTTCACCAATTCTTCTGCATCTTTTGTTTTTATTCCCTTTCACAACAAACAGGCCTGTCCAACATTTCCACCTTGGCTTATGATCAATTCTGCTCTTTTTGTAGTTCATTTCCTTCATCTCTGCTAACTGTCTCACTGTGTTTTTGTGAGACGTCAACAAAGATTGCGTGTCAGTTAAATGCAACTGAAAATGGGGGTATTGTGTTTTCCAGAGAAGAGAAGCATCAGTCTTCAGATTTCAGCAGCAGCTCCAGTGGTGCCATTTCACCTGTTGAGTTACTGGAGACGAATATGCTGGAAAGACAAGGCTCCTCTAGCAGGTAAGATTTCCCAAAATCTTTACATCAAAACAAAATCTTACCTTATAGGAATCCTGTTTAAATGTAGAATATGGCAAACTGATTGATCCTGGATTTAGGTCATGTTGTGTTTCATTTATTTTGACTAGGAGGAAAGAGATTAGAATTAACGAGGTCTTTCTGTAAGCAGCTTCAAGAAATATTTGGGAACACCCACTTGGCACCATTTGTGCAAGAAACTCTGATGTAACTTCATAATAGTATCTAGAACCAAATACCAGAGGGCTTCATGACATTTGGGGTGACTCATTTAGATAAACGCGACTGACAGAAAAGGCTGGGATGTTGCTGGACTGGTTGGAGTGGTTTCTAGAGTATGGTACAGTTATAAATTGCATAACTGTTACATTAAGGATTAAGAAACTGTGTTATTAAGTTGTACAAAACAAATACAAGCACACATACCTCTGATAAGATCTTTCTGTCCCTTTGTGGTTTTACACAGAATGCTTTCATTTAAGTCTTTACTAATAAATAGTTTTCTCTGATTTTCCAGTGCCTTGATCAAACATTCATATTCCTTGCACTTTTTCACACTGGTCATGTTACAGTCACAAGCTTCAATGGTTTTTGTAGGAAATGTACATAACAGGCCAAAATAAGGTAACCTATAGTTGTAAATTAGGAAGAAATTCAGCCCCCTTTACTAATATTCCCATAAATAAAATCCAATCCAAACATTTGCCTTTAGAAGTCACTTAAATAGAAAATAGAGTCCACCTGTGTGCGTAATTTCAGTATAAATGCATCAGTCAAGAGACAAATGGTATCACTGGAGGAGGTGCAGAGGGCCATAGCTCAGGTGGGAGAATCTGTTGACAGGACAAGTATTAGTTGGGCTCTTTATAAGTAGCAAGAAGAACGCTATAAAAAAAAGTCCTGTTTAAGATTTACCTTATTTTGAAGCTGTTAGAGGCTGCAAAGGACTTGAGGCTGGGATGGAGGTTAATCTTCCAGCAGGATAACAAATATACAGCCTGAGCTACATTAAAATGGTTTAGATCAAAGCATTTTTATGCATTAGAATGTCCGATGTTCAGACAAAAATGCAATTAATATTTGTCCTCAAAAAACAGGATATTTTCAGGTGACTTTAAATGCAGAACAAGGTACAGATTTGACCTAATGATGTGTGCTGAAAGCAATATTTGAGTGAAATTCTGTCTTTCCAATTTTAGATTTGAAAATTTCCAAGTGAAAGAATAAGGATCTTACTAATCCCTTCTGTTTTCCTTTCAAGCCTTGACTGCTACATGCCAGAGATGAGACAGTTCATGGTGAATCTGTCAGATTTGAAAAATCATCTCACACTCACAGAGGTGGAGGGGAAGCCAAGGTATGTTTGTCAAAAACTCTGAAACACTACAGATTGAAAAGCTACTAATGTTGGGATGCTTTATTAGCTATATCCAAGAAGCCCTGTGTACTTATGAGGGAGAACTAAAGACTCAAACTTTGCAACACAAAAATGTTTCCACATGCATTACTATTCATGGGAACATCAACCTCAAAGATTTGTGTGCCGTGTAGACTCAGTGCGGACTTGCACTAAGCCATAAATATCACAGATTCCCATTGTTTGAGAACACAAAGCAAACAAGGCAAAGCTAGTCACAGTGCTGTGTGTCCTTATTTGTTCCTTTTGCTTCAGAAAAAAAGTGCTGCAGCTCAATCTGGCTTAACATTGGGCTGGGCGAGCTTTCTGCTCATTCCATTCAGACGTATTGTGTGCCGGTTAATGTTTTCATGCTTGGATTAATGATAATTAGTTTACTTTCATGAGTCTATAACACACCATTGTTGATGTAAAGAAACAAACCTGATGTTTATGTTACAAAGCCCAAAGTATTTTTTAAGATAGTTGTTCCTGTTCTTTTAGATATTACAGGCCCATTGGCCCATAAAGCATTTTGTCTTAAGACTTAAATATATGCGTGCAGCAAAAATCATAAATCAAGTAAAAGTAATTATGCGCCATTTACCCAATTGTTTGTATTTGCCATACTTTCATTTTTAAATGCATACCATCCAAAAGCATGTGAAAAGACAACAGCATTGACATTTATTATATACATTTGACCAAAAATACTTTCTTTATTCATGCCATTAGCATATCATTAATTGCTAGAGGAAATTTTGTCAAGGTAACCATTGAATTAAAAATGAAAGAATCTCAGACTAAAGCAAGTCTGCATGTGAACAGGGACCCTCAGTACAGATTCAATTCTATTCTTACTTCCTGTAGAACCTAGCTGGTGCTGCAATCTTTAAAAGTCCTACAGCAAACATTGACTATATTAGTATCCCTACTAATGAAAAATATAGAGAACATAAAGTTCTTTGCTGTTTTTTAAAGTTAATTAAAAATAGTGTTATAGGCCTCTGTATCATGAAACAATCCTTTACCTACAACAGGGGTGCTCACACTTTTTCAGCATGCGAGCTACTTATAAAACAACCAAGTCAAAATGATCTACCTACCCACTACAAAAATGCAAAACATACAACTGTTTTCAAATTTATTAAAGATTATTTGTATGTACAATGTATGTTGATGTACCTTGCATAACTGAATAAGCCAATATTGCACAACACACATAATAAATAATTATTTACATTTTTTGTAGTTGCCTGAGTTTACGTTGATGACTTGCACTGAATTGAATCAGCCAGGGATGCATAGTCCGGACAGTAGCTGCTGACAGCCAGCCTTAAGCACATTTCCAAATGTTCGTCAGTCATGGTGGAACGGTATTTGGACTTAATGATCTTCATGTAGGAAAAGGCTGACTCACATAAATAAGTTTTTGCCTTCTTACTTGGTCCAGCTTTCTCACTCATTTTGATCACCATTTGTTTTAGCAAGGGCTTAAAATCTGAGGTAATTCGCTAACTAGCTTGTAAGTTTTGCTGCGCTAGCGCCGTCGTTTATGCATGAGCGGTGACCTAAAGGTCAAAATTCAGTTGTCATCTGATTGGTTGCCCTGTATGTCAATTAAGTAACGGGATATTTGATAGGCAGACAAATATATATTTTTTTTTTACGTCACGCTGCGATCGACCAGTACTGCCTCCGCGATCGACCAGTAGATCGCGATCGACGTAATGAGCACCCCTGACCTACAAGCTAGTATTTGACCTCCTATAGGTATAACAAAGCACCTTGGAGGGATTCAAATAAGCATTTCCCAAGCAATATTTGACTATCAACATGTCTGAACTGATAAAACAAATCTTACTGTCCCACATTTTGTTCCAAACCATCCACTTTTAAGTCTATAACTTTTTCTTAAATAGCACTTTTCTTAACTTCCTTTGATGGCTAGCTGTGCGCTAGCTAAATCTATCTTGTATATAAACAGGAACGACATGTTTGAATTTATTTCACTTCAGTGGCACCGCAGCTAATAACTTTGCTTGCATATCCCCTTGTCAAAATAATACAAAGTTTGTTGTTTCTTCTTATTTAATCCTTCCACTGATTTACATTGTTTCATATTTATTTGGGGTCTGCTACATAGACAACTAGTGTAAGACCTTTCTCATTAAAAACTTTGCAATGAGTCACAAATATGTATCTGACACTGAGTTGTGGACTATTTTTACATGATTATGATAGCAGCATCTAAATATTTCTGAACACTGATTGCAAAGTGGAAAAAATGCAAACATCTACATTATTTGGATGTTTTGTGGAACACCTGCTTAATTTCCTGCAGATTAAGAGTCAAATCAGGAACTAGTTTTAACTTTTTCAGTGATATGGTTAATTTACAGAGTTGTATCGAAGCCCACAGCTACAGCATCGTAGTTGTGCTTCTGGTAATATATGAGGGAAGGAAATCTGCTATTTTTGTCACTTTATCCAACCGTCGAAAGGTAAAAACAGTATGTTGTCTAGTCCTGAGGATCTTTTTCTCAGAATCCCTAATTAAAATCTTTTGCATCAGTGATAATGAAATGTTCTTATCCCAAGCCTTTTTCAAACAACATCCTGTGACCCAAAGGACTTTAACCCTTCGTAGACGTAATTTGCACAATATCATTTTAAAAAAGCATTAAAATTAGAACATTAACTGTGCAATCACAAAAAGAAATTACAGCAGAAAAAAAAAACTAAAAAAACATCTCTGTAAATCAGCCCCTGTTTGTTTATGTATGTGACAGTGTGTCTGGCTGGACTGGACAACCTCAGTCCATGTGCCTCTTCCACAAGGGAGACCAAGTCCTGGCGATAAATGACCTTCAAACCGACAGCGTGGAGGAGTTTAACATGTTTATCAGCAAGTCGCTGAAGAATGAGGTACAGTCATTGCTTGCAACAGACACACTAACATGTTATCGGGATTTGCATCCATTATTGCACTCTCTCTGAAATGCTAATCTGACTTCAGGTGAAAGTGACCATTCAGCGGCAGCGTGGATGCCAGGCTCTGCATTCGCCAAACTCCCCCATGCAGTGACTGAGGCACTGACTTGAAAAAAATTCTCTATGATGACATCCATACCATGTACTGATCACTGTAGACAACTGTGGTCTTCAATGAGTTAAAATGAAAGATGTCATACCTTATATATAAACAGATCAACATGTTTTATGTTCAGTTTCCTTGCTGTTGGAGCTTATGTCTGTTCAGCGTATTGTGTAGCTTTCTTAAGAAGGAAACAACAGGTAAACATCATTCCGAAATACACTTCCTGATGCCATCGGAATGCTGCCTTGTTTAATACCTGTTTCTTTACGCAAGCTCCAATGTAGCAGAGGGGAAGTTACATTATGTGACATGCTTTCTTAGTTTGATGTCACAGATGTTTTGACAGAAACAATCAGAAAGGAAAAATATCTTGTCATTATGGAAAGTCCAAAATTTTTCTATTGATTGTGGATTGTGGATGCCAGCCATAATTGCTTGTACAGTGAAACCACAAGTATGATTTCCAAGTTTTTAGTTTCACCTAAAAGAGAATGGCAGCATACAAAGCTGTACCTTGACACAAGATTGCTTTGCATGCCTTTTGTTGTTCTCTTCCCCCCAGGGTTGAGATGTCTTTCTAAAACATGACCCAGTGAAAACCATGTTCCCAATAGCACAGACAGAGGGGAAACCTGTTTGTTAGCATTTAGACACATAATGAGGAGAAAGGTTGATACATTACTTTTGCTTTTAAGTGTAACATTGTTTTTTTCTCTCAGATACACCCTCTTGGTAATCAGTGGTGAATCTGTCATGAAAGGTATAGAAAGAGACCAGTATTACATGTCTTCTTCCCCTTAAGGATAGCCAATATGAAGACAGAATTGTGTCATGCCTTACAGCTACGTGCCAAGGTTTTTTAAACACAGACGAAACAGAAATAATCACTCAGCCACTTTTCCTGAGATGGAGCTGAATCGTGGGAACGTAACTTTTTGCATTGCGTCTAGTGACAGAGTCCCACCAACACAAGGAACAAAATCATAGATTATCTGCAAACCCCATTCACTTGAATCACTATATACCATTGTTAAATGGTTCACCATTACCTGGATAGTGCAACACAAAGATCAGCTCTTAACCTCAGGCATCCAATAACAATATGATATAAAGTAATTTATGATAGCCTGAGCAACAGTATTCTGAGTTTTATTGGAGTCCCAAATCAGGCAAAGTCCTAACCACCCTCTGAAACTGTGAGAAATATATATATATATATATATATATATATATATATATATATATATATATATATATATATATATATATATATATATATATATATATATATATATATATGCCGTAATATAATAAATGCTTTATAGAAAATAAATTATTTGCAATGGGTGTTGGCTATTTTGGTTGTCCTGGCAAAATGAATCTGTAACTTTCTTGCAAAAGATTCTGAATAAAATGATAAACTTAATGACCATCTCTGTTTTATTAACTTGTGTTTTTTTATTTCCCACAAAAAATGTTAAAGCATTCAAGCTTGCAGAGTTACAGAGGCAGTGAAGAGTAGTAGGGAGCATTGGGTATTTAAATTAGAATCTCAGATTGTCACTTAACCTTAAGGTCACAAACTTTTGGCCACGTATTCTGCTTTAGGATTTTCTGCGACAAAGCCAAATTCATGGTGTCATCAGTTACAGGACATTCAGGTTCTCAAGCAGCAAAGTGGATTAGGACCACCGCAGTAGTACTACCATGTTTGACTGTCAGGTCTCATCCCGAAAACCATCACTGCTGACCCATAGGGAACATAAAGACTCATCTCTAAGTTGCTCCAAAACATCTTGATGATGATGAAGTATTTTGGAAAAATATTCTTTGAACTGATGGTGCCAAAGTGGAACTTTCTGGAAGGGATGTTTCTCTGTTACACCTGACCTTAAGCTAACACATTTCAGAAATAGAACATCCTGTCTCCTATGGATGACATTTTTCTCCAATCTCTTTCTTGTGTTAAATCATGAACATTGACCTTAACCGCAGAAAGTGAGGCGTGCAGTGCTTTAGATGTTGCTCTGGGTTGTTTTGTGACCCCTTACTGGGATCATTTTGGTAGCCCCCCCAGGAGGGTTAACCACTGTTCCATTCTCCATTTGTGGATAAAACATGATCTGTTATTTTTTGAGTCTTTCAGCCCACTTCCTGTTGTGAGACATGTTATAGAAATTATATATCCACATAGGAGCAGGTTTGGATTGTGCATATGTCTTTGATAACATTCGTTTAATGATTTAAAACAAAGTGCAACAAAAAACGGTTTGAAATAAGAATGATTAGACACAAATTTTAATGTTCTGAGTTACCCCCTTTTTATAGAAAGCAGTGACTCCTAAAAATGTAAAAAAAAAAAAAATTGCATACAAAAAGGATCAAAATTAGCTGAAAGTAAATTTTTTTCTTTTTTACTGGAAAAAAACAAAACAGTTCTCAAGCAGACTTGATTTTCAAGACAAAACTGACAACATGGTCGATGATCTGACAGTTTTCCTCAGTGGGACAACAAAGTAGTTGTAGCACCTACTTTATTTAGTTTCCTTCTCTTTAATGGAGAGAATGGGTTTCAAACTTTTCTGCTTGGGTGATTTAAAAGTGGAAAAAAAAGAGATGTTTTATTCCATTTTTGCATAGGATCAAAAACTGAAAAAAAAAAAAAAAAAATGCTACTTGAACAGCAACAGTTTGTAACCCCCCCACCCTTTAACTCCACAGATACAATGATGCCCTCTTTTTGAGGGGGAAACCACTGCTTCAATATGGAAATATGCAGTTTTAAAGCTTACTTAAAAACATGGAGACATTCTTATAGTATTCTCTCTTCACTCAGCTCTCTCAACACTGATCAACCAGCTAATGCGAGGTGAGAAATTTCTTTCAACTTGATAGATCATGCCACGTCTGAAAATCTAGCTTTACAGAGTTTCTGAGAGAGCCACATCTTTACAGCGTGCCTCTGGTGCCTCAGAGATAAACACCAAAAAGATCTGACAACACACTTCAAAAAAAAAAAAAACAACTTAGCAGTTTCAAAGCCAGTGCTGCAAATGCAGGCAAAGATCATTCGATTTTTATTACATAAAATGTCAGTTGATATACGATTACAGGAAATATTTAATCATATTAATCATATTAGAAAGCATTGATTTTTAATATTCTGAACAGGTGCAAAAGAAATGAAGCAAACAATGCAATGATCTAAAGAATATTTAAGATTTTATTTTTAAGAATAAAAATAGATGTTATAAAACAAAAACAGTTCAAGAGCAGCATTTACAGTATGTTGAATCAATACATACAGGGAATGTGATCACAACAGGTAGCCAGGTAATTCAACAGGTAAATTACCTTAATGACTCAGGTTTCACTGTAACCACGTCTGTGTGAACAGCTCATCATAAACAAAGGCAGCAGAGAATTGAAGTGTTATTCAATAATCAGGTCAAAGAGTGCATATTTAACCAGAGTCATCATTTACATATGTGTTAAAACCTTTTTCTTTCAAATGGGATGGCACATTTTAGAGCTTAGCTCTCGTTTCTGAGAGCCACTCGCTGAAACACTTCTCCATGGCCTTCCTGCTCGACCAGCTGCCAACGTTGACAGTAGGGATGATCTTCAGAGGCTTGAGCCACTGGACAAAACGCTTCAGCTCCAGGAAGCTGCTGTGTTCACTGTATGGGATTCCTGTCACACAAATAGGAAAGTTGAGATCTTTTAGAACATTTTAACACCCCTCATCCTCAGGGTTATAACAATTATCTTTATTTAGATTGAGCTGTGCGGGTTTTCTGTCTCTTCCCCTCAGTGTTGTTCCATTCTTTACCACCCCATCAGGAAACAGAGGAGCAATTATGTCTGAGGTAAAAATCTGACACGAAGCCAGATGTTATGAAATATGAGCGTAAACACAAAGAAGAAGGCGAAGTCTTGAGGCACGACAGGCTTCAGTTATTTCACTAAAACTGCAATCAAAGGATCCCTTTGTCCTCTAAAATAAGAAACTGCAACATCGCCTCGACTTCAACCATCTTACAAGTTAACATGAGGTTTCCTCTGACCAGACGTAGCTGAAATGGAGTCCAAAAGAAACAGAAGAGAGAGGAGGAGGACAGAAAAAAAAAAAAAATAAAAAAAAAAAAATATATATATATATATATATATATATATATATATATATATATATATATATATATATATATATATATATATATATATATATATATATATATATATATCAGCATCTGTCAGAGTAATACAAAAACAGATGAAGTGGAAGAAGTTAAAAGCTAAAAACTGGTGGCAAATGCCTCAAGCTGGTAGTTGTAGGTTACCTGACAGATGGCTCTGATGTTGATGGATCTATCCAGAACCTCAGAGATAAAACTGTAAGGAAAGCTGGTTTCATTTACTAATGAAAATCAAGTCACAACTAATTTCACCTCTGGGATTTCATGCTAGACTCCAGTCCAGCTGTGCTGAAAATGGGTGAATGTGGGATGTATTCCATCCTCACTAAGCTGAAGAGATTTGTTTGTTCTCATTCCCTATAGAGGGCGCTGTAGGCTTAGCAAAAGCAATACAGTCACATTCTCATTTTATTTGACCATAGGAAATCCTTCAGTAGGGTTGACAAAATTTGGAGTATAAAGAAAAATATGATGCTTTACCCTGCTCTCTCTGAATTAAAAACATTTCCATAACCTCTAAACCTAAATGTGTTCAGTCAGCCATTTCTACTGACCATAAATGGAGATGTTGCCACTGATCTGTGGCTGGATGTCTTCCACTGACTCCACCTGCTCGCTGAAGGTCCAGCCGGTGGGCTTGAAGGCTACCAGTCGATCGTACTGTGCTGAAAAGCGTGCCAGGTGATCCTGCAGCTTCTGCAGAGACAATCATAAAAAGTGCATTTCGAATGTCTTAAAATGTATGTTTAAGCTGAGGAAGCAGTATTATTGCAAACATAAGCGCTGCATTATGGCAGCTCTTGCTGAGGACACTTTAAAACTTAAACCTGCTGCATTCCCCCCCCCCCATTAGCTGGCTTTTCTGCACCCAGCCATGTGTGAAAAATACCAACTCCAGAACTTTTACAAACTCCAAATATAAATCTCACTAGAAATGACGTTTTGCAGCTATATTGATAACGTTGCTCATCACAACCTTTAAGCTGAAAGTTAATATTTGCTTTTCCACAAATTCAGCAAAGCAATGGAATGGCCATCATGGAAATTAAAACTGAATGATCGTTTAGCATCATGTAATAAAAATCAAGCCCTGCTGCACCCACTTTGAAGGAGAGCTGCATCATGGGAAGCACGTGAACCTGGGCTGCCTTCCAGTTGGTGGTTATGCGCTCCTTAATTTGCTGAGACTCCAGGCAGCACATGGTGTTGTATTTGTCTCTGGAGAGGCACACTTTTGACCCCAAGACCTCTGCCAGAGCTGCAAGTAAATCAGAACATTAGCTGTGTAAGCACCAGTTTTTACCTTACATTACCTTTGCCAGAACACACTGCAAACAAAATTTAGAGTGTGCTTTGCAAAAGTATTCATACCTCTTGAACATTCATGTTATACAACCAGAAACCTTAATATTTTAAATCGGGATATTCGGCGTCTGTTTTTCCATGTCTGCTATAATGGTCGCTTGCTCTTTTAATAGCAAACCTTTGACTGCACTGAGGTTAAATTATACACGTTCAGGGATATCAAAGTAAAAAAAAGGGGCGAAATACAAATGCACACCACACTTTTAAGATTTGTGAAAACCTTTGAAAGCCATGTATAATTTTTCCTTCCTCTTAATTATGCAGCATTTTGTGTTTGCCACATAAAATCCCAATAAAAACACAGTTTGTGGTTGCAACATTACAAAATCTTTCTCACCAAGTTATTGGCTCGTGTTATGAACATGTAATATATAAATGGGCAAATTTCATGCTCACATTATACCATATAAACATTTACTAGGGTAATAAAAAGGTATAGTTCAATAAAAACACCACATCTTTGTGTTTGCTCGTCATGCAGTGCTTTCTGAGGCTCTTTGGGTTACAAAAAAAATAAATAAATAAAAAAAAAAGAAAAAAAAAAAAAGAAAAACACATTCAAGTGCATTTTCTATAAAAACCACTGCAGCCCATTGTTCACAGGTGTCAGCAGAGGACAGACCGCCTCCATGCGAGGACAGCGCATATTGAGTATTACTTTCTTCACAAACAGACAAACCCTGAAATCCTGTGTGTCGCTCCACTTCCATTTCAATATAGATTTAATAACAGGTGACATTTTAGCAGGATGAAAGCGATTCAAGGCTATGGAAAAACAACACCTCGTCTCCTTCCTGTTTGGTTTAGATATGATTAGACTGTGTATCCAGACGTTCATGTCGACGGCAAGGCTTTTTTAGTAGCATACAGGAAAGCCATGTGTAATTTAAGACTGAGATTTAAAGTAATATTCCAATCTATATTCAGTAGGTCCGATAGTTTATTTTTCCTTATTTAGGTTTATGGTCGTATTGCAAGGCATTTCAGATATAGGTCACATAAATTCTTAAAGAGGTTCCCAAAAAACACATACCTAAGAAGACCTTTTCTTTCCCCACAGAGTACGATCCACACACCACGAGTGTGCGCGGGTTGAGAGTCACCAACTCAAAGGCAGTGTTGGCTGCAAAGTTGATGACTTCCTGCTGCCTGGGAAAGGTGTACCCAGAGCTGCAGTAGCTACAAAGACAAGCTGCCATTAAAACCTCCTCAAAGTAACCGCAAATTACTGAGTATAGTCAAATACTCACGTGGTGTCGAGGTAGAGAGTCTGAACCCGGCAGCCGAGCAGCTCAGGGTAAGTTTCCATGGAGGGGTCGGCCCTGAAGTCGCCAGTGTGGAGGACCGTCTGGCCATCGGGCAAGAAGAACAGCAGCATTGCAGCTCCTGGACAACTGAAGGAACAGAGATGGAGGAGATGGGAGGCTGAAATAAAAAAACTCCGCTTCCAGACTCAAACTTCAGGAGTTTGCAATCAGTATTATGCACATATATTTAGAGTTCACAATGAGTTTGCTACAGATGCTCCTACAGTGGTCAGACTTTAAATATGGAATCTGCAAAAAAAAAAAAAAAAAACAAACAAAAAAAAACAAACATACAAAAAAAAAAAAACCCAGAGGTGTTTGGATGGATAGAAGAACGGAAGGACAGTTGGACGGAAGGATGGATAGATGGAACGTGCCTCAAACCCAGGTGGAAGGACTTTCAAACAGCCAGATGGATGAAGGGAGGAATGGATGAGCAGAAAGATGGACGGATAAATGAATGGTAAAAAGGATAAATGGTTGGGCAAACAGATAAACATGAAGGGACAGAAGGGTGGACAGATGGACATGTGTCATGAGAAGAAAGTAGTATTGGGAAAATGTGGACTGATCACAATTATCATTGTTGCAATTTTAAATACTAGTAAAAGCAATTAAATGTTTTCCTCCTATACAGCTCTAATCCTTAAGCAACGCAGCGAGTCATCCCCACTGGCGTCAAGGCTGACTCACTGGTTAGCGTCCAGGAGGATGACTCGGACTCCCTCCACGTTCACCTCAGTGTTCATGGGCAGGATGTGGACGTACTGCTCCGCCACCCTCAGCTTGCTCTTCACCAGGTTCCCTGTGATCTGACAGGGAGAGACGGGGGTCGGTCAACAAATCTGTTGGTTGACAACCAATCAGGCAAGAACGTTATCGTGTTTTGGCCAAAATTAAAATTGTTTATGAACTGCCCAGATATAATCATGATTAAAAAAAAAACAAAAACAAAAACATAGCAAACTCTGACATGTCAGGACACAAAGGTTCTAAAAGTATCAATTGAATCTCAAAGCCATATGAGGAAAACTGAGTTCTTCCTTGTGTTCAACTATATGTAGAACCACCATTAGCAGAAATGTTAGTCATTTGCTTGCATGGATTGCACTTCTGTCAAGCTTCCACCATCAGACAGATGGCCTTACATTTGACACTTCGGTATACAGAGGCGTTTACTGATCGACTCAGTGACTGCAAGGTGCACAGGTCTAATGGCTGCCAAACAAGCCAAGAAACCACCATGTTTGAGTTGGTATGAGGTGCTAAGATGCTGCATTTAGATTTCCCTAAACATCTTGCAATGAATTATGGTCAAGCATTTTCACTTGTTCTAAAAAATTCTTGGGGTTTATTTAGATTCAACTTTAAAAACATAAGCAGTGATGCCGCTCCCCCTCCACAACAGAGAGAATAGGCTATCTTTTGGCAACCCTTCAAAAACAAACCCTATTCGCCCCCCTCCCTGCTTTTCTGAGCTGTGATCTTCCTAAACTCCTGAAACAAACAAAACCAAAAAACCCACCTCTGGGCCCTGCTTCAGAAAGCAGGCTTAAATTCTGAGTAGAAGGCAGGTAATCTGAATAAGCCGACATGGATTGCCTTAAATATGGGCTTCCATTAAAGACTACATGACAGATCCACTCCTTATTTTACTGTTTTTCTCTTTTAAGCTTCAAAGCATATTAGATTTCCCAACAGTACAATAAATTAAATTCATATTCAGCAGATGAATAAAATTCATCAACTTTTCTTACTTCTTTCATACCTTAACTGGCAACACCCACGCATTGCAACAAAATATAGTCTAACTGAGGTCCAGATAAGTGAAATTTCCATCATATCATGCATTTTTCTGCATGACTAAACAGAAGAAGAAAAAAAGAATTACAGGTTTTTAAATTTAATTGACTTCATTAACAATCACTTGTTTGAAAATTGGTATTCAATGCTGGCAACTACAAGCGGATTTCTCATTACTCTGAGCGAATGCAGTGCAGCAGATAAAGAGTGGATCAGGTGCGTCTTTTATGAGTTTTGTGGAAGCTTTAATGCATTTATTAAAAAAAAAAAAAAAAAAAAAAAAACAAAACAGGCCGTTTTATGACTTTTCAATAATTACTGAGAGAAATGGCAAGCCATTAGCAAGATTCTCTGACTATGAAGTAAAAGTTGAAGCCTTTCCTTTCTGTACAAACCAGAGAAACTTCATCAAAATCTTTACAATAGTTACACATCTTGACTATCTTTTGTTTCAGACGTGTCCAGATGTGTCCAGACGTGTCCAGAAGAGTGTTAAGGACTTACTCTGTTACAGTAGACTGGAAATGTGGAGCTCTTGGTCAGCCCTCCGTAATGGTCCGAGTGGAAATGTGTTAAGAAGTAGGTGGTTATGCCCGCGATCTCGCCATAACGAAACGCATCGACAACAAACTTTGTACCTGAGAACATTTTAGAGAAATCCTGCATCACATTGCTTTTGCATTTTTTCCCCCTTCAACCACACAACTTTCTGCTGATATGCTTAAACACAAGACTCTGAACCACCTGCTTCTAAAAAAAAGTCCAGCTGTATCCATTTCCTTATGGGGAAATATGGCTCACCTCTGGTCCAGACCATTATATGGCCACAACGCAAGATCTGATTGTTAAAAATCCTTTTTTAAGTCGGTTTTACATCATCTTCTAATTATCTGAAAAGCTGAATTTTAAGTTTAGATTGGTTGTTGGTTACAATAAGCAAAAATACTTAAGAGATACACTTAAAACATATCACTGCGTGACACTGTGTAACTGATCTATATATTTTCAGTCATTTTTTTTTTTTAACTGAATTACTGGAATAAACTGTTCCATAATTTACTGAGCTGCACCTTTATGTTCATTTACTGACCTGGGATCTTCTTGTAGAACGGACAACGGGGCAGCTGCACTTCTCCGTCAGCGTTCACTCTGTTCCACCTTCTTCTCCATCCTCGGCTCCCACCTTTGCCCGCTTCACCTTGAGCACTCACTGAGTCATTTCCAACTGCCGTGGCCTGCGATGCATCTGCTGCCGGGTCAGCCTTGCCATTCCCCTGTCCGTCCCTCCTTTGACGCCTCCGTCCCGGGTTCTTACCAGATGCTGGAACAGAGGGGGTGTCCAGGTTATTTTGTCCACTAACGGTCTCCGTCTCCTTGAGCGGCTTGAGACCGAAAAACACCCCGATGTCAGTCTGCTTCAGTCCAGAGGCCTGGACTGCTTTGCTTTGGCCTTTCTGAGGCGGCATGTTTTGATGTTTAGTGACAAAGGGTTCCTGCGATGAAGATAGTTGAGCGGGTTTCTGACTACCGTGACCCTCTGAGGAAAGACTTTCTCTTAGGCGCTCTAAAACAACACTCTGTGGAGACTGAAAGCTACTACTGCTGATTTCACTTCTAGGTACGCAAGCTTCTGCAGCTTGATGACTAGAAGATGCTAACGAAGCTACTAGATCCAGCTGAGACGAGGAGGAACAGGAGGGATTAATAAACATTGCACCTTCATCACAGTTCTTGTCTATAAATTCAGCCAAGATTTCGTCTTCACTTGAGAAGCTGTCACTGAACAGCATCACTGAGTGTTCATTATCAGAGCCTTCATTAAGAAAAAGAGACTTTCTGCAGTTACTACTAATTTCAGTCTCTGCAGGGAGATCAGACAGCGGAGAGTAGGAGATCCCATCATCATCATTATCATCATCTTTGAGAGAAGTCTGGTCTTTTGTTGAACTTTCAGAAGCTTGAACTTCACTATTCTTCTTGACAGGAGTGGATGAAATCTCAGTTTTATCTTCCGAAGCATCAACTGACTTCTGTCCTTTATTATTAACTGACCAGCCTTTCTTTTTCTTAAAGTCATCAGGCCCAGGAGAACGCAGCAACAGAAGGCCATTTATAGGTTTTGACAGAGGTGTTGCAGCGTGATTCTGTCGAGGGGAGGCATCCTGACTTGAAAGGGAAGAGGGAAAGGAAGTCCTCCCCGGAGAGGGATCTAATGGAAAGCTGAGCGCCAAATTGTTCTTAATTTCTTGGGGATTTGCTTCTTCGCTGGTCTCCATTTGCCAGGACAGACTGGGGGCTGCTGTGTTCCCGTTTGCACGGCTTTCAGCGAGAAGTGTGTGGTTGAACTTCTTGTAATGGTTTGGAATGGTGGAGGAACACTGGAGGCCATCTGGACATTCTGGAAAGAGGGGGGGGGGGGAAACTGAGTTGTTAGAGCAGAATCAAAAAGCAAACAAATGTAAGTTTTTTTTTCCTGTTTTTGCGATTGTAGTTAATTAGATTTGATCTGATGCTGTGCCATTAAGTCAACAAAGTTAATTATGCAACATGAGGAATATCTCACTTTCCCTATTTTTCACAACAAATCTGAGCTGACACTTAAAGGAACCCAGACCCACTGTACTGTTTTCCTAAGTTCCCAGGTCAGGACACTCAGTTTAAAGCTCTTTAACTACAGCGATATCCATTAACGGCCTGTGATGGACTGGTGGCATGTCCAGGGTGCACTACACCCCTCCCCCCAACGACTGCTGGAGATAGCCACTCAAGTATAACATTCATTTCCAATCCGAATATAATTCAGATCAATTATATGTCTATTTGTGCAATATCTTGATTGCAAATATAAGTACTTTTCTATACTTATGTTATTATTTTTCAGATTTTGATCAACTTAAATCAATTTTCCACACTTTTCGAGGTTTAATAGGAACCCTGTAAAATGTTATCTCCCAAGGGGCGTCCAGTTGATTGCATTAAGTCACTGACTTTGCAGCAATCTCTCATCCGGAGCAAGCATTTTGTGTTTGATAATAGACAATAAAGGTGGTCAGGAGGGCAAATACAATAAATCACATAAGCCAAAGTCAGCTGTCTAACACAATTACATCAAGTATGGAAAAAAAATGTATCAGACAAGATTTTGTCTGTTTTAATAGCCACTGGAGAGTTTATGCAACATTTCGAGGTCACCTCCATAACACCCCAAATGCATTTATGGCCCTATCTAGGGCATTCAATGACATTTCTTTACAACTTTCCAAAATACAATAAAATGATATTGAAATAAATCTCCATTTTATCTCTGAAGTCATAATTTTCCATCCATTTAACCAAAAAAAGCAGCCGGTCATCTTCTACTCTGCAATTATTCCGTCTGACCTGTGTTTGTCCATCACTAGGGGGTCAGGGAAAGGGTAGCTAACATCCCTGCTGACCCCACACATCCTGGACACAAACTGTTTCAACTTTTACCTTCAGGTCAGCGCTAAAGAGCACCATTTGCTAAAACCAGCTGCCACAGTTTCTTGTGCTCTGATGAACACAATGAACATCTTACAGCCAGAGTAGTCAGATACTCTACTGTGAAACAATATAAGCAGTTTTTCCACTATCAAACCTTTTTTTTCTTAATCTACACAAAAAAATGGCTGCATTTTATTTCCCCTAAAGGTTTATATTTATACTTCTGTCTGTATGCAGTGAGCCCTTGTAAAGCAACGTCAAATTCCTCTTGGCCAATAAAACTATTCTGATTCTGAAAATCCCAACAAAGTACATGAAAGTTTGTGGATGTAGAGTGGCAAAATGTGAAGAAGTTAAATGGATGCCCTTGAAAGGCACTGTAACGGGGGTCTTTACCTTTGCATTTGTCCCTGGGGTTGTCGAGGCACTCAGCAACATGCCATCTCTGAGACTGTACAACCAGAATGTAGAAAGGCATCTGACACATGGGACAGTAGTCTTCAGACATTTGCCTCTCGGTTGCATTGCTATCACTTTGGATTACCTCTGTAGCAGACGACTTAAAGGATAATTCATCTGATAATAAACGTTTGCTTTCATCTGCATCCCCAACAGCTGAGGAATCTCCACTTTCAGCTGCTTTGGTCTTTGTACTCTTCTCTTCTGACCTGAGAGAGGGAGAAATGTCCTTCTTTGACGTTTTCCTGGCAGTACATCTTCTTTTGGAAACGCACAGCGATTTATTGCTCTTTCTTTTCTTCTCCAGAGGTTTATAGTCCCAAATGTCATTTTCAGAGTCATTTTTCTGTGACATTTGAAGCAGCAGCGAGCTTAGCTTGGCAAGTTTCACCTCAAAACAGGTAATTACATAAGGACAAATGTTTGATAACATTCCCCTTGAGAAGCAAAAGTGACACTAAACCTGCCTGTATTGGGTATTTCCGTGTAGATATGCTCTGTAGACATGTCGCTAACCAAATAACTCATTTTATAAAATATTAATCACGCTTTCGAGGATATTTTCATATATTTAGATCATGTTCTGCTGTCTATAACTGTTAGCTACCCTTACCGCCACAACACAACGATGAATTAAGTAAACATAATACGACAAAACGAGTCACACTTTCTACATTTTTAATAACACTAAAGTGCTTAACTAATTATAGAAGAACATCTAAAAAATACAACTGACTGAAGATTTTCTTTAAAGCTGATATCATTTCTATATTTTAACAAAAAAGTTATTTTAATAAGTAAAGGATTTTATTTTTCTGCTGAAATGAACGCAGCGAATCTACAACGTATCTCCTATTGGTCGGTTTGGCCACGTGGTTGCTGTGATTGGTCATTGTTGTCTTAAGGAAGTCGAAACGCTGGCCGTCATCATAGTTGTAGTTTTTGGTACAATCATGGCGTCCCACTGCAGCCTCTCTACACTGTTTCCCATCCAAAGTCAGCTCGATTACGCTTTAGATGAAGCCACAACACAACAAGAAAAAGAAGATCTCGTCTACCAGTATTTGAAAAAGATAGACGCGAGGGAAGACCTGAAGATACCGGATTTTCAGACAGGTTAGATCATGTTGCAGCTTTAGCTTCCTTAGCAAATATGCTCCATTCAGGACAGTTTGACAGTTTAATAAGTAATTTACTTACATTTCTATACGTTTTAATAAAATAAATGTACCTTATTTTTAAATGATTACCACCTTTTCCTTTCTGGCTTCCAACTACAGTTTCATAGCTAACTCCCAACGATTTTAGACATGTTTTTGAAGGAGCTTAAAAACAAGTAATTTAAGAAGAGTAGCGACAAAAACTAAACTTTGACCAAGCTTGGAACAGCTGCTTTGTGCTGGTTGTCAGCAGTGTATGGTGCTGACACCCACAGATAACGTGCCTTGCAGAAGTATTCATAACCACAGCTTTTTCAAATGTCATCAAACTTCCATGTCTTTTATTGAGATATTTGATAAATCAACACAATGTTGTACAAGAATATCTGAAAACTGTGTGTAAAATTGCAAGCAGCCCACTTCACTCTTATTCCCCTAAATCAAAAGTACTTTCTTTGCTGGAAGGTGAACCTTCATCCCACTCTCAACTCTGTTGCAGCTCCTTTGCATATTTTCTTCCAGGCTTTTCCTTTGTTTGTCTCCATCCATCTTCCCATCAACTCTCCTCAGCTTCCCTGTCTTTGAAGTTGAAAAGCACCCCCAAAGCAGGACGCTGTTGCCGCAATGTTTAATGGGATGGTGTCTGCACAGTGTTGGTTTTCCACTACAAAATACTACAGGTTTGCTTTGGCCAGATTTTTGCAGTGCATGACTGACAGTTGTCATGTCGAACTTGAACTGCGCCTCCAGAGTTGACATAGGCCTCTTGACTGCTTTTCTGTTTTATACTCTCCTAGCTAGATGTTTCATTTGCAGTTTTGCCTTGCTCTTTCTATGTCTCTGCTCCTTGAGATGTTCAAAGCTCAGAATATAGTTTCATAACCTAAATGCTTTAAACTTCTCTCCCACTGCAAACCCTGACCTGTCTGATGTGTTTCTTAGTCTTCATGATTCTGTTTGTTCTCCAACAAACCTTTGAGGCCTCCACAGAACTGCGACATTTATGCTGAAATTAAATTACATACAGATGGACTCAGTTCACTTATTAGCAGACTGTTGAATGTAGTTGGTTGGGTTTAGTTTAGGGGCATTAGAGTAAAGAGGCTGAGTACAAATGTGTGTCAAACATTTTAGATTTTTATTTGAAATAACAATTGAAAACCAAACATTTCCACATCACATTTAGACTTTGTGGTTTGAAATGTGACAAAGTACAAAAGCTTCAGAGGGTATGAAAGTTTTTGTTTTCTACCATGTCATAAATAGGAAGTTGCAACACATTGAGGAAATGAATTATGTTAAGTAGATTTTTGAATCTTCCATATTTGACTCTTTTGGTCTCTACTGTTCTGCAAATTATTGTCGTCTGTCATGATTGTAAATATTTTTAATGTTTATGCAAGAGCTCTATTTGAAATGAGTCAGACATGGAAAATGAACAAAGGCTTATTAGAAAGTGGTACCAAATCCCTCCAACCCCCTTCAGATTGCCTACTGGTGAATAACAGTCGGGTTTTAATGAATAGAAAAAGATTTAAGAGAATGAAATGATGTCCGAGAATCAGTTTCGATATTTTTCTTTTCTTTGATTAGTTTTGAGTTTTATTTTATTTTTAAATGAATTTAGTTTACAATAAAATCTGCCTGTTGACTTTTCCAGCCTCAATAATCATTATTTATCTTAATGATTCGGGACACACTGCAATGTTACGCCATGTTGTCAGCATCTGATCACATCAGCAGGTGGAGATCTTCAGCACATATGAGCTCCCCTATCTCTCAAGAATTAAAGATGCAAGTTATTTTTTTTTCCACTTAATTGACTCATTGAGCCTTTTAAGGTTTGGGGAAGTTGAGCCAGTTTTAGTGACTTTGGGAAGGGTTAGGAGAATACCTCTATTGTATAAGAAAGTAACCTCAGCTTTGACATATTTCACATAGTCGGTGTTTACATTTAATTCAGCACCATGCAGGGTTTCCTGCATGGTGCTGGAAACCCTGCACCATGGGTCCTACAAAGCCATAGAAAGTCTTACATTTGATCTTTTCAACAATAGGCTGTAAAAATCTTGAATGTATCCAAATTTTACTATAATAGGAATTAAATTTAGTACCGTCTTCAATGTGTATGTCTGTTACTTCTTTTAGCAATGTTTTTTTTTTTTTTTTTTTTTTTTTTTTCAAGAACTTTCTTGGAGATCTGTGTTTATTTAATGCATTTTTTCCATGTGTTTCAGTTCTGGATAAACGGGTAGGATTTTATTTTGTTTTGACAAAGCTACAAGGTCTAATCAACAGCTTGTCACTCAAAACTCCGTCCTGGTGCCACATAATGGTGCAATAAAGGATCCTGCCTTAGAGTCATGCAGTGTGTGAGCTTTGTTCGTCAAAACAACTGTAAGGACTATGGTACAGGACAGCAAACAGCTCTGTCTGAAGGAATTTATGCCCCAACATTCAGTCCTTCCTCTTCACCTGCAAAGTCTTGCATACCAAAGCCAAAAAACAAAAGTGAACAAAGTTAAATTTAACTTCCTTAAGTTGAACGTAAGTTATTTAGTGAGTTTTTAAGGCATTATTGTCAAATTATGATAGTATATTTCATAATTCATGTTGGTCCTTCATTTAGATCATCATGTTTTTTTAAGCAAGGTCTCAAATTTAACAAACTAAAATGTTCAATAAAATCATGAGCCTGATAATAATTTTAAAACATACACAAGTTTTATTAAAATTGTGTAATTTTTAAAGCACAACTATGGCTGTAATTTGTTTTGGTTTAGATAAAACACCTTGTAATATGAAATATAATTAGGTGGCTAAGTAGGACTAAATGCATGATCAGTATTGTTTTTTTAATTGATTATGAAACTGTTATGCCAACTGACATGTTTGTGCTGGATTCTGGATTGATGTTGTGTAGCAGATGTTTCTATCTTTCTTTGCCTATCATATTATTATTTTCCAAGAGTTTATCTCTCTTTGTTTCTATTAATTTTTTTACAGGCATATTAATATCCTGAAAAAGCTCATCAACTGTTACAGGATTTTACTGTTGAGTTATTGTTGCTTGCAGTTAGGAAGCAAACCCCAGTGCTATTGATCCCAAATTGCAGTATCTTAATCCCCCCTTTTTGTTTGTAACTCTGTTCATGAAACCACGATTCTCTCCATTTCTCATCAGCTAATTCCAAGATGACAAAAACTACCATGCTATCAGTTACATCAATTTAGCTGTGGAGTAATGAAGCTACAGACAGACTGTCACGGGGAAGGTGATATAGATGAGGGGTCTGCATTTTGATTTTCATTAATCAGTGGAAAAAATCTTTACTGGCAGTGCAGCATTCAACCCCTGTATTATATTTGCTGACCAGCTTTTTGCACATGTCCACTAGTATTTTGACTATTTATGTTTTGGTCATGAGCTCCAAGTCTAACTGTTAGAAGGCCTCCTTGCCATCACCCTGATCTTTTGCTCCTTCCACAGATTCTCTCTCAGAGTTAAGTTGGTATTCTGACTGGGCTGCTTCAAAATGATATTACTTCCAGTCAGAAGAAACATGTTGGTAAAACTAAAAGATTACCTTGCACCTTAAATCTGCAAGAGGTGTGAATAATTTTGGTCTTTGAGTTTGAAGTGGGTTTTTCTTCTGTGAAATGTTACGATTGTGACTAACAGCTAATGAAGACCCAAAATTTAGTTCCTCAGAAAATTTAAATATTACATGAGACCAATTAAAAAAAAAAAAAAAAATGGAATACCTATGTGTTATTGCCTAAGTAATCATGGATGCACAGTGTACTTTTGTCCAACTATATTAATGGAAAGCTGAGTGGAAGGAGAAAGTATGGCAGAAAAAGCAACAGAAATAACTGGATCCTTGATACTTTTGTTAAGCACAGCCCATTCAACCTAAATCGTATTATGGAAATAAATGAACTTTTAAGTGATATTCTAATTATGTGAGATATACTTGTGTGACAGAAATGCAGAGTGAAAATATGTATGTATATATTTTTGTTTAAATAGTAAACGATCAAAGAAAAAATCTCAATACATAAAGCTTGACTGTTTCCAATGATTTCCTCCAGGCTTGGAGTGGCTGAACACCACGGAGCCCCTGTCTTTGAGCAATGAGCTGGCTGGTAAAGTGGTGCTGCTGGACTTCTTCACTTACTGCTGCATCAACTGCATGCACATCCTCCCTGACCTGCACCAGCTAGAGAAAAGACACTCTGTTGAAGGTCTGTGCATGCTGTGTGTGTGTGTGCATGCCCATGAAAAGTGGTCATTACTGTGATAGCAGTGATTGTGACAGTATAAAAAGAAAAAAAGGTAGACCATGGCAACAAGCATGTTTCAGGGGGGTGCCATCCAATTTTGTAGATAAAAGACGGGGACAAAAACCCACTACACCATCCACAAAGGATATTGAATTGGATCCTAATGATGTGAATGAATACTGCAATTATGAGAATGAATGAAAATCCATGTGCTTTATTTTTCAATTATGCTTTTCCTTGTAATACATTTTACCCCACAGAACAAAAAGAGGACTAAAATCTCACCATGCAGCATTCAGCAACAAGCTACCTCATTCTTACTCAGTTTGCAGATCTTTAAAACTGTACAGATACTAAGGCACACTAAAGAGCTATGCATCTGATAGAAGATATTTGTGTTTTTGTCGTTGAGGAGGATATGGATTAGGGGTTTAGCCTTTTTGCTGATGATCTGATATCCTTCACAGTCCTTAGTAAAAAGCACCTTCTTATGGAAAAAAAACTAAATAATGAATGTCAGTACTTGTCATAGAGTGCCTTCTGTTTCCTTTGGGATGAATTTGCTTTTAAAGGTTTATATAAGCTGGTTAAAGTTGATCAAACAACAAGCAAAGTATTATCAGGAGCAGTGAAATTACATCCACATGCTGACAAATTGGAATACTTGTCTGCAAGAGGAAAATTTAATGGATTTCGTAATGCATCATTCTCAACCACTTTTACTCAGGGTGCCACTTTTTAGATGAACAAAAATTCACATTTTTTTAGAGGTAGTTTATCACATCTCAATAAAAGAATCTGTTTTCTTTTTCTGTCATAGTTCTCTGTGATCAGATTTAGGAGCTTAAACAGGATTGATCTTATTGTGATGAGTTGTATGTCCTAATGTTCCTCTTTATCTCAGTATCCTTCTTGAAATTCTTTCCCCTCCGATTCAGCCTGAAAACTCTTAAATTTATTCCAGTGGATGCATTTTGTCTTCAGTGCCACACATCTTTAGAGAAGCAGGTTCAGTTTTAACTCACTAAAACAAGACTTAATTTCCTCTCAAATCATTTTGTAAACCTGTAATGAAAACATGCATGACATGTATTTCTAACTTTTTACTTCAGTTTGTCGACAGTGTTTGATTCAGGAACCTTATTGCTCAATATGCTCTTGAACAGAAAGGTCATCATCCAACCAAATACCCAAATATTTGTAGGATATTTTTCTCCCTAAGCTCTCCTTCAAGGGTAGAGATACTAACATTATCCAATAACTGAGTTTTATTTTAATTTTATCTCCAGCCAATCTTAAGTCATACAGTAATACATGCAGCAGATGAAAGACAGTTTGAATCTCATCAACAGCATATCTGAAAGTAGTGCCAACTGTGTAAACTGTAGGGTTATCTGCATAAATAGGCAATTTAGCAATAGAAATAATCTTCCTAATTTTATTGATAAATATGCAAAATAAAATGGGAACTAAAGTTGAGCCTTGGGGGACTCCTTTTAAAACTGGACTTTTCTTCATCTTAAAAAACGCACCGTTTTATCTGAAAGGTAACCTCTAAAGCCTCATCACTCAAACCAATATCACTGAGTCTTCTTACCAATAAATTATGACATTTGTTTCCAACATAGCTGTTGTTATGGTACTGTTTTCTCTTGATGGCTAAAATCCACAAGCTCTTTTTATGTTTGTCATGGCTTTGGTGCTGAAATTGGTTTAGCGGCTTTTAATGGTTTGGAGCACCCTCATGCTAAACCTCCTAAAAAAACTAAATCAAAATTGCATTAAATGTTTCAACTTTCATGACCAAAATGGTCTGAAAATCAGTTGAGATATTAAAATTTGACTTTTACAAAAAAAAAAATTGGAATTTTAACATGGAAAATGTCCAGGGACCCTTAAAGCAATGTGCCACTGTGTTGTTCTGTGCTGCATAACACAACACAGCACATACATATGTTAGCTCACTTAGGAATGGGAGCTGTAGTAAAACAGTCCGCTTCTGCTCCAAGAGCAGGAAGGTCCTTATCTCAGCTGCTAAGATGCTAAGAGATGGTAACCAAAAATAGTTCCCAGCTGCAGTGGAAGTTACTGACTCCCCACAACGCTGTAGTTCAGTCATGAACTTAAACAACCTGCTGCTTGTAAAGTTAAACCTGCTGCATCATTTTGCAACATTTGTTTGTGGTTTTGAACCCTAAATTTAAATGTATTGCAGCTGAAGGTCCAAAAAGTTTGTTTCATCGTGGACTACAAAGTTTCCCCCTTAAGGAAAATGTGCTTTCAATCTTTAAGCACTTTAAACATCATTTGAGTGATGGTTAAACCTTCCCCTGGTTATAGCTCAGACCAAATTGATTTGATTAAAAAAAAATAACTTCATGAGAATGTCTATGAAGGTGTTAAAAAAAGACAATAGTAGTAAATATTTTTCTCCCTTTTTTTTTTTGACAAATTGAAGCCTTAAATCTAGACATATCTTTTCAAAACCTAATACTTCTATCAAATGCACATATAGAATTTGTTCATGTTTTCTCCTCTGTTTATCCCACATTTCTCTTTCTGTTTTGATGTGAATCGAGGACAAAAATGTACCCCGAAGCTCATTTGTCGATTTCAATTTTAAATGTGGAAAAGAATATTCTCCACACACAGAGACATATTCATGTTATTAAATGTTAAATGTCAATGGAATATTATTCTGCTGTGTTCAGTACTGGGAATTCTTTAATTTACTTTCTTAAATCCTGCAGAAACGTAATTCCAAAGATCATCTCGCTGGGCGTGTTATAATTGAGTTGTGAGCCTGGCGGCGCTCAAAGCAAAGTGTCAGTGCTGCGCTTATCTTTGGCACTGATTCGGGTACATTTTGTTTGCAGCTCTGGTCGGTGAGGTGTGGGAGCCACCCAGTCCATTCACTCCCACAGTCCGCTCACTCACCCTCCCATTGTCACTACAATCTGTTGCTGGTGCTACACTGTTTGGCAGAGGTTGTAGAGGATAGAAGTGAGTGGTGAGTGTGAGCCATTGGAGCTGAATGCTCAGGAAGTGGCAAGTTGGATCTGTTTACAAGGGAAGTTATTATTTCTGTGATGAAGATCAAGCTTAACTGAACTAATATGGGTTTATAAAGGGTATGTGCTTCATAAAGTGTTGGTTTGTAAAGCCTAGAATAGCTCAAAGGCAGTTTCCAGACTCAAAAACTAAATGTGCTTTCAAATTTTAACTTTACATATTTGAGACAAATTGAGAGGAACATAAGCAGTCTGCTCTTATTTACAGTTTCTGGTGTATTAGATTATGCTTGTGGCTGATTTTAAGTCAATTCGATGCATTCTTGATGCAACTGTTACTGCTACTGAAATCACGAGAAATTCTTAGAGCATTAGCGTGGCGTCCTAGCAGACCGGCACACTAAAATTAATGAGAATAGTGTTTTCTGCAAGCCTGGTCTGCCTTTAGTACAACACATTCACTGCTTGTGAAAAACAACTAAAAACAAAATGCTAAACATTTTGGAAGCGCTCAGGTTAAACATTGCAATTTCTGCACTGCTACTTTATATAAGTGAGCCATGCAGTGGTTGTATGTCTCATTTCTCTCCACATAATCAGTGGTTGTTTTACTTGTGAGGATTTAACAGGACTATGGTTGTGTAGCTGTTAAATTACTAATTCAAGAACACCATTTGTCACACCACTAAAACTGTATAGATCAATTTCTAGATAGTTGTTTGGCCTTAAAAGTAATGCCACACATGTAGTGGATGGAAAGGAAGTTAAAATACTGGTATACAATCAGACAGTGGTGGCAAGCTCTTTTTTTTATTTGGCTTTGATGCAGAGAAAAAAAATGTGTTGCTATGAAAGCTAATTATCATGGCTAAACAGGCATGATTGTTTGAAGATTTAATATGATCAGTGGACATCAGGAAATGCTTTGTACTGACATAGGACAATAAATAGTAAAAGCCTCTGTACAATAAAAAGCATATTCTTACTTGATAAACTTTATGCTTACAAACAACACCTGCTGCACCTCAGTGGTGTGGCTGTTTAATCCCTGCTATTCAAGCTATTAGTCCTAGGTATAGCATGAATTGTGCTGTTTCCTCTTCTTAAAGTTTTGTTTTGTTCTGTTTTTTTTGTTGTTGTTTTTTATAATCCAGGGCAAAAAATGCTAACACAGAGTCTGTTTCTGGTAGGTCAGGAGAATCTCTTCTGTTCCTCTGTTTACTTCACTTATGTCTCGGTATAGAGATGCTTACTACATTATAATTGTTTGTTGGCAGTAAGTGGCTATACATCCCTTTGACATGATGTTTTTGATGTCAGAAAGTACATTTAAAGAAATAGCAGTTATGATTTATTCATGTAGTAAACTTTCAATATTTAATAGTTATACCCTTATGGTAATATTTGCCCTTTAAACTGATTTTATTTCAGTCTTTTATTTTACTGATTCCTACCATTTGGTAAGTGATGTTTATATATATATGCCCATAAAGAGACAAATAGTCTAAATAATGTCTGGGAACGCTGACATTTCCTGAAAGTATGTTTACATACTTTCAGGAAATGCTTGTCCTGATGAGGTAGATTTCACATGTCTTTACATACAATGCTATAAGTTTTAAATGTGGGGAAAACTGTACAAGAAAGGAACTTGTTTCAGTCCATCGTCCAACACTCATTAAGAAACGGGAAGGAAACCTGTTTTTGTGTCCTTTTGAAGTTTCTCCCATGAGATTTTTAGCATTGTAGAAAGATTTTTTTCTCAAACCCTCATCATTAACTTGAATTTTCTGTTGTTGGCCAAGTGGCAAATAATATAATGACACTTGGTGTCCATAAAACAAGTGTACTTTTGGAAAAATCAGTGAAAAAAAAAAAAAAAAAATCTTAGAGCATTAAACCACTTAGTGATCTAATTTTTAAGGAGTCTGTTTGAGATTGAAGGGAAATGTCCCACCAGTTAACACTTTCCTTTCATATGTCTGTTTGTGATCTTATTGGTCAAGATAATGCAAAGATGTTGCCACAGTCATTTGAAATGAAATGATCGGCAGATTAACTTGATATGAGTTTAACCTGTTTGTCTCAAGTTGAGTTACATAGTTTTATAATAAGCTGAAATTTACTGAAGTCATGCAATGAGTAATTAATATCAGATAGTATTAAATAGCCTTTGTCTATTTTTGTGCTTGTTATGCTTTGAACCATGTTTTCTATGCTAATGTCTGTTTTTGGTTGGGTATAATTTTCTGTCTGTCTGTTTAATCCCTCTCGCAGATGGGCTGGTAATTGTCGGTGTGCACTCTGCCAAATTCCCCAATGAAAAAGTAAGTGTTGTTGTGGTTTGTTTGTCTTTGGGCTGGCCTGTCTGGGAAAGCTTTTCTGCATTTTAAAAACTGCCAAGATAAATTAATCTAACATAACAGTAGCTTAATCCCCCACTAAAAAGTTTAGAAAAATGCATCTTAAGTGGGGAGAAAATGTCTTGTGTTAAGACAGATGCCACACTTACAGGCCTTTCTGATTTCCTTGTAAAATAATTAATGAATATGTAATAAATAAATCCTTTATTTATACTTAGATTTTTTTTAATTGATCAGTGTCTAGAACTATTATCTGATAATCCAAGACTCCTTGTTTCCCTGGATACAAATAAGATGTGACACAGAGGCCTGTTTTGCTCTGCCGCTCTTCAAAATGGGAACCACAGAAGAACATTTCATTCAAGTAAGGCAGATGTGTGTTTTTCCTCATAGGTCACAAAATGGCTGCTCACATAAAGTTGCCCATATCTACAGTCATAGTTGTAATTAAAAACAAAATTGTGGCAACTCTGAATGAGGGTCCAGGTTTACCTGTTGGAGAACCGCAGCAAACTGTGACATGTTTAGGATCACAAAGTCTTCATGAAAACCATTAGAAGCAATCTCAATGCCAATTGGTTGTTTATCCCAGAAAAAAAAAAAAAAAAAAAAAAAAAACAAACATTTTCTGCCCTAGAATCACAAATCTAGCCATGTGGAGTACTAAACAGTACTGGAACCATGTACTTTGGCTAACTGACATTAAGGTTGAGCTTTTGAGCAACTGACTCTCCAGGTAAGTATGGCATGAAACAGGGGATGAATATGTGATTAAAGCACCCCAATCCCACTGGAAATATTAATACTGACGACTTGTTTTCTCCTCCAAAGGCCCTGGGAGCCACGTTGAATATACAGGTGCATCCTAGTAAATGATGATATTATTGAAAGGTTCATTTATTTCAGTAACTCAGTTCACTTAGTGTAACACATTATATAGATTAAGTAGACACAGACTGATGTTTTCAAGCCTTTATTTCTGTTAATTATAATGATTTTCTGTTTACTGCTAAAGAAAACTCAACATCTGGCATCAGAAAATTATCAGACCAATTTAAAAAATTAACACAGAAATGTGGGCTGAGTGAAAATATGTTAAACACCTGCGTAAAGGTTGTTTTTTTTCATATATTTGAGTTTTTCATCAGATCAGAATAATTTAGCCGAATCAAGACAGACATGGTTCACTAGGAACGAAATGAACCTTCTTCCATAGCCAAGTTAGTCCGAAGACCTAAATCCTATTACATTGATGTGACATGAGCTAGAAGAGAGGAGAGGATGAGATGCCAGTTGTTCAGAACCCTTCAGCCTCCACTCTCTATATTCACCACCATTCCTTCCTTGGAACACATTTGATAGATGCTGCCCAAATCCGCTCAAATCTCCTCGCTTGCCCATTCTCCCTGCTTCTAACCCATCTACTTTGAAACGAGAGCAAAAATGCAGGAGAAAGTGTTCACTTGCCGCCTCATATATCCCACCGACTGACTGGTGCCACAATGAGGAGATAATCAGAGCTATTCACTTCAGCTGTCAGTGGTCATAATGTTGTGCCTGATCGGTGTTCAAAGTATTAACAGCAGAAAAGCCAATAATTGGCAACTGTGTTTTTGTTAAAAGTAGTTATTTTGGACTATGGATTTTTTCCTCCACTGAATAAATGTTCTCAAATGAGAGGATGGATGTTTATTTATTATTATTATTATTATTTCATTGTGAGGTTATGCTGCCATATTTTAAGGCTTTTTAGCTATTTTTACCAAGGGTTTCAGATAATTATAGGGGGTGCTGTATTATAATAAATAAAATACATCTTTTTGAAATCAGCAGAAACATGAATATTACAGTAAAAAAAAAAAAAAGTTTATTGTAAAATATTTCCGTTGCATTCACATAGTATGTTCGCTCCACCTTAGAAACTTAGGTTGCAATATTTTAGCACAATAATTGCTTTCATAAATTCCTACCTCTTGTCATGCTGTATGTTTATGACTGGATTTGAAAACATTTGGCAAGTAAACTTGCAGCTGAACCTCATAAATCCTTGTTTTATACCTAAATTAGCTTTAGAAATGACTCAGATTCCTCCTCCGATTAAAAAGACAATGTTGTGTAACTTTTGTTTGATTTGTCGAAGTAGATTTCAGCTACCATCAAGTTTTAATTCATATAGGACCAGAAAGGAAGCTGATTCAATCACAGATCCCTCTTGAGCTCATGTTTTATGTCCCAAAGCTCATATCCTCTCACCAGTATCTGTGAAATATATTTTCATGACGGAGGATTAATAATTCCTTCGTCGGATCTCACCTTTTACTCACTTTGTGTCTGTTTCTGAACCTCCTAAGGTCCTGGACAACATCCGGAGCGCCGTGCTCCGCTACGACATCTGCCACCCAGTGGTCAACGACAACGAGGCGTCGCTCTGGCACGAACTGGAAGTCTCCTGCTGGCCCACACTGGTCCTGCTGGGACCACGCGGCAACTTGCTTTTCTCTCTGGTGGGCGAAGGCCACAGCGACCGGCTCTCTCTTTTCACTGACAGTGCTCTCCGACATTATAGGGAGCGGGGCCAGTTGAAAACTCATTCAGTGGGGATCAAGCTGTACAGGGACTCACTGCCACCCAGCATCCTTTCCTTTCCCGGGAAGGTGGCTGTGGATCACAGCACCAAAAAGCTGGCTATAGCAGACACGGGCCATCACAGAATCCTGGTGGTGTCTTCTACCACTGGACAGCTGCAACATGTTATAGGAGGTAAAGAGACTCAGTTTTGTGTCATTAAAACCAGATGCTTCAATTTATTTTCATGAAATTTTGTGTGGCCAACACAGATTAGCGCATAATTGTGAACTGAAACGATCCATGGTTTTTCATGTTTTTTACTAATAAAAATCTGAAAAATTGGACTTGCATTTACATTCAGACCCGTTTGCTCCGATTTGCTAAAATAAAATCCAATGCAACTTTGAGTCCTGCAGTCTCCAAACATACAACCAAAGCTTCAATGGAAGCTTATTAATGTGTTCAAATGACCCAGTCAAAGACCAGACTTAAATCTATTTGAGAATCCGAGGCAAGAAAATTGATGCTCACACATGATCACCATCTAGCCGCCTGAGCTGGAGCGATTTAACAGAGGAAAATTGGCAAAAATTGCCATCATTATGTGCGAAACAAAGTCGAAGTACAGATTAATGCATATGTGCAGTTAAGTTGGTTTTTGTAGACTGTTGCTTATGTAGAAATACTTATACAATTTCTGATTTTGTAATAAAAAGTTGACAGATAATGAGCAATAATTGAGAATGTTTTGGCGATGGTGAGGTGATGCTTTTGCCTCACTGCCTCTCAAGAGAACCACATGGTAGACTGTGTTGGCCTTAGACCAGCAGAATGTTTGGCAGCAGCAGAGACAAGGACCTGCTGGTATTTTGGCACTGACCTAAGTGTGAAAAACAGAAAAGAAAGTAGTGGACTGGTTTTATTTTTGTGCTGATTACCTCATCTTTGTGGACAGATTTACAAGAAATTGCCACCTGCTAATCAGCAATGCGCTAATTATGTACAGCGCCTTGCAAAAGTATGCACACCCCTTCATATTATGACATGTTACAACCTCAAACAGTGGATTTTGAAAAAGATCACCACTGTGTAGTGCATAATTGTGAAATGAAAGGGAAATCATATGATTTTCAGTTTTTATACTAATAAAAATCTCTTTTTATTCTGTCCCCTTTGCTTTGATACCCCTAAATAAAACCCAGTTCAACCAGTTGAAGACTGCAGTCATTCTGTGGGAAATAACTGTGGCTCTTTTGTTACAGGACCTGAAAGAGGCAGACAAGATGGCGACTTGTCAGAAGCTTCCTTCAACTCTCCACAGGGCGTCACCATCAAAGGGGACACCGTATATGTGGCCGACACTGAAAACCACCTAATTCGAAAGGTAGCGCTCCTCTTCATCGCTGTCCCTTGAAGCCGCTGAGGTTTTTGATTATGCTTGCATGTAAATGTTTGCTTTTCTGTCTTTGTGTCGCTGTGCTAGGTTGACCTGGTACAGAGACGAGTCAGCACTCTTGCCGGTGTAGGCACACAGGGGACAGACAAAGAGGGCGGGGCTATGGGAACTCAGCAGCCAATCAGCTCTCCTTGGGATGTGACGCTTGGGACTGCCGGTGAGTTTTTGCGGCGCGCTTTGCCTGGAAGTCGATGGGTATTTTTTTTTTTTTCCTCTTCCTCTTCATCTGACCTTTCTCTTATTGCTTGAAAGATAGATTTCCCTCTGTCCTGTTTCTGTATTCCCTCCACACCCTTCTCCATCCATCAATAATTCCTAAATCCAACTGATCTCTCATATTGTCTAGACTCTATCAAGCCTTGTTACTTTGCAGATCAGGTTTCATGTAGATAGAAATGAAGGTGAAGAGAAAAAAAATCTGTTAGCAATTGAAAGTGACCACTTTGAGATTTATAGTCTGCCTTTTTTGATGGTTTTACAAAGGGTGTGTGATTCATACATTACGTATAAATATGACACCAATCATCTGAAGTTCTTTTTATGCCTCCATTTCCCAGCCCTGCAAGGTCGGAAAGGATCAAGGAACTTAAAGGCTATTTTTAAATTTTCCTGTTTTTGTTATTTAACTGCCTCTGAAAACTCTTGATTCCTGTACAGTCTTGAAAATTGAAAATATTGTCGAAATTAATCTATATTTGTTACATTTTTACTACACATTTATGAGCAGAACATCTTGGAAACTAATGTTACATGTTATGGCAAAATAATTATGCAAATCTGTGCTGTTATCAATTATTTAGGCTGTAATGACCTCATCCCAGATATTCCATTTTGCCTCTCATTTTTGGACAGTATTGGATGTTTTGTGTTTTTCCCATTGAGGGGGAAAAACCCTCTGTTTCTTATGACAAAACTGGCATAAAAACATAAACAATATTGGCAAATAATAAAATTATTTTATATTTTAGTCTGAAGGAAATTGGATACGTTAAAAGTGGGAAAAAAAAAATATCTACATTCAACATTTTATCGTAGTTTTATGAGAGGATATGTTCTTGGTTGAAAGTTTTAGTTTTTTAAAATAACATAATAACATTTTAAATAACGTGCAAAATTATTGCAAATTATTTTGGATTATATTCTAGATTTTGTTTTGTCTCATCCAACAAAAAGGACATGAAAATGTAGAAAATATTAATATTTGCTTTCTTTTAGGTATGAAGTCAAACTATGCTTTGAAAGAGGAAAAATCTATATAAAAGTGTAATATTTTTACTAGTTGTATGAGAGGGACTGTTTGGAGCCTGTGGTTAAAAAGTGTAACTAATTATTAAAGGTGTTTCAAGGGATAATTACATGTATTAAGAGCAGCGTTTATGTAAATCAGGTTGGCAGTAAAACGAGTCCTCTTCCCTGTTACTAGCTGGAATTAGACGCTCAGCTATGGTGGGTTCAAGGACTGGAAAAAAGGTTGGACTTTGAGTTTCTGTCTGATCAGTTGGCTATCGACTTGATAATAAATAAAGTAATTATTAGTAGATTGTAGGAGAGCTTTAGAGGTGGGATGAAACTGAAGATGCTCTAATTTGGGTGTTACAGCATTAATGAAGCTCTTTGCCAATTCCCCAGTTCAGTTTTAATGATTCCATCAAGAACAATAATCAGTTCAAACTTGAAACCGTGTCAATCAAAAGCACGTAGTTGTCCTGCTCTCACAAATAAATCTGACCTTTTCTTCACGTTGGAGCTCAATCTATCCAGATTCTTTGACTGTATTCTTGTTCAGCCATGAGTAATCTAAATATAAACTTTCTCCAACATTTACCTTAAAAAAAAAAAAAAAAAAAAAACAACTTTCCACAATTTGCTTTTTTGCGAAGAGAAAAGTCTCTTAACCTTCATAACAAGTTTGTTTTTCAGCCAGGATGGAATAAAGTTTGCAAATCTCTAAAGCAGACTTGTTTACCATTTCATGTAAGTTGTCTCTAATTACCTTCTAATCATTTTCCTCCCTTGTCCAAAGCTACTTACCACACATGGCAAAGAAGGCTGTCTGCTTTCTAATGAAATTTGCAAATTATTTCAGTGATTATGATGCTGGCTTTTCGAAGGCTGGATTCAGTGGCATGTATTTCTAGTGTCCAAATTTACAGATATTTTAGTTGTTGTTTTGGGGTTCTATCTTATGTGTAGGCGGTGCTGAAGACAACGTGCTGTGGATAGCCATGGCAGGAACCCACCAGATCTGGGCTTTGTTCCTAGCGGATGGAAAACTGCCCAAAGAAGGGTGAGAGACCTGCTCACAATCCCATATCCACTAAAAAGACACTAATAACTCTATTTTAAGCGCAAAATTACATGCACAGGCAGTGCTGTGAGAAAGTATTTGCTACTTATAGATTTCTGTTGCTTTTTTGCTGCACTTAAACATTTCAGATCCTCAAACAAGTCCAACTTGCATAATTACAAAAAACTAATTGTCGAACAAGGAGTTTACACTGAATGGCCAAAATAAGTCACCTCCTGGATTTGACCAAGGAAATGGTTATGAGTCTCCTATTTGGAAGATGTTTAGATGTTGGTCTAAGAAGGGTCAAGTCAGTGGCATGCATCAAGTAGAGAAAACATATAAGGAGATTGCAGAAACTGCTCGAATTGGGTTTAGAACTGTCGCACATTATTAAATACTGGAAGAAATTCATCAAATTGAAGCAAAAACAACAGTTGAACTTAGGGCTATGTTTAATAGTTACAGTATGATGCAAAGGGAACTCAAGGGATTGGGACTGACCAGCTGTGTAGCCACAAGAAAACCACTAAACAGTGAGGCTAACTGGAGAAAAAGCTACAGTTTGCAAGGGAGCATAATGATTGGACACTGGAGCAATGGAAGAAGGTCATGTGGTCTGATGAGTCCAGATTTACCCTCTTCCAGAATGATGGGCTCATCAGGGTAAGAAAAGAGGTAGATGGAGCAATGCACCCATCATGCCTAGTTCATACTGGTCAAGGCTGTGGGGGCAGCGCTATGATCTGGGCACCACAGAGTCCAGACCTCGCCCCATTGAGAAACTCTGGGATGTTCTGGAGGAGGCTTTGTGTAGTGGTCGGAGTCTCTCTCATCATTACCAGATCTTGGTGAAAAATGGATGCAAAACCGGATGGAATTAAATCTTATGACATTACAAAAGCTTAACTAAACAGCGAATGCATGCCGTAATCAGAGCTGAAGGAGGTCCAACAAAATATCAGAATGTGTGACCTTGTTTCAGGTGTCAGATGTTTTTTTTTTTTTTGTTTGTTTGCTTGTTTTTTGGCCAGGCAATCCATTTATTTGGGGAAAACTGTCAAAATCAACTTTCCCATATGCCAGGCTCCAAAGCAGATCAGCAAGTCCACTTCTGAATGGCTCAGTTAAAAACAAAATGAAGGTTTGAAGTGGTCTCGTCAGTGATTGAAACTTCATTCCATGACCTTAAACAGGTTGTTCATAGTCGAAACCACTCCATTGGAGCTGAATTATGCAAAGAAGAGTGGGCAAAAAATTCCTTGACCGTGATGTAAAAAGTTGTTGCTGCCAAGGGCAGCACAACCAGTTATTAGGTTTAAGGGGCAAATCGGATTGACTTGGGTTGCTTTTTATCTTAAAACATGACATCAACATTTTTGTTAAATTGAAATTAGTTTTACTTTTATCTATAAGGGGGCAAATACTTTTTTTTTTTTTTTTTTTTTTTTTTTTTTACAGCACTGTGTTATTTAGATTGGTGCAATATAACAGGGAATCAATTTATTTGTGTTGTGCAACTGTAACAGTGAATCCAAGGCAGGAAGATGCGTGCGATGGGCGGGCAGCGGCAACGAGGAGAACCGGAACAACGCCTACCCTCACAAGGCGGGCTTCGCCCAGCCTTCAGGCCTGGCTTTAGCTGCAGAGGAGCCCTGGAGTTGCCTTTATGTGGCCGACAGTGAGAGCAGCTCCATCCGCACTCTGGCCCTGAAGGATGGAGCCGTCAAGCACCTGGTTGGAGGAGAGAGGGACCCGCTGGTGGGTGCAAAACAGCAGTAATCATTTTATTACCGTTTACTTTTGTACGTTTTTTCATTTAGCCAAGAGATCCCACTGTGCTTTTTTTTTTTTTTTTTTCATTCTTTAGGGGTTAAGGACCTTGGATGTTTTTACTCGATTTGTTGAAAATGGATCTCTATAAAGGGAAACTTTTTATACAACAATTTAAAAAAAAAAATGAAAGCTAGGGAACATCCTCCTGATAGAAGTAGTAACATCTAAAATGATGTTTGTTCCTATCGGTGATGTAACAGTTTGTGCCTTTTTTGTCTCCAGTCTTGACAAGCTGTAAAAGTTACACATCAATTGCACACATTTCCAGCTTTCTAAAAGTTATTTACACTGTTTTGAAGGAAGCATTTGTAGAAATCTTTGTAAGCCATAGGCAGTCACAAGGTTTTGGGACTGTTCCTTCCAGAAATAGAAGGTATTGATTTAAAACAACAAAGCTCACAAAAAAACACAGGCTTACTTGTTTTCCTCCTGAAGCAGTGCCTGAAAAAACAACTTTTGGGATTGTAATGTTTTCCAGCAATTTAAGCTCTGTTTCATTTTTGGGTTTTATGCATTGTTCCATAACAAAGAGCTCTGAAGCATAAGACAATTTACTGAGGAGTCCGTACACTTGAAATATGCTTTAACTTGCTGGGTTTGGGGAGGACTATAACGCTGAATGTAATTTGTACAAAGTTGTCAGCTTTACAGTCCAGTTTAATACATTATAAGACCTTTAGAGAAAGAGAGAGGCAGGCGGAGTCATTCTTGGTGTTTCATGTCTGAATGTTAAAGCCTTGAATTTGGAACCCCTCTTATGAGGACACATAACGCATTTTACTGAAATATTTGGTGATTTCTAATTTACTGGAAGTTGATCAGTGTCCAGAAACCTTTTAAGACTTCCTGTTTCAGCGGGGCATCAATAAGACCTGACTAACTGGCTCATTTAAACCATCAGACTGGATTAGAGAAATGTGACATCCATCCATCCATCTGTCTGTCCATCCATTCATATGTCATCTACTCATCCATCCAGCCATCCAACTGTCATCTATTCATCCATCCAGCCATCCGTCCATCCATCACCTATTCATCCATTCAGCCATCCATCCATCTGTCATCCATCCAACCATCCAGCCATCCATCCGTCATCTGTCTATCCATCCATCCCTCCTTTTTTCATCCATCCCTCCTTTTGTCATTCATTCATCCATCCATCCATTCATTCATCCATCTATCATCCATACATCAAATTATCGCCCATTCCTCCTTTTCTTATCCATCCATCCAGCTGTCATCTATTCATCCAGCCAGCCGTCCATCCATCCATCCATCCCTCCTTTTGTCATCCATCCATCCATTCATTCCATTCCCCCGTTCCATCCGCCTCTGTCGTTGTGTCCTTGGGCAAGACACTTCACCCACTTTGCTTGCTGATGGTGGTTAGAGGTCCCAGTTACGCAGGTGCCTCTCCTCTGTCAGACTGCCCCAGGGGAGCTGTGGCTGCTAACCAGTAGCTCGCCACCATCAGCGTGTGAAGAGGACATTTTGGGTTACTCTGTGGTTCCTTCGATTCAGCCTTATTTGCTCTGCACTCACTTTTTTTTTATAATGAACTGTTACAAAAAACAAAACAAAAAAAAAAACAAACAAAAAAAAATTATTACCCTTTTTTAGTGAATAAAAACATTCAGCTACATTTAATCAAACATTTGTTTCATACAGGATTTCAAAGACGTAATTCTGTCTCTCCACTGTTGTGCTACAGAAATAAGTTTTGTCTGAACTGAGCGACTAAGAATAAATTGCCATCTGTTTGGATTTGTCACCCTTCTTACAAACCAGTTAGTATTTAGATGCAAAGTTGTTTCATCAGCACTGCTCATGTTAGCCTCAATCTGTAGCACTTAGAATTTCCTCAGTTTCTCAAATTACCACAAGAAAATAAAATTTAACATATTATATTTTTCACCCAACTGGTCATCACACTATGTTTTGCACTAATGAAACTGAAATGCCTTTCTACTGTCATTAAAATGTGCTGGTTATCATCGAAGTTCTTGTCTTTCACACCGTTTCTTGCGTTGTGCGTCCGCTGTTGGAATGATTTTGTCTTCTGTCCATCAGAACCTTTTTGCTTTTGGGGACGTCGATGGGAAAGGCGTGGATGCCAAGTTGCAGCATCCCCTCGGTGTTGCCTGGGCTTCTGAACAAAGCTTGCTCTATGTCGCTGACTCCTACAACCACAAGGTAACCGAGGCTCGTCACAAGGCTGCACTATCAGGGTTGTTCTGGTGTCGTTCTGGGTTCCTTCGGGCCTGAGAGGTTACAGAAAGTTTCTAATTCTCACTTTGATTTAAGTCCACAAAGCTCATTTCTTTCTTTCTTTCTTTCTTTTTTTCTTTCTTTCTTTCTTTCTTTCTTTCTCTCCTCACTTCATTCCTGTAATTTTGTTATTTTTCAAGTTATTTAAAGCATGAGCTCTGTAGAAATATCTGCAGTAAATTTCAGCAGAACATTAATATGAATTTGGCTTTGACTGTTAAAAAGTTTGAAATTTGGGAATGGTGAATGCATCGGAGCCCTTTCTAAGGTTAACCCTCCCTTTATTTGTCTCATTGTGCTCAGATCAAGGTGGTGGATCCAAAGACAAAGCAGTGCACCACGTTAGCAGGAACCGGAGAAGCTGGAGATGCTCTGGGCCCGCAGTTTACCGAGAGCCGCTTCAATGAACCTGGAGGAATCTGCATCAGTGGGAAGCTCCTTTACGTAGCCGACACCAACAACCATAAAATCAAAGTTCTCGACCTGGACTCCAACAGTGTCTCTCTGGTCAGGCTAGTGTTTGTGTGTGCGTGTGTTTGAAAAGAGTGTGTGTTTGCAACCTTGAGCAAGGACTTTCCATTTTGTCCGTCTTGGTGTAATTAATCTTTCCTAAAAGCATTTTGCCCGCTGCGTTTGGGAAAAAGGTGACTTAGAAAAGAACAGTGTGAGTGGAAGTAGCTTTCTCCTTGCTCCGCATTAATCCGAACACCTAAATCTGTCTCCTAACCAGTTCCACATCTCCACCGAGTGCACAGACTCAGCATCTGTGAAGCCTCTGGGAGCCACCAAAGTCCCCACGCTGCCTAAATCAGCTGCAAGGAAAGATTTGCCTCCAGTTACGGCGTCTGTGGGCCAGACTGTCATCCTGTCACTCACCATTTCGCTTCCAGAAGGAGTGAAACTCACCGACGAGGCACCCAGCTGCTGGGCACTCTCAGCTGAGGGTAAGAAAAAAAAAAAAAAAAAAAAAAAAAAGAGTTTTCTCTCTCTTACAAACGTTATTGATGCAAAATCTTTTATTCCTATTAATTTTTGTCTTCATATCTAAGAACTAATCTTCCATCCTTACATTGCATCGTATGCTGTTTAAAAATGCATTTATAACCTTGTTGTCAAGGGATTAAAAAAAAGGGATGCACCAATAGGTGCAAGCTAGAGACTGAAATTTGGGTTTGATTCCTTGAACACCTCTTGTTGGGAATCAAAAACTGAAAAATCGTTTTTGGTCTATAAACATATTAGCCAACTGCATAAATAATCAGATGAAGGTCTTGGGTGTGCTTTGATGCATAAATAGCAAATACCTGGGAGTTGCTTCATTTTCTAACTGCTAGCAGCACATTTTTCTCTTATGATTTACAATCCATTGAAAAATTGTGAAAATCTGAATCTCTCAAAATTGTAATCAGCAGGTTGGATCTTAAAGGAAACTCAAAGTCGGTATTGGCCAGAAAAAGCCTGATCAGTGCATCTATTGACAAACAGTCTTCAAAGCTACACATTTATGTTTATGTTGGGGTTTTATCACATCTTTTCCAGCAGTGCCAATGAGTCTGGAGGGAGATATTTTAATCATGCCTGGACGTTTTTCTAAAAACATGCAAATCTTAAATTTCTAACCTTAGGTATTAGCTGATTTGACTTATTTAAAGTGGTCTTACTCACCCAAACTCTTTCCGACCTCAAGGTAAATAAATCATAAATAAATACGCCTTCTAACTTGTTAGATAAGAACAACACAATAAGTAGAAATTTTTACAATGACCCTATTGTAGAGTTCTGCCTTCTCCTACTTGCTTTTATTTTGACCTGTTTTCTATGATTCTGGCTAAAAAAAAAAAAAAAAAAAAAAAAAAAAAAAAAAAAAGAAAAGAAAAGTAGTGGCACTGAATGAGGCTTAAACTCCATTTCACCGTTCAACAAGCAGCGTTTCTCTCTCCCAGCCTACACCTGGGACTCTCAGCCAAAGGATGGAGGATTATTTAAATCACTAAAGCACTGTTCTGAACCACTGATGAAGATGTATGTGGATTATTCTTTTTAAGTTCTCAGTATGTTTCAGAGGTAATCAACCACAGTTTGACCCCAGAATCAGGTGTGAGGTGATGCTTTCAGATACAACACGAGTGACAGCTGACGGTCCGATCATTAGGTTCGGAACTGAACTGTTTCCATCTTTCTGAGTGATGCAGCGTGCAGTCAACCATATCAGCAGGCTATTTTTAGGACATTTTGATAAGCGACATGCCTCGGTTCACATAATTAGTCACCAGGCTATGTTATGTGATCCTCCGCTGTCCCATTATGCACAGTCTAGACTTCTGCTGATCGGATCAGTACCGAGGCCGGAATTTTAATGGATCAAGTTAGAGCTATACCCCAGATCTAAATTGTTTTGTTTTTTTTTTTTTTTGTTTTTTTTAAATGCGTTTTAGAAATGGCTTCTGTGGGACCTCATGTAAGGCCATGGCTTCATTAATCACTGTGGGCATGGATTTTGTCATCTCTCTGACTTTAGAGTTTCTCACAGTAGAAACTCCAGCCTTCCCTTTTGAACTTACTGCTCGTTTTTTTATGCCGCTAAAGATGTGAGTTTACTCGTAAAAGCACCTTCATTGTGTCAGAAAATAAATGTTCCTTCACATTTGTTCGTGCTCTGTTTGGCAGTGATGAGAACCACTGAGGTTTCAGTCAACAGGCAGCACAGTAAATCTGGACGTCGGGCAGATCGGAGCTTTCACACAGACCGAACTTGGTCTAAACTGCACTGGATCTTGTTTTTCGTTGTGCTGTCAGAGTATCTCTGGGGACGGACTGGCCCGTCAAAGGTTTGGCACGCCACCTGAGACAAATTTAGCGACCGTTTGCGATGTAGCATCATGTTTTGAGCATCTGTGTTCCCAGATTGTAATGACTGTGATGTTTGCCAGGTTTTTAGTTGTTATGCATGAGTTGTCACTGCTGATGTTGCACATTTCTCTTCTGAAACACACATAAAGAAAAGTATAATAATGTCATCCCTTGGATTCCAGCGACAATATTTCACTGAGCAAAGCCTGAAATATTTGCAATATTTGTAAATCTTCCCATCAGCTTTTGTATATTTTGCTTATCGCAAATATTAATACTAACAGACTCAAACAAAACATTGAAACTTATCAGATGAGTGAATTATTCTTTCATTATTAAATGATATTTTTAGACAAAAAAAAAAAAAAACAAAAAACAGCAAAATCAAATCCTTTGTCATTTGATTCTACAGTGGTCCCCCACTGTTGGCGAGGGTTAGGGACCACAACAGTCCTTGAATAGCAAAGAACTGTCTTTCTCAATAGTTCAGACAGCAAATATACCAGGGGTGCCCAAGTACTCTACCCACCTCTGCTTATAAGTGCATTTATCTAATCTTATCAGGCTCAAAAAATCTGTTCTGCCTGATTGACCACCACCCAGTCTGCCTGACTCCATGATAATGAATAAATTTGAGCAGCTTGTTAAGCCTCACATCATGGCTGGACTTTCTTTGCTCGATTTGTCCCAGCTGACTTATCACCCCCGCTGCACCATGGAAGATCCAGGTGTTTTTTTTTTTTAATCATTTGATTAAAAAAATTTTTTATTGTTTTTTGTTTTATTTTTGTTTTCATTGTTTGTTTAATCTTCTATTCAGTTCTTAAAGCACCTTTAGATTTCTTGAACAAACCACCCTTAAAGTTCAGATCATGGCAAATTAAAATATCTGTAAAGCTGCTCATATACTTTCTAAAGTCTGTTATGAATGTTTGCTGGAAATAGTTTATGAAATATATTAAAGCACGTTTTCATCTAAATTCCTAATATCATTTATTAAGCTGGTAATTTAAACCATTCCATTTGTTTCAAGGAAATTTAAAGCATTAATTCTTTTTTGCTATTATTCCCACACTGCATTTTATGTTAATGTTATTCTATTTTACATACACATAAGCCTCCACTCAAATCTCTTTTGCAGTATTATAAAAGAGTTGTTATAAAACATTTAAGTATGTTATAATCCATATTTGTGGATGCCTTTTTATCTTTTTGAGGAAAAATGTGCCAAAGTGGATGGAGCAGACATATTACTCTAGATTCAATTCAATTCAAAATTGAAAACATTATATGTACTTAGATGTACTTAATGTTTTTATTAAGCGTCTAATGTGTCTAAAATTACTCAGAATGAGTTAAATATTTTACATCTGACCAAATTGCTGAAAAAATTCCAAGACTTTATATTTAATATCCCTTTAATATTTCTTCTACTTACAGTTCAGTGCCATATTACATTGCTGCAGACGGTTTTAAAGCTTCAATAAACTCAATTAATTTCTAATTCGGAGTATTCTTTTCCGTTATTCAGGTAACGAGTGGCTGCTGGAAAGCCAGGTGACGTCTGGAGACATTGTGGATTTGACACAGCCGATCCGTGTTTCAGCCAAACTCCCTGCTGCTGTGAAGGAGTCAGACAGAAACCCCAGCCTCAGGTTGAATGTATGGCTGTTTTACTGTTTGGAGGAAGGTAAAGCCTGCACGATGAAAGCAGCCTCATTCAGCCAGCCTCTTCAAATAAACGGCAGTCCCGGAGAAGGAGAGGTCACCGTGGCGTTGGCCCATTCCTTCTAAAACCAGCCGTACGCCTCTCAGATCTAACCCCATAGTCAAGGTTTTGTTTACAGTTTTGAAAGAAGAGTGGAGATATTTTTTGTTTTCTGAAAGTGTTTTGATTTGTCAGGCAAACGATCAAGGAAAAAATTATTGAAACTGCTCAGAAGCTCCTAGAAATAAACATAAACCATCTGCTCTGTTTTAATAAGGTTTGTAACTAGCCTGAGTGGACTGTAGCGCAACGTTTCTTATTAGTTATAAGAAAATCTTTTAGAGGTGGATAAAATGAATGCAAAGAGTAAATTGACGGGACATGTATGCATTTTTTATCATGTGTTTATCAGCTGGTGGTGAACTAATATTGTCTTTTATTTAATTCAGATGATTTACATTGCAGAAAATGCAGTTTACTAAAGCAGAATCGGAACCTTGTAAAGTACCCTTTTTTACTCAAATCCACTTCGTTTCTGTAACAGATTGATTTACATTTAAATCTCGTGAAGAGAATATTTTCTATAACTACTAAAATGTAATTACTGAGCAGTTTCTGAACCCATTTCTCCCAGAACCTGATCTGATTCTCTTTTCCCATCATTTCTATGACTAACTTTTCAGAAAAAAAGGAATAACAACGAAAGAGGGATATTTAATCGAGCTGAGATATGATTCAGCTTCATTCTGCCTTTGACTGTGAGAGCACACCTTGTGAATACTAATACGGAGATATGACCATAGTCCCAACATGGAAAAATGAAATTCAGGGCCTTTCATCGAGGTGTTGGAATAGGAAACCAAAAATACCCACTGCTTCATTCAATCTGAGCAAAATGAAAGATGTGTTAAACAGAAAGGGACACATATAAACTTTATGAATCTGTGATATATTGACGTTATCTATGCAGAGACTCATTTTATCATGCTAAGGTAGTCCAATGTTAGATTTTTATTGTTTAATATAATTATATTTACAGTGTCTTGCAAAAGTATTCACACCCTCTGAACATTTTCATATTTGTCACGTTAAAACCACAAACTTGTGACGTGGCAGGAAAATGATACATGGTTTTCAGTATTTCTTTTTTAATAAACATTTTAATATTTTAGCATGCATTTATATTCAACTCCCTGAATCAATACTTTGTTGAACCACCTTTCTTTGCAAAATAGTTCAAGCTTCAGATTGGATGGAGAGCGTCTTGGAACTGAAATTTTCAGTCTCTGCCTCAGAAACTCTATTTGCTTAAAATCTGAACTTTGACTGGGCCGTTCTAAAACGTTTGGTCTGATCCGCTTTATTATAGCTCTGGCTGTCCTGCCAGCTCTATGATTCATTGTAGTGATGGTTTGTTTAAGGTGATGTGCAGTGCTAGTTTATTGTCGCACAAAAAGTTTAGTTTCAGCCTCATCTGACCAAAGCCCCTTCGTCCACATGTTTGCCATGTCTCCTTCATGGCTAGCGGGAACTTTACCTTTCCGTAAAGGCCATATTTGTTGAGTGTATTACTTCAAAGTGTCCTGTCAACAGATTCTCCCACCTCATTTATGAATCTCTGCAGCTCCTCAATATTTACTGTTGGCCTCTTGGCTCCTTCTTTGATTAATGCACTGGATTTGATTTAAGGGTAGAAAAAGGAAATAAAAATCTAACAAAAAAAAAGAAAGTGTGGGATACCAATGCATGCCATGCGTTTCCAGATTTATTTTCTTCCATTTTATTTTTATGCATCACAACGAGGTGGTCTAACACATAAAATTCCCCCCTCCACCCCCCAAAAAACGATTTAAGTTATGTTTGAGATTTTAATTGTAGCTCCAGCTATATGTTTTGTGTCCCTGACCTCCTGGAAGGTAATCCTCCACCCTAGTTTGAACTTTTTTTCTCCGTCCATCTTCCCATCAACCCTGAATAGCTTCCCTGTCACTACTGGGAAATGAAAGCCCCCTCAACACCCATAGCATGATATATTGCATTTATTTGACAATGTGAAAATGTTCATGTGGTGCGAATACTTTTACAATGCCCTGTGAATGTTTGCTACAGCTCTTCCTACTGTGGTACCTTCTAGCTGCATGCTAATCTTGCTTCCGTAAATATTTATCTTTTTAACGGCATGCATCGCCGCAGTCCAGCTTACAAAGCCTGAATGGTCACACTTGTCCAAAGTTGGGTTCTGTGGGACTGATAAAACTTCTGCTCGTGATTATTCGTGTCACGGGGCGCCCTTTCGATTCAGACCGTTAAACTCCAGCTGTTATCTGAGTAATGAATAAAGTTCCTGTTTTCAAAAAGCTGAGGCAGCCCCCTGTGAACCGATGACACCTCGAGTCTGCCGCCTGCTCCGCCACGCTGTGTTATTATATCAAGAAGACAAAGTCTCATTCAAATCATCTGCTTCACAAAGGGAGCGCGATATGAAAGATATACTCTAATAAGGATCCGCTGTATCACTTTCTGTTATATAATAAGATACGATAATGTGGAAGCTGTTGTCGTTTTCGCCACTCCATATTGCTTTTCAAAGTTATGGTCTGCTGTTGGAAGCGGACCTCAGGGTGTTTTTATCATCATTGACTCTCATAACATGATTGTCCTCGACAGAATCTGGTTTTATAGTTCGTATCGTTCGGCCCAAGTGCCTTTCAAAGGGGGCGTTGCTCCACTGATGGTCTAAAGCTGATGACACTTAACTGTATCTTAAGCAATAACAATATTCTGTAATAAGAGAAAGTGCTTTATTCCCACATGTTATCCATTTGAAATGAGCTGCTCAAGTTTTCTGATCAGTTTTCCAGCTCTCTCATACTTCCAGGATTTTTTTAATGAACTGTAATAGTTTTGAATGGCTGTTGGTGGGCATTAGGTGTCTGAGATTGTTTTCCAACTTTTTAGACTCATTTGTTGTCTAGCTAATGCATTACATTGTCCATAAATCAAAGCAAAAAGAACGAATAAACATATTTATATACTCTGTCTGGACTCTATTTATTGTCTTCTGAGACTTCGACAAAAAACCACTGATTTTCTCCGCATCTTTAAGCTTCACTTTGACTGGAACTGAAACAAAATGGGAAAACTGCACCCCCCTGCTGATATTCTATACAGATGGATTTTCAGAACTGTTCATCTGCCCATCCACCAATTTGCCCACATTCATTTATCCATCCAACCGTCCATCCAACCATGCGTCCATGTGTTATCATCACCTATCTGCCATCTGCCAATATCTGCCACTAGCTATCGATTCATCCATCAATCCACATTGAACTACAAATCTAGCTGTTCATTCCTCTGATTATCCTTACTTCCTTCCATCCTTGCTTCCTTTGTTCCCTTACTCCTTACCTTCCTTCCTTCCCTTACTTCTTACCTTTCCCTCCTTTCCACCTTCACTCATCCTTCTTTGCTTTTTTTAAAAGACTTTTCTTGCTTCCTTTTTTCATTTCTTCCCTTCTTTGATTTGTTACTGGGAGGGGTTTTTTTGTTTTGGTTTTTTTTACAGGCATTTGAACCCTTCCTTCTTGTCTATCCGGCCATCCAATTGACCACAGTCGACTTTTGTATTTACACTTTTTAAATAGATTTAAAATCCCTTAAAACATCTGGAAATGTGGTGTTTGTTTTACATGAAACAAGGCTAGGAACCTTCCAGCTAGATGGACATACACCTCATCATATAGGATCAGCTGACTGCCTGTGTTTGGTGTTCATAGTTGCAAAGGACTGAGTCAAGTTGCAAAACAGAAAGGAAGACTTTTGGAAGCACAAACCGATTTATTAGGTTTAGCTTTCTACCCTGGTTGGACAGCCAGTTAGCTTGCCAATGGTTACTATTAATAAGAATCAGAGCTCATTGAGGACTTTCATGACTATCCATCCATATTTCCATCATTTTTAATTTTTTTTTAATTTTTATGAGCTTTAATAAATTAGATATACTTTTTAAAATAAGGGAACAGAGTATACCACAGGTGTGTGTTTGAGTCCAACTGCAGCGACTGTAATTAACGTGAGGTTTTAGATTTTTGTTTGTAAAAAACCACAAAAAAAAAAAAAAAAACCACTGAAAACTATGAAATAGTTTTCATCCACTTCACAATTACGTTCAAGTTTGTGTTGGATCAATCACATAAAACCAAGGGAGAAGGGGTTGCGTGCGATTTTTTTTTTTTTTTTTTTTTTTTTTTTTTTTTTTTTTTTTTTTTTTTTTTTTTTTTTTAAATCCTTTTGGGAAATAGACTGGAAAACTGAGCCAAAATCTATATTTTTCCTTCCTCAGGCAGCTGAACTGAAAAAATATTTAAATTATATAAATATATAAACACTATCTGTTTATAAAAGGGTTTTTTGTGGTGTGGTGTGGTGTGGTGTGGTGTGGTGTGCCATTAATTTAGGAAGAAAGAAAAATCAGTGAATAGTGAAGGTATTTTGACAAATGAGCATATGACTTCTATTTACTCTAACCAAAACCCTCTTTATCAAAGTCTTGACTTTGTTTTTGTCTTATTTTAAAATACAACCAAACTGACCTGGAGGCATTGCCTTAACGAGGAAAAGCAAAACATAATGACTTGGAAATAAAAGTGTTGTTTAAACTGTTTTTTTGTTGAAAGAAATTCCCTAGAGAAAGAACATGATGCCTTCCAGTGAGTCCGACTTAGTAAATACCAGTTAATGTCCTTCTGAAAAAGTACATTATGTTCAGTTTCTGGTTTTGTTAATGTTAATAAATTATAGGAAAACACCCGAAGCATTACTGTTTGCAGATCTGTCAGTACATTATCATTTGTGTTATTTAGCTGTTTTTTTTCTTGTTGCGTTGATGTTTGTGAGGTTCCAAAAAAAATGCACACAACAAAACAAGTGTTGAATTTGTTGGCAGCTACTTTCAAATACAGACTTCTTTGCACTGAAAATGCGTTGCAATATATACAAAAAGTGTTGTTTTCTTGCAGCAAAATGGACATCTTGGATGATTTTACAGATGTGCTCGAAAATATATTTTTTAAGAACACTTCTTTAGAAGCTGCCTAATGGCTTTGAGGTTCACTGATATCACTCACAAAATATGTTTGTATTAGCGTCCATCCACACAGGATTTTTTTTTTTTTTTTATAAAAAAAGAACGTTTTTGACTGTTTGTGCCCCACATCCACACGGAAATGGCATTTTAGGGGACCCAAAACAACGTTCTGTAACAAAAGTTCTACAAAAGACTCTACTCTCGCTTTGTTTGTTCTTCATTCGTATTTTCTAGTTGTGTTTACCACTAACGTCATGTGGAGGCTATATGCACATGTCTCACAATGCATGTTTAGCACCACTTACATGTTTGGGGGACTAAAAGCAGCATTTTGGGCCAACCTAATGTTTCCCTGTGGATGAATACTTCTGGAAACGATCCCCATTTCAGAAAAAGAAAGGGCCTGAAAAGACTACAAGGTAAATGGCTGGGACAGCAAAACAACTTCATACCATAACACATCCACCACCATGATTCATGCCTAATGTGTTTTTTATTTTTTTCCATTCTTTAGACCACAGCTGTCAATCTGTGTTCTCATCTATGGTCACAAGCTCTGGGTAGTGACCGAAAGAAGATGAAGATGGATACAAGCACCCAAAAATAAGCTTCCTCTGCAGAGTGTCTGTGTTCTTCCTTAGAGATTCCGGAATAAGCAGAATATACACTGTTTCTGCTCACATTATTAGTTCTTTTAAGGTAATCTCTTACCACCTATTTTGCAGATGATATTCAGTTGTACATATCCTTTAAGCCTCAAGAGATGTTTAAGCTACATAACATGAAAAAACTTTTTACAATGAAATGAAAACTGAAATCTTCATCTGTGCTCTGGCCAAGCTTGTTCCAAAAGTCAAGGATTGTGTTGTTTGACTTGCTGTGTATAGCAAACCTTTTATTAGGACTATGTATTTTTTTGATGCAGTTTTTACTCTTGATATTCATGTCAGGTCTCTGATTCGCTCTTGTTTTTATCATCTCAGGAATATTGGTAAGTTGAGTTCCATTGTGTCTCGCCCTGAACTGTGATTGATTCATTCATTCCATCACGCCTGGACTACTGCAAGTCGCTTTTCACCTTTCCTAACAAAACTTCCTTGGATTGGTTCAAAATGCTTGTGCTAGGCTTTTGACAGTCTTCTAGTTACATCCATGTCACCCTACTACGACTCCAGCTTCACTGGTTACCCATTAGCTCCGGAGTTCATGTTAAGGTTCCACTGATAAACGCCAGTAAATGTCACTGATCTTTTAAATCCTTATAGGCCTTCGTAGATCCCTGAGGTCCAGTGAGCAAAACCTACTAGTTATTATACCTACCAGGCTAAAGATAAAAGGAGATGAAGCAGTTGCTGCTGTGGCCCAAAGACTCCAGAGTGTTCTCTCCCTAAGCCTAACCTATCAGCATTACATCCACTTATCTTACCTTTCCAATTACTCTTTTATTTTGTTCCTAATATTATACTGTATGTACAGCTCTGTGTTATGTAATCTTGTACTATACTGTCAACCACTTAGTGATATTTTTATCTGTGAAAAGGGCTGTGAAAACCAGATTTACTAACTTAACGTGTTTTAAACTTGATGGGTTTTTTTTGTTTCGAAATTTTCCTTCAAACTGGTCCACTCTTTGTGAAGTCCAATCCAGTAGTTTGGTTTGTCCAAAATATTTTATTTATATAGACAAGATCTTTTCTGTCAGAAATTTTATGCAGCTAGAATCCAGATGTGTGAATCTTGAGAAGATTATGAGAGTCTGTTTACATGAAGCTAATTTTTTCTGGGTTTGCTGTTGTGTCTACCATAGATATATTGACAGTTCCAAAGGTCAATAGTGATTGTATTATCCCCAACTGTAAATAGATTTGCAACCTGCCCAACACAAAGAACACAGTAAAACACAAATGCATAATGTAATGTATACACTGTACAAGAAGAAAACCAGACAGCAGAACAGAACAGCACAAGTTTGATTAGTCAGCACTGAAGAAAGTACAGTGTACCATCGGACAAGCAGCAGACCTAGAGGTTTCATGTTATTAAGCTTTACAACAGTAATCGGCACAAAGGAGACTCTGTGTCTTTTGGTTAGCACTGCAGGTACTTTATCCAAATGTCCTGAAGGAAGAAGGTGGAAGAGGAGAGGAGGATGCATAGAAGTTCACACCTTGGACCAGACTCCAAACTGCAATCTCAGCAAGTGCTTTAATAAGGCTTCAATGTCTGCTTTTATTTGTTAGAGGCAAATGACTGTGTCAGGCAATAAAACAGATTTAATGAAACTTCCACAAGGAAAGTTCATCATCTCCATGAGGACGCTTTAAACTTTGCAGCCTAATCTGGAATGTCTTACTGTAGTGTTAGAAACCAACATCATGAGGATAAATTTAATTTTAAAGAGTATACTACGTCAGGAAAGTTTGCAATAACGGTACACCATAATACTTACCATCCTAATGCTCTAGACCTGGTGTTTTTGTTTTTTATTCTGGAAAGCCACCTCTGACATTTAATCCTTCCCACCTATTTGCATCTGACTGTAGAGTTCAAAACTGAACTTAAAACTGTAAATCTCTGGTTTAATTTTCTTTTGGCCTATCAGCCAATGATTTCCTCTTTTTTTTCCAAAGTACATACAGCAAAATCAGTTTTCAGCCAAGGCAGTAATGACAAAAAGTTATAGCTTGACTTGAATAGCCCCAATCATTTACTTATAGTTGTGGCTGAGGAAGTTTACCAAGTCTAACTCTGATAATCTGTTTTCAAAGACAACACAAGTGAAAACCAAGTAATAAAAGAAGAGCTGCTGCTGCCCCCCTGTCTTCCTCCTTCTGCCCCCTCATCTGCCTCCTCACTGCTCTGACAGCATCATTAACCCTGTCTGATTCCTGCTGCTGTCATCTCTGCCAGGGGCCACACACACACTCTCTCTCTCTCTCTCTCTCACACACACACACACACACACACACACACAAAGTCTTGATTAACTTGAAGCATACAATTGAGTACTGTGTTTATCTGGAGAGAAATAAAATGTAAAAGACCTCCAAAAATCAGAAAGATGCCTATGAATGGTGATTATACAACAGGAGAATTAAGTAAAGGATGTAATCAACTGCCTGCTGTTGCTACATGCTTATCATTTTTTGATAACTAGGATCAATTTGGGATGTATGTAATTGACTTTTAATCTGTCTGTGTAACTGGATTGATTTTTTTTCTTGTAAAATGCTTTGAGACAATATTGTTGTGAATTGTTGCTACATACATAAACTGATTTAGTATCTGTCCTATCAGAAAACAGCTTTCATGAGACTGTACAAAATAATTGTAAAACTCTCTCAGGGTCTTTGGCCTTGTATGTTTTAAGGACAGTTTGTTATGATCCATGAAGTTGTTATTGTTTCATTTACAGTGCTGTCAAAAAGTATTCACCTACTTAGAAGTTGCTTGTGTTTCAGATCATCAAATTAATTTTGTTATCAAGCAAAGTTAACCTGAGTAAATAGAAAATAGAGTTTTAAATTGTTTTATTTATTAAGGGGAAAAGCTTTCCAAAACAACTTTGCCATATGTGAAAATAGAGCTGCCACTTTTTATAATTTATGAAATAACTGCGATTAACTTAATTTTTTTTGTTCAGTTTCAATAGCCGTACCCAGACATGATTACTGCCAAAACTGTTAAGAATTCCTTCCAACAGAACCTGTCTGACAGCATAAATTAGGCTAAAAGATCTCAAAAAGTACCACATCATCCCCCATGCAAAACCAACTCAAGAACAGATGCGAAACAGCCATTCATGTCTAACAATTTTGGAAGGGTTACAGAGCCGTTTCTAAGACTGGGGGGCTCGAATGAACCAAAGTGAGAGCCAATTTATACAAATGGAGAAACATGGGACAGTGGTAAACTTTCCGAGGAGAGGCTGGCCTGTACTGAATTTACTCCAAGAGCACTTTGGCTACTCATCACAAGGTCACAAAACACCCAGCACATTTAAAGCACTGCAGGCCACACTTGTCGGTCGAGTTTCATTGATTCAACAATAAGAAAGAGACTTGACAAAAATGGCATCCATGGGAGAGGACCAAGGTAAAATCCCTGCTGACCAAAAAACACAAAGGCCTGTCTCACATCCCCCCCCCTCCCCAAAAAAAAAAAAAAAAAAAAAAAAAAAAAAAAAAAAAAAAAAGATCTAGATGATGTCCAAAATCTTTGGGGAAATGTTTCTGTGAACTGATGAGACAAAAGGAGAAATTCTGATCTGTTTGGTGTTAAACCAACACAGCATTTCAGAAATAGAATATTATAGTGACAGTCAAATGTGGTGGTGGTGGTGTGATGGTCTGGAGCTGAATAGGGACCTAGATGACTTGCTGTAATTGATACAGCTGCTGTGAGTTCTGCAATGCACCACATATTACAGCTATCCATTTCTATACCTGCCTAATCCTTTTTCAAGGCGTTGGGGTAAAGTACGCTGAGCTACACCAATCAGTGGGTTAGAGGTGAAGTAGACCCTGGACAATGGAGAGACACACGAAACAAACAATCATGAATGCCTCAGAGCCAAAAGGATTTACAGTGGCCAGTTATTCTAAAAGATGTATACTTTTGGACTAGAATGCAGAAGCTGAAGTACACACAGAGAGCCCACACATCATAACAACTGTCCAAAAGTAAAAATGGAAGAGCAAAAACTCTTCCAGCTGCACAGCATCCAAAAGTCTGCAAAGCTGAGAGGGACAAACTCTTTCATAGAGATATGAAAGAATCATTTCCAGTTTTCTCAAAAACAGAAGAAATCTCTAAGAGTAAAAATAGTTTTTAGCTGCTTACAAAAATGTGACTTTAGCTGGATTCTTGACTAAATGTTACAACCATTGAGGTAATGAAGAAAATTTTGGGGTTTTCCAGAATTTGACTGCAGGAAAAACTCACTGTAGCTAAATTATGATTGTATTTCTGCAACATATAAAAACATTTCCCAGCTGTGACGTTGCATGACAGCATGTACAGCATGCTAAGTGAAAAAGTAGAAAATGTTCTCTTGTGGCTTTTCTGTTTCTCTACCTCAGGTTCGGTCTTTACACGGGCGTCACTGCAGATGATGAACTCAAACTTTTGACTCTCTGCCTGTGTTCACATGGGGTCGAGCGCTAAGGTCGAGCATTCAAACCAGTGTGCTAATTTTACGTCAGGATATGTGGGATGTTGCTGTTCAGTGCTCAAGGGTGCTCTGGTGAAAGTGGGCGAATCATTGTACAAAATAATGAAAAGCTGCATCAAATGAGGCTTTAAATACTAATGTTTTGATTCAGAACTGCTCTCTCTCAGATAATTTTAAACTCTCTGAAGTGCCACTTCAGCCATGTATATGCTCTCCAAAGTCCATTTTTTGCATTCTTTCAACTCAAAAGCCGTTTTTATAGAAGATATTTAAGGAAAAGAAGCAACCAGTTTCACCAGGTTTGCTTAAACAATTTCACTGAAAGCTGCACTGCAAAGAATCAGAATAAGAGACCTGACAGCAGACTCGGAGCAGTGGACAATATTCTTCCAGACTGTGTGAAAAATGCAAAGAAAGCAAGAAGGAAGTGCACACAATACAAGCCTTTCCACAGATATTTTCACACCCAAAGATTCAAATTGAAGTGATGGAGGCTAATCTAATCCATGCCGAATGGATTAATCAGAAGAGTGTACCATCCTGCATTCTGCTACTCCGTGTTGGTTAATGAAATCAGTCTGATTCTATATCCCTGTATTGATCTACAGGCACAGCAGTTTACTTTCAGAAGCTGTCTGAGCAGTTTTGTATCCTGATAAATCACATGATTTATCTCTCATTTCTTTACCAGGGTCCTTTACAGACATGGCGTACAAAAATAAAGGCAAGAATAACCAATACAAAGCTATTAAAAAATGTCATTTGCATAGCTCAATCCTTCTTTCGGCATCAGTTTGCTTGGCACAAATTTTAACACTTCAGTGACTATTTTGGCTTTTCCAAATGGAACCCATTCTGCCATTTAGAGTACTGCCCAGCTAATAGTTGTCCTGTCAACAGATTCTCCCACATTCCTGCAGCTCCTCCAGAGTTGCCTCACTGATTTATGCAGCTTCGTGCCTGGCCTGTTAGTTTAGGTGGACGACCATGTCTTAGTAGGTTTGCTGTTGATCCATGCTTTTTCCATCTTCAGATGATAGATTGAACAGCGCTCCATGACGTGTTCAAAGCTTGGGATATTATTTTTTAACCCTGCTTTAAACTTCTTCACCACGTTCTCCCTGACCTGTCTGGTTTGTTCCTTGGTGGTGTTTGCTCACTAATGTTCTCTAACAAATCTCTCAGATGTACTAATTAGTACTCTGTACTAATTAGGAAATACTGTATCTGAAGGGGATTTTTTTTGCATTGAATTACTTTGGGATATGAAATGGGGTTGGTTTTCATTCTCAATTATGCATTAAGCTAGTTTCTGTTGGCCTATCACATTAAATCCCGATAAAATACTAGAAAGTTTGTAGTTGTTTTGAAAACTGGAAGGGGTATTAATGCTTTTGAAAAGTGGTATAGATCTTTCAGAGCTCCACATTTTGGTGTTTTTCAACAAAAATCAAGGAAAACACTATAACCAACTGAACCTGCTGCTGGTGCTTTATAATGAAGATGTGCGGTAAGGCTGTTGTCAAGTCAAGTCACGTTTATTTGTATAGCACATTTCAGCAACAAGGCAGCTCAAAGTGCTTTACATCATGAAAACATAAAAACATCATAAACACATCAGTCACTGGTTGTGAAACCAGTAGCAAACATTACATTTTGTCAGTGGCAATAATTAAAAACATCAATACACATCAAATATGTTGGTCAATGTTCCTGTTATTGTGGGTCAAAGGCAGCTCTAAACAGGTGGGTTTTTAGCCTTAATTTAAAGAAACTCAGTGTTTCGGCTGTTTTGCAGTTTTCTGGAAGTTTGTTCCAGATTTGTGGAGCATAGAAGCTGAACGCTGTTCCTCCATGTTTGGTTCTGGTTCTGGGGATTCAGAGTAGACCAGAACCAGAAGACCTGAGTGGTCTGGAAAGTTGATACAACGACAACAGGTCTTTAATGTATTTTGAGAGAACGCTTCATGAGAAGACATTACGTCATTTTCCACATTTCAAGCTATAGAAAACTTCCTGCTGTTTTACTAGAGTATTGACGGGATGTGGGCATCGCTTTGTTGTGGAGGGTCAGGTTCTGTTGCAGCTCCTGGGATCGCTGGGTTCAAGGTGCATCTACGGTAATCTTCTCAAGAAAAGTGCAAGTTGTGAACACTGGTGTAAAAGTTTTTCAATGCTCGCAACTGTTTTTATTGTGGAAATTAGTGTTCTTCCAAAGAATTGCATAAATGTATTTGGGCATCATTTCAATCCATGTGCAGCAGAGCCTCTTGTTACTTGACGTTTCTCTGCAACCACATGCAACAACTGTCCATTCCCGGTTAACACCTGAAGTCCTTCAACCTCAGTGAACTTCATCATTCACACTGTTGGTATTTAATGATGAGCAATCTTTACTCTGATGCCTGAATGAAAACTCTGGCTGGCAGCCAAGCTCTGCCTGCTTTATGTCCCCGTTGAGATAAGTTTCATGTAACACAGCTGCTGTGAAGCAAAGCGCAGGTCTGTGAATGAGATGGATGTCATGCGGAGGGAATGTATTCTTGGAGATAAAAAAAGTTATAAATTGGACCTGTGGGAAAACAAATCTTATTTGCGATGGCAAGTGATGAAACTCTGTGGTTCATAATGTCTCGAGCACAGCGTGTTCCCACAGTCTGAAGGATTTTTGACCAAACAGTCACATAGCATCAGGTAGGGGGAGGATCAGTTTAAACAGCTCCTCTTGCCCTATAAAGTGTTCCTCGTGTTCATTTACTTAAGAAAACTGGAAGGAGAGTGAATTGGGGTATACTGGGACATCAAATAATTTTAAGCAGCATTAAACAGCCTAAAATAAAATGTATAACTGATGAAACGTGATTAAAAGTTGTAATCTTGCAAAATCTCAACACAGAATCGCAGAGATATCTGCTACAAGCAAGTTTAAAGTTGATGTATTTGCGAAATGTCTTTCTAGATTGTGTGGTCAGATCATTTTATCACAATAACTTTTTAAAATAAGTTAGAAACAATAAATATCACACGGGAACAAAAGCATTCTTAGATGTAGCCTCTGCTTAAACACTTTGTTTTTCCATCTAATTTATTCTTTTAACACAATTTAACACACAGGTGCATCTCAGAAATATATTTCTGATATAGAGTGATATATTTCAAGTGTTTATTTCTTTAGATCTGGATTATTTTGTCTTACAACTAGTTAAAAAAAACCCAAATTCCAGTTTCTGGAAAATAAGAAAAGTACATCCAGCCATTAAAAAAGGAATCTTTAAAACAGAAATCTCAGCTTTATATGAAGTATGTTCATATTCTGTACATTTTATGCCCTCAGTACTCCTTTTTTTTTTTTTTTATGAATTACTGCATCAGTGCAGCATGGCATGGAGGCGATGAGCCTGTGAAATAATCTGCCAGTGGAACAAGACATTTTTCCCATGTTATAAGTTAAAATGTCTCGTTCCACTGGCAGATTATTTCACTTATAACTAGAACTTTTTCATTATTATTATTAAGGAATTATTTACTTAAAATAAGCTCTTATATTGTGCTGAAAAGTTACTGGTAAGTTAGTCTTGCCTTATTTCAAGTGTATTCAAGATATTTGCACTCAAAACTAGACCAAAAATACTTGGTAAGATTTTGTGTTTTTGCAGTGTATCCTCCATTTGTCCAAAACCCCACATACTCTAAGTGAACAATGAGTTGCTGAACAATGAAATCAGCATCTTCATAAAGCTTGTCAGCAGATGAAAGCTTGAAGATCTCTATTATTTCCTGGTAGAGGGGTGCATTGACTTTGGACTTTGAGAAAACACAGTAAACCAAAACTTGCAGATGACATGGCTCCCCAAATCATTACTGGACCTCAAACAACTTGGATTCTTTGCCTCTCCACTCATCCTCCAGCCTCTGGGACCATGATTTTCAAGTAAAATGCAAACCTTATTTTCACCTGAAAAGAGGACTTTGGACCACTGAGCAACAGTCATGTCCTTTTGCTCCTTAGGCCAAGTTAGTCTTCTGGTGTTGTCTCTGATTCAGGAGTGACTGAACACAAGAAATGTAATAGTTATAGACAATGTATTGAAAATGTCTTTGTGTAGTGGCTCCTGAATCACTGACTCTAGCTGCTCTCAAATAGATTTTGCCTCAGTTACTAAAAGTGACACGTTTTCCTTCCACTGAACTTTCCAACATTTTCTGCAGTGATCTTTTATGCCTTACTGTTCTGTGGAAGGTGTCAGTGTTTGTCTGCTGGACAACTGTCAAGTCAGTAGTTTTCTACACTTTTGTAGGATCAAAACGTTTCTTGTACATCTTTCTCTACCATACTTTTTTCTTTCACTAAACTTTCCATTAATATCTTATTGTAATATAATATAATACAGCACTATATAAACTCTCAGCCTCTTTAGAGAAACATTTAGTAGCTTACCTTGCTTGTAGAGGGTATCAATGACTGTCTACTGGACAACTGTCAAGTCAGCAGTCTTCTCCATTATTTTGTGGGGCATAACATTCTCTGTTAAAATCCTTTTTATTGTGCTGTTCTTATTTTTCACAAAACTGAATTATGCTTTTTCATTAGCTGTGTTTATCATCAAAACTAACTGTACCGGGTGTAGTGATTATATAAGTTTCAATCTTTGAATTTATTTATTTTTTTTAAAAATAGATACATTGTTGATGATATTCTCATTTTTGGGGTATGCACCTTGAGAAGCAAGCTTGATAAAACTCCTCCCTAAAATTTATATGACTTTTCATGTGCCATTCCAAGATCAACAGTGCCCCTTCCCCTCCCCCATGTAGCCACCCTCTTTTAAAACTTCTTGGAGGCGTCCGTGTCTTGGGCTTACCATGTTCCCACAGTCTGAAGGCTTTTTTCACGGAACGGTCTCTCTTGATGTCTTATCTTATAAAATACTATTCATGCGCATTCACTGAAGAGAAACTGTTGGTTTAAGGATTTTGACGCTCAGGTGCCGCTTGTCTCCTCATCCTAGCTGCTGGGACCGAGCCGGACTCCCTGATTGGCCGGTGCGCTGCGGTGATGTCACCGCTTGCCTCGCAGTCCCAGCCGGGTGAAGCATCAGGCGCAGATCAGCGCAGGAGCTCCAGATGGAGTTGACGCGCAATGGGATAAGAGCTGTAGGTCTCCTGAACGGCTGCTCTGCGCTGCCTGGATGATCTCGAGCCGTGCGGGCTCACAGTGCAGCATCCCGTCATGGGGGACGGCGGTGCGTCTTCGCCGGTGAACCTCCACAACGGCACGGGGAGCGAGGCGTCCAATGCGCCGGGCTCCGCTGCGGCCGCGTCCGAGCACTGGATGGCCGGGATGAGCCTGGTGATGGGTCTGATCGTCCTGTCCATCGTGTTCGGAAACATCCTGGTGATCGTGGCTATAGCCAGGACGCAGAGGCTACAGACGCTCACCAACGTGTTTATCGTGTCGCTTGCGAGCGCGGACCTCATCATGGGGCTTCTGGTTGTGCCATTTGGCGCCGCGCTGGAGGTGCGCGGATCCTGGATGTATGGCTCGTTCTTCTGCGAATTCTGGATCTCCGTGGACGTGCTCTGTGTCACCGCCAGTATAGAGACTCTGTGCGTAATCGCCATAGACAGGTATGTGGCCATCACCTCACCTTTCCGCTACCAGAGCTTGTTAACCAAAGCCCGGGCCAGGGCGGTTGTGTGCGTGGTGTGGGGCATCTCCGGGCTGGTCTCCTTCCTCCCCATCCTCATGCACTGGTCCCGCGACAGCGTGGACACAGCCTGCTATGAGGACCCCCACTGCTGCGACTTTGTGACCAACAGGGCTTATGCCATCTCCTCATCCATTATTTCCTTCTACATTCCTCTCCTGGTTATGATTTTTGTTTACGCGCGGGTGTACAGAGAGGCCAAAAAGCAGCTGAGGAAGATCGACAAGTGTGAGGGCAGGTTCCACAACACCCTAACCGGGCTGACCTCCAAGTGCAAGAAGAGGCCGTCGAAGATCCTGGCGCTCAGAGAGCAGAAGGCGCTCAAGACTCTTGGCATCATCATGGGGACGTTCACCTTATGCTGGCTGCCCTTCTTCATCGTCAACGTGGTGCGGGTGTTCTGCGCGGAGGTGGTGGACAAGAACCTGTTTGTGTTCCTGAACTGGTTAGGCTACGTGAACTCTGCCTTTAACCCCATCATCTACTGTCGGAGTCCGGACTTCAGGAAGGCCTTCAAGAGGCTGCTGTGCTGCCCGAGGCAGGCGGACCGCCGGCTGCACATCAGCTCCTGTGACCTATCGCGGTGCTCCGGCGGCTTTGTGTCCGCTCTGGAGCCCGGTACGCTGGAGATGTGGTCGGACTGCGCCGCCCTGGATAACAGCGACAGCAGCCTAATGGGGACTGGGAAACTGTCTCACTCTGAGTCCCAGATGTGAAGCAAAAGACATACGTAAAATTAACTTATTGTGGTGAAAACAAACAAACAAAAACCATCAGCCTGTGTGAATAAAAAAAACAAAACGCATCCTAATCAACCATTTTTTTGGGACAGGTATGCGAAATTTTCTTTAAGATAGTTATTTAAAAAAAAAAATAAATAAATAAAATACAGAACAAGATGACGAAATTTGGAAAATCCTACAGAACCAAACAATTTTTATAGTTTAAAAAAATCTAAAATCCAAGGTTGCCAAAAAGAAAAGAAAGGTCGTGCGCTTTTGGCAAAAGAGCGCACGTTTCACTAAAGTTAATTAATTACTAAAAATAGGTTTTTTTTTAAAACTCTAAACATAACCGATAAATTGTCAGATTAATATCTGGAGAGCATTTTAAAGTAATCTCTCATCATTAGTGCAACCAGAGCCGGACCAAGGGATTACCGAACTAAACTGCTGCTACTTAGGCTGCCAGGCCAGCAGGGGGCTCTCAAAGCATGCTTGACTGTATTACATTTCTTTCTGAATTCAAAAGTATTTAAATTGATTTTACATTTTATACATTTTTGACAATTTATGTATTTATTATCGGTTATAAGTGCTTCTTTTAAATGTAATTTTTTTAAACAAAAGCTAAAGTTTAAAGAATTTCAATTTGATATTTGAAACCTTAGGAAAAGCACATGATTTAGGCTACTTTTATATTTTTCATCAAAGGTTTTTGAATTCTAAGTTAAAAAGAACTAGAAAGCTTGTTTTAAATTTAAGATCTAGGTTTGAAAATTGGATCTGAACTCATAAAAACTGCCTCACTGTGAGATACAGCTATCAATGAATGCAAATAAGAAAAACCTTTAAAATTGTTTAAATTTTTTATACATTTTTGGGGTATGGTTTTGGGTGGAACTTTGAGAAAACTTGAAAACACAAAAAGCATCAAATTGATCATCTCTTTGGGACAGAAATGCAAAATGCCCATACAATTTTCTTTAAGTGGATATTTTTTTCATTATCTTTAAAACATGATGTTTCAGTCTGAAAAATCATGTAAAGCCAGATAATTATCTGGCTGTTAAAAGTCTAAAATTAAATTTTGCCCAGAAGAAACAGTGCAAAACAACACATGCACTAATTTAATTTATCCCTCAAAATAATTTTTTAACCCAAAATATATGGGTTAAGGAATCCCATTTTTATCTCTGATTGGTATTAAAATCCACCTTGATGCTTACAATTAGAGCCGGCCCAATGCTCAAGCGTACCAAGCTGCTACTTAGAGCCCCAAGCCATCATAATCAACACCCTTAAGTATGCTATAAGCCTGCTTTTATGTGGGATTTTTGAATATCAGTTTTAAAAGAACTAATTAAAATGTTCCTATTAAGTCTGAAATTTTGATGTAAAACCATCAAAATTGTGAAAAAACATGTCTGCAGGTTTAAAAAAAAGAGCAATCTCTTTTATATACAAAACATGATGAAAATCCAAGTGAGCATAGTTTGCTTTTATCAAAAGTGCCCACATCCACTAAAATAACTTATTCATAAAAACATTTTAAACCTTAAATTTGTTGGATAAGCAGTCTCATTTGTATCTTTAGGGATGATGATGATAATAAAACACTGCAGGGTTTTAAAGCAATCCCACATCATGATGCTTGCAATCAAAAGCCGGCCTGTGGCAGAAGCTAACTAAGCTGCTGCTTGGCACTTCAAACCACCAGGTGGCACCCAAACATGTTAGACTTCTCACACAGAATATGGACATCAAAATTTCTTATTTGTCATCACGTTTATTAAGAATAAGTTTGCTTTTACATTTTCTATTAACATTTCTGAATACTAATCTTAAACGACTTAGAAATTCTATTATAATTTTCTTTTAAATGTAATTTTATTTTCGAGGTTTATTTTGTTTTCGTTACTGTGTCATTTTTCTAACACAATAGGAAAATGTAGTGAAACTGATTAAATGAGTAGGGATGTAGGGATCTTTTGGGGCTGCTGGGCTTAATCGAAGCTGGGCCCCCGCAAATTAAATTCTGCTCAGGACCTGGGCCTCATACACGCTGGGGTTATCTCTTTGTTGCACTTTACAGGCTTGACACTAGGTATAAGCTGTGCTTGTGGCGGCTTAGGCTCCCCCCCCCCCGCTACCCTGGTGGGTTCGAGAGAAATTTAATTCTTACATGACGTGTCGACAAAAACACAAGTTGCACTAATGCCAAGGAAAACCTTCAAGGCTTAAAAATTCCCGTTGAGCTCCAGGCCTGATTTCAACATCAAGGCTGCAGCTGAAACTGGGCAGTTGTGTAGTTCACCTTCTTAGGGTTGTATGCTACGAACTGAGAAACTGTTCAGTACATGTCAGGTATTTTTTTTATGCTTTCATTGCAGACTCGCACCTCTTTTAAAGAACCTGCAGCACTTTTTTTCTTTTATATGGTATATTCTTTAGAAAAAAATAAATCAGTAACAATGGGGGGTCAGACATCAATATCAGCCAGGATCAGTGCATCTGTAATTTTTAGATCCAATACTTCCCTACTATATCCTAGACATTTAGAAAAATTTGACATTGTTTAGACAGATTTTTAACCATGAAATAGTCACTGAGTTAACAACAGTCAAAATTAGAATGTAATTTAATTATTCTTGTTTGTGTCTGAGCTCAGAAAACATTTTATGCTGAGCTGTAAAAGTGTAAAGAAATTGGTAACAACCGTTCTTTCGTAGTTGCCTAAACTTTCGGTTGACAGACTAAGCACATGCACTGTCATGTTTGAATTTAGAGAAGAAAAGATGATGCAGGGTTCTAACATACTAACCCTCAGACCATAAGATCTACTTACACCCCTGAAACTAGAAAATTATTAGGTGATTTTAAGTTTCATCTATTTGACCTTCTCTACTTTACCATAGTAGTTACTGCCTACTACTTGAAATGGTGTCAACAGCAGAAAAAACACATTACCAGCCTCCTAATAATAATATAATGCTGTCAGATTCAGTTAATAATGCCAATTTGTAGAATGATCTGCATCGAGTGATTAATTTTGCAACAGTCCCTCGTCCTGAGCAAGCATGTCACATACAAAATGCTAAAAAACAGATAAAGCATGTGCAACATAAAAGGGAGGTCGGTGCCCACTGGTGACAGATGGGTTTTACTGGAGGTGGCCCTCTGATAAAACTCAGCTTAGGGCCTCATTCAGCCTTGGGCCGGCTTTGGAGCTCTGTGATACAGTGCAGTGGAGGAAAAAGAGCGCATATCCTCTCTTGTAATTTACCCCAAAAATGTTAATTTTTTTTTTTTTTTTACTCTAAATTAGTTGAATAAGCAGTCACTTTCATGTCTGTGGTTTTGAGGATGATGAAGCCATGGTGGGTTCTCAAATAGTCCCACATCATGATGCTTAAGGTGACTGCTCAGGTGAGCTATAATAAGCTGGTTGATATTTAAAAGCATTTGTCTTGTATAGCTCACGTGTTTTTACCTCACAGCCGTCGGCAAGTGCAATTTGTACTGTGACAGGTACTTGTTTATATTAAACATCATGTAAAATAAGAAGTGTATTTATTCCGCTGTGTCTTTTAAAATGAAGAGTGTCTATGAGGAGCGGACGCCTGTTGTACATACTGCAGTGTGAAGTAATGAAATGATGACAATGCTGTCTGTCTCCAGCTTTAAGAGCTGTTGTGAGGTGGTGCTTTAACGTCTGTGAAAATAAAAGGAAGTTTCATGATCACTCAAGCCTTATTTTTTGTGGATTCTCCTGCAATAGAATGAGAGTTTTTCGCTCATATGATAATCCAAATTAATTATGTACTACTACTACTATACTTACTAAGTGGAAATGCTATCCATACCAACCTGGTACACTGTGAAAATGTAGTTGCCTAATGAAGCTAATACCCGGTTGTGACTAGAAGTTCACTGAATGCAGTAATCTGACCTATGACTCATCTTTTAAAAGCCTGACCTGCCGATTCCAATTTTGGCCAATACCGATTTTTAAAAAAAATAACTAACACTGTCAGGTGTTATATAAGGTCAGTTGAAAAACAGTCACTAGAGGGGTCTGAAAAGTCGCTAAACACAGCGATAAAGTCACTAAGTTGGCAACAGTGGGATGACTATTGTTAACAGCGTACATGGAGACGGGACCTGGTGGGCGAGTCTGTCGGTCAGCCATCTCAGAGCAAAAGGGGGCCGAAGGTGATTTTTAGACTCTTGCGGAGGTAGATAAGATTGGTGGATAAGATCGGTTTCACATGTGAGCAAAGTTAAAGAACTCGGGTCCAGTTGATGATTGATCTGTGCATCCCTAGCTGTGACAACTGCTATCAAGCAACAAGGAGACTTTTACATTATTGTGGAGGAATTTTGGCCCACTCTTCTTTGCAGAATTTTTTTAAAAATTCAATAGCATGGGAAGGTTTTCAAACGTGGACAGATTATTGGAAGCCATGCCACCGCATTTCAAACAGATTAAAATCCACAACTCAACTAGGCTAATCTGAACCTTGCATTTTAGTGCTTTTGAGGCATTCAGAGGTGGACCTGCTGGGGTTCTTTATATTATTGTCCTGCTGTATGACTCAAGAGAGTTGGGTCATGCAGAATTCATGGTTGCATTAATTATGAAAAGTCGTTCATGCCTCGAAGGAGTAAAGCAGCCCCCATCACACTATCAGCACCATTTTTGGCTCTAGTTATGATGTTCTTTTTCTGAGATGACGATAAAGGATTCATGCCCACTTTTTGAACTTTGACCTTAACTGAGGCAAGTGAGCCTTGCTGTGCTTTGGACGTTGTTCTGGGTTGTTTTGTGAACTCCTGGATGAGTCGTCGATGTCCTCTTTGAGTAATTTTGGTCGGCCTCAGGGAAGGTTCACCGCTATTGCATGTGTTCTTCATATGTGGATAATGGCTCTTGATTGGTGTCCCAAAGAAATGGATTTGGTTCATCAAGATGTGGTGCTATATCAGAGCTTTTAGCCTACTTCATGTTGTCAGACAGGTGCTATTTAAGTGATTTCTTAGTTGTATATGTCAGGTCTGGGATTGGCTGTTTGAAACTGGAGTCATCGTTCAAAAAATATGTGGTTCATCACAGCTGATGCCTGATACTGCATAAAGTGGAGGTGGGGTGCTACTTTTTCACATAGGGTCAAGTTTGTTTGGATAGCTTGTTTCCCTTAATAGAGAAAAATATCCTTGGAAAACTGCATTATGTACATATTCTGGTCATCTTTGTCTGATATTAAATGTTGTTTAAACCCCTCAAAAATGTAAATGTGACGAAAACAGAAGAAAACTGTAAGGGAGCAAATACTTTTTCTCAGCACCACCATGGGGTGGCCAGGGAATACAAAGCCACCCCAATGAACTGGATGAAATTCACAACCTGGCCAAACAGTCTTGAATATGAATAATACTTTTCATGAACAGGAATATTTATTTATGTATTTCTCCATCCATACTTTCATGCTTTTCCTTCATAGATGACCAAATATGAGGATGGCAAACAATATCTCAGTGGTGGTTTTGGTTATAGTTGTGCCACCCCGAGACTATCAGTGACTCCCAAAAGGCTGGCCCTATGAAAAATTTTTTGCCTGTCTGCAGGCTAGGACTGTTGAAAGCAGTGAGAATCTAGTTTCTGAACAGGGAGTTTTTACACATGTTCCCTGGAAGAACAAGGATTTGCAGGGTTTACATGTATATCCTGCTTCTTTCTCAGGTTTTGCAACCTGCTGATGCACAGATGCACATGGTGGTATTTGGGATAAATCTTTTTTGTAGCTTGTTTTAGAAAGCAAGTTATGTTAAATGATGAGGATTTCTTGTGAGACAAGCCAGTGATCCCTAAAATTCAGTTTTCACCTACTCTGTTGGTTTCATTTTACCTATAACAACCTTTGACCTTCCCTTTCCTGGAATTCCAAAGGTTATTCACTATGAACAAAATCAAAGGCTACTTTTCCCCAACTTTTTGCCAGATACTAATAACACTGCAGTAAGTTCATGCAATAACAGGCCTTACATGTCACTGTTTATCCTCATTATATCATTCTGTCAACCTGAAATCCAGCAAGTTTTAAGGCGACAGACATTGTTAACTCGTCAACTGTCTTATCTTTGTGCAAACCCACGTTTGGTCACTGTGGTCTCAAAGCACTTCAAGAGTGGGAAGTTGGATAATTTTTTTTCAAAACACACATAGAAAATAACACGACTCAATCAAGTTTTTGTGTGTTTATTTTCAGGGGCAAACGTCTATCGACAGGTACAGTTGTTTTCAAAATAATAGCAGTCTGACTTCACTAACCAGATCAGCCATTGTTTATGGTGAGAATTATACACTGCCTAGCCAAAAAAAAAAAAAAAATGTCACCACCTGGATTTGATGAAGCAAATAAGTACAAGTCCCCTAATTACTTCATGGCTGATTGTCTTTCAGCTGGCAACAAGTTACTTAACCCCAACTGATGCAATGAGTAGCTTCTCAGGTGTGTTTTGTGTAAAGACATCCTGTGGTCGTGGAAAAGATGTTGGTCTGTTTAAGAAGGATCAAATCATTTGATTCAAGCTGAGAAAACATCTAAGGAGATTCTAAGAATTACTCAAATTGGATTATTAAACAGATTATTAAAAACTGGAAGCAAAATGGGGAACCATGGTCTTTGAGGTTGGAAAAAAAATCCTGAATGATTGCAAATGATTCTGTGTAACTAAACTACACTAACTGTGTAACTAACAGTGTGGCGCTCAGTCAGGGATGTTATTCATTCTATAAACAAACAGGTGGTTATTATTTAAGGACTTGTTGTACATGATGGCTATAATGTAGTCCTCTCTAAAACAAAAGTAAAGAAAATAAAATGGGCCGATCCAAACTTTTATTTAAAATAAAATACTTTGTTTAGAAAGTCAATTGGAGAGGGAAAAAATACAAATAAGTGCAGGAAATGATAATCATGGAAATTAAAACCTGAAAGTTGTGGAAAAAAACCTAAAAAAAAAAAACAAAAAAACAAAAACAAAACAAAAAAAACACTCCAATGGATTGAAGAGTAGCCATAGCAAAGACTTAGCCAATGATCAGCTCCAGAGTGATCTAAGAAGATCTGCAGCGGGAGAACTGTAATCCTGTCTATTATACAGGATTCTCTTTTTCACGTTGCTTCATGATGCAAACACAAGCTGAAACATGTTTTGGAGAAGAAAGAAAAACTATTTTTCAAAGGTTATCATGTTAGACACAACAAGCATTTGTCTGATGATGTACAATCCGGTGTTTTCAAACTCTCACCTGAATCCTTCCAGACTCTAACCTCAGGGCAGCAGCTCCCCCGAGCCTCGCTCTAAAAGCCAATAGAAAATGTTTTAATAAACATCATGCCAGCTGGTGTTATGAAGTGGCTCTTACAGAAAAGATTTGCACTTCTCTCTGAGGAATATTAATAAACCCTTAAGCTGGGCACCTTTAAAATGCATTAGTGTGATGTGTTATGTTAATGACGCCCTCCTAAAAGGAGCAAGCTGTACATTTCAATCAGGACCAAAAAGAAAAGGAAAAAAAGAAAAAAAAACACTGAATGAAAGTGAGCTCAGCTGTTTTGGCTTCAGAACATTGTTTAGACATGATTTGCTGAGGTAATGAGTGTGAATGAGGCCGAGTTTTGGGGGGAAAAACAACAACATCAGTGTGGCCAGAAACACCGATGGCCTCCTGCCAGAGACGTGCATTATCACTGACCATTGTTTGTTTGGCTGGGACTTTACATTGGGGAAGATTGGTGTTGAGCTCCCAGATGGAGAAGCTAATCAGCTGCTTTAAGAGTAATTGCTTTAAATTGCATGTGTATCAGCAGACATTTTGGCTGCTCAAAGGGAAAGTAAACAGATTACCATCAACGTGACCTCACGGAGGGTGAGGAGCAGCCTGTTTAGAAGCTGCATCTTGTTTGTTATACAAGTAATGAAAATCCTGAAAGAGACCTTGATTTATAGTAGTTTATTGATGCTTTATTGAAAAAGAACAAACTTATCAGACATGCAAAATATACTATCTTGTCTAGGTAGAGTAGGTAGAAGTAAAAATACACCAGTCCCTACATCCCTTTGATTATATCACATTCCTAAATCATTTATATTCCAAATAAAACACAAACACTGCCATTCCAAATTTCAATTTTATACAGTAAAGATTTGCAATGACAGCAACCAATGTTTGAATCCCACGTAGAAGTACAAGAAGCTACAACCCATCCTCGGCTATATGCATCTCCCCAAAGTATCCTTTCTATAAAGTTTTTAAAATAATTTCTTTTAGCTTTTTTCAAGCATCGCCCAAATTATTCCGTAGATCCACCTCACAAATCAAGATACACAAACTTCTTTCTGTTGTACAAATACACTGCTTTTTGAAATGTTATTATGTAAGAGAATTTAAATTGTAGTCCCCATCTCTATCACAATTTTTGAATATTGCCTCGAAGTAAACTGTTTTTGCCCTGAACATAATTATTGCTGTTTTAAATTTGATCCAATCAGACAATTTCAATGTTTTTGACTAAAAGCAGTGAGTTTATGTGCTCCTTTTCCCCCCACATTATTGACTATACAGGTTGTTCCTTTTTGTATCATGTATAATAGTTGTAGGGTTGTTGAGTTAGGTGTTACCCCAGACTTCACCACAGTAAATAACATACACCAGCATGCATAAATTACATAATATTTATTCATCTATGATCCAGTATATGTCAGGATTTCCACAAAACTACAATAGTTTTGTTATTTTTTCCTGTCTTACATGATATATCGAACAGACTTTGAGGTCTACCAGAAATGTGTTTTCATATACTTTTTATATTATCAATAGTTATTAGTATTTTTGTGTCCCTCTGTACTTTTAAATGTCCAAATAAAAGAAATTTGGTTCTATTCAAATTTAATGACAGTCTGTGTAGGTTTAGGTTAAACCACCATTTCTCTTGTAACTGTCTCCAAAAGCTGCTGTATATTTGGTCCAGAACAAAGAAATATTTGTGTAATCCCCATATCAGACATATATTTGCATTTTTGATGCTTTAAATATATATTTGATATACTTAAAAAAACTATGTAAAACAAAACAGTTTGGACCCAACACACACATGTCCCTGTGGGATACCACAATTAACGTCCAAGAAGTCCAATCTATAATGCATCATTTCTACAAATTGCTGCTGATTCAAAATATAACTTTTTACCCAGTTCAACACTTCTGCTCTTCTACGAAAACCTCTTATTTCCTAAATAGTATGCTATGATTTATTCTGTCAAATGCTTGCTTTAAATCTATGATTATTCCTAATGTATATTTCTTATCATCTATGTTTAGGGTTATTCCCTCTGTTAGTTCAATTATTGCCAAGGAAATAGATGTTTTTCTACTGACTCTGTTGAGAATGTGTGAGTTTGCTCAGATGGAATACAAACTTCGAACTTCATCCTGCGCAAAGAAGTCATTAGAAGACCAACACATGGCGGTTGGATGCAACAATGCTGAAGTGGGCGATGGCATTTAAATTTGTTGTAATTAATCAAAAAAGATACCAAAACAAGAAGCTCAGCAGCAGCATGAATCGATGACACAGGCCAGAATGGATTCATCTTTTCATCTTGTCTATGCCAATATCTGTCCTTCCATCTGAAAACTACAGCAGAAATGAACTAATCTGGTGAGTTCAGTTTTTCTTGTCTCTATCCTGCTCTTTGGGTGTATTTTCTTTTTATACTGAACTGGTTGTAAACCCAATACATGTTTGGATTGCTGAAGTGTGGAAATTGAGTTATCTTGTACTGATTTTCTAATGTGCAGCTCGGTTTCAACTGAATCAGTTTTTGTGGGGATGATTGGATATTAAAGCTGCTGCAGTTATTAAAAACTTTGCAATGTACCAGTAAGTCTAGAGTTCACTTTTAGACATTAGAACATGATAATTTACCGCTAATACAGTTTTCAAGCATTAATCTGTCTTTACACTTTCATACATACAATCCTAAATGTTAAATAATGTGTGAAAAATGAGAAAATTACAGAAATTTGTAGTATTTATTCCAAAACTCTTTGATTATCCTGTTGGGGTTTTTAGGGAATAACAGATTGACTCAGCACATATATAGCTAATATACAGTGTCTGCCAGAGTTATTTGCAACACTGGTAAAATTGTGTAAAAATTTATCCCTTAATTGCAGTAGAAAAATTGCACACAGAAAAATTTAGAAAAATCTAAACATTAATTTTACTATATTTATCCAGTGGTGGGGAAAAAAATCCTACATGTACAAATATTGTTGAAAATGTTAGTCCAATCCCTTTAAAATAAATTAACTAAAGCACAGTTTTAAATTATATTTTACTATTTTAAGTTGATCAGAGTTTTTTAGAGCATCTGATTAGTTATTTGTGTCTTCCTAATTCCTTAGAGTAGAAATATTATGAAGAAAAGTAGAGAGGCCAGTTTCTCTTAGCTTCAGGCCATTAAGCTGGACAAGGTTCCAGGTTTGTTTGGCTCAGCACCTCGTAAAGTGAGCAGGATAATAAAGGAAGTAACAAAAAATATATACAAAACTCACATTTGGAGAAGTGCAGCTAAAAGTATCATTATGGTGCCACCGAGACTTCACAACAGCCATTAGATGGTATTAACAGGCCAACTGGTTGTTTCGGGGACAACCAAAGAGAAGTCTCTTCTGACCTACCATCACAAACGTAAATGGGTTTTCCAAACTCTAATGGGACGTCATCTGGAGCTCTGCAAGTTGATCAGATCAGATTAAGATTTAGCTTTTTGAAAACAAACACTCCAAAAGAAACAAAGAATGAATATACGGAAAAGTACCTCACATCCTCTCTGTGATGTTGTGGGTATCCTGATCCTTCCCCTAAGCTCATGAGAGCATTGTGAAGATTGTATGGCATCATAAACGCTTTAAAATACCATTACATTATCATTTAAATTCAGAAAAACAAAATGGGCTGCCACTGGATCCAAAATGTGGTCAAACCAACGCAAAAACAATTTACTGGACACAAAATCAAGCTTCTTCTATGTCCTTCTCAGACCCCAGACCTAAATTCTACAGAAAACTTGTGACGTTAGCTAAAGAGAGGCGATGATAAAGGGGGACTCTGGATGATCTGCAGAAATTATGGAAAGCAGAATACATGAAGCTCTATCTCTCTTCATACTCCAACCTTATAAAATGCCATAGGAGAACAGTAAGCCCTGTCCTAACAGCAAAAGCAGGTTGTATAAATAAATACATTATTCCAAGCAGAGGTGCCCATAATGTGCCACTAGCAATTTTGTTAGCACCTAAGAGCAATTTAGAGAGACCAGTTGGCCTAACAGTCATGTTTTTGAACTGTGGGAGGAAGCCAGAGCACCTGGAGAGAACCCACACATGCAAACTCCATGCAGCAAGACCTCAGACCTCATATCAAAAGTATGAATTTTCTAAATTTGTTCACATTCAGGCTATTGCTACTGCATTCACAAATTTTACACATCTTCACCAGGAGTGGCAGTAAATGCGGCATGAGTAAACATGAGTAAATCCATTAGTTTAGGTTACAGAATGTGCCTTTTTTGTTGTCAAACGCAACGAGGATACTTCAAAAGATCATGCCCCCTTTCTGACAGCTCAATAAGGTCCAGTATCTGTGTGAAGCTTATTTACCTAACAGATTCCCTCGGTCTGTAGATTCACAGCTGAGTAACATGAGAAATTTTCCACAGTCCTTTAAATGACTGCATTTACACTCAATAAAAATCTGACTTGCTTTAAAATGCTTTAAATAAAAACTTTCTGGCAACAGGTTGAAAAAAATGTATCCAATCATTGCCTGGCCTCTTCCTTCTCTCAATCAAATCCAGTAAAATATTTGTTGCCAGTCACTTCCTACAGACACCATCTGTACTTAAACTCATCCAGCATCAGTGTTATCATCATTACAGTAAGGCTCGCATCGGAAACTTCTCAATGAAGTGATGCTGGTGTTGAAAACACATTTGAAGAACTTAACAGATCCACCAGGAAACTGATTTAGAGAAACAAGACATTAAGGGGTTATGTAAATTTAATTTTCTTCAGGGGAGGGTTAGTTGGAGAAGAGGGTTGCTACAATTTGTCCAAACAATAAATGTCAGCACCTGGAGATAATTACTGCTGATTGCTAATCATCACAACCCTATCAGACCCCAACAGAGATGCGAAATGAAAATTATGAGAACATAAAGTGGTGCATGTCGCACTATTTTACATAAGCTGAAACAAATGCTTTAAAAGAAGTTTTATCATGAAAAATGGATTCCTCTGCTCAACATCTAAGATTTTTAAAGTCAATGTGCAATATGTAAGAAAACACATCTTTTCTGAAGCTTTTTCTGCCTGACTCATCTCAACTACTATTGACTCATAAATTTAAATTCCCTTGAGCTTTTTTTCCCTTCAATTCACACTGAGAGCATCAAAATGTGGTGCCAAAACCAGGTGCTGCTCTTCATGGGTCCATCTGTTCGGGTTCCCAGGCGGAGTCGGTCCTCTGTGGCCTCCATCTGCCTTGATTTGGCTCGCACCAACTCACTGTGGCTCTCATGGAGCTCAGGTGAACATGGTTGGTCGCAGACACTGTTTGTGTTGCGTAATGTAAACTGAATGACCTGCCAGCGTGTGAACTGAGATTCAGAGCAAACCACATTCATCCCCACACAAATGCTTTGTTTGATGGATTCCCGACACGAGCAACAAACATTACTGAGGTATATTTTCCATGAAATTTGGATGCTACTGCATTAAAGACCTTTCTTTACAGGGTTAAACATGTAAGAATGACCGTCTTTGTATACAGTGTATGTAAATGCATAGTTTCAGCTGAAATATGTTTTCATCCAACTTTCCAGGAGTTACCTTCTCTCCACCCATACACATCGTTATCATCTTCTCATCCTGAGAATCAGTGAACACTCTCCCACAGAAACATTGTGCCTTAAGAGATGACTTTAAACACATGCCGAGTGACTTCACAGAGTGTCCAAAGCCTCCTGATTGAGCCTGAAAGCTTTAAGGATTTTACACTTTAAAGGTGACACATTCATGCCAGAGACACAAGAATGTAGAGCAAAAGTGATGAAAGAATCCCTTTGCTTGGATAGAAAATTATCTAGTTCCCCAAGAGGACCCAAATTCCTGGTCCCAAGGGGAATTAGAAGAAGTGTACTGCTGCAAAGAAGAAAATAGGGTCACTGTTTTCGTCTTCTGGACACAGCCAGAGTGCAAACTTTCAAAATGTCAGCAGTCTGTGGGGGTTTTGAACTTCTTTTGAAAAAGTGCCCTCCATTTTCAGGTAAGCATCTGATAAGAAGCTGCATTCAAGATGAAATCAGGTTTGAGCAGGTTCGCAGGGTGTTGTGCTTAAACATCACATTATTTTTTTAAGAAATAAAAATCTGCAGCTTGTACTTCCTACCTGTATGCTAATGTAATCTTGCAATCTTTGCATTTTTAGAGTTGCTGATTCTAAAAACACTGGCAGCATGACATATTGCCTGAGAAACTTTTATCACAGTTGCTATTAATCACTGGTATCAAAGCAACACCATTACTGAAAACTACTGAACACAGTCGCTATACTAGTTATTGATCTAAACGGTTGCAATGTAGAAAGAAAAAGAGGCCAAATACTGAGCTGTTTGGCCACAAAAGCAAGAAGAAAGTTTTGAGAAGTCACGTTGAGGCTTTCAGACCATACTAGTCAGCTCTCAAGCATGGCAGTGGTAGCATCATACTACGGTATTTGTGAGGGTTAGGGACAGTAGGCACCGGCTAAAAATAGCTAAAATCAGCAAATACGTGACATGGCCTCTGAAAATGCTTATAATTGCCTCTTTTAATAGTTCAAACACCTAATATATATTAATATGCATTAATAGACACAGTGGAAACTAGCACTACCACAGAAGCTAACATCTATAGTCTTTCTGCTCTTGGAGGTCCAGCCAATCAGCGCCAAGGACAATGAATGGCCCTCCTGGATTGGCTGCTTTGCAAATGCCAGCCAATAGCATGTCAAGTACTGTGCGTAGGTGTTTCAGTCTCCCAAGCTGCATTTTATTTACAATATTTTTGATATGCTCTACAAAAAAAAAAAAAAAAAAAAAAAAAAAAAAAAAAAAAAAAAAAAAAAAAATCCATGAATAGGCAAATCTGCGAATACTGAGCCGTGAATAAGCAGGGGTCCACTGTATATCATAGACACACTGGAATCTGTGTAACTTTGATTTTCTGTGGATGCACAAACTTGTACACGCTGTTATTTTGTAGAAAATAAAGTTTTGTTGTATAATTATTCCACCTAGAATAAATAATATAAATTCATCTTAATCTAAAAGGAGGGGACCATGATGACTGCATGCAAACTTCTTTCCCAGCATCGTTTAAATTTGCACTGAAGCACAAAGATTATTCAGTGACTTTGTTTCTTTCACCTTTGTTGAGTAGCAAAGCCAAACTCCACTCTTCTAACAGAAAACCCTTGATCTCTTTCATGTTTTAAATTCCTCACAGTCAGCATCAACTCGGGGCTTTAACTTGTCAGTTCTCTGTGGAACAGAGGAGACATTTTCCAGACGCACACAGCAAGCAAGGTACAAGGTTTCAGCTTCAACTTGCTGAACTGGTCTTGTTCGTTAAATTTGTCCTATCCAGTTGACAAATTTGTCATAGAGCAAAGTTCAAACAACATCAGAGCCAGTGCTGTGTTGCGAAGCTGTCGTAATCAGAGACAGTGAAAGCCCGCAGCAGTTTCTTTTGATTAGTTTGTTAATGTGTCACAGATATGTTGGATAAAAGCGTCTCAGTTTGCATCTGAGAGTGGCGTCCAATCAAAGCGTTGCCAAGAGGTTCCACACATGAGGATGGATTTTTCTGGTGGTATGGACCAGATGGTCACATGAATATTCTCAATTAAAAAGGACCTATTTTTGACCATGGAGTTACATAAGACAGAAGGTAAAATGGAGTATAATGACATACATTATGAGGCTTCATTCACAGGGCTGAGGCTGCAAGCTTTGGCGGACAGCAGTAAACTGAACAGACACACAGGGGCCGGACAAGGCCGTTATCTGTGTTCCTCAAAGAGCTGCTATCATGCTCCCAGCTTCGACCCAAAGGACACGGTTGATGCTTTATAAACTCAAGGGTGGTCATCTAAGCTGATAGGGGGCCTTTCTCCCGGCTAAAAATAGCCTGCCGCTACCCACTGGCCTGAATTGGAGATTTGAACCCATTGCCCGCTGCTGGATGCGTGGAAAATGGTAAGATTCACAACGACGTGACCAGAATCTGTAAGGAAGCAAATTTCTCTTCTGTTCAATGAAGTTGTTTTTTGAGAAGGCAGGTGCTGTCAGTCGGTGTGGAGGCGTTTTGTTTTTTGTTTTTTTTCCCAATGTCTGTAGATTCATCTGTGGGAAAAGAAAAAGAAAAAATGAAGCACCAGCACAGTGGTGAATTTTGATGTGAGCAGACTGACGTGGTGACTAAGTATTGTTCACCAAAACTGCTCTGATGGCTATTTCGATGCAAAACAAGAGACAGGGTGACGGTTGCAATCCTGGCTTGATGGAGGTTGGATAAATTCACTTCTTTAAACTGGAAATGTATTTTTTCATTTTAAGGCTTTCAGTTTTCAGACTCAGGCTGAAAAATTGCACCAATTTGTCTTCGTCTTTTGAGGAATTCAGTTTTGATGTATGATGTAGCAATATAGTGCCTTGCAAAAGTATTAATCCCTAAAGTCAACTTTCAACCAAAAACTACAAATACAAATCTGAAAAGTGTGGCATGCATTTGTATTCAAACTCTCCGAGTTTCACATTTGCCCATTCTGTGCAAAAGAGTCGTCAGATTGGATGAGCATCTCTGGATATGAATTTTCAAGTCTTTCCCTAGATTCTCGACTGGACCATATTGATACTTGAATATGCTTTGAATAAAACCATTCCACTGCAGCCCTGGCTTTATTCATAGAAGGTGTACCTCCACACTAGTTTCAAGACATTTTCGGTCTCTAACAGGTTCTCTTCTTGGGCTGCCCCCTGTGTTTAACTCCAGCCATCTTCCCTGCTTGAGAAAAACATTCCTATGTTTGTTCTGTGTCTTGATGTTACCCTGTGATGAACTGGTAACCTGTCCAGAGTTTACCCCGCTTCCTGCCATGTTACCACTGGACACCAGCATCGTTGCAACACAAAACACCACAGGTCCAATCTGCAATGAACAACCAGGTCTGCAGAGAGGATCATCAGGGTCGACTGTCTCTCCATCCAGGTTTTAAACGGGTCTAGGGTCAGGAAAAGGACAGCTAACATCTCTGTAGACCCCACACATCCTGGACACAAAGTGTTTAGACTTTTACCTTCAGGTTGGTGCTACAAAGAGCCATTTGCAAAATTACATGCATATTTGCATTAATTCATCATTGTCTTCTTTTGGGGAAAAAGAAAAAACACAAATAGACATTTTTTTTTTCTAATATAACCACTTTTTAAATGTCTTTTTTGAGAGCAAAGCAGAACCAAAGTCAAATTCCTTTTTTGTGTGCACAAACTTTGTGAATAAAGCTAATTCTATACTTACTAATTAGGTGACCTTTTGCTGGAATTTCTTACACTGTATTCAATTTAAGGATAACAATATAAAGGAGGCTGAACACAATTTTTTGTAAAAATTCCTCTTTTCAATTATGTGCTACTTTGTGTGTATATTTTCCTTGTGGAAAAAGTTCAAGGAATAAATACTTTAGCACTCTTGAAAACAGATGTTGATTTGTTTTTAAATTTCCCATAAACAGTTAGGCAAAGATAATTAACTGCAACAACAATCATGTTTTAAAGCTGCTTTGTTAACTACAGCCAAAACAATTAGACAGCTGTGGGTTAAAAATTCGCCCTCGAGTCGTTTGAAGTTGAAGAAGTGCTTCTGCTTTAAATCATCTGCTCTGACTGACTGACAGTGAGGCCACATGGACGACCTCAAACACCGCTGACACCGCTGTTTTTGAAGTAAGATGTACGACTGAGAGAAGTCAGTAGGGTGAAGGGGATGTTGCTTGTTTTATTACCTGATTTACACTTAATTTCATGCATTATAAAAACAGAAACCAGAGGAGAAAATGTTCAGTCTCAATCTGGACCCTCACAAGTCAAAGAACATGAAGCAAATTAGGACATTTCATTTTATTCCCTGGAAACACAGTATGTACAAACATCCAGAATCATTTTTCTTTTCTTTAAAAACATCTCATTTTACAGGACTTATCTACAAATGCATATATTAGAATCACAGCTTAAATACTCCACAAAACAGGAATGGGGAAATCATCGCAAAAGAGCTAAACAACAGACACTTCATTTAGTTTCTTTTTTCAGTTTACAGATCAGCACATACTGAACACCATTTCTTCAAACTCGTAGTGAAACATGATCCATTCATCCACACAAAGCTGCAGCATGGCTTCGGTTCAAGGCTGTGGAACGCAGCAAATCTGGGATCAGCAAATACCCAGCCTGATTTGAAGAGGGGCGGGGGGGAATCTGAAAAAGCCCATTAGAATGCCTCTGAGTGTTGTGGGCTTAATTGGAATGCCCTATGCCAGTCTGTTGCATAGGCAGTGGTTCAATTCTGCATCAGAAACAAAACAGCAAGACTGGAAAAAAAAAAAAAAAAAAAAAAAAAAAAAAAAAAAAAAAAAAAAAAAAAAAAAAAAAGAACTGAGCACCTTGAAGGAGACACCTTGAGGAGTCTTTCATGCAATCCACGCACTTTACACAAAAAGCCAAAATGTAAGGCAAATTTTTTTTGTCTCAAAATTAGTCTCACTTTGTTTCAATATGGGATGAAATCTCAGCTTTCTGCTGCCTGCAGGTTTACAAATTGATCCTATTTGGTAAAGAAGGGAAATTGGATGCAATAAATGTGGCGCGCCATCAAATGCAGGGCACTTGCTGCTGCAGCGGAGAGGCTTTAAGGTCTCTGTGACCTCGATTGTGAGACTTTCATCTTTATCTTTATGTGGCGGTCCACTTTTGCATAGCCTCGGGTTGAATGGCGACGGGATCGACCTGCAACCATTCATGCCCATTTAAAACAAGAAAAACAAGGGGAAAAAAAAAAGAGCAGGCATATCTTTTGTGGCGGCTGCAATAAATGAGATCAGATGAAGTGAGAGGAAACGGAGCATTGTGCAACAGGATTGCTCTTTAACCTCCATCTTGCAGGGCCTGAATGAGCGAGCTAATATTGTTTTCTTTTTACAGAGAGGTACAGAGCTGCAGGCGTGTGCATGCTCATGGTGGCAGCAAGACTCTGGAAGGAAAAAAACTGGCCTTAATGGTCCTTCTAACAAGCCTGGGCAGCTAAAGCGTGTACATCATGTGTAAACACAAAAGCTGGAGAGGTTAAAGAAGGCACACATGCACAATTTAAATATTCAAATGTTGCACAAACGAAGATGAAAACAATACACCAGCAGTCACATCAAAGAAAATGAAAAGCGAATGAGTGGAAATGGATTGCACTTTGTCCCTGGATATTTTTTTTTTGCTTTCCTGAGCTACAGCTACAAACCTCCTGCTCTGCCTTAGATTCTTCAACTCTTGATTTACCTCAGTGGGCTCAGTGATGCTACAAACAAGAAAGGGAGTGTACAAACAAATATTTTTGGCTGTTTTCTCACAAAAATCACATCCTACATGGAGTGCAAAGACGCTTTTTTGTGCTCAACGTATAAAACCAGGAATGGTTAAAATGCCACAAAACATGTATGCCTCCAACACAGAGATAAGAGGTCACTAAAAAGGTTGGTTTAAACCAGGACAGATTTTAGTGAGCACATGGCAAGAAAAAGCTTTAAGTATTTATTACTTCAATTCTATTCAAAGATTAGAAGCAGTCAATATCTTATATGCAGTGGATAACTCTAGCCATCTTCATTTTGGATGAATCCAGATTAGCTTGTGCCAGAAGCTAAAGCTAACAGCTAGCTTGGGAGGGGCCATGATCAAAGCAGACTTCTACCATCTTAAAACAACCACAGTCTCAGAAATGGAGTGGTTTATGAGATTAGCCTGTGGCCCATTTACATTTGAATCAAAAACTTGGATTTAGGAACGATATCAAATCAAACCCAACTGTGTTCAAGTTTGAGCTTGCAGGCTAACTACCTATAGCAATACAAGCTAGCAAATCCTGTAGTAACAAAGTTAACAAAAAGGTGGTTATGTGAACGGTGTGTGAATGATTTAATGAGCTACCAATTGTCAGGAGTGTAAATATACAACTTTTACTTTGGCTATCACAAAAGTTTTAAACAGGATTTTGAAGACAGGACTGGTAGGAAAATTCCAGCTTTTCTACTCAAAATGACATGATTTTGAACATTTAAGTAAAAATGGAACAATTACATCATTTATGACATCTTGTTGTTCTGTTGTTTTAAAATATCTCTAAAGATGTTACAGGTATTTTAAAATAAAAAGTTTGAGAACTGTATGTTTCACATATGAAGATATTTTGCTTCACACCCATCTCCATTTTCCATGTGAATGATGGCCCAATGCAATTGTGAAGGTGATTTCAAGGTTCACACAGTCTTAAGTATAAACTGCTATTAAGTGTGTGAGATTGGAGTTGTTTTAAGACGGTAGAAGTCTGCTGTGGTCTTGGCCCCTTTCAGACTAATCCAAACCATCTAATCTGGATTTTGGTGGATCTATACACGAGAAAACAAAGTACACTTTGTGGATCATCAAGTGCAGTTAAGACCTTTGAGTACGTGTGTCGCTTTTGATCTGCCCCTGTTTTACGTGGTGTGTTTGTACTGGAATGAAGGGCGCCACTTTTGTTGTGACGCCAGTCTTGTTTTATTATTTCCCCCACAAATAATTATCTGTAGAAAGTCCAAGTTCTGTCAAGTGGTCAAATAATTGTTGGTTTTATTCATAAATCAAAAAAGTAGGTCAGGCTACCATCAGTTGAAGCCACTTCAAGCATTCAGCATGCTCCTCAGCACAGACTTTTCATCTGCAGAAAATATTATCAAATTAAACACTGCTACTGAATCACTTCTGTGACATAACAGTGGCTCTTATGTGTGGTAATATTGACATCTGAGAGTTGTGATGCTGGTGCGACAGAATTTTTCAACAGATCCAAAAAAAAAAAAAAAAAAAAAAAAAAAAATTGAAAATGAATCTGTGCCAGGCTGGTGTAAGACCAAACTGTGTATGGTCCAGTGTTGAAAGTGTAGGAAGTTGGCTGGAGTGTTAGCATCTCTTCCTAGCCACTGAAACGGTAACTCGATGAGAATTAGTGTGATGGGGCTGTTTATAACCTTCAAATTATAATTAGCCTTACTTCAAAATTCCCAAATTTTCCCTTAAGAACAAAAACTAAAAAGAAAAATCATGAGGATAATAAAAACTAAAACTCAGATGTAATGAAATAAAAAATACATTAGATACATTTAAAGGAAGAAAAAAAAATTACATTCATTGTGGCAGAATTTAAAGACCAGCTGTACATTTCAACATTTCATTTGATATTACATTTAATCACAGACTGAGTCCAACTTAATGCAGCTGAAGAGCAGGTGGCGTTATGCTGTTGACTACAGGGGAACATTGCAAAGATGCTTTCTGACATCGACCACCTGTGCCGCACAGATGAGCGCGCTCATTGATGAGAGGCACCTTGCTCCACCGGCTTGGCCGTAAGTGCTCCGCAGAGCGGGAAAAAAAAAAAAAATAAATAAACAGAAGAAAAACGAACCAGTGGAACGGAGGCTCTTCTAAAGTTAGGGTTGATCTGGGTTTTTTTTTTTTTTCTTTAAATTGTTTTGCTTCAGATGTCCAGCTGAGTAAGCAAAAGCACATTTGGCTTGTTTGTAGACAGACTTAATGGGATGCTGGCAATGACCCTTTCAGTTTAGTTACCTTCAGGATTCCTACACATCTTTCTTGTAAAGAAATCCATATTCTTCCAGACTTCTCAGTCCTTGAGATTCATTTTGAAGTTTTAAATACTAAAGTTTATATTTTATGACAGACATTTCTACAATTAACAGGCTTTAAATATGGGAACCGGAAAGAAACAAAATCAGGAAGCAAAAAAAGGACACAAGGAAAGGAGAGCTGGTATAAGGAAGGAAGGAAGGAAGGAAGGAAGGAAGGAAGGAAGGAAGGAAGGAAGGAAGGAAAGAAAACACATGGAAGAAAAGGGAAGTAAAGTAAGAAGAAGGACATAAGTAAAAATAGAAAGGAAAAATGGAAAGAAGGAAGGATAAAATATATAAGGAACGTAGGACAAGACAGAATTTTATGGCACAAAGAAAAAAAAAAAAGGGACAGAGGGAAAAAAAATAACAAAAATGGGTCAGGCAATAAAGTCCAAAAATAAATATTTTCTCCAAGCTCTTCTCTTCCCATATTTATCCAGACCTGGAAAAATACTGAAATCAGATTTCACACTTTTTCAAAATGCATAGGAACCCTGGATTGTTTTACTGGCAATTAGCTTCCAAGGAGGTTCAGCTAAACATTCACAATACTGCCACAAGGCAGTTCAAGTCTGAAGAGCCCAAAGAGTTCTCTTGGCAATGCCTTGGGGAGAAAAATGTGGGCCAGAAGAAAAGTTCTAGTGTCAGGTTCTATAAATAGAGGTGGCACAATGTGGATGGAGTAGCAACTGTTCAAGTAAGCTCTGACATTTCCTCCAAATAGACAGAAACAGTTCAAGAGGTCCCACATCTAACTGGCACTTACGACGTACTATCTGCTCCTTCATTTGTCGGGAATAGAAGTAGAAGTTGCTCAAGTAGTTCATTTTCACTTCTTCCTCACTCCATCTCCTGGATTCTTCTGCTGCTTTATGAGTTTTTCAATCTCAGACCCCAGAGTCTGCAGATTCTCCTGCACAAAAAGGACAACAAAAAAAGGAAACTGGTTCAAAACACAAACACTGCATTTAAAAAAATTCCGCATTTTTTGTTTTACTTGCTGAGAGCAGAAACTGTTTATAGAACAATAATCATCAGACCTGCAAACTGAAAAGCTCAATAATCCAGAACAATAAAAGTGAAGTCTTGATTTGCCTTTTGTTGGAGCATTTTTGTTTGTTACTGTGCTCCCGGTGAGTGTTTCATATCATTACTCCGTGCTTTGTGCCAATCATCCTTCATTTGCTGAAAAGGAAAAAAATCTCTGCCAGAAGATACTCTTGCGCATTATTACAATTATTGTTCACATTCGGCTCTCGAGCAGGGAGCCTGGAAGTTTGACAGCTCCAGTTTGACACAACAGGAAGCTGATTGGCTGCAAAATGTGAAAATATTTATCAAAGCTTGAGCCCACATGCTTTTTAGAGAGCAAACAGACAAATGCAGTGGAAGCTGTGACAATGCATGTAGACAGGATGATGACATGCTCTGAAAGGGTGGCTGCGATGGAAACCAGATGGAGGGCTGACATTCTTCTGACCAGAGGTCTATTTTGATCATCTCAGAACTACCCCTTAACTTAAACTTGTTTACATCTTGTCACATTATAACCACAAGCTTTTACTTTCTGGGGGGATTTAATGTGATAAACCAACACAATGTAGAGCATAGCTGTGAATACGAACGAACATGATGCACAGTTTTTCAAAAATCCAAAAAGAGTTTGGTGGGTATTTGTTTTTGGCCCCCCTGAGATGATTCATTACTGCAAGGCTTTTGGGGTTATGTCTCTGTCAGCTTTTCACATCTATAGACTGAATTTGTTATACAATATCATAGCTCAAACTATGTCGCATTGGATGGAGAACATCTGTAAACATCAATTTTCAAATCTTGCCCCAGACTCTTGACTGGATTTAGGTCTGGACTTTGACTAGGCCATTTTAAGACATAAATATGCTCTGATCTAGCAACCTGTGGCTCCTTAAACTCTCCACTGTGGATCTTAAAATGCATTTTAAAAAATGCTAGCTTTATCTGTTGTACTAGGTTTCCCCTGAACATGAAATATATATGCAACATTTCCAAAAAGGAATGACACTCACTGTACAGTGTAAGGAATATTATTTTTAATGATGCATTTTTCTGACAATAGTTTGCAAACTATGTGGCTTTTTTTGCTGTCATTTATGTGCAGAGCTGTTTCATTCAGACTTAAATATATACTCAATACATAATTAATAAATATTCCATCAAATAAATAAATGTACCCATGAAGTAAAAACTAAATACAATAAATATTTTCTAATGGGAAGCTTATTTTGTCACAGTTTTAATTTATTTCAAGATCTGCTCCACAGAGAAAACTCCACCCCCTCATTTGAACATTAGAACATGAAATAAAAAAGGGCCAAAAATTAAAACAGAATTAAACAAGAAAAGTCGCTGGAATACGTAAAGAAGATTTACAAAATAAAAGTGTCACAAAATAAAACACCATTATGAAATAAAGAAATAATGAATAAATGCATGAATAAATCTTGAAATAAATTAATAAATCTTGTAATAACTAAATAAATAAATCTGATCAACAAAATAAGCTCCCCATTAAATTTTTTAAAAATATATTTATGTTTTTATTTCATAGGTACATTTATTTATTTATTAGTATTTATTAATAATTTAATAATAACAGTATTTTTAAGTTTGAATGAAGCGGCTCTCCATACATTTGTTTAACAAAAAAAAAAAAAAAAAAACGGGTTTAAAAATCAAAACAAATTTCCTATAACAGCTATTTTAAAAACAAGCAATACAGTTTCAAAGAATCGTTTTGCTTTTGTAGCTCCAAGCAAATTTTGCCAAACTGATCCGAAAGCAAAAATGGCCTTTAATAGCTGTAAAAGTTTCTGATCACTAATGGCCCACTGTTGCTTTTACAACTTAACCCTGATTTGAACTGTTTCATCACTTCACCCCAGATCAGTCTCATGTATTCCTGGGTCTTCATTAAGGTGTTCTCTAACAAAGCTCTACACACAGATTCTTCTGATGACTTCTGAGGGCAACTGGTTGCACTAGGTTTTATTTAAGGACTTCAGAATAAAAGAGGCCTAAATAAAAATGAACACCACATCTTTTAGAGTTTGATTTGTACAAAAATTTGAAAATTGTTTATTTTCGCGTGACTCATAATAATGCCCTACTTTATCAAGTAAAATTCATTCATAAAAACTCAAAATACATTAAAATTTGTGGTTATAATAGGATTAAAGGTAGAGAGCATAAATACTTTTGCAAGTTACTGTAAGAAGCAGTGAAATAATAAGTTTGGTTGATGAGTAAAGCTCCAAAATTATGTTTCCTGCACAAAATTACATAATTTAATAACCAAAAGGAAAGGCAAATAAATTAATGCAGTTAATTTGTTATCTATAAACTGAAGCCTTTCTTGTTTTTTATTAAGTGACTTTGAAATGAGAATTAGGAGAACTTTCCAGGCCCTAACGAACTAAAAGAAGCCCTGCTTTAATATTCTGTTTTAACAGCTGACAGAATACACAAGTGCTGAAGTAGCGTCATGGAGGGATCCTACTGTCTTCTGGGCTGATGTGGGAGTGAGGACAGAACAGCTGCGCTTAATATTCTGGACAAAACTAATCTAAAAAAGTGAAATAGAGAAAAAAAACCCAGTCCAGTCCCATACCCCTTTCAAAGCCTTTATAAAAGGATGAGCACAGCTTCAAAACAGCATTTGTGCAGCTCTGCAAATTAGCTGAACTGCTGACGGAGAGGGATGGCACATCCTGTTGTCCACTGAATTTCTAAATATGACCCTCTGCCCTGAGAGGAACTCATTTCTTCTTTTATCTTTGGTTTTGACAGAAGCCGTTTTAAATTTGCCCGTGACCACGATAAGCTAGGACACTAATGGTTTCATCGATCTTTGACAGCATTCAGTCATTCACACATTAGTCAGTTATCTGTTAATGCTTCTCATGCTTCATTCAGACAGGTCTGTTAAAAATGATTGAAAGAACCACGATTGTGCAAAACATTTTGTTATTGCCTGGAGATTAAACGGTTCATTACGTGAGGTAGGCTGTAATATACGACGCTTTCTGTAGGTGATGTAGGTGAAAAAAAATCCTAAGCTTTTCATTCATCCGTTCACACATTTTAAAGCATAAATAATAAAAAAAAAAAATTACATGGATTTACAACCAGAAATTCCTTCTGATTGAATGAATGAAAAAACAGAAGGACTGATGGCCAGATGGATGGATGGATGGCCAGACGAAAGGTAGAAGTTACCCCAAATGGAAGAAAGGATGGACTGACAGAGAGATAGTTGGACAGACAAAGAAATGGAAACAACATTCAGAGAACTGGTTCTTATGCAGACCTGAAAAATATTTAAATGCTATTCCAGACTTTTCCAGGCTGCAAAGAAGCCCTGAATATGAATTTCCCTTCAGACTCAAATTGCTGTAATGAGTCAAACAACGAGTGGTGAATGAAAAGTAGCTGAAGAAGCCCCACCCCCCAAATAAACAACAACCTTTACTTTTGTTGAAGTTATTGTAGCTGCAGCATCCTTGCTGTATATTGGATATGAAGCTCCATCCTCACAAAACACTAATGGAAAAATCACAATAGATGGGAAGAGTGGAAAAGTACTGACTGATGGCCAGACAGGCAGAGGATCTTCAGCTCAAAGGATTTAATCAAAGTTTTGTCACTTTAATTTCACTCAGATACTAGAAAAAAAATAAGCTAAATGACTCCGTGCTGCAGTGAAATAACTGAAGGATACAACCATGAAAGAGAAAAGCTGAATGGCTGATCACAACTTAAATTAACCTGCGGTTGCTGCATGAACCTGCAGAAATGTTTGCTAGGTCTGACTTGTGCTGCGAAATAAGAGAAAAACAGCAGGAGAGTAATTCAGACAAGACATCCACATGAACAAGCCCTGCCATATGGTGGAAAGAGCCTTGATGGTGTCAATATGGGTGGAACATGATAGTGACGCAATAATTTCATTGTCAGCTCACTTTAAGGTTAATCACTCACTGGATATTAAAGGGCCTTGAAGAAATATGCTCACATCATCGATACTATATAAGACCTTCCTTCAGTTTTCCTCCTCTGTGGAGTGATGCACGCTTGGGGAAAATTTACCTTCAGAGTAATGTTCTTCAGCAGCGTGTCCTCCAGCACTGCCTGCAGCTTTCTGTTAATCTCCAGAGACAGGTCCAAAGTCAGGCCGCTGTCCGCCGGGTGGGAAGTGTAAAGCGAAGCCATGATGCCTCCCCGCCGGCTGAGGTGGGCCTTGTTAATATCCGACGCTTCTGATGAGAGAGCCCCTGACTCCTCTCTTAGCACGTAGCTCTGGATAATTCTGTGGGCAGCAAAAAGAAGGAGGGGGGAGAGGGGGCGATGAGTCAAACCCTTTCTCTGATAAAGGAGATGAAACAAAGTGAGTGCGTGGTATCGGCTGCAGACTGTTGAGAGAAAATTGAGAACAGCGAGGCTTCACAGTTAGAGAGCACAGGGAGCTTCAACAGAGCAATAAAGCAGTTTGTAGCAGCAATGGCTGGGGACGTTACGGGAATGGCAATTCCGGGAGGGATTGCTTATTGGACCTGTGCATGCAGGAGCCATTCAGTCATTGTTAGAAAGATTATTATTGTGCTTGTCAGAGGAGCAAAGGTAATGAAAATGGAAGAAATATAATGGACTGCAGTGTTCAATTAATCAACTGCATGTTTCTGTTTAGGAGCAGCGGGATAAATCTTCACGTACAAGATGCAGTTTCACCTCAACAACAACACGGTTTGGAAGTTAAGCCATGCTTGTGTCAGAGAGGGGCAGAAAAAAAAAAAAATTAAGCTAACAGCACAAAACTTCCTGTTTTATTTTCCCCTTTGCAGCCCAGAAAACAATTACATGTTTTTCAAATTAGAGGAAACTGAACCTAAGAGAGCCGTACTCTGCCTCCTAAATCATCTGCTGTACACGCAAGCCAAATAAAAAAAAAAAAAAAAAAAAAAAAAAAAAAAAAAAAAAAAAAAAGTTATGGACACGGGATTCAAAAATTTTACTCTGTGGGTTGACATGAGCGATAGCTGGACTTCATCTCAGACATATAGATGAAAGAGCCATTCTGTAATTAGGATTAAAACTTCCAAACTCCTACACATCTACAGCCCTCAGCTAAAAAGAGTGAAAACAGGAGAGGAATTCATCACGGAGTCCAACAGAAAAGGTCAACGATCTCCTGCTCTTCAGATGGTTCAACAATCAATATTTTAAAATCCGCCCGACCCAGCACGATACCTTTCAGCCATGAAAGACTCAAAACAACTGGTCCACCACTGGTATTGTTCTAACTCTAAGTCAGGTTGTTTCAAAGGTGAGGATGAGCCCAAAAAAGAACCTTTGCTAAAGAAACATTAATGAGGCTTATGATTTTTATATAACAATCATAAACTTCAGTCAGGTACACTGGGAGTTATGTGATACACTGATACAAAGTAGTGCATAATTGTGAAATAAATAAAAATCTGAAAACAGAGAGGCATAGATTTGTGTTCAGCCCCATTTACTCTGGCATCCCCAAATTAAACCCAAACAAAATGCATTCGGAAGGAACTTAAGTAGCAGATAGGGTCCACCTGTGCATACTATAATCTCAGCATAACTCCAGCTGCTCTGAAGGCCTTGGAGGTTTGTTAGAGAACATTAGAGAACAAAGAGGATCATAAAGACCAAGAACCACAGCAGACAGGTCATGGAGAAAGTGATGGAGAAACTTAAAGCAGGGTTTGAAAAGCTGGTCAGAGCTGATAAGATGGATGGCGCTCAATCCATGCAAATCCTGCCTGAACACCTGTGGGAGGCTTCAAAATCCTTGGGACTGGGGCAGAAGTTCACATTCAAGCAGGATAATGACCCTAAACATACAGGGTTAGGGAATGGCTTAGATCAAAGCATGCTCATGTGTTAGATGGCTCAGTCAAAGTCAAGACCTGAATCAGTCTCAAGACTTGAGAACTGATGCTCGCAGATGCTCTCCACCCAATCTGGATAAGCTTAATCTGTTTCTGAAGAAGAGAGGCCAAAGATTTCAGTCTCTAGATATGTGAAGCTGGTGGAGACGTAACCCAGAAAGGTGGTTCTACAAAGTATTGAGTAAGAGCGCTGAATACAAATGCACACCATGAATTTTGACTTATTTTCCTTCCTCTTCACAAGGATACACAACTTTGTGCTGTTCGATCACATAAAATCTCCCAGAAATACAATAAAGTTTGTGATTATAATGTGACAAAAGTTCAAGGAGCGTAAAACACTCTTAATGCCTTGTACAGTTTTTGTTTTAAAAGCCAGAATGTCAAAATCACCAGAAACTACTTTGAGATAAAGCGTGTATTCTGGATTTCCACTCATTTAAAGAAATAGACACAGAACACACATTCCTGAGAAAGAGAAGCAGTCAACAGAAACTCAAAACATCTTCAGGTGCAGTTCAGGGACCAAAAACTTCCCATCACCTCTCGTAGGTGTATTCTGATCAGCCTTGGTGCAGGAGGCCCAGAAAAACATCCCCCCAAGGAGAATAATCTTTGCTAGGTCTTGTCTGCATACATCAGGTCATAGCCTGAGGTAGCCGAAAACAACAACAAAAAAAATTATTAAAAAAAAAAACAAACCCCAAAACACCCAAACAAAACAAAAGGGGAAACTGGCAATCATGCTGTACTTTTATTCCCTTCCCAAGTTAGTTAGATCAGGCAGCAAGACTGTAAGCCATGAGCCTAAACACCCATCTGGTGTGTGAGACAAAATCTTGAAGATAAATGAGATTGGTGTCCTGACAGTTTCATCATCCTCATCTCCAAACAACATGTTGAAGACAATATTGACTGAGCTGCTGCACAAGAAATAACTCAAAACAGGTGGGGGCTGTAGATTTGAAAATGCAACATGTAAAAACAAAAGTCGCTGCTACGATAATTAGTTTGCAGAGCTGTGATCAGCTGAGGAATGGGTGTTGTATTTCCTGGTATCACAGTGGGGCATGTCAACAAAAAGGGAGACTATGTTCAATGGTTTGAGAGTATTTGTAAAGGCTAAGAGCAGTATAGAAGCAGGATAAAACTAATAGAAAGCAATCACGACAGGAGCAACTACTACAGATGCTGTTGTCTCTACTACTGTTTATCTAAATATGACAAGTGGAAAACTGGAATTATAATACAATAGCCACTAAATTACACAAACCATTTAGAGTGGTCTGGATCTTACCTTTAAAACAGAAGCTTCAGTGACTGTATAAACCACATCATGTCAGACTATTGATCTAAAATATGTGGGGTACCCCATAGCCTCTAACTTGGGCCCACTGTATTTATTTAAAATTTCTTTTTACTATATATTCACCCACTTGGACAGACCATTTATACATTTTGCATGAGTGCAAATGACATGCAGATGGTTGAAAAAGAAACTTTTTCAAGAAACTTCCAAGTGTCTGATCATTGCCTACGAAAGCATGGTTCCTCTGATCAGGGAACAGTTTAGACTTTTGAACTTAACCCTCAAGGCAAAAAAAAAAACCTTATTGGTCAAATCAATCAATTTCTCTTGCAGGTCAATCAGAAACAATTTGTCCGAAGCAGTGATCATTTAAAAAATATTTCCAAACTATGAGGCTTTCTGTTAAAACAGGCACTTTAACATGTATTAACAAAAACAAACACAAAAAAAAAAAACAAAAAACAAAAAACAACCCACCCCTTGATTGCCTTCAGTTGGTCCAAAACTCTGCAGTGAGACTTAACTGGAACAAACAGAACTCATATTACCCCCATTTTAACATCTTTGCACTGGTTACCTATCATTTCCAAATTTCTTTTATAATCCCAACTGTAGCTTTCAGTGCTCCACATTGTCAAGCTCTTTCTTATATCATCGAATTGTTAAAGCCACATCCTCAAACCAGAATCTATTCATAGTCGCCAAGGACCAGATATAAAACTGGAGGGGATCACAATTTTCCACACAGTTGCTCAACTGTGAAAGGGCCTTTATTTATTTCAACATCGTCTTGAGAGTCTGGACTCATTTAAAAAGCAGTGTAACATTAATTCACAGTTTTTTTTAAGCAGGTTTTAATTAAGGATGTTTTAATGTTTATACTCTCTTTATGAAAGTATTTTTTGATATATTTTTTTTAATCTGCGAGATGTGCCAAATAAAAAAAACATTACTTAAAAATGGAGAGTAAAAAAAGTCTATGTACTGAAAACGTGGCAAACCACCTTTGTGGCACAACGACCCCATGTTTTCCCCTGGTGAGTGCAATATATTTTTGTAAAAAAAAAAAAAAAAAAAAAAAATCTTGGAAGCATTTTATATGGAAGCCGAGAGCGGTCGTACTCGCATGTTTATTTTCCTGATGGTTAACTCGAGATAACGAGTTATTTATGCCGTTATAACGATATAACAAATGCCGTTTCCTCGTCGTTATCACGAAATAACGATGGCCGTTTTCTCGAGATAACGAGTTAATTTCCCGATGGTTTAATCATACGACCAACGACGTGGTGTCATTATGGTTTACCTATCACTTATTCACAGAATTATTCAGAGAATTACACATGCATGCCATGACTTACACTTATAAGTCCTCTACCACTGGTGTGGCATGCATTTGAATGATGGATCAGGTTCAAATCACACACCAATCATCTCGTGATCTTGAGAGAAAACAAAGTTTGTTTTCACGAAATTAAGTTGTTATCTCAAGAAACCCGTCGGGAAATTAACTCATTATCTCGAGAAAACCATCGGGATAACTTGTCATCTTGAGAAAACCATCAGAAAAAAAGTTTATGCGTAACACGTCCGCTCTTGGCTTCCCTAGTTTTACACAAAAACAGGATTTTAGTAATTATCGCATGCAAATAATGTGGAGGTCACTACCGGGATATGCATGCAGATGCCTAAATCTGATTCATTCTGATAAGGAGGAGGATTATATTTAACATGCAGTCAAGCAGTTAATCGGGTACTCCCTGTTTTGGCATGCAGCTTCAATTTGTGTGGGGGAAATACTGTCTTGCAGTGTTTTCTTTTAGACTCTCAACAGAAACTGACTGATGATCGAACGCAACACAGACCTACTACCCTGCTGTTGGGAAGTGACTGAACAACTGACACAAATACAGGTGTATCTTTAAAAAAAAAAAAAAAAAAAAAAAAAAAAAAAAAAAAAAAAAAAAAAAAAATCAGACTGGAATCACAAAAAAGCTAATTTAAGGAATTCATATCAAAAACTGAAGTTCATTTGTTTTCATTACACAGAGTGAAGAATTATTATGGCTCAGAGTTAATGAAAACTAAACTCCTGTTCTCTGTCAGCCTTCGGAACAGTACTGTACAGTATGTGAACTCAATACTTTGTCAGACCTAATTTTGCATGGAGTAGTGCGTCAATGCAATCAGCCTGTGGCTCTTGTGAGGTGCTAAGGAAGCCTAGGTTGCTTTAATAGTGACTTTTAGCATGTCTGTATTGTTGGCTCTGCTGTCTCTAATAGATTCCCTGTTGCATTAGGGTCAGGTGACTTTGTAAGTCAATCAAACACAGTGATACCATGGTCATTAATGCAAGTATTCCTAGTTTTGGCAATGTCAGCAGGTGCCAAATCCTGCTGGAGAATGACAATGTCTCTATATAAACCTTTTAAGCAGAGGGAAGCATGTAGTGATCTAAAATTTTGGCTGAGCTGACTTTTGGATTAAGAAAACTCTGCATCAACACCCACAGAGAAGATCATCATTGACTGTGGAAACATCAAAAGCTCTGGGACATTAAATTCCAGATGAAACACATAAATTATCTGAAAAGGCATTTTTTCCTTCCATTCAACCTTCCATTAATATGCTTGGATACGGCACTCTGAACAGCTGACGTCTTCAGCAATGACCTTTTATGGCTTACCCTCCATGTAGAGGGTGTTGAGGACTGTCTGATGGACAACTCAAGTCAGCAGTCTCCCCCATGATTGTGGGGGCGACACTGTAACATTTCATATAGGTAATCCTTTCAACTACCTTCTGAACAGAATACTCACAGCTCCTCAACAATCTCAGCCCATCTCTAATGTATTTTTTTCCTGACCTTTCCTCTCCTTTTTCAAAACTGGTGTTATGTGATATTTTAAGCTTCCAGAGAAAGATTTTGGAGTTCTCATTAGTTGTACACCATAAATCGAGAGAAATAAATGCTTGCAATTTTCACTCTTTTTGTAATGATTCTGTGTTTCTCACATTTTTGAACTTAATTACTGAAATAAATTAACTTTTCAATGATATTCTAGTTTACTGAGACATACCTGTAAATCTACGGAGCAAAAAAAAAAACCAAACAGGTCGATGCAAAAAGCAAAAGAAGCCGCCACCATTTTCTGTCCCCATCCATCCACTTTCACACTCACAAATACAACACCTGAGCTAGCACAGACATGAAATGAAACTTACCTCTGACTAGGCTTTCAAAGGTCCATATATGGACCCCAAATCCATCACGACAGTTTTTATTAAAAAAAAAAAAAAAAAAAAAAAAAAAAAGTGACAAATTAAACATATAGCTACATGATTAGATAAGCGGCATGCAGAAATTAGTGGGGGTAACAGAAAAGAGAGACAGCTTGGAAACATGGAAGATGGCAATTTTTTAAATATATAACTCCCATGTCTCTTTTTCTGATAGAAAGCAGCAACACATGGATACACATCAAGATGTGTATCCAGCCTCATCTCTGCTTTCAGAATCCAATAGTTATCAAAGTCATACGTTATCTGAAACTGATTCAGATTATCACAGACCACAGCAATGAATCTAAAGGTAAATAACGTTTGTAATATGTGATGCAAATTTGTGTATTTTTGACAAACTTGGAGTCATCGGCCACTGCCTTAACACCAACAGCGGTCAGGTCTATATTTTGATGACAGGAAAAAAAGAAATGCTAATTAAAAGCAAGCCCACCCTTTAGATGCAACACATTTAAAGCACATTGAGTTTTAATATCCACTGCAAAATAATTACCACTGATGAGAAACCTGAGTAGATAAGATGACCTAAAGATAAATAGGTATCCTGAACAGAAAGCATCCTGCTGCTCTGTCCACATCTGGTTCACAACATTATCTGATTAATTCCATTCACCTGAACAGGCTGTTGGGGGTTTACAATCACCACTGCCCATTGAGGACGTGCTTTTTATGCTAAGTTTTAGCTCATTTGCAATAAATGGAGTTCAAACATGCTGCAGCCATTCTGTCTAACTTTCTAACAACATTAATACAGCGTGTGGAAAAACGGGATAACAGATAAAGACGGGATCAGTGAGATCACAATCCTGTTCTGTTATAATACACAGGACTCCGATTTCAGTTCAGGAAATACCACCACATTCATGTACAGGGCTTTGAAAAGATATTCACACTCGGTTCATTTTTCCATGTTTCAACCACAAACTTCTGGGAATTTCTTTTTATGTGACTTTTCATTTTCGATTTTACAAACACAAATCTGAAACGTGTTGTGCATTTGTATTCAGCTGTTTTGAGGCAACACTCGGAACCATATTTCACAGCAATTATAGCAGCAGGTCTGTTGGGCGTCGTAGATCTAGAGACCGACATTTTTGCCCAATTATATTTACAGAACTGCTCAAGCTTTTATTCGCAACCATTTTTAAGCATAGTTAGAGATGTTCTGTTGGATTTAATTCTGGACTTTGACTGAGCCATTCTAACAAATAACTAAATTTTGATCTAAACCCACAGATTCATATCTTCTGCAGCCTCAAGGAAGCCTTCTTCCAGGACTTGCCTGTATTTATGCCCATGCATACTGTCTGACCAAACTAACAGCATGATACTCCCACCACCATGTTTAACTGCAGGGTTGGTGTGTTCAGGGTGATGTGCTGTGTTAGATTTTCCACACACTTAGTGTTTGGCATCTAGGTGAAAAAGTAACATTTTGTCCCGATCTGCCTGAAGTAGCATCTTCCTTATGATAGTTGTGTCCCCTACATGGCTTGTGGCAAACCTTAAATGGGATTTCTTTTGAATTTCTTCTTTCCACTCTTCCACACAGATCAGATTTGAGAAGTACAGAGCTAATAATTGTCAGAAACTACATCTCCTGCAGACCTACCATGACCCTGTTGTCTGTTTTTCTTTCAGATTATTGCTCTCCTGGTCTGGCCTGTCAATTTAGCTGGGCGGCCATGTTGTAGGTGTGGTACGTTAGCAGTTCCATCATACTCTCTTCATTTTCAGATGATGAATTCAACAGTGCTGCATGAGATTTTAGAATCTAGGACATGGTTATTGTCCTAACCTTCCACTGTTCCTTTCACTTTACAAGGTTGCAACTTCATGTTATGTTTATGTTATATTATTACATAATATTCAGATAAAATACACTGAAATTTGTTGTTTATTTTACTTTTGCAAGGAACTGCAAGTGTAAATTGTAATCAAAACTATTTCATATCAGTTTTTCAGTAGATATGTTATATGGTATTAGAAGTTAAAGCTACTGATAACAGCTTCAACTACCAACTCCTAAGCAAGTAACGGCTACAAAGCAGAGTAAAAGTGCTTACTTGTTTACTTTTTGCCCAAATCTTAGATAAATCTTTGATTTGGCTGAACCTTCTGTGTTGCATAGAACCACCTGAAACAACATGAGTCAATGGTTCTTAAAGTTAACATCCTATTCTGAAACTTTACATTTAGTACGCAAGATGCAAAAAGAATGCAATGACAGGACATAAAGTGATGCATGAGATGTTATAAACTAATAATTAGCTTCTTCACACGAACTGCCCCTGATCTTAGAGCCTCTGATCTTCTCCTTCAACAGTTCTTGTTTCTGTATTCATCATCTTCCTCAGGCTTTTACAGTCAGGCTTGTCAATGCTCACCAAGCTATCCTGGAGAGGATAAGGACAGAGACGCAAAAAGGACAAATTCACATCCATACTCTGGGTGGTGCAACACCCCCCGGGCTTTGCTGAGATTCTGCCAAGCTAAATTTAGCACTGAACCGTGGGATTCGTCCTCAATTTTAACTCTTAAATGTAGGTTGAACCTAATAGATTCAAGTGCAGAAAGGCAAGAAATCGGAGGTGGGGCACAGGAGACGACCCAAGACAAGTCAAGACAATAACGTGATGTGAATAAGAGTCGTTTTCACCTGAGGAAAATATACATTTTCAGCAGAGTCAATTTCCCCAGATTATCTACCCAAATGGAAGAAAACTGTTGGAATGAAGTGGGAGCTGATGTTATCTCAGGACAGCTTGTTAGTTTTGTTAAAGGCAGATCACAGAAATCATCTCCACAGCATGAGTCAAGGTTCCTGCTGCTAAAGAAGCTGCTGCAGGTTCTAAAACACTGAATCGGAGCTTTTCAGGCATTTTTTTCCTATAATTGGAGGCTGTGGTATTGTACACTTAACACACAGTTGCATTGATCATTTATGCATTATTTATTTACATATATCTCAGGAAACAACAACTTTTCTTTTGAACACTGGACCGCGCCACTCACTTAGTCTTTTTCCGGATCTCTTCCACCAGCTGTTTAATGTGATCCTCCATGAACTCGATCTTTTCCTGCTTTCTCGCCAGCGCTTTTTGCAGACGGACGATACGATCTACGAGCACCGCCTTGTCGACCTCTGGGAAGCTGTCCACAACCATCACCGAAGGACCGGACTGGCTCTCTGGTGACCGCTCCTCAACACTGCTGCTCCCACCTTGGCGTGCATTTAAGGAACCTGAGGAAGGAGTGGACACTCCGATTATTTTACAGTATCATCTGTTGTTGTGGCTTGGTTATGAAACAATTTCATGCATTTTAGTGTTTCTATAAGCAAAAAAAAAAAAAAAAAAAAAAAAAACAAAAACCCAATGAATTTGCATTATTTTGTTTTTTGCTTGTGTATGTTGTTTAGACACTTTTTTTTTTGTATTTTTTTTTCAAAGATGTAAATGATACCTAGCTTCCTTGTTATTACAAAATAAACATTTCATAACATCAAATAGAACTTAAGACAGCATAATAACTATAGAACACCATGATCAAAGAAAATAGCTGGCAGTCACAAAATGCACCAAGGGCTCAAAAAAAAAAAAAAAAAAAAAAAAAAAGAGAATATAGTGGAAAAGTTAATTTATTTCAGTAAGTCAGTTAAAAAAAAAAGTAACCACAAACAGAATGACAAACAGAATGATATATTTCAAGAGTTTATTTCTTCAAATTTTGATGATTGTGACTTAAACCTAATGATAAAACTTGGTTGAACATAAGAGCAATAAAAAGGATCATTAATGAGCCATAAAAAGCCACTGTTAAAGAAGCTGACTGTTCAGAGTGCCATACCTGAACATCTTAGAGGAAAATTGAGTGGAAGGAAAAAGTGTAGGAGAAAAAGATATAGAAGGAAAGTGTGGAACCGCAGCCTTCAGAGGATTGTGAAGCAAAGCTCATTTAGGAATTTGGGTATGGCCTACAACTGTTGCATTAATCAGCATGGTATCCTTGTTCTTGATTGTAATGAACAGAGAGTCTATAGTGTATTGGCAAGTGGAAAAGAGAGTACACCAGAGCCAACAATGCAGACGAGCTGAAGGCCACTATTAATAGCTATTTATTTATTAGCAGTGCCATAGGCTGATGGCCTCCATGCCATGCTGCACTGATGCAGTAATTAATTCAAATGGAGTCCAGACCAAACACCGAGGACATATACAGTATAGAACATGGACATGTTTTTCTACAGACTGACATTTCCAATTTTCAGAAAATTTAGTCAGCTATAAGCTGAAACAAAGGCTTCTATCACTCTGTGATTACTGAAATTGTTTTGTTTTTTTCAATTATATTTTAATAAATTAAGATATAACCTCACGCCAATGAAAACTTACATTTAACAGAAAGTAATGAATGTGAAAGATTTCACTTAAGAGCATTACTTTAAGTGGTAAATACTAACCAAATCTCAGAGCAGTACCTGAGGAACTGGAGCGACTTCCCATACTGCTGGCATCCCGGTCACATCCTCCATTCTCAACCTGCTCCAGCCTTTTACGGGCTGCAGAGGAAGCAAAGCAAACTATATCATAACAAAAAACTAAACAAAAACACATCGTAGCTGCACTAAACTCAAACACTGAAGCCCTGAAAAATTTTTGCACATAAAAACTTTAATGACCTATGAGACTTTTGTCCATCTTTTAGAAATTCAGACATGTGCATGCATGAACAGCCGTCTGACAATGCAAAAAAAAAAAAAAAAAAAAAAAAAAAAAAAAAAAAAAAAAAAAAGCCTGTAAACTGATGAAGTTTTGTTCATTTGCTCTAAAGAGACCTGGTGTCGAACCTTGCACTAGTTGTTTTGTGAGGTCCTTGATATTGGCTGCTTGCTTCCGTTTCTGCGTCACCAGTTCGTCCCTCAGCTCCTCTACTCTGGTCTTCAGTTGGCCCACCTCTGTCTGCAGAGCTGCCCGTTCCTCCTGCAGACCCTGCACCTCCTGGTTCCTCGTTACTTCTTCCTGTTTCAGCTGTCGTGACTGCAGATTTATCGGAACCCAGGTTATTATAGAGCTGAAATACTCTGTGTGCACCAGAGTTTTTATGCCTTAACATTACTACGAAGAGACGTCATGTATGTGTTTGACATATAAAAGCGGTTCTCTCTCATTGACACCAGGCTGCATCTCAGTGTGCACTCAAAGCATCCTTACCTTGTCATCCAGGAGCCTGCTGGTCTCCTCCAGCTTTGCTTGGAGCTCTGTGAAGCTGCTGCTGACCTGATCCAGCTGAGACTGCAGCGCGTTGCTCTCCGACTGCAGCTGGGCGTTCTTGCTGCTCAGCTTCTCGGTGAAGCCCAGCAGCTCGGCTTCTCGTTCCCTGCTGCCCTGAACATCCCGCTGAAGGTCGGCCATCTGACTCGTCAGGCCCTCCACTTCCTCCTGGAGAGAGGTGATCTCCTGTTTGTCCCTTCATAAAGCAACAAACGTGAGACATATTGTGTTAAAATTGAATAAAGCAAGGGTTTAAATAGTACATTTGTTAGATTAAATTGTAAAAGTTAAAGTTTGGTTTTATCGGAGCCCATACACCCACAGGTTTTTGGGAGATTTTAGCCAGGCTTGGGTTTCTTTCGACATAAAGGATTCTGTGTTGCAAGCCCTACCACTTAGTCCAAGAATGTAGGTATGAAGAATACAGGATAATGTCAAATGTAGAACCAAACTACTGTCAGACTTTTATCAACTTGCCTCGTCAGTTTCTCTCTTAGGCTTTAATCATTGTTAAAAAGTGTCCGGTTTCTACACCCAAATGAGAAAATGTAAGGAAAATCCTCCTGGGACAGGGGAACTTTATTTCAGGTTAATCAGATTCACTGCTATCATGGCAGATGTGAACTCAAGAGGGCTAAATGCTGTAATTAAGTCAAGATGTGCTTCAATATGGTGTTTATATAGCTTAAGGGTGTGTGTTAAATCTGTCCTCCCTTCAACAAACGATGACAATCAAGCTGAAAACAAGAGTCTTTATTTTATTAGAAAAAAAAAAATCAATATCAACATAAAATTAAACAAAACTATTCACACTGCATCCTTGCATTGGTGAAATACTTTCCAGCAGCAAATTGGTTATTTTAGTCATTGCCATTAACGACTGGACACCTCTCTGTCGTGTGTGGGAGTTTACAGTGTGTCTCTGCTTGAGCCTTAACGATAATAAAAGGCGTGGGTCTATACCGTTCATGCTGCTCCTGAAGCGCAGTGACCTCTTCCAATTTCTCTCTCTGCCGGCCAATCTCTGCCTTCTGCCGGTTTATGATCTCCCTGTATTTGGTCAGCTCATCCTCCCACCGCGGTCGCTCGTCCTCCAGACACTTTAACTAAGGAGCCAGACACCCTTGTTAGAGGACTCGTGCTCACTGACGCTATACAAGCATTGTTCCAACTGACAAACCTTAGTGCGGAGTGTTTCCAGTTCATCTATGCTTTCTTTGTAACTCTTCTTCAGGTCCTCCAACTCTTTCGCCTTTGCTCGATGCATCTGTAACATGAATGAAATTCAATTCTACATCTGTGCGCATTGTATTCTCATGTGCAGCACATTTTTTTTTTTTTTTTTCTCCCTACAAAACAAGGCAGTCAGTTCTTTATGTAGCATCATTACACAACAAATAGATTTCCTTGAAAGCCACATATTGCCTGTGTTTGTTTATGAATTCATTAGGGATGTGAAGCAAATGAATTTTTTTAATGTTTTGCCCCATGTTTTTAACAAACCCATTATTGGTGCTGTCACAAGTCAACTTTTCCAAGAAGGCATTAAAAGCCTCCAGTATCCATGACGACGCAGCAGTAATGGAGGTGCTGGTAAATTCTATTTCATCCATTCAGCCTTTTGCATCCAATTTAGATGTAATCTCACAACCAGTAATGGAAACTGTTTTGTTTGCATAATTTATGATTTGGGTTGCTTCATCATGTGTGCATAGGTTACATAATAATAAACATAGTTTCAGACTAATAAATGGGCTGAATTCAAGGTTCGAGTTAAAACCGAAGAGCGTCAGGTCAGCAGTTTTATTTAATGGCATGACACCTGACGACAGCTTCTGTTAAAAACATTAATCCCATCAAAAAACACAAAAAAACATGAAACTTAAAAAGGGATTAAACTCATCTTTCTGCTGTTGCAAACATCAGAAATTCAAAACGTAGGGACTTTTTTCGGAGGCGTTTTCACTGAGCTGTCAACAACCTGTAAAAAATGAAGCACACCCTGGAATAAATCTAACTGGGTGATGTCTTCTGGGTTGTTGTTGAAACGCAAGGCTTAATATTGATTATTTCTAGGCCGTTTATTTTTAAAGTCTGATTCCCGTTAGAGTGTGGCACTGAGAAAAACAGGCCACAGTGTTTGGATCGAGTCCATTCGTTTGGTTGTGTGCATGCAGAGCTGCAGAGGCAAACTGACTGCGACTGCTACGTTAAGGCAATCGCACATCTGGAAGGTGATAAAAAAAAAAAAAAAAAAAAAAAAAGAGTGGAAAAAACAAGCTTTAAGATTAGATAGACTGGAAAAAAAGGGGGTAAACCTGCACTGCGATTTGTCTTTTAATAGACAATCACACAAAACGTGGCATTTTTTCTTGCTTAAAATTTAGAAAAGGATTCAGATTTAGACATAAATCTGCCTTGCAAAAGTATTCACACCCGTGAATCCGATATGATAGACCAACATGAAGTAGTGGATAATTATGAAGTCAAAGGAAAAGCATTCATCCTCCCAACATATAATCCAGTGTAACCAATCAGAGTTCACCTCATTAGCAAATAGAGCCAATCTGTGTGTAATTTCATTGGAGCCTGTCTGACATACAGGAGCACCTGGTCCCCACCCACCTCCGTGGACCAACCTAGACCTTGATACAGCTAAAAGCAAGCGACCATTTTATCTAAGGTATCTGAAGGATGCATAAAGCTGCAAGAGGCCTTTCCATTAAGCGCCTTGTAGGTCACTAATAAAACTTTAAAATCAATTCTAAAAAATACATTCATACTTTCTAGACAGTATCCAAGTTGCAGCATTCTGGACCAATAGGAGTTATGCCAGCAGCTCACTTGTAAAAATGATAAAACTGATTCCACTTTAAATAAAAGCCTCAACTTAAAAAAAGGCTTGCTGTATAGCTGAACATATCTCCTTCTCAAAGTTGAAGAAGAAAACCTTTTAGAGGCTACAAACGACTGGAGACAGAGTTGGAGGTTCACCTTCTAGCAGGATAACTACCACTACGATGCAGTGGTTTAGAATAAAGCATACTCATGTATTAGGTTGGTTAAGTCAAAGTCCAGACCTAAATCCAATTGGGAATCTATGGCAAGACTTAAAAATTGCTATTCACAGACCAGTCTGCATCTTATCTGATTGAGCTTGAGCCATTTTGCAAAGAAAAATGGGGAAAGAAACCCCCCAAAATTTTGTCCCCTCATGTGCTCGGCATGTGGAGACATGCCCCAGGAGACTTCAAGCTGTAGCAGAAGGTAGTTCAAAAAAAAAAAAAAAAAAAAAAAAAAAAAAAAAAAAAAGCAAAAACCCATGTATGGTTTTCCTTCACAATCATGCAGTACTTGGTGCATTAAACCTATTGCTGTAATAAAATCTATAAAAGCTTAAGAGGTATTAATACTTCTGCAAGGAAGTCTAACACAGTACATCTGTTTACAGAACATGCAACTCCAAAATACATTCATTTAACAAAATCTGAGGAAGCATCTTCTATTGAATGTCCATCTTTTTTTTTTTTTTTGAAAAGTAAATGAGTTGTAGCTAATTTTATCTTCATATTAAACGGATTAGAGTCCAGAAGCTACTTATTTTTCACAGTATTTTTATCCATCATCCCTGTATAACTTCAGAATGATCACACTGCCAGCTGACATGTTATAATTAGTTATTATATTCTGGAAATAAAAAGGAAGAAAAAGAGCATGGAGAGAGAAGATGAATCTGTGTTTGTAAAAAAAAAAAAAAACTCTAGAGAATCTGCATCACCTCTAATTGGTCTGTTTGCTCCTGCTTGTGTTTCTCCAACTCTCCTTTGGTTTCCCTCAGTTTAGCATCCAACTCGTTGGATCTGAGCTCTTCCGATTCCTTAAGAGGAGATGAATTATTGTTTTAAAAAAAATCGGAGCAATAAACATGAGGAACAACAGTAAAGACATTGATATCTTTTTATGTTAAATTATGAAACCTTTGTCTGGTGTGCAATGATGTAAAACACTGCAACAGTCAAACACTAGTTCTGATTAATTGCTCCACCAGAGTCAAAAACTATCGTGGATCTTTACTGCCACCATGAGGTACATTCAGTCACAAAGTCTGGTCAGGTTTGCTCACATAGAAGCAGCTTTACCTTTTCTTTTACTAGTAAGAACAAAAAAAAAAAAAAAAAAAAATCAATACTTGTATCAATTTTACAAATAAAAAAGCCTCTTAATTTTACCAGCATCTGTGATCATAATCAAACTTCCACATAACAAACCTGGTACGTTCGGATCATGTCCTGGCAATTCTTTCGGATCTGTTCCGTCTCCTCTTTGGCTTGAGCCAACTTTGATGTCGTTTCTCTCAGCTTGTCTTTTGTTTCCTGGACACAATTAAACATGAACATGCTTTTGTAGAGCTTTTGTTATTGGGAGGGGAGAGAAAGAAAAAAAAAAAAAACGCTTTTTACCTCGCACAGAGTTCAGTTTAAAACATCAGTACACATCGCTAATTTGTTTTTATCTTTTCTAGTATGTTGCACAAGTTCATCCCTGCACTCCAAATCCCAGAGAAACAACAGCCAGATCCATGTGGCCTTCAGCAACTCCTGAGCTTTTGCACCCTCTTTTGTTTACTGTTTATCTGCTTAGAGGTAGTTAAAGAAAAAAAAAAAAAAAAAAAAAAAAAAAAAAACAAAAAACTATTCTTTTGTAATTGGTGTTTTTCAAAAACAGCTACAATGATAACAATTTCCTTCTAGGGTCATTACAGTGCAATTCACCGTTTCATTTTATCCCCAAATCACACATTTAATAATGTTATTTTACAGGCTGTCGGCAGAGAAGGTGGTCGTTTCTATGCTGACGGAGATCTTTAACAACTAGTTTTCTTTTTATACTTTTTATACTTTATATTATAGCGTGGTATGTGTGATATATTAAAACTGAAAGCACAAACATCTACCATTTCTCATTTCAATGATAATTTGAATTCAGAATGCAAAAATGGCATCCTTATACCAGCATCTGAGCACAAGAATCATAATGAATAATATACAGTGTGGTCCATATGTATCTGAATACTGACAAGCTTTTTTTTTTCTTTTTTTCTTTTTTACTTGTTAACTGAAACACATTCCAATTATAGATATATGTAATTGGACATGGAAATAACGTGCAGACTCTCAGCTTCCATTTGAGAGTATCCACCTTCATTTTAAAGGCACCAAATATAAATGAATAATTGACTCAAAGGCTATTTCATGGTTTTGTTTTGTTTTTTGGAGGTGGGGGCAATTCCTTCATTATGTCATTATCAATTAGGCAGATAAAAGGCTTGGAGTTGATCTGAAACGTGGTGTTTGCATTTGGAAGATTGTGCTGTGAGCAGCGCAGTCAATAGAGCTCTCCCTGCAGGTGAAACAAGCCATCCTTGAGCTGTATAAACCATTGAAGAAATTGTACTGTTCTAGAGGAACATTCTTGGGACATCTGTAAAGCATGGATGAGGCAGTGTATCGCTGCCGGCGGCACTGGAACACTGGTGTTTATTGCTGATGTGACACAAGACAGAAGGATCCGACCGAATCCTGAGGTGTTCAGAGGCCTACCGTCTGCTCACATACAGCTAAATGCAGTCAAACTGATTGGGCGGTGTTTCATGACACAGATGGACGATGACCCAAAACAAACAGCCAAAGCATCCCAGGACTTTATTAAAGCAAAGGAGTGGAATATTCTTGAATGGACAAGTCAGTCGCCTGTTTTTAACCAAATTGAGCATTTCACTTGTTTAAGATTAAACTCTGAACAGAAAGTCCCACTAATGAAGCAGCTGCAGTAAAGGCCTGGTTGAGAATTAAAAAGAAGGAAAACCATATAATCCTTTGGCAGCAAGAATATGTTTCAGTCCAAGACTTTGCATACGAGTTAGAATTGTTATTTTTAATCACAGGATAAAAAGTGAGAAGAGCAACAATTTCAATGCAGGCTAATCCTAATTTTCTATTTTAAGAGTTTTTTGGGTTTTTTTTAGATACATTGCAATTTAATAATGGTAATTCCTATCTGTCTGTATGTCTGTGGAAATAAGAACTGTCGGATGTAAATAAAACATCAAATGCGAATAGCTGGCAGGCATGCTTTGAGTTCCAACTCTCAGGCCTGTGTTGCTAATTGATTTAGCTTAAGTGTTAATTTGTAAATCTTACATTTTGATTTTAGCCTAGAAACAATTCATAACAGGGACTGCAATGTTTAAAGGTTTAGCACTGAGGTTATGTTAAAAACAAAAAAGGAGGGGCATGTGCTTTTTTTCCCTCAGTTTAGGAGTAATGTTACCTTATGAGCATCTGCTTCACTCTTTAGTTTATTCTGGGCCCATTTGACTTTGATTAGATGAGAGTTGATCTCTTCTTTCAACTTTTCCACTTCTCGTGTCAGCCTGCCAACCTCACCTTCCTGTGAACAAAGGAGTTTAAGGGGGAGGAGCAGAATGAGACTTTATTAGTCATAGAATTAATGCACACATGCTGACCAAGATAAAAAAGGCTGCTTGCGATCAAATATTCCGTTAAACTAATACTACTTCAGATATAAGCTTTATGCTGGCTACATCGATGAGAAAAATAACAGTTATTACAACCACTTACGTCTTTTAATTTCCACTGTGAAATTTAAAAAAAAAATTAATCTGAAACTGTTTTTTTGCAAGGTTAGGGGACACATAATGCCCCAGCAACAAAATGCACCAAAGAGTAAGCTCTAGTAAATAAAACATTCAAGCACTAATTAGAATACTGTCTGTCTCTCTCTCTCTCTCTCTATATATATATATATATATATATATATATATATATATATATATATATATATATATATATATATATATATATGCGCGGCTGGGTAGCTCACCCGACCTTCACCCGGGAGACCGGGGTTCGAATCCAGGCCGGGTCGCTTGGTTCAGATATCCAGTGTGGGTCCTTAGGCAAGATCCTTCGTGCTACTGCCTACCTCATGATGAGTGACAAAGGAATACACGCCATACCAGCTCAGACGTCGCCCGGTCAAACAAGGTCTGCGTCAGGTGCTGGGGAACCAGGGCACCTTCAAAATGGGTTACTGGAACAAGACGGAATTGGGCGAGAGGTGAAAACTTGGATCTGTTGGAATGCTACTACTCAAGTAACCCTAGTCAGAGGGGTTACATGCAAAGAATGCGGGAGGAATGGTTACGTCGACATCCCCATTCAACACTAACTGCCAAACAACTAGTAGCTCAGTGTTCCAACATCCGCAAACGGCGAATGCTGTCACAACTTGAGATAGACGAGGTACAACACAAATGCTACGGCAAGGGAACGAACCATCACAGCTGAACGAAGCAGCAACTGACCTGAGAGGTAGGATCGTGGCCCGAATGAACACCAGGCAATCCCGATGCCAATTACAACGGCTGAGTGAAGTACCGTCAGAAAGTCTCATTGAAGATGTGAATGCAGCATTGACAACGATCCCTACCAACACCATAACGGAAACCAATGAGCTGGTGTACAACTCAGCATCAGTGATCCTTGAGATGCTCGGCTATAGGAGCAACCATGAGATTCAATACTCACCATGGAAAAGACGGTTAGAGGCTAAAATCAAGGTAACAAGGAGGGAAGTGAGCCAATTGTCAGAGCTCCAAAGAGGTGCAATCAAAAGACCGGTACCCAAGCGGTACAGCCAGATGCCCATACCTGAAGCGCTCGAAACTGCCAAACAAAGGCTCCAAGCCTTGGCCAGTCGCCTAAAGAGGTACACGAGAGAAAATGAAGCCAGGAGGATTAACCGGCTCTTCTCCACCCAACCAGCTAAAGTGTACTCTCAATGGCAGGGTAATAACAACAGAGCAGACCCACCAAGGCTGGAGACCCAACAGTACTGGAAAGGCATATGGGAAAGGGAGGCCACGAGATGACCACAGCAACCTCCCTGAGCAAGCCCCAGTAACTATCACAGTGGCAGATGTCCAAGAAAGAGTCTCAGGTATGAAAAACTGGACAGCACCAGGTCCTGACATGATCCATGCCTACTGGCTAAAGAAACTCACTGCCCTCCATGAGCGACTGGCAGCTCAAATGAACCAGCTGCTACAAAGTGGGACTCACCCTGAATGGTTAACTGAAGGGCGCACAATCCTGATCCAGAAGGATCCCTCAAAAGGTTCGGTCCCATCCAACTATCGGCCAATAACCTGTCTCTCTACAACATGGAAGCTCATGTCAGGCATCATAGCAGCTAAGATAAGTGGGCACATGGATAAATACATCAGTACAGCACAGAAGGGCATCGGCATAAATACCAGAGGAGCCAAACACCAACTCCTGGTAGACCAAACAGTCGCCCGAGACTGCAAAACCCGACACACCAACCTGTGCACGGCTTGGATTGATTACAAGAAAGCCTATGACTCAATGCCACACACTTGGATCATTGAATGCTTAGAGATGTACAACATCAACAGGACTCTAAGAGCCTTCATTGCAGCCTCGATGGGGATGTGGAAAACCACCCTTGAAGCCAACTACAAGCCAATTGCACAAGTGTCCATCAAATGTGGCATATACCAAGGAGACGCTCTGTCCCCACTGCTGTTCTGCATAGGTCTGAACCCCCTCAGCCAAGTCATCAACAAGACTGGCTACGGATACCGACTCAAGAACGGAGCCACCATCAGTCACCTCCTCTACATGGATGACATCAAGCTGTACGCTAAGAGCAAACGAGACATCGACTCACTGATCCACACCACCAGGATCTACAGCACTGACATTGGGATGTCATTCGGACTAGAGAAGTGTGGTCGGATGGTTACACATAGAGGGAAGGTCATCCACACAGAAGGGGTCTCACTCCCAGAGGGAGCAATAGCAGACATTGAGGACAGTTACAAGTACCTGGGAATATCACAAGCAAATGGCAGCCTCGATGAGGTCACAAGGAAAGGAGCCACAGCCAAATACCTCCAACGAGTAAGGCAAGTCCTGAGAAGCCAGCTCAATGGCAAGAACAAGATCCGTGCGATAAACAGCTATGCCTTGCCAGTAATCAGATACCCTGCAGGAATAATAAGCTGGCCAAAGGAAGAGATAAAGACCATGGATGTTAAAACTCGGAAACTACTAACCATGCATGGAGGGTTCCACCCTAAATCCAGCATCCTGAGACTATACGCGAGCCGTAAGGACGGAGGCAGAGGACTAGCGAGTGTGAGAGCCACTGTCCAGGATGAAACATCCAAGATCCATCAATACATCAAGGTCAAAGCCTCAACCGACGATGTGCTCAGTGAATGTCTCAAACAATGGGGACCAGAGGATGAGGTGCTGGAGGAACCATCATGGGAGGATAAGCCCCTACATGGGATGTACCACCGACAAATAACTGAAGTGGCTGATATCAGGAAATCCTACCAATGGCTGGAAAAAGCTGGACTCAAGGACAGCACAGAGGCACTCATCCTGGCTGCACAGGAACAGGCCCTAAACACCAGAGCGATAGAGGCTCAGATCTACCACACCAGACAAGATCCAAGGTGTAGATTGTGCAAGGAGGCCCCTGAGACAGTCCAACACATAACAGCAGGGTGCAAGATGCTGGCAGGGAAAGCGTACATGGAACGTCATAACCAAGTAGCGGGCATAGTGTACAGAAACATCTGTGCAGGATATGGACTGGAAGCCCCGAGATCAAAGTGGGGCACACCCCCAAAGGTGGTGGAGAATGACCGAGCTAAGATCCTGTGGGACTTCCAGATCCAGACAGACAAAATGGTAATGGTGAACCAACCGGACATCGTGGTGGTGGATAAACAACAGAGGAAAGCCGTTGTGGTGGATGTAGCAATACCAAGCGATTGCAACATCAGGAAAAAGGAACACGAGAAACTGGAGAAATACCAGGGCCTCAGAGAGGAACTGGAGAAGGCCTGGAAGGTGAAGACCACAGTGGTGCCTGTGGTCATCGGGGCCCTCGGGGCAGTCACCCCCAAGCTGGAGCAGTGGCTAAAACAGATCCCAGGAACAACGTCAGACATCTCAGTCCAGAAATGCGCAGTTCTCGGCACAGCCAAGATACTACGCAGAACCCTCAAGCTCCCAGGCCTCTGGTAGAGGACCCGAGCTCAGAGGTTGAGAAAGACCACCCGTGGAGGGTGAGAAGGGAATTTTTTTATTTATTTATTTTTATATATATATATATATATATATATATATATATATATATATATATATATATATATATATATATATATATATATATATATATTTAAACTCTTACTGACCTTAGCATCATACAGCTGTTGCAGTCGTCCCTTCTCCTGAGCCAGCTGATTTCCCCTGAGGGCTTGGCGGTCCACCTCCTTGAGGGCTTCCCTCAGCCTCTTCTCTAAACTCTCCTTATCCCGCCTCAGGTCCAGGGCCTCTTTCTCTCCCCGCACATATTTCATCACCATGGCCTCCTTCTCCTGCCGTGCCTCATCACACTTCTTGTTCACCTATATCATAACATATGGTCAGAGTACTGTTAACAGGTGCATCTGAACACATTAGAACATAATCAAAACAAATTCATTTCAAAAACGTACCGTTTTGATTTATTACACACAGTTTCTCACAGAATTAGAATACTACATACCAATATAACAGGATCTTTACTAGAGAAATGTTATGTTACAGTCGACAATCATTGGGAGGACTGGTGACTTGATAGTCCATCAGCTTTCATACCTTCCACAAGCAGGGTAAAACACAAAAAGTCACTATAAACAGCCTGTTGCTGTAACAGAGTGCTATATCAGAGCATATTAACAGAAAGTTGAGTGGAAGGTAAAACTGTGGTAGGAAAAGGTGCACAGGCAACAGAGATAAATGCTGCCTTGAGAGAATTATTAAAATAAAGCCCATTCAGGAATTTAAGGAAAATTCACAACTTGTGGGCTGCAGCTGGGCTCAGTTCTTCAGGAGCCACCAGATACTAACATTTCACTAAAGAAATAAACCAACTATTTGATAATAATCTAAATCATTTAGATGGCCTTGATATTTTGTTTTTATATTTTATTGCTTTCTTCTTATTTTTGTTTACTTTTAGGAGCTTTTAAAGAACATATGTCCCAATATGCAAAATCTTAGAATTAAAAGACTTTTCTTTCTTGTCAGTCACCAAAACCACATTCAAACTGGCAAAAAATGACTTACTTTTTAAGCGCTACAAGTTTACCTACATTCAACTATCAATCTCAACCTTTCTTCGACTTGCAATATAAAAGTACAGCACTTGTTATATGACACTTGTCCTCTGCCCATTTTACTTTTTTTGCACTTTGAAAGAACTGCATTAAAAAAAAAAAAACAACCCACAAAGTAATATTTTAAAATACTTATTAAAAACACAGCATTTTGATACAAGTTTCTTACAGAATAGGGGAATGAAAATAGTCTAGACCATGTTGGAGTAAAAGCCATCATAGTCATTATTACGTTTAGGGAACATGAAAATTCAGTTACTGTCACAAAGCCTTAATCCACACACACAAATACACTCATTAACATAAACAAATGATCCCAACCCCAGGGCAGCAACAGTCGAATATGATTGGGTCCGTGCTGAATGATGCAAGCAAAGGCCCTGATAGGGATTTGGAGCATAATGTAACGTGTACTGTTCACTGAACGGTGAAATTAAAAATTGTGAAGTGTGACAGAACTCTCAAGAGAAGAGTGGCCTACATGGCTTTAACCAGGTGAGCAAAATCAGGATGAAAAACATTCCTCCAGCAATATTTGTTTAGCAAGCCATTTATCCTGCAGCAAGAGGAGTTTGGTGAGCCAAGACCTTGAATGCTCAGCTGCTGCTGCTGTCCAAACATCCATAGATGATGTGATAGCAGATTTATTATTTTAGGGCCAATTGTGGCTAAAAATAGCCTAGCTTTAGCGAGCATGCTAATATAAATCAAGCATTGTTCACATATAATGGGACATTTAACTGGTGGAATTATTGTTTTATCATTTGCAAATATAAGTGCAGCCACTCTAATCAATCGGATTTCAGTGCCTCAAAAACGTATTCACCATTTCTGTGAAAGAACAACACAAAGTATTTCATAAGATCATAAACTCAGACCAACTTTCCTGCGCTCAATAAAGAAAAGCATCCGCACAGAATAATGTTGCCATCACCATGTTCTATTGTGGAGATGGTGTTCTTTTAATAGTGAATATTTGTTGTCATGGCTGTTTTTGGATTTGTTCTCTTCTTACTCGGCCCATAAGTTTACATGGACAAATATGTCACACGATTTTCAGATATACTGTACTCCTTTTCTTTACAGATGATGGACTGAACTGTACTTGGGTGCCAAAAGATCTGCTGTCAACATTCCAACTTTTGCCAGCATGTGATGAAACAGCAGAACGTCAAAAGTTGATCATGAAAATAAGAGCAGGAAATTATAAGGTCTTAAAATAAGGTCTTATGAAGCCTAAACGACCTTAATGAACCAGAGTTTTGCCTCACACGTGTACAATCTTTTTCACAGTTATTCAGGACAGAACTAAGACTGTAGATTATACAGGGAGTTAAGTTTTAAAGACAAAGTGCTTTCATGCCAGCACTTTGGAGCCATGCCAGGAATGCAAAATAAGGGTCAGATGCAGACAGGACCAAGCTGTGTGACAGTTTCAGAGTAATTCCATTTCCAGTCATACCTGTTCTATCCTGTAAGTAGTCTCCCTCTGCATCTGCTGCAGAGCAGCTTTGGCCGTTTGCTCCTGGTGGATCAATTTCTCCCGCGACTCCTTGAGTTCTTTCAGGAGCTCCTCCACCCTGCCCTCCAACTGCAAAAACAGGGAGAACATAGAGTTATCAACCTGTCGGTCCATACCTGAGCTAACCTGCTCAGTAGGATTACGGCTAAATCAAAGGGCTGAAGGCAAATCAGGTTCACCAAGAAGTGGAACCAGGCAGAGGGCTCACTTTCTGTTAAAGTATCCCTGAGAAGATTAGTGTAAAAATTACACATTAAAAGTTAAACTGTACTAATTAAATCTTCATTATTTAAAAAAAATATATATATATTTTTTTTTTCTCCAATGTATACATCTACAGTATGGAAAGAACAAAAGGTGATTTAAGCAGACACTGCAAATAAAAAAAAAAAAAAAAAAAAATCACAGTATACCTTCATGTTTACACATAAAAAACCCCATCCATCAGTCATTGTTCCAGAAATGGGAACCAATGTTTTAAAATTTCACATTAGGCCCTTTAAACAGGAGAGCACTTGAGTTTTTGAGTGCTCTGCTAATCTAATCAAAGTGATTAAAAAGCAAAAAAAAAAAACAAAAAACAAAAACAAAAAAAAACAGAATCCAAGCAAATGATGTCATCTGCTAGATGCAAGGGATAAGAACCCAATATAATGTCCTCTACCCTTCCAGACTGCCTTGTTTGACGTCCTTAATTACCAGCTAAACAGGGCTCAGGAATAAACTGAATTGAATTGGAAAGCTACTGCGACAGGTGCATCTTAACAAGATTTATCCTTTGGTTTGTCTCCTAATTTGCACAACAGTCAGAGCAGGCTAAACTACTCAGGGTTTAAATAACATTAACAGTGAGTGATACTCCGTACTCTGTTATAACAAATATGCAGCTGCTGAGTTCTTACAAATATAAGAAATTGATATTTAGGGCGTGCATGAAGGAAGTAAAGACGGCAATTTAGCGTCACCTTTACCATAGTTAAACTCATAGCAAAAACCATAAAATGCTGAGTTTTTTCATGTGACATTTATCCCACATTGCTGGACCACCTCATGATTGTGTGAACACCTGGCATCAAGTAAAATTAATCTGATAAGCCTTGATTGAAGATCAGAAGTCCAAGAAGGAATTTCCAGACATTTACATCCTTTAGCTAAAGATGGAGTTTGCAGAAAGATTAAAAACGCCTCATTTTTCAAAGAGATGAGTCTGGGGAAGGAACATAAAGAAATTCATTTTTGACCTAAAACCTCCTAGAAAGCTGAAGATAAAGAGACAACGGATTCTCCAGAAGAACACGTTTTCAATCTGTGAGGCCTTCTTAAGAAAGCTGTGGAAAATATAGCAGACTTTGAGAACTGTTTCCAAGTGGGGTGGTGGAAAAAGTCATATGAAAGAAGGCTGAAGAATCAAAAAGGAGTTTTAACAATGTTTTAGTTTAAGGGTGTGAACACTTACACAAACTTATTGAGGTAGTTGTGGTATTTATTTAAAATAATCTCTGCATCTAACAGGTTTGTTTGTTTTTCCATTCAGTTACACAGGATTAATGTCACATTAAAGACGGAAATGGTCTTGTAGTGATTTATCATGGTCTCATTTTTAAAATAACAGATTTAACTGGGGGTGCATACGTTTTATATCCACTTGAGGGTTATATAGTGGGTTCTGTAAAGGTAGCACCAGCACGAGTTTCCTGCCAGACGCCACACAGCACTGAGTTTGTAGAGAAATGAAGAAACCCTCAGGATGACGGAAGACGGACGGACTCCTCATTTCAGGTGATTTGAACTATTTAATAAAACATTTCAAACAGGAAATCTTCATATCTATAGGATGAAACACGGAATTCATCTTTTGCATGGCTACAAGATACCCACCCTGCTGGATTCCAACTCCTGACACAGATGACAGATTTGAGGTTAAAGGTTACAGAGTACTAGAAGCGTTGTAGTGACGGATGAGAAAGAGAGGAGTGTGAAAAAGTGAATTTGGACCAACTGATACAGCCGCTGCAGTACTGCACAATAACGTCGTCATCACATGATCTTCTGATGTTGTGCAGCCCTGATCCTCAATGCCATTGCATAAATGACAACCTGTTGCAAAATCCAAATATGTACTTCACTTTTGGCGGACTCAGCAGCTAAGAAATACACCCAACAATGACCTCTTGTGAAAGTTTAGATGTTTTTCCCACGGATATGAACATTTTTGGTTCGAGTTCTTTTAACCAGCTAAAAATCTGCTAAAATAAGGAGTCAGTCTGATTAGATGTTAGATTTCCACCACACTGATGATTTCTGCTCCACAAACATGACAATATGACATCTGTTTTCTACAGGAAAGAGAACTACTGCAGAATCTCACTTCAACAAATCCAAATTATCCCCTTAATGATCAATGCCGCAGAGATTACACACGAAATGAGAAAAGAGAATATAAATCACCTTTTTAATGGAGCCCATGTGTTGCTTCTCTGTTTCTGCCCTCTTCTTCAACTCTTCCTTCATGGTGTCTTTTTCTGAGCAGATACCTAGGATCAGTTCCTGATGTCTCTTGTTCTCCTCAAGCAACCTGAGCAAAAAGGTTCATTTAGAACTCAAATCCTTGATGTCCTTCAGCAATTTAGGTGCATTACATCTTAACAGTTTTTTTCGGTAAAATTTACCTCTGAATAGCCTTCTCCTGTTGAGCGTACTTGTACTGCACACACTTCTCAAAGACCTCCATGCAGCCATCCTGGTCTGCTGGGAGCCCATTGACGGGCGAGCTCCCTTTCCCCTTCCCTCTGCTTTCACTTTCAGACAGCCCACAAGCTAACAGCTCTGACTCTAGTTCATCCAGCAGCGACTCTTGTGACAACGAGCGCTGGATCTGGGAAATTAGCTTTCGGCTGCACTCGGTGTCGTAAGGGCTTGATGAGGGCTGTAGGGGGAGGGAGGCGTTGGTCTGCGGGCTTGAAGCCGGCGAGAAGCTGAGCGTGTCTGAGCTCGGGGTGGACGGTCCGTTAGAGATCCCAGAGGTTGAGGAGTCTGTCGGGGAGTTTTTGGAAGTGCTTTGGACAGAAGAGGTTGAGGGACTGTCAGCAGAGTTGCTGTTGTCAACAATGGGCGACTGTGACGGCTGCTCATTGTCATGCTGAGTTGTTGCATCAAAAGTCAAAAAGGTCTCCATTGTCCCTTCGATAAGAGGAGAAGTTTCTGCTACATCCTGACTGGTAGCAGCAGCCTCATTTGAAAGACTGAGCGGACGTCTATCAGTTTCTCTAGAAACCTCATCAGCCTCACTCTCAACATCAGCAGCCGTCTCTCTCACATCATGATGGTGCGGACTGCATATCTGAGCTCCTTCTTCAGTCCTGATTAACCCACTTTCCAGCTGGTTCTCACCTTTTTCCTGATTGCACGTCTTCACGGCATGATCACTGTTCTGAAAGATTAGTTCCTCCTCTTTGACATTTGATGTACTATTATGACACTCCTCTCCAGAATGTAATTCCTCTGTTGCTAATTTATCATCTGATCCTTCCATTTTCTGTGCAGCTGTAGTCGGAGCCGGCTGTTTCATGGTCCGCTTACGGTTCAAATCTGGCGAAAAAAAAAACAAAAACAGGCAAGTTTAAAAAAAAAAAAAAAAAAAAAAAAAAAAAAGATTTTCAGCATTTTAGCATCATGTACATTTATCTATAAGCAACCAAAATTTCCTGGAAGTCATCTATGTGGCATCCCTGTTCCATTTGCATTTTCCTGATCTGCACTTCCTGTGCTTAGGTCATCGATTACCTAAAGAAAAACTTAAAGTATGTTCACAGAGAGTCTCGAGCGTACAGTACACCAAAGACGTGTTCTTGGCCACGCCTATGACAAGATTATTTTTGCTGGAGACAGCATGACTGCAAACGTCACACAACTGTGATAGTTATTCAAGATTAACACATATCTACTGAGCTTCATTCAACACCAACATAGAAGAATCTGTAAAAGATGTAAGTGTAAGCATCAAATATCAGTTTAATTCAACATGTGTTGTTTTAAGTAGTACTTATGGTGTCAAAGCAGAGAAATTACAAAGTACAAGACCTACTAGCACTGACGACAGTATACATGAGGCTTTAATGGAACGAAATACATCACAATAAACTGTTTAGCAGTTTCAAATGCCTTTTAGTTTTCTGTTTATGTCACTTCTGGTTTTATATTAGCTGTCTTAGAACTTTAGGCCCCCATTTTTACATTGATAATCTATCTGGTTATTTTTATTTTTATTTAGGGTGATCTCAAGCTTTATTGTTTGTTAGGCTATTTGGTTTTCAAACTAAATATACAAGCTTAAGGTCAAAGGATGAGGCATAAAATCAAAGAATTAAATTTAGGGGAAAAAAAATTAAAAAGGCTGCCTTACATATGAAACTTCAGAGCTAGCCATGGTAAAAAAAAAAAAAAAAAATAATAATAATAATAATAATAAAATATATATATATATATATATACACACACACACACACACACACACACACACACACACACACACACACACACATCTAATTTTCAGTTCTGATTATCTCATTTCAATTTTTACACACAGTAATATACAACCTGCTTCAGTGAACGTGTACTGTTAGAAGGCACACAAGCAGAGATATACATTCTTATGAGGTTGGTTAGAAATAATAAAAAGCCTCAGTACTGAGAATATAAATTAGCAACTGGCACTTTTTTTTTTTTTTTTTTTTTGTTACTTTGAATTGAAACATAGTTAAACTGAGTTAGGATTTAATTGCCAAATCCAACTTCAGAGCAATATTGAACGGTAGAAGACTCAATTAGAATGCACAATGGATCTTTTGAAGCTGTTAATTATTTTCCATTTATCTTGCAAATAACTGAAACAAGGGCAGTCGATTAAGTGATTGTCATCACTAAAAGCCACTTAAGTACCACATTTTGAGAATCACGGTGCTAGAACATAAAAAATATAACAATCTCAAAAGTAAGATGCAGATGATTTGATCCTCTTGTCTCCCTACAGTGCTGGCCTGCAGCAGCTACTCACAGTCTGTGCTAGGTATGGCTTCCAGTCTGACATGTTTAACCCTAAAAAGAGTGTTATGATTGCTACAACTAAGGAGGATCAGAAGCTGAATTGTCCATCTTTTCATTTAGCAAATCAAGCATTGGATGTTGTGAGTAAAGTCAAATATTTAGGCCATATTTTAAGAAGTGATCTTTGTGATGACGATGATGCGCAAGTTGTACATGCAAGCTAATACTTGGGCACATAAACTTAACATGTGCACAGGCAATGTTAAAACGACACTTTTTCGAGTCTATTGTACTTTTTTTTTTTTTTTAATGAATACAGCTCACTTGTGGTGCAACTACAGTAAAGCCGTAATGAAGAAACTGCAAAGTAGCCTTTCAGGGCACATTTAGAATCCTCCTCGGACTTCCAAGATGGAGATCTGCAACTCAAATGTTTGTCATGACCGGAGTCCCAACTTTTTATACCTTATTGAGGAACTACATAAATTTATGTGCCATCTAAATGAAACAAATGACTGAGCAGTTAGAGCTCTGTCGACACAAGGTGAACCCTCAAGCTTTTTAAAACTCTGTAACACTGTATGCTCTGCGATGGTTGTCTTTTGTTCTTTTCTTCCTATTTTTTTATTCTGATATGGACTAATTTCGTCAAGAATAAAGGTTTTTATAAGAGGATAAAATGGTGACAATACTATCCAGATGAAATGCAAGGAGAAAAATAAATAAATTAAAATCTCCATTCTCAACTCAAATAAGAGCGTTCAGATTATTGTTTACATTTCCAAATGAAATACTATTCCTTAATCTATTTGTTAACAATTCGTAACATCTTAAATAAACTAAAAATCATATGCTATGACCATAAAGAAAAAAATTATGTAAATACAAAACAGGTGACATACTGAACTCATGCTGAACTTGTAGAAAAGTAAATAATTAAATATCTTTATCTCAGTTTGAATCGTTAACTGTTCATCCAACACTGAAAGGGGCTGTGTCAGCATTTACTGTGTTACTAAGCACTGGGATGATCCAGAGTGGGTGGAAAACTTGTAAATTTTAATGCAACTTTTTTTTTTTTTAATCTAGCAATACACCTCTTGCTATACCTGTTTTTACGGAATCGACATGCTCCCAGGACCATTAACCCCACCCATTTGAAGACCCTTTCTTGTGTCGATCCACATGCCCCTTCATACAAATACGGGTTCTAAATAACAAAAAAACCAAGCTTTAAGCTCTTTCCGTAGCTCTACTGATGTGTTGTAGTATTGTGACATTCATTAAATTTTGTCTGCTTCTAGAAGGGAAAGCTTTAGCTAGTACGTACAAGGATGCTCTTTTGACAGGTGTCATGACAAACATCAGGGTTGTTAACGTCGTGAATGTATCATTTCCTTTTTAAATTAAGAATGTCAGAGCACAGTAAATCGGTTTGAAACAATAAGTAGCAGATCGATGAGGGTTTTTTTTTTTCTTGACGTTTTATTTACATTCCGGTGCATTTGACGTTAGCAGTACCTGCCCCTCTGACTTGTTAGCATGCTAGCCTTGTTAGCTAAGATATGGCAAAAGGGGTTAATGTTGGGCTATAAAACGAATTAACACAGTAAATACTATAGTAAAACACAATAAAACAACAATACATGATTACCAAACTCCAGGTTGGCATATTTTAACGCCAAAGGCCCGTCACTGTTTTATCTAGTTAGCTAAGCTAATACTGATAACACATACGTTAACTGAGGCTAACGCTAGCGTCTAACACAGAGGTAGAATGAAGCTAAATAAAGAAGGTGATACTTATACCCACCAGGTGCCAACAAGTCATCGTGTATGTCCGTGCAATGACGGTTGGAGCTCCCTATTTAACCAGCTGATCGCCCAACTACTCTCTGCTATGACACATCAACAAATATGGCCACAGCAGGACAAGGAGAAGGATAGAAACCAATGAATACCAAGTGACAAATGACGTCAGTCTGATGTTAGCACATACGACAGGTACACCTGCAGGTCTACCCGGTATTTTCGAGAAAATCAACACCAAGTAAATGTAGGTGAACCACATTCCATCTGTGGCCAAACGTTTTTAGATTTGCAGAAAGTTCTTTTGTTTTTTTTAGGGGGGACCTGGCTTTGATCTAGGTTGCTTTAAAGAGTGATTAAATGCAATACAATTATTTGCAGAGTGATTAAAAACTGACCAAATCACAAAACTTTCTTTTGCACTGTGTTTTAACCATGCCACAGACTGACCTTCAAGTCTCGTTTGAGAACTCTCATTCTCCTCTACTTTAGGGGAAAGTGTTAATGTGGACAGCTGATATCATTCTATCATTCTGATTGGATTTCAGGAGCAGAGTGATTGCTTTACAAAGGAGTGGTGCCGAAAACTCATTCATCTTTAGTCAGCCATGGTTACCACTAGGGAAACATAAGCTGTCATCCTTGATTTGCATCAAAAAAGCTTCAAAGGCAACAATAGTGCTGCATGTCAGGTTTCACCCAAATCATCAAGAACTTCAAGGAAAGAGGTTGAGTTTCTTTGAAGAAAGCTTTGGGGTGCCAACGGAAAAGAAAAAACAATAAGCGGGACTGTCTCCTGAAGATGATTAAACTGAAGGATCTGGTTGACACCAGTGCAGAGCTTGGTCAGGAATGACAGCAGGTGTGAGTGTTTCTGTATGTACAATGAGGTGGAAAGTTTTGAAGACATGACAATACCAGAACTGGACAACAAAATGCTGGGATAATCTTTTTTTCTGAAGAAGTCTATTCAAACTGTTTAAGACATCTGAAAATCTGGACATCTGTTTAAGACATCTGAAAAAATTACTTTCTGAAGAAGAAAAAGTGTAAAGAAAAGTGGAAAGATTTTTTTTATGAATTATTTACTGTATTGTTTTCTACTTTGAAATTTTGTCTACAGTAAAGATTTTTTTTTTTTCAACTTTTGTAGTTATTGTTTTTAATGTGTGTGTCTATTTAGTAATTTTAGGCTGCTGTTAAATTTTCCCAGTTGAGGGGACAATTAAAGGACCATTCTGTTGTATTCTATTTTTTAGGGAACTACACAATATTCCTCAATGTTGATACATAAATAAATATTTTTTTCAAGTTTATTACAAAAACAAAGAAAAAAAAAAACAATCAAAAATAATTTCTGAGGGAATTTGTTCAGGTACGTTCATGAAAATAGTTTTACTTTGGACCTTCTGCTGACGTCAATACGCAGGTGCAGCCTTTCTTCTCAAGCTACATTTGAACGCAGGTAGGTCATTAAATATAAAACTTTAACCATGCAATCACTTTACCTCATTGTTTTAGTATTAAAATTTAACGTTTTCTTTAGAAAGTTTTGTTCCTTCATACCTAACTAAGAACTTTCTTAAGGTGGCATTTTAGCTGTATTCGTCAGTTTTAAAGCTACCTTGAGTTAGCTAGCAACGGACTATATGAAAAAAACGTGGTTGCGTACATTTCATTGTCATTAATGAAAGTGTATAACTCTAAATCATTTTGTAGTTAACGTTGTAAGGATGAAGCCGTCTTTTCCTACAACTCTGGTTCGACCCAACCGGCCGCTGAGGAAACCTTCGTCCAGTCTGGGCTTCCCTTTACCAACTCCGCAAAGATTCCCCACCATGACCGCCGCTTCGCCTGTACGAATCGCAAGAAATGGTAAGTCCCTCGACAAAGCTGTATCCAACTTAATTTTTTTTTCGTATGAATTCCAATCTACAACTACGCACTAAATATTACATTTAAAATGCTTTTTTTTTTTCTTTTTTCTTCCAGGTCCCGCCAGTTCTCCAACAAGCAAACTCACCAGTTCACCAGTATGTATCGTGCTTTTATTGCATCGTTTCCATCAGATCAATACCAGCAAAATGTGGTAAATGCCATTTGTGTTACAATGTGCAGTTGTGTCTCCATTTAAATCGATTCAAAAGTTAATTTTAGCAATTCACTTCAAATATTGAAAATCGTTTACAGGACCGTTCATAGCCATTTGGCTAATACAAATGACTTGTGGTGCCCAAATAATTTATTGAGAAACTTTGTTAATAACAATAATATTAGAAGGCTTGACAATTCAGAATACTTATCCCTGCCGCACTGTCCTCTTTATAAAGTTTGTGATGTCAGTAAGATGGCTTCCAGCATTACGGATTCTGGGGTCAGAGTGGATAGTGGATGCTGCCTTTTTCAGCAGAAATAGACAAGCCTATGTGTTTGTGGCAAGGAAGAAGCAATGAAAAAGTCCAGCTTAGAGTAGCATAACGTCTTTAGGCATGCTGAACTGAAGGGACAGATAGAGAGACCTGTAAAGCTGCCTTATTTCATCTGAGTCTTGATGCACGATGATCAGCCAAGACCACATACTGACAAGGACTGAGATAGCTTTGCAGTGACTGAAATAATAGTAAACAGCTCAGGCCTCAAGTAGAGGAAAAAATTGTGAAGGGTTGCATCATTGCTGCTGCAGAACTATCTGCTCCTAATAAGGATAAATTGGTTTGTTGAGAAGAACAGTTACAGTCGCTGATATGACAGGTGACACCTGACTAAAAAGGAGCAGCCATCGCATTAGGTGAGCATGATGAATTTATTATTATAGCATTCAGAACTCCATTTAGCTTTGAAAGTGCTGGTTCTGTTTATATTCAAGCAAAAAAAAACGATTTTCTTATTGAGTCAAAAAAAAAAAAAAAAGTAAAACTTAAAATATTATATAAAATTTCGTGTACATGCTTCAGTTTATTTTTGGAGATAAAAGAAAAAAGGAAGGAAACACCCTGAAAACAAATTTAAAAAATAACTTTCCAAAAACTGATAACTTATTATTGCCTCATATTCATTCACAAATTCAGTGTGGCTAAGCATTTCAGTTTGAGAGAAAAAAATTCCCACTCCTGATGAAAGTAGTCTGGTTCATTGGTTTTGTTGTGCAGAATCAAACTATACATCCATAGAAACCTTACATATATTATCAATAAAAACAAGGGCTTGTATTTGCTCTGACCATCATCTTGAATTTCATTCAGTGTCTGCCGGTTTCTGTCTATATCTTGGCTTCTCGATGAGCTTTGTGGACTGGGGAATTAGAAGCTAAAACCCTGTGCAGTCTCCCATGACGCAGTACACTTGATCACCCTAACTGCCATTTTCCTGTCTGTGTTTTATTGAAATTAAACTTTTATTTCAATGCCATTTTTTTTTTTTTCTTCTCCAGTTTCCGGGGTTGGTTCCTCCAGCTCTTACTGTTTACCTCTGCAACTTTTGTGGTCAGCAAGGTAATATTGGAGTTAAAATATCAGCCAGAAGCTCGTTACCCAATAAACTCAGTATTTACACAAAGCTCCAATCAGGTTTCACTCTGTGGCTGCTCAGTGTTGTTGAGTTTAATTGAACTATAATTTCTGCCTTGGCTCAAAATTACTTTTGGAATATGACTCATGTCATCAGTGGTGTTTTGTGCAGACTTTTGAATGTGCACTTCATTGAAATCGATTTCCTGGTGTTCAACAGGGAATTTTCGTTGTAAGCGTTGCAAGAAAATGCCATATTGCTCCGTAGTGTGTCAGACAGAGGACTGGAAGGAACACAGACACATCTGCAAGCCTGTTGACCTAGCGTCTGCAAGGTAGGTTTAGTCACCAGATTGCTCTGTGTTTTGTCTTTGTTTTATTTATTCTTACATTCAGATAAATTAAAAATGTTTTTCTTAATCTAAAGAGAACAAGCCAAGGAAAACATGGCTTTGCCAGGTACTGGTCACAAGGAAAACCTCACAGAATTGAAGGTAATTCATTTAAGAGTTTGAATCACGACATTTCAAATATAAAGTAACATTCTAAGCAATGTACTTCTATATCACTGAAGGCTAGTGATTCATCTAGCTATAAGAGGGTCTATTTGAAAGATTTACAAGCTTCTAAAATCACCATGTCAATGGACATTCAGGTAAAAATAAAACTCAGTTTACATTTGTTTTGTAACTTGGTCTACTGCGTAGTCCAGTAGTCTTTCACTTGTTCTTTCAGGCCACTGTTGTTGAATTCTCCAGCCCTGGCAGGTTTTTCATCCTTCCTCAAGACCCTGAGGTGCTAGAAGCTCTACAAATCATAAGCACAGAGCTTCAGAAAACTAGCAGCAACTCCTCAGGAACAGCTTACGTTCCCTGTGATGGAGAAGTCTGCACAGTTCAGTTTTCCTGTGATAAGGTGAGAAGAGGTTATCCAATACAGTTAAGAGAGATGAATGTCTATCTGTGTATCTTTGGCCTAATAATCTTGTTTTTGCCTCTTAGAACTGGTACAGAGGCTTGGTCCAGACTTTAGCTGCTGACAAGAAGACTGCTAATATCCTTTACATTGACTTTGGCAACGAAGAGAACGTCCCAGTTGAAAGGATCCGACCCCTGCCTGCAAATATTCAACATTTTCGCCCATGCGTGAGTGCATGTAGTGCATGTAATGGATGCATATTTAGGTTCATTCTCTAGGTGTTCATAATTACTGGGACAATTTACCATCCAGCAAAGTTTGTCATCGTGACAGGCCTATATGCCTTTGTCATTCGCCACAGACAGTGGAGTGCAGGATTGCTGGTGTGGTGCCGGTGGTTAACGAGTGGTCAGACGAGTGCTGCATTACAGTCAGACAGATGCTGGCTGGCAAGGCTGTCAATGTGAAGCTGTTAGAAACAACAGAGAAAGAAGGTGTCCATGCTGTGGATATCGTGCTTTCAATGAGTGGGTATCATGGAGGTGAATCAAAAGTGAGTTTCAGATTTCCAGAAGGTAAAATCCTGAATGAAACTCTCTTCTTGTTTACTTAAGGAACGTTGCTGAGTTCTTTCCTCCTTGAGAACGGATTTGCACAAAAAGAAACCATCAGTGCGCCACAAACTGAGCACGATATAAGTATGCTAGTTGCAGACCTACTTCAGTTTGCATAACTGTATGCATCCTGTTGCGATATCTTAGTTCGCAAGAAGAGTTACAGGATTTCTTTTCGTTAAGGTGCCATGTTGAGTGCATCATTTGAAAATTTCAAGCGCCTCTCTGATGGGAAGGATGACAATGGATGGGCTCAACCACCGGAGCCACTCACACAGGCAGTAGGAGACCAATTCTCTGTTGTACTCACCCACTTCGTGTCACCCAGCGATCTTGTTGTGCAGAAGGTGGAGAATGCTGGTGAGTAACGTTTCATCTGTTTAATCAAAGCCAAACCTCTGAACCCAGTGTTGCTCGATCTAACTAAAATATTGGTTTGCAGAACTTATCCAGGATTTGCAGTTGAGGCTGAGGGATCACTGCTCTCAGATTTCTACTCCACAGAACTTCAGACCTGCTCCGGGAACAGTTTGTTGTGCCCAATTCTCAGGTGAGGCTCGTCTGACCCTTTCCTTTCCCATCGTAAGAACAAAAAAACGTCCTCACAAGCTGATGAGCGTAGAGAATTTTTACAGAGTAGACTGGGCAAATAGAACCAAGTCAAGCTGTGGGATGGTATAAGGTTACAACTCAAGAGGATGCTGAGGTTGAATCAAAAGGTGCTTCTGCAGTGTTTTTAGTTTAAGGGTCTTTACACTTATGCAACCAGGTTATTGTATTTTTAATGTTTTTTGCTAACCTGATTTGTGTTTTCAGTGGAATTCTACAGGATATAAACAAACTTAAAGAAGTTTTGAAAAGATTAATCCTAGTCTAATTTTTGTCTACATAGGAGTCAATGATTGTGTACTACTGAGTTTCACTGCAATACTATGTTTTTATACTTGAAATTCACCATGAATGCTTATTTGAAAGGAAATGTAAATGCAGCTTTGATCTCCTGAGATTTTCCCCACTTTCCAGAGGACAGGCAGTGGTACAGGGCTAAAGTTCTGGCTTATCCATCAGAGGAACGAGTCTGTGTCGCCTACCTCGATTTTGGCAACTCTGAGGAGGTAGATTTAAGCCAGTTGCTACCTATTAGCCCGGCACTCCTGGCCCTTCCAACGCAGGCTATCCCATGTGCCCTAGCAGGTATAGTCAGTGCATTTTAATTTACATTTTATGATGTTTTTATTGTAATCCTAATTAAGTCTGTGCTCTTGTTTAAGGGGTGCATCCTGTTGGCGAGAACTGGTCAAAGGATTGCATTTTGGCTCTGCAGTACCAGCTGTCAAACAGATTACTGCAACTTAGGATCCAGGGAGCGCAGGAGGGAAAGACCCTGGTGTCCATGATAGATGAGGCCAGTGATCCTCAGGTTGATTTTACTGAGCTCCTGATCTCTGCAGGCTACGCCACACCTGCTTCTGTTTCTACCACTGTTAACGCTGAGGAGACGACTGCTACTGCAGAGTCAAGTGGTGGGCAAAGAAAACTGTTCTTAGTTTTGAGCAATGCACTTTTCCATTTACATATTTCAAGCAGCATCACTCAGCCATAAACTATAGAAGACTGGTGTAGAATTGTTCAAATAATCCTTTAATCACACTTGTGGTTGTCACGTGTATGTAAGCATTTTTCTGATGCTCCTTTGAACTAATTAATAATTTTCTAATTTACAGTCTTACAGAGCAGATTCCTCCTGCATTTGTGTGATGAGTCTGTTTTGAAATATGCTCCTCAGCGTCTCCCGCTGCGTCTGAACCTCTGGTTTGGACTACTGCCGAGCTTCCCTCCGATGGCCAGACGGTGCCGCTGTTCACCAGTATCGTGGAGAGCCCTGGAAAGTTTTACTGCCGCCTCGCTAGTCCAACAGGTGGAGTTTCGTTACAGGGCCACCAACATTGATTAATATAAACCTAAGTCTGATAGTGACGGAAAAGCCTCTGTGGACTAAAAGTTTTCTGAATTTGGTTTCTTTATATGAGAGTTCAATGATTCCAGCAAGCTGTGAAGTACTAGATATAGTTGTGCCCTGGCATTACCACAAGGTAAAGCCAGGTGTTTTCTGAGGAAGTTTCTTGTGGCATTGAAACAATTTGTTTTTCAGAGCTGAAGAAGTTCATGGAGCTGGAGGCTCAATTAAAGCAGCACTGTGAGTGTCAAGCCTCTCCTTTTGTGCCCAAAGTGGGAGAGCCGTGCTGTGCACTTTTTCCTGGTGAGAACGTCTTTATAAAGTGTACACACCCAGCAGGTTGTTTGAACTTGACAAGACATTTTATGTTAAGACCAGGATTTAAATATTCTTTAGTCTTGATTACATACATTCATGGGTGGGAATGCCCGAATAATAAGGTAGGGCCTCAGACTTATTTAAACTCTTGATTCATATTCACAAATGTATTTTTCCCCCTGTTTTCTTTTAAACAATAACTGGGGCCATGAGTGTGAGTTTTTGTTCTTCCAAGGAACATTATATCTTCAGGCTGAAAGATACACTTGCATCTCCACTAATATTTGGATAATTGTCTTTTTTTTTTTTTTTTTTTTTTAACCACTCAGTTAATCAGAAATTTAAGGTCATTTAATTGTATGGCTTTGCTGGAACAGACAGCTTTTTCAGTCATTGTTCATAAATTTTTAACAGGGTTGAGCCATCCAGAAAGCTCCAGAAGCAACTCATCTGACCATAGAACGTTTTTTCAGAAGATATTTGGCTTGTCCATGTGGGCCGGTGTCCTGAATCAAATAGCTGCATTCTCTCCTCAGCATGGGTTCCGGTTTCACAGACCTGCTCATGACTTAGTTATTTGATTCAGGTGTGTTTAAAACAGAAACGAATTTAAAAGCTGCAGCGTACCAGCCTTCAAGAACTGGAGCTGGAAATGCCTGATGTGGGCAGCCGCAAATTTCAGTAAAGCTCTAAAGTATTGATGTTTGGAGTGTGCATTTCTGTCTTGGTGGTACCGTCTGAGCTCATGTTGATGATATAACTGCCTTCACTGTGGATGCGATGCTGGTGTTGAAGGATGGGTGCTTTGTTGGTTGTAGTTAAACATCTTAACTGATTTCTTGTAATCTAAGGGGACAGTTTGGGTCAGATGGTTGAAACTTGCACACAAAGGTTGTCTAGTAGGATAATGATCTCAAACACAATTTAAAATTGGTTTTGTAATAGATAAAACAGGGTGATATGAAGCTTCTGGAATGACCCTGATCTCAACCCTGTTGAAAATCTGTGGTCTGTGCTTAAAATAGGGCTGAAGTCAGGAAACCAACCAATTTAAATGATCTCTACCATTACTCAAGGTTTCTATACAATCTTGAAAACTATGGAATTTGATTGGATAATTTTACAGGGCGTCTTAAGTATGGAAAAATGAAAATTGAGAATGAAAAAAATAATCACTTATGTTTTCAATTACTGAAAAAAATAAAAATCTGAATTTCAGAAAAGATTAATGAGGTTTTGATTTAATTGTGTTTAATGACGTTCATATTTGGTTTGCCACATAAAATTAAGTTTTTGTTTTAACTCAGGTTATTTTAGTTACTTGATGCATTATTGCACATATTACATCACTGGTCCTAACAAGCCAAATTAAATGCTTATATTACTGCTATTCTTTGCACAGGTTTCCATATTAAGGTAAATAGGCTTATTTTATTTTATTTTTACAAATAAAAAGCACAATTTGGGCTTTTTCACATATTAATACCTTTGCATATTTTTGGATCCACAACTGCTATTCATAAGTGTTTAGTTTCCTTCCTTTGTATTTTTGTCACACTGTACAGTGTCTGTTGCTATTCTATGTTTTTTTTTTTTATTTATTTATTTTTTTTTTATGGAAGTTTAATGTTGTATTTTGAAAAAATAAATCACTAAAAGTTCAAACATTTTCATTAATGACCATGTAATGTTCTACTCAGCTCTGTGGATACCATTGATACTTATTTAAAAAGACAAAATTCTAAAATTGTGAATTTTAAAACAATTTCTATGCCACTTTAATGTGTTGTATTGTTTTCCTGTGTATATTTCTGTTTTACCATTTTGTGAGTTATGATTTTTTTTATTTATTTATTTTTTTTATTCAATAAATCCTTTATTTCCACAAAGGCAGTGGAGCTTGGTGCCGAGTTACGGTGAAGGGACTGTCCGACGACAACGTTACCATACATTTTGTGGATTACGGTCACAGCATGGCGGTTAAAAACAGCCACCTTCGATCTATTACACCTAAACTCCTTCGGCTCCCTTTCCAAGCTGTTTGCTGCTGGCTTGCAGGTAAAAACAACAACAACAACCATAGACTGTCTCAGAGTTTACACACAATAAATGAGCATATTTTCCATTAATGGGTATTTACTAATCCCTTCAATAAATTCTTAATACAATTTTAGTCTCCAGGGATGGTGTATTAACCTAAATGATAGCTGTTACCATCCTAAAACTTAACTTTTAAAGCAAGATGCTTTTTTAATTTTTTTCAATGAATTTCATATTTTAGCATTGATGGATAAGAGCATGCATTATAAGTTTATGGGTTTGTATGGATTTAGGTGTGGACCCTGTTGGATCAGAGTGGAGTAGTGAATCCCTCCTGTGGTTCCAAAATTTGGTGGATGGAGAACAGCTCACCGCTCGTGTCCTCTCCGTCACTGAGCAGGGGTATGGAGTGGAGCTCGTAAGCAGAGGTCAGAACGTGGCAGCTGCTCTCATTACTGAACAGCTAGCCAAAGCTAGAGGAGAACCTGCCACAGTAAAGCATGTACTGGTGGAATCCACAATGAAAAAAGACAATGGTGGGAAACAACAAGAGGTCATCGTTCAAGCCAGTCAACAGATTGAAGCTGTGTCCAGAGAAGTTCCAGGTGAAATTCAAACTACAGTGACATCAGAGGGTGAGATAAAATGTTGAATCTTCAAAGTAAATTTTCTCTCCCCTCCCCCTTCCAGATTGCAATGTTGATGTATTGAAATTTGCTTCCAGTTGCAGGTTTTCCAGTTGACTGGAAGACAGTGGAGCTGCCTTTGAATGAGAGCTTTCAGCCTTACATTGAAGCAGTCATTAGTCCTTCTCTTTTCTACCTCCTCAACCCAATGCAAAGTGAGAACATCCACTCTGTTATTCAAAAATGAAACTTTCTTAAATAGATTGTTGTTTTTTGTGACCATTTCTTTTATGTAGTTGACCAACAAAAGCTCCAGGAGGTGATGATGGACCTGGCTGCTTACTGCAGCACCTACCAGACCACTTTATCTGCAGGGACGAAGAGCAGGCCTTCTGCCGGGGCTGCCTGTTGTGCCCAGTTTTCTGGTAAGGATAGTGGGTTAGTTACAAAGCAGCCAATTCAATTTTAATTTCTTCTTCTGTGGTCTATGTTTACAAAAAACCCAAAACAGAAAGACATGTTCATTGTTTTTGTTACCTAGTTTACAGCAGCATTATTGCATGCCACATGTGCTCCTAATTAGGCCTGTCATAATAACAAATTTTGCTGGAAGATAAATTGTTCCAGAAATAATTGACAAACGATTTTGTTATTTTTGAGACCATTTTTAATTCATATATATTGATAATAGAATAATAATGCAAGTTCACCCTCTCAAAGACAAAAACTTTTTTTCCATTTTATTTCCAACATTATCATTTTATTAGTTGCCTTCATTTCATTTCCCCCCCCCCTTTTTTTATAAATTTTTTTTAGTCATTTTAATTTACCATCACTTTTTTCATTATGTATTTTTTTCTACTTTTTCCATATTCTATATTTATTTTGTAATTTTAAGATATTTTAAATATCCAAAATAAAACAACCAAAAACAATAAACAGAAATTAAAGCCACACATAACTGGAACCATAAATAAACTGGATTGTGAGGTGTCATTTAACCAAATTGCCCTGCAAAAAATATGAAATGGAAATTATCAATCTCATTTTATTTTATCATGCAATTAATTGCTTATTGCAACAAGCCTACTCCTAATATCATGCAACCCTATTGTGCTCCTGACCTGTCTCAGCTGCTCTCTGCACAGAGCAGGTCACGTCACACTGGACGGGGAGCTACAGCAGGCAGCACAGTCTTTTACTTTACATGTCAAAGTTAAGATTAAACATTTGGATTGCCATGGAAGGCCAACAGTTGTTGCATCAAAAAAACAATGTGCAAGGTTTGCAAAACAACTGTAAGCCAGGCGCATGAAAATAAGCTGTGATTTGTATATAACACTGGCGCAGTCACACTGGCCAACACTGTTGGGTGTTGCTGATGTAAAACTACAGACAGATCACCAACAGTACAATAGAATGGAAAATACCCTTTATTGTTCCTCAGTGGAGAAATTCAGGTGTACCAGCAGCAAAGTGACTGAGAAATGGAAGCGTCCAGATTCACACAAAGGTAAAATAAAAATGAGAATGTACAGTAAAGGCAAATGTACATCAGAAAAAAAATTGTTCAGTTATTAAAAATAGCATACTCTGGTTCTGAGAAACATGCAACTGAATAGGATAGTTAAAAAAAAAAAAAAAAAAAAAAAGTACAAATTGTGCTTCTATATTTAATATAAGCTCCTGAACAGGGATTGGGAGCTGAATTTAGTCAGCTCCTCTAATACCAAACATTTAAAACGAACTTGATAGAGATCAGTGCTTGGGTTTGGATCAGGACATGCATTCAGGAATACATTCTCCCCATTTTTACACCTATTCTGAGTTTTTTCAAGACCCCACCTGCAGTTGTTGCTCTTGCAAACCTAAGCTGCTAATACCATGTCTCTGAGGAGATATAATTACACACCGTGTGTACGCAGTGACTGTAGGAACTGCTTTAAACATAGTATACAGGTAGGAAACCAGTCTAGCGTACATTCCACAGCCAGCTAACAGCGGGGTCCATTTTAAGAAATTTTTGTACTTGATGTTGGAGTATTTGCTGTTAGAAACTAGAGGCTTCTTCTCCTTAGCAGCCAGCTGTGTTGGGACTGGGGCAGGAATTTACTAAATAAGGATGGCAAAAAGAGCAAGTGGAAATTGTCCTGCAAAAAGCCGCAACTCTGTACTTCTGTTGTGATTTTGATATTTGTGAACCGAGAAAAAAAAAACTCTATATATATATATATATATATATATATATATATATATATATATATATATATATATATATATATATATATATATGAAAATTTTTTTTTTTTTTTGAAATCCCAGCTGATAACAACTGGTACCGTGCTGTGATCTTGGAAGTTGGTGAGAATGAAATGAGAGTCATCTATGCAGACTATGGGAACACTGAGAAGGTCCCATCCTCCCAAATCCTGCCCATCCCTTTCCACCTGTTGCAGCTCCCTTTTCAGATAACTCGCTGCACCCTCACTGGTAAGGCAGAAATGCTCCTGAATATTTCTAAACTTACCCTAAGTAGTGTTTACTTGTCTGTCCTAAAAATTCACTCCAGTAACTATTTGGTATCCTACATTAAAAGGTAAAGAACGCTTCCCAGCAGAGTGGCCAGCAGAAGTGCTGCAGATGTTTCAAACTGAGCTGGCGAATGGCGTCCTCGCCACAGTCCAGTCCTTTGATGGCTCTGCTAATGTTATGTCTCTCGCTCCGCCTACGGAGAGAGGTGGAGTACACCTACCTTCTATGATCCTGGATAAGCTGTACATCTTAAACAAGAACCCCGACACCAGCCAAAGGCTTGATGACACTGGCAGCAGCACTCCACGTGTACCTGACGGCCCCCAGTCCAACTCTGTTCCCAAACCCCAGTTGGAGCGAGAACACAAACCAGCACTGGTTGATACAACTGGGTCTAATAGGCCTGCAGAACTGACTGTGCATAAGCCTCAGCAGATGATTGTTTCTGGAGCACCAGTATGTGGTAGGTGAAGTTAGATCAGAAATTATCTTTAAGGAGCAGATAAATTACTGCCAGTTCTACATTTCAAGTTTTCTGTTCATCGTCTGTGGAAAACCCAAAATTCAGTTTCTGTGAAAATTAGAACATGTCATTAGACACCATAAAAAAAAAAGGACTTTTAAAACATGTCAACCTTCTGAGAAAATATGTCCCATGTACCATACATTATAGGCATTCAAGACTTGGTCTGGGCTCCTTTTGCATGAATGAATGGAGGCGATCAGTCTGCAGCTCTGCTGAGCAGGTGAAGCCCACATGGTAAATGGCCTGTACTTGTATTGACCCTTTGCAACTACATCACTTAATCTTGTGAGGCGCCATGATGGACGTGGGAAGTGAGGGATGGCAGCATTGAATCGAGCGATTGTTTTCCCCAAGTTGTTTTTGGCAACTTAGCCATGGCTTCTACTTATTTAAAGTCGGGTCAGTTTGTCTGTGAAAGTATCACACCTCGTTGGGGCTCAGACGGCGGTATTTACAAAAGTTAAAAATAGCTAGCTTAGAAACCGATCCATAGCCTTTGATGTCCGTCAGGGCAGAGTAGGCCGCTTTCTGAAGAGCATAAGAAAGACCTTGGCCCTCCAAGCAGCATCTCAGCCTTGATTCAGAAGTAGGTTAACACAAGGAATGTGACAGTCGTAGCCCTTGTCTTGTACACACCTCTGTGCTCTTGACGCTCTCCAGCCAGCTGCAGTCCATGCCTTGTTCTTCCCCAAACTCTTGATTGTGCTTTGCTGCACAATTTTCTCAAGGCTTTGCACCTTTCACAACCTAACTTTTTCCATCCACTAAACTTTCTAGCAATGTACTTGGATATAAAACTTTGTAAACAGGCAGTGTGTTGATCAGTCAACTTTTCCTAAGTCTTCCTTATGATTCTGTCACCCATAACCTTTTCTTGTTTTGAAAAATCCTTATTTTTGTAATCTACTTTGAAACTGAAACTTGGGTTTTTACTAACTGTAAACCAAAAATCCATTTGACTTTTTTTTTTTTTTTTTTTTTTTTTTTCCCTCCCCCAATTTAAGTACTGGAGAAAGTAAAAAACAACAAAAAAAACAAAAAAAAAAACAAAAAACACTTTCATAGTCTAATTGCTATATACACATGAGATGTGATTTTAATCAGAGGAACATTTTTTTCTTTTCAGAAAACTCAGTTAAGAAAATTGACCATATGGAGCTGCCATACCAAAATCTTTCAAATGGTTCTGGTATGTACACATTAAAACAAAATCTAAGCTGACATATTACTAAAGTGTAGTTATGTTATCTTCTGGGGAAGAAAAAAAAGTCCTTGGTTTAATTCATTCATTCCACTTTCCAATTCCTAGATTATCAAGCCTCTGGCTGCTGCTGTCAGAGTCTCCAAAAACAGGTTAGATTTTATTATTTGGGTAATAAAGTAAAACAAACATATACTGTGTTATTATGGTAAATATGCTCAATGTTTTAACACCAGCAGGAAAATGTCTTTTTGTCCTCTGTTTACCCTTAACAGATCAACAATCTGGAGCAGGTGATGCAGCTGCAGCTTGCTCTCATCAAGCAGTTGGTTGGACAGATGAAATAAAATTGTACATAATTTTTTTTTTTTTTTTTTTTTTTTTTTTTTGTCTTAACTTTGTCTATCATGGTGCATGATAGTTCTGATTATTATTATTATATATATATTTTTTTCCCCCTTTTTTACCTGAAGTTTTAGTTTCTGGTTTTAATAGTTTAGGATGCATGACATAGGTTTACATTTGTGAAAGTCAAAAGCTAAAGGCATGTTCAGCCTCAGTTCTCATTAAGTGCCCCCTTGCCTGCCTCACGTGTCCTTAAGCAAGCTGTGCTGCCATCTGGTTTTTTTTCACCTGCACATATGATGTCCAGCCAGATTGCTTTGAGTTTTACTGAAAGGTTGTGTGAATAAAAGTGTTTTCTTTCAAATCTACAAGGTAAACCAAATTCATTTTAGATGTGCTTTCTTGCTGAAACCATAAGTTGACTTTTGCGATAAAACACGGAAGGATAAAATATACCCTTCTAAAAAACAATTTTCTACATGCACGTTCCTAAACTTAAAGTAATCGATTACGGCTTTTTTGTACATTTGAGTGTTTTTCTCTTTATTTGCATGTCTTAAATCAAATTTGCCTTCTTCATACTTGTATTCCACACAGCCACAGCAAAATTTTTGACCTGTACTTGAGCGCTGCATGGATTTCAGGAAAATGTGGCAACAGTAAAGAACATGGAAGTTGTGAAGAGGACCAGGGAAGACTGGAATGGCCAGATTTAAATATCAGAAATCTTGAGCAATCATTTTGAGCCAAGCTATGCTAAGCTGTTGGGTGTAGTGGTCAGTTTGCTAAGACCATGCATCCACTACCAGTAAGAGTCCATACCTGGATTATGGAACCTAAAACTATATGTTGCGCTTAGAAACTTGGATCAAAGATGACAAACACAGCATTTTTTTTTTTTTTTTATAATAAGCAATATGCATAGTTTGCACCACAGAATGACAATAATGCAAGAAATATTTTTTGTCATGATGTAGTGGTTGGTTGTTAGACCCAGATGCAGCAAGTAGATTTTGAAATGAACAACAACAAAAAAAAAAAAACTTACAAAAACCACAGGGGGCCAGAGTTGAGCTGTAGGGTAAGACAAGGAAGTAATGGGAGGATCCAGCAGTAACTGGCTGACAAAGGAGTTTAAATACAAGTGAGTTGATTACTAGATACAGAACTGGTGGTTGATTAGTAACGGGTTGCAGCTGTGAGAGGAGACCAGCCAGGTACACTGAGGAGGGAGAGAGAATAGCGTGAGCGGGAAACAAACCGGATAGCTAGGAAAATGAATCTAACTGCAACAATAAACAGAACATGCCTGAGAGATTGGTAGCACTCACTGAAAAGAAAAACACATGAGATTCAGAAGAGAACCTTTAGATTGCGATTACATTTTTTGTTTAACCATAAAACTGAAGCAGGGTTGCCCCCCCCCCTTCGTTTATAACCTTTGTATTTCTTTGAATCCTGCATTAGAAATCCATACTTTATCCAGGTGTGTCTTTATAGTCAGATTAGATCTACTAATGGAAAAAGATAAACCACTGAATAGTATCTTTAAAGAGAATCAATGCACTATTACGTTTTTGCACACACCTTATTTTAAAAAAAGAAGAAAAACAAAACAAAACAGGGAGTTGGATCGTGTTTCTTGGGTACGCCCCTTCCCCGGCTTTACCCTGTGCGGGATGAGAGGAGTCACGCAGGTACACTGGAGGTGGTTATTAGCAGGAGGTGCGGTCGCTGCTCTCTGAAGCAAAGAACCGCAGCAGCAGCAACGGAGAGAGGAGTACTGGAAGGAAAAGTGGATACGAAACGTCGCAGGGTAAGGATATTTTAGCCAGTAATGGAGTGAATTTTGGGGGTGCGTTTGTTTTGATTGCCTGGTAGTGGCGGATTGAGCGACGTGGAATAGAATGCCCTCGATTGTAAAGTGCAGCGATGTGTTTCCGAGTACTTGAATAAAGTGATGGTTCTCAAACTGTGGTACACGTACCACTCGTGGTACATGGACTGCCTTTAGTGGAACTCAAAAAATGCTGGTATTATTACCATGGTAAACGAAGGAATTAACATTTATGTAGTGGATGAAAATGAATAATGGCTGTTTATGATGTGTTCTCTGTTCCTCTGAAGTCCAGATTTGGAAGGTGTCAAAACAAACTTCAAAACAAATGATTTTGCGTGGTAATTGGACTAAATGTTGTTAACAATACAAGCTAACAAGATAGTTGTCGTTTTCTGTACAGACACAGCACAATATGCTGAATAAAAGAGATTAGCTATGTTTAGTGAGATTCAAATCAACATAAAAGCAAATAAGGATTTATTGTTTTAAACCTCCAACTTTCCCACTTGGAAGTCTTACCTCTATAAGGTTTTCTGTATCAAACATACACGTTGAAATTAAAAATGAAAACTGCATTCTTCATTCAGTCATGCAATGGCAATGAATACATTTTTTTCCTTTTCCACAACAGACTGTTAAGATGGTGGTACTTGGGATTTACTGAGGAGGTGCAAGTTTAATAGCCACTGCCACTTAAAATGAGGTAAAAAATAAATTCAACACGTAAGTTTTCAATGCATGCATGACTAATGTCAAAATAAGTATATGAAAATGTGTAGTCTGCCTTGATGAATAAGGGAAAAAAAAATATACCAATATCTACAAGCAAAAACCAAGCAAGTTCAATCACAAACTGGGCTTCTTGGATCCTGATCCTATGGTTACATCAGGTTAATGCGTTAATCAGGAGAGGGCAGCTGATATCAGTCTATTTGAATTAAAAGAGCAGAATGGCTACTTTAAATAGGAATTTAAAATTGTTTGCTATGGTTTCCTTTAAGAATGTTGTCATCATAACCTTGCATCAGGATAGCTTCACAGGGAAGGGATGGATTTTGCTGCTACTAAGGTTGAACCCAAATCAACCAATTTTTCTAATCATTGAGAACTTCAAGAGGAGAGGGTCGAACAGTTACTATAAAGAACCAAGGCAGGAATGTCCAACTCCAGTCCTCGAAAGGAGATTTCCTGCATGTTCTAGATGTGTCTCTGCTCCAACACAGCTGAGTTGGTGGCTGAATTATCCCCTCATTAGGTTGTAAAGTTCTGCAGAGGCTTGATAGTAAAACATTTATATGATACAGGAGTGGATTTAGACATGCTTGACCTAAGGGATTCTGTTGCCACCAGTGCAGAGCTTGTAGAAGAATTGCAGATGGCAGGTGGGAGCATTTGGGTGCTGGTCTGCTGTGGAGAAGGGCAGGAAGAAGCTACTTTTCTCCACAAAGAGCATTCTACAAGAGGAACCACTGCTGGATTGCACATTCATGAGAATAATGTGTGACGTTTCCTCTCATCTGAAGCAGTGGGCTCATTCACAGATTTACCTAAAACATAGCCATCTATGAAGAATGGGATTGAAATATCTTTCAGAAGCAATTTTTCCCAACCATCAAGGAACAATTTATTGTTGAGCAGGGTTTTTTTTTTTTTTTTTTCCAACACTTGGGTCAGGAAACCCACTGTATCTTAATCTCTTCCAGAACCTGTGGTTAATGCTATGCAACTGAACATAATTTCCAAACACCTCATAAAACCAAAATGAGTCAGCATTTAGTACAAAACATGGTTTCTGGTGGGTGAGGATGAATTGCACGAATCTTAAAAAGTGATTGACATAGAAAAAATGTATGCATTGCATAAAACCCATTGAATTGCATAAAATGTTTATTATTAAATTTCAGTAAACTTCTAACAAACAAATCCAATAACACTGAAGCTTTAAAGATTGTAAAAAAAAAAAAAAAAAATTTAAATGAAAATGTAATTTCAGTTTAAATTTGTCAGCAAAAAGATTCTCCTGCAAAAGTTTGCCTGCAAATGTACTGACCTTCTGTTGACCCAAGCCAAAGCAATCAGCACTAGATTGAGTTGAGCTGCTTTTAGCCAATCAAATTAAGCTCCTTTGATCACATGCCACCAGTCCATTGGGATGGGCCAGAAGATGGGTCTCTTACACTGGCGAATTTTTGCAGTTGCAGTTTTTCACAAAGAAATAAAATCACAAGCACACTTGCACAGGATAAAAACTAAGTGTTATAAATTCAATGTTTAAAAAAAACAGTCTTGTATGAGATCATATTTCTTCCATGCTTTTCTGTAGACTTACAAACATCGAGTTGGTTAGTTGATTGAGTTAATTAGTTGCTGTTGCTTGTTAGGTCATGACCTGTTTACATGTTGGTGCCGACCCTTGACATATGACCAAATTTTGACAGACCTGAACCTGCAAACAAGAAGATAAAGTCAGGAAAATCAACATCAAAGAAGACACCCCAGGCAGGGTGGGGGGCATTTGTGTTTTAATTCTTCAGTTTGTCAGCTGGACGTATATTCTGGAGCTCAATTGTAACATTTAACACTTTGCATAAAACCTACTTTTATGCAGCTAAAATAATTAAAATTCCTTCAATTTCTTTCCAGGTGATTTTATTTAACAAAATAGCAATTTCATATTATGTGCCTCTAATACCTATTCATGTGCATAAGTCCATAAGGTTAGGCATAATTTTCTGGCTAGATCCAATGTTGCTAAACAAAGTTGCACAATGTTCTTGCTCTTCCCCAACAGTTAAATACAGCTTAAGGGAGTTTTCTTTGGTCTTTGTGTTTTTTTTTTTTTTTCCTGCAACCCCAGATTGGTTGTGATCTAATTTCAAAGACTTCTAAACAGACAATGTTTCCGTTTGAATACTTTACATGACCCTATGTTCAATGTGAAGTTTTATATATTAATTTTTGAAAAACATTTTTATGTGTTTTCCCTTTGAGCACTGATCCTTCCCTGTGTGTGGTTTCCAGCTTGCTTCTGCAACACATTCCAAGGCGTCGATGTACATTATTACGTTGTGAATTAGAGCTGCACCTTTTAATCAGACAGATGTTGCACTAAACAAAGGAATTTTCACACTTGTCTCTGTTGTTTTAAATGTGGTTATTCCCACTGAGTCATCCTAAAATAATTGAAACTGTTAGGATGTTTCTCAAATACAGGTTAGTTCTCAGGATTTTCTATGAAGTTGGTTCAAGAAGTAGCACTCCTTTCTAATTACAGTGCACAGTGTGGAGGCATTTTCCGACACCAGAGCCATTTGAAAACAGGCAGCACATCCATATAGCACCTTGCAAAAACACTTATACCCTGTGTTGCATCCATAGACATCAATATATATTTTTTTGTGATTTTATATGATAGACAAACACAATAGCGCATCATTTTAGATAGGATAAGACATGATACATAGTTTTCCGTTATTCTCTTTTTTTAAAACAAGAAATAATCTGAAAAGTGTGGCTTTCTTTTGTACTCAGCCCCCTTTACTCTGATACCCCTAAAAAAATAATCAGTGAAACCAATTCCCCTTTCAGTGTCCTTATTAGTAAATCTTGTAATGTGAAACATGGTGGGTGGTAGTGGCATCATCATGCTACAGCATGGCATCAGCATGCTACAGGGCTGCTTCACGATCATACCCTATTTTTTGTTTATCAGATCTACCAGATAAAATCCAGATCTTTAATAACTTTATGGTTGGAACCTAACTTAAAATGTGAAAAAGTAGTCATAGTGGTTACTATTATAGTAGTATGTTTAGAATCTCTTGTTTCCCAGATGCTTTGAATAACCTCACAAAATGGTAAAAATTGTATTGGAAATCTTTCTGTGGTGAATCTAAAACACTTTACTATGAAGCATTTCAGCAATCCATTGACGTGTACAGACAAAAACGAGAGTAGAGTAACTCTGAGTGTGCTTAGAAAACAGAATTAAAAATATATACTTCAACCTGTTTTTTTCCTGATGGGTTACATTGGATTACAAAGGTGAAGCTAAAAAGCGAGCACACAACCTGACCTCATAACCAGCCTATCAGCCTCATAACTCCATCTTTCATCTGTCAGCTCTGTGTGCTGCGAGGTCATTGTTGGCTACACATTAGAAGTTGAGGAGCTGTAGATAAGGTCTGATTAACTCTGGCTGCTGATAAGCTTGGGCCATAATATCCTACCTGCCACTCAACTGAGCACTCTGAGGTAGGCAAGGAGGACAGACGTGCTAGGGAGGCCCTGTATGTGTGTGTGTGTGTGTGTGTGTGTGTGTATTTCGGAGACAGAGATAGAATTGTTTTCTGGACAGAACCTTGCTTTAAGAGGAGTCTCAGTGTCTCTGATAGAGATCTGCAGAGCTGACATGGCGGCGGCTTGCCAAGAAGACCTGAGATGATAAGTATCATCACAGGACGTTGATGCACCATAGAACACTTGCTGCTACGACCTGATGACAACAGATTTCACTATCACCATTGGGGATGCAGTTTAAGACATGCATGCTTGCAATGGGAAGCAGATAGGTGTGCCTGCATAGAAAGAATAAGAACACACACACAGTACACACACCTGTCTTAAAAGTTGGCAGCTTTTTCTCAAGCATTCCTCTGGATCCCTCAAACCGCCATCAGTTTAATAGTCTGCCTCACCAAACAACCCTGTTCACCTCTATCCCAACAAAAGAAGGGAAATTCTCCGAAGTTAAATATGTTCATGTTATATTTTTAATTGGATACGGTCTGTTTAAAAATTTTTAAGTTTTAAATTTTAAAAGTTTAAAAAAATGCAAACCAATCTTAGTAAATAAAAGAGAGATAAAAGTTTAAAGTGACTTGGAAATGTTTCACAATTTTTTTCACTTTCACAAGTGAACTCCAACTCCAACTTTAATGTGTTTTATTGGAATTAAATACGAAAGTCCAACAAGTAGCAGTGAAAGCACAAATACAAACAATAAACTAAGACCGTGATGTGTCAGTTCTTTGTAGAATCACCCCTTTCTTTAATTACAGTCTTTTGGGGTACATCTCTACCAGCTTTGCAAATCTTGAGACTGAATTTTTGGCCCATTCTTCTGGCTCAAGCTCAGGCTCAGACAGATTGGATGGAGAGAATCTGTGAGCATCAAATTTCAAGTCTAAAAGGTGTGGCGATGCAGTCCCTGTTACTCAGATACCCCAAAATAATCCACTGCAACCAACTGCATTCAGAAGTCCCACAATTATTAATAAATAGTAGGCCTGCAATATATTATAATACTGCGGTAAATTTTTACAGTAAAAATGTACTTTTACAGTCAATTTTTTTTTTTTTTTTTTTTTTTTTTTTTTGGGTGCCAAAGATTTCTATGCTATTAACACTGTTGATTTTAGTATTTCTTTATTAATCTCAAGTCATGTCCTTATTATGATATTCGCCAGCATTACTGAAATATTGTGGAGTAAATAGTAGTAAAACTGTATTTTTACAAGATAGTATTAGTCGTGCACTTTGAAAATGTGGTCTTTCTGGAAAAGTGGCAAGAAGAAAGACATTAATTTACAATTTCAACTTGTTAGCCTACATGCAAAATGCTCAGTGTGGCAGAAAAGTAACTGCACACATTTGACAAAATGCATTTCACACTTTTTTCAGACTTTTATTTGAAAATAAAAAACATATCTTTTCCTTTCCAATTCATATTTGTGACCTACACTTTTTTGTCTAAAATACCAATAAATACATTTAACATATCAAAATGTGAAAAAGTTCAAGAATACTTTTGCAAGGCGCTGTTACACTAACACACCAATTAAATGCCTGTTTCACACACATTCCGCAGAATTCCTTGCCCCAAGCTTATCAGATTCAACGGTCTTCCTGCTTTAAGACCCAGTCAAAACAAATTCATATGCTTACTCTTGTTTTTTTTTTTTTTTGGGGGGGGGGGGTAAAGGGTTGTACGAAGCCAGCTTTGTGTGGTGAAATTGTGTTATTTTTCACACAAAAAGGGAGATGAAACGATATGGGTTTCTTTTTCTCGTAAGGGTTGACCTGTGTGTTCTGTTGAAAAAGTCATGCGAATAGTACCGTAAAATTTTTCTCTAATGGTGTTTAAAGTGATATCCAAATAAATCTGAATTTACACACAAGTGGCTGTTTTGTTAAAATTAATTGAAGTGGCACTGACAGAAAGCATAAAAGTATCACTCACTCATCAACTGTCCTGTAATTAGCTCCACCTAAAAGCCCCTTGTTTCCCTTTCAGTGCCAGCCTGTGCTATTTACAATACACTGATTCATCCTAATCTGTAACGCATGTCAGGGAAAGAGTTAATAGCTATATTTTTTTGTGACAAATGTTATTATTGACACTTTCAACTGTAACTTTATTATATGTGTCAGAACAGAAATATAGGAAAATTCAAAATGTTTATTTTCTGAGCTTTCCATCATGTGTTCACCTACAAAAATATTATTATTATTATTATTTTTTTTATCTATTCAAGATCATGTAGTTGGACTCAGATGTTTCTGATGGACTGATGTCTAAGCATGTGTTCTTGTTTCTGATTGCAGGTGTCCCAACATGTACCCTGATATGTGCTCTATCCTTCTGTTCGTTTTGCTGCTCCTTCAAGGTTGGCTGATGGATTATGTTACTGTTTTACATTCTGTTCTTGTCTGGTATTCAAAAGGAGCAATGGTTTAAATCACGGGTGTCGAACTCTTGTCCTTAAGGGCAAGTGTCTTGCAACTTCTAGCTGTGTCTTTGGTCCAACACACCTAAATCAAATGGTGGGATTGCTTCCTCTGCATGTTATCAATCGCTGAAGAGTGGTTAATTATTTGATTCAGTTATTCCAAAGTGGAGACACACCTAAAGGTTGCAGGACTTGAGGACTGGAATTTGACTCCTCTGCCTTAAAGGATTGGTATCAGATGTTTTTCATTAAATCCTTAGTGAAGTGCATATGTATTCAGCCAATTTACTCTGACACCTCTAAACAAAAGCTAGTGCAGCAATATCCTTCCTAAGTAAATCACCTAATTCTTAAAGAGAATCCTTCTGCAATGGAATCGTAGCATAGATGCAGTCGTTCTGTGAAGGCGTCAGAGGTTTGTTGGAACACATTAATGAACAAACAGCATCATGGAGACCAAGGAACATACCAAGTAGGTCAGGAATGAAGCAAGGTGAAGTTCTATGCTGGGGTAGGTTATACAACAAAATCACAAGATCCACTGAAATTGACAGGCCAACCAAAATAAAATTTTTGGTGACCATCCATACTCAAGATCCAAAAGTTTCTGGGTCAACTTCACTGACTCCCAAGATACATAGCGAGAGACAAAAAACCCCAACAAAAAACAGGTAAGGTGGAGATTCCAACAACACTCGAAATACTAGGAAACCACTTTATTAGCAGACCAATGTGTTTTCTTCAACACGGACAGGCTATGGCAATTTTTGATGGCCCAGGGGGGCATTCATAAGGGGGTGGATGGCACCATTTAGAATAAACATTTTTGTTGATTTCTCACATTGAATACATTTTCTATTGCTTTCATGAATGTGCTTTGTGTAGAATAAAATAGGTAATGGATGGTCCCTGTGGGTTGAGTAGCTGTCCACTGATTGCTGCTGAGAAAGGGAGACTGGGTACCCAGCTTCGTGCAAGACTGCATTGCATTTTCCTCTCCCTCAAACTCCCAGATGATTTCCTGCATTTTCATTGTTTTTCCAGAGAAAAACCAGCCAGTCTTCTCTGCATTTAGCTGGAGTGCTACCTCTACCTTTGCTCAACTGGGCAACATTTTTGGAATCCAGATGTGCAAGGAAGTTAGAGAAATTGCATTTTCCAGGCAAGGCAACATTTTGCCTCATCTTTGTAGATCCTTTTCAGCCAGGAGTATTGGTATTTGCCTGAGGGAAAAGGAGGGAGTTGCAGGTAAATATAATCTTTAAGTGGTGTTCAAAAATGACAGCTTTAGTACCATGTATAGAATTTATGATGGGTCATTTGAAGACTTTGAAGGTTTCAAAACCAGACTGTTTCACTGAAGACCTCCTCTTCTTTAACAATGTTGTTGACATATTGCAGAAATAATCCAGACTCAAAAAATTAGATGTAAGACAAAGATTTTTTTTTTCTAACTAAATAATTTTATAGTGTGGTGCAAGAAGTTCCCAGACTTAGATGGAATTAATTCCAAATCCACTGCAATTATTTCCACAGACTTTAAAGATACAAGAGGGCCTACAGTGAACAGACAGGCTTTTTGTTCTGAGCCCTGAGGCCTCACTGACCGTGAAAAAGCTGCCAACCCTGGCCCCTAAACTTTCACTTTGAGGCTGGAATGATGTTGGAATCAGAGGCATATGAAAGGGGTCAGTGTGGTGAAGAGGTCGGAGCAGGCTGCTGGTTTGCAGGTGGTTCTTCCCTCTAATGATCAGTGTCTCTTTTATTCACCTGAACTGATGGTTTATGGTATTTTGGGAAGAGTAGGAAGGGGAATGTAGTCAGTCAGTAAAATAAATGGCATTATTATTGTCATTATCTTTATGGATTCAGCTTAATTACCACTCATTTTATTAGTTACTAGTTTTTCCTGCTGTCGGATCTTTGTCTTTGTTTGTTGTTCTGGTGGTTGGGCTTTACTCTGAGATTTGCACCAAGCTTGTCCCTGTTATTTGGGCTATGTTTTTCTAGACTTCCTGTTTTTTGAAGCACACTTGGTTTCTGCTTGATTGATTTGAGTTTGATTAGTTTTTCACCTGTATATCTCAGGAGCATTGTCTTTCTCTGCAGTGCACCATCTTGGAAGAAATACTATAAGGACATTTTTGGCTTTTAACAATGAAGCGATTAACTCCTTTGATCTGTCTTAAAATTCAAAGTGCCTTGTAAAATTTTGTCATGTTACATCCACAAACTTCAATATCCTTCAGTGGAATTTATGTGATAGACCAAAACATAGGACATAAGTGTGAAGTGCTCTTATAGCAGCAGGCCTTTTAGGGTATGACTCCACCAGTTTTGCATAATTGGGGAATAAAATGTTTGGAAATCCTTCTTGACAACTTGGCTCAAGCTCTGTATTATTAGATGGACAGAACCTATAAACATGAGGTCTTGTTACAGATTTCTAATTTAATCTAGGTCTGGACTTTGACTAGGCTAACACATGAATATGCTTTGATCTAGACCATTCCACTTGGGTACAATGTTTAGGGTTGGTCTATCAGTCAATCACTGCAGTGACTGCACCCCCTAGGAACCTTTGAGCATGTTTTTGTGTTTCTTTTTAAATTTTTTAAAGCATTTTATGTGCCATTGGTTACTGAAAAAGACAGGTAGCCTCAAGCTTTACAAGCAAAAGTGTAATTGATGAGAAAAACTGTGAAAAAAATGCATTTAGATTTTCTGTGTTCCATCGTTGCCAGAAGGAAACTAAGGCATGTTTGCAGTAAATCACAGGCTCTGCATGTAGCCCCTCCTCCAGTCTTTACATGTGCATAAACAAAAGAATGTCCTTTCAGTGAAAGAAGGAAAACAATGGTCTTTTTTACTTGTCCATTTAAATTAGCTTTCAGTCTTCAATTATGCAGAAGAGATCAAGGTGGAATACATGTTTGTGGAGCGGAAGGTATCAAATATATACAAAAGTATTTTTACTGTTACAAACTGTAAAATGATAGTTAAAGTTAATGTGAAGAAATGTGGTTTATATGTGATCGTTTTTATGTAGCTTTCATGAGTCAAATTGCAAAATTTCCTTCAGAAAGTATTTGAACCTTCTTTTCTCTCTCCTTTTTTGTTCCATTACAGACTTTGAAATGATTTTGATAGTTGTCATAAAAAAATTTACTCATCAAAAAGCAAAAAACACACTGGAGGCATTTTTTGTAAATTTAAAAAAGAAATCTAAACCTTTAAACACAGATATTCACACCTTTTGTTATGACACAAAATAGAAATTAGAAAAAGATGAGAATGCTTACAGTACTTAGGGTAGAGGGTACTTACCCTGCTAAATATTGTTATTTTTTTGTTTTTTTCTTTTTGTCAGTGGATAGTTAAGATTTTTGGATGTAGTTCTTTAAATATATATTTCCGAAATGTGTAAAATGGCTTTTCTTAAGATATTTTAAGTCAATAAAACAAAAAACAGAATTAAGTAGGAAAAAATGCATAGAGGTCCACGTCACCATTTTGGGAAAATGGCGGCTCAGACATAAATGTCTATGTTACATGTGCAAAAGAAAATTTGATCACTACCCTAACCTTCATGTCCCGTGTCCCTCCCAGTCCCACAGGTTGCCTCTGTGCAGGAGATCCAAATCAGCCATGAGAACATAGCAAAAATCAACTCAGCAGCAGAAAGTGAGTATTAAATGCTGTAAAATTAATTCATATATGGTGAATGTAAAACCTACAAATGTAGAAAACTTCTAATTCTGGTGCCGCGCAAGCAGGCAGCTTCAAAGATACAAGCACATCTTATATATTTTATAATTAACCAGCTCAGTTGCACATTCCTCTGGACTAGATTATTTTTTTATAACTACTATAACTACTTTCTAGAGAGGTTGGAAAGTTTTAAACATGCAAGAAAACCACAAAAACTTCAGTTCAAATTCAACAGCAAGCAATGAAAAATACAGAGAGGCATTTACAAGAGGAATCCTTTCTCAATATGTCAGGGTAAATTGAACACTGTGTTATATGACAATTCTTCATGAAGTCCTCTCCAAGCCAGAAGGGCTGTTTTCATCACTATGGCTTTATAGTTAAAATCAAATGTCAGAAACATCTTAATGTTAATTATGATCCTTGGCTTATTGTTCAGAGATTTCTTCTATTCCAATCAAAAAAAAAAAAAAAAATCCAATCTGAGCCTTGGTGTTGACAAAATTTATGTTCTTTTTTCTTATTAATGGCTGACCATGTGTCTATTATTGGTGTTCGGCACAAATTTGGGATCAGATAGAGAAGATGCACAATGATGATCTCCAACATGCATGTTTTTGAACTCTGGGAGAAAACCAGATGTAGCCAGATACTTACACCATTAATGAAGGGAGATGTTCAGAATTGTTGCATTTATTTTCTGATTTTAATTTTAAAGTTGAATTCTGTATGTATTTATTTTTGTTGATTTAAGAGAATAATATAAGCTTAGTAGATTAATGGGAATATAGAGAGTGATCAGATTTGTTTTTGAGTCAAAAACTGGGGAAACAATTATTCCCCTTGCTCCACTGCCTTAATGAGAGAAAAATGGCCCAATGTCCTTGATGTTAAAGGCTCTCATCATTGTCAGCAGCACAATAACAGCAGCATCCCTGCTTATTGGACCATGAAACGAATGCAAATATATGAGAAACGTAATTTTATGCAGGAATGCAGAGAAAACAGTGTTTGGAATTATGTCACTGTCTAAAGAGTAACCTTTTTGTGTGTTTTTGTGTTCATGGGAAGTGATGCAGTGCTCAGCAGTCATAGACATCCTCTTTCTCATGGATGGCTCCTATAGCATCGGGAAGGGCACCTTCGAGAGGTCCAAACATTACGCAGTCAAGCTTTGTGAAGCCCTAGATGTTGCTCCGGATAAGGTTTGTTTTCCATCCAAACATTTTTTTCTTTCTCATGCTCTATATCAAAATCGATCAACACCCCTTTCTCTGGCTTTGTGCAGGTGCGAGTCGGTTTGATTCAGTTTGGCTCCATTCCTCGCCTCGAGTTTTCTTTGGACTCATACTCCACCAAACAGGAGCTGAAGAAGCATTTAAAGAAGATTTCATACAGGTGTGTGAACGTGATTCTACTTCCAGTTTGGCTCTGTTCCTTCCCCTTGAAGCCAAGATACCAATTGAGTTGGACAAGGTTAGGCTCCTCACTCTGTTCTATTTTGTGTTACCAGCAAGCAGCCACACATCCATTTGGCATGTTTCAGTTACGAACGTCTTTTTATCAAGAACACAACCTGTGTTCGTTTGACAACACTAGGTAACTGGACTTTGTGTTTCCAGATGACCTGCCAGCATTCATATATGGATGTGTCTTTCTGTTTTAGAGGGGCGTACCTCAAAAGGCAGCTTTTGTAGCAAAGAAGTGTGTAAAAAAATAAAATAAAATTACTGACTTGATATGCGTTAAAATGAAATGGAAAGATTGTCTGTGACTTTACATTTGAACTTAGATTGTTAAACTCTTTACTTATGCCGAGCATCCGAGATACAAATACCCTTGGTTTGCCTCCTGGAACTGATCTTGATCTTGGATAAGAAGATGAAATCAAACTTAATTTTTCCACTGATGTATGTCATAGAGTATATTTTTGGTAACTTCACTGGTTTATGATTCTTCTGTTTAAAACCTCCTCTCAGAGGAGGCAGCACTCAGACAGGTTTGGCTCTGAAATACATCCTGAGGAAAGGTTTTCTGGGCGGCCGCAACTCCTCCAGCGTCCCCCGTGTCGCCATCCTTCTGTCTGATGGAAGGTCTCAGGGCAGCGTGGTCCAGGCTGCTGCGCAGCTTAAAGAAAAGGGCATGGTCTTATTTGCTGTTGGCTTGCGGTACCCCAAGTAAGGATGATGAATGTAAAATAGTAATCGCATGCAAAGGCACTTTAAAGGACATGTGGTAATTTGTTCAAAAACAACTAACTCGGTCTGTTTTGCAGTTGGGAAGAACTACATGCACTTGCCAGTGAGCCAGTGGAAAGTCATGTCTTCTTTGCTGAGCATTTTCTTGATGCTGTTAATGGCCTGTACACAACACTGAGCATGGTCTCTTTCTGCAACGCCACACCTGCAGGTGGGGGTCCTTTCCGAATGGAATAGCTTTTTCTTTCCAAATCTTTGTCTTCCATCTCTACACAACCTTTTCCTTCATTTGATTAAATTTGAACTATTTTTGTGTTTCCTCACTTTCATCAACTGATCCCAACTGTTTTGCCTTTCATCGTGTCTTGTCTTGTCCTCCAGGCTGTCAGGTGGAATCCTTCCCCTGTGAGAGGAAGACACTGGAGACTGTGAAAGAGCTACTGGGGAATTTCATGTGCTGGAAAGGCTCCAAGGGATATTCCCCGTATACATCTCTCTGCCCGTACTACAGGTAAGTTTGCATGAAAGCGTTTTCCACTCAAAAAAACTCTTCACTGTTAGATTTTCTTGTTGCTAACCATAATTATAGATTTTAAAACTCTTTCTGACTCCAGTATCTTCTAAAGGTTTTCTTATCCCTTAAAATTTCAACAAAGTAGTGTGTAATTGTGTGTTAGAAGGAAAAGGATACATGATTTCTACAGTTTTACAAATAAAAACCTTGACAGAGTGGCTTGTATTTCTATTCAGCCTTCTTTATTATGATACTACTTAATCAACCAATTGTCTTCAGAAGCCTAATAGAGTCCAGCTGTGTGTGGTGTAATCTCAGTGTTAATGCGACTGATCTGTGAAAGCCTTTGAGGTTCGATAGGGAAATAGGAATAGGGAAATGCAGGTATGGGTCATAGAAAATGACGTTGAAGCTGAAGACCTTGGTCCGGACAGCCACCGCCTGACCTGAACGACCTGAGAACACCAATAATTTGTTTAAGTGCATGAATACTAAGTGTTGAGTCGAACTGTGTGCAATTTAATCTCAATATAAATCCAGCTGTTCTGTGAAGGTCTCAGATGTTTGTTAGAGAACATTAGTGAACCAACAGCTTCATGAAGACCAAGGATCACAGCAGACAAGTCAGCGATAAAGTTGTGGAAAAGTTTAATGTTGTGGTACATTATAAAATAATATCCCAAACTCTATTTTGTCAAACAAGTGCCTTAAATCCCTCAATCTGATTGAGTCGGATGGATTTACTTGTTTTCTCTGTAACCTGCTGCTTTAGTAACTAATTAAAGTTGGTGAACCACGATCATGTGTTTTCCAGGTACAGTAAAGTTTACAGGAGAGACCAGACAATCTGCCATAGGACCATTTGTTCAGGTGAAGTTATCCTCCCCTTTCTTTCACTCCTGCTGCTGTTTACCCTCTTTAATGATCCTGACCATCTCTCTCGTTTCTATTTCATATCCTATCCCTTTCATATCCTCATCATCACTAGATCCCTGTGACTCTCAGCCCTGTCTCAACGGGGGAACCTGTGTATCACAAGGTCTAGAGCACTACCACTGTGTGTGTCCACCTGGCTATGGATCAGACCCACACTGTGGTCAGTAAAGTCCCTCACTCAGAGTCTTTTTGTCACGCTGTGGAGATCAAACTAATTTAACCTTAAATCCTTCCTCAGCTCCTGCTTTATCCTTGGATTGCTCCATTGATTTGCTTTTCTTGCTGGAGGGCTCTGCTATGCTCACTTTAGAAGGCTTCCTTCATCTCAAATCCTTCTTAAAGCGCTTCCTGCAGACCGTCATCGGCTCAAACAGCCCCAGTAAAGTCGGCCTGGCTGTGTTCGGGGGCGAGACCAGAGTGGAAGCCCAGGTTGGGAAATTTAAAGGAAACACAAGGAGCTTCCTCAAGGCTTTGGATACACTGCAACCACCTGGTGGGTTGACCCTGACAGGCCAGGCGCTCAAACATGTAGCCCGTCACGGCTTTGTAAGCGAGCCGGTATTCGCAGACATCTCGGATGACCTCCCACGCGTGGTGGTGCTGCTCATTGCCACTCCTGCTGCTGATGAGGTGGTCGAGGCCTCAAAATATGCACGAGATCGAGAGATCTTCTTGATAGGGGTCGGACCAGAAAGACTGAAGGAGGAGCTGAACAATATCACAGGAAATCCTCAGAGAACTCTAACGTACTCATCACCTGACAGGCTCATTGGGAAGATACCTGAGCTGAGGGCCAAGATCTGTAGCGTGGATACACAAGGTAACCACTGTCCAAAAGGGGGATTTCACTTAATTCCAGATAAAATCAGTGTGACTAAACTCAAGTATTTCACAGCAACATCATTATGTCTGGTAAAGATGTGTGAAAAGCCTAAACATATCTTTTTTTAATGTAGTTGCATAATCCTACACTGAAAAATTTTAAAAATCTTAAATTAGGAAATAATTTATCTTTTAAAGGGGGTGTTCAGAAAACTCAACCCTTCATCCAAAGAACAATTGCTGATTTGAGAGCAGAGAAGCACAGAAGCACATTTCTGTTTCACTGTTGGGCCTTTGGCTGAACAAGAACCTAAGTTTATCTTATTGGCACTTACTGTCAGGAGGATGGCAAGAAGGTTGAAAAAGCTTCTAAGCTCATTATTAGAGAAATGCAGTATCGAGTGGCAACTTGGGGTCACCAAGTCAACTATTATAACAACTACTGGGTACTCCCTACCTGCCAACTGGTTGTTTGCCCCAAAAAAAACCAAACAAACAAAAAAAAAAAACCAGATGTAAATATGTAAAGTTTGCTAGACTCTGCGGTGGACATGTGCACTTTGGTTAGATGAGACTAACATTGAGCATTTTGGAGTAATTTCATTGAAAGTACTGAAAATAGTTACTTTTAGAAAAAGGGAATTCCTGCATATGAACATTTCTAAAGCATAGTGACAGTGATATCATGGTATGGGTCTGATTTCTTTTTTTTTTTGGAATCCCAAGAGTATGCTTTAAAAGCAATTAAATACGTTTCATAAAACAATCAAAACAATGTTTAATTCATTAAATTCCCATTAATCGGTTCCAGCTTGAAAATGGTTTAGTATTTACTTGAGTCTCCCTTTAGTTGTGCTTTTCTACCGACATGAACCTTGGGATTTGACATGGAATCTTCTGTATCATCTGTTGCATGTTTAAATTTAATACTCTGCATGTTTTGTTTGTTCAGGGTGTCTGGGGCAAGCAGTAGACCTGGTATTTGCCCTGGATGCCTCCGTTGGAGTGGGCCGTGAGAACTTTGCCACCCTGCAGGACTTTGTGCGGAGCATCACCGTCCAGTTCGATATAAACCGCGATGTGGCTCAGGTCGCCCTGGTGGCCTACAACCGCAGACCAACCACAGTCTTTAGCCTGGATGTCCACGAGTCCGGCTCTGCCATCCTCAAGGCTGTAGGGGAAGCCAGCTACATGGGCGGAGGGGTTTCGACTGGTGCAGCGTTGCTCCACATCTACTCCAAAGTCCTGACTGTAGCCAGCGGTGCCAGGCCGGGGGTCAACAAGGCCGTGGTGGTGGTGACGGATGGCTCGGGCGGGGACGATGCCGTTGTGCCGGCTCAGAAGATAAGAGACAGTGGAGTTTCCGTTTTTGTGGTCGGTATTGGAGACATGCAGAGAGACAAACTGATGATGATTGCAGGTTCAGAGGAGTACATGATCTCTGTGCCAAGTTATGAGGATCTCAAGTACTTTGAGGACGTGCTGGTCCAGATGGTGTGCTCAGGTAAAGATACAGAAAACCATTTGTTTAAACAGCCTTTTCTTCTCTCAACACAAGGGTCCATGAAAACAGGTGTGATCTCATCACTTTTATTTAATTTTGCATGATTAATTATTGTTTCTATGCTTATAGCCTAAAAATATGAAGCTAAATGCTTATATGATCTGCCTGCATGCAAATAGTTATCTTTTTGTTTTTGTCAGAGGTGAAAAAACCTGTGAACCTGTGCAAGCCAAACCCTTGTATGCATGATGGAATCTGCATCCTCTCAGGAGGGAGCTTCAGGTGTCAGTGCCAAGGCTATGAAGGGCCACACTGTGAAAGACGTAAGTACTGTTAATGGACTCCATTATTTCTCAAATTCTTTGTCCTTTTCTAATATGCTTAATATAATTTCTCACTTTTTCCACTTCCTTGCGGCTCAAAACTTGGATGTAAACATTATCTTCCCTGCTCTTGCTTCTGGTCACATTTTAAGAAATCCAAATCCAACGTGATGTGGATTAATGCTGCCTTTGTTTTTTTTTTAATTTTTTGACTGTACAAAGATTTTGTACTGTATTTGGTCCACAAGAAGGGAAAATATCTAAAGAGCAGTAGTTTTGTAGACAAAAAGACCTCTTTACAACCTTTACAATCGAGATGCAGAATATCATCTCTGGTGCAACTGACAAATCTGTCACTGTGTGATGCCATCAAGTCAATATGGACCAGAATCTTAGAGGAATGTTTCAGATACCTAAAGAAAATCAAAGTCTAGCAAGATATATCTGTCCTTAAAGTTTTGTTGGACAGAGGGGTATTCTGATACCCTTCTTGTTATACTTGTCTAATTGTTTTCACCCCATTATGCATACAGTTGAACTAAGCCACAATTTTCCTATTTTTACCCTATTCTCATCCAGAGATGGAAAATACTTCAATCAAAATTCTGACTTTTCCAGACTGCATTTGTGTTGAAGCTAAAGCTTTTGGCCATCTCTGCCGATCATTTGCAGATATCAAGACCTGTTTTACGTTTTTCTTTCATTTCAGAGAGCAGTAAGTCCTCATCCAGAGGGGACGTTCCAAAGCCTGCTGGTCTGAAGAAGAAGAGCAGACAGAGGAAGAGCCACCAGGAACTCCTGCGTCATTACAAACTACATCGCTGGAGACACACTGCCTGATACACCACAAATAATACAGAGAAACAAATAACACATGAACACTTCAAAACCAGAGATGTTTGTGGAGTAAAGGGGAACCTGATGTTTAATTTTTCAGTATTTAATGTTGGACGCGGTCTCTGTATGTACTGTATTTCATTTGTTTGTTTTTGTAAAGTTTTTTATGTCTATAAAACTGACCCATAACAATTGTGTTGGCTGTTCAGCATATAAACTCTGTTAATATATCATTATCTATGTCCTGATTTTGTTTCTAATGTCCAACCACAAAATGTTTCCAAAAATCAGTTTTGCTGTACGATTACAGTAATTTTCCTTTTGGAACACCCGATTTTCAACCTTTTGACAAAACTGTCACCTTCAAATGATAGGAAATTAGGATGTTTCATAATTTCCCCTGGAAACGAGGATTGATCCTTACAGAAACAGGAAGATGCTGGGTGTCACTATCCAGACAGAAGAAAGTTTAAAAGCGCTAATACCAAAGCAATCCATGCTTCAAAATCAGCCCTTCAAGGTTAACTGAAATTTGCAGGTGCCCACAAGGACAAGTCAAATGGCTTCTGGAGGAAAGTTTTAGCTTTTTGGCCACATTTTGATTTATTTTAATTCAAAAATCCCACATCTCATCCAAGTATCAGAGTTATTGTGGATGGTTATGTGTTTATGTGCTGTAGGCAGGAAATATCTCAAGTAGTGATCAGTCTTGCAAGTCTGAAGAGGCCTCTGACTGAAGGCTGTTGCTGTATGACAGTCTCATGACTGTCCTGACATGCTAACAGCTCAATATCTGAGCAGCAGAGACAATAATCCACAGTAACATGTCCTAGATGATACAATCAGTTGTTGGCAAGCACCGCTAATTTTGCTTTTGGGGCTTCTCTTTAAATCTCTATCTGGCCGCATGGTTACAAATCTGGGCAGAGAGATGTTTGATTTTGGTATATGATCCTTGCCCATTATGATGGTTTGAACTTCCCTCTTTTTTTTCTGCTCTGCATCCATGAGGTTTTATTTTCAACTCCTCTGGGGATCATGAGAGGAATGGTTGGAGGAGTCAAAGTGAGGCTTTCAAAGCTAAAAATACAGCACCAAGTGTCACACATGGTGGTGGCACCATCATACCGAGGCTGTGTTGCTACAAGTGGATGCCAGAAATCGACAAAACATAGTCTGATATAATATTTAAGGACTTGGAAATCTGGTCTGAGCCAGATAATCATTCAGTTTAAACTCCTCTTCCATGAAGAGTGGTTAAATATTCTGCCAGAATAATGCCAGAAGATTTTTGATGGCAACAAAAAGCGGGTTATTTCAAAGCAACTTGGAGAGGGATGTTCAACCGAATATTGATAAGGATGTGTGGATATATTTTGGCCTGGATGTTTAATTTTTCATCCTGTCTGGATTAAAGAAACCCCTCAACAAATTTAGACAAGTTCCCCAATATTACATACATGCATATGATGAGTTTGTGCTCTAAATTCCTAGTTATTTTTATATCCATCCACCTATCCATTCCCAGGTCAGAAGGGATTTATATAGTCCTTCCAGCAAGTTCTGGGTCTTCCCTTCCCAGGGGTCTCCTCCTGATGGGTCTATCTGATCAGACAGCAGCCTGATCAGATGCTCAAACCACCTCAACTGACTCCTTTCGATGCAGAGAAAGGAGTCAGTACTTCGAGATCCACCCGGATGATGGAGCTCCTCACCATATCTCTAAGGCTGAGTCCAGCAAACCGCCGAAAGAATCTCATTTCGGACACTTGTATCCGGGATCTCATTATTTTGGTCATGACCCAAGTCTGATGATGACAGATGAGGGTTGGAACGTAGACCAGTAAATCGAGAGCTTTTCTTTTTGGCTTTGCCATTCCTTCACCACAACAGAATGGAGCAGAACCCGCATTACTGCAAAGGAAGACCCAATCTATCTGTCCATCTCCCGTTCTATCATACCATCACTTAACAATTTTTATAGATCCAGTTAATAACAGTAATAAAAAGAAAATGTCATTTGAAGAAACCAAAGAAATTTTGAATAATAAACTCCCATAAAATGAAACAACATGGCTGGTCTTGAAATGTTGCGGCAAACTTTATCCACTCTTTGTCACCCTGTCCATAAGCAGAGTGTTTTTTTTTTTTTTTTTTTTTTTTTTTTTTTGGGGACATTTTTTATTTGAATAAAAAGTGCAGTTTTAGCTAGCAATACAAGCCAAAAGGCTGAATAAATGGTGTACATCTATTTACATCTTGCCTACCAGCATACATGAACCAAGCTACAATCTAAATTTTACACAATAGACAATTTAGTAAAGGGATATTTTTTTGTTTAAGAAATTTAGTGGTTTTAAAATGTGCTGCATTCTTGTATTTGCAACACTGGCCTTAATGCAGTTATTTAAATTTGCTCCTTTCCAAATAATACAAGTGAGAAAAGTCATGTTATTAAGAGCATCCAGTGGCATTCAAGAAGTTTTCAGCTTGTGCTTCAGTCTCCTTGCCTATTTAAAGTCTTGGGAAGAAATTAGGGGGTTGTCTAACTCCACATGGTTGTAATATTTGTGCAGAGTCAGCAAGTTTCCATCTAAGTGGTGGATTTTTTCTCCCATTCCTATAAAAAGAAAAAGTGGAAGTAGCTTTAATTAAAAATAATATGACTTAATGACTGAAGATGCTTAAGTATTTGCTTCAGTTCAGTCTCACCTTGGCTTTTTGCAGGACGTTGCCTTTTGTGGCGATGATGGAAGTGGGTCTGGTTTTAAGAGCTGAGGCAGAGTTTATGGGAGAATCTGCACTCATGCTGTTGTTGGAGGGTTGGGAAGGTGATGAAGAAGATGATAATGGTGATGCAGCTTGTGTTGATATTGATAATGATGATATTTGGGGACTGGGCAGGGTTGCAGCTTTAGTCTGAAGAAAAAATAACAGAGAAAGTGTTGAGCTCATGTATCAGTTTGGCAAACTGATGTACCCTGAAGTTAGACATTTAGAGCAGGTGAAACTTACCGTCTGGGAGTCCTGGAGGCTGCTGTCCAGTGTGGTTCCCAGTGTGAAAGGTCCCGATTCCACCTTCTTCAGACTTTCCTTCACTTCTACCAGTCGAAGCTCCACCTCCACCCTGCGGCGCTCCGCCTCCCGACATGCTTCTTCTTTCTGCTTCAAATAGGCCTCCAACAAAGCTTGCCGCTTAAGATCTGAAAACACCAGCCGGCTACCTGTCAAAACTTTTACAGAATACCTCACAACAGAGACATGTCCCAGTAATAAAGCAGCAAGCTTTACCTTGGCAAGTGCTGAGCTCCTCCTTTGTTTCCCTCTTTTCTTTCTTCAGGTTGGCCAGGCTGCTCCTCACCTCCTCCCTCTCCTTCTCCAGATGGTCCCGCTCATCTATGTAGCGCAGCAGGTCCGCCTCGGTGCGGTTTTTGCCAAGTTTGATCTCGACGGCACTGGAACTCCCTGAGAAGTGTCAGGATTTGTTACTAATTTCACAACTAAAAAGAAAATCCTCGTAGTTGTATCCTGTTACGCTGGAAATCTTCTAAGCCACTTTCGGGGTCTGTTTGGTCGATGGATCGATTGTCATTTCGAGCAGTCTTCAAACAGATTTTACTCAGTGTGGCAGCCCATTTTCCCATACTTTGATAAAATTACCACTATACTTATAAATTAAGTTTTACAAAACTATACATTTTATACAGCCTTCACTTTTTTTTACTGCCCTCCTAAATGAGGTTGGTAGCTACGATAGAGAGGGATCAGGCAAGGAGGTTGAGCTGAAAATCTGGGGTGTTAACTATTTTGTTTGTTTGTAGCCGTTTTACTATTCTGTTTTTCTTACTGCTATTGTCCAATTATTGCTAGTAATATTCTTTGCTTTTCCTGTTATTTTTATGATGAATATAATATAAAACTGGACAAGATTGTTATGTTGAGCTGTTAAATTTTATCAGCTTTTAGGTCAATAAAAATAAGAAAATCACAACTACTGAAAAATAATGATTGAAGTGTTTGGATTATTGCAAAGTAGAGTCTGTAGCTATAGTGGGTGAATATTTCCACTAGAGGGAGCCATTCCACATTGGTTGGGAACACAAAGTGACCATTTCTGCCTCAGAACTGTCTCTAAAACTTGATCTTAGGGTCATTGTTTGCACTTACCTATGGTGTGTGCCTTTGGCCGTGCTGGTTGAAGGAGCCCAGCTCCTGCAGCTGTTAGACCTTTATGTATCTGTGCTCCGGATAAACTACAGGTTTGTGGAATCCCCAGGCTGCTCCTCTTTGAGATCTCCTGGCTTTGAGATGGAGTCTTGACAGGTTGAGTTTGTGGGGGACTCTGTGATTGCTGCTGTTCTGCTTTGCTCGAGAAAAACACTGAATTTGGTCCATTTAACACAGGGGTGTAATATGGCTCAGTATGGTTCGTTGAAGTGACCTGGAAATTGAAGCATGGATTGATTTAGTCTGTACAACTGTGCAAAAAAAGCTCATAAAAAAGACAAAGCATGGGATAAATTTCCATTGTTTTGCTGATAAAGCTGAATAACCTATGCAGTTATTTATACTACAAGCTCACCTTAAGGCCCGAAAGTCTTAACTTTTTTGCTTTGTGTCTTTTTTGCTATTCCATTTAATATGTCAGCATGGGATAGACTTTCAATCTTCTGCTGATGATACTCAGCCATATTTATTCAATAAGCCTGACAAAATGACTTGAAAGGTTAAAAAAAACTGGATGATTTAACTTTTTGCTTTCTGTCTTCTTTGCTTTTCTGTTTAATATTAGACAGCATTTCGTAATTATCCATAGCTATGCTGATGATACTCAGCTATATTTATCCAGGAAGTCAGATAAATTAAATTATTCAGACCAATGTTTCCCAAATGTTTCAGTTGTTGACCTCAACAACTGTCAATACAAAGGGATTTAATAATGGCACCAACAGCCAATATATTGATTTTATCCATTTGTAAGTGCAGTTCTTATCTCTTCTAACATTTACAGTATAAACACACTTAACCATTATTATTTTAGTAATTTTGCTTCATTTCTGAGAAGACTCTAAAAATCCCCACACTTATTCATTGTGAGCCTTGCCCCGACCTAGATTTTGGGAACAACTGATTTATGCAAGCATGTCTTAAAGAAATAAAACCATGGACTTTGTTTACCTCTGACCTTTACATGTCTTTTGAACCCCATCTTAATCAGGTTTTTAGGACATCCTTCTTCTACCAAAACAATTAAAATGATAAATATCTTGTCCCAGAATGACACAAAAAAAAAGTCCATTGATTTCTAACTTCCAGACTGGACTATTACAACTCTTTATTGTTAGAAAAAAAAATCAATCAATCAATCAATCAATCAATCAATCTATCTATCTATCTATCTATCTATCTATCTATCTATCTATCTATCTATCTATCTATCTATCTATCTATCTATCTATCTATCTATCTATCTATCTATCTATCTATCTATCTATCTATCTATCTATCTATCTATCTATCTATCTATCTATCTATCTATCTATCTTGGTTTTTGTTATACAAAAGTATATAAAACAAAAACCAAGAGCTAACAGGAGAGATCGTATTTTAAGGTTATATTTTAACTTTTTCAGCTTCTCTTCATTGGCTCATTATTTTCACAATAAAATTGAAAATCCTTATTCTAACATATAAAGCTCTGAATGTTGTATTAAAGATTTGATTATTTAACATTTTCTCTCAATTGAGGGCTTTCTCAAAACTATCTCTAGATAGCTCCCTGTACTTTTATGAGTCAGAACCCTTTCTACTTTTAAGACTACACTTTCAACGTTGCAAATTGCAGTATTAGTATGTCAGGAAAAACTAATGCTTCTATAGGAAGGTCTCATTGTTTGCTAAAGATTTTTTCCCTCACATCTGAAAAGCTTTTAGACCTTGTTTTGTGAATTTTATGTCTATTTCCGATGCACATCAATTGTTTGTGACGTTTAGTCTTTGGACCAATGAGTGCTGTGACAAATCTAAGACTTTCTACCTCTTTAACTTGGCCAGAAGAATCTTTCTGGCCATCTCCTGGGACTGGACAAACTCTAGAAGTTTCCTTGGGAGGGGGAGAAGCTTTAGCTCCACAGGCTGTGTGGAGGAAGGAGCGCATGGGGACCAGGTCCAGGTAAATTCTGTTGTCGATCTCTTGTTCTGCATCTTTGGCATTGTCTGGCTGTATTGCATTGTGATCCTGGGGATTGTTTTCCTCCTCACAGCTTGGCTGGGTGTTCTCCTCAGCATCCTGCTTGGCATGGGTGTAAGATGTTAGCAATGGATGATTGTTGTCAAAGTGAAACTGAAAATAGCAGAACCCATCAGGGATTGCTCATTTCCAAGCCTACCTCAGGATCAGCTAGCGATGCGACGTCATCGTAAATCTCATCAGAGTTTTGGGGAACGGAAGGGAGGGTGTCTATGTACGTATTTGACTCTGAATACCTCCTTTGCATCAAGCTGGGGAAAAACACAGGCATACAAAGGTCTCATCTAAATGTTGCATACCAACAGAGAGCTGTGTCCCTTCAAGTGAAGCCAGGAGAATAACTTACTTAAAGGAAGTCTTTGCAGCGCTAACAATGCTGGAGACCCTTTCAGAGTCAACGTAGTCATATGTCAGGTCCTCCGGGTCAGTCTTGGTCCCCGTCTGTGACAGCAAGAGCCCCAACCAGTGACCCATATCTGCTGATGTTTTTGCCTGGAAGAAGAACGGGAAGAGAAAAGAAGGAATGTGCACTCAATGCAAAACCAACACTTGCAACATCCTGGGTCTAAAGCCACATGGATTTATGTTACATGCCATCCATCGCTTTGGATTAATGAAATGATTGCTACAACAGTATTTAAGATGTGAACTGTTTGCTGCTTACAACACATTGCAAAACTATTTACACCCATTGAACTTTTTCAGATTTTGTATTGTTACAGCTTCAAACTTCAGTGTAACTTGTGAATTTTATGTGGCAGACCAACACAAAGTTAGGAACTGTTCTCAACCTTTTTCAGAATTAAAAACCAGAGAAGTATGATGTACATTTGTACTCATCCCCCCTATACTGTGATAACACTAAATAAAATCAGAAGTTGTCTGAACAGTAAAAATAGGGCCCATTTGCCAGTTATTTAATCTTAGTATAAATCTAGTAAATATGTGTGTTTGTTAATAACATCAGTGAACAAACATTGAGGAGAAATCTAAAGCAGGGTTAGGTCATAAGCAATATCTCAGCATTGACGTGACATCTCTGAAGGAGCTATGGACATCCACAGCTCAGGTGACATGACATCATAAAATCCTACAAAATACATTGAAGTTTTTATGCTTTAACAATGTTGTAGTAGATTTTGACAAGACAAATCTATAAAACAGCTGCTTGCCTTTTGTGATTCTTGTGTTTGCTGCTATGATTTTGTTCAGTTCAGATACGAGTATAAAACTCTCACAGTCTCTACATACAGTTTCTCTGAACCAATGATGAGTTTGGAAAAATAAAAAGGAGGAGGCCTCAGGACTAAATAATAAATTCCAAAGCCTATGACCAAATACACACTGCAGCTGGGTGGTACTAAAGGACTAATGAAAAAGGGTGTAGCTTTGGTCTCTAAAATCCCAGCACAACTACACCCTTCACATCCATCCATATACACACTCCAGCATACAGGACCACACTTGTGTGCATGCATGTCTTATATACACCAAGTCAGATGTCAGCCGAATGTGTATTTTTAAAATAAGTTGGTGTTAGGAATTGTGTTCGACATTGTTTGTCAGATCAGCATTAAAAAAGTCAGCTCTCATGAGAAAATGAGTCATGGACAGGAAACGCACTACATCTGATCAGGTATCAGGATCTATTTACAATAACCTTTGCTAAATCATCTTATGCATCAAAATACTCCATAGCTCAGCCGTTGAAACCCGCTGTGCTGTGGTCGGGTTCAAAGTAACAGACAGTGTGCAAAGTCTCAAGCATTTATTTACCTCCTGTTTGAGAGAAATACAGCATTTATCTACCTCTAAGGTTGCGATCTGTGTGCCGTCCATGTCAATCCTGAAGGAGTAGAGGTGCTCGGGGATGGGGTCGGGCAAAACGCTGCAGCCCTCCAGGGTCACTGCTGGCTGGCTCACTTTGTTCTTCCCCTTGTCCTGGTAAAACCACAGCTGTCCATTCTTTATGAGACACCAGCAGGTCCGCCACTGGCTGTTCACCAGCACGTTCAGGTAACCTGGATGAGCATCAAAGAGAAACCTTAGCCAGGAGACATCTGTTTAAAAGTGAAAATATTAAAAGCTCACATAATGGCTGTTTCATAAAGAGCCATTAATGATAGTCTTCAAGGCACATGGGTGGGAAGTCTTCTTTATCTTTGCTATTTTTATTGTTTTAACATTTTAGAAAAAAAATTAGAAAATAGGTGAGTTTTTTTGTGAATAATTTTAAGTTATGTTCAACAGAAAAATCTACATATAATGAACTGCGAGTTATCAACACAGTCATCAAAGAGGAATGACGTGAGACATGATTGAAACATAAAGTAAAGTATATCGGTGGTTACCTGAGGTATCAATACTTTTCTCAGGGCTCTCCAGTGAGGATGGCTTTTTCTTGCCGATGTTCATCAGGTTGCTGAACATTAAACCTGGGCCATATTTTTTCTTCACTATAGCGATAAAGAGAGAGAAGGGATTTTTGCGTGAAAATACAAGGATTGGCTTCCTGAACCAATGTTGGATGTGTTTGACTGTCAAAGTAAAATCCAATGAGATCACTCACCATCTTTGTTTTCTATGATTTCAGTGTGGCTGTCTGTGCTGCTGCCACTCTCTGAAGCCAGCGAGTGTCTCTCATTCAGATCTCCCTGTGTGTTTGTAAGAACATTTTACTAATTTCAAAAGCAGATGTTTCAAAAGATAAAAAGAAGAAAGGCTATTTATGACCCCATTGGTTTACCTAAAACTCTAGAGATCTAGTTCACATTATGTCTGATCATTTCACAGGTAAGTAAAATATTCAAACAAGCATACCTTAGTGCAAATAAGCCTTGGGGAGTCCGATGCAGAATGTTGAGGGTCACAGTTTTCAGCTGGCTTGGGACTTATCTCTTGAATAACCTTGCATGTATAAAGACATTAATGTGTTTTTCCCCCACACTTTAACCTTACAATCATTAAGAATACTGCAGATAAACACAGCAAATTGGTCACCTTAAGCCACTGCTCAGTTTGTTCTTTGCTCTGCAGGCCTAACACAATGGCCTCGCCTCCTACTGGGATGATCTTCAGCTTGTGCTCTTTTCTCTTTGGCTGTTTTTCTTTGTATATCACACTGCAGCCTAACAGACTTACGTCCAGCAGTGGTGTCTGGTCCTTGGAGCTTTTGTAGCACTAAGAAAAATAAAGAAACCAGGGTGACTTCATCTCTTCAGTGCTGACAACAGGCCACAGCTGAGATGTTTAAGATGTTCTTCTGTTTTACAATGTAGTTTAATTCATTGAGGTTTGCAGGCATTTGTCTGCACACAGCTTTCTCACGGACCCTTCACGGATTTCAATCACGTTATGGTTTCGAGAAGAACATTGCAACACACTGTAGAACTGTCAGTCACTGATAACCCAATTTTTTAATAGGTTGGCTGACATTTGACTAAAACACCTGGAGTTCACAGTAAACACTATCAACAAGTCAGTCTAGGTTTTGTAGCTGCAAAAAAACGTCCCAAACCCTCACCCTTTACCTCAGTGCTTTACAATTAGCATCTTTGATGTAGTATGCAGCTTGGTTTTCAACCAAACATGGTGATATGTACTGTGGTCAAAGAGCCCTGCTTTGGTCTTGTCTCGCTAGATGTTGTTCAAGAGGTCTTGTGGTTTTTATTTTGTTAAGAAACACTTTAGTAAACCTAAGCACTCAAACATGTTCTTTTTAAAAAGAAAATACTTTCCCCTTTCAAACATTTAATAGGAGGATAATTGCTAAATTTTGTAGTACTGTCATAAACTTCGACAACTTAACAGGCAAAATGATGACTGACAAATATAAAACGTGGCTTTTTTGGTCATTTTTTAGGCATTGCTAGTATGTGACCCAAATATAAACACAATAGGGTGTTACTAATGGAAAGACTGGCAAATGTCTAAGTTTAAGCTGTGAGATGGTCATATATTTCACTCTAAAACACTTAGGTAAAAAGGTTAATTCATCATCAACTCTAAGTGGATGGAGTATAGATCTTATGGCAGTAAAAAAGCCCAGATCATTACCTCAGTTATTGTGTGTTCTTTGACTTGGTGTGCAATTTTGTTCACGGTCAAGCTTTTCTACGTTAATCTTGTTGGTCTTAAGGGGATTGTTCAAAAAGTCTTGTGGGGTTCGTTTTTTTTAAAGCACATTTTCAAACCCAAGCTATGCTAACAAGTTCTTTTTAAAAGAGAAGAGATTTCCATCTTGCAATCATTTTAATCATGTTGTTTAGGCTTCTTGTAACTGCACTTAATAAATAGATATAGTCAGAGACCTACCCAAATGTTTAACAGTCTACTATTTAATCTAGCTACCTCTTGAAAATACTGGTTATTTCTCTTCTGACAGATTTTTGGCTATAGAAACCCATTCCATTCAAACAAAGCCAGGTAAAAATCAAGTTAATAGGTCTTGTCTATGTTTTGTATTTTAAATAATTGAATTCCACTGTAAAACTTCAATTAAACAATGGCCTTGCTTTCATGAACCAGTTTCTATGTACAACAGCAAACTTACCATAGTTCTACCATTGCATATCTGAGTCTCAAATAGTAAACTTAAGTTGAGAAGTTATTATGAAGATTAAATGAGAATACCATGTCAGAAAGATATGTACACTGACAAGCAATCACAGAAAAATACTGAGAAATTGTTCATTACTGACATGACATCCACATTACTACAAATATAGCACCTAACTATATCAAAATAATGGCTGCCCAAAATAATGGCTGCGTAATGAAAATGGTCCACAATGACACTTCAATTGAACCTCAAAAATAAATTTCATTTTTTTAATTCAGGTCCTCAGGCTGATTTGACATATTATCTAGTTCTAAAACTCCTGCAATTATACAGAGAGCAAACACTATGCAGCCGATGTGCTACACAGAACATCTGCTAGTCTTTAAAGGGGAGATATTATGTAAAATTGACTTTTTTCAGCTTTATATCATGTCATAATTTTATTCCCTCATCAAAAACATACCTGGAGTGCTTCTTTGATTCTTTCATGCATATTTTTAAAAAAATCCTTGAATCTTCCATGGCAGCCATTAGGGGGTGCCTAGGTGTTTGCTCTCACAAAGCGCCGCCTATTTCTACAAAGCTCCTCTTCGGAGCTACAGTCTCCAGCCAGGCTTCCGCCTCACAGAACACCCCTCCCCTGCACCTCCCCCACGCCGCTCCACCAGACTAGCAGCAGCAGCAATTAGCAAACACCTGGTGGAATTGGGAGTCTGCTGAGCTTATCACACAAACTACTTCTCAGTCCAATGCTACTAAGAATGATGTTAAAGGCTTAATGGAGAAATGTTGTTGTTGTTGAAGGCGGCGTGTCGGAAAGGGTAGGAGCTTCTAATATTAGACAGAGGCCAAATTTCAAAGTGTCAAACTTCTGTGTCAAATTTCTTTTAAGTTATGTTTGATAAATACAACATTTTTATAACAACTGAAGGTAAAGTACATAGTTGATTGTGCTATAAAATGGCACTATGTGCCTGGAAAATACATCGTACTGCCCCTTTAACAGAGTGTGTAACCAACCATAAGACGATGTTCTTTGATGACACAAAGCTGTTTGGCCCACTGGCCGAGCCACTTCTTCCTCCATAGGAAGGCGCAGATTCGGGCATCCTTCATCAGCTCAATAGAAGCCTCAGCTGACGGCCACTGGTGCTGAGCTGATGGTGACTTCTCTCTGGTCACCTCCTCCTCGTCGTAGGACTCGTATGAGCTGCTGACTGCGTCTCCTTCATCTAAGAAAGAAAAAAGCAGAGGCAACAGTTAAAACAATGGAAAGAGCATTTCTTGAAGGATGGGATATGTGAAAGCTCTAAGCAAGCTGAATGAGTTGGATGATTTTGGGGGAGTTAATGAGCTTAATGTTTGATCTCCTGACTCTCTTCAATGAAGCGTTTCCTCACAAAACTTAAGCAGAGGGATGAATTTTAACAACAGCTGGATGGTTGGCAGGAAAATGATGAAGGAAAAAGAAAAAAATCACATTCAGGAAACTGATAAGTCTGATTAATGGCGGCAGCCCCTATGCATGCCACACTCAGACCATGCTGATTTCCTCATGCATGTTTTGGTAGACAATACAAAAACAAGTGCAGACATGCCACATAGACACATAAGTCCTATCTACCCCCAGTGATAACAGCATAAACCACACTGTCTGAGCTGAGAACTCTCATCCAGGGCTCAGAGAGGAGGTCAGAACACTCCAGATCTGCACAGCATCAAAAGAAACCATAAGAAGACAAGAGATATGGGAAGTTTTAAAAAAGTATAAAATGAACATAAGTCATTAAATACATTTATTTAAAAAAAAGCAGATCTAACAACACTGAAGCAGAATAAATAAACCTAGTACCTGATTACAGTGGAGCTAATTCATTTACAGAAAGCAGGTAACATCCTCCTATTTTATTGGCAACCCTAACAGTTCCTATAAAACAAATATCCCTGAAGAATTGCTGAATTTATACTTGACTTTTTAAGTTTATAAAGTATCTAGGAACTTTAAATTATGACATCCTGTCTCCCTGAAGTGCAAGCATAGTGTGACACAAAGGGCCATTTCCATGACCAGAGAACATGTAAGGGATTCCTCCATCCATTCATCCGTTATGTTCTGCTTAATCTGACGTCGGGTCGCAAGGGGCAGCAGCCTAAGCAGAGAAGCCCAGACTTCCCTCTCCCCAGCAACTTGGGTCAGCTCCTCCAAGGGAATCCCAAGGCGTTCCCAAGCCAGCTGAGAAGCATAGTCCCTCCAGCGTGTCCTGGGTCTTCCTCTCAGTCTCATCTCAGTGGGATGTGCCAGGAACACCTCACCAGAGAGGCGTCCAGGAGGTTTCCTAACCAGATGCCCAAGCCCCCTCAACTGGCTCCCCTTGATGTGGAGAAGCTCTACTCTGAGCCCCTCTAAATGTATCACTAAGGGAGAGCCCAGACACCCTGTGGAGGAAATTCATCTTGCTGCTTGTATCTGTGATCTTTCGGTCACTATCCAGAGCTCATATTTACAGAAGAGGGTAGGAATACAGATCAACCGGTAAATGTCGTTTTACCACGACAGAGCAAAACAGTGCCCGCTTCACTGCAGATGCAACACTGAGCCACCTATTGATCTCCAACACCATATTTCCCCTGTTTGTGAACAAGACCATTAGACACTTAAACTCCTCCACTTGAGGTGTTTCCTTGACCTTACTGGGCCTGTGTTTGATCAGACGTGATTGAGGTTTTTTTAGCCTCCAACACTGCAGGTGGTTCAGGTGCAAAATGATGGAAACACTCTGAGATTTTAGGTAAATATCTGATGGCCTCTGTAAGAAAAACAATAATAGGGCCATCCTTGGCCATTTCGGCTGGAACGTTGATCCAAAACACACAGCTAAATCAAAACAGAAATTGTTCAAATGACAGAAAAGCGACCTTCTTTCATGACCATCTCAGTCGCCAGACCCAAACACTATAGATATGGGTGAGCTTAAAAGAAGAGAGCAAAACTCAGAATGATCTAGAGAGGAGGTATTAGTCAAAGATCCCCCTGTTACAGAAGACCAAGTTCTGTCCTTTTGGCTTAAAGGGTTGTAAAGTATTGATAGCCGGGGTATTAATCGTGGCATATGTGATTTAGGTAAAAACAGTTACTTCCCCACTAAACCATAGCTAAAAATCCCAATATGGCTGCTGAGCCTATAAAACAAAAGTGATAGCTGTATTAATGAACAGTTTATTTGCACCTCCAACCATTCGTGCATAATTAAATCAGCCTTCAGTCACAGTACTGCATAACATCTGGTAGTACAGATGTAACTAAAGTGTTTGACAGCATAATTTGTTGAGGAGATTAATGTTTTCAGCTGGAAATGCTACTTTTAGCTAGACTGGTTGAGCACAATAATTAGCATGTCCAAAGTTTTTCCAAATGAAATATTTACACATACATTAACTGGTAAAATTTTTATAAAAATGTAGAAAACACTTTTATTGTAGTTATTTTCTAAAATATTATGTGATAATTCCTTACATAGGAAAGAGAAATTATTCATAAAAAGGGCTCTTTTTTAAAGTAGCACAAAACATTTAACATTCTCTACTTGTGTTTTTCTACTACAGAGTATTTTATGCATTACATTCATTTGGTTGCATTCAACTGATGTGCCACTAGATGTCACTAAATCTTCCACAGTGTAACTTCTGGTGGCTTTGCATGAAGAGTAAAGAAATTCTCAAATATTTTTTTTTAAAAAGGATCTTACCATTGGCTGTTTCCTCATAGGGTTGAGCCTCCTCATAGTAACTCTCCAAAGGATCGATACAGGCTGAGGCTGGAATTGGAGGTAAGGGAAACGGTTCCCGACCCACTACACCCTGACAGACAAGAGAAATCTGTTGAAAAATCCAGTTCGTTGAAATAGTTTGTAAAAGTTTATATTTTTATCCATTTATTCCATCATCACTGCATCTTCTTAACCATGCGTAAATGGTGAATAAATGTAAAAATAACACACTGATGCATTTATTATTATATTCCTGCAGGCTGAACGTATTGTTAATCCAGCTGTCACTTTAGGAGTAAGTAGGGAATTCCGCATGTAACCAATCCTTGTCTGATCCAGTGCACCCGAGAGCAAAACCCTGCCTTCAGGGAAGTGTGTGTGAGAGCATAGACAGGGCAGAAGGAGGTGTGACGCGTGTGTGTGTGGGTGTGTGTGCACACAGCGAGTTTTCCTGAAATCAATCAGCAGTCTGGCTTCACTTCTGTCTCTCTTGTCATCTCCTGTGTGGCAGACTGTCTGCCCCATGCCAAGCACTCAACCAAATACAGTAAATTAGCTACATGGTCCAGAACACATTTCACAGACATCTGCTATCACAAAAATCTATCTTATTTTGCCTCTCCAAGGAATAATGGGTTGGAAAATCTTGAACAATTCATCCTAATGGATGTTTGAATCTGAACAAGCTGTGATTTTTACTATACAGTGCCTTACAGAAGTATTCAAATCTCTTGAATTTTTTTTACATTTTGTCACATTTCAACAACAGACTTCAGTTCATGAAGAATTTATCATGGATCAACACAGACAAATTATACCCATTTGCAAAGTTTTTCATAAATAAAAATCTGAAAAGTGTGTTGCGGATTTGTATTCAGCTCATCTGAGTCAATACTTTGTAGAGCCAGCAAGTCTTTCTAGGCATGTCTCTACCAGGTTTGTACACCTCGAGAGAGACATTTTTGTCCATCTGTCTTTGCAAAATTACTTAAGGTCAGTCAGATTGGATGGAGAGTGTCAGCTGACATCAGTTTGCAAGTATAGTCAAAGATTATTTATTGGAATTAGGTTGGGACTTTGACTAGGCCACTCTATCACATATGTTTTGATCTAAACCATTCCATTGTAGCTCTGGCTTATTTTTCAGCATAATTTCTCTGCTGAAAGGTGAATTTCAGCCTCAGTCTCAACTCTTTAACAGGTTTTCCTCCAGCATTGTCTTGCACTTAGCTCCAACCAATTTCCCATCAACTTTGACCAGCTATCTTGACTGCTGAAGAAAATCATTCTCTCACCACATTCTCCCACATGTTTGCTGTGTCCCCTACATGGATTGTAGAAACCTGGAACCATGACTACTTTTGTCTTTCTCTCAATAAAGGCTTTCGTCTCACAACTCTTCTGTGAATGCCAGATTTACAGAATGAACGACAGAGTTTCTCCGCTGGGCTGGGAATGCCTTGGGATTCCCCCAGAGGAGCTGGCCCAAGTGGCTGAGGAGAGGGAAGTCTGGGCTTCTCCGCTTAGCCTGCTGCCTCTGTGACCTGACACCAGATAAAGCAGAAGATAAAAGATGGATGGATGGATGGACGAAGAAGTTGTTCTGTCAACAGATTGTCCCACCTGGGCCATAGATCTATGCAGCTCCTTCAGCAATACCTTGGGCCTCTGTCCTCATAATGCTGTTTGTGTGCCTGTGAGGCCTCCACAGAACAGTTGTACTTATCTGGAGATTAAATTTCACATAGGTGGGACTGTTTACTAATTAGGTGACTTTATTTAGAGGAATCAGAGTAAAAACCAACGTGGCACGATAAAATGTGGAAAACATTTAATGGGAGTGAATAATTTTGGTAGCCACTGTATTTGAGGGTAAATGAGTTGTTTACACAACTAAATCTTTTAACGCTTTGACTGAAAAAGGAAGACAAAGAAAAATAAGGAACTATATTAATTGAATTATTGACAATAGAATCAATGTTTATGTAACTGTAAAAATCAGACCGACGACACTTATTTCAACATTTTGTAAGGCAGCATTCTAACATAATTGGTGATTCGAGATCATTTTGATGTTGCAACCGTGTCGAATTCCTTTCAAAGATACAATCACAAAGATATACATAAGATGAAAAATGAAAAACACTTGAATTTCTGCACAATGCCTATTGTGTTGCGACATTACACACTGATGTTTGCAAGCATAAACCTATCTTTGCACAACAATATCTCAATTCAACATAGTATGGTTAGTCATTACTTCAAATCTCACTTTCTCATTCCCACTGTGTGCTGAAATAACCTCATCTCTTCACAGGAAAACAAGCTTTATCCCTTCAACTTGTACCCACAGGTTTCATGGGATGAGGTAACTACAGTGGCAAGAAGATCGAAGATACACAAGTTTAGTCTGGTAGACATAAAAACAAAGATGGTGGAAGACTTCAAGTAAAAGTGGAATCTATTCTTTCCTTACTGATGATGTGACATGATTAAAAATGAAGGCATTTTCCAGATAGAAATGATATAAACAACATCCTAAGAGACTGATGTAAGGTTAAAACCATTTGAGATAATCTGTTTGTGTGGAATGAAGCCAAAATGGATGCAGGGAGCTTGTATTTTCATAGAGATTTCCAGTGAACTCTAAGAGACTCTAAATGACAAGAGGTTGTTTCTAAACTATTTTCCTCCCACCACTTATATTTGGACACCCTTCCTGCATTCTTTGACTTTCACTTGAGTTCCTGTAAAACTTAAAAGTTCTTGTAAAAATCACAGAGAAGTGAGTTAAATAAACAGGGAAAATGGAAATATTTCATTAGATCAGAGACCAGCAAGTTAAAATCGCTTCTCCTTAGAATGACAAACATTGTCCTCACTCTGAAAATTTTAGAAATATCTAACCTCTAATTTGAGAACTTTTTTCAGTCTGAGAAAGATCTTAATTTAAGACAAAAAAGTTTTTACCAAACTCCCCAGTGCCACATTTATTAGCACTCTTGTTGGTGACACATTAAACTAATTGAAAACCACTTCGACTTGTGGAATTTTGCCACATGTTTTTGATCAGTATTCTACCCAAAAATCTATTGACAAAGTTTGTGTTTTTTGGCAGAGAAACAGTTTTATATTTAAAAATCACCAGATCTTTCAAAGAATTCATTAGGAAGAGAAAAAGACCCACAGTGTAACAGATCTTCCACTATACTTACCATGGAAAATTAGGCTCGTTTATACATATACATCTTTTGTTTCACGACAAATACATCTGGTATTTGTTGAATGAAAAACTCAGTCTTACTCTTATACAATCAGAGACCAAGGCTCCAGTTAAAGTTTAAGTAAAGTTTAGCTAACTCCTCATGTTTATATAGCAGAACATAGAAGGCTTTTTCATCAGATTAATTTATCCTTAAAAAAAAAAGGATAAATTAAAAACATGATTCCTTTACTTTTATGTATTAAGAATTGTTAGAGGCTCCAATAAATGTGACAGTGGTGATGTTTTTTATGCTTCTATTTCTTAAGCATTTCCACTGAATAAATGCACTCAGATTAAAATGATATCATGCTTTAAAAGTAAAATATACATTTATTTTATTGCTTTTAACATATTTAACAGGAGTGAAAAAGTGTAAAGGGCACTCAGATCTGAGAGAAAATAAAGGCATTTTTTGCTGTGCTATAGATTTAAAACAGAGTCACAACCTCAGCTAAAAGCAAGTCATATTTGTCTCTATGAATAAAAATCATAAAAATCATTATTTCTAATGTGGGTAGAGACCCTTCCTGTTACTCCCTTTAATTGGAGAGGTCCCCGTTTATGAGCTGTTCCCACAATATCAGGTCAACCATCTCACACATTTCCAGTAATACAAAACAGATGCAATAAGCTGTCATAATATGTGGCGTCATGTCACGGTCTGCGTGCAGTCACAGTGACGACGACTCAGCTTAATACCCTGCATGCCAGAACATGTAGGAAAGGATCCACCAAAGACAGGCGTGGGACGAAAAATGTTTTCATCACAGCAAAAAAAGAGGGAAACAGCAGTTTTATGTCGCCTGGTTCTGAAGGCGATCATCAGCAAATGTAGCTGTCAAAATGGATATTAGTTTGGTTTTCTGTTAGTTTTGGATCAGTCTCTTGTTTGAGACAGGAAGAAATCCTGAGTTAATGAAAATGTGCATATCTTGAGTATTCATCAGTTTTAAAGCAGACCTCAAACTTTTTAGATCAAAAGGTTAGTGTCAGCAGACACTATGTCAGTCTTTATTTGAAGTGCAAGTTTTACACACAATAAAGGTCAGATAAAATTGATATTGATACAAAAAAGTTGATTTTTGTTAAAAACAAGGTCACATGTACATACAAAATAAAATAAAAACAATTATTTAAAAAATGTAAAGTAAATAAAATAAAAAATTTAAAAACAAATTGGTACAATAAATAAAGTTATTCAAATTCAATATAAAGCCACATTAAGTTCAATAAAACTACAGATATAATTAATATAAAGCTAAATTAGGAATGAATAATGTTAATTACTAAAAGTCAGCTAAAAGCTAAACCAGAAAGACACATTCTAGGTTTACTTTAAAAGCACCATGCTTATGGTTTTCTATTTATTTCACTACACTTACATCAAAAAAATCTTGTGTAAAATCTTCCATATGAAATGATAGGAACTTATCTTATGCATAAGAAAACTAACAAGCTGGAAGATGATGACATAAATAGGCACTTTCTGAGTTTTTTTTCTTTTTTTAAATTTGCGATTTCCATCACAGCCTTTAATTAAACTTTGTGTACCACCAAGGAAACAGGCTTAGGCTCTTACAATTATTACAATAATCACGTTTAACATTTATAAAAAAGTATTTAACACAGTGCAGAATTGTCAGCACCATAATAATTCTGAATTTATTTCTAATTAAATATTAATTTACCACTTAATAGCAGAGCTAGTGACATGTAGACTTTGCAAGCTGGAGGACAGACTCCACAAGTTTCTCTCCATTTATGAATTACATGCAGGTATTGCTGCTTTCAACTTTGCATTCTCTCTCAGTTTTTTATTCTTTCCAAAGAAGCTAAGCTTCTGAAGTAACAGTGATGGGGAAATTGCTGCCACTATTTGTTCACTCTGTTTTTCTTTCCCATGCCTGGCTCAATGTTTGTGTTTTTTCTTTCTCTCCTTCTTGATTTCTCAGTGATCAGCAGGTTTAAGGATGTGGCAACTCATACTGACCAGTTGCTGCAAAGTCAATGACTCAATGCAATCACCTTTACTACTATAAATAAGTTTTTAATCAACTGGCATAAAATGATCAACTGAACTGAATGTATAGTGTCAGAATATAGGCTTAATTGGACTGTTTGTAAATTAGAGTAAATCTTACTATACGAGCCTATACTATAGGCTCAAGTGACAGACCTTTTGTTCTATTTCTTCAGTGTTTTCATTATAATTGTTAAAAATCATCAGGCAAAAGTGACATCATATTAAGGTTTAACTTGCCTGCCATGACATCCAAGGACCTAAAACTCACATTTTTGTCTCTGAATATTTTATGCTTTTATTGTACCAAACTTCCTAGAAGTTGCATTTAATCCCACTGAAACTATAGAGTCTGGTTTCCCCAAAATGTGGTGTGGATGTTGCACTTGAGCCAAAAATCCAAATGTTTGAAGGCAAATATCCAAATGTTGGAAACCATCAAAAGGAAAAAACAAACAGAAGAATGTTTACATTTATTAAATTTTTTTCTTCATATATTATATTATTTGTTCATTAATTTTTTTTAAACTTTGCATCTGTTGTTTCATTCATTTACATGTTTTCAATTTTAATATTTACATATTTAGAGACAGTGAACCACCGTTATTCACAGGGAGTTTGGGACCCCAACTGCCTGCAAATAGCTGAAATCCACAAATACTTGAGACCCCCTCGAAATGCTTATAAGCATCTATTTTAATAGTTCAAACACCAAATATACTTTAATATGTATTAATATGCACAGTGGAAACTGTCTTAGCACTACAGCAGAAGCTAGCATCCACAGTTTTCCTTATCTCCTCTCTTGAGCATACAGCCAATCAGTGCCAAGGAAAATGAATGCCGCTACTGGATTGGCTACTTTGCAAATGCCAGCAAATAGTGTAAATTAGCATTTAGGTATCTTAGCTTCTCAAGATGCATTTTCTTTCGAATACTTTAGTTATGCTCTACGATAAAATCCTTGAATAGGCGAATTTCCCACAAATAATTTGCAGTTACGCTCCACAGAAAAATCCACAAATACTGAAATGCAAATAGGCAGTGGTTCGCTGTCATCACTGGTGTACATCTGGACTCAATATGAAATAACTCCCCATCTTTCCATCGTGAATTAATGAACAGGAATTTCCAAATACACGCTGGTTCTTCTAAAGAGGGCTTGAGTGGGTTGGATTTGTCAGAAATGTAACCATTGTTTTACAGTAACAGCAGCTCACCTAAACACTAAATTAGAAATTCATGTTTCAGATTATGGGTCTAAATGCTTTTGCCCTCACTTGAAGGAACATCCCCTTAATGAGACTACATCACAGATTACACAGAGCAGTGAAGGCATCTGTTATTAATTAAAAAAAAAAAAAAAAAAAAAAAACCCAGACAAGCATTCCAGAGCAGCAGCAGCAGCAACCCCCCCAGCCCTCCATCCACACCGCCCACCCACTGTTATCTTTATCTGTTTTCCCTTTTTCTCTCTCCACTTCTGTCATCTTCACAAAAACTAAATCTCCTTGCTGTGTGGGCGAAGGCCAACTGGAATGTTGAAAAAGACACAAAAAAAAAGGACACATGCAAACTACTCTTTTTGTCGTCCCTCCAGTCGCTTCAGATTGTTACTTTCACTTCTGTCTCTGTCTCACACTCAGACATGCACACATCCTCACCACAGAAACACAGACGAGACGGGATGGATCGAGGAGTTGGGGCATAAATAACAAAGAGAGAGAGAAAAAGGGGGGAGGAAGATGGGTGTGGTGGAGGGGCTTTGAGGGGAGAGTGGGAAAAAGAGCCCAAAAAACGAACACTCTGAGGAACATGGAAAATCCCTGGTTCCCATGCCAAAAATCTGCCGCAGCAAAAACACGTGCAAACACAGAGACCCAGAGGAGCTGAGGGCCTGTAGGGCACTCAGAGCAGATCAGAAGGTGGTGATAAAAATGATCAAGAAAAACTTTTCTGCCATCATCTTCACTTTCGATTAAAGTTCAAATAGAAAAGTGCCAATCAGCTTTCCAGCAAGAACAGTAAAGTGAAGAAAATCTCGTAAGACATTCTGTGCATGTTCTGCATTTATCTCCTGTTTTGACTTCTTGGGAACAATTTGACCTCAACTAAACCCTTTTTTCATTCATAGCTCCAGATGTTTTCTGAATAGCAAAAAATAAACTTTTACATATACCCAACCTAAAACAATGCATAATTACAGGAAATCCACAACGGTCAGACTTAACAACAAAGCAAATTAGAAAAGGATGCATAATCATGAGCAATTTGGTACTTTGCTAAAGTAAATAGTATTACAGTTCTAACAACAGTTTCTTGCTTTTTTTACAAGTTTTCAAGTTACAACCACAAACTTAAGTTCATTTTATTTGGGATTTTATGTGATAGACCAACAGAAGCTAATGCATAGTTGTTAAATTAAAAAGGAAAATGATACATGAAGGGAGTTTCCAACATTTTTGTTTCCAAACATATTTTTTACAAATACAAATCTTGAAAGTGTGCCTTTGAATTCAGACCCCTTAACACTAATACGTCTAAATGAATTCCAGGACAACTACATTTCTTCAGATATCACCTTATTAGTAAACAGATTCCCACTGTGTGTAATTTAATCTCAGCATAAAAACAGCTATTCTGTGAGGGGCTCAAAGGTTTGTTGGAGAACGTAATTCATGAAGACCAAGGAGCACAGCAGACAGGTCAGGCATAAGTTGTGTGGAAATTTAAAGTGGGTTTGGGTTATAAAGCAACATCCCAAGCTTGAAATTGAAAGAGTACAGCACAACTGTAAACCTACCAAAACATTGTAGTCCATCTAAACTGACAGGCTAGACAAGTAAACCATTAATCAAAGAGGCAGCCATGATCTCTTTGGTAACTCTGGAAGAGTTGCAGATCCACAGCTCAGGAGGGAGATAAAAAAAAAGCCCTTTTTGAATGGAAAACCTTAAGAAGTCCTGCTTGAAGCTTGCCACAAGCCATGTAGAAGATACAACAAATATGTGGAAGAAGGTGCTCTGATGAGATGAAGCCACTGCACATCACTCAAAACACACCATCACTTCTATGAAACATAGTGGTAGCAGCATCGTGTTGTGTGGATGATTCAGCAGGGACAGGGAAGCTGATCAGAATTAATGGGAAGATGCATGGAGCTGAAAGCAGTACAATCATTGAAGAAAATTGCTGGATGTTTCAAAACATTTGCGACTACATTGGAAGTATGATGGTTTAGATCAAACCATATCCATGTTTAAAATAGTCTAGTCAAAGTCCAGACCTAAATCAGACCAAGAATGTTGTGCCAGGACTTGAAAATTATTGTTTACAGATGGTCTCCTTTCAATCTGACTGAGGAAAAGACTTGCAGCTGTAATTGCAGGGAAAGCTGGCTTTCCAAAATACTGACTCAGTTTGGCTAAATACAAATGCATGCCACACTTGGCAGATTTTCATTTGTTAAAAAAAAAAAATCTGGTTTTATTACTCTTTAACTGTGAAAATCACACACTGCTTGCTATGTTACAACAAAGTGTACAAAATCCCAAGACGCTTTAAGTGAAGTTTGTGGTTATAACACAAGAAAATCCAAAAAGATTAAAAGGTGTATGAATACTTTTGAAAGGCACTGTAGTTCCCAACAGCCCCACAGCTCACAGTACATGTCAACAGTTTCCTTTTCCTGCCCAACGCCTGCAAGTGGCACAGTGGCTATCTATAGCCTCAATCTATTTTCAGACCAGGCAGACAGAACACAGTACAGCTCATACTTAAACTCATGTAGTCTTAGAGGGAAAATGGCTAATCTACATTCAGGTCATGCACCAAATAATTACTTGGGGCTTGTTTTAGGAAGATGAGGTCTTTGTTTGAACGATCATGGAAGCGCCTGAAAGCCTGGGAATCAGCCAGGATTTTAATGCCGAGAATGTGACCGCTGATCTGGAGGAAGCAGAGGCAGACTGGGTGAGAGTTAGAGTGGAGGAAAGCTGGTTCCCTCTTAAGCGTGGTTTTCTTGTGAGGCACAGCGACTATTTCCGAGCTCTCTTTCGCTCAGGGATGAAAGAAAGCAAGGAAGAGGAACTATACCTGAGAGGAGGCGTTCACGCAAGAGGTTTCCTTATTGCTCTTGCTGTATGCAGGGAAGAGAACCCCACCATCAGGGACCCAGAAGAGCTTGTTGAAGCTGTAGAGTGTGCTGCTTTCCTGCAGATACCCAATTTGATTCGGCATCTTTGCGACATCATAGACTCAGATAACTGCCTCTTGCTTTACCATGCAGCTTCTATCTTCGGAGTGCACAGACTGCTTCAGAATGCTGCTCTCTTTCTTTGTGATGCTTTTGATGATCTCAAAGCAGCAGCAGAAAGCACAATCCCTGAAGAGCTGCTAGAGTACTCTCAAACGCTCTCTCCTGCTAGTTATGTCGCAATAGGGACCCATACTCCATCGATGGAGCTGCTACAGGACTCTTTCAGGGTTGTTTGCTTCCTTGATGAAAAGGAAGGGGAGTGGAAGCATTTGACAAACCTGCCAACTCTTTGCAGTACCTCCATGGCTGGGGTGGCAGTGCTTGACAATCGGCTGTACATTGTTGGAGGGATTTACGGTTATGGTAAAGACGCAGTGGACAGCAGCTTCTGCTACAACCCAGATTCTGGGATATGGACAACTCTTCCAGGTCCACAGCAACCAAGATATGACTTTACTCTGCTTGGGCATGAGGGACGACTATACGCCATTGGTGGAGAAGCTCAAAAAAGAATAATTTCCACAGCAGAGAGGTACGACTCAGCAAAGGGAGAGTGGACATTTATCCAACATGCGCCCAGACCTGTAGCGTCTGCAGCTTGTGCTGTTGCTCGTCAGCGAATGTTTGTTTGTTTCTGGAAACCCCCTGACACTACAGATATCTATGAGTACATGCCACTAAAAGATAAGTGGAGTCTCACCACCACCATGATCAGACCGCAAAGCTACGGTCACTGTATGGTGGCCCACAGGGACAATTTGTATGTGATGAGGAATGGGCCTTGCGATGACTTCCTGCGCTGCCTTATGGACTGCTACAATATCACGACTGGCCAGTGGACTGCCATGCCCGGACATTACATAAATAGCAAAGGGGCGCTGTTTACTGCAAAGATAAGGGGGGACTCTGCGTTCACAGTGAAACACATGTTGACTCTTCAATACACCATTACGGGAGATGGATGGAAACCCCGCAGACAGATGAAGGGATTTCCAAAGAGTGGTTCACTATTGACTTGTCTACTTAGGCTCCCCAAGAATGGACCAGTTACACCAGAACTATCTGTGGATGAGAGACAAAGACAAACTGCTTTGCCAGACATCTCAGAAAGATTTGTGGACACTATACAGCAGATGTAAAGTTACTCCAACAATGCTAGAACGATTAAAAGTCTAAGAAACAAAAAATTGGAATACTTCTCGAGGTTTTTAAGCAGATAAATTGCTTTTCACAAATCCACTTACTCACATACACAACACACACTCAAAGATGTGCTGACACTAAGGATTTTCTCTGATTAGCAACAGCTGCTTCTGTGGTTTAGATCAGGAAAGGCCACTGTGTCTGTGTGTGTAAAGTTCAAAGGGGCTGATGGGATGTTCTAAGCCTCTCATTCTCTGCCATTTTCCTGAAATCACACTGGGCCAATTCAGGAATCAGTAATTTCCCAGTCAACACAAAGGCCCACCACCGACACTCTCCTGAGCAATCGCTGCTTTAGTGGGCAGTCACTTGTATCTGTGTCCATATAAGCTTGTAAACAGTCCAGGGATTTTTTTAAAATTGTTTCAGCCAAATAAAAGCAAATATCATTATACCTAAGCAGGTTTGCATAATATTAGTGATGGTAATGCCTATTATTTTGGTGCCTTGCAAGAGTATTTACAGACCTTGAACTTTTTTTGGGCTTGTCAAGTTACAACCAAAATTAGTTAATAACTATGAAGTGGAGGAAAAATTACACGTCATTTTCAAATTTAAAAAGAAGATCTATAGAGGGATGAATGTATTTGTGATCATTCCTATTTACTCTGATACTCCTAAATAAAATCAAGAGCCTTCATTATTGATTAAAGTTCACCTGGGTGAAAAGGTACAAACAAAGAGCTGGGTTCTGAAACTGATGATGCTCTGATGCTCTTCATCCACTACTCATCTGCTGAATTTCACTTTATTAAAAACAGCCATATGTACAAGAGATACACAGAACTGAAACGGTGTGTCTCTCATGTCCCTGTTGCAAACAGTAATATACAAATAAAAATATGCAGTAAAACCAAAATACTTAGGAAAAACACACACGGCAGCTCTTAAGATATGAATAGTATAAATATAATAAATTATGTAGTGTAATAGACCAAACAGTACAAACAGTGTGGTCTGTCATTTAAACTTTCTGGTTAGTGTCCATGTGAATGAGTTTGAGCTATTTTGCAAAGACAAATTGTTACAAACTCTAAACTCCAGATTTGCACACACAGAAGACACCCTCCCCCCCCCCCAAAAAAAAAAAAAAAAAAAAAAAAAAAAAAAAAAAAAAAATCGCTGAAGTAATTTGTAGAATAGCATAGAATAGAAATATCCTTTATTGTCCCAAGATGGGGAAATTTTTGTGCAGCACCTGCAAAGTTGCAGTGACAGGCAATAACAGAAAACAGACTCACACAAAGAATATAAAATATCTATAAAAAAACAGAATAAAAATACTGTACAGTAAGGCAAAATTTCAGCATGTATTCTGTGTAGTTGTAAAAAATACTCCAGTTCAGAGGAATGTGCAACTGAGTTGGTTAATTAAAATGTACAAGATGTGCATGTCTTTGAGAATTAAAAATGCACACTATTTACAGTTACTGACAATAAAAATAACAGTAGAGTTGTAAAGATACTAGCATGAATATAAACACTGAGTTTGTTAGGATCAATGATGGTTATAGAGTCGTACAGCTGCTGGGAGGAAGGATCTCCTATAACGCTCCTTAGTGCACCTAGGAGGCAGTTGTCTGTCACTGAAGGAGCTCTCCAGCTTAGCAACAGCTTCACACATGGGCTGGGAATCATTGTCTATCAGTGATGTTATTTTACCCAGAGTCCTTCTGTCTCCCACCACCTGCATTGAGTCGAGGGGGCATCCTAGCACAGAGCTGGCCTTCCTGATGAGCTTATCTAACTCCTTTCTCTCAGCTGTAGATAAGCTGCTGCTCCAACATACAATCCTATTGAAGATGGCTGATGCTACTACAGAGTCAAAGAAGGTCTTCAGGAGCGCCCCCTGCACTCCAAAAGACCTCAGCCTCCTCAGCAGGTAGAGTCTGCTCTGACCCTTCCTGTAAAGCGCATCAGTGTTATGAGTCCAGTCCAGTTTATTGTTCTGGTGAACACCCAGGTAGAATAAACTGGACTGGACTCATAACATCGATGCGCTTTATGAGTCCAATCCAGTTTGTATTGTAATACATTTTGAAAACCATGTATCTTATTCCACTCACTTTACAATTATGCACTGCTTTATGTTGTTCTATTCCTTACATAAGCCAACAAAATACAAGGAAGTTTGTAGTTTTAATGTAGCAAAGATTCAAGGGGTATAAAGACCTTTGCGAAGCACTTAATGTCTGTGTCAAATAAACCAACTGTTAAACTTAGAAGTGTCACTGAGATAATTTTGCAACCCTGGGAATATAATGATGTTCACTGAACCTTCCCTCCGATTTAAATGCAGTCTACACAGCTTCACTGTCAGTGGTATCTACAAGGTTTAAATTCTTCTAATCCTTTGCTTTACTTTGATTGAACGGTAACAGCTGGTAATAGCTTACTGTTCTGGGTGGTGGTAGGTCAGGAAGGCTCTTCTGTGGCACTGGGACAAATTTTGCTGCTTTTCCATTGACAAGGGCATCCAAATAGTCATCTGTTACACAGATGCACAGAAGAAAAAAAATTAGTGTGTATTATGTTATATCTTGTGCTTACATTTATTATTTTAAATTTCAAGAACCTGTGGGAAAACAAATAACTTGAGCATTATGCAAATGTAGACTCAGTATGTTTTATCAAGCACTCAATCTCCAGATGTTTCACTATTCTGCACTAATGCTTTCTGGGAGCCCTTTGAGAACAGAACCGGCTTTGTTTAATCACAAATACCAAATAAAAAAGCCATAAGTAGAAGCATTTTGGATGATTGGATCAATTGCACTACCAGATAACTGCTAAGTAGTACTGAGATCAACTGGTAATTAGACCTGCCAACTGGCCTCTTCATTGCACGTCTGGCGAATATATTTATAAAAGAAAACTAAACTACGGTCAAAGCTTAAAAGTAGAAGCTTCAAAAGGTGTAATGCTGCATATATCTTTATCATATAGGTTACGGTTACTTTATGGTTTCAGTCTACATCTGAAATGGCAATATGTGAGGCTAAACTATTTTTACAGATTGATTCCTACCCATTTCTTTTATTTATGAAGCCTACAGATACCTTTAGAAATAGATGCTTCCTATTGGTGGCTGTAGGACATAGCAATATAACCCAACACTAACTCAGTAGAAGCATCAACTCATATGTTATCGGTAGCACTGTTACAGAAAAAGAGAGAAAAAAACTGCTAAAGCTTAATCTCCATCCACAGTTTCCCTTTACATAAAAGCTAACAGGAACACTGCAGAACAGCTATCTGCAACAGGAAGTTAGAAAAGCAGCAAGCTAACACTCCTTTTAGCAATAGTTGCAGGTTTTTGCCATGTAGAATCTATTTTAAGTGGATAATTATTGAAGCAAATGTGTTCATTAGATTTCATTATGAGCATCACTGAGAACTATGTTTTAATACTGATGAATAATAGCCATATTGATAACAGTTCCTCTAACACCAACTCACAAGCTGCAGGGATCTATGAATCAGCAAATCTGTGAAAACCTACAGTCATCTCACAGTGTGACTGACATCCCAAGGAAAATCAATCACCAGCCACTTTATTAGGTATATCCTCTAGTAAATTGTTTAATGCCTTTATGCCTTCAAAACTGTCTTAATTCATCTTGGTATTGATTAAACAAGAATTAAACAATATGGACACATTCCTCAGGGATTTTGCTTTATTCTGAAATGCCTACAACAGTTAGGTGGACTTTGGTGTTTTAAACAATGTAATGAAATATCTCTCCATACCATTTAATGACCACCAACGGCCTGAAGTTTTGACACAGGGCAGGATGGATCCTTGTTATGTTTTTTCACACTAAACTCTGACCCTAGCATCTGAATGTTGCTTGGTCTATCGGATTAGGGAATGTTTTTCTAATCTGTTGTTGTTCAAGTTCAGTGAGTCTATGTAAATTGGAGCCTCGGTTTCCAGTTCTCAGTCTACAGACGTGGTACCTGGAATGGTCTTCTGCTGCTGTAACCAAGGTTCAACATGTTATATGTTCAGGGATGATATTCTGCATTCTTTGGTTATAAGGAACATCTTTAACCAGTCTGTTATTCTCCTCTGACATTAACAAGGCATTTTCGTCCACACAACTGCTGCTGACTGCATATTCTCAGTTTTGCACCATGTTCTGAAAACCCAAGAGAGCTCTGCATGTGAAAACACCAGTAGATCAGTAATTTCTGACAGACTTAGACCAGCAGTCTTGCACTAACAAACAATGTCAGGTTCAGAGTCAATTAAATTCCTTTCTGCCCATTCTGATGCTCAGTTTGAACATCAGCTAGTCCTCTTCACCACGAGTTGTCTATATGCATTGAGTTACAGCCATGTCTAAGTTATTTGTCTTAATAGGCAACTGAACAGGTGTTCCAAATAAAGTGACCAGTGAGTGTGGATCCTGTGTTTATCTATTTCATAGAACATTTAGAATAATAGTCTCTTTCTAGCATTGTTTGGCTAAGTGTAATCTCTGCAAAGAAAAAGAAAACAATAAACAGCTATTTATATAAGAATACCAGGCTAACAATTGAGCTTCAAATATGCAAAGTTGCTTTATTTACTGCCCCTATAAAAAGGAGCATTACTCCACTTAGCCCCTCTCTTTCTCAAAGACATTTGAAGATTTTAGATTAAAACATGCATCTGCTGATTATGAAAGCTCAATTCTCACATCTCAGCATTCCATCAGTTCTGTAAAAGAAAACTTGTGGCTTTTCTAGTGCTGCTGTGAAGTGTGTTAAATCTGCTTCTTGCTCAAACCACATTCTTCATCGCCGTCCAAACAAAACAGGTCCATCTCAGATGGTGTGTAGGCTTCGAAGAAACAGACAGGAAATGGTGCGTGGGAGGAGGACGGGTGAAGGGGCGCCTCCGCTTGCAGCAGCTTATCTTTTCTGCTATTCATTTGAATCTAAATCGAGCTTGAGATATGATAATGTTATGTATGTGTGCACTATTTTACACACTTGGACCAAACAACAATACAAACAATACCAATAAGAGTCTTTTTGGTAAGAACTTTTCCTTTAAAGCTTCATTATAAATATTCTTCATTATAAATATTAAACAAGATGATTCTGATAAAATCAGGTCAAATTTCTTTTTTAAAAAAGGTGATGTCTAGATCTGAACCTAAAAATTATACAAAACTGACAAAAATCAGCTATCTAGAATACTGCTTTTTATACAGTGCTATGCAAAAGTTATTGTGCCCATATTGTTTTGTTCTTTCTTTATCTTTTCTTTATATTACACCACAGCATCTCAATCAGATTCAAGTCCAGTCTTTTACCAGGCCACTCCAAAACATCATTTGTTTTTTTTTTTTTTTTTTTTTTTGTGGTTTTTTTGAGTCCTTCGGAAGTGGTTTTACTGGTGTGCTTCAGTCGTTGTTGTACCGTATAACCCAAATGCACTTGAGTTTATAAGGCCACAAACTGATTCTCCTTCAGAATTTTCTGCTCGGAAGTAGGTTCTTTTGTGACCTCCTGGATAAGTCACCGATGCACATAAATTCCTGAGAAGATTCACTAGTGATTGATGTGTTTTGGAAAATGGCTCAGTGTGGTTTGAAGGAGTTTCAAAGCCTTACAAATGCCTTGTAAGCATTTCCAGCGTGACAGATTTCTATGACTTTGTTTCTCATCAATTCCTTAATTTCTTTAGATCAGGACATGATGTGTCACAGTTTGAAGTGATTGAGTCTACTTCGTGTTGTCAGACAGATTTTATTTAAGTGATTTCCTGCATCTTCAGGTCTGACAGTAAAGTGTGGCAAGTAAATACGCCTTTTCCTGAAATATGCTTTATCACAGTTAATTTCATGAGTTAACAAGAGGGCATTTACCTTTTCACATAGGGCCAGGCTGGTTCGGATAGCTTTTTATTTCAAAAAACCAGAATCTTCATTTGAAAACTCTACTTTGTATTTACTCTCATTTTATTAACTGATTTTTATGATGATCTGAAACATTTGAGTGTAACTGAAAGCAAAATAGAGCAAGTCTGTAGTCACCACAACACTAGATGATGACTGTTTAGGAAATGAAGTCCTATACAACACCGAAGATAAACAACAATGAAATGCTAACCAAACTAATAGCTTTAAATAAATACTAAATCATCTGAACTATTCTGCAAGGCATGCATCAAGGTTATGCAATTTTTAGATTATTACAGCTGTGATAAAAGAAAGTACACCTCCTTATGATGTATAGTTTCACCACTCATCATCACAAGCAGCTTGTCAATAAAAATGTTACAATATGGCACAAGCTATCAATTTTCTGTGCTTATAATGGAATCATTTTCCGTATATTGCAAATTTCTATTCATTTTCTCATTAAACATAAAAATGGAAATTTCCTCCGTGTCTCACATTTCAGAGACAAAACTCTTACCTTTGTCATCTTTGTCTTTTCCAGAAACAACCACTTTATTCATGTAGATATACTCCTCATCACCACCTGTGTCAGACAACAAGAACAAAAAGCGGTTAACAGTTTCATAGGTGAAAAGATATTTTCAGACCACACAAGTTTCCACCCAAACAAAAACACGAGTGGTCTGATGCAAGGAAAGTTATAAAGATGACCAGATGGGGGGAAACCCCCCCCCCCCAGAAAAATAAGGTTACTGTTAAGATGAAAAAAAGATGTCTCACGTCTTCACTTTCCTGAAGTGATCTGCTATACCTCAGTCAACTTCATTTAAAATGCTCTTTTTAAATGTGGATGTATCCCAGAGTACTCAAAGCAAAGCACACAAATAATAAAAACAAAATGTTCAAAAATATTAAAAATTTAACAAAAAAATAAAGAGACAAATATCTGTAAAGTTGGAATAAGAACAAGAAAAATGATTTTGAATCATTTATATTATATTTATTCCAATTTATTACATGCAATTCATGGCTGTTTTAAAGAAAAGTCAAAGATAAACATTTGGTTTAGCAGATTAAGACCCCGATTAATGTGAGCATATTTGCTGAGCGCTTTCCTTAAAACCCTGATATCCGGATTTCAGAGGGAAAAGTCTCCAGCATACAGTAAGCTATGCAAATCTGGCAAATACGTTCTAACTTAGGATGTTGGGAGCCAGTGTAAAATATTTTATTTAACTGAATTATTCAAAGACATAAAAATCAGTGCTAAAAATTAAAAATGATTTGAAAAAAAAAAAAAAAATCTAAATATGTGAACATTTCAAATGAGAAGACAATAAAACATTTCAGGAAATCAAATCAAGACAAACTTTTCTTAGTTCATTCATCAAACTGATGACTTTGTGTGAGAAGTGTTTTAGAACTAAATTTAATGACGGATAAGTCATGTCAAAGGGTGAGTGGGCAAATAGGAGAGGATAAGGATTTTCCTGAATTTATAAGAAACTATATTTACTGTATGCTAAAGACTGGTTCTGAATGGTCATGTTTTAAAGTAACTGCACCAGAAATCTGGGTTATTGTGTCAATGAAATCAATATAATGACTTAGAATGTCTCTGAAAAGTGTTCCATGTGAGTTCCGATTTTGAGCTGCATTGTAAAATGTAAACTGATATCAAAGAAAAATACATTTCTGTGTTTTCTCTGTATGCTTAGCTCTTTAGGCTAAAGAGCCCCCCTCCCCCCCGTAGCTTCTCTGTATACCATCCTTCTCACACACTTCATCTCCATCGGCATCCTCTGTGGTACTGTCCCATCATAAACTCACTGAAAGATTACTGCATTGAGTTTGGTAGCACCTCCATTAGATTTTCAAAATTTGGAGCCAGCTTTTTTTCCTGATGTTTCTTGAACATTTTGGACGCTGCTGCTGCTTTAATCTTCCTCTGTCACCCACTGGCTCAGGTCCACTAAGCTCTTGCTAGTCGTCATCATCAACAGCTCCAAGCTGACACTTTCTGAAGCTGGTGACTTTGTATTATTTTATTTACATTACCCTATATGCTTATTGCCCCCCGATAAGGAGTAAAAAGTTTTGCAATGATTTAATGCTTTATTGCAGTGATATAAAAACATCACACTGTTTTTTTTATTACTATTCCTCTTAGCATAATCTCTCTAGATTACCCAGGTCCTTTCTTCTGCCCTCTTCTCTTTAGTTTACACCCCAGATTTCTCAATAGAACTTCGAATCTTCAAAAACCTTCCTCCATGTCTATCTTACTCTCCAGACCTGTGCTGATTTGGCCAAATGTGTTAGATAATTACCTTGTGGAAAGGCTCAGTGATGACATGTTTTCAATTTTTATTCAAATGGCCTGCTGTTTTAAAGAATTCATGATGCCCTGAGAGGGTTCCCAGGACATTTAAAAGGAAACAGGCTCACAGCATCACAGATCCTCCACTGTTCATTCATTCCTTATTTTACACCAACCCACCTTGAGTATTTGCAGCTAAAAAGCTCAATCTTTGTCTCTTTTCAAAAGAGGACATGGTTGCAGTTAAAGTTGCAGCACTGTTGAGTGGAGAAAACTCCATGTATACAGATTTGTAATGGTAGGACAGAAAAAAAGGTGTTTTTCCTCTGTCATCAATCCAAAACAAAACATTAGCATGTAGATCACATTTAAAGGTTGTTATGGAAACTTAGCAAGGCAGCTTCAGTAATTTCTTTGCCTCTCTTAGCATCCTCCTCACTGTGTGGGGTGGCAAGGTAATCTTGAGCCATCGTCCAGCTTCACCTGTAAAAGTTCCAGTTGTGTTTAACATTTTATTATTGCTCTGTCTGTAGATATGGACAACCTTAGGTTATAGGACATTTAGCCATTTACTGACTTACACATCCCCCTTACCTGAATGGCACTTTTTCTTGTCCTTCCCATTTAAGTGACTAAGAGAATGGGAAAGTTTTATTTAAATTTAGTTAATATAAATTGTCAAAGGGCTCACTGTTGCATCAGGAATTTTGTAAGAAAAAAAAACACAACTTTGTTGTCCTTATGCCACTTTTGCTGTATGCTTAGGGTTATTGTCCATTTGGAGACCCATTTGTGCCTGAGCTTTACGTTCGTGCAATTTCTTTGGATGTTGCTTCAATATTTCACATGATGTTCTTTCCTCATGATGCCTTCTATTATACGAGTTCCTCCTGAGCAAAACAGCCCCACAGCATGATGCTGCCACCCCCATACTTCACATTTGGGATGGTGTTCCCAGGCTTAGAAGCATCACCCTTCTTCCTCCAAATGTAACGATGATCATTACGTCCAAACAGTTCCAGTTTAGTTCCATCAGACTGAGGGACATGTCTCCAGAAATAAGGGTATTTGTCACTGTGTTCATTTGGAAACTGCAGTCTGGCTGCTTTTTTGTTTCTTTAAGAGTAATGGCTTTCTCCTCGCTGAGAGGATTTTCAGTCTATGTCTGTACAGGGCACATTTCACTGTGGATAATGACTCTGTCTTACCAGCTTCAGCCAGCATCTTCACAACGTTTTTTGCTTTTGTTCTGGGGTCGATCTGCACATTTCGGACCAAAACCAGTTCATCTCTGGGACACAGAACCCATCTCTTTCCTGAGTGGTATAGTGATTGGACATTCTCATCATGTCTACACTTGCACATAATTGTTTGAACTAATGAATGTAGCACTTTCAAGTATCTGGAAATTGTTCCCAAGGATGAAACAGACTTGTGCAGCTCCACAATTCTCTCCCTGACATCTTGGGTGATTTCTTTTGACTTTCCCATCGTGTCAAACAAGACAGCAGTTTGTTTAGGTGTGACTCTAATATACATCCACAGGTGTGCCTCCAACTAATGCAAATGTGTCAGTTAACCTATCAGTGTTTTCAAAGCCATGACATCATCATCATCTAGGCTTTTCCCTTACAGTTTAATGAGATAGTAATCATGATTTATGTAAACCGTTGATTTTGAAGACATTATTAAATATATCTGACATATTCTGTTCTCATTATTCTTTCAATAAGGAAATAGAAATAATGTTTTTTTATCTAAACAGAAGTTTGGTCAGTGTATATAAACTGTATCGCAAGATTCTAAGGACAGGCTTTGTTTTTTAAGCAACTTTATTGTTGCGATTCCCTTGCTTTCTTTGCAGTTAATGTTGGGAAAATCTAATCTCAGTTTTGTGCCAAACAAACGTTCAGGATGTTCGTCCAAAGTTCAGGATTTAAGAGGGAACTTCATCCCAACAAACAGGCCATTGTACAGGCAGATGGATCACTGTTTGACACCCACTCTTACAGGGGTAAGCATTCATCAAACATTAGTCAGAGACCTTCTCGCCTGCACAGATAGAGCTTTGTGCCACTCCTATCTTTGAAGTTTGGAGGATTGTTGACTAATTTTGGAATGTAAACTTTTAAACTTGATTTGTTAAAAACACTCATTACTTCAAGTAAGGATGATGATTGATTGTGAATTGAATATGACTTATCAACACTTAAATGATGTTTTTTTCAATGTATTTAGTTAAAGAGAACATTAACTGACAAAAATGGGATAAAGACCTGATTTGTAAATAAGGTGCTTATGCTGGCCACTGATGAGTAATGTCAAAAATGTTATTTAGGAGCTGTTATATTAGATCAGGAACCAGAGGGTGTAGAAGATGGCATAACAAGTGGCACTATGGTGTTTACCTAGCAGTTTCAGGAGCCTCCAACAGTCAGTCAAAAAAAAAAAAAAAAAAAAAAAAAAAAAAAAAAAAAAAGGGAGTAAAATTAATACAATTAAATTCACTTTATTTATATTTCACCTCATCATTATAAACATCATCTCAGTGTAGAAATTCCAATTACATAAAAATTGAATTATGTCAAACCTATAGTCCCAATTCAGTTCTAATTATAAAACAGTACAATCAAGCTATCATTTAGTGACAATTGGTAAGAAGTGATCCATCCATAAAACCCAGACGTTTTTCTGAAGTTTGCCAGCAATTTTCAGTGTGAACAGCAATCTGATTGATCGATTTAGTGCAACTGCTAAAAGCCATCAGACAAAGAGGGACGGCTTCTTAGACACATTGGACTGCAAACACTGGCTCTTGATGTAGTTTGAGAAGGGTTTCAGTTTGGGTTTACATGAGGTTAAGTAGTCATATTGTCTAATTGGCATGTGAAGAATACATAGGGTTTTTCATTCCCATATTGGACCAACAGTTACACACAACCACTCAAGATCCCACTTAACACATAACGCAACCTCTATCAATTTTTATCAAGTGCTGGTTCTCTAAGGTTGTGTGGGTTCTTTTGGGTACTAATGGCACCCACAGTCCAAAACAGACTGTTAGGTTAACTGGTCTCTCTAAATTGCTTTTAGGAATCTGTGTGCATAGTTGTTTGATCTCTATGAGTCTTTTGTCCTATGATAAACTGGCAACCTGTCCAGAGTGTAACCCTACTCTTGCCAATATAACTACCCCCCCAAGACCCTGCAAGAAAAAAGCAGGTATAGACAATGGATGGATGCATCCATAAGGCATCATCTATTTATACAGGAAATTGTTTTTTGTGTCGTAATGTGTTGATAAACGCTATTGTTCAACACATGATTCCACTTCCTACGTCTTCTGGAGTCCTTTTTAGATGTACCACTTATAAAATGAAACTCTTATATACTCATTAATAGAGAGAATGTGTACCAACTTGCATCTAAAACAAACCAGTCTCTCGGTGATTAAATACTTTTTGTCAGCAAGACTAGTTACCCCATATTTTTCCTCTATCTTAATCACAACATAATCACTTTAATAGCACAGAAGATGCCGTGACATTCCTTAAACAAAACTGAAAAGCTGCAAACCAGTTAAAAATCCTGGAGATTCCAGTTTTAGAATAAAAGTTTCCGCTAATCTTGGTCTCATTCAGCATCTATCGAAGATTTAGTTTAATGCAAAACATTATAAAATGTGTGACATTTAAATAATAGCCTTTTTTAATTCATACCGAGTAAAACAATCCTGTTTCTAATCATTGCTGAAATAACTGGAGCAAAGGGTTAACTTGACCTGTATGTGTTCTCTTATAGAGCAACAAATGGTTAGATGACGAAACTGTAACAAAGAAATGTGTGCATAGTGGAGGAACAATAAAATTGCTCATAACTTTACCACATAAACCGTCAGAGTAAATGTTCTGTCTTCAACAACAAACCTTGTGGTTGCAGCACAGCAGAGCAAGGCTGGTTATTATAACCTGTTCTTGGAACTGATCATGAAGCTGTAGCACAGTTGTTGAGGAAGGCCATTTTGTTGAACTACATATTTGAGCGGACTAAGATTTTACCCTGAGAGGAAATCAAACAAAACTCCAACCTCGGGGTGAAACTCTCACGAAGAGTCTCCTTTGAAACTGATACCGTGAGGTGAAACCAAACAGCAGCAGAATAAAATGATGTTTTGCCTGTACAGTGAAAACAGATTTTTAAAGGGAACAGAGTTGAAAGGCTATTTATAAGCTGCTTTGCAAAGGAAGTGAGCATCCCCCAGAGGATAAATGCAGCTTTGGAAAAATGATACAGCCTAGAGCCAGAAAAGGAAGTACGGAGAGACGAGTCCAAGACCTGAACATGGAAAATCCTGACTGCTTGTGTGATTGTTAGAGGGCAAGTCTCTGAGAAAGATGCCGAGCTAAGTTCGACTGGCCAGTGTGGTGAGCAATTGAAAGAATTGGCTTCTTAAAACAAAAACCAATAAGAAGTCAGATTTATTTTACATCCAATTTCCTTTTGAGTTTCATTTAGACTATAATTCATTCTTCTTTACTAATAACTCACCTGGGAGGCGCAGAGGAAGCTTTAGTTCACACAGTAACTAACTGGACTTGCAGGCAACATAAATCACATCAGCCCAGTAGTTCCACCATTTTCATGCTGAGTTTCAGAGTCAGTGAGTAGGAAATACACTTTATCACACCTTGCACTGATTCTGAAAGAACTTGTAATGCAAATAGTTATATAAAAAAAGAGAAATTAATATTTAGTTATTTTGGCAGTGAAGCAGAAAATTAGGCAAATATGCTACATTCTGCCTTTGATCTTGACATTACATCATTTTCGATATATGGTATGGGTGACTGAGATTTTCGCTGAAACATGGCTACAGTTAATGATGAAAAAAGGTTTTTTAAAGTAGGTGACTTATTCTATCTATATTTAATTTTTAGAATTTTTTTGGATTAAAATGCATTTGCATAAACCGCTATGCTGCATTTGAGATTGGAGTTATACTAAATGGAAGAAATCCACTTTAGTCATGGTCCCTTGACTAGCTGTTAGCCTTCGCCTCCAAGATCAAGTAATTTATAACTAAAAATCTACTCCAATCTCAATTAGTTCAACTATTACTTGGCAGACTGGGACTATTTCATCGCATTTACAAAATACAAACGTGTGGAACCCCTCAAGGCTCTATTCTCGGACCACTTATATCATAACGTTATGCTCCACCTTCCTTTCTCACCCTGCTCATACTGATGAACTTGAACTTAACTTAAATATGACTTTATATTCAGGAGAAAGCAGAGATTAGTTGTCTTTATTTAAAGAACTGCTAAAACGTCTAAGCTTGTTGTACTTTCTTTGCAACTTCTAATATTAAGGACTAAACAATACTAGCATACTATTTAATAAGCAGAAAGACTTTGCATTTGGTTGACTGAAATAACTAACCTGTCCTTTTGGCATAAAAAACCCCCATGATAACTCAATTCTGAGCACAGCAGGACCTGTTTCCCTTCCTCTAACTATTTTTTGCTTGCAATATAGGTCTTTTTTAGAAACCAAGGTGGTAAGATATTTTTTTCAACCTTTCACTTCTTTGTTTATGTGCCCCAAAATGTATGTACATTTTTCACAAAAACATCCATTAAGATCAGTTCCTGGATAAATAAAAAGTGAGAAAGACATCCATAGGTTTCAGTATCGAAACTGATAATGCTGAAGTCTGACAGTGTTTCATAGTTTCCTGCATCTATGAGCAATACAGAGGATTTTTAGACACAAGGGAGTAGATCTCGACCTTGTAATCACCCATCATTCTTTTTTTACCCTTAAAAGCTTGAATTACTTTAGTTGATGTTTCACTTATTTGTAAATAATTTGGATTATTGAAACTGTATTTTTTTCGGTTATTAATGAATAGACATGTTTGTACAGTACCCACTACTCTTCTTAATACATGCTGGTTTACAGTAATATATATGTATATATTTTTAGCTTTTTTTTTTTTAGTTTTTCTTCTTACCATTTGAGGTTCTGTAGGACTGAAGGAGGTCTGACAGCAACCCCTTCTGGACGGTGGCATTCCCGCTCAGAGTCTCCCTGTCCAAGATGAGCAGGAAGCGGTGAAGCTCCATCAGGAGCTGGTCCAGCACTGAAAGACCCAGACAAACAGCAGGAGATCAGAATTACAACAAAACAAAAACTCCTTTAAATGTTACAACACATTGCTTGGCATGGGAATGTTTGGTCTTGCTTCAGTGATTTAAGGACAGATCCATCACAGTTCCCCCATCAGGAAGTAAAAGAAAAGCAATGAGAAAACACATAAAAAGGCTTTGAAGTTTCCTAACAAGCATTTTAAGAATGTTTTACTTAAAACTGAGCTAATTTTTGTCATTTCTTAAACGTTATGTTGTGTGCCTGAATTTTACATGAGAGAAACTCCTCTGAGGGTTTCTTCTAGCAGCTGTTGATCATTTCTCTCAGTCTGTTTCTGTCGACAGTTGCAAGTCTGTTTCATGCTTGTTTAGGGTACTCTAGTAAAAGGTCAAGTTCAGATGAGGGAGGAGCCTGGGCCTGTGGAGCGTCTGATTGAAGCCCACACACATCCTTTAGGGGTCAGCGCTGCGCTTGCTGCCCTCACTAGCTGTGTGTAGGGAGTTCTTTGTATTTTCCTTCACAGTCTCTTGGCTTCATGAATAAGCCCCCTCGCTACAGTGGGCCTCAGAGTGAGAAGACTTCCTCAGCAAGACAAAGAACGTAAGGCGGGTAACAGAGGAGAAGCTTTACTAGAGGAAAAGGACTTTGTAGGTATTTGTGGGAAGGAATGCATTGATTTAATATTCAAAATGTTTAGTTAGCTCCTGTTAAGAGGCCGGATTTTTTAATGTAGCAAAATATGCCAAAATTAGGAATTTCAAACAATTTATCATCTTTTTTGTGAAATATAGCCTGTAAAATTTAGCAAAAAAAAAAACAACAAAACAAAACAAAAAAAAAAAAACAAACAAACAAATAGAAATCTCTTTGGGGGAAACTGGGTTGTCTGAACTAACCCTTTGTTGAACCTCCTTCTCTGGCAGGATTCTATCGGCATCCCACACCTTGATGTTGGCCTTTCTACTTTGGAACCCTCTTCCCAAATTAGAATGTAAGGATAAATCTTGTCCACAATCCTCTTCAGGTGACCTCTCAGACTTTCTGTCAGACTTAGCTCTGGATTCTAGCTAAGTCACTCCAAAACTTGAATCGACCTCTCATGAATTTATTCTTTTGTTTATTTGCATGGGCTCAATATCTTGCTAATAAACTGGAAAAAATTGGAGTGCACCTGGACCTATTCGTGGCTTCATCTATTCGCCGATTTTTATGTGGAACATAACTCCAAATTAAAATTACTTGTGGAAGATTCACCTACTCATGGATTTCTTCTGTAGAGGATATGTATAATATTTGAAAGATAATGCAGCTTGGGAAGCTGAAACACCTTGGTGCAATGTCATTTGACACACTATTGGGTGGCATTTACAAAGCAGCCAATCCAGGAGCGCCATTCATTATCCTTGGTACCAATTGGCTGTACCCTCAAGACATAGAAGACCATGGACATTAGCATCTGCGATAGTGCCAAGACCATTTCCACTGTGCCTATTAATGCATATTAAGGTATATTTGGTGGTGAACTATTAAAATAAGCAGTTATAAGCACTTTTAGACAGGGTCTCAAGTATTCATGGACGATTGTGGTCCCTAACCCCTGCAAATATCTGGGATCCACTGTACCCTTAAGGCTCGCGCATACTTAGGCATACTGTGAGCCGTGCAAACTCCACACATTCTCTAATTATTGAAGAAAATCTTTATTGTGCCATGTATAATTTTAATATATCATACACCAGTGTTTATTTGTACCTTTCTCCTGACTGACAATTTTTTAGAAATACTTCTTCTGATCCTTTGTAAACCTCTGCAGCTTTTTGCCAGTACTACAGTTTTATGACTCAGGGTGAATTTTTATACTGACTGTGGAAAAGATTTTTGATGTAATTTATCATGGTCTGAAGATGTAACACAAAAACTTTTACTTTACAAATAAAGATTCACTGTATCGCTACCTACTAAATAACAGAGCTTTACACAAACAGAAAGTTTAACAGCTCAACTACTCCAACCTTGCAAGAACTCACCTTTTTGCCCTATATAAAACAAAAAAACTTTTACAAGGACTGAAAATTGTTCCTGCCTCTCTGAACTCTATTAAAGCAGTCAAATATCTAATTTTAGAGGCTTCTTCCGGCTCTGACTAATCACTAAGCCAAGACGGGGTTAGGAGTATGTTCATGAACTCTCATCTCCTTCCTAAACATCCAAGTACAAAAAGGAATTTTTTGAAGAATAAGGTGTCAGATCTCAGCCAAATTTTTTCTCTTGGAGATGACAAGACACCATCCTTGAAGTTACTACAAGCTACATTGATGTTGATGAATTTTGCTCAAGCCATTTCTACCTCTGCAGAGCGAAAACATGGAAAAATTGTCAATTTATGCACAAAAAATTATATAAAGTATTAAAAACTGATTACAGTGTTGGCAACATGCTTATAAAACTCTCTAAGTGTGATTCTGTTGTTTTCCAGCCAGTGTTTGCCCACCAGACATGAATCTAAACATCTTTCCAGCTTCTCCTCCTTGTGTGTTTGCAAAGATTGACTCAGATGGCCTTTTGCATCTGAGGACCCTGGGAAACGGAGTCAGCTGACAGGACAGGGAGGTCTGCTCTCTCTTCAGTTTGGCCAGATGCCCAACGCACATGCAGTGAGTGACCGCAGCTTTGAAGCACAAACAGTTCACTTCTGCAGGGAGGCCAAAAGGAACCTGAGAGACCTTCAGAGAGATGGACTACTGCAGGGATTTTTAGCTGCTGCTTGAAACCCATAATAAAACTCAGCAAGTGGGAATTAAATGCCAAATTCCAGATAGCGATTAGATAAATCATACGCTTATCGGTGTCGTAACTACTGTACACAATGTCAAAGCAGAATTTCTCTTCCGTGTTGCTGCGGTTGGACTTCCTGATTTGTTTTATTACACATGACCACATTTTGTTTACTTTTCTCACACAGATCCATGCCTACTGCATTGGAGGATGAGTTTGCCAATTTATAAAATCAATTTAATTTTGCCTAAATACAGGATTTATTGTAAAGTATTCAGTATTCAATGGATTCAATTTTAAACAATTTCACTAAAACATAAAATCAGAATCAGAGCTTTTATAATTCCATAAGGAAAAATTTACAGTCTCTTATTTTATTGAACACATTCCATCCCGATTGTATATTAAATGTTTCCTTCAAAATCAGCTGAGAGCTTATATAGTCTGTTTTCAATCAAGTTGGGCTCATTACTTCAATCAGGCTGAAACCTTAACTGAAAAAGACAACCCTCTTTATCCTCCAGCCAACACTAATGAACACATCATATAAATATCTTCGTTGCTGCTAGATTTCCTTACAGCTAATTACTTCTTTTTAATGTTTAGCAGCTGATTAGCAATGAGGAGAAAGGTGATGAGAGGAAAACATAAAACGTTTTTAACACAATCACTGTCGATGAGGGAAATACTGCATTTCCCTCATCAACAAGGAAGTTTACCTGTTAATTTAACCAACCAAATTTACTGAAAACATGGGGATAGTTCATAAATTAGAAACGATTCTGTAGGAAGTTTACATAAACTTGGTGTCCCAATCAAGCACCATTGCCAACTTAGCGACTTTGTTGCTATATTTAGGGATGTTTCTTTCCTCTCTAGCAACCTTTTTCAAAATAGTGACAAGCGATACATCTAGTGACAATGTGACTGCACCAACCCCACAGCAGTTCAAGCAAACAGTGAGGGCTGCCGTGAGCCCCTCCCACCTCCAAAGCTGACAGCAGCCTCATCATGCAGGAAACCCAGCCTGCAGTCATGGCAGGGAGGTATGGAGAGAGAGTCACTCAGCTCACTCCATTCAATTTCTTCATTGCAACTGAATCACACATGCGCAAAGCTGAAATGTTAGCTCCGCTAACAATAAAGCACTTCACCAACATGGTATTTAGCAGAAGCTAATGCTACAGCACTTCAGTTAAACCTATATCTGTCCTTGAAAGACAACAACCATCAAGCACATTTTAATTTTGACATAATTTACATGCTCTATAATGCACTTAGATATTGGATTTAAGTTTATTTCTTGTTCTCTACTGTCTGTGTTTTATTTTGTTCCAATGCGTTCGTTTGAAATAAAGTTATGGGGGTGGGGGGGGGGGGGCGTGAGGAGAGGAAATGAACTGCTGTGTAAACATTCTTCACTCACTTCAAAGTAGGAGCATGAATTTAAACTTAACTACTTGAATAATTCTTTATAGTCAATAACCAAAACTTCAACACGGATGTTGAACTTTATTCATCTGAAAGTTTACAAAACTGCCAAGTAAATTAGCGCTTTAGAATTTATCCGGAAAAATTGATTTAGAGCAAGCTTAACGTTAAGCTTAACGATTTAGTGCGCTTAACGTTTTCAAAGTTAACAAAAGCACTAACCCCTCCCTCCCCCCCCCCAAAAAAAAAAAAAAAAAAAACCCTTTCTTCGCTATTAGGGCATTAGCAGAAGTGTGCCCACCACTGTATTTAAGTGTGTGACATGTGACCAATTTTGCAGTGTGCCCCCAGGCTCCTCAATACCAGGTGCCTGAGGAGGCATCCAATAAATCAGAGACATCTTAGTAAATCAGAGCTGCAGAGAAAGCTGCTGAAACACTACTTAATAAATTTGATGATGTTTAAAGCAAAGTGCTAAGTTTATGAAGCAGATGTAGGTTTATTATTTTTTTGCAACTTTTGTTCCCACACGAGGAACTGGAACCACATGACTTTATTAAAGATACAATGATTGCATGTGTCAAATTAGATAAATCTCAAGCTATCTGCAGAAACACCTATTGGGACAAAATCTATTGTCAGCAAAAACAGATTTAACAGGGTCCTGAGTGTCTGTGGTGAGTATGTTAATTGATGCACAATCACACAAATGTAAACCATTATTAAATGTAATGTGTAATTTTCTTTACGCTTTAAAGTTACTTAGTGTTCCAGAGTATACATGTCAAAGAATCTGTATTGACAAATACTATTCCCACATGACTTAGTTCAGTATTAGGGACAAAAAAAAAAAAAAAAAAAACTGATTGGGACATCACTATCAAAAACGCATGCCAAAAAATGTTTCCTCAGGCCTTGCAGCATGAAAGATCATGAGTTCAGAAATCTATGAGCAAAAAGTAAACATTTAGAAAGTGGTGGCAGGTTAAAAAATAAAATAAAATCAGAAACAGCCAGTTGTTTCAAACTAAAACAGTTTAAACAGTCAATAACCAATCTGTGCCCAGAATATTACAGGTTTTCTACAAACGCTACCATTAAACAACATTCAAGTACTCCAAATTTCAAATCAGTTTTAGCAAATATAGCAGATTGTACAAAGTAGGAAAAATTACAAAAAAGACTATTCAAGAAGATTGTCATCCAAAACCATCAACTACACACTGTTAAACAATAATTTAGTCTGCTAACAACTAAATAACCCCCAAAAGCAGATCCAAACTAGTTACTGGTGGAATAAAACAGGTTAAAATTAAACTTCTAATTCCTCAAAAATGCTTCCTTAAAAAGATATGAACTGCTTAGTCATGAATGCTTCAGAAAAAGCAAAGACAATTCTATAAAATCCATGATTTCTACTGTGAAGCACATTTTAATAATCAAGCCAGCGGCTTCTGGAAGACTACTAGAAGCATCCAATCAGAATGTATTGCAATTCTAAAGACTCAAGTTGAAACAATTTTAAAATTTCCCCCTTACACTGAAGTGTCATTTAGGTCCATCTCCCTAAGAAACTTTAGAATCTTTTTTTTTTTTTTTTTTTTTTAATTAAACAGTGCCCAACATCATAATTCAAAGAAATCATGAAACGTGCAATTTTTTTTCCTGAGAGATACAATTACTTCTTCTTTAGGCACATCTTGGTAGTATTGGGCTGGACCCTCTTTATCCCTCAAAAACTGCCTGAACTCTCCGTGAAATATTCAACAATTGGTATCAGAAAAATGAAAGGGATCCTCAGCAATGATGGTTAAATTAGAGTGGGATGTTTAAATAATGCTCAGCTGGGACTAGGGGGCCTAAAGTGGTTGAAGAAAACATCCTCCACCCCATCATTGTATATCACCACCACACTTCATATTTTTTTGTGAGCCCATGCAGTGTCAGTTTCCACTTCTGCTTCTTTAGCCATTCTGCTTCAAGGTTTGATGAGCTATGCACTCAGAGATGGTTCTGTACGTTGGTTAAAAACTGAGCTACTGTTGCATGGCGGTCATCTTGGACCATTCTCTTTTACCATTAACTAATCATTTCTGTCCACACGACTGCTGCTCCGTAGACATTTTCTTTTTCAGACCGTTTCACCATGCAGTTTCAAACTCACTTAAATTCCTTTTCTTCTCCATTCTGAGGTTCGGTTTGAGCTTTAGTAAGTTTTCTTCACTATGTGTGTAGATGCCTAACAGCATTAAGTTGTTGTGATGACTATCTGTTCACTTTGTTGAATTAAGGCTGTACACAAAAATAGAACTAAACCCAAAAATATTTGTGAAAATGTACTTCTCACAGAAACCCTTGAGTTCAAAAATAGCTCTGGAATTGGATTTGAGTTTTTTCCCCATCAGTCCTTAAATTTGACTATCAGCTGAACAAGAACATCTTGTCAGGACTTTAGCTGAAATTTCCAGTTCTGAGAAACTTGAGGTTCTAAATCAAATAAAGCAGACAAGGCCTCTGATTTAGGAAAGGCAGCTTCCATACTAAATAGGATCACAGACATTCTTTTCAAAGCTTAAACAAACAAACTTATCTGGGGTAAATGTATCCTAAATAGAATCCAGTTTGACTGCATCTTCCTCAGATGGAGGTACTATACAAAAAAACAATTTTAGGTGGTTAGAAAAAAAACACTGCAGACCAGAAAAAGATGATTTACAATTTTTCTAAGCCCGAGGTTGATAAAACAGCTCTGACATAATAGAAATTATTTCAAATATTTCCATTTACCATGTTTTTCTATTTTTCATCATTTGGCTTTACTTATTTTCATAACGACCAACAGAAACTGGGACCATTTTGCAGTTTTTTTCCCAATCCGTACACCGTCTCTTACCATCTACACTTTTTATTACCATGCATTTCCCTGTTGTTACCAATAAATGAATGGGAATAGAGTTAAACAAAATAATGTAATTCCACAATCTCGCTTCAATTCGATGATGCAAGAGAAGCAGCTGAGATGTAAGATTTCCAGCCTTGAGCAGCTGGTTGAGGTCTGTTTGGGACACTTCCTTGACTCTGTGAATCACAGTCATATTTTGGGATGTGGTGCAGATGTTGGAAACAATTGCAAATGTGCTTGTGTTGCTTTCTTTGCAGCTGAATGCTGCAGTTAACTTAAAAACCCTTCCATAAAATGTTCTGTTTGCACTTTCCATACATTTTTAAATCAATGAACTCATTGCTACTCCTACTTACCACCCAAAATATGACGAGGCAGTTTCTGTTCACAACTGAATGACTCACAGTCATGCTATTCAGTTCAAAAATAACACATTCAACACAATTTGATGTATTCTGAAAACTACCCAAAGTTACTTGAGCTCCATTTAAGAGACTGAAACTTTCAAATATGCATTATCTTTTAATAAATTAGTAAGTCATTTTCTTGTAGGTAGACTACAAGAAAATATGTTTTATCCAGTACAAAGACCTGGCTTTTCTTGGTGTTCTTAATATTGGCACCATAAATTATTCTAAAACATAAGCAGACTGAATTCATGCAACAGTGAAACAATTTTCTTTTTTAGTTTCTATTCTTATGGAAGCATTATGTTTAACTTTTATGACCAACTAATGTTATAGCTAAGATTTATTTTGTATATATCTCAATGCTGCTGTCAAGCAGCTTTTGTCACTTTGATCCTGGTTATAGCTCTGAGATAATGCAAAATATAAAATTAATAAAACCTCCCAATCTAAACTTTGTGATTTTTCATAAGAATAATGTTCAAGACCAGTTAAATATATGGGATATTGGTCAAATAAACATAAACATAGTTCCATTTTAAAATAAGATGTGGAACTAACAGTATTAAATGGTTCAGATCACCATACCTTCTAACTGTCATCAACTAAGGTGTAACTTCATCTAAATGGGAAGTGGTAACAAGAAGGAGAATTGCAACCAACAGTGACCAAAGATCACAACAAAATGATTGGGTGGTAGAAAAGTTTGGACTGACACAGAGAGAAGATGCTTCTGCTTCAGCAGGCATGAGGAAAACCGCAAAAACAGAGCAGTTAAACAGCACATCTTCATAGCTAACCAACAACAAAAAAAAACCTGTTATTTTTTCATCTATAAGATATTTAGTTCATGTCCTAAGACTGGATAATTTTTAAAAAAGACTTAACTTTATTTCTTTGTTTAGCCACCGCTTGTTTGGAAAATCAGTGCATTATGTTAGTATTAAAAGCAATTTGTGGTTTTATATTCCATTTGACCACACCTAGCTCCGATATAATACACTTTCTTCCCACCTGTGCAGGTCTAACAAGGTTCTTTAGACATGCCTGGAATTGAGTTTCAACTGCATGTATTATTGTAAAAATTCAAAATGTCCATAAAAGGCTATAAGCATACAACAGATCAAAAAGACAACTTAACAAATGAACTTACCTATGTTTGTTTCAAATTAGAAAACCAAAAAGACTTGCTTATTATTATTATGCTTAGGGATCTAGCTAGCCATTACTAGCAATTACTTCCAACTTTTTGACTTGTAACTGAAACAAATTTTGTGTTTCAAGTTCAAATGGAGAGCAATGCCCACCATTTGCCCCCAACTGCAGTCAAGATGCAGGCTATAAATTAGATTTAATAACAATTTTCCGACATATTATGCAAAGTAAATACAACAGCAACAATGTTGTACAGCACTTTCTGTGTTACTGATTTAAGATACCAAGTTGCAGAAGTGCTAACAAACAGTGCATCCTTGCAGCTAGAGCCAATTTTTTTATCCAAGAGGCAGCCAAGCTAGATTTTGTTGTTGGGGTGGTCAGAGGCTTCTGAGTTTTCTGGTTTTTACAATACTACATTTAACCTGGAACTTTAAAAAATGTTAACATCAAAGTAGTTATTAAATAGAAATGGTTGAATGTGAAGATGTTTGAAGTCATTTGAATTTTTGCATCACTCAGGGGCTGACAAGATACAAAAACTGCATCAAAAATTTGGTATTTTTTACCCATCATCTTTCATTTTTGACAATCAGTTGAGTGTACATCACTGCCTCCAATTGGAATGGAGTATAAAACAATGAACTAATCAGTTGAACACTCTTTTAAGACCATTACAATAATGAAACAATGACACACTGTGTGTTGAGATGCTCCCAATAGTTTTGCCCTTGCATCAATAAAAACAGTGAAGGACCCTTTCAGTTAGGTTGCCTAATTTAATCATGTACATTTTCACTGGAGATTTTTTTTTTTTTTTTTTTTTTTGTATAATATTGTAGGAAGTTTATGATGAGGAAAATCTCAGTGCAGGAGAAACAACAGCAAGCTATAATACACTAATAAGGTGGAAATTAGTGGGTTTTTAAACCTCTTTAAAAAAAATTTATCAGCATGTAACTTTTCCTGTGGGGTCAACCAACAGAAAAAGATATAGTCGCTTTCTTCCAGCCAGCCATTGTTCAAATATAAGTAGTAGATTATCATCTGATGGCAGGGACTGAATAAAAGATCAAACACTATGTTGATTGGTGTTTGATTTCTATTGGCAGGCAGCAGCCTTTCCCCCTGAATCGTGACGGGTTCAGCTGCACGGCAGAAATTGTGCTGACATGGCTGATTAATTCAAGCTGTGTTTTGATGTTATTTCCGTAGAAACCAGAACATGAAATACATCTGGAATCTGATAGATGACAAAAAAAAAAGGCTGTCCGCCTCGAGTCAGTGCTGAATGAAAGAAGTGGACTCACATGATGAAGTAAAAGCAAGAGATAGAGTAAAAGACAAGAGTTACTACTGATATTACAGGTAAATGCCTTGTTTTCAGTCTAATATTAGACCAACTTTTTTTTTTTTTGTTACAGAAAAAGAAACCTCATTTATAAGAAGCCAATATTTTTCTATCGTAGGTGTATCTAGAACAAAGTAAAACACATTACATTAAAAAATGTAATTTCTAAATGCTGTTTTACTATAGTTTTAAAAGGGGGGATGAGGAGTCCTAATTTTCCTTTTACTGAACACTTTAACTTAACTGATCAACCAATACAAGGAAACAACTGAAACCATGTTGGGATACAATGTCATTCATTGAACTAATTAGATGAAAAAATAAACTTCAATTTTCTCACGACATTCATCTGATTTACTCGAATTATTAAATTAATTATTAATTGGAGTTAGTTCATATTACAATACCCTTAGAAAATTGCGCTAAACAGAATATATACATATAATTGTTTATGTGTAGAAACATTTAAACAAATACAGTTCCAGTGCATCTCTATACATTAGAATATCACTGAATTTCAAATCAATTTAACTCAGATTTAACGTGAAACTTGTTTTTACATTCATGACACAGAGTGATATGTTTTGAACATATATTTCTGTTAAAATTTTGAATATTACATAAAACCAATTTTAAAAAGGGTTTTTATCACAGAAATGTTATGCCATGTTACAGTTTACAAAATCATAGGGAAGACTCTTGACTTGACAACTGACCAGCCACAAAAGGTCACTGCCAAAGAATCTGCCTGTAAACAACATTTTGTACACAAGAATATATAGGAATAGTTGAGTGGAAGAAAAAAGTATGTTAGAAAATGGACAAGCCACAGGGATAATGCAACCTTGAGAGGACCTCGAGGGAAAGCTTCGCTTTTTAAAAATGAATAACTTAAATAAGTTATCAGATCAATGATATTTTGATTTATTGAGAAGCACCTTTGTATTGGCTACAATATTTCCTACAGTTATTACAAATTAATTGTAAAATGTTATATTTTCCTGCGATGGACTGGCAACCTGTCCAGGGCATACCACTCCTCTTGCCCGATGACCGCTAGAGATAGGCACCAGCTCCTCTCATGACCCTGCAAGGATAAGCATGTTCAGATTGTGGATTAATGTTATATTTTCTTCATAATGTGTTGTGGGAACTTTCTACTTTATAAATGTATTTTTATTAGGTTACATTTATAAACAGGAATTAATTCCCTTGTCAGAAATACCCCCTTGTATAAACTCCTCTGAAAGATTGATGACAACATCATGTGGTTTACATTTATAAAAAGAAGTCACACAGTTTTTTCACGCAGGCAAAATTCATGTTCTGTTTCAGTAACAAGCAGCACTTTTCAAAAAGTAAAACAATTATCATGTTTGCTGTTGGGTTTAAAGGGATAGTTCAGAATTTCTGAAATGAGGTTAAAAGGTTGTAAATATGTAACATTTTACCAGCAGTAGCTTAAATCCAAATTAGGTTGAGCCGAAGATTTGAGCTAATTGCAAGTACGAGAGGTTCCCTGACCAAACTTGACTTCTATTGTCTTAAAACAACTCCAATCTCAAAAATGTCATCCCAGTGTATCTGAACACTATTTTAAAAACTTTTAAACTAATTTCATGTTAGCATTTACCAGTTTTCCAAACAGAGGCTGATGATTAAGTACACAGGAAATGGAGGTAAGAGACTGTGTGCCACCAATGATCTTCCTCTGTGCAACATGTACTGAGAACGGAACATGTAAGGTTTTTCTGGTCAGATTAACCGATAGAAAGGCAAAGCATGGTAAAAACCAATGGACGTTAAACCAACGTAATATTTTAGCTTTTTATGCCGCTTTACTTTTATATATATCAGTTGAACTGAACCCCAACACTTTACATGTATTTCAAATAGAAACATAATTTCCCCTCAAATATTCCTGGGATTTTCTTTATACATCCAATGCAAACGTAACAGTTTAAATATTCCTAACATAGCATTCATATCAACTGCTATAATGTTTTTGAGGTGGGATTTGTTTAAAGACATTTGAAGTTCAACTTGGATTTGGCCCCTTGCTGTTAGCTTTAGTCTCTGGAACCAACTATTCTGGATTCATATTAAAAGAGGTGCTATGAGTGTTTACTACTGCAGGCACAGACTTTTGTCACACACTGTTACAAATTCTCAGTGAGCTTTCTTTAATTAACAAACTAAAGTTTAACTTTAGAAATAATTAATACATTTTTGTCCCACCCTCATTCACTTCAGGCTGGTTTCATCCAAACCCCCGCACCACAATGTGATCTGGAAACAAAAAGCTGCTTCATCTGAATTTTTTTTTTTTTTTTTCTGTGAGATAATATACAGCCATGGAGAGCAAAAGTACAGAATCTTAATTGGTGATAGAACAGCATTTCACTATTCAGGTGGAGGCTGCTAAGACCTATCGGTGTGCAATATTGAAATGCGAATGCACATAGATATCAGGGAGTCTCTGTTGCAATGAAGCTTCTCACCATGAGCAGAAACGGCATTATGGTGACTATTTTTGAACTGAACCTAGCTGTAAACTCCTTAAATTTGATACATTAAATAGGAGAGAAAAGAAAAAAGGTTTTCACCAGAAACTAAACTCAGGATCCTCCTCAGAAAACTAGAATAGCTTATCCCTCTTAGCTTGAAACATAACATGGGCCAATATGCACCAGGGCCATACTAAAAGTTAAAATCACAGATGTTATTACATTCAGGCCTATACCTCTAATAAACAGGATTTTAATTAAAAGTTCAAAGAAATATTTCAAATCTGTTCCCCCATTTTATAATATAATCATGTGTTCATGACTGCAGACTACATACCTGCTTTGAACCTCTCAACAGAACCTCAAAATGTCAAAATGTCGGAGCTACCTCTTTAAGGTTGGATTTGGTCAAAGCTGCAACAGCCCTCTTTATGCAAATAAGGATATTGTTTGTCTTTCAAACATGTTTTGAAATGGTAGTACCAAATGCTCCAGAAACCGCTTATAAATAAAATAATAGCTATCAGTCATAGAGCCACCATCTTTTTCATATTTGTGTTGTTAACCCTCCCTCTGGTCATCTTTATTTACCTCATGTTGTATCTTTCATCACCATCTTCACACATCTTTGGGAGTCTTTCTTTAGATCTAACCTGCACTAAGACTCATAACTGGTAACTGAAGAAATGACAGTTTTTCAAACCTCAACCTCAGTTCTAAAAATAAAATGTTTTTTGTTAAATAGCAACAGCTAATTTTAATTCTAAAGTTCTAAAGTAAACTGTTAGCATTATGTTTTAATAAGCAGGAAAGTACAGTAGTATCAGTTTAATATTAAGGTTTTCTGATGCAACTTTTTTTTTTTATCTGCAGCTATATTTCTAACATTTAGAATATCATCAAAAATTTAACTATTTCAGTGATTCAATTTAAAAAGGTTAACTTAAAACTATGTAATAAAATGTTTTAAGCTTTATTACATAGATTCATTACGCTGATCTATGTTAAGTGTTTATTTGTGTTCTTTTTGATGGTTATAGCTTACAATAATAAGCAAATAAAAATTATCACTATTATTTAGTTTACTTAATTTATTTTTATCACCCAAGGCACCACTGCAAACATAATGACAAATAAAATCTTATGTCTAAGTAAAACACAAAGCTCAGTTTCTCAGAAAATTTTATTACGCAAGACCAACTGAAAAAAAAAAAAAATAATACATAAATGTCATTTCATGGCTGTTATCATTGGGAAGACAACAGACTCAACATTTGTTCAGTGGATAGTCACTGACACCCTCCTTAAGGAGAGTAAACAACTAAAGCTGGCTGTTCACAGAGTGCTACATCCACAGAACTGGATCAATGGAATGTTTAGTGGAAGAACAAACTGGCATGAGCAAAACAAGCAAAACACAAGCAAAGCAAGACAACAACAACCTTGAGTTGATTGTTGAGAAAAGTCTATTCAAGAGTTTTGGGGAGATTCACAAGGCATGGAGATCACATCCAACATTACATGAGCTGAAGGCCACTATTAAATCAAACTAGGCTTCTTAAACATCTTAGCGGAGCTAGAGTCTGATTGCCTGGATTGATGCAGCAAAAAAAGGAGCCCCAACAAAATATTTTGTGCATTTACTTTCAAGTGAATTTATGTATTTTTAAGCTTGCCAACATGTTTGTTTTAAAATCCTTTTTCATTTGTCTTTTGTAATATGCAAATTTTCTAAGAAACTGAATTTTGTTATTAGCTATAAGACATGTTCGTCAAAGTTAACTAAAATAAAGGCTTGAAATATGTCACTGTAAATCTATAGAATATACAAGTTTCACTTTTTGAATTGAATGACTGAAATAACTTTTCAATGGTGTTTAAATTTATTAACCGCGCAGACCTCTCAGGTCTCAAGACACCTTGCTAAGTGTTCCCAGGACCAAAAGCAAACAAGATGGGGCCGCATTCAGTTTCTATGCTCCTCAGCTCTGGAACAAAGTCTTTGAAAACATGAGATGAACAAAAACGACTGGATCCTTTAAATCAGGACAGAAAACATTTTTGCTTTACAGAAGTTCAAACTATCTGACTAATGAACTGTTTGAAACATTTGGTTCCTTTATGTTTTTAATATCTATATTTTACCATCCTTGTCTTTTATGCTTTGTTATTTTGTTTCTGTCTTTCCTGTGACATTTTTTAAAGTTAGAGCCATGCTACCTGTTTGTCTGTTTGGAACTCATTGAAGCAACAGTAAGCATAAAAAAAAAACCCTTGTATAGCTCAACTTCTAGAGAGCATTTACATTTGTATATTCTAATATATTAGAGTTGCATGGTAGCTTAACAGCTTCTACAGTCCAAAAGGTCAACTCAAAACATTAAAACAAACAAAATAGAGGCAAATTGTGATCATTCATTGGCTTTACAGTTAATGTACTCATAAACTGTCAAAATCTATTGTATTTACTATTAAACTAAAGTACATATAATTAACTTGGAAAAAAAGTTTGAGCTCAATGTAGGCTTCTTTACCTTAACACCTGGGGACTGAACCAAAAATCTTATTACTGATGTCCAGCTTACCTTCTGAGCTCAAACCACCCCATATTAATTGATAGCTACATGCTTCACTTTCTGACCCATTTTTAAAAATTGTAAAAATGAAGCTTAACTTGGTCCTGTTGGTTAATTGGTGTCATTACCCAATGATAACTTTTTAAAATCTGGTTTTGAAGGACCAAAGAGTCTTTGCTTGGCAAATGAAAGAACACAGAAAGGACCTAAGAACCGTGCTATCGAGGATGAAAACTAGACCTCACTGGTGGTCAACTTGTACACAGATAACAACTGTGTGATTACTGAGGTAAGAACTTTAGAACCCATCTTGACTGATAACACAAATCAGCATCAAATACTCATACTTGAAGAGTTGTGGTGTTATGCATCACAACAATGAGCTATTTTCATTTAAAAACAAAAAGTTTCCTGACATTTTCAACGTGCCAGGCGAAAGACATACTGAAACTTTACAATTTTGCAGTTTTGTTTAAAACACAGCTAAAACCAGGTATTTACATGCAATGTACCAAATTTCACTTTTAGTTAGACTAAACTTCTCCTATTTTTGGGTCGCTAGGATTACCAACAATAATTAGGTTTGCTTAATATCAGAATAATGAGAGAGAGAAACCTCTTTGTAACTTTCTTTGATTCCAGAGGGCTATATACACTAAGATGACTATGCCTCAAAACAATTTGGGAAAGCCCAGATGTTGATGTCATGGCTGCAGAGCCAGATGTTTTTAACTGCCAGTTTCTTTTGATGTTAAAAACAAAACAAACAAACAAACAAAAAAAAATCTGCAACATATACATCGCAGCAGCATTAAAAAAAAAGAAAAAAAAAACTTTTGCAGGTGGTAGTTTATCTTTAATATAGAAAATAAATAAATAAATAAATAAATAAATATGATAACACCATAGTTAAAGTAATGTAATCTCTACTGAGAAATTTTAACACTGAATTTCACACCCTTGATCCCGATATACATGCAATTCCAGAATGGGAGCACACAGAAGCAGCACACTTACTTCAAAGACAGGAGGGAATTTGATGTCCTACAAAACCCTCTCTGTCATGTCATGTTTTACAACCAAATAACACAATTTCTTGATATGGCAGCATACACAGTAAGATAGAAAACTGTGTGAAAACAGCTTTACTGTTTTCACACAGTTCTGTTTTCAGGCAGAAAAAAAACCTGGATTGTTGTCCAGCCTTATTAAAATAATTAACATTTTTAATTACTGCTCTGAAAGGGGATGTGGGTAAGTTTATATTCAAAGCTATTTTCTTCTAGCCACCATTTCCTGATTTGTGAACATCAACACACTTCTGCTTTCTTGGAACTGCGTGTTTTCTTATCTTTCCAATTTTGAAAAGCAGCTAACAGGCATCTCATCATATTTACACACACAACTAACGAAATCCAGTTCTTCCTAGTTCCTTGACAATCTGATTAAATTAAAAAAGTACAAACTAAAAAAAAAAATTAAAAAAAGAAAAAAAAAAAAAAAAAAAAAAAAAGGCTTCAGTTCATGTTTTTTGCCCCCTTTTTTAGGTGATGATTTGTTAGAGATTTTAGCACTACCCCAAGAACTTATTGTGTCACTCTACATTGTCAGGAAATTATGAATACTTTGTGGCAGTAGATTTAAAGGAAACAAACAACTCTGCACCTCTTCCTCCCACTCACTTTCTTTGCTGACAAACTGACAGAAATGAAAAATCTGTCAGCCCCGGGTCATGAGGCGGGGGAGGCTCAGTGTGGTTCCAAATCCTCTTCCTAATCCACCACCCTGTCTACATCCTTCCACCAACATCTCTTTCAAACATCTTCCGAAATGCTGAATACCGAAGCACGTAGATGTTGGAGGAGCGTGCAGATACAAAACATCAGTTGTCTTTAAATTGGGATGCACAGCGCCTGGATTGGCAGTTTCAGATTTAACAAAAGGGGAAGCTTAATAAGTCTCCACAACCTTGGTTTAAAGACAAAGTTGTAGACTGCAAGTAGACACACTGAAACTAGCCATTGAAGAAAAACTTCGTAATCAGATATTACCCCACAGAAAAGTGGCCAGAAGGCCAGCAGGAAGAGCACAAGTCAGTAAATGTACATATGTGTGTGATTACAAGTAAGACCCTGCACTGAGCAGCATTTCCATCAAAGGAGAACCTGCTGAGAGGAAAACACAATACAAGTCCAGTTCAGAGCTACCGTTTCCAGTAATCAAAGGCACGTTTGATGTGTCAAAAACAAGCGAGCGTGAGGAGACCCCGAGGCCAGAAAGAGCCAAACTCACACAGAGCACCCCATTCCCATAAAGCAGGAAGGCTGTCTTTCTTTTCATCATTTTTACAGCCCAGTTTGGCTTCCTGCATTACCCGCACTCAACTCACTCCCCGTTGGCAAGTTCATTCCATGACACCCATACAAGTGAACCAGAGGACCTCATTGCCAGCCATGATGGTCTACATCTAAGCCTACTACTGCTGAGTTTATAGCGGGTTGAGGCTGCTAGACCCACTGACTGTTCTGTTTTCATGCTGGCTGAATTGCACTTTTTTCAACCAAATTCCCCATAGTTCCTGAATAGCTTCCCCTTAAGACTGTTCTAACCTTGGTGCTATCTTCTGGAGTTTACACTGGTTATCCATTCATTTTGTGTTAGAACTTTGTCTTATTATTTTCCAGGGTCAGTGGAGCCCAGCAAAGCAGTCAACAGGCTATAGGCAGGGTACACCCTATACACAGTGTAATTCTATCGTGGTCCAACAAAGTGATCAATAACCATATACTCAAGCATTCACCTCTAAGGTCAAGTTAAAGTTTCCAGTAAACATTAAGTGGGCGTTTAGACTGTGGCTATAAGCCAGAATACTTGGAATAAATAAGAACTTCAAGAAGAAAGGCTAAACCAGATGCAATGACAGATTGTCTTACTGTGAGGCTATAGCACTGCCTCCTACTCTACTATACATCCCTCTACACATTCTGACAGAAAATATCAAGAATTCTTCAAAAAAAATTTGTGTATAATTTCGATTGTTTATCTTGGAAAATGCCTTGAGATGACATTTGTCATGAATTTGCAGCAATAAAAAAATAAACTGGAAATGAAACCAAATATGTCTATGATGCAGAACACCATCTGAAGAAATTTGCCACGACACAGAGTGAATGGGTGAGCATTACAGTTGATGAGCATCTTCCCTTCTAGAAACGCCGCATGATAGCCCTTGTCTTCATTTCAAACCGCAGCTGCATTCATGCATGCAAATCGCTGATTTTTCAATCTTGTGTAATAAAGATAAGAAATCAGCCACAATGCTGATGGCAGAAACTTTTAGCAACAAAAAATAATGTTTGTAACCCCATCTCTCAAAAGCTACATGGGGCTAAACTCATCATCATCTTAAACTAACAACCAGTTTTCTTTGTTTTAAACTATATTCTGGGTGTCACTTAATTAAATCACAATGTAATACTATAGATGATAACTATGAGGCATGACAATTAAGCAATATAAAGTTAATATAAAAAAAAGTGTAAATTGTTTTTCTCTATTTTAAAAGTGTCAGGGGTGTATATCTATCTATCTATCTATCTATATATATATATATATATATATATATATATATATATATATATATATATATATATATATATATATATATATATATATATATATAGCTTATTGCTTTTACAAATAACTCTTGATCAACAAAGTTTAGCTATTTGACACAGAAATTGAACAATAACTTTTTCTCTGATTTGCTTGGAGTGTTCTTTTGTCCTCATGTGGTACTGGTAGCCAGGAATGCCTGTTAACCAGTAAATGCACTATCAAGCCACAGGTGTCTTTATACTACAATAACTTGAGACTCACTGACTGCACTCAGGTGATCTCTATTCCACTAATTGTGAGACTACTGGCACCAACTGGCTGGACCTCTGTGAAATTAGGTCATATTAAAGGGGGTGAATATTTATGTACTTATTTTCTGTTACATATTTTTATTTATCAGTTTGCAGAAATCAGTTTTTACCTTGCCTTAAAGGGTTTTTTTGTAATTTTTTTCTGTCATAAAAGCTAAACTTTCATCATGATTGATTTGTAAAAACAATAAAAAGAGCAAAACATCCAAGTGGGTGAGAACTTTTTACAGGCACAGTAAATAATTTCAGAACCTAACCACATCAGATCATTTAGATGTTAAAATCCACAACTTAAAAGTCCATCATTATATCACTTATACAGCTTAAAATCATTTTAATGAGCTGCCAGAAAATTTCCTGGATAACACAAGTTTTCTTCGGCTATATGAGTGAGCAAAGATGACCTTCGCCCACCTGTTACTGTGCACTGTCGGTCAGCTGACTGAAAGTTGACTACTACTTTGCTTACATGAAAGATACGTGGTCATTTTGAAATAATTATGATCATGAAAAAGGTGGACAGGTGGAAACTTAAGGAGCAACCACAATTACTCTTATTCAGGTACTAAAGTTAGTCAGCTGTGTCCACCTGTCAAGCAACTGACAGCAGGCTAGCAATGTGAGCAGAGCAGCTAAGCTTGTTACTCTGCATTGAGCAGAACAGCAAAAGGGTAGTCTTAGCAATAGGCAATTAAAAAATAAAAAAGTAGCTATCAATTATTTCTGAATAAGTCCAAGTATCCAAATCAAAATAACAAATAGTCTTTAATAATGTTACCTTTATATTAGCAAATTCATTATAACTTCAATGAACTTTATTTTACAGTTCTGTTTTGACATACTTTACTGAACGTTCTCATACTGTGTAATGTAAGCAGTTAGGATTGTAACTGCACACTAAATCACTAAACCAACAATAAAACAACATGTCATTCTGTCTAAAGGTCAGTCAGACCAAACAAAACTGCAGGTGCTTTGATTAATTAAAACTGGCTCCGTGAGAAAAATATGGGAATCCACAGCATGAGGAAATGGATTCCCCTGCATGAATCAGGATCCAGAAACATGGAGCATATCAAATATATTGAATAATCCTTTCCTTGTCACTAGCCTACATGAGTTCACCCAGGTTTCCCATTACAGTACCTCCTTCACTAAACGCCTGGAGTTCTTAGCATCTAATTTAATGTTCTGTTGCTGCTGCATATGACTACCAAACAAGCACAGTCCATTCCTTACATCAGCTGAAACACACCCGTTCTTTCTCTGCAACCTGTGATTCGCAGGTGCAGAACTTTTGCGTCACTCCACTTGCCAATCAATTACATTCCCATTCTGCACATGCAATTTGACCCAAATTTAAATGTCAGGCCCTGCTCGCAGACAAATGGCCCACCTAGTGTGCTGACGGTCAACAAATGAATGCTGCAAAGCTCCCTTTTAACCTTTAGCTTTCAGGTGGTGACATCTGTAGTGAAGTCAGCTTTTTTTTTTTTTTTTTTTTTTTTAATTGTGATTATAGTGTCAATCAAACAGTGTTTACACATGACCACAAGAGGTATTATTATATCTGGACACTTTATAAGGATATAATTCATAGTGTGAGACATTGCGGTTCTTGTTTTGGGACTTAATTAGCAACCAATATACAGAATAATTCAAAGTGCCACTTTATTACACAGCAACCATTCTGTAAATCGAAAAGAAAAAATTAAAAACAGAGCCATGATGTAACCACCACAGAAGGCTTTGAATCGATTCACAAAGATCATTTACCTGAGCAGATTGAATAAGATATGTTGGGTGGGGAGGTCACCAAATATGGATAAGCTCAATGTGCTCATGCAAGATTTTTAAATAGATTCATTCTCCTAAATACAAGAAAACTTGTTGTGTACCATCCTCGACATGTTATCTGCATTCTGTTGACCAACATATGTTTTAGATTAGACAGACAAATGAGAATTATCCGATGGCTCTGCAGGTGCTCCCTTTGCTTTGTTTCATATTACTATATCACACTTGTTCCACAATCCTACATTAGTCCCAACAGTTTATAGTGGTTACAAGATTTTACTCCTTGCTGAGGTGGATCTGGGTGTAATATTACTGGGTCTACTTCAACCCCCTCACCGTTCACTTGAGTCCGAGGCATAAAGAACATATGTAGATCACAAAATGAAAAGACGGCGTAGAAGTGTTACTTGGTTCATGGCTAAAACACAATACAATTAGGGTAACTAAGGAGTGAAGTTAATGCCCATTAACTTTGCAATTAATTGCATTCCATCTGATAACTCTTCATAGCAACCTTGAATCCTTTGTCCAAGAAAACCTTAAGTTGTTGTATTTCTTGTTTGTGTGATCAGCAGACCAATGACCAACACAATGCCTGCTGTGATAATTATAAACCCCTCACAGGAAAACATACACAGAACACCTCTGACTTTGGATTCTTGCAACATGAACAATTTACTCTGAGAAAGAGTGGGAGTAAACAGACTGAGCAGTCTGGTCAGCTGGTGAACAGGAATGTGGCTGCAAGACTGTTTTCTTTCAAATTCTGCTGATCCAATCTCAGTTTGACTGGTGGCTATTGTTCCCAGTCTAAGGAAGCTGCTTCTGCTGCTCATCTGGACCAGAACAAGCAGGGGGTCCATAACGGATCTCTTTAGGTTTAAATTTATGAAATTACTGCAAAGCATAATAAATACTTTCCTGTATGTACATGTACAAATGCATTAATGTACTGTACTAAAGACACTAATGTAATTTTGTCCTCACTCAACTGTTAATCGGGAAGTATTAGATTTTCATTGCTTATTGGTAATGAACAAATAACCACAGGAATTTAAGGAATGCTGCGAGAATGGATCTCGGAGCTTTTGGAATTTATCAGTGGCCACAATATGAGCTATTTTGCAAACCCAGCTGAGATGTATAATGTTCTCCAAGGGAAACAAAAGTTTGATGTGAAGTAGTATGGCAAACCATTTGTGTAAATACTCAATACCCTTGATATCAACAGTCATTTTCTCCATTTCTGGTTTACACTCTATTAGTTAGACATTTTCTCACACTAGTTCAATACTGACCTGTACTAGTTAAAAAAACAAAAACTAGTGACACTTTTTTCCAACTGTAGTAATTTTTGTTCAAATAATAGAGGTAGAAATCCTACTAACAAGCCCAATTGCTGCTCTAGTCCCAACTAGTGGGCTTTTGACACACTAGTTGATGACTAGACCCAACTAGTTGGTAATAAACCCCAAAATGTTTACTAGTTGAAGCAAATTTTCCTTTCTAGTTCACTAATCTGACATTAAAACTTAACTAGTTGACAACTAACACCCTCAAATACACACTAGTTGACCTGTTAACATTTTTGGGTTACTAGCAAACTAGTGTAGCTAGATAATTGTAACTAGTTTACTAGTAAGAAAGTCAGCAACTACCTTAGTCATCAACTAGAGCACCAAATTTACAAGTTTTGTCTTATTACTGCAATCATAAAGGTTTCAGCTAGTCAAATAATGAGCATTTAACCTCTAATAACTCACAACTTTACATTTTATGCTGTACTAGTTGACTAGTTTGCAAATTTTAAGGTCAGTAGGAAACTAGTCTGCAGCTTGGGTTAACTTAACAAATTAGGGTTTTTAATAACAAATAGTTCAGTAGTGTTACATGGTCCTGAACTAATAGGTTTAGCTGTTGACTGGTGTATCGAAAAGCCTAGTTTTGTCCCCCTAGTGTCACACTTTGACTTACTAATAGAACCTTTATTCTTAAAAATGCCACAAGGTGGCAAAAAAAAGAGTTAAAAGTCTGTTAAAAAGAGTGTCTGAACATGTGAACATGTATTGAACTAGTGTGAAAGAAAAATAAGTCTGATTCAATTATGTCTAAACCAAAAATTGTGAAATTGAAAGTACTCATTAGGGTAGAAAATGAAAAAGTTAACAACACAAACAGGACATAGGTCTCTTTCAAAACGCTTCCAGGATTTACCAAAGACAATTAAAACGGGTCCGCTCCAGTCAGAAAAGGTTTGTAGTCTTATTTACTATGAAATCAAACCGAAACTAAAAAAAAAACAAAACATGGTTACAAAAACAAAGGAATAGGGGAATAGGTTTACTTTGTGTTATATTTAACATTTTACTTTCCTCATCAACCCTCTGTACTGGCAGGCCAACTCTGTACATTTCTTGAATTGTGGTCAGGGGCCACACAAAGTTATGCCTTGAGCAGCAAATGGTCCATGGGCCACACTTTGGACACCCCTGGTCTAACTAGCGGAGTGTAATCCGCGCTATTGGAATATTTACACAAACAGCTTACCATAAATTAGAATGGTTTGACTGACAGGTGTTGGTAGATGACAGACGAACGGAACTATGCATACAAATCCAATAAAATACAATCAGCACACCTGAAAATGCTTTGATATGCAGCTGTGGCATATTTTTACACCAATGAACTGAAATTATTAAATGTCATGCTCTTGTAAATCGACCACCAGAATCGCCCACAGTCCAATGCAACCACTTCTTCACAGAGTTCATGAGAAATTTTTGTCCTCAACGCAATTCGACTCGACACAGCAAGTCAGCAACGCTTACATGTAAACTCCTAAAACCTCCACATACCTTTGTGCTTCTCCATTCAGAAACTTTCGCACGCTGCCCCCGTTTTGCTCTTAACATGCAACGAAAAACAAAAACAATCCGAAAAGTTTTTGAGTGAAGATGGGACCCGAACCCTCCCAGAGCTGTCCAAGAACAGCACTGAGTGCCTGAGCAGCTCACAGACTGTTTGTTGAGACGCAGAGGAGCGCTTCCCACTAACTTCTTCCTAATCATTTTCTGTGCCGCACCTCCTCCTCCTCCCGGTCTGCACCATCCAGACAGAAAGAAAAAACATCGCTTGATCTTTCGCTATTGGGATCCTAATCAGAGTCATTCAAGTTTTTACCAGAATCTGACCAACCGCATTCACTTATTTAAAAAAAAAAAAAAAAAAAAAAAAAAAAAAAAAGTGTAGGTTAAAGAGGGTTTAAACCATAAAAATCTCGGTTAAAGAGAACAATGCTGTGGTGCATTTTTTTTCCGCCAAAATAAATAAATAAAAAAAATAAAATAAAAAATAAAATAAAAATGTTATATATATATATATATATATATATATATATATATATATATATATATATATATATATATATATATATATATATATATATATATAGGCGATAAAAAATACAGCAGGGTATTAATTCCTGTCGACTTGTCAGACGTAGGTTTTTGTTAAATAAAACATATTCTGAAGACAAACATAGCCAATTATAGTTTTACTGAGAACATCACAAAAGGCACAATAATTACAAGGGGCTATAAAATAAAGCATGCAGTGTTTCTAACTTAGCAATTTTGGCACCATGTTTGTTTAGCATGATGACCACACTTTTAGTGACTATTTTTCAAAAAAGCAACTAGAACCATATCTAGCTGCCATTTTTATAATGGATTAAATTACAATGACACTCATACTGTTGGCAAAGGTACAAGCAATAACAAACATGTCTAAAATGAAGCTGTACAAAGTTGTAGAAGTTGGAAGGCTCCATAGGCATGCTCATAGGCAGATTTTTAAAAAAGTTGTTTTAAGCCCTAGCAAATAACTTCAACCACCATACTTTTTCACAGTTGTTTGCAGATTCAACGAACCAAAATATATAACCATAGTGCACTTGAGCTGAAGATTACAAACTGATGGACAGACATTCTCCTCCAGGATTTTCTGTTAGAGAAGAATGTTTCCATCCAATTTGTCAAGTTATCATCACACAATGTTTCATTTTAGGCATAATGTTAGTTCCCTGAAGTGCTGTGTTACTTTTACACCAAATGTAGTGAAAGCCACTCCTCCCCAAAAGTTCCACTTTTGTCCTTTAAGTCCACAGCATTTTTTTCAAAAAGGTTTTGGGGACCATCGAATGGCTTTTGGCAGATGTGTTCTGAATTCTTTTATGACCTCCTGGATGAGTCCTTGATGCCCTCTTGAAGTAATTTTGGTAGGACAGCCACTGCTTTGAAGTTTCACTCCTTCTCATGTTTCATGTTAGTTGAAAATGGGTTTTATTGCGGTTCAGTGCAGTTACAAAACCACGGTGACGACTTGTCACCCTTTTAAATAGGCAGACTGATTACAAGCTTGAAGACACCTGACTCCCTATGGTCAAATTATTTTCAGTCTTTTCTTGAGGTATCATCATTTTTGACCAGGGCTGTTTCCTTAGCTTGTTTTTCAAAGTGATTCAGTTGAACCACAATTCAAAAGCCATGTCTGATTTTCATTGGTTAATTTTCAGTACATTTTTTTTTATCTATTATTAAGTTGTTTCAGGTTCAAGTTATTTCAGTGACCATTGTGGGATTTTTGGTCATTAACAAAGGGGTACCAACAATTTTATCCACATGTGTAAAAGAAAAGGAAGTCTGTAAAGATGCAGATACTTGTAGGTGCTTAACTGACAGACAAACGACAAAATTATACTACAGTATATCAAAACGGATTTTGATTGGTTTTTACAGACACTGTCTGACTTGTTCAAAAGTTCAACTGACTTCTTTTTTACTTTTGCAAAACTGAACTTTTCCTTTTGTTTAAGAAAATTTTAGAAGACATTGTTTTTTTCTAAGTGTTTTTTAACAAAAGAAATGGAGCATCTGTGGCATGGGGACAGACTGTAACACAATCTACCCAAACACTGGCATATTTATCTTAAAAAAAAAAAAAAAAAAAAAAAAAAAAAAAAAAAAGTCCAAACTCTTTCTTTGTCTTATAAAGAAAAGTGAAGTACCTTCACAATCCAGCACCCCTGTGGGAGAACCGTGACCTGGTGGAGGTATGAGAGGAATGTCAAGCAACAAAACACACTCCAGTGGATGATTAAAACGCATGACATGGATCCCAGTGTTTCTTTTTTTTTTTTTTTTTTTTTTTTTCACAAGGCAGTCAATGTAGCCTGTATTTAAGGAGGGAGAGGGCATGTGTGCACGGACGCACAACATGTGGTTAACTTTTTAATTTTAGCAGCTCAGACAAGGATAACTTCTGTGGTTAGGGTAGGGTTGTATTTCAAATGATGATTGATGATGTCACACCCCTCAAAAAAGGCCACACACAGGTAGATCTGACGATATGATGTAATAAGCCACTTAATGATTCAAGGACAAGAGGTGCATGACGTATTTCTAATGAAAATGTTTCCCTTTCTGATGAGGACAAACACACTCAACTGGTGAGGTTATGTTGAAGACAGATGGTCCAGACATGATTCAAGAAACAGAGAATGGCAGCACAGAAGACAAACAAAACCTGGGCAAGAAGAAAAATATCAACAGATTTAATGTGAAAAAATAAGTTAATAAACTGTGCAAGATGTCTTCAGGAACAGAAATAAGTGTCCGAACAAGACTTTTTTTCCCGCAAAGAGACTGCATAAAACTCTGCCGACATGTTATGATGACAGCAAATGTTGTCTGCAGCCCTCTCTCCAATGCTTTAGTCATGACCACAGCTTAAAAATAAAGATCTCAAGAGGAAGTGGCTAAACAAGAAACGACCATTCAGGAAAGAAGACAGGAAATCATTAAAGAGTGTGCATAAAAACATCACACCTTCAGATCTTTTACCATTAGCTTATCTGTTAAACTGCAGGTAGGAACATTAACACAGATCCACTCATTCTACCCTGTATTTCATGTACCGGCCGAGTCCTTGCAGAGTCTCATTGGCTGTCTCCAGTTGCCGGTAGACAATGGGCAAGGTATATCCTGGACAGATCACTTATCCATCACAGACAGCAAAATAATAAAGACAACAACTGAGCATACACTCGAACTAAAGGGCAATTTAGAATCTTCAGACACAATCACAGTCCACAAACAAATCATGTTTGGAAGAAGCCACTGTACCTGTCACAGTACACATCTATCTCTAAAAAGATATTTAGTTAATCAAATTAGGCCATTGCTTCACTTAGCATTTACAGACCCTGAATAGAGTAATGGATTCACTTGTGAACTTACTTAAGTGTTCTCACAATAACATCTGACTTTTAACTCAATATCATGCACTGAAGTCTTTTAGTTTTATATTTTACCACCTAATGAAGATGCTCCCTCTCCTGGAGTTCTTACTGACGATCCGTTTTTTGGGGGCCAGTTTTAATGTCAGGGTCGTATTGAAGATTGAACCTGGGTCAGGTAGAATGCCTCCATGATGACATTGTTGTTTTAAAGTGCATGATGACTGATGTAATCATTTGAAAAAAAAAAAAAAATTAAAGATGGAAAAGAAAAAATGAAACATGCATTTTCCCCATCCTTGAAAGACTTGTCAAGTAGTTATTAGTTAATTAGATATCTTCTGAGCTGAATATTTCCCAAAACTATTCTTTTCAAACTTCAGAATCATTTGGCTCCATCTGGATTTTTTTTTTACAGCTTGAAAATACTGATTTTTCTTTTATCTTTACTGTATTAAAGTTTTAGCCTTGAACTATCCTCTCAATAAATTTCACCTTTCTTCAGACAGGTCAGCAGATGATGTCAAGTTTTTCTACTCCTCGATGTAAAGGCTTGAGTGAAAGGCAAATGTGAGTCAAACAGGATGATGGTTCAGCAAGATGTGAAAACCAGGGTGGTCTGAGCTTTCCTGCCTCCGCTCTTTCTTTGTCTGTGAGCCCACTGCTGAAGAACGGTCCTGTTAATCCAGCAGGGGAATTCCTTTTGTGCAGACCCATGGAGATCTCCGTCTGGGCTGGAACTGGAGGATCTTCTGCGCTCATATTTGGCTACATAAGGGAATTTTTGTAAGTGAGTTGTAGGTAGATGGAAAAAAAAAGAAAGCCAAGTGTTTGAAAAACAGCAAACATGGACAGTTGAGGTGCACAAAGCTGTCAAAGATGCAAACTCTAGACTCAGACAAAAAACATTCCTCAGCTGTGAATCAGAGGTGAAAAAGGTCAACTCCAAAATAACACCGAACCCTGTTTAATTTGAGGCTCTCCCCCATGTTTGCACACAAATGCAGAGACACATAATGGACCTTCTTACTCCCCTGAACAAAGACTTCCCATCTTTGTTGCCATTATGACAAAATGTTCTCCAACCATGGACTTTTGTCTGGGAACCCCCCTCGCCCTTCTAGAAATAATAAAAAACAACTCACTGTCTGACTCTGCAGCACCTTCTTATTTCCCTAATAACATTGAGATCAAGAATAAGGAGGGTATAGTGCCTTTCTTGTGAAAATGGAGCCCTCTTTTCTGAATCATTGTGATTCATGCACCTGACTAAACCCCAGCAGGCTCTGCATAGGCTCAAGATGGGGAGTGTTAACTCAAGGCATGATAATATTGTTTTTAGTTTAGGTGTGATCAGGTTAACAGCAGCCTCTGTGGAAAATAAACAGTGTTTCTTTAGATTTCAAAGTGTTAGGTAGGGTGAGAAAATTCTTGATCTGACACCTTAAACGCTAACCGCAGAAATATGATCATGCTAGAGAAGATAACTATTTAGATGAATGTATCAAATTTCCTATGATGGAAAAAAGATATAAATTACCAACTCAAATGAAACTCCCCACCAGACTGTTGTAGTTTAAAGTACTTTTACATATTTGGCATCTATTTTGTTTTCAAAGAACATATTTAATGGATCTAATTATTTAGTTACTAAGATAAATAAATGCCAATTTTTCCTTTTTTTTTTTTCTTCAAAGGTGTTTTTTACTTCATGATGTGTGTGTGATATTGTCCTTAGTGCCACTGTGCAACATTGCCATCTGCAGGTGGAACAACTAATAACTCCACATTTTTATTTTACTCAGCCAGGAGGAAAAAATAGACAGACAGCAAAAAAAAAAAAACAGTTGAAACAACTTGAGACAGGAGAAATTACAACAATCACACCAGATACGTGTATTTACATCAGGGGTGCCCAAGAGAGCCCAAGAGAGGGTCTATTCTGCAACTTTTAGATGCATCCCCTCTCCAACACATCTGAATCAAATGGCTGAATTCCCTCATCAGCATGTCGTTCAGATCTGCAGAGGCGAGGTAAGAAGCCAATTATTTGATTCTGGTGTGTGGGAGAAGAAATGTAATGCATCTAAAAATTGCAGGATAACTGGCTAACTCTCAAAGACTGAACTTGGCCTCCCCTGTTCCTTGTGGATTCAAATATCTCTGTGCTGTGGCTGGACAAATCAGACCATCCAACACAAGCATGAATTTGGTAATGAATCCTAAAAATCCATAATAAAGAGCATTTAAAGCATGCAAGCTTTGAGAAGAACCTTGGATTTAGATAAATTACACCATCAGAATACTTGTTGCCGCAATAAGCATCTTTATGGCCGCAGAATAAAATCTCAGTTTCATTTTGTGCTTTTTTTTTAAATCAATATCTGAATATTAAATACAACAGAGAAAGAGAGAGAGCGACGCAGGTCTCACATTTGGAAGACAAAGGCAAATTCATTTGTTTAGCAATAATCATACAAAAAGGTAATTAAAAGTGTTTTACAGGTAGATGAAGGAACAGAAAAATCAATTTATGAATGCTGAAAAGTGGTGATTTTGTGACAAGTTTTGTTTCTTTGAATATAAAAGTAGTAATAAATCACCAAAATTTGATTTTACATGTCAAGAACAGTTGAGTGAGATCATGCAAAAATAATAAGCTTGCAGTGGTCCTAAGTGTAACCCATGTTACTACTAATACATTTTTTGAAAAAATTTTAAGAACAGAGGAAGCAGTTACTAGGGTCACGTGATCACATGAACGCAATTTAGTCAGCTGGCAGGAGGGCGTTGTCGTCTGTGTTGGCGTTTGTTCCGGTTGTGGCTGCTTAATAGATACTGGCGTTCCAAGCAAAATTAATCATTATTAGTTTATTGTATTTTTAATAGTTGTGATAGGTTAACTGCAAGAAGCAATTTTGAACATAACTGCGCAGTTGCATGAATTAGAGTTAAATGAACAAGTTTCCTATGGGATACTGTTTTGAAAGACCAATATTAATATTGGTGTACTTGTTCAGTTATTTGGAATGTATATTTTGTAAATGTTTACCGGTAAACTGATTTATGAATGAATGAATAAAATTGTTTTTGATTATTGTTCTGGCCCTTTACAGGTCAGGTTTTTTTTTGTACCTCCGAATGAGGACTGTACAGATGGGGAACTGGTAGGTTTTTTTTTTTTTTCTTATGACCCTATTCTGAATTTTGGATTATTGCCTGGAAGGATTGAAATGAACTCTTGAAAAGGAGGATGATCACAAAGAATCCTGGAAAGATATATATATATATATATATATATATAAATTCCCTTCTCACCCTCCACGGGTGGTCTTTCTCAATCTCTGAGCTCGGGTCCTCTACCAGAGGCCTGGGAGCTTGAGGGTTCTGCGTAGTATCTTGGCTGTGCCGAGAACTGCGCATTTCTGGACTGAGATGTCTGACGTTGTTCCTGGGATCTGTTTTAGCCACTGCTCCAGCTTGGGGGTGACTGCCCCGAGGGCCCCGATGACCACAGGCACCACTGTGGTCTTCACCTTCCAGGCCTTCTCCAGTTCCTCTCTGAGGCCCTGGTATTTCTCCAGTTTCTTGTGTTCCTTTTTCCTGATGTTGCAATCGCTTGGTATTGCTACATCCACCACAACGGCTTTCCTCTGTTGTTTATCCACCACCACGATGTCCGGTTGGTTCACCATTACCATTTTGTCTGTCTGGATCTGGAAGTCCCACAGGATCTTAGCTCGGTCATTCTCCACCACCTTTGGGGGTGTGCCCCACTTTGATCTCGGGGCTTCCAGTCCATATTCTGTACACTATGCCCGCTATATATATATATATATATATATATATATATATATATATATATATATATATATATATATATATATACACACACACACATATACAAAGAACTCTGAAATAAGAAGTCTTGAATAAACTCGAACTTAAACTTTCAACTGCATGACAAATGCTCTGAACATTTATTGGATGATCTATTGAACTGTGCTCTGAACATTTATGGTTTGATTCGTTGAATTGCTTAACAAATGCTTTGAACTTGAGTATATGACTTTGAGTGTTCATTTATTTATTTATGTGTTTGTTAAAATTTATATATATATATATATATATATATATTTTATTATTTTTTTTTTTCCTCCTCATTCCTTTCTTTATGGTCATTATTCGCACTCATCAGACTCCAGAAAGAACTATTCTTCTGCATTCTAGTCAGTTGTGTTACTTTGCAAAGCATTCATAACATAGCCCAAATAAACTTACTATTAATCATAATAAATAATGGAATTAATTCACGTTACATAAGACACACCCCTGAGGGACACCATAGCAATGAATGAATTGGAGATGACACTATTTGGTTAAAACTCTGTGTTCTGTGAGAAAGGTGATTATCAAACCCTCCAACAGGATGATCTCAGAGCCTAATAACTAATTAGATTATTTTTAACTATGCAGAAAAATTACATTTTTTTGATTTCCCTCTCTGATAACAGCTTGTAGTTATGTTTTTGTGTTTGGTGTGTAAAGTCACTGAATGTAAACTCGTTGCTCTCACTGAATTTTTTAATTTTTTTTATTTGCAATACCTGCATCACACAATGCTGCAGTGTTTAGTCTCCTCTTTGGAGAATGTATCACCTTGATAAGTGCTCTGAGTTGAACTAAAAAAAAAAAGGAAAGTGTTATGTATTTGTCAAGGTATAAATACAATTGTCCTAAAGCCATGGTTCTCAAACTGTGGTTCAACTGGTTGCTTTCAGTGGTACTATAAATACATTTTGATGCAATTATTTTCAAGATGAACAGAAATAACCTAACTATGATGTAAAGACACTAAGATAAGACTTTGTTAGTCCCACAAGTGGGAAATTTAAGCTGTCACAGCAGAAAATGGACAGAACAAGAGTAACAGAAATAAAAAAAAACCAACAGAATAAACCAGAAACAGCTAACCCAAAAATATAAATATGAAAATATTAACACATATACAAAGATACAAATATATATATATATATATATATATATATATATATATATATATATATATATATATATATATATATATATATATACATACATACATACATACATACATACAAAACATTTACATGCACTCACATATATGCATATACATACATATATACATATGACAGCCAGAAAATATGAGTTGTTCAACTGTACTGGCTTCTGTTTTATCAGAAACTTTTCAAAAGGGAAGTGCACTGGAGAACATTTGAAGGCCTCCCTTTACAAAGTCAAATAGACGACAGGGAACTAGGAACTGCTGGTTGATTCTAGAGCCGTGGTCCATTTAGCTCTGTAACAGGAATTGGGATTTGAGACTGAGATCAAACGAAACTTAACTATGTTCTAGTTCTTAGTTTGAAAAGCAATGGGTGACTTGCTAATTGTTTAGCTCTGTGACTAAGTTAACTACTATTAGCAACACATATTAAAAGCAATACATTTTTATGATTTTCTCCTTTTGTCACTAAACATGTTCACTAAAAAAATGATCAGCTCAACAACAAATTTGGCAATATCTAATAACTGAACAAATATTAAATTTCCTTTATAGGAAAGGGGTGAGTAAATCATTGTAGTTCCCACATTTAAAGATGGTTTTGCAATGGTTTGATTAAAACAAAATCAGCAATTTTTCAAATTCTTTTGGGTTCCATTAAAGACAAAACATTGTAGAAAACGTATCACTTCTCAGCAATAAGAACAGGATTTGGGTCACACTTTCTTTGAAAATACTTGCTGTAGTTAATTAAATTTATTAAATTAGTTAAAAGCAGAATTGGGTGCACCAAATGAGTGAAAATCACTGAGAAAATGTGATTCTATTTACTATAAAATTGAAAAAAAAAAAAAAAAAAAAGAAAAAAAAAAAAAAAAAAAAAAAAAAAAAAAAAAAAAAGTTAACAAGCTGGATACTTTTGTGTTGTAACTAATCTTTTTAGAATTTGTTTTTAAACATTTTATTTGCAGTTGAGGGCAGTAAAAAGGTGTAGGGGCCAACAACTGTCCTGGGGCACATTTTTGACCCCCTCTGATGTAAATAAACTCTTTACTGTGGCTATAGATATTGAGGTTGATGCAGGGAATCAACCTTTAACTTTTTCACTTGGAATTCCAACTTCACAGGACATTTACGTGAACTTTCCTGATGTTAAACTTGAAAATGTGAGTTTGAGTAAAATGGAGTTGCACGGTGGCACAGTCAGTAGCACTGATGCCTTGCAGTAGGAACATCCTACTACAAAGTTCATTTGTTAAGCTCAACAATGGGAAGCTGACCCTCAAATAAAACCGCCGCAACAGGGGATAAGAGATTCGGTAAGTTCATTTTAGGAAATCCTATTGATCCCCAAACACAGATGCTCAAATGTCCCATACATGCTTGTTGGATAGTTAGAGAAGAAAAAAAATAATGAGAGCATTAATGGTGTTTTAGTAATTGCTGTTTAGTCTTGTTTCTTACTCATTGCAACAAAATTTAAAAAAAACCCGGACAAATTAAGTCTTGAGTCACAATGGAACAGATCCAGGATGTCGAGGTTGATCACCTTTAAAGGAGAACAATGAGAGGCAAGAATAAAAGCAAAGTCAGCACAAGAAAACTGCAGAGAACTCAGCGTGCTTGACGTTTCCACAGAAGGTAAACACTCAGGCGCTGAAGGGCTGGCTGCAGACTCCCTTTATCCACCTCCTGATGAATGTGATGATTTGTAGGTGTGCCAGAAGCACACCTGAGTCGTCAGTTGATTGAAAAGCTTTAAAATTAAAGTGCTGGAAGCACACCTGCAGGAGAAACTGCTCTCCTGAAAGTGAAATTTTTGTTCATCCATTTTTGACCGTTTCTGACAAGTAAAAAGGAAAAATATATTTTTAAATTAAATATTTGTATTTTAAAAACGAAAATCAAATAGCTACTTTATTTCTTAATCTCTGGTTTCTGAAATAATAACTCAAACACCAAAACATTCACAGGCCGTCCAGATAACCAACTAATAATAATAATAATTGTCAGATAATAAATTTTTTGTTTGTTTGTTTTATTTAAAATAATTATTACAATGGCGGAAATAGGCATTTATATTCTTGGAAGTCCTTGACCTACAAAGATGACTGTCGCATTGGCCAACTGTGTCCGTTTCTGAGCGCTGTAGCTTTAAGTGGAGCTTATTTGCAGTGCGCATGCGCACTCTGTGTTTAGTTTTCTCCAACCTGAAGAGCTCAGGCTGCCTAGCTTCGCATCGCTGGCTGTTGTTGTGAGGCTTCCAGAGAAACGAAATATATTTTTTCAACTGGATTACAAAGGAGACAATAACAGACGTTAATGTGACAGAAAGCCACGCTTGAGGAAGCCTGGAGCCGCATTGGAAGCCAACTGTTTGGAGAAAGAATAGCTGAAGTGTTCGCTGAAAACACCCCCCCAGCAGCAGTAGAGGGGCAAGAATAGCCTTCCCAGTCCCCACATCCACTGCGGCAACTCTGCTCTATGACTCTGGCGACTACAAACGCTTTAACCACTTTTGGATTTTTGTGTGATTGTTTGAGGAATAAAGGTTCGGCGAAACCCCAGCTGCTAGTGGAACGACCCACTTTCAGTATGAAGATTTGTTAACGCATTAAAATGGCTGCTGAGGTGGTAGTTGGGAGAGAATGGTCCTATATCAACGCATCAAACTACAAATGAGCTTCTCAGGCTAACGAACGGTATGTGTTTGGCCTATGAAAATATTCAGCCAATAATCTCTTGAAGCAGCTTTTGAATTCATTTTTTATTGTTTCTTTAAATAGGCGCTTCCAAGGAAGTAGTGGTGAAAGAAATTCCTCTCAATCCAAGTCTATGCATGCGGTTAACCGAGCAGCTTCTGTAGGCACACATTGCAATTATTTTAGGCCTTTTTTTTTTTTTTTTGAAAAAAAAAAAAAAAGTCTTAATCTAGTATGCCCACCACTCAACGAATATGCAGGATTTCTTTGTTATAGTTGAAACGTCTTGAGAGGTCGAGGCTTTCTCTCTGAGAAGGCCCCGCTTGGTCGACCTGGAGGGGAGGAAGACAGAAGAGCAACCATGGAGATTGGAGGAAAATGTAAGACTAGACTTTTTCTGTTCGGACCGAAGCTAGCTTCAAGGAGCGATCCGAGGGGAATCAGCAAATATCTGGTGGTGTATGCTTTGTTTTCCTTCGTGCTGTTAACTCACGCCTCCCCGGGGAAATCCTGTGACAAGAGCTGCAACTCGGGGAAATGCATCAACGGATCCTGCGTCTGCGAGCGAGGATGGGTCGGAGATCAATGCCAGCACTGCCAGGGGAGGTTCAAGTAAGTGGCTTAAATCCTCTGAGTAATTTCTTTAGGAATGATCGGAGGCAGGGGTCAGTAGGTGAGCAGCATCCAGTGAGATCCAGTGGCTGCTGTTTGATTTTTGGAAATGAGTGTCAGTAAAAGTCGTTAGAAGACGGGAAACACGTCTGTGTGGCTCCTTCTTGAGCAAAGGACCAAAACACTCTTGCGGACTCACTGCGTAATAGGATGAGTCCTGCTCAAAACCAGACATTGTGGGGGGAAAAAAGTTAGCAGACCTTAGACGCATCCCACGTTATAAACACAAACACTTCCTTTCAAAACTGGCACAGTGCACTGTGCCACTTTCAGATCTTCGTTTCGTATTTTTTAGTAAACATCTTGACTGAGCCACTGTGGCCCCATAATTTTCTTCACTTGTCCAACACAGCTTCTCTGTTTTTGGCAAGAACATAACAGGGTCTCACGGGTGGTCTACAAAACACAGCAGCTCATCATTATTTGTTATGGCCCCCAAGCTTGAGTGTTTTACATTGGGATTTTAAGTGATAAATCAACACAAGAGTTGGCATAATTGTAAAGTACAGTTGAAACCAGAAGTTTACATACACTGAATAAATAGACACCTTTTTTCCCTCACTGTCGGAAGCTAAATCAGACCAAACTTTTTTTTTTTTTTGTTTTGTTTTAGTTCAGAATTACCAAAATTATTTCTATTTACCAAATGCCACACTAATGAGAGAACATGTCAGAGATTTATTTATGAATGCCTTTAAAATCAGAAGTTTATACATACATTTTCCTTAATTTTTGGTACCATTGCCTTTGAACTGTATGATTTGGGTCAAACCTTTTTGGGTCTCTTTCCACAAGCTTCTCACAGTAGTTTGCTGAAGTTCTGGTCCATTTCTCCTGACGGAAGTGGTGTAAATGAGTCAGTTTTGTAGACCGCCTTGCTCTCGCATGTCTTTTCAGACCCACCCACAACTTCCCTTAGAAATTACCTTATTAATAAATAGAGTTCAAAGGTGTGTCGTTTAATATAAGTATACATTAGATCTGCACAGTATTTCGAATCGTAATCAACGTTGCAAAATCAATGTTTACAATATTGCACTTGCAATGTATGCTTATATATCAAGTTTTGAGTGCTGTGCTTTCACACTGCATGGAAGTAATATATTTGGCTAGCAGGATGGTCTCTACTGCCCTTGGTGCAAACCATAGTTGTCTTAGTGGGTGCGGTGATAAAGCTTATAGATAAGGGTGGGGAAATTGCAATGATAGGAAAATCAGACAAAAAGAGTCAGAGAAATGCAAATTAATCACAATATGTTCATTGATGCAGTCGTATCACAAGTACATGTTTTCCTGATGTAACCCTAGTATAAATAACACTCTATTATGAACGCAGCAGTTGACTCCATTAATAACAGAAGCAGTCAAGAAGCCTATGGTAATTCTGGAGGAGCTGCAGAGATCCACCATTAAGGTGGGAGAATCTGACTGTAGAAAAACTATTATTTTTGCCAGCCAGCAATACTGACACCTTAAAATACTGAAATACTTAATCTCGTTTTTTGATTTTCCTTTAGAAATGCTGCTCTATCTGTCGGTTTTTTTTTTTTTTTTTTTTTTTTTTTTTTTTTTTTTTGCAAAAGTTATAAGAAATACAGTAAAGGAGCCTAAAAAGCCATATGTGGCTTCAGAGCAACAGGTTTCAGTATGTTGTTGCTGTTGTTGCATTGTGTATGTCGACACTGGGTCCATAAACTATACTAAACCTAAGAAAAAGCATGATAGTTGATGCTGTAATAATGTAGAACAAACTTAATTTAGGCACCTAGGCATAGAAAGTATGTTTTGTCACATTTAGGGTTTTCTTTAATCTATCCATCCCTCTTTTCATCTGTCCATCCATCCATTTGTCCATGCATCCTTCTATTAATTCATCTGTCTGTCTGTCCGTCCATTTGTCCATGCATCAATCCATCCATCTGGTTGTGAATGCATCCATCAGTTTGTCTGTGCACCTATCTATCCATTTGTCAGTGCATCCTTCTGTTAATTTGTTTGTCCCCGAATCTGTTCGTCTGTTCATTTATCTGTCCATTTGTCCATGCATTTATCCACCTATCTGGTTGTGAATTCATCCATCCATCTGGTTGTCCCTCTGCCTTGCAGAAATATCTACCGTAAATACATAGTTAACATTAGTATTTATGCTTTATAAATATGCTAAAATGACTCTGGACATCTGGAAATTTTAATAAAGAAAAGTATGAAATTCAACCATGAAAAGATGGAGGAACACTCTTGTATGAGTGTCTTCTAATGACCTTGCAGACAGTATGCCCTACTTAAGTTAGGTAATGTGTACCATATCCAATATCGTATCTATTCTCCTGGTTTAGTGTTTGGAGCTTTGTGTCATAATGTCCAAATAAAAGGTGTTTGCCTTTACTCTGCACCACAGCACATATTCTAAACCAATAACACTTTTATATGCACTGGCTTATTGACTCACAGTCCTACTGTATTTGCAAATAGATTCTCAACGAAATCCCCAAACATATAAATCAGTTTGGCTTTGTGACAAGAGAGCGCACCCAGTGGCCTTGAGAAAACATCTGTAATCCACTTAAATTTCCATAAACCTCTCCACTCTCGTAGCAATGCTTTTATTGGCTGAATTCTCAAAAGGACGGAATATGTCGTTTGATGCCGATATATGATAGAACAAATAGGGTAAATACAATGAAGTCTGAGGATGCAATGGCAGTCAATAACTGTCAGCTTTACAGTAGCGTGGGATGGCCTTTAATTACATCTTCGCCGCTCTCAGTGGCACAGATGTAACTCAATCTCTGTGAATAGCATTGCACCTAATGTGGTTACTGGTTTGTTGCTGGTTGTCATCAGAGATGTTGTGTTGTGAAACAACATCTCAGCAAAATAGAAGCTCTCAAACTGGGATGATCTATAATGTATGGCATGCACATAACTGCATGGAAATTCTGTCTTCATTCATGTTTGTATGTGTATTGCTGTGTCACAGTGCCGTAAACCACATGGGCTGCTGAACAGATTGGCTTTCTCAGGGTAGTTTCAAGTGCAGCATGAAAGATTAATCTTTTTTTGGACAATTACACATCCTTGGGATCTTGTCTTTTCTCTGACTGCATGTTTAATTCATAAGGGCTAATCTCCAATGCTTAGTGGGAAAGAACTAGTCTAAAATCTTTTTTATGCATAGACTGTCATTACTGTCAGGACCTTAATGAGAAATTCATGCGCCTTGAACTTTCTCTGCTTTGGTTAAATTAAATCTGAGAGGCGCTCAGAGTAGAGGCGCTGCTCCTCCACTTTGAGAGGAGCCAGTTGAGGTGGCTCGGGCATCTGGTTCAGAGAGAGCTGAAGACAGTGGGTGGCTGGTCAAATTACAACCAGAAACCTATACGCGCTTTTCAGACTTTATAAAACAAAAATCTTCTCTACTTTGTGTCGGGCTGTCTGTCACATGAAATCCTCATGAAATGAGGGCTGAAACGGTTACTCTGATTAATCGTGATGAATTGATTATTGAAATTATCATCAACTAATTCAGTCATTGATTAATCATTGGTAAAAAAAAAATATATATACATTTTGCATTTAAGATAAACCCATTGTCTGTAAATATGTTCTACCCAAAACTCTTCAAGTGGGATAGTTTTAGCTTTACCCATTTCAAATTCTGTTTAAAAAAAACTACCGTTAAGCACCTTTTGCTATACAATTATTGATTGGTTAAGCCAAAAACTAACCAACAGATCAGCCCTAAACTGTACTGATGATAAGTTAAGGGCAGAAAGGGTTGAGCTCTTCACATGTTGATGTTAGAAGTATTTTTTTAGCTGCAAATGTATCATTTACAACAAATGATTAAGCGTACACAGTCTTATTGCGTTTTAAACAATAAAATGTTTGTTTTCTTGTTTAAGAAAGGAATTTGTTTATTTGCATCTTTTAATGTATTTCTAATATTGTTAAAAAAAAAGGCTTAAGTGGGTAAATGATAAATCTGAAGAATGTGCCGTTTTGTTTTTTTTTTAATCCGATTAATCGTCAGAATAACCAAATACAATAATAGATTTACTAAAATAATCGTTAGTTGCAGTCCTAAATAAAATGCAGAAAATTTTGTAGTTCTTCACATAAGAATAATGTGAAAAGTTCTAGGGATATAAGTAGTTTTCCAAGGTGCAGTTTTTCCCCGGCTTTAAACTACTCAAAACAGGAGAGTTTGAAACTCTGAGTGTCGCAACTGTCAGCGACTATTTTTTTTTTTTTTCTTCCTTTTTTTTAAATCAACTACCTGTGAGAGCATGCCATGTTTTTGCTCCCAAAAATCAGAGAATTTTTGTCAGTTCTGGAGGAGAATGATGTTTGGGCTCCTTCCTTGCGATGTATAGAGATGGTGTCTAATTATATGCCATCTATTGTTGTGAAACATTGCAGTGGGCGCTCACTTAAAGGCTTTTTTTAAGTGACTAAAGGGCCTCTTTCTAAAGACTGTAAATAGTATCTTTTGGTTGCTTGGGCCTCTTCCTGTGCTCACTGGGCTGCTTTAATGTTGACTGTGTTTAATGTGTGGAACTGAAGGCACAGTGTGATGTTACAATTAACATTTTTTGGGAAATTAAGCTTTTGGAAAATTCAGGTTTAGTCTGATATGAAAAATAGAGATGTGATCATAATTACTACGCCTTTTTAATTACTTATGGAGCTGAATGTGTTGGAAAGAAACGCAGTTCTTTTAACTTACATACTCAGAAAACATTTGGACGTGTGTGGGCCCACAACAGAGACCCCTCCCATCGGGGCAGAAATGCTTCATCACAGGGGTGGGGGGAGGTGATCATAAACAGAACTCATGTTTTGATGTTCAGTTCCCCTTCCAGAGGGAAAAAAAAATTGTAAGAAAATCTGATCATAACTGAGTCACCACATCCTCTCACGGAAGCGTTTACATTGTTTCATTAATAAGTTTTCCACACTGTGCATACCAATCCGCTGAAGCAATTTCTTTTTAATGTGTTGTTTTGTTTTTCATTTTCCAGATTGACAGAACCTTCAGGCTACCTCACCGATGGGCCCTTCAACTACAAGTTCAAAACAAAGTGCACCTGGCTCATTGAGGCGTAGTAAGTACTTCATTCATTTGCTGCACTGAAGCTGAACGGTCGCAGCAAAATTGATAATTTATTGATATTTTCTGTGACCGTAAAAAGGCTTCAGAACAATTTGCTCCTTTGCTGCAGTCGTGTTTATTACTCAGCTGTTGCTGTTTTATCCCAAATTAATCCCAACCTGTAAGCAAATCATGTGGTACAATTGTACTTAACCAGTGTGTTAGTTAATCTAAAAAGGCTCAGTTGTCATGATTCGTTTAATTGCGTAATATATCCTGTTGTTTCCACTTATTGTGCTTCTGATCGCTGTTTGCGACAGCCAACTTATATGAAATGTCAACGATTATGAGACTTGATCAAACAAAATTACTTTCGATCAAACTCCTCCCTGTAGATATTATTGGTCATTCATATTCATAGTCATATTTTCTTGTAGCAAACACAGAATACTAGTATATTGTTGGAAAGCTTTCTATTGAGAAGACATTTATGCCTGAGCTTTAACTTCTTGGTTGATGTCTCTAGATGTTACTTCAGTATTTCCATATAATCTTCTTTACTCATGATGCTATCTATTTTATTTAGTCCACCAGTTCCTACTGCTGCAAAACATCCCAGCAACATGATGCTGCCACTCCCAAACTTCACGGTTCAGATGGTGTTCCCATGCTTACAAGCGTCCCCGTTTTTTCTCTGATGGTAACGATGGTCATTATGGCCAAACAGTTCCACCTTAGTTTCATCAGACCATTGGACATGTCTCCAGAAATGAAGATCTTTGTCCCTGTGTCCATTTGCAAACTGTAATATGACTTTATTTCTATTTCTTTTGGAGTAATGGCTTCCCCCTTACTGAGTGGCCTTTCAGCCCATGTTGGCACAGGACACGGTTCACTGTGGATAATGACTTGAGCAGATGAACACAGCACCTTGAAGCATCTGGATTGTTCCCAAGGATGAATCAGACTTGTGGGGCTTCATAGTGCTCTTTCTGATATCTTGGCTGATTTCTTTTGGCTTTCCCATCATATCAAGTCAAGTTTATTGGTATAGCACATTCCAGCAACAAGGCAGTTCAAAGTGCTTTACATTATGAAAACATAAAAACATTATAAACACATCAAACGGTCACCGGTTGTGAAACCAGTAACAAACATTACATTTTGTGAGGTGCCATCATTAACAACATCAATACACATCAAATATGTTGGTCAAAGTTCCTGTTATTATGGGTCAAAGGCAGCTCTAAACACGTGGGTTTTTAGCCTTGATTTAAAGGAACTCAGTGTTTTGGCTGTTTTTGCAGTTTTCTGGAAATTTTTCTTCCACATTTGTGGTGGATAGAAACTGTACTGCTTCTCCACGTTTGGTTCTGGTTCTGGGGATTCAGAGTAGACCAGAACCAGAAGACCTGAGTGGCCTGGAAGGTTGATACCATGACAACAAATCTTTAACGTATTTTGGTGCTAAACCATTCAGTGATTTATAAACTAACAAAAGTATTTTTATGGTCTATTCTCTGAGCAACAGGAAGCCAGTGTAAGGACTTTAGAACTGGGGTGATGTGCCCTATCTTCCTGGTTTTAGTAAGGACAGGAGCAGCTGCAATCTGCAGCTGCAATTGTCTGATGTTTTTATTTTATTTTTTTTTTTTCTGTGCAGTTCTGTGAAGACACTATTGTAGTAATCAATGTGACTAAAGATAAACAGATGTATGAGTTTCTCTAGAGCTTCTTGAGACATTAGTCCTTTAATCCTGAAAATGTTTTTCAGGTGATAAAAATCTGACTTTGTTACTGTTTGTGTGTCTCTGAAGGTTCAGGTTCGAGTCCATCACTACACCCAGATTGCGGTTTTTATCTATAATAACTGAAGCTGTGCACTGACTCTAGATTGTTCCTCTTTAGGTCCAAGATAATAACTTCAGTTTTGTTTCTATTCAGCTGGAGAAAGTTTTGGTACATCCACGCATTGATTTGTTCTAAGCATCTGTTCAGTGCTTGGATGGGTTCGGAGTCACCTGGTGACATTGCAATGTAGAGCTGTGTATCATCTGCGTAGTTATAGTAGCTAATCTTATTACTTGTTATAACCTGAGTTAGTGGGAGCATATAGATATTGAATAGAAGGGGTCCCAGGATTGAACCTTGGGTTACCCCACATGTGACTTTTGTCCACTCTGATGAGAAGTTGCCTGTTGACACAAAGAAATCCCTGTTCTTTAGGTAGGATTTAAACAAATTAAGTACCGTATCAGAGAGTCTGACCCAGCTCTCCGGTCGCTTTAATTATATCTAATGTTCAACAGTGTCAAATGCTGCGCTGAGGTCCAGCAGAACCAGAAATCAAACAAGAAATCGGTGTGTTTGAGCTGTGGCCTTAGAATATGTCCACAGTTGTGCCTCCAATTACCATCTTTTTTGACAATCTTTTCCGCAATTGAAACAAATAAATACAAAGTTACAGAAATACCCAAAAACATCCTGTGGCAGGTGGCTCCTTTTTTGTGTCAAGTAAAGTTGGGTACGACTATGGGTCACCCAGTTAACTTTAGGCATCTTTTTAAAATGCTGCTTAAATGGTACAATGTAAAACTGAATAGAACATGCAAATGTTTCTGTATGATTGCACATCAAGCCTTGTGTTCCTACCACTCTTTCATAAGTGATTGTTGTCATGAAGGAACGAGAACCTCTATACCTTTTGAGGCCTTTAATTTTCATGCCAGTTTCAACCACCATTTGGAACCTTTTTTTTTTTTTTTTTTTTTTTTTTTTTGTACTGGAAACAGTTTGCAGAAGCGAGCTCGTTATTTTCAGGTCCAGTTGGGTTTGGGATATTTCTGTGTACTCAGAGCATAATTAAGCCAAAACAAAATTATTTCATGGTTCCTTTTTTAATCCAATATGAAAATAAGTTGTTTTTTTTTTCCTTCAGAAAGAACTCAAATGGCTAAATGTACCTACTTAAATACTTTTGTTTTTATTCCTTTGAAGAAAGTGGAGGCAATAAACAAAAACTTCTTAAGCAGTTGGATATCCTGTTATGAATTTAAATATTAGTTTTTTTTTTTGTTTGTGGTGCATGAAATAAAAACTTTTACAGTTATAGTTTTTAATCCTAAAGTTTTTATTTGCACATTATTTTTCAATATTCCTTCCAAAATTAGGTTTTAAATGTTATTCCAACTGTCACTTATGAGACAGAAACACTCAATGTTTTTCTTCTTTTAGCCCTAATGCGGTTCTGCGGTTAAGATTCAACCACTTCGCCACAGAATGCAGCTGGGACCACATGTACGTCTATGATGGAGACTCTGTGTATGCTCCTCTGGTTGCTGTTTTCAGGTGAGAAACCCCAGATTGAACAGTTGATATGCACACATCTAAATTTGGAAGTCAGTAAAAAGAAATTAAACCACTTTCTATGTCAGAAGAAAATGCTTTTCTTCTAGTTAGAAGGTTTTCTGTTTCAAAATTGTCATTTCTTGAAACATTTCCCTAGATGCAGTGATGTAGCACAAAGTTAAGGATTTGTTTCTGCAACGTAGAAGTATTTAAAACCAGTAAATGCATTTTGTGTGTATTTCGACAGCGGCCTGATCGTACCAGAAATACGAGGTAATGAGACGGTTCCTGAAGTTGAGACGACTTCAGGCTATGCACTGCTGCACTTTTTCAGTGACGCTGCCTATAATCTGACAGGATTTAACATACTCTACTCGTAAGTATTTGATGCTAAACATTTGAGTTTAAGGGGATCTATTTTATGAGTAGCTGGTAATTACTTGAACCAGTCTGAAATAACGGCTGATGATCTGATGAGTCTTTTTCTATGCATCACCGCTGTCCTCGTGCAGCTCATATTCACTAAAAGCTATCGATCTGTATTTTCAGGATAAACTCTTGTCCCAATAATTGCTCCGGTCATGGGAAGTGCACCCCGGGGAACTCGGCCGCCAGCAGAGTGTACTGTGAATGTGACAAGTACTGGAAGGGCGAGGCCTGTGACATCCCCTACTGTAGGAACAACTGCGGGAGCCCCGACCACGGCTACTGCGACCTCACCGGCGAGAAGCTGTGTGTCTGCAATGACAGCTGGCAAGGTGAGAGCCGAGGGGGGAAAAAGATTGTTTATATGTCAGAGTGACTTCTAGAATGGGTGGGATGTATTTGTCAAAAGAGGAAACGTTGACATACCATGGATTTTCATGGTATATTTAATCTTGAGTAAAAAGTAGGATGTTGACTAATTGCTTATATTTAGAGTAAAAAAAACAAAACAAAAAACAGCTATTATTCCTGCTTATGTCAAAGTATATTAATGATCATGTTTATAATGCGGTTACCTATAAAATTAAATCATTTTGATACATAGTGTTAAGCAAGAGCACAAAATAAATCATGTTAGTTACAAAACTTAAAAAAAAAAAAAAAAAAAAATCAGATCTTTGTTTTTAGATCAGCAACAATCCCTAAGAACTGAGGGTTGTGGTAATTAGTAATAGAGTGATGTTTACCATAAAGTCAGAGGGCGCACAGTCTTTGAATTTGTTCTCTAAGGGTACTCATAAAAAGCAGATAGATATTTTTAATTCAAAAAGCTTTTAGATAGACTTGGGCTTTTATGACCTTTTTAAGTTTTGTATTTCTGTTTTATGTAATGTCGGACATTGTGTATTTTATTGGGTTATTTTCAGTGATGCACTTTATTACATTTCTCTGTTACAGGTGCCATTTAAATCATCTTTTGGTTACTTGCGTAGCCTTCTTTCAGCCAGCTGACTGGCAGTGCTCAGCAGTAGGTGGGGCAGGCCCGACTGTGGGCTACTTTATGCAGGGGGAGCACCCCTGGTCACTCTGGCACATTCCTTGGCATCTCATTCAAAGGGATTTAAACTGAAGAAACAATGTGGTGGAAAATCATCCCATGCCTGGTTAAAAGCATAGAAATTAGTGGTTTTTGAAAAAGGCCTGAAATGTGATTGCTTGTTTTGGGTGTCAACTACAGATTTATCGAGATGTTTCTGGTCAGTCCCAAAAAATGAAAACTGATCAACTTTCTGTTTGGTCGTTGCTGACCCCATCTAAATCCATGGCTCAGATTCTTTAAAAGGTGACTGATTGTTCCGAAAGGGTGGTTTCTCACACTAACAATATTTATTTTAAATGGACCTACTCCACACTGATGGAAAAATGCTCAAAAATGGTTACAATGCACACTGAAGCATCAGAACCTCACCTCTTTAATGTTAAAGGAAAGTTTATGGTGATGCGTGGGACAATTCGTCTGGATATTTCAGGCACACAGCACAGCTATTACTGCTGATTTGCTGCACCCATTTACAGAAATGTTATATCCTGATAGTTATGAGTTCTCAGCATGATAATGCTTTGTGCTGGCAAGGAAATACAAACTAGAGGCCATGACTTTGTTTAGAAATGAACCAGATCTGGATGCAATGTGCCGTTTGTTGAATGTGTGATGGCTTGGCACCAGATACCTGAGCAGAACCTCAGAGGTCTATTTGAGCTGGTAGCCTGAGTGGTCAGCAAACTGTTGCAGAAGGCTGATGGAGGGTTTGCGAGAATCTCGTTACCGATAACTCCCCTCTTTCGAAATATTGACAGAATTTTTTTCATCATATACAAAATTGTTAGTGATGTCATGAGCAGTGTGCTATCAGGCAAATTCAGGAACAGCTGCGTTGTGCTATGTCACATTATAATGCTGATTGGTATCATGTTGATAAACCCTTTGACTGTGCCTTATTATATTTTTCCAGCTGGAAGGAAGCAAATGCTTTTGCATGATGGAACTTGACAGAGTAATTTGAAGAAGTCATGCCCTTCTTCAGCACTCCCTTCCTTAATACACATTAATGTCTAGCACCTTGTTTTTGATAAGTTCAGGTTTGGCTTGTTTGCAGTGTAGAGTTTAAACTGTAATTATGAAAATATGTCTACTCTACAGCCATAACTTGCATCTTAAAAATGGTAAACATAAGGAGTATGTAATTTTTTTAAAAAATTTTTTATTTTTTCCTTTATGTACAAACCTTACAAAAATATTCACATCCCTTGAACAACTTTACATTTTGTTATATGACAGCAACAAACTTTGGTGTGTTTTATTGGCTCCTTTTTTTACAAAGTAGTGCATAATTGTGATGCAAAAAGAAAATAATTCATTGCTACTAAGATCTTTAACAAACTACAAACTGGAACTGAAAAGTGTGGGATGCATTTTTACCACTACCATTTGCTGCAATTACAGCTGCAAGTCTTTTGGGTGTGTTTATGCCAGCTTTGCAGATCAAGAGACTGAAATTTTCAACTATTTTCTGCTCCTATCTTGAGTCTTTTACTGCCTATAACAAGTTTTCTTCCAAGATTGCCTTGTATTTATCTACATCAATATTCCTGTCAACTCTGACCAGCTTCCCCGTTCCTTCTGAAGCGCATCCACATAACATGATGCTAATATTTAGGCTGTTGCTTAGTGTTGGGTTTCCTCCATACATATGGTATTGTTGTATGCAGATCAAAAAGTTTAAATTTGCACCTTGGCTTTGTCTCACGCATGGTCGGTGCCAAACTTTTAACTGGACTTCGAATGGTTTTCTTTCAACAACAGCTCCTCCATTATCATCTTGCGGTTTATCTGACTAATTCTCTCCTTTAGCGACCTGTCAGTTTAGCCCGATGGCCATGTCTCTTTAGATTTAGAGACTGAACAGTGCTCTAAGAGATGTTAAGAGGTTGGTATATTTTTTTTGTTGTTTTACCTAACCCTGATTTACACGTTTTCATGAGTTTATCCCTGACCTGTCTGCTGTGTCCCTTGGTCTTCATGATGCTGTTTGTTCTCCAGCAAACCTCTGAGTGGCCACAGGTCAACTTTATTTACTTGTTAGGTGACTTCTAAATTCAATTGTTTGCACTGGATTTTAGTGGTATCACTTTAGAAAGAGGCTGAAAACAAAAATACACCTCACTTAGAAATTTCTTAGTCATAAAAACTTAGTGTATTACATAAAATACCAATAAACAAATTTAAGCTTGTGGTTATAATGTGACAAAATGTGAAAGGAGCTTAAGGGGTATGAACACTTTTTAAAATCACTGTAGATCTGTTGCAAAGAGCTTGTTGTGTTACGTTGTTGTGTTTTGAACTTGTTGTAATGCCTTCACCCTCCGCTCTGTTTATCTCTGCAGGCCCAGATTGCTCGCTGACTGTACCTTCAACCGAGTCCTTCTGGATTCTCCCAAGCGTCAAGCCCTTTGGCACCTCCCTCGCCAGGGCTTCCCATAAGGCCGTGGTGCAGGAGAAGGTCATGTGGGTGGTGGGTGGATACACATTCAACTACAGCTCTTTCCAGATGATTCTGAAGTAAGAAGCTGTTACCAAATTGATTTTATTCTTGCTTGTGGCATTTTTGCTTGTGAATTTCTGTTTAAATATTGTTTTATTTGTGACACCTAATCATTATTTTCCTTAAAATTGGACAGTTGATAGAAATGAAAAATGAAGAGTGCAACAGAAGACACTGTAAAAATACTGCTGATCTTTGTCTGGTTACTGGTGACATGTAGCAGTTCTCTAAAATTGTCTGATTTACGATAGAGAAAATTGCAAGGCCGTTTCAGATGTGCCTTTTTCAAATCCCTTGTTAGTGGGACATCTTTGAGAATCAACTGGACGTGAAATCGTTCACTATTTGAGGGTATATACCACACTGCAGCCTTTGGATTGATGTGGTTTGGAGAGTACCGAGGCTGGGTGGGCAGTTTGCAGTTACAGGTATGCCACTGTGGAAGTTTTGATCCGTTTATGGTTTTGTGTTCCCACACGAACGATTTTTTTTTTTTTAGTTGTTGTTGTTGACGTTCTGCTCAGTGTTTAGTCATCGGCAGGTGTGATGATTCCTGATGTTGCCAGTCTGTTCTTGTATGAATAACAGAGCCTTGGTGTGACCAGGTGTTTACTGCACGCAAGCTGTAAATTATATGCACTCATCACTGTGCAGAGCCTGTGGCTGAACAAAAGCATTGTTTAGTTCTTTAGAGCTAAAGCATCGGTTGATTGGCTCGTGATCGGATTCGTACCAACAAAATGGGGGGAGGGGGGAGGGGGATACCATACCTGAATGTATTATTCAATGTATTATTCTTTTTTTTTTTTCATTATTCAAGGGTTCAAGAATTCTTGTTGTCACCATATACATTCTTCACTAAGTGAAACACATTATGTAGATTAATTTCACACAGACTGATGTTTTCAAGCCTTCGTTTCTGTTAATGATCAGGATTTTTTGATTGCAGTTAATGAAAATGCGACATTTAAGATTAGAATAAGAAATCAGACCAGTAAAAAAAAATATTAAAGCATACATTTGGGCTTAATGAAAAGTATGTTTAATACCTGCTTAAAGATTATTTTCAGAAGATATTTTGACCTGACAAACGAGCCTCATCAGTGCGTGTATTATAGTTATTTAATTTGACCGTATATATACAGGACGGACAACAGAATTGAAATTCTGTTTCTGTCTCGAGAGTTAAATATCTCAGTATGATCAGTGTGTCTAATAAGATTGCTTACAGTTAAATATGATAACAGTGAGGGGAAAACACCCCACAAATTTATATTTATTTGTATTTATACAATTATTTCAAAATAAAAAAATCCATCTACAATTAGTTAATTGCTTTTATTTCAAACTGAACCCATAACACATCTATCATTCAGATTTTTGACTTTTTACAAGCGAGGGGAAATTATAAGCAATTTTATTGTTCAAGGTGCAGAATATTTATATCTCATGCTCTTATTGTGAAGGTTTACATGAAGTCATATCTCTGTTCTTTTGTTGTAGTGATGCTTTTCATGCAGTGGAAACTTGTCATACTGCTTCTAGGTCTTCTTGGAAAAGAGCTTTTGATTCAAGGAACTTCCTGATAATTATGATGATTAATAAAAACAGTTCAGACAAAATGTCTCATAAGATGTCCTGTCGACTACAAACATACACATTCTGGTAACAAAAGAGCAAAAAATGACTCGAGCTACTGCTAATTTATTAGAGGTGATAGATTATTACAGTTAGAATAATGTTATAGCTTTTCTTTATTTTGATGTCACTTGGACTTAAGAAAAGAAATGTAGTAATGGTTTTGATGTGAACATTCTTATTGTACTGAATGTTCTACCCTGGTTCACAGGTTCACACTTTGCTATTATCCACGGTCTTAACAAAAATATTGAGTTTTGAAAGAAAATCTCAAATTCTGGCTCGAATCTGTAGTTTGTTGTCATTCAGAGGGACGTAAACATCTGCAGTCCATTTGGCGCTCGTATGACCGAAGACGACCTGCGACAAATTTCAAGCAGTGTCTGATGTTTTCTAGGAAAATCACGCCGTTTGTATACTGCTGCAACCACCGTCAGATTATTATCCATTCTTCCCCTCTCCTCCCTCTTTTCAACTCTTAATCAAAAAAGGAACGCTTATGTGTCTTAATGCGCTTTTTCTTGATTGTCAGGTCCATCAAATGAGTGTCACAGAAAATTTGTTATGGTTTTGAATCTAATTCATACTTTGACACCGGTAAGCAGCCTGTTGTTAGTCATGCAGTTTATGTTATTGAAAACCAATCAAGATTATAATAATTTGTGAGAAATGGAGGAAATTGGCAGAAATGCTGTGCAGCCCTGCACAAAGCAAGCATCAAACCACCTTATGACATGAACAGATATGTTTTAGTTTGCTTTGATTGAACCATAAGTCTAAATATTCAACATCTCACCACAGTGGAACAAACTGCATGTGTATTTTAGTGTATTTTTTCAGTGTCTTCAGTGTGATTTCATGTTTTGTTTGGAGGTTTAGTTGACACGTGATGTTCCTTTCCCCGCAGCTACAACCTGGAGAGCGGCGTTTGGAACACGGTACCCATCACCGGTGGCCCTGTGCCAAGATACGGACACTCGCTCGCTGCCTACCAGGTGCCTACACAAATACGGACACACAGGTGTTACATGCTGCCGTGGAGGTTCGGTTTGACAGATCGAGGGAATTAAATTAAAAACAAACAAACAAAAAAAAAACAATTCAATTGGTGGTGAGTGGGAAGCAAACTTTGCTGCACTGAAATCACAGTAATTGTTACAAAACAAAGCTTTATTTAGTATCAATAGGAAATGACTAAGACTATGTTCACAAAATAGGTCTTGATGCTCAATTCCAATTTTTAGCTGAAGTACTTCTAATTAAATGCGACCGCAATCAGACTTTTGTGTGATCGGTTTACAGCCCCAAAGCGCAGCAGAAAAATGTAGGTGTTGAACAACAGCACACTGTTTACAAAAGCATTGACTGATGAAGTTGTCTTTGATTGATTTTAAACTTGTTGAGCAACGGGAGCCGACAGTCTTGTCAAAGCGTCATCCAAAGTGTTGGCGCTGCTAGCTTCAGCCATTGTTTACGTCTGGATTTACCACGTCTGGCCTCTTCTGGTGCCAAATTATGATGCGTGTAAAAGTCGGATGAAATGTGACATGACCATTCTGACTGCAGACGCTTTGAAAACTATTGAATATGTATCCGATTTAGTAACACATATGAAAGTGGAACAAGTCGGATTTTTTTTTGGCGGGTGAAAAGCTTGGAATTGGGCCGTTCAGACTGCCATGAAAACGTGGGATATGGGTCACATTTGACTTCTGTGTGAACGTAGCCTTATTTCCTGCATAACTGAAAAACAGTAGGCATTAGGGCCGCTTGATTTTTGAAAATCTCCTGATGTGATATTTTTGAAGATTGTAATAATGATCTCAGTTGAGATGAATCTACATCCTGAACAATCTTCCCTTCCTTGTTGGTCATTTACAGTCATCTTTTCTGCATCCATTTTGTACATGCTCATATTGAAATTACTCCACTTTTTTATTTTCAGAGTGTATCTTTAATTTTTTTTTGTTTTACACAATCTGACCTAAACAGCTAAAACTGCAGCATGTAGCCTCTTCTTCCCATGCGTTCTGTAACACACTGATCAAGCTAATCAAATCTCTCGACTTTGCAGGATGATATCTACATGTTTGGTGGGAAGCTTGAAGCCAGCTGGGGCAACGTGACAGACGAGCTGTGGGTGTTCAACATGCCGAGTCGGACGTGGCAACGCAGAAGCCCCGTCGTCGGCTCGCCGGCCCAAGCTCAGGTTTACGCTGTGGAGGGCCACACGGCCCACTGCGTCCAGCTGAGCAGCGGCGAGACCATCATGCTGGTTATTTTTGGTTACTCCCCCATCTACAGCTACATCAGCAGCGTACAGGAGTACAACCTGAGTGAGTCACAATTTCTGGTTTAACATATTTGCATAAAAGCAGTTTATTACCTATTCAAAGGATCTGACACTAAATAATCAAGGTTAGTTTTTAACTTAAGTGTAAATTGCATGAAATAAACTGATGTCACTTTTCACTTTTTTTTTTTTTCCAGAGTTGGAAAATAAAGTCATCAAAACATCTACAAAAATAAATAACATAACATTTCCTGTGCAACAGTTATGACACATTAGGAGGAGAGGGAAATGAATGACATGAATCATTTCTAAGAATATTTTATTTTACTGATGGGTGATTAGTTATTTCTGTCTCCATTGCCGACTTGCTGACATGAAGAATGAATATGACAACCAGTTAAAGAGGCAAAAACTTGACTTGAGATTTGTATTTTCTTCTTGAAGTTTTGTTTATGGTTAATTTTTTGCTGCAGCAAAGAGCTTTTTTTTTTTTTTTTACCACATTTTCCAGTTTAGTTGTTTCCATTCTTGCATTGCCTTGCGAACATATTTATAGTCCAAAACCTGTTTCCACGTTTAGTCATGTTGCAACCACAGGATCGGGATTTTATGTGATTAGACCAGCACAAAGTAGTCCTCAGCAGTGAAGTAGAAGTAGTAGGATTCACGGTTTTCAATGAAATATTCGGACATTGCAAAGTTGTTCAAGCTGGGACAGACTGGATGGAAATTATTTGTCAACATCAATTAGATTCATGACTTTGACTTGGGCGTTACATTGTATCTCTGACTGTATGTTTAGGTCAGATTTTCTATCAGGGTCTCCCTATAATTAGCTTCAGCTATCTTCCCATAAACTCTGACCAGCATGCACACAGCATGATGCTGTCACTACCGTGTTTCACAATGGGAAAGATGTGTTTTTAGTGATGCGCAGTCTTAGTTTTCCATCATACAAAGCATTTTGCATGTAGGCTAAAAAGTTACGTTTTTCTGTTTTTATGACTTTCTTGTCACTCTTTTATAGAAAGTAGATTTGTTGAATGCCTGATGTTTTTCCTGTCAGTATATTCTTCGACCTAGATTTTATTTGAGGGTATTGCTGTAAGGGGACTGAAAACAGTTGTATGTGTAAATATTTATTTATAAATTTTTTTTTTTTTTTTTTTTTTTTTTTTTTTTTTTTAAAACAGCTTTCCTTCCTTTTTAAACCTTTTCACACATTTTCTTTGTAGGATCCAAAGTGTGGTTGGTACCTGAGACAAAAGGTGCCGTTCCCCAGGGAGGTTACGGCCACAGCAGCACGTATGACAGCTCCAGCGGCAGCATCTACGTCCACGGAGGCTATAAAGCTCTCCCAGCTGGCAAATATGGCCTTGTTGACGATCTCTACCGCTACGACGTGAACACAAGGACATGGTAAATCATCGTAATCGTGTACCGCCATCACTATTCATTATCCTCTATAGATAGTGCACAAGATTTTGGGTTGTGTGGCTTCTTGCCTTGGCTGTCTCTGACTCAGATTTGTCATGCGTGTTTCGCAGGTTTATTCTGAGAGAAAGTGGCTTTCCACGGTACCTGCATTCTGCGGTGCTTCTCAGCGGCACTCTGCTCGTCTTTGGTGGCAACACGCATAATGACACGTCACTCAGCAACGGGGCCAAGTGTTTTTCTGCTGACTTCCTTACATATGACGTCGGTAGGTTTCGTGTTGGAATATGTAACAAGTGGAGAAAAAAAAAAAAAGTTTGGAGTTTAGTAAAGGTGAAAAATAAGATTTTTGTTGACTTTTTATATCATGTCTTTTCTGACTATTACTTCAGTTTTAGCACACAGTTATACCACATAAAATGCTTTTGTTTATTGAAAATTAACCCAATGTTTATTCCCCAGCCTGTGACGAGTGGACAGTCCTCCCTAAACCAGACCTGCACCGGGACGTCAACCGCTTCGGCCACTCGGCTGTCGTCAGCAATGGGTACGCTGTTAAAACTCGTGTCTTCAGTTGACTTACACCAGTCAGTTTTTTCATCATCGACATGCTTCTAATGCAGTCTAGAAACATCTTTTTCCTCTGTTTGTCTACTCATTCACCTACCTGTCTGCCCATTTGTTCATCCATTCGTCCGCCAAACCGTCTCCCCACCTTTATGTTCTTTTCTGTTTGTTCATTCCACTATCCATCCATCCTGTTCCATCATCCATCCATCCACCTATTTGTCCCTCATCAATCCATTCATCCATGCATCCTTTCTTCCATCCATTTGTGTGTCATTTCACCAGTCTGTCCATCCATGCTCTTCCGTTTATCTGTCTGTGGATCAGTCGGTCCAAGCATTTTGAATTTTAAGCCAGAGAATCACAGAAATATCAGCAGTAAATTGAAATAGGAACTGTTGTCTTGAACACCATGCCTTTAAAACATGACCTAAACAAAGTTTATACGACGTCAAAGCAAGTTTAAACCTGCTTAAGAATAAATTGGGATGAAACAGTTATTAAAGTAAGGTGAAATCTGATTGAAGCATTTTATTTAATAAATCTGTCTTGGCCTTTTCTTGTCAAACTGATTTGTTTTGTTTACCTTGGTTTAGGATTAAATAAAGTGCTCTGTTTTCTTTGTCAGGTCTATGTATGTGTTCGGGGGCTTTTCCAGCGTCTTGCTAAATGACGTGCTTGTATACCGGCCTCCAAGCTGCCAGGCCTTCATGGCAGAGGAGGGGTGTGTGAAAGCTGGGCCAGGGGTCCGCTGCATCTGGAGCAGAGGCCGCTGTGTCCCCTGGGAGCCTAGCATGGCTAATGGCACTCCTGTACCTTTCTGCTCCTTTAGAACAGGTAAATTTGACTAATAAATCATGTTTGTACCCTGTTTTGCAGAAATTATATTTTCACCATTTTTAGTCTCACTCCAAGTTATTCAATTTGTTTTTTTTTTTTTTTAGCAACAGTGGATGAATTGTGCTATAGGTTCTCGGACTGTGGGAGCTGCACAGCTAACACCAAAGGCTGCCAGTGGTGTGATGACAAGAAGTGCATCTCTGCCTCCAGCAACTGCACCACTGTAAGTGTATCAACAGGGGGCAGCAAAGCACTTTTAATCCAGATTGTTGAAACGCGCATACAATTTTTGTCCTCAAGATTTCCTAAACTGAGCATGTAAGTTGTGAATATTTATAACCATCTACTAAGCCGTTGGCCCGTCCAGTTCACTACATGATGGCACATGCTGGACGGTGCTGTTGAATGAGTTAATTTCACCAGACAGATGCAGCCTCCCTCATTTTATCTTGAAATTACAGCCACCCTTCTCATCACCCTTACCTCTCTCTCTGTCCTGCTTCCAGGACGTGAAGAACTTCACTGAGTGCCCGGTGCGCATCGAGCAGGTGTGCAGCAAGCTCGCCAACTGCAAGAGCTGCTCGCTGAATCTCAACTGTCAGTGGGAGCAGAATCACTCACAGTGCCACTCTTTGCCTGGTAAGCCTGACAGTGGAGCATGAAGAACACTAATGCATGCATGGGAAGCTGATCAGATGGTTTTTTTTCCACATTTGAGTAAAGGATGTTTGCCTTGTTGGAAATTACAAATAGATCCGACGACATTCACTGCTAAATACATTATTCAGGCAGATACTCTAGGAATTTAGCCGTCAGGGTTTGGCTCGCGTAACCAAAATAAATGTATCTGTGGAATGAATGTTTTAAAGACAGCAGAGGATGTTGTTTTTTTTTTTTTTGTTTTTTTTTCTGTCTTTTTGTAAACGTGTTTTTTTCAATCTGTCATCCTGATGTTGTTTATCAGCTTTGCCAGTGCATTTAGTTTACCTCTCAGCTACTTCCTCCCACCCAGCCCCGTTGTTGACGTAGACGGCGACAGAATCTGAAGAAATGGTGCTGTCACTTTATCCGTAATTTTCAGCTCATGAAGAGTTGTCGCCTGAGGGGGACTGCGGTGGGAGCTGCAAATATCTGTTTAATGTGTGTGTGTGTGTGTGTGTGTGTGTGTGTGTGTGTGTGTGTGTTGATTTGTCATGCATGAAAGGAACTTGGTGATCACACACACAAAGCTCATCTAAGACCAATAGATGCAAATTCGAAAATTAAATATACAGCACACATTTGGACTTTAAAAGTTGTTTTTTTTTAACGTCGGTAACTAAATGAAGCTCAACTTTTCCTGTAGAGAAACATTAAAACTCAGACTATAGTAAAGCATCATTATGAATGACAGTTTTGACCATTGTCCAGGGACAATAGATGAGAAATAGCCTTTTGGCTAATTATGGCACACTCACAGAATGTTAATTAATGTGCACTGTCCCTACCAAATAAATAAATAAATATTCCTATCTTCTAGCCCAGCAGTGCAGTGAGGGTTGGAGCCAGGTGGGCGATGCCTGTCTAAGGATCAACTCCAGCCACGAGAGCTACGACAACGCCCAGCACTACTGCAAGAACCTCAATGGGAACATTGCCTCACTCACCACCTCCAAGCAAGTGGACTTTGTGCTCGAGGAGCTTAAAAAGCTTCAGGAGCAAGAGAAGGTAAACATTGATGGTTTGGGTGAGAAAGAGCTACATACGCTCACGATTGGCATGACTGTCATAATAATTTTGGACCTTTATTGATGCAGTCAGTGAGTGTTTTTGATTATCCAGCGTAAAGTATGTATTTTTTTAAAATCAAGAATTAGGTGCATAAATTTTAATGTATTGTGGATTGTTTGCAACCCACGTAGGGTCAAAATTATTCATGTGGACTTAAATGCATACATGCACTGCCACAGATTTTCAGTTGGGTGGAAGTGAGGGACATTCCAGAAGGAGAATGTTAGCCTGCAAGGTTTGATTGACTCGCTGCTGGTTTTAGAAAGGATTTGTTGACAGTCCTGTCAGCTCTATCTACATTGTGCAATGCACCACAGACACCAAAACACACAATCAGCTTGATGCTGCCACCACCATACTTGACAACTGGTACAGTGTGAGGCTTAAAAGCTTCACTTTGACCTCTTTTTTTCTCCCCCCTCTAATACATATTTAGCTTGCTTATGTTGGCAGCTGCAAATTTCAATGAAAATTTCTGGTAAATATTTTGGTGTTGGTCTTCATTCCGTTGTCAGCTCCTTCTCTGCCCATGTCTTCTGCTCCTGATTTGAGGTGAGTTTTATTATTCCACCCACTTTATGCAATGCAATGCACCAGTCTAACTGGTAACAGATGCTCAGCATGATGCTGCAACCAACATGCTTGACAATAGGTATGGAAGACTCACCTTGATTATATAAACTTGCCTCTTGTTGTTATAATTGTAATCAATATTTGTCTCAAAGCAGGGTAGAGGCGGCATCATGCTGAGGGTCTATGCTGATTTTAAACCCATAGAAAATCCACACCAATTTGTTTTCCAAAAATCTCTGACATTTTCTGTATGATCATATTTACACTAATAAGAGCAGTTCAATTGGATGATTTTGAATTCCCGAAATGAATGACATTCACTCGAGGTTTGCACCGATTTCCTTAATTTTGGGTGATCAGTAATTTGCTTACATGGGAAACTGATCTTATTCTCTGATCTGATCTACCTCTATAGAGGTCTGAAAATCAGCCACTGTCCCCTTTTGCTCTGCTGTAAGAGAGGGCTGACTAACGGACCCGCCCACCAGGTCACTTCTAAGCTTTTCATTTATGTTTCAGAGCACTACCTCATGTGCTGTTAAAACAAATTTGTACTGTTTCATAGGTATTGTTTGATGGTTTACAGTGAAATAAGATTAGAACAATGAAGGTATGCTGTGACCTTATAACACCTGATGGTGTCAGTCATTAAAAAAAAAAAAAAAAAAAAAATCTATCTGTCAAGATCGGAATCAGCAGGTCAGGCTTTTTAAAGATTGGTGATCAGTCAGATCCAGTCCTAAATTCACTCCTATGGTGAGTGTATATAAACTTCTGCCCGGCACTTTAAATGAATAAACCAGTGACACATTAGGATATGGGGCTGATATATACTTTCAGGTATTTGAATGTACATGTCCATGCAGACTGAACTGACGTGTTAGTCAGTTCTTGGCAAGAGAGTCAAGACTAAATCTGAAGAGCTTCTCTATCCAACTTTCCTACATTTTCTTAAAAAGTAATGTATAATTTTTTTTTTTTTTTTTAAATTATTGATGCTCTCGATGTTATATTCTAAAGTTCTTCATATCCAGTGGAAATTTGCTCATTATTTTTTTTTTGACTTTACAGCAACATTCTCTTCCTGCAGCTGCAGGAGAATTGTGAAGCCCCACTAATGAGTTTGTCATGCATGTTGTATTCAGGAGGATATAATTTGCTGTCTGTCTGCTTAGTTTAGAACTTTGTTTGTCCCGAGCAGAACCTTGATGTACTGTTCCACATTATTTTCCCATTACATTAAAAGCTAAATCCTGGAGGCAAATAAGTAATCATATCTGTGAAATTATGTTTAGCAGACATTTAATGGCATCTTTGCTTCCTAGGTGTAAATGGAACAATTATTCTTATTATTTTTATAATAGCATGACTGAACAGCATTTAGGATATTTTTGTTTAAAGATCCACTAACTTCAGCTCTGTTCCCACAGCGACTGTCTCCCTGGGTGGGCTTGAGGAAGATCAACGTGTCATACTGGGGTTGGGAGGACATGTCCCCCTTCACCAATAGCAGTTTACGCTGGCTGCCTGGAGAGCCCAGTGACTCTGGATTTTGTGCCTACTTGGAGGAGCCTCAGGTTTCAGGCCTTCGGGCCAATCCGTGCACTGCAACTGCTCATGGCCTCATTTGTGAAAAAGCCACCGGTTAGTGACAAATGACACAAACCATCAGCTACTACGAAACTAAATATATTTTTACCTAAAAGACGTTTTCTTAAGGTCCCACTTCTGTTGTTTTTGTCAGGGAACCCCAATCAGAGTAGCCGTGGGTCCTGCAAGAAGCCTTGCTCGCTGCACACAAACTGTGCCAACTGTACCAGCCAGGCCATGGAATGCATGTGGTGTGGCAGCACACGGCGCTGTGTGGACTCCACTGCATATGTGATCTCCTTCCCCTATGGCCAGTGTTTGGAGTGGCAGACTGCAGACTGTGTGGGTAAGTATCTCACAGTGCATTTAATCTAGGTGAGTCATTTTGGAAGTCTAGAGTCTGACATTAATGCGAGGGACAATAAGTTCTCTTAGATTGGCTTCTGTAATTGGTCGATATTCATCACAGAGAGAAAAGAGGTTACTGGGAAAAAAACTGCTTGAAGTGGAAGGTGTTTGATTCACAGGGAAAATCACATTAGTTTTCTGTGATTGACTTTAGAAGCTGTTTTGGCTTTTAATGGTCAATTACTTTTGCATATAAAGTCACGGCCTAGTGCTGCTGTCCCTGCTGACTCCGCTTTAGATGGACTCTTTACTGTAAGATGCCTTTAAGTAATCTTGTATCATGAAATAATGGCTGGAGTTGAATGGGAAGTGGGGAAAAGGGGGATTTTATGTTGGACCTGGTGAATGATTTTGTTTCAAAAATATTTGTTTTGAATTTTGTTTATGCGCTTTTTTTTGTTTCATATTTTTATATAAAAAATATATAAAAAAAAGGATTGGTTTAAAGACGTAAAAGGTTTCTGGTAAAAAGAAAAATTAAAATGTTGATTAGTTGATCAGTGAAAGTTGATTTTGATTAGTTTAAAAACATGGGCTAAAAAACAGTTTACAAAGTTAAATTCCTTTTTAAAAATTATATCAACATCCCCACTGAGTAGGGGTGCAATGCTACACGAATTCATACGGAAAATGTTTTGGTACAACTCTTTTGGTTCAGCATGCGTGCGTACCGAACAAATACAGCATTGATTTCAAGCTGAATACATTCAGAATGTGCAGAACTAAGTGTGCACTGTGAGCCATCACACAACTTTAAAAAGAGAAGTTTAGGGTTTCTTCTACAGCGACAGTGACGATGGAGAAAGAAAGGAGCAAACCTAAGCTTTGTTTTTCAACAGCAATAAGGTACGCAAAGTAGCTCGCACTACACTGAATTTAATTGCTCACCTGAAACAACCTCAAGCTGAATGTAAACATTGTAGATACTGGAGAAAAATCAGATTATGTTCAACCCATTGCATCCAGTCAGGCCAAACTAGTATGAGATGCAGCTCAGAGGAATCAACTCCAAAGTAAATAAAATGTGTTGTTCTCAATTCTAAACATTAACTTTGACTGTCTTGAAGTGGTTATATTATTGTATAATATATCCATCCAGGCATTAGCTCTTCTACTTTTGTTCATCTAAAAAAATCTAACCAAATCTCCAGATAGTTCTATACTTTGCATTTTTTTTAAAGTTTTAGAACATAAAATCAATAATTTTAGAAACTGAAAAAAGTCTCTTACTGCTGACCAAAGTAAAAAAAACCAACAACAAACGTTTACTTTTCTTTTGACTTTATAATTGAAGATGTGTACCGAACTGTGATTTTTGTAAACTGTTGCACCCCTACCACTGAAGGGCTTCACTTTTTGTTTAATTTAGCCCCATAATCGGAAGAAATGGGTCTCATCTTCTGAAGATTTTTGCTATGTGAATACTTGGCACATAAAAGGAATTGTGTACAGGCTTTTAGTTCACAATAATAAGTGCTGCACTGTGTAGTGAACTGCAGTTGTCATTGCAATATCAAAGTTTGCGATATCTCAATCGCAGAGGACTTGTTGGGTGTAATATTTTGCTGATCATCTATTTAAAGTATTTATTGGCACTTTAAAGGATTTAAAGTGCCATGCTTTCACATTCCTGATGCCAATAATATATTTGGCTGATTGGATGGTCTCTGTCGGCCCTAAATGCACACAATATATCTGTTTTTAGTGACTGAGATAAACTGTACTGAAAAAAGAAGTGCGTAACTAAGTGGGTTAACTTAAATTGACTTTGAAATTGTAATATTCCATTATAGTGTGGCAATTACATGTTTTCCTGATATCATGCAACCCCAACAATAATTAAATCTAGTTTCATGACTAAAATAGAGAAATAAAAAAGAAAAAAAGAGAGTGAGAACACATTTAAAAGCTGCCCAACAACGGGAGATGTTTGGACTAGTGATTTTGGGCCTAGATGCATAACACAAGTCTTAAGCATGAATTTGAGTTCATAAAGGCAGGTTTTATGTGATGTATCTTCCATGTGGTAGAAGAAATTAGGAGAAATATTAAGAGTGCAGTAGCTTGGAAACCTAACAAACCAGCACATGACCAAGGGATTTACAAGCTTTGCGTTGGCTGATTCCATTTACTTGCTAAGCAATCACTTCATTCCAGGCTTTGAGCAGAAATATTTCCTCAGACGTTAATGGATGCTTTAGTTTAAAGTCATTGTTTTGTACGTGCTAATTTAAAAATGTTAACTAATTTTCTTTCTCCACTGCTGTTGGGGCCTGCTTATCAATACTCATTATGCAAACGCTACCCTCATGGTAGCTGAATTTGTTCCAAGAAATAGGATAGACTAGGTTAAAAGAAGTCATTTCTAGATAGGTTTAAAACTAGATTATCAAGGTTGGAAAATCAGAAACAGAACAAGATGAGTCCTTTTTTAACCTCCCTGCAAGAAGAACATTTCGAAGCCCTTTGCTCTTTAATTTTGATTGACAGTTCTCAATTCCAAACTCTCGGCATTTCATGGTGGTGCTTAAAAAAACTTTTTTTTTTTACAAACAAATAAGAGCGTATTTAATGAAACTCTAGTCTTATTCAAGGGTTACATTCAGAGGACCCACTAGAAAAACAAGAAAAAGCTACAAAATAAAGGTGTTGGTTGAAGCCAGATTACATACCAGACACATACAAAGGAGAAAATGCATTTTGACTACCCAGCAGTAAGCTGATTGCGGAGCTCCTTCACCTGAAGGTCGACAAAGTAGTTTGGCTTGGTGCTGGTGCGTGATGTATGAATTATTTCCACTGTTGTGTCACATTGAGAAAAATCTCTGATCAGTTTAGCGAGTAACAAATTTAGGGAGCCCAGGAGTGCTGTCTCAAATTCATTTGTGTCTGCTGGTGTTGGGCAACACAGAGGTTCTGTTTGCTGTGGATATTTGTCTTGAGGAATTAGTCTCTCTTGGCATGAAGGACAAGGAAGGTTGTTCTAAAAATTCCCTTTGTGTTTCCCTTTCTTTCTGTTTGTGTGGGTGAAGTTGGAGAGACGTTTCGATCTTGAATTACTGTGCCTACTTTCTTTGTTCCTTCTTAAATTGGAGTGTGCTCTGTCTGTGCTTTAATGTATTCTTTAGGTTGGGTATTGTATATAAATGCATTCGAAACCACAAGTGCGGGGGTAAATATGCAGCAGTGGCACAGATGATTACTGTGCTTTACAAGAGTTGTTGTATCTGGTGCTTTGAGTGGAGAAAATGCTCTTCTTGCAGACTTGGCCTTGGACAAGTAGTTATTTGTTATTCACAAAGATGGAACTTTTTCCCCAACTAAAGAAATTCCTTTAACCTGATTATGCGAAAATTGTGCTTCCCCCCTGCCAGATCAGAGTCAAGTATACTAAATGTAGTTTCTGCTGTATCATCATGGGTACTAAAAACAACTCCCTTAATGCTGAATATTCTGCAGAGAAAATTTCAAACATGCAGGACCATGTTGAGTTTTTCTTTAGCTGCAGGGTGTTTACCCCTGCTTGAACTAGGATGTAATGGAAACAAAGCCAAGCATTCCTCTCTGCAACCAAAAGAACAGGACATAAGAAGCCATTTTTGCAAAATTAGCTGGCCAGTTTCCTGGTATCTGTAGCTTCCTCTCCAGTGTTTTTTTTTTTTTTTTTTTGGTGGGCAGGATTGAGCTAAGGAAATGGTTCTAATTGCAACAGAGCATCTTTATGTGTTGTTGAAGTATTAGCAAGTAAGTATTAACAATGCTCCTCATTTTTGGGTTAGATATTGATGAATGATCTTTAATATCTTATTAAAGTTGCAGAAGAAAAACCTTGAGGCTGTGAAGCATCAGACAAGCACAGATCCACTGAAATGTCAAAGAGGAAAGTTTGTACAAGGGTAAAAATCAAACAAAGCAAATACTCAACGACTTAAAGAACTGAAAAAATATAGTTAATTTTTAATTTATGAATTTAGAGGTTGCATTTGTTCATTTGATAAATACTAAGACAATAAATCTAGTTCTTTTTTTTCAGGAGACACCTTCAGCCATCACATTTGATCTAAGTGAAAGGGGCTTTTTGTGTTTCAACATGCTTTTATATTGTGGCAAAGCAAGAGTCTTCATCCAAACGTCTTTTTTTTTTTCTTCCAAGAACATTTTCTGCAGAAATCCTTCACTTATGGCCTGTCGTGAAAGCAAACTTAAATGGCCTTACTTTGTTCTGATTGCTCTTGTGTTGTCATGGTTTCACATCCATTAGCGGAATAGCTGGAGATTTGTTTGACATAAACTGAGGTAAAAGCACTCAATGTTTGTCGTCTTAAAATAGTGGTGGCATTTCTCCACTGAGGTGTCTGTTGAGCGGGCGAGTGGTGGCTTTGAAAAGTTGTCAAGCAATCGAAGTGTCCTTAAGAGTCTCTCAGATGGCAGAACAGCATTTCTTCTACAGGTTTCTAAAGTTAGGGTAAAGTGCTACGACTTACAGCACATTTAATCCCTTTTCTGAAACTTTGCTGAAATGTGAAAGTTTTAGTGTTTTCAGGCACATTCTCATTTTATGTCTCAGTCTGTGGTTCTGACTCCATCAGCCATTAAATGCTGGACATTGTGCTGTTTCTTATCCTCTTATCTCTTTCTGACCTGTTTTCTTATTGCCTCACTCGATAACCAGCTTGTGTTTTAGTGTAAAGCACATTCAATCTTCTTTAACTGCAGGTCTTGAACAAGTTGAAATAATGAAATCTTGCAAGTGGGATTTTGTTTGCGGCAGTGAAGGAAATACTTTGATGTCTTTTACCACAAAGTAGCACAAATGTGATGTGCATTTATATTCAGGCAACTCGCTCTTTGTCAATATTTTTGTACAATTTCAGCCGCAAGTCTTTTGGCATATGTCTCTACCAGCACTAGAGACTGAATTGCATGGTGAGGAGCATCTGTGGTCCATAATCTTAACTCTTACCAAAGATTCTCATTTCACTTTAGGCCAGGACTTTGACTGGGTGCTTCTAACATATAAATATGCTTTGGATATGCGTTGTAGCTGAAGAAAACCAAATGTTCATTAATTAATAAAGATCAACAGCAGTGAGTTGAAGCCCATGGAAAAGTGACATTATACTCTTTTGCTCCTCCAGCTCAGAACTGTTCGGGACTGCGGACATGCTCCCAGTGCTTGGATCAGCCGGAGTGTGGCTGGTGTGGCGACCCCAGCAGCACAGGAAGGGGGCTGTGCATGGAGGGCTCCTATAGGGGGCCTATGAAAAGAGTGGCGAAGCAAAGCCAGCAGAGCTATTCCCATGACATGAGCCTGGAGCCTGCTAGCTGCCCCAAAGACAAAGGCTTCGAGTGGGCCTTCATTAACTGCCCTGGTGAGTAATTGACACCCTGTGCTATTCTGTTGAAATTCCAGTATATCTGATGTATTACTGGGTATTGATCCTTGTCTTTTTGATTTTTGTCTGAAAAAGATATGTATAGTGGAATCCTTTTTCAGCTGTAGAATGCAATTAATCCCTCCCTGATGGCTCTGTGCAACCTTATGCTAGTATGCCCTTTTAATGTATCCTCTTAGTTCCCCTCCTTGCTTCTTTTCTACATATTAGCAGATGATAATAATAATATACCCTTTTGAAAGTGGTAATTTGATCATCTAAAGGGTACTTGGTTGTTTTCCAATGCAGATTATTGGAAAGTTTCACATTAAAGTGAAAGGCAATGACCTAATTTTCTAAAGTTTTTTTTTTTTTTTTTTTTTCCAGTTGTAGATGTATCCAGTGGCCAATTAAAAGTTGTTCCAATAAAGCAAATTCCAAACGGCAGCACTGATTAAAAAATAATTAATATGACATTGCAGACACGAGCTGTTGACAGCACTAACAAGTTTCTCTCGTTTCTGGGGAGCAACAACAACTGTAGCTGTAAAATCCCTAATCCCAAATCGACACCCACACATGACACTCAGACGGGTGTATTGAAAAGCATTTTTAAGTCGCTCATCTTCTCTCTGCCTTTCCCAGATTCTCCTAATCCTTTCTTTGCTTTTCAGCATGCCAGTGCAACGGCCACAGCACGTGTGTGAATGGCAGTGTGTGTGAGCAGTGTCGGAACCTCACCACCGGTCCGCACTGTGAGACCTGCATGCCAGGTTACCACGGAGACCCAACCAATGGCGGCAAATGCCAGGGTGAGTGGTGCACCTCCTCTGACTATTTTGTGCACATAAGGAATAGCGCTTCTAGTTGTAATTGTTTTCCACTGAATCAATGGATGGTGCCTGGACGTGTTGCTCCCATGTTGGGTCTGGTTTAGGTGCCAAACAAAGCATTTAAACTTATAAGTTTTAAAAATAATGTATGGGGAGGAATTCTCTAGTCCAGGTTTGTTAAATCCAAGACAGCCGACCTAAGTTTGTGGAAATGCCAAAGCAAATAGCAAATAGAATTCTGTTGTTTTGAGATATGTAGAGCTTTCACATAATCCACCCCAGTATGGTGAATGTGTTCTAGAGTCTTGTAAAAAACGGTTGAAAAAATCAAGAAGTTTCAGTTTGGAAAAGTATGAAATCAAAAGACTGGAGGACCTCTGTATTTTCTTCATTTCTCAGCTTATTTATTTTAGCAAAATTCAAGTAATTTCAGAGGATTGTTTCACACATCTTTAAAGACATTTTTAAAGCGTACACACCCAGGGTGGGATACATGATCATTTTTAGAGGAACCTGAAATTACTTTGAAAATGGTGAAACAAGTTTCAACAAAAACTGCTCATTTTCATTCCTTTACAGATTTACTAGGTGTGGTGTTCAGTTTTTTGCCTTGTTTTTAAGACCCTATTCAGGTGTGTATAGAATTGGACTTAAGTCTCTTGCTAAATGAAGAAAATTATTCTTCAGTTGCAAACTATACTTAACACATTCTACAGAATCCCTGTTTCCAGTGAGGATGATTATACTGTAGTCTCTACTAAATTTAAAGTGTTGAATGGCTGCAATCACACCACCGGACTTGGCGTTAAGTCAAAGGCATAAAAGTATCGTTGTCTGATGTCTTTCTGCGTCTGTCAACTGAATGAGATGAACATCAGTTGAACTCTGGTAATCCAGGTTCCTTGTAAAGATGAGATTTACTTTCCCCTCATGTTTTGACATGAAATATGAATAGGATTCCTGAGAAATTACATCAGGCATTTGTTTGAAGTGTTGGACGCAGGAGTCACGCACATTTGCATTCAAAAATATATAGCTGTAGGAGCTCCATTTCCTCAGAGACCATTTGCTGGTGCAGACGATGGAGTTGTCGAGCTGTAAAGCGAGAATAAACCGCTGAGCACCTTTAAAAATTCCCCTCATTTTTTTTATTTCACTCAGAGGTGAATCCATACCTGTCATTTAAACCTGTCAATGCATCCACAGTTTAATTTGAGTTGATGAAGCATCCCCTGCCCCGAACAAAACACACACAAAGAAAAACACACATTCCTCAGACATTGCATAAGAGACGAGATTTGTTCTTTTAAGTAGGTCCATTTGGATTGTTGTTGTATTTTTCCTCTTTCTTTGCATGATTTTATTTCAGTTAGTCCGTTACATGGTCTTCTGTGAGCAGACTGCACGCCTTATTAGAAAAATTGGGAGATTCTCGGTCCAAAACTTAAATCACTAGTTTTGCTTATCAGATCTTCATCGATGCAAGTTGTTTGGGAAAAAAAAAAAAAAAAACTGTCGTGAGACAGACACTTATTATCCAATTTATTTTATTTATGTTGTGCAGATTCACAACGAATGTTTTCTCAAGGCATTTGGCAGGAGCATGTCCATTTCATATATTAGGAAAACCAGCCAATTGCATTAAATCATTGGCTTTGTAGCAATGCCTTCTAATAATGAGCCCTGCCAGTTAGCTCCACTGTGCATGCACATGCGCCACAGCATGAGCAGCATCGGTTCAGTGGGCACCACAGGAAATTCAGCTTCAGTTCAGGTTGCTTGTGTAGCACTATTTCACAACAAATGTCCTCTCATAGTACTTCTCAAGAAAAACAGGTCCAATTCATATCCATTCATTAAAAAAAAAGAAATGTAATCAAATCAGTACAATACAATTGTATTGTCAGAATCAAAACCATGTAAGCACAGTTCAGATCGATCCTACTGTAATTATGATATAATATATTCAAATGAGGTTTAGAATGTCAACTGGTAAAAAGTTATCTATCTAAGGAAGACCATCAAGTCACTGACTTTACCGCAATCCATCCTGAACAAGCAAAATGGGAGGAAATGAGCAAGAATTCCTGTTAGCAGTCAGAAAGGAGACCAGCTGTTTGGATAATCTAAAGTATTCTGAGTTCAGATTGCATGCAGAGACGGTACTGGAAAATCTTGGCGCTTTAAGGCAATACAAGCAGAATACAGAACAGAGAAACCATCCGTCCATTGCCCATACATGCTTATCCTTACCGGGTGGGCTGGTGCCTCTCTCTCAATGGGCGAGAGATCTTAAAAACAATCTTTTGTCACCGATTAGACTCCTTGCTCCATCCTCAGCAGAATCCATCATGGCTTAAGGATCAGACTCTGATTCAAACAGTTAAGGTTGAATTCCTTGCAACTCAAATGCTTCTTAATATTTCCAAACCTGTCAAGATGTTGCTCTGCGCATTGTTTACTGATACTAGCTAATTGGCTCAATTATTGTGCCTCTTGTGATGTCATCAACCCAGATACGCAAAAAGCAGAATTAGCATTTTTCTCTTCTGCATGATTTTTACAACCTTTATGGATTTTGTGAAATTCTCCAGTGAAAATCTGTACTCCTTTACCCAGCTGTGTTTTTATTGTTAATCCATATTGGTTGGTGAAAAAATACACATAAGGATATTATCTTTAAGTTGAGGTGTCGGTAAAAAGATGTCTTAAAGAAAAAAAGCAGACATGCGGTTAAAAGCATTCCAGTCATGTAAAATATTGATATGCACCATGTTAGAATTTGGGAATGGGGGTAGAAGGCCCATTGACCCCTCAGTAATCCGTCTTCTCAGTTTTTTAAAACTCAGTGAACTAAAATAAAGGGGTCTCTTATTTTCCTTCAAATGCTAACCTAAAAGCCTGCCACAGTCAAAGCACTTTAGCAGCCAGTCCACCCATCTATTGCTGCACCTTTTATATTCCTCACGCATACAGACTCTCAAACACATACACCTGGGGGGTGGCGTGTGTGGGGAGGGTTCTCCATTGTCTGTGAGATCTTTAAAGTTCAGCCAATCTTTTGGGAAATGCCATTGTTTACCGTCGTTCCCAGATCAATATCAATTTTCGTCGTGTGTTTGATGCAACAGAAAGAATCTGGGGCTTAGCTTAGCACAAAGAGTCCAAGCAGCAGGAAAGTGCCCGCTAAGTGCTTCAAATTAAAGGAAATTGCTAAGGCACATGCTGTAGAAATGGTGGGATCTGAATTCTCTCTCAGGTGGTCTTCAACTCAAACGTTTGTAATGACTGACTGTTGATGCATCGGAGTGTTTTGTACTTTGATCAGTAATCTATTTGTGAATGTGTTCTCTCTTTTTTGATACTCTTTCTTACCAATCTTTCCCCCTTCCATGTGTTTTTGTCACCTGTTCCAGCTTGTAAGTGCAACAGTCATGCAAATGTGTGCCAGGTGTTAACGGGCAAGTGCTTCTGCACCACCAAGGGGATCAAAGGAGACCAGTGCCAGCTGTGAGTACAACAGACTCAGTAAAAATCTGAATCTAAACACACTCTGATTTATTTCTCCAGTTTTTGAGATCCCATATCCTGGTTTTGGCTGAAATAATTCACACTTTTTCCTGTGCTAAACATCATCTCAATATCAGGTTTGAAACAAGGTTAAAAAAATAAATAAAAGAGAGATGGGCTGACAGTACTTCCTCAAAAAGTTTAAAACAAAATATCTGTCAGAATTGAGTCTGGAATCGACTTGTCACCAGGTCAGTGAATACTTGTGGTTGTTTTAGAGAACAGGACCTATTGATATAGAGGAGTGTCGAGCTTTTTTTTTTAAATGAAAAAAACTAAATATTTGTGAAAGACTAAAATTAGAGTGGCTCCAAGAGAACAGCTGGTGAAAAGTCAAAAGGTCAAATAATACTTGAACTATGACCCCAAATCCCAAAGGAGTTGAAAAGGAGGCTTCATGGATGCAGAGCAGGACCAAAGAGTAGAGAGAGAATAAGGAAGTTCAAACCTTCTCTTCCATTGTTTATAATTGGCAAGGATCATATTCAAGATTTAGCAGAGATTTAAAGAGTGGCAAAAGCAAATGAGGTGGATTAGCATTGCTTGCCAATAGCTGATGGTGTCATACAGGACACGTTATTGTGAAATATGATCTTTGCTGCCCAGATATGGAGCTGTTAGCATGCAATGACAGTCATGAGACCTTGATACAGCAACAATCTTTAGTTAGAGGAGTCTTCAGATTCGTTGCAAAACTGACTGCAAGAATCTTCCTGTGCACAGCATAGCCATCCACAATGACTTCTTGAAGATACGTGGATTATATGTTACAACAACATTTAATTTCCCTTTTGGATGAATAAAGTGGTGTTGAACTGAACTGAAGTGATTGGAATCTCATCTTGACCACACTGGAAAATTTAATGACTTTATGGTCAGCATAGTCACTCAGCATGTCATCTCGTCCCACTGTCAACAAAAATCTTTGGCGTGGACAGTGTTGCACACAAGCCCAGCATCCATGTTGACATTCAGCAGAGACCTCATGCTACTACATGCTACCACCAGGGCAATCAGTAGAAATAGAGATGCAAGGTGTCTAGCTTAAACCATGGTGCATCAGAGTATATCAAAGTGTTGTAAATTCAACTTGTATGAATATTTTCTTTATGCACTTTTCTTTGCTTTTCCGATTCATGGACTTGATTGTATAGATTTTCAATTATATAAATTACTTCTGTTATTATTAGCCTGTGAAATAAACTTTTTGTTTCCATATGAAAAGCTTTATGGTTATGTATGAGCGAAGAAAAGCTTTCTCAGCTGTAGACATTTTTTTTTTTTTTTTTTTTTTTTTTTTTTTTTTTTTTTCCAGTAAATATCAAGGCTGTGTATTTGAGTTTGATACGCTGATCCAGGCTGTGAGAGAGGACAGATAACAGGAAGGCTGAACAGAGTCCTGAAAAGTTGCTCTGTTCTATACTTTTGAGCTTTTAAACACTATGTTGTTTGAAAAGGTTGGTGGTTTTGCTAATAAAATATTCCAAGTATCATAGTCATTTTGTAATTTCTTTTAAAATTTGATCAAGCTCTTGTTTCACAGCAGCTGTTTCTTACAAACACAGTCTAATGTAATCTCTCCTACTATAAAAGTTGATGACTTTTGCAGATTGGATGGCTCACTGCAGGTGTCTTATATTACCGGTACAAAATCTGAATCTACTGATATTGGCATTGGCAGATAAAAGTAATTTAAAAAAAACAAATGGGAAATCACCTATCAAATTCTGTTACATTTCTATATAAAAAAAAAATCTTAATATTTCATTTAATACTGGAGTTTATAGAAAAAAAAAATCTAGATGTCCACTGCTAGCTTTTTACTTTATTATAATAACAACAACAGATATGAAAATTAATAAATAAACATTCTGTATTATATTGAAAGCTGCTACATTTCTATATTCAAGTCAGAAACAAATATATATATCCTACAGATAATAGTAAACAGCTGTATGTACATTAAATAAAATCATCATGATCTCATTTTGAGTCATTTTGAGTCTGACTGCCAGTCGCCCTGTTTCAATTACATGATCAGATTCGTGTGTATGTGATTAATTCACTACGGATGATTCATGCCTTTCATGACGTGGTTGTGAGTGTTGATGTCAGATCTCTGTGAGCCAGCCCTGTTTCCTCATATGGAGTCTCAGATGCGGTGACGCTGCTGATTTGATGGGTTGAAAACGACTAAGTATCAGTTGCATTATCGCCCAGAAAGTCCACATTCAGGAATGATTTGTGCTGATACAGTGGATTCCAGCTGTGTAGGAGGACCATTTTCCTCTAAGCTATGTTTTTACAGCTATAAGCAGGATAATGCAATAAGAGTTATGGATGGGTCACAGGAAAAGCTGAACAAGCATTCATGCTTTTTAACATAAAACATAAGTTTTTTTTCCTAAATAATTTAATGCAAAGGCTGTCAATGCCTTGCTTTAAATAAAAGCTCATACACTAATCATATTTCTAGGTTTTTTTTGGGTTTTTTTGCCTGTTCAATTGCATATTTAGCTCTCATCTTTACAACAGTGACTGGGTCAGAGACAAGACATGAACAGTTTGAACACATGAACACAACTTCGTGTTTTACACTTAACTAGAGCCATTTCATATCTTTAGAAGAGTTTAGACTGCAGTTGATCTTACAGTATTTTCACTCGTCAAACCTAAACTGGACAAATCATTACGTATTTTGAGCAGAAATTGACTGAAACTTAGTTTGTAATCTGTGAAACCTTTTTTTATTTGAATTTTTGAAAATGCAAAAAAAAAACCAAAAAAAAAAAACGATTTTGCTTTTGTGCAATTTTTGACTATCAATTCTCGAAAAGCCAGAACTAAAACAAAAACATTCTATGCTTTTTGCAGTTTTTAAAAACACTCAGAGATTTCTGAAGTTGATCTATGCATACCATTTGCAAATAAAGTTATAGTTACTGGCATCAAGGTATATCTAGTTTTTTATAATCAAAAAACCTGTTTCATCCCTGTATTCTGATGGTTTGTTTTGATAAGTGATCAGAAAAGATGCTTGAGTGACCAGTGCTGGCCCTACACCTTTGGTTGCTGTGCACTACCACTCAGAGGAAGTAACTATTAAAATTTTCCTGTACAAACATTTAACACTAATTTTGTTTGATTTGGGCTGGTTGAACTGTTGACTTTTAAACTTTCATCAATATCTTTAAAACAAAAGCAGCACAAATAAAAATTTTAGCAGCACAAACATAGCACAGTTTATGGACATCAAATTTGGTGTTTATGGACATCAAATTTGGTTGATTTCATAAATATGGGAGGGGCTGGTTGACCTTCTATGACCTCCGGAAACATTTATTAATATCTTAAAAATGATAGCAGCACCGATGAAAATTTTTGCAGCACAAACGTTTGATACCAATTTTGTTTGATTTGAAGAAGGTGTGGGGGCAAACTTCACTCAGGCACTCAGGTATATTTAAACTAGTGCTCTGCTAGAACCAAAAGCAAAATCAATATATTCATTTTTGCTTTGTAGTTTGTTTGGTTCTATATCTGTATTAGTGTTGAGACAAACTCTGGAGCATTGAAGGAAATGAAGAGGGCCCGCATGAGAGTACATGTGAATCTTCACTGTTTTCTGTCAACTGTAATACTGAATGTATTACACTTTGCACAATCGACAAAGTGCCACATTGATTTCTTCTTCCAGAAAATGCAATGCAGTGCAGTGATTAGCAGACCGAAGCACAAGGCTACAAAGTGCACAAAGAACACACACGTAAACTTCCACCTGTGCTTCCACTGAAGCCACGGTTGCCATAAGACCTGAAATAATAGCTGTACTAATGAAGCAAAGAGTGCATTAGTGCAGAATAATAATTGTTTTGAGGGTGAAAAAATAATTATTTTGTCTATGCTGCATTACGACGATCAGTCATCAGGAAAGTTTTTTCTTCCTTTTGCCCATTTAGATGGATACTTTAATCAGAAAAATTTCTCATGCAGGAGGCAGCAGTAGTAACGAACGCTTCTGTGCCCGCCGCAGCCTGCGTTTATAGGGTGCACAGGCACAGACAAAGGTTCAAGCTGAGTCGAGATCAAATTAAGATACAGCAAAGGGGGATTGCCAGAAGTTTGGACGTGTTCATGGATGCATGCAGGTGTAGATTAAATTAAGATACTGAATGAGTAGAGGAGCTGAATTATACTGATGAGCAAGTGGGCATGTGGATTTTGCCCTCTAAATGGCAGGAAGTTTAAATAATCAGTAAGCTTCCTATAGCCTGTGGCAGAATTTGTCCTCCGTCCTTTTTATTTGTCGTAGGGAACAAAACATTCTGCCTGTTTCACAGGGAGAACAGCAAAAATCACTCATGTTCCTGAAGGAGTCCTCAGAAGCGACTCAGACTGTCCGCAGCATTCCTAAAATGTTGCCGAATTATTTTAAGAATTGGAGTCAACCGTTTTCCGATGTAACACCGCTTCACAGCCACCACCACCTCCTCATCAGTGGCGTTCTTGTCTCTCAGTCGGCTTCCCTCCCGCCCATCACCGGCCTCTCTGACTACTCAACACCGCCTCTGATTTTTCACATTCTAACAAGTTTAATTAGTCGTCTGAAACATGAAATAACTGCGAAACATAGTTGCTGTGGTGAGAGAGGTAATTTTTAGAACCACTTTCACTTTCTTTGTAGAGTTCCAGCTCATATATGGCAATATTTTGGAGAAAGACTGTGCTTCGTAGTGAATTGTTAAGAGTTCAGGGCATAAACAACCGAGATTCAGAGCAGAAAGACGCATTTAAATAAGATAAAGGGCAATGCAGTCCAGTGAACATGGCCATATGCTCGGATTGATTAGAGGCCTCTGGAAAGCCATGAGCCTGATAAAACACACTAATGTGCACACATATTCTCAAAACAGTTGACGTCCCACTGTTGATATAAACAATTTATTTTTACTTGGCAGCTCTTCGTTTTTAAAGTTGGCCTGCTTTGGCTGAGCCCTCAGTTTGACGAACTGCAGCTGTTTAAGCCAACAGCATCACTGCTGAGGACCTTTGTTAATGAGATAATAATAATAATATTATTCCCATTAGAATTGTCCCTTTTTAATGGGTTCCAATGCGGAACCCAATAAAAAGATAAATCTATTAACCCCAGAAGATAATGATGCTTTTTTTTTTTTTTTTTGTGTTTGTTTTTATCCAAATAGTAGGTGTTTGGCTGTAGCAAACGATGCTCCTGCCCATCCATGTTATTACTGCCGACTCTAAACCATAGTAGATAAACTTCTGTGGCTTATCCTTTTAAAAAAAGCTATTTGTCTCTCAAAGTGAGATGCCCCAATTATTATTATTATTATTTTTTTTCGTTTTGAAACTGAAGTTAGTCATAGAAATAATTGATATGTGGAATAATAAATTTAGCTCATAAGATGTTATACAATAATTTGTAAATGAGGATTATTTTTAAGACAACTAAGAATCCCATTTTTGGGGGGGTTCAGTAGGCTAGTTTTAGATTCTCACTGTATAGCCTTAAGCAAAATTACCAAATCATACTTTATCTCAAAATTAAAAATAAACATGGAACATTAGCCAACTTCTAAACAGCAACATTTTTTCTGTTGCTGCTAAAATAACACTGAATATTACAGTTGTTATAATGTGTAACATTTATTGAGTATTTTGATTTCTGTACATGGATAGTAGAAATTAAAATATAGAATAAACACCTGTTAATTTAGGATTTTTTTTTTTTTTTTTTTTTTTTAATGGATGACCCTTCTTTGGGTTCCAATCCATTGCTGTTCATGTCACCATTTAACGCAGAAGATTAGGCATCTTTTTGTACAGTATATGCAAACATCTGGTTTCACCTTTTTCTTCAAGTTTTCTTATGAAATTGATTTCTTCTAATCAGCCTATTTTGGTTCTGTCTTTCAAATGTTGGCGTAGTATTTTGTCTTAATCAAATGAGAACTCTTGTTGAAATCGTTTTTTTTTTTTTTTCAATGTCATGTTCTGTAACCGGGGGAAATAAACTCTATTTCTTGCCACTGTTTTCGTTTAATAAAAGTTTAGAAAAGTCTGTTTAACTTCTATCAACTGTCAGATTGTTTCCTTTATGTCAGAAGTGAAGAAGCTTGATGAGGTGCCAACAGCGGGAGCTAATGCGCTGGCATACACTGCACCTGATAAGAGGCGTTGTTTTTTGCTCTCAATCTGTTAGCGCTCATCTTCATCTGCTTCTCTCCTTCTTGTATTCTTTGCTGCAGATGTGACTCAGAAAACCGTTACCTTGGCAATCCACTCAGAGGAACCTGTTACTGTGAGTAATTCTCCACTGGACCGCTACACTCACACACACACACACACACACACACACATCTACATTTTACAGGCTTTTTTTTCGTTGCTTCGCACTTCTCTGCTCTCACTCTTCCGCTCAGGGCAGATGGCGCATCTTAGCACTTTGGCACCAGGGGCGCTTGTTCGATGACAGAATGACTTGTCGTGAAAATGTCAAGTGCATCACAGGGAGTGAGTGATTGAGCTAATCAAGGAGACGGAGGAGTCAAAATTCTCCACTTGTCTACTCACTCAATCTCACACCTATTCATTTATTCATTTAGAAAGGTAATGAAACGATAGGGCGAGTTTTAAGTAAAAGGAATATATCTATGAAGGTGCAAGATGGGCATGTCTGCTTCAGTTCCTGCTCATACTGCTGTCTGTGTTTATTTGCATGATGGGGTGTCCTTCACAGCACTGCGGCAGTACTTTTGTGATTTGTTATGTCTTTCAACACTCCGCCACTGACTTCAGAGCCTTTGCCAAGGCTTTGTCCCTTTTAAAATGTCATAGCCAGACAACAGGCTCAATGAGGAGGACACAGGAAACTAGAAGCCCGAAGCCTGTTTTAACCTCTGGACACCTCTGGAGCTCCTTGAGCTTTGTTATGCTGCTTTGTAAACACAACACTCCCTACAGTCAAAAAGGCCATTGAGCACAGATTTAACATGGCATGCTCAGGGTGACAGTGGTCAGCTTTGTCTCAGGGTTTGTTAGTGAGCTCTCCCTGGTATAAATCGTATTGAGATGACTGTTGAAGTATTAAGTTTTGGAGCATGCTGTTAATCCTATCTTGTGCTCGTAAAACAGATATACTAGCCAGACTTCTATACCTAAAGGGTTAACTGAAAATTCAGTTGAATGTGTTAATCAAGGAGACAAGTCCACGGAACATACTCGACAGTAACTTGTACAATATCTCAGTTAAATTCACAGTAACTGTGGATAATTTTGGAATCGTTCGTACATTTCACTAAATTCATAGTATGTCAATATTGATTTTACAACAGAAGAATATTTCCGATTGCAAATGTGTTTCATACAATTTGAAATACCATTTCTTTGGCAAATATATTATCTGTTAAAAAAAACATCCCATTTAGCTGTTGTTCAACATTTCTCACGCCCCGCAGAAAAACCAGGAACAAGTCGCCAGAGTTTGGTTTTGTCGTGGTGGGTCACATTTATCTCCTTTCTCCTTTTCCCACATTTCAATAGATAACCTCTTGATTGACTACCAGTTCACATTCAGCCTCATCCAGGAGGATGATAAGCATTACACAGCCATTAACTTCATGGCCTCACCTGAGCAGGTAACGTCTTTAAGAGCAGATCTCACACTTGTAGTTTTCATGTGTAACGCTCACCATCAAATATCTTTATTAGTAATGATCATTGATTAGCTGTTGGGTTTGAAATTTTCAAAAAAAAAATTTTTTTTGCTGTTTTTTATATATATATATATATATATATATATATATATATATATATATATATATATATATATATATATATATATATATATATAGTCTCCCTGAAAATGCTTTATATATTTTTTATTTTTTTATTTTAAGGCAAACAAGAACTTGGACATGTCCATCAATGCCTCAAACAACTTTAACCTCAACATCACATGGTCCGTGGGCTCAACAGGTACTTTTGTGCTTACATAATTTTGTTATTTTCTGCAAACTAAAATTAACTCCACACTTTAATTCTAGTCATATTAGTTTGAATTTAATCATCAGTCCATTTAAACAAGGCTGATAGATTGTTAGCTGTAGCTAAATTGATTTTTAATCCCTTTTAAATTTAACACTATAGTTACAAAAAATGGTTTACCTAACAGATATTGTGTGGCATTTGCAGAAAAGTGACCAGAATAGTGTCAATTATTTTTTTTGCTCTCACATATTTGTGCCATTTCTTTGTTCCCAATAAATGACCACGTTTCTGACATATTCCTCTTTAAAAGGGGTTTTTGTTTTTGTTTTTGTTTTTTTTTTTGTCCAGAAAAAAGAGTCGGTTTTCCGTTTACAACCACAGACGGTGGGACTCTGGGGTTCCAGACAACATGTCATCACTCGCTAAATGAAAGTGCAGTTCCATTTTAGAGATGCATGGTTTCAAACAGTCTGTTTCAGAAATAGGCTTTTTAAAATGACTTACATGTTCAGAAAAATAATGAAAAGGCCACTTTTGAGTTTATTTGTTTAAAGCTTTGAAGGGTTTTAGGTTTTCTGTTTCTAGGCTGTTATTTGCCCTTTTAAAGTAGTTTTGTCCAACCCTTTTTTGTTCTTTAATAATTATTTTTTTTTAGAATTTTTACTGTTTGGTATTTTTTTTTTTTTTTTTTCGTAATATAGCAAATGTATAACTGGATGTTTAAAGCAAAAACAACAAAACCAAATGTTAAACCTCTTCTGTTGGCATTTACGGTGTCCCCGTTGACTGGATGCTGTTGGTCCCCTGAAGAAAGACACCCAAGGACACTGCAGTTGTCCGGTGCCACTGTTTATCTCCCACCCTTCCTTTCTTTCTCCCAAGTCGTCTGGCGTACTGTCTTCGTTCCCGCAAACACTGACATTTTCTTGCCTCTAAAACACATTGACCCCACACTCTTTCCTCCGCTAACCTTAACTTTTTCAGTGTGCCATCATTAATATTTGAATTCGGGTCCCCACCCCCTTTTCCCCGGCACAGATGTTTTGTCTCAAAAGGAATAGAAGCCTCTTCACAATTGACAAGAGCAAGAGGCGCTTTAGGTAGGGGGAAAAAGAAGGCGTGGGGGGTGATTTCAATTAAGATAAACATGCTCACGTAACTACACTCAAGCTGTCATTTTCGCTGCTTTGTTTCAGAGCTGTGGATTGGAATATCAATGCTGAGAAAGCACTGACATGAAGGAGAAAAATAAATGATTTGGAACATAAAGACAGATGGGAAACAGGATATTTTTAACCCTTTTCTTTAAAAATTGCTTTTAATTTTAAGATGAGCTGTGTAATACTAGCTGAGGAACAATATTGTTCACATACAAACAATAGAAACTATAGCATTTATGAATAATGGGTGTATTTGGTACCTTTCCTGCTATTTGTGGATATTAAATGGGAAATTTGGGGTATCACATATGCATAAAGAAGTGGGGTCCTGAGTTCAGGAGAGGGATGTTTGTCATTCGTTCAAGCTGAGCTTTTCACTCACATTCATATCCATTTTAGTATAAAATATAATACAATACTCAGTTGTTTTTTGTTAACAGCAACAAAGTTAAATGCAGTTAAGAAATAATGATAATTGCACATGAGTGCTCTCCTGTTGTTTGAAATGGACAAATAAACTCGTTAATGCATTTATAATAATATGTTGTTGCCAAAGCACCTCCATCTCGATGTGTGAGCTTTTTTATTTATTTATTTATTTTTTTTATTAAAAGCTAAATGGCTTTGTACTGAAAATGAACACTTTGTTTCAACAGCTGGGACCATCTCTGGAGAGGAAGTGCCCATTGTGTCCAAAACAAACATCAAGGAGTATAAGGACAGTTTCTCGTGTGAAAAATTCACCTTCAGAAGCAACCCTAACATTACGTTCTATGTGTACGTCAGTAACTTCTCATGGCCCATCAAGATCCAGGTAAGAGCAACACCTGAGACTTGAATTTGGAGCAGATTTTGTGTGAAAACCAGTCTTGTTTTATGATGACATCTAGCATCCTATGTTTTCTCTGGAAGGATGAGTCAGAGGATTTGATTATAGGACATGTCTGGAATTATGACTGGAAAAATGGTGTTTATTCTTTCAAAGTGTCTTGGGGTTGCAAAAAAACCAGTGACAGGATGGTAGACAAATAAATAAAACGATTAATACTGAATGCCATCCACTTTGGCAGTCCTCCAAGATCCAATTTGAGCAAACTTTCTTCAAGGGTGGTTCTGTCAGGTTTGCAAACCTCAAGGAATGCCCAAAACATCTGAATAAATGTAAGGAGATGAAGAAAGTCAAATTAAAACAATTAGACTGAAAATTCCACACTTTGTTTAATTTGGGAAGTGATCCAACATTACACAATGTGAGTTGCCAAATTATAATAATAATTAGGATCAGCATCTAATTATGAAGTAAAATTAGAGTTGTAAACAGATTGCAAGAAGAGTGTGAAGTAACCAAATTAATGATTTCGAGACCTTTGAAACAGATGTATTGGTGCTTGTTGAGCTAAGATGTTGCAAAACCTTTTCTAAAAGGAGTACTCATATAGAAATAGATTAGATGTATCATTATCTTCACCCCCAAAGTCTAAAACATAAATTCTGGATAATGATGGGTTGATAAATCGATAAATGTCATTTGCATTTGGTACATTGGGTGTGGGGAAAAAAAAAATTCAATGAAACATATTAGCCTTGGCTTCCTGTCAGCTTATTAAATGCAAATAATAATCAATAAAATTTCTAAACTGATAAAAAGTAAAAAAAAAAAAAAAAAAAAAAAAAAAAAAAAGGAAAAATATTATCACAAATAAATAATACAGAATTAATTCAATAGAAACGTTGTAGGAACTGAAACAGGAAAGTTATATAAGGAGAACCACTTTATCCATAAGTTTTAGCAGCTCCACTAAGCAGATATCTAATAAATTATCAAACATAATGTTTAATCAATTTGCTGCATTGTGTTTATCTACCTTTGGGTTTTGCTTTCAAAATTTTACAAACTTGATTTACATTGGTAGACAAATACAAAAAGCAACAAATAATATCATTGATATACTATGATGAAATTTATCTAACCATGTGCAGCAGATTATTTGAAAAGCATCAGAATTATCAACCAATTCTCAATAAACTCTTCTACTCTTACTAACAGTGTTTATTTAAGCCAGATAGGAAGGCTTTTACTAAGAAATATGATAGTAGGAGATAGGAGTAGTGATTACTAATAATAGCACACAGTGCCCGTTTTGTTAATTAGCCCACTCCCACATATTGATTTTTATATCCTGTCGCACCACATCGCATGGTAGATGAGTGGACCACCTTGAGGTAATAACATCTTCGGGGATGGTCCATCTGTGGAGGTGGCCCAGTAATAGTTTTCTATTAAATTTCCTGGCCGACAGTCACTTACTTATTATGGACTGAGCCCATGCCATAAAAGCAAATAGCTTCTATTACAGGATATAAGGCTTCTTCCCTGGTTAGGTCTTGTGATGCTGCGCTGAGAGTGGAGACCTGGTTGAGATGAGGCAGAATCTGCGAGGGGTTTCATCTTTGTTTTTAAGGTCCAAGAACATAAAATAAGCAATTTTCATGTAAATCAAGACGGACAGATACTATCATTGGGTGAGATTTTTCAATGACATCATCATTTGACTGGTCTCAGAGTTCCTGCTTGATCTGATTGATTTTAGTATGTTCCAAGCCTGGATAAGTATCGAAAGTGAAAATAGTGTGGAAAAATAGTTGTATTCCTTTTCCCTCCACCATGCCTTCCTTCCATCAGTCCATCCATCTATTAAACCATTTTCCAACCTTTCTTCTTTCCTCCACCCTCCCTTCCATCATTACGTCTATCATTCATCTGTCCATCCACTCAATTTTCCTTCCTTCCTTCTTTCCTTCCTTCCTTCCTTCAATTTGCTCTCCCTCCACCTTCCCTTTCTAAACACAAGTATCTGCCATAAATGTATTGAAAAAATTTGTAGGTAAAAACTGAATCTTAAAATGTAGAATTTTGTCATGGAAGATATTTGGGAACCATGTGCTTTACGGATTATTAGTCCAGTTCTCAAAAAAAGGAATGATTTTAAGTTGTACAATCTATTGGCTGAGATGAACTAATTGAAATTAAATTAACCCTACATATATTGCTTTGAGTTCATATCATGCGAGAGTTTTATAAGCACAGAACAGAAATGTCCCACTTATTAAAAAGCCAGCCAATCATTTTTACTTTTCATGTTAGCCGTGTCAGTGAGCATCACATTTCAGATCAGCACTTCTCATCTTCTTGTTAATAACGTAGAGAAAAGTCAAAGGTGGCCAAAGTTTAAGAGGGTAATGGAGTTGTCCAAGAAGAGTTTAGTTCAATAAAGGTTCTTAACCTAAATAAGCACTCTCCCCCCTCACTGTTAATGCTAAAAACACAAATATCTAGTTGTTTGTGGCTTTTTAGTGGCTCATTATTATAGAAAATATAAATTAGCAATGCCATTATCGGTTGCTGGTAAATGGTTTCTGTTTAAACAACCTGTGGTAACCTCTATTTTTTTTTCTTTTAGCTATTTTGTACCATCCAGTTTTAAAATCGCCATTTAGAGCAACAAATGTGACGCAAATGGTCCACCTCTAAAAGCAGAAATTGTGCTCCATTACCCAGCACTACATGTTGCCAATCAGAAGCTCAATACAGCTGCAAATGACATTGTTTTTGTGGTTCTAAATGCTTTCGGGGCAGAATGGCTGCAAAGCATCTGTAGTAGATAATGACTTGTCACTATGATGTGGCCTATCATATATGATTTAGCTGCTAGGTCTGTCTGTAATCTCTCCTTTAATGAAGATGAACCATATTTCTGACTCATTATTCACTGGCCATATTGCCTTTGAGGCAACAATACACAAATCATCAATAAGCGGCATCCATTCTTTTTAAAATAACTGTTTCATATAAATTTAGACTCCTATCAACCTATTATTTATATATGCTTTTATTTTGTCCTCATTTGTAAGTGTGAAAACAATCCAGTCTAGTCTGTTTTCATTTAAAACCTTCTAGCCTTAGGTTTATGTACAGATAAGGTTGTAAATCCTCACAAATAGAAGCAATTATACAGAAATTCCTTGCCTGTAACACCTGACAGTTTCCAAACTTTATCCTGAGTATTTGTCTCTCTCTCTCTTTTGCCGCTTTTTTTAAAATCTAAGATAAATGTTTAGATGCTTTAAAATTCCTTTGACTGCTGCTACTTTCTGCCACATTATGCTAAACATGTGCCTTCATAAACATTTGATAACGTACAGAACGCTGTTACTTTTTTCACTTGTGATTGATTGGTTTTAAATCTAGATTGTAGAAGAATTAAATCCTTTTCAACTTTTAACATTTTGTCATGTTACAACCAATAACTTAAATCTATATTATTTTTGTGTAACAAACCAGAACAAAGTGGTGCATGATTATGACAAATAAACCCCCCAAAGCTTTAGTAATCATCCCTTCTGAGTCAGTATTTGGCAGAACCAGCTGCAGTTGTTGTGGGGGTGTTCTCTGCCAGCTTCGCGCATCTAGAGACTGAAACTATTCTTCTTAGCAATAAAAGCCCAAGGTCAGCCAGATGAGTTAGAGAAGGCCAGTGAACATCAATTTTCACATTTTTGCCACAGATTTTCTTTTGGATTTATGCAAAGACATTCACTAGGGAGTCCTAACATGGGGATCTGCTTTGATCTAAAACATTAGTAAGGTCGTCTGCTGGAAGTTGAACTCCCACCCCACTCTGAAGGGGTAGAAGTGTTTTTTTTTTTCTCTAACATTGTTCTGTATTTATTTTGCTCCTATTATTGCAGTAATGGCATAATTCACCCCTTTGGATAATATTTACACTTTGTATTCCTTTACATGTTGGTGCATTGTTCTCAGTTGAAGGTTACTGTCTCCTTTAAAAACGTAATGGATGGATGAGTTAACAGCTGTTGAGGACCATTAAGGTGTTCTGTGTGTTTTGGTCAAAAAACAACACGCTTCCAAGTGGAGCCAAAGCAGAGATTTGCTCACATCCACAACACTCCATCCATCTTCCCATCAGCTCTGACCAGCTACCTTGTCCGTGCTGAAAAAGGCACCCACGTAGCATGATTCTGCAATCTCTATACTTAAATTAATTTCTAATTAATCTGGCAACAGGTAGAACTCATTTAATTAAAGGGGGGGTCAGATAACACATTTACACCACACTTTTCAGATTGTTAATGGTGAAAATGGTAATGTGGCCTAGTTCAAGGGTCGTGAATAGCTTTGTAAGGTATTTTATCCAAATAATTCTGTTTCAAATATGCTGTGCAAGTCTAATCTGGTCTTTTTTTTTTTTTATTTGTAGTAGTGCTTGTTTTCATCTGTGGATGAATTTCTCAATTTGCTATGATGAAATCTTCTATTTATAACCGATTATATTAATCGTACTGTTGAAGAGTATTTTTCCCTAAAAGATGATTTGTCTTACCGCTGCTTTTATTTAGTGCTGCCACTTTCTGTGCTTAGCCAGCCTGCCAGCCTTTTTGAGTGTCCAGTTAGGTTCATAAATATTTGGACAGAGACAGCTTTTTCTAATTTTGGTTCTGTACATCACCACAATGAATTTTAAATGAAACAACTCTGCAGTTGAAGTGCAGACTTTCAGCTTTAATTCAGTGGGTTAAACAAAAAGATTGCATAAAAATGGAGAAACTAAACCCTTCTTGACACAGTCCCTGCATTTCAGGGGTTCTTCCTGAACTTTCTATTCTTAAGGTTTCAGCAAATCCTCTGTATTTACTTTCATGCAGTCTTCTCTTTGTGGTAGACTTGGACATTGATACACCGACCTCCTGCTGAGTGGTGTTCATTTGGGTTGCGATCATCCGCCACTGTCCAGGGCTTTGGTGTTGCTGAGTCCACCAATGCTTTCGCTCCTAATATTGTAGCAATTTCTTGGATGTTGTTTTTTTGTTTTTTTTTTTCCCCTGTATTCGCAGCTTAATGATGGCTTGTTTCACCTGCATGGAGGGCTCCTTTGACCGCATGTTATCTGTTCACAGGAAAATCTTCCAAATGTAAGCACCACACCCCAAATCAACTCCAAGACTTTTATCTGTCTAATTGAAAATGTCATAAGGACAGAATTGCCCACACCTCTCCATGACATGGCATGAGAATCAAATGTCCAATTACATTTGGTCCCTTTAAAAAGAGGGTGGCACAAGTTAAGGAGCTGAAACTTTTAACCCCTTCATTTAATTTGAATGTGGAGACCCTGAAATGACAGCTGCGAGTCTGCACATTATATCCATTATATAACTATAATTGGAATGATTTCCTGTAAATGGGTAACTGTCTGTTCAGTCTGTCAGCTGTAATTAATTATAACTGTGGGATGACCTTTATTGTTAAAATTACAAGTTTTATCTTGTGTATGTTTTGGTAAATTGCAGAAATGTCCAAAACATGTCAGTTTCCAAACCTATCCTGGCCTGACTCTTGTTGAGCTTGAATTCAGTAGGTTAGCTGCAGGTCAGGCCATTCCTTCACACCACATCCATCCAGTTGATCAAATGAATTTTGATGTGGGCTGCCAGAAACTTCTACCTTGTTCTCGTCTTTATCCACAATATGACATCAGACCATTTTGTTGGTTTTTTTTTTTTGGTTTTTTTTTTTTTTAGTGTGGGTTTTAATAAGTCTTTGAGTGAATCAGTGACCTTTAGCAGGCCTACTTGGTTCTCAACACTGACTTGACCTGTATTTGCCACGTCACATTAACCTCCTCACAATGTCACATTTCAACTCAGGAAAATCAGTCAGAGTTTTTAGGATCTCCAAAGGCAGATTTGGTGTAATGGCAAAAATCCATTGTATATTTTACCCTAGCTGATGTAATTGTATTAACCATTACTCACATTTTGCAGATTTCATTCTAAACTGCTAATCAGAAATACATAATTTGTCTTCTTTTTTCTTGAATAGATTGCCTTCTCTCAACACAACAGTATTATGGACCTTGTCCAGTTCTTTGTGACATTCTTCAGGTAAGTGTGTTGTCCAGCTTACTGTACTGAGCAGCTTAGCCTTTTCTTATTGCTTTTGATGTTTCTAGGAAGGGTATACAGTAAATATAGGTGATATAAAACATGTAACCATTATAGTTTAGTATGACCACCTTTACTTTTTCATATATAGTTTGAACTTTCTCAGGTAATTGTTCTTGTTTTGGCTTTTTAACTAGCTTTGAGAAGTAGTTCCCCAAGCTTCTTGATGATATTCCTCCATGAATGTCTTTACTGTACATAGTTTTAATTTGTTATTCCTCAAACAGCACTGTACACAAGTGATGGCATCCCTGGTAAATGGGTAAAAAGCCTCAAAATAAATTCTGCAGTAGTATAATCTCACACTCGCGTATTTGTCCAAAAACTCTAACCTCAACTTAGAGTAAATTTTTGGGGGATCTTTGGGTAAAAAAATGCATTGTCTCTTCTACAACCGTTCCTGTCAAATAAATGCCATTGAAGCATTCATTACTTTACATCTTTAAATTGGTTAGATTTAAAACTAAAACTAGCCACTCTTCAAAATAGGAAAGACTGGAGAACAGGATATCCAAGTAAGGCACAGGTGTAATGATCTTCATCACCACTTGGAAAAAAAACAATTGTGGCATTCATCTCTGTTGTAACCAAACCATCCCTTTAAATATTGATGAAGATTTAAACCAAAGCTTTAACTTCCTGAAAGCTGTTCTCATATTTAGGCCTCTTACAGTGAAGAGTTGTAAGAACAGGAATGAAGAACCAGTAGCCTTTCCAAGATTATTGTTGTGTTTCAGGCTTACTAATACCTCACCTTATGTGTAGAGACATCATCATCCTATCCCTTTATTTTAAAAGTCTTTTTAACCCAAACTAGTAGCTTATTAGCACGGAATCACTGAAAACATCCACAAAAAACTTAGGAAGAACTTCAGAAAGCTTGGAGAACCGTTTCTCACAACTTCTTTAAAGGAGTCCAAAGGAGTCTGGTTCCTTAGAAACAAAAGGTACTTTATTGTTTATATAAGCCATACATTAAATCCCCTTAATCAGTCAAGAATGATCATTAACCACCTCTTCCTTCTCCCCTCCATGTTTCCTATTACTTATACTTGTTGTAAAGTGGCACATTAACTACCACTAAGAATGTACATAATTCTCTGTAAGTGGTATCTAAAGAGAAGGCGCGGGTGATCAGGATACGAGGGCTCTTAATCATTTCTTTCCTGCTCAGAGCTGTGAAGGAAGTCTTTCATCATTAAAATGTTCCTGATGAATAAGTCAAGCTGTTTGAAAAGTGCATTAACGTCCAAGTGCATAAAGATGTGTTTATGATTTCTGCATTTATGCTTTTAATTACATATTGGTGCGTACTGTAAAAATGTGATGTAAAGCATGCATACTCTTTTTAGACCTGTACTCTCCAATATCAAAGCATATATTTCATCTCATTTGCATCTTGTATTATTATTAAGGGAACAAGCCCTGTATAGTTTCTTTACATGTGTTGATTTGCTTTCAAAGGTGTGGAGATTTGTTTTAAGTTCTGTGTGTAGGCACCACAGAAGGCATAATAGACATACTTTCCTAAGGCACCTGTCCATCAGCACCCAGTCCACAATACGTTTCCAGAAAAACTGTCACACAGTCAGTTAGCTGGTGCCTCCAGCTGATCATATTACAGTCTGAATAGCCCAAATCAGGAATCCTTCAAAGGAAAAGCTGAAAGGGACAGCTACGGATATTATTTACGCTGGAAAAAACTACACGTTAAATAAAACACAGCTTCTTTGTGTATTTGTTAGCTTTTAATATTTTGTTTTAATTGTTAATGACTATACACTCCAAGAAATGATACACCAGCTTAACCTTAAAAATATGACTTTATTATGAGTTATAGATTTTTCAACTATGAGGTGTTGCAGTATAAAGCTATGCGTAGTTTAGTTTGCAGAATTAAAATACAGATCAAGGATATTGAGAAAAACAATAACAGTGCAGGAGGAGGCAATAGCCCAGTTTGCTTATATAAAGCCTTCTGGAAAGAAAGTCTGGAAAGAAATATAATATAATCCAACAATACAATCCTTCATCAGATGATCATAAATTTATGAAATACAATCCTATTACAATCATGTTAACTTATATTAATGTTTAGAACTGTCTAATAATCTTATCAAAGTTGGTCTGAAGGATAAATCCTTGGCTATTGAACTGGGGAAGAAAGAATTCTGTCGTCTTCTGTAATCTCAGGATTCAGATTGATTTGGCATCATCGCTAACATTTTACTGAAGATGATGAGAAGCGTCAGCAAAAACTGCTAATCAATGAAATCAGGAATAAAAATCATTCACCTATTATAAATCCTGTCGTACTTAAAAAAAGTAAAAAATAGAAACATGTCAGCCTTTGTTTTCCTTTTGCAAAATATATAAACTCGAAGCAGTTTGCAATTAATAAATAAGAGCAAATAAACTAAGTCAACACAACTAATATTTTTCCAAATTATAGACACGATTCCACTTTTAATAACATCAGTCTCCTCATTCAACTCCTTCATGACAACATCGATAGCGATAGCGCACTCTTTTGTTGTTACCTGTTGCAGACAGGATTCATGCTTCTGAATTTTTGAAGAATTGCAGCCCCCTCCTTATGGGCAAATGCCTTCAGTTTATTGATATTCAGTCTGCATGCTGCAATCACCTGAAACGGCTAAGTCAGATGGCTATGATAGCAACACTAGTATCTTCCATGACTACTTCTGAAACAAAGTCTTGGTGGACTTGGAGGTTTGCTTGGTATATCTGATTGATTTGAAAGTCCAAAGATTCCCAAGTTTCAGCGTTCTTACAGACAGCAAGACATTTTCTCCCAGGGTGGTGCAGTTTTAACAGGCAGCTTGAGAAGAGAAGAAATGAAACAAAAGAAATCTTGCAGAAATATGTTGTAACATCCATTTATCTGTTATTGCTAAGAGAATGGGCATGCTTTCCCACAGTGAAATTGCAGCAATTCAGAAACCTGAAAATTAAGTTATTTCAATCAAATTACAATGATAAATGTGTTCATAGCATTCATTAATCACATTTTGAATAGGGGTCAATGGCATAGAAAATGCCAAAGTTACACAGATTACTATATTTAAAAGTAATGTGGAAGACTTGTAGAAAAAAAAGCAAAAAAAAAAAATAAAATCAGCCAAAGCAAACAAAACAAAAAAACACAAAAGATTTCCACAGACCTTAGAGGACTAATTGAGTAACTGATACATGTTAACTTAATGGCTTAGCTTGGATATGCCGTGTTCTTTACAGTTAGCATCTGTCATTAGCTGTGATCCTTTTTGTTCTCATTTAAAAAGCAGCTTTTTGAAGCTTCTAATGAAACTCAGTAAATGCAGTTTGCCTCATTCCTTGCAGCGAAGGTTCACGTCTTCCTTTTCTCACACATTTTAAGTATGGATTAAAGAAAATTAAGTTCAACGAACTTGATATTTTCCTGTTGCATAACAGTAGCACTGCTCTAAATCTGCACATTTTTAAAAGATTAAATAAGTATTTTTAGTATTTTTGTCCATAAGTTGGGTTATTTACTCGCTGCAACAAACATAGTCTCGAACTCCTCAAATACCTTCTTTATTTTAAGCTTCACTCATCCAAATCTTTGAGCATAGTCCTCGAAGTCTTTCAATTTCTCATGCTTAATTGTATGCAGTCTTTTCCAGTAAAATGCAGTGAACTGTTTGTGTTTTTTCCCATTTGGTAGGCAGATCATCATAATTCCATTTAGCCTTTGTTTGTACCTGTGTTGTCCAGTTCTCAGTGACCCATAAACCCAAGACAAAAAAAAAAAAAAAAAAAAGGAGAATGGCACTGATTTACTAATGAGCTGTTTTTTGTACATGTGAGACAGAGTGTGTCTGTGTATGTGAGGGAAGATTTGAGGAGACTTGAACCTGCAGGAAACATAATCACCTTGATGACAAAATGTCAAATCACCCCACAGGGTTTTTTAGAGCTCCTTGAAGGAGAGATAAGGAGCAAAGAACGGACATCACGACTTTTCTAATGTTTTCGTTTCTTTCTTCTTCTATGAGATCAAGTCATTTTTAAAATCCAACTGTTTTAGGAAGCATGAATGCACAAAATGTGTATTTCATCTTTGTTTTGTTTTTTTTCCTTTTACGTTATTCAGATTGTGAATCACTATAGCTTAGAAATATATAAAGTAGTGTGTCTTTTTTGTAATTTATCATTTTAAGAAGTTTTTTGTGTTGTTTATATCTGTTAAACAACCTTTAAGGCAGCAGACATTTTTGTGGTCTTACAGAAATGAAATGTTTAACTGAAGCAGGAGATTTGAGCTCTGATTTCTTTTTATATGTTTGCCACTGTTCATAATGAATACTGTGAATAAAAATGTTAAGCCAGGTATTTGGTCTTAAATAGAAATGGTTAGCTTAATCATGTAAGTATTAGAAAAACCAACACATGCTGCTGTTCCATATGTTTAAATTACAAAGAATGTTTTATGTATGAAGCTATAGGAAGTAATAACCTGATTTATTTCCTAAAAGCAGAAGGAAGATGATTCCTCAGCATCATATACTGTTATTTTAGGCACTTCAGCCACAGCCCTCCACTCCCTGTTTGCTGATCTTCACTGTTATCACCTTATTTAAACATCTGGTCAAGCACATCAAGAGCATGTGACAATCTGAAGTTTACATATCAAACAAACTGCCCCATGATATTGGAGATGGTTGCCTCCTGTGAGATGTTTGCTCATTTTACTGGTGTGCACATCTCAAAACCGCAGCATGTCTCTTAAGACATGGGAGCAGTGCTGGGACTACAACCATTAGATTTGGTTTCTGGTCATAAAGAACAGTTTCATGTCCCATTTTAATTCAGTGATGATTTGAGAAAAATAAACTGGTTTGGTGTACAAGCGTAGACTAGCTTAAGATTTTAACCTTTGATGATCGTAATACAGTTCCACAGTATTTACACCAAAAAACAAACAAAATAATGCTTTTAATGAAAGCAGAAAAGCAGAAGTAATTTCCACAGTTCCTAAAATAATATTGATTAATTGTAATAAAACATTTGTCATTTTGATTTTCACGCACAGACTTGAGTGTAATGTTAAATAAACTCACTAAAGTTAGTGTTACCTTTGGAAAAAAAAAAATCAGATTATTGTGCGGAAAAGAAACATTTAGTCTTTCTTTTGATATACTATCACAACCATAACAAGCCGATATCAGCTGGTTAACTACGTGGCTGGAAATAGTTCCTAAAAGCCCAGTTTGTCTTTCTTGTAAACAAAAGGAAAAGTGTAGTTGGCTTATTTCATCCATCTGAAGAGCAGTGTGGAGCTGTAGGTGTGGGAGTGGAACGTGCTATTTTTTTTAACCATATATTCGAAGAAAAGGCTGGCTATTCTGATATTTTCTCGAGCATCTAATTTAAAGGACTTTAAACTGTGAAAACAGTGTGATGAAAAATTTTTGTGGTTTTAAATCCATTAAATATTCAAGCCCTATAATGTTTTCTATACCCATTATATTACTAAAGGATCCACATTTATGTCCTTGGATTGGTTAGAATTTGAGGGCAGACATCTTTTGTTTGCATTCCTATTGACTACACCAGAAACGACAGAGCATTAATTGCAAAAGCAAGAGAAATCCTTAACAGTTTGTGAGAAATTTCATGTAAAATCTCCAACTTCACCATTTTAACCTGTTCTTAAAAACTCTCTTTAGTGGATAATCATCTTTACATGACATGTCAAAAGGATAATGAAGCGGAAGCTCTCAATCAGTCAATTTTCCCCTCCCAGATCAGCTTGGATCTTGCTGACTTTCCTATGACTAATGATCGTAGTGTTGGGTTATTAATCGAAGTAATCGGCCAAAATATTTCAGTCTGAAGAGATATTAAAGTTCTACCTCCTCAGATTATCTTGTCTGCTTATGTTTCTTGAAGTTACAAGTACATTTTACAGATTTGGATTTGTCTTATATTGCTTTCTGATTTTGTTCAATGACATGTTTGCTTCACAAAAGCAAAAATGTATAAAGAAATCTCCTGTACGGCTGAAAGTTGAATACAGAAGCAAATCTCAAATGGCTACAGTCTGCCTTATTGTGAATCTAAATTCTCTTGTTAAAAAAACAGCTAAATAAATTAACTTAAATGAGACATATTTATATTCAGTAGTAATCCTAATTGTTTGTTCTTTTTTTTTTTTATCACAGTTGCTTTCTGTCTCTGCTCCTGGTGGCAGCAGTGGTGTGGAAGATCAAACAGACCTGCTGGGCATCACGACGCAGAGAAGTAAGTCTGTAACATGTAAAGCAGAACCGACTAACTCTGAGTAACAACTACCTTTCAGGTACTTCTATGGAACTCGTGTGAGTAAATGCTTTTACCAGCAGAGCTTGTTAAGTGTGTTTGGCAGTTTTAGCCATTCATATTTATGTTGGACATTTTAAGTTGGGTGCTGAATATGGCTGTGCATTCCAGTAGTGTTTATACTGGGATATAATTGTATGAACAGATAAATGTTGCCTTTTCAGGCATCTCAAAATGGTTCTCAAAGAAAAAAAATAGAGTAAAATAACAAATAAAAATTCAGTGCAATCATTACATTCAATTTATTATTGAAGCAGCCATCTTGGGGTTTGAAAAGACTGATTCAGGTGTACTTTTTATGTTAAAGAAAAAGTAGACCTTTAATGGCAGTAGTAGCTCTTATAGGGCTGTCATCTAGGAGGGAAACACTAGCTGTGTTTCCATTAAACTTGAAATTGCACAAATTGAAATTACGAAAATAAATTTGTAAAATGGAAACACGCCATGTTCGAAAAAGTTCTCCTTTTGTCATAAAACATTCTGGGACTAGGATGAGGTGGTTTTCTGGCCATATCGAAATTGGTTTATTTCATAAAACTGCAATGGAAACACTTTTTTCACATCACACGAGTCACACGATCAACAACCGGATGTTGCCACTGGTGTAAACCACAAAGAAGGTGACAACAGGAAGTAGTTGGAAGATCATGGCGTGAGCATGGCATGAGCATGACTTATCGCGTGAACAAGCTTATTCACGTGTGATTTTTTTTTTTTTAAATTTAATTTCTTATTTAATGGAAACACCGCAATTGCGAAATTGTGTTTTTCCGACATTAGCAGAAAATCGACAAAGATTTGCGCACCTTTGTAACGGAAATGCAGACACAGTTAAACAGATGAGCTCTGAGCCAGTTTTGAAGTTTAAAGGATGGACGAGAACAAATACAGTTAGTCACAGTAAAAGCTCAGCCAGTTGCTTTGTCTGTTGGAATGATTTAATTAAAACACAGAACACACAGAGGATGACTGGATCAAGTTTGTAGTCTACAGGACAACATGCATCCAGCATGACATAACCCTAACAACATAACCTTAGGAATAGTTAAGGATAACCTAAGCCTAACTAACTTTTATCAAAAAGTAAAGTTTTCAGCCTAGTTTTAAAAGTAGACAGGGTGTCTGCCTCACAAACTAAAACTGTGACCTGAAGCCTGATAACGAAAAGATCTGCCTCCCATTCTACTTTTAGAACCACCAGATTGTTCTATATCTTGGGAATATAAGGAGCAATCACATCTCTGATATAGGACGAAGGTCTTTATATACGAGGAGGAGAATTTTAAATTATATTAACAGGGAACTAATAAAGAGAAGCTAAAATCAGAAAAACATTATCTCTCCTTTTAATTTTCATCAGAACTCTTACTGTCACGTTTTGGTTAAGCTTAAGGGCTTTAACTGCATTTGTTGGACTTCTCAATAGTAAGTAATTACAATAGTCCAGCCTTGAAGTCACAAATACCTTGACTAGTTTCTCAGCATCAGCAGTTATCTTCCTGATATCTTGTCTGATTTCCTTTAAAAAAAAAAAAACCCAGTGATTTTAACTCGAGGCATTTCACTGTAGCAGACAGCAGGCTTCAATTATTCTAAAACTAAATAGCTAATAATGGCACAGTCAAGAACAAGAAGTCACCATGTCATTTGTGGTTGAGATCATTTTATCAAGGCTTATGTAGGCAGCATCTACAAGTAGATGTATATTTGCAATATTGTGCATTGGCACTGTGACCTAAACAGTGAACTTTGAATAAAAGCCCTTTATTTTTTGCATGGTTAAAGTTTTGAACTGTGTGATTTATCAGTATGCCATTTTAATCCATAATGCATTGCTACAGTAGACTTAAAAGTATGTGATAAAAATCTGGGATTACAAAATATTTAAAGCAAATAGGCTTGTTTGTTTTAACAATGTCTTCTAGTTGGCTTGGACAATTAAGGCATATCAAGGCTTTATATTTCATTATAAGCCTTTGACCACTGCTAAAGAAGGCTTTGATGAGTTGCCAGCAAAATCGCGTGCTCTGCAATTGGAACAATTATGTTGTCAAATAATTTCATTGAAAGTGGATAATTATTCTAGCCCAGTGTGGGTTTACGTTCAGTGGAAAGGAAGAGGAATGAAGTAGATGGTACGAATGAAAAAGGAGAAGAAATATTAATGATTAATATTCAGTGGTGGAATGAAAGGGATTTGGATGAAAAGAGGTGAAAGATGGGATGATTGGCAGTGGAAATTATAAAAGTGGGTCAGAAGAATTCTGTCTAGAAAATGAAGGAGAGGCGAAATGCAAATTCACCTCACTGCTCCTAATCTAAAACTGCATTGGAAAATTTTCTTGCTTCTAGACTGACATTAATTTCCATCTCTTTGGGGTGAGTCTGCTATTCTCCTGGGTGATGTTGGGTATTTAACAGCAGGAATTTCATATTGGTTTCTCTGCATGACCCGGAGTCTGTTAATGAAGCTCTCACAATTCATTTCCACTTTGGGAATGACATTAATAATAAGGAGATCAGAATTTCATATCCCCCCCCTAATTGATTTATTGAAAATAAACAAAAATGATTTCTGCTGTGTCTCTGACTCATGCCTACAAAAAAAAAAAAAAAAAAATTAAAGTCAATAAAAATTAATGATGGCAGATGGTCTCTATTTAAAATTCTGCTCACTTTTTTGTGTCTGCTTTGGCTGTTTCTGTGATCTGTTCTTTAGCTGACTGAAGGAAAAACTCTACTTTACTGGGTCAATGAGAATGTCAAACAGTAATACTTTGTTTGATCCCAAGTACTTTTGATTGTGACCTTTTTTGTTGGGCCATAACGACTGATTTAGATGCATCTTTTTCTCAGAAATCTTGTATTGTTACAGTGTAGTTGAACATCTTCGAAAAGTTCTCGTCAGTGACATCCAAAGTTTATAAAATTGATTAAATTCTGGATTTTGTTGGGAAGAATCCATGTGTGAAAACGATCTCTAATGCTCCCTGAACTTCTCTTTCACAATTTAAGACCAATGAATTGTGGAATTTTCATCTTCTAGTGAAGTAAGAAAAAGAGCCATTCATGGAAAAAGCTTTTTAATTCGGCTTCAACACCTCATCTGCAGCTTTTCTTTACCCAGATGGACTCGTTACTCTGGAACTAGTTAAATCAGATCTAAACAGACTCCTTTTTTTGCCATTACAACTTTTATGCTTCAAAGCAAGGCCTTATTTTTTTAGTTGCAAAACCTTGGTTTATCTTTGCAGTGGCTGTGTGGGAGAGCTCTTAAGCATTGCTGAGAGTTCTGTTTGTTTTCATTTGATCACAGTAATAATATACAGTTAAAATCATATATTTAGTTACAGTTGAAACCAATTTGGTCAATGTCTGACTTTAAGTCAGACTATATTTTTCCTATTTAAGTCATTGTGGATAACCAAAATTATTTCCATTTGCTAAATGTTAGAATAACGAGGTATAATAATGAACTTTCTTCAAGTTCAGAAGTTTATGCATACAAAAAATAAAAAAAATTATGAAAGACAATTTCAGCTAACTTCATTCTGCTCAATCCTTATTTTTAGTGCAAATATAATACATATAACATTAAAATATTAATATATGCAAATTAGTTGTTGTACTGTACATGAAAAATATGTTAACCTAGGGAAAAATGATAAAACATGAAATTGTGAAGGAATTTCAAATGGATGATTTTCCAACTTGTGCAGGCTGCACCCTGCCTCTCACCAATTAACTTCTGGAGATATGTATCAGCAAGGACACGCAGGTATAAAAGCGGGTTAGATGGATTTTAAAAAAATGCCTTTTGAATTTCAGTCGGTGCCAAACAAATGGCAAAGGATATGGGTTGCTCTATGTAGTTTAAATAGACGGTCAATCTGAGGAGGTTTAGTTTAATCTGAAATTCTTGGAAAAAAAAAAAAAAAAAGAAATCTTCACAAATAATTTTTTCTTTATTCCAAAATACAAAATTTAGCCAAATCTTTCTGCATTTGCATCATAGTTCTTGAAATGCAAAACATCCACAGGGTTAAAACTAAATCTGAATCATCCCGAGAACCTCAAAAGTCAGAGAGAAGCAATTGGAGAAATGAGATCAAGTTCAACCAACCAACCATCAAACTTTTAATCAAGAACTTACATGTTCTCTTTTGTACAACTGAGTTACTATAAATTGAATATTCTGCTAATATCAAATACAGTTAAGTCCAAAATTATTTGTTACAGTGGCAGACTTATTACTCTATTATTATACAGTATTTCTATTCAACCAAGAAGTTTGTTTCTGATGGGAAAAGAGACCCACATATCTAATAACATAATAAAACTGATTAATATTTTGCAAAAATTTTGAAAATATTTTTTTAAAACACTATTTAAAAAAATGTCATGTCAAAAATTTTAATATCCTTCTCAGCAATCAAACTCTTCTTGTAATTGCTTCCACTGGTATTTCTATAATTTGTTTGATGACGAGTTTTAAGTCTTTGGGGTTGGAAGGCCTCTTTTCCATCACCCTAATCTTTAGTCTCCCACACAGGTTATCTACTACATCAAATCGGGACACTTGGCAACTCCAAAATGCTAATGTGACTTCCAGTCAGAAGAGACATGTTGGTAAAACTAAAAGAATACTTTACATCTAAATGTGCCAGGGGTGTGAATAATTTTTGGCTTAACTGTATCCTTAATATAAACACTTTACTGAGACAAACCGCTTTCTACAGCTCTGCTGTGGCATTTTCAGTTGGCCTACTTTTAAAGAAACATTGTATTCAGAAACTGTGTTGGTAACCTTTTCCTGAAAGCTATAGCAGCCTAGAGGATGCCCTTCACCACTGAAGTTGTACTTTAACTTTGCAAATAGATTTTAAACTACTTCACATGTTGCAATCTTTAAACCCACTCTTCCATAATACAAGAATCAGTAAAATCACTTGTAGAAATCCTTACAGGATCCTTTAGGGTCTATTTAATAGATGGTCAATCTGAGGAGGTTTAGTGCTAAATAGGCCATCTGGTTGTAGTTTAATTGCTTACAGTGAAATGAATGCAGAGTTTGCTTGCTTACCCAGACATATAGATGATATGAAGGTATGCTTTTCATTGCCGTGTAGTTTAAAGATTGAGCCGTTACAGTTTTGTTTGACTAGTAAACTAAATGGTTCCCTAATTCTTCTCCACTGTGTCTTTGTATTTACGAGGCTTGCTGAAATGAGGGACGGAAGGTTTCATTCTGAGTTATTTGAGCACCTCATCGCCTGTAAGGACATGGAATGAATGAGTTTTAATGAGGCTTTCAGAAATGGCTGGGCCAATAATGAAACTCTGATCAAGCCATAGGGCATTTGGGCATCTGATGATTTTTTTTTTTTTTTTTTTTTATTGACTTTCTGGTGTAAAAGGTATTTGTAATTAGGGATTGTGTTTGATTTGAATGATTTGAAGCATATTTTCTTTGGAGTTGTTTTTTCTCTCTTTAAGATTTCTAATATGAAGGTCTAGTTAACCAAGCAATCATTTCAAATTCTATTTCTGAGAATTGGCTGTGAATAAAGGACAATTCTGAACGGTTTCTAAAAACCACAAAGTAATTCCTTGAATTACTTTTTATCTCAAAGAGCTGGTTGTCCTCCACACTACAACAGTAATTAGATAAGGTCTTTCTTTTTTGCCTAGGGTTGAAAGGGACATGATAACAGAGGTGCACCGGCTAATTTGAATAATTTTGGTTGATGTTCAGTGATGGGACTTGGATTTTAAGCGGGCACCAAAGGATGAAGAGACAACAGCTCTAAATGCCACATAGGAGGACAAAGGCTGACCTCTTTGAAGCTACCTGTGGGGGAAAACGGAAGGGAGGGGCCTGCTGACATTTCACAAGAGAGAACCGCAAAGATGTTACACACACAAACATGGATTTATCTAATGCACCTCCTCTCTGTCTTTTACAGACATGTGAAGGGAGACCTTTTAAAGTCAGCAGTGATGCTCAGTGATGATGGGTTGTTGGTATTTTAAAAAGATTTATTTACTTAAAGTCCCATCAGTGAAGCATTGTTACAAATGCATGACTTTCAGAACTGCTGTGTCCTCCTGGTTCTCTTAATGGAGGACTGGATGTTTCTTCTTTGACTCATTGCTGGATTCCTAAAAAATTGATGGGAACTGTTCTCCCACTTAACCTGAGCTTCTAAGATAAAACTCATTTTACAAAGTTGTTTGATATTTAACTAAACCACGTGTGATTTTATTCTTCAAGTATTCAAAGCCAGAATTGAAATGGCCTACCGTCACCATGTTGTCAAGCCCCTATCTTAAATATTTTGGAAACTGCTGTCTCTTAAATCCCTAGTTCTACTTGATGAGTGTACTTACATTTGGATTGGAATCTCTGGTGTAGCTCCTAAATGGTTTTATTCTTACTTACCTAGTTTTGTTGTTTCTCTTTGACAGTCTTTACTTGTGGGAGCCCTCAGGGGTCAATACTGGGGCCTGTTTTATCTTTTTTTCAGACCCTTTTGGACCTCTTGCTACAAAAAAAAAAAAAAAAAAAAAAAAAAAAAAAAATATGCAGTGTGTTTAATCATTATGCTGACGATCCTTAGATTTACCCATCTTTATAACCATGTGATTTTACAAATGTTATTGTTCTTGCTGAAGGTTGGCAACCAGCTGTTGTTGGAATCAGGTTCCTGATGACGTCCTTCTGTCCCTTGAATTCTTAGCTGTTTGATTTAAATCATTTAGCACTTTTTTTGGAGCATTCAGAAGTTGACCTTGAAAATATTTTTGCTTTATTATGTACCCCCTCAAATTACATTAAAATTGGGCATGTAAATTAATATTCTGTTCTTGAATTTTATATCTTAGCCATCACAGAACACATCAGCCTTTCCAGCATCATATCAGCTTTGGAAAGTGTGGCAGGACACTACTGGATAGCTTCATCTGGTTATCTTAAGTCCATTAATCACAGTACGTGTTTAGACTGTCCAACACGTGGCCATTTGCAGGGTGTAAATTGTCTATAACAAATTTGCTATGAGGAAAGCAATGCTGCACTGGGGGGGTAGACTTTGTACATTTGACTGCATGTTTATGTATTGTTTGACTTTAAAGGAACCAGCCTGTGGGTATAACTGGTGATCTTTGAAAGGGACAGCGTGACCTGCATCGGTGTGAAATGCGCTCAGAGGCGGGATGACACCCACCCCTTCATACAATCCAATGAAGGGAACAAAATGTTGTATTCACTCGACAGATAATTCATGCCCTCACTTGCCAAATTAATCAAGTTGCATAGCAAAGCGCTGCATGCCCACCCTTATCAAAACTGTGAATGGCTCCAGCTTGTACTCTAGACAAAATCAGTCTGTCATTGCATAAACGTTAATTGGTTTTACAGAGTTCAGCCTTGCCTTTTGTCGTTAACTTAGCATTCATTTCTAGAGTCTCTTGGGTATTGTCCTGGCCCCTTTTAATGTTTGCTTTCTTGGCACATTTTGGATGGCAGGTGCTAGACTTTGCTCTTGCTCCCATCTTGTGCTCTGCTGCGTTAGAATGAATTCTGCAACATGATAAATAACATTACTGCTATCTGACATTTAGGATGAATGTTGTTGGATTTGAAGCTTTTTGTGCTGGAAACCGTAATAAGCCTTGAGCTGTTTTCTTGTTTTGGAACAACCTCGCCGGGCCCCCCCATCCTGCGTTTATCTTTTTTGAAAAGGGCAACATTTTTCATTTTGACCCATTGTGACCCAGCAGCTCAAATCTATCGGTTTTGTATTGTCGGTTTGATGTTTAATGGCAGAGATGTACAACAATTTAACATCAGGCATCAGATATAAAGTTTAAAAGGGAAAAATCAATCAGGTGATCAATGTCAATTTCATGTGGGTGCTGTTATTTATTTTTTTTTTCCCCAGCACTACCTCCCTGAGGGAAGGTTTTCAGATTGAACAAAGCAGCGCCACTTTCCTCTTATTCACTGTGTACCAATACGTCTGCACAGCACTGTGTGGGGGTTCCGAAAAGCTTTAATTGGTATTAGTTGGCATTAGATTATGTAACGACTGAACTTTTCACAGATATAGGTGCATTTAAATAAGCCAGAATATCATTAAAAAGCTTTATTTTAATGACGCCATTTAGAAAGCGAAACTTATATAGATTAATTACACGAGAAGAGTATTGCAGGCATATTTTTCAGTTATTTGGATGACTATGGCTTACACTGAATGAAAATCCAATATTAGGGGTTTTCCAACATGCAGAAGTATAAAAGACTAATTCAAATAATTTTTACTTTAGAAATGTTATGTTATGACCTATTCAGTCATGGGAAAGGTGACTTGATAGCTGTCTAGCAGATGGTCATTGACACCCTACACACACATGGAGGGTAAGCCATCAAACATTACTTCTAAAGAAGTTGGCTGTGTTGGATAGAAATGTAAGACACATGAGAAATATTTGAATACGTGATACTTTTGTCTTTTGTACTTTAGCATTTGGAAGTCTTAAATCATTTAATTTTCCTTGTTTTTGTTAAAAAACCACAAATGACTTCAGCTGTCTTACTTATGGCTGCTACAGAATTCCAATGCAAAACACTTATTGTAGTAGCCTGACTTTGTCTTTTCACCACTTGTCCTTGATAAACACCTAGACACTGATTCAAATGGTCACTTTCTCACTTGCTCATTTTTTCCATGTCAACCTCTTCAGATTTCTAATATTTTTTTCTAATTAATAGCCAGACCAATGAATACTAAATTATGCTCTGTGTTAAAGGTTGGGGGTCCAGAAACAAGAATCGCCAGGGTCAGTTCAATTTCAAGGAGAACATTGTGTGCAGGAATGAAACTATAAGACACCTAAGAGCCTAAACAGCACATACTTATTAAGGTTAATTTATTATTTATACTGAAGAGTGTGGGAAACTCTTTAAAAAAAAACTTTTGTTAGGCAGAAATTCACTGCAGAATTTATCATTTGCTAGTTACACATACGTTTTTAAATAGTAAATATAAAACAAAATTAACCTTTTACAGTATTCAACATGTATTGACAATATTCTCATATACACTGAATTATATTTTCAATATTTTCTCGATGGTATCCCTACGCTTTTCAGGTCAGTCTGTCCTTTTTTTAATATAGCCCCAAAAAAGTTTTAAATCAGACTTTATCAACTTCATTTAGACATCGTATAATGTTTGTGTCGACCCATTTTTTTTGTAGTTTGGGGACTTTAACTCGTTAATTTTAATTAGTTGCAGAAAAAAGAAATGTGGTCAAAAAAAATCGCTTTCAGTCGCACTTTTCTTACCTCCCTTATTGCTGGCACGCACTTCAGCCCAGTAGGTGGTGGTAATGCTCTTAAAGTTTGTTAGGCTGCCACAAAGAAGATGCATGGGGTGTGTTGGGGTGCAGCACTTAAGCCTGTGGTATCACCCTAATGCCAAACATGATGCTGCGAGAACGGACACCAGAGCTAATGCGAGCTAAGCTCTTGCTTAGCTTAGCTCTTGTATAGGTGGCTTCACAACATAATCAAGTCTGCACCTAATGAAACTAAGTTCACATATATGTCTGTTTTGAAATGAAAACCTTGTAGTTGTCCCAAATATTGCTCTTTGATTAAACAAATGAGATTGAAGTGTCATTAATTGTAATTATAGCAATGCCTCAAATTGGTTGCATTATTCTTTTCAGCTTTTTAGCCACATTTTTAGATTGTTTAGGCAAAAGACTATACCCTATGATATATTTTCCATAAACCTTTTCTCAAGAGAGCAATGTGCATTTTAAGAAATGTCACCAAATTTTTGAGCCCTTTAGAAGTGATAAATTCCTTTTAGTAACCACAGAATAAACAGACAGGTCCCACACACCATCTAAGCACCCAGTTCTTTTCTATTGTCCCTGATTTGGTCCAATTCAAATACAGTGTGTTGGCATCAAAAAATATGCTAAAATGTATATCTGTTTTTAATTTTTGAAGTTCCAAATTTTCTCCTTTTTACACAATTTTACTTTATATATCTTTAAAATTCAATTTTATGCTTGTGTTCATTCTAAATGATACTTGGAGAGGTTCAGAAGAAGTGCCAGTAATGAGAACCTATTGAAGGGCTTTAGTGATCTGAAATACAATTAGATCTTAATGCGCCACACTTAAGCTCATCTTAAGTCCAATACCAATCAGTCATGTCCTTGCTGCCTGTTTAAATATTGATCAGACAGTGCGCTGCTGATGATAGTGTGGCACTAGTTGTACAATATTGATTAGTTGGAGGAAAAAAGGTATTTTCTGCACAATCTAGTCAACAAAAATCATGTGACCATGTGGTCCTAATCACAGTTCTTCTGTAAAAACGTTTTAAGAAATAACTGAGTAGTTGCAATTATTACTCATAGTTTTTATTTAAAATATTGATTTAGAGTGTTGATAAGGTTAAAAAAGCAGATATGAAGTAAGTAGTAAAACATAATGTAGTAACAAGAAAGCAATCAATGTCACAAGGATGGAGGGATGTAGAACACAAGGAAGGAAGGACACCAGGAAAGCACAGGACGACGTCTGACAGAAAGGAAGAAAGCCGAACACAAAGAAGGAAAGATGCAACATTTAGACAATGACAATAAATTCAATTAATAAAAAAATAGTCTCGAAATATGAATATTTTTTCCATACTCTTATTCTTTCCCATACTTTTCCAGGCTGTGTAGGAACCCTGCACTTTCTCCTCAAGGAGAAGCAACTCCCAAACAAATTAATTTTGTGGTTAAATGTTTTTTCTTGTTCCATCTGTTTTACTCTTAAATTCTACAAAACAAACAAAAAACAACACTGATCTTGCCAAGTTAACTTAAAGTCCTTTGGAGAACAATTAACTTCATTAACTATTCATAGTAATGTAGCATAGTGTTATAATTCTAGTGCAGTGTTTTATTATTGGCATTAAACATGTAACTGTTTAATAGCAAGTTTACTGTGTTTTGTTCACATTTCATCTGTGTTTGTTATTGCAGCAGCTGATGAGAGAGCGTCAGCAGATGGCCAGTCGTCCATTTGCATCCGTTGCTGTTTCACTGCATGCCAGAGGAGAGCTAACAGAAATCCTGCAGCCTATGGTTGACGTGAGTCTAAATCCCACATTACCCACAGCATATTTACTTTATGCATTATTTTGTGCTTTGAATAATAAAATAATAAATGTACACATAGCAACTATGTTCTTTAAACTAATACAACCAGGACATCTTGACTGTTTCTTCTTTCAATTATGTATAATTAAAGTAATTGCATTTTCTGTTTTTAAAAGCTATTGTGATGAAGTAATTTTTTTTTTGCACCAAGTAAGCCTTTTTTTCCCAGTTGCCATGTCAAAAAGAAATCACTGATTTCTTCTAGGTATTCAAAGTGCTTCTGTTTTTACTTTTTTTTTTTGTTTGTTTGCCTCGGTTAGCTTTAAAAATAACTCTTCATTTATTACTGTCACTTTCTCTGTCATACACTTCTGCTTAGAATTACACCATACTGTCCAGTCTGTCCTGTTTTGTTCATACTTCTCCAACAAATGAGAATGTCTGGCTCCAAGTTCAGCTTCGGGCTCGAGGCTGTATGGTATATTGCTTGGTTTAAAGCAAGATGAAGAGATGCGTCCTCAAAATAAGATCTGAGGGACCACAGGTGATTTCTCAGCCTGGTTCGAGCTCTCTGTCACCTGCTCCTGTAAGAAATAAAATCACTGTGGCAACCTGCAAAGAGGCAACACATTAGCGCTGAGCGTTCTGCTGAGTGGTACTCACACACCATTATGGTGTTTTGAAGGGCAATGTAAAACGCAAAAAAAGGAGGAAAAACAATGTTTCTCCGCTCTGTGAGTGCGTCACACTGTCTGGATCAGAATGCTGCTGGAAACAGCCTATTTTTTCTTGATTAAAGCATAGTTTTAATTGCATACTTGTCACTGGAATTTAGGTCTGTATGTTGTTTGATCTATTCCAGCCTTGGTCCTTTATCTCATAAATATCTCAAGTGTTTTAGTCAGGCACATTAAATGGTAGACCTAACAGTCACTAGAGAGCGTTTAATGTAGCTTTTATGATTATATCTGGAAAAATACACGTCTAGAGTGCTCTTTATTTGCAAAAAGGGCATCTTATATTTAAAAGAAGTCTACACAATAAGGCTCCTAACAGTAATAAGACAGTACAGAAATCAGACTTGGATCCATCCCATCTATATAAAAAAAAAAGTAGGCTTATATCAGATTCAGTATTTATCTCCCTTTATTAAATCAAGAACTTTTACTTTTTTGAGACAATGTTTTTGATGTTTTAGTCAGGTTTTCTAAAATCCATTCTCACTGCTCTTGAGATAGCCGCAAACTCTTGGGAATTTATGTTCCCATTTTTCCTAGATCTTCGCTTTGTATTTGTCACTGCTGCCCACAGCACCTTAGTAAAAAGACTGCATTTTCTGGCAGAGATCACAGGTGCTCCTTTGGAATGGTTTACACCTTACTTTTTAAACAAAACCTTCAGGGTTCATATCATCCAGATCCAGATGGATTTGATTAACTTTTTGATATGGAGTGCCTCTGGGTTCTGTTTTAGGACCGCTCCTGTTTGTTGTACATACTGCCACTTGGGCAAATTATAGATGAATATTACATCTATTATTGGTGGTGGGGGATAAAGTGTATGTTGCGATGCATTGAGATGGGGACATAGACGATTCTGATTGTATTAACATTTTAATTTATGACTTAATTTTGAAGAACACAGAGGGCAGAAATTTATTATTGCACCATAGCCTTCTGAATTGTAACCAACTCAAACTAGCAGTTCTCAGCCCTATCTCTTACCACATTTATGCAGATGGCATTCAGCTGTTCTGCTGAGTTACTCTGAATGACATGAATTTAAAACATCCTTGATTGTTTGTCAGACATTAATTAAGGGATAAGTCATAATCACCTCCAGTAAACAGACAGCCCCTAACAGCATCACAGTGGCGTTATAAGTGGCTGTTTAGATTCAGTTCTCCAGTCAAGTCTGAAGAACTTGAGTGTTTGTATCTAGACAATTACTTAGCTTAATAGTTTTTCTAAATTAAGAAGGATGGTGTTAAAACAGGAATTAGTGGTTTGTTCCTGCATGTTTTTTTTTTTCTTAATTACTGAAATGTGCAATGGATTTTTTAACCTGTTATAATCCAAACTTAAACTAACAGAAAGACACACATGAAGGAAAAAAGAAGAAAAAAAAGGGGAGAAAAAGTTGCACATGACTCCTGTTTTAATTTTGTGATGTTTAATGACTGGTTATAGCCTTAAGCATCCAATCTGACCCCATTCAGTTATCCAGGGTCTACTGTTTGTTCCTCAGAGTCGTTTTAAAGCCTGAGGATATCTATACTTTAAAGATGTCACAGTGGAATATCCGTCGTTTGTCTTCAAGTTCTGTTGATAATGTTGACTCCTTCAAATAACAGTTAAGGGCTTTTTTTTATGTGTTTAGTCAGCTTTGTGCTTTTTGGACAATATTCTCCTTTTATGTGCGTATCTATTTTGAATTTTTAATTATTATTTTGTTCTATAGATATTTTCTTATTAACACTTTTCACATTTTTTCTAAAAATATGTGGCATTTTATAAATGCAGATGGATTCGCTTTATTTTGTGATGAATTCTGAACTGGTCATTAAAGTACCTTCTCAGAATACTAAATAGAAAGACTAGCATGGATTTTAGCATGGACATACTAACATTGCACCTTTTTCTGTGTGCTCGGAATAGATATATAATGAGCTAAAAATATTTTTCTTTTAGAAATATATTTAAAAGTTCAACATTTACACGCTTTTAAATATTCAATTGTGGTTTTGGATGACTTACAGATATATTAAATGATTGATGCGCTGAAGGTGAAACCTCAAAACAACCTAATTCTGCTCTGTGTCAGCTAATAAGTCAGCATCTGCTATCACTTAACCATTGCAAATGTTTGTTGATGACACAGAGGACACTGGCTTTATGTCGCCTGCTCTGTTTCTGCTTAAACTTAGACAGACATCTGACTTGATGTGCTACGATAAAGCTTGGCGTACTTCTTCAAATGACTGGAGGAATTTGAATTGGAAGCACAATCAAGAAGAATTGCAGAACCAAATGAATCTCTCACACAGTTTTGAACCGACTGAAACATTTAGATCCAGTATGACTGAACCGTAAGCATTGGTCTCTCTGCATTGGGTTTGCATCTCTATGATGTAACTTTACAGACTCTCCAGCTGGGCTGAGTGAGAAGATCCTTGCAGCTTTTATGCCCATTTATTCCATTTGCTTGCTTTAAACCTCCAAATCAGGCTCCGCTTTTTGTGACTAAGATGTCAGCAGCCGCCTGGACAGAGAGATTCAGGTCTGCAAACTGCAGACCAGAATGGCAGGCACTCGACATATGGAACCAGTAATGAACAGCAAGTTTGATTGATGAGACCTGTCAGTCCTAGAAGGAGAGTTCATACTGACTGTTGGTTGTGTGTTTGCATGTATTAGCGTGTTTGTTACTGCATGTTTATGAGCTTGGAAGCTATGAATGACCATGTTAGAGTACAAATGCATAATATCTAAATAGGCTTTGAATAATCTAAAAATTGTAATTGACCAAAATATTTTACACATTGCTGGTAGAAAGAAAATCAGTTGTGTTATTAAAAAGGAATTAATTTTAATTTAAAACTTTTCACATTTTGAAAATACTAAATAGCACTACAGCTGATGATCCTCAAAACGCAATTTTTTTTGAGTTTGTGCATGAAGTTTTTTTTTTTTTTTTTTTTTTTTTTTTTTTTTTTTTTTTTTTACAAGTATTTGTACAGCACAGTAATGATCACAGTAAGATTTCCAGATTATTAAAGATCATATTTAGAGATGTAACAATCAGAGTTTTGTGGTCGATATCCACTTTCTTCAAACGTTTGAGATGCAGATTGTGATTTTTTTATTTTTTTATTTTTTTATTTTTTTTTTAGTAGATTTCAATTTCTCTTTAACAACTATAATCAAGGAAGACATAGCAACAGCATTCCAGCTATGAATGGTCATTATTAATCTTAGGATCTAAGGCAGTATCACACTGCTGCGTTAGAAAGCAGTTGCTTAAAACATTGTTTTACTAGTATTTTAAAACATAAACAAAATGATTACGGAGTTGACATGAAGCTTAGCTTCTTTTACTACTGAACAGCATGGCTAGCTTTGCTTAAACAGCAATCTGATTTGTTGGTCTTTAAATGGGTTCTAGAGAATTTCAATCCCTAACTTAAAAAATTAACAAAAAGAAATCCTACATTTTCACATTTAGCATTCACAAAAACAGAGGTTGAAAGCTCAAAGTGATTAAACAGAGCATTTTTGCTGTACTCCGTTGAGTCTTGCTGTTGTCTGCTGGAAGTTTGGCTCTCTCTCTCTCTCTCTCTCTTATTGTCTCGCATCCTAAATAAACTATAAACTAAGAAAATAGTCTTCTTTTAAATTGCTGCTTTAGTTTTGATTTGATTTTAAAAACCTTGCTATTACTGAAAATATCTAATATTGAGAAGTCAATAGCATCCACACCAGAAGGTGCTGCTGTTAGTTTGGCCCTATAGCACTTGATTGGAAAAAGATCAGATTTTTGAGTTTTTGAACAGCGATCACCTGTCAGGGCCGATCAACTTCATCTCAAGTCGTATTCAAAGACAACAGAAAACAATTCAGTTTTCAGTAACATTCACTGATTTACGTTATACAGTACATAATTAGAAACCCATGTTTCATGGCTAATTCAACAGCAATCTCAGCAACAATTTATTGTCATTGGGGTTTAAAACACCTTTATGCTAAGATCGAAGTTAATGTTAGTAATGCATTTTACTGGAACTGCACCTGGTCAGGAAAAAGCAAACTGTCAAAGTCCAACCAGGTTGACCGCTTAACATTGCATGAGGTGTAAAAATCAGTCACCCTTAAAGAGAACACAGCTACCAGTGCAGCTGTTGAATGTTTCTGTGTTGGTGAAAGCATTTCATATTTTTGATCCCCTTGCAATATGGATAAAAGAGCACAAAGCAGCAAAAGTTAAAGGGAACTGAAGCAACAGACTTCTCATGGAATCACTTATGGCATCAGTTGGACATGAAATTTAGCAGAAAAAAAAAAACTGTCACTCTTTGGGTTTCATCCTTACAATTACTGTCCGTTGCAGATGTTTATGTCGAATCAAACTTCTGTGAATTTCTGAAAAGTTGTAGAGCTGCAGTACAAACCTGAATATAACTTTAGCAAATAAGAAGCATGCAGTTGTTTTGATAGATCTTTATTTATTTTTCTTCTTCATCTTTTGTTCTCACTTTTATCTGTTGATTATCTGAAGACTTGTTTTCATCACACATTTCACAGTTTTCTTAAAAATATCAATACTTGTAAGGACATTGACGTTTTTTGGGGGTTTTTTTGTTTTTTGCTCTGACTGCTGTTTCTACTTTAAACACCACCACACAGAGGGGAAAAAAAATGCATTTCTATTCAGAGACACGTCGTTTCTCAACAGTTTTTGTCCTTTCATCCAAAGCATGCTGTGAAACCCTTGACATTCATTATCAGGATGACATGTTTTTCACGCTTGATACGAGCAGTTCTGGCCATTACGTCTGAGGGGTAGGTCATCGCCTCGGCTCTCTGACTGTCTGACAGAGACACAAGTGTTTTTGTTGTGTGACCAATCAAACTATTTGTCTCAGGAGGAGGGCGTCTTGACTTAAATGCAGCAGCTCCATCAGATGACATGAGTGACTTTTGGTCAGCTGGTTTCTTTAAAAAAAAAGTAAAATAAAGAATCACTTGGACCAGAGCAGAAACTAAAATTGATTTCAGCTTAGTTGGTAAGGCAAGGGCGTATTATCCGGCAGAGAATGCTGTGTGTATGTCGAGAACAAGTAAAGAATGCTTTCTTTCTTTCTTTTTTTTTTTTTTTTTTTTTTTTTTTTTTTTTTTTTTTTTTTAGCCATATTATCAGATGTACAAGAACAATGCCTTTATTAGTACTGAAATTCTGTAAATTTGTATTTTTTCTCATTGTTTTTAAGGGTGCACCTAAACCAGTTGCAATGGAGCCATGTTTTGGAGGGAAGGCTGCTGTGTTAACTGTCCTCATGCGTCTCCCGTCTGGACTTTCTGACCTGCCTCCACCTGGACAGTCAGGTAAACAACTCAAACTCACATGTGAATCTTGTTTCTCTGTATTCAGCTACATAAATTCCAAAGAATGTCTTTTGAATCGAATACCTTAAAGACCACGATCATAATTATCATAAGCATAGAGTAGAACGCTGTGAAACTTTTGGACGATGACTGCAGCCTCAAGCAACATCATTTTGCTTTTTAATTGAGGCACTAATAAATGTATTACAAGATGTTATCCGCCGGAGGGAGAGAGGGGAAGTATTTACTTAGAAGACTGGTCAAGCTTTTCATTTGTTCTTGCCAAAAGGATATTGTTGACCCTGGCATGCTGGAGTCATCTGAGCAAAAGCAAAAACGTTACCACTTAGCTATAAAAGATGACCGATGAGAAAGCACAAATCTTTAAATAGTGGATGAGCATACTGACAGAGTAAATGTTAGATTGTCAGTAGTCAGATTGTACTTTATTTCATTTTATTGCTCTAATTTGCTTGTCAGCAATGCTGCAGTGCATCTTGTCAGGCTTGGCAGCATTCTTCAAATGTCCCCTCATATAAAACACTGCCTTATCCTTCCTTCACCCCCTCTTTCACTTTTTTTGCTGAAATATTTTTTATAAAACATTCCATCTTTGATTAAATTCGATGTCAGCTTACCCTTTACACAAGGTTTTTTGGATGTATCAAGAGTAGTTAGTTTTGCAAAACCTAAACAGTCAAACAAGCCAATTAAAACAGCTTGATGATAAAGCTAATATAGGATTGATATAGGATTACCAGTGAATAAAGTAAGAGGATAGAAAAAGCGGGGAAATAATGGTTAATTAATCTATTAGGTGAGAAGTATGTTGTTATGGCTACGCTGTCATAGGGAAAACTACTGATCTGACAGTTAGTTGAGCAACAAAAGATAATCGGTTATCAGCCTTCTGTTCATAATGAGGTATCAAAGCACATTATGGGAAAGTTGAGGGGAAGGAGACAGTGTGGTAGAAAAAGGTCCTCAACCAACCATAATACCCAGATTCACAAGGACTGGATTGTAGATGGGGACAGTGGTTCAAAAGCTACCACGCACAGACGTATCCAGGCATGGCCGCAACTGTTGTTCTTTTTGTTAAGCCATTAAAGGCAACATCAGAAGGGTCTCACCTGGGCCAAGATGGAAAATCACTGGATGGTTGCTTGTTGGCCTAAAGTCTTCTTTACAGGTGAAAGAAAATTCTTCACTTCATTTGGAAATAAAGGTTCCAGAGTCAGGAGGAAGACTCCAGATGCACACAATCCAAGTTGCTTAAAGTCCAGAGCAGTAATTTCCACAGGCGGGGAGGATTTTTAGTGCCATGTTATCTGCTGGTGGGGTTTTTTTTTTTATTAAGCCCATCCATCTGCTGACGAGCTTTATGGAGATGCTAATTTTATTTTCCAGCTTGGCACGTGCTGAAATGATCATATCATCACTGTGCTTAATTGGCCAACAAACTGGCCTGATCCATAAGTTATAGAGAATCTATGTGTTGTTAAGAGGAAGATTAGAGACACCAGACCCAACAATGCAGACAAGCTGAAGGTCACCGTTAAAGCAACCTGGGCTGCTTCTTCCTGGGTTTGATGTAATATTTGAATTTTCAGAGAATCTGAATGTGAAATCGAGATGAATTACTGAAATATACCAACGTTTACAGTACAGGAAGTACTGCTGCGCTGCAGTAATCTTAAAAATGCAACCAAATGCATTCTTCCTCTGTTTACCAATTAGTCCTTTGTATAGTGAACACAACATAGTAAGAGAAATGGTAAAAATTTCGAACACAGTGCAAGTTTTATAGTTATTGTATTAATAGATGATGTAATATAGAGGAAATGTCAAACCATTAAATATATGCAAATGTATATAACATATAAATTGTTGTATTCAAATTGAGCAACATTTTATTTCTTCATTAGAAGTTGGCAATTCAAATTCTGCCCTGACCAAATAAAAATAATTCCACTGTCCTTTACAGTTTGTTTGTTTGTATGGGTTTTCCTCAGTTGTACATGATCAATATAAATGTGTATTTTTTTTTCTAACCACGCTCCTACATCTCTCTGTTTTCCCCTCCTACAGGACTGATTGTTGCCAGTGCGCTGGTAGACATCTCACAACAGAAACCATCAGACTTTAAGGACAAGTCCCAAGCTTTAAAGAACCGAAAAGCCCTTCCTCCAGCTCACCAAGGGACCTGCGTCTGACTCCATCCGGCGGTTACATTTACAACCGACCGTCATATCGTTCCAGCATGTCTCAGGTCCCGCAGCTGGAAGCCTTTCCACAGACTTGACATGCCTAAGTGACTTGTAGGAGATTTCTTTTGGCTGCTAACACTCACCACTACAGCTCCCACTTTGCAGGAGCACAGGCCCACATTTCCAAATATGCCGACGTCAGAAATCCACCACAGTCTTCTGCAGGAACCGATCCCGGCTGGGCTTCAGTTGGACAGCATAGTCTACATTTAGTGAACATTTGCCATATTTTCGACAGATTATGGCAGATCCTAACTCATTGAAGTGTGGCTGATGAAGGTTTTCTATTTGTAAAGCATGAAGGAAATGTAAATGTGCATTTGGGAATGTCACAAGATGACCAAATTTCCTCATATGATCAAAAACGGTTGGTAGATGTCCCATACATGCACCCTGTATAATTTTTTACTTTCTTTTGCTCACCAGTAAGTGGTACATTTGAGTGCTAAAGCATTCAGATTTCCCTGGTTTGCCTTTTTTTTTTTTTTTTTTTTTGTAAAGAACTTTGACTTGAAAAGGTCTCAATTTAACAACCCATAATTATATTGCAAACCATGACAACTTGAGCATTTTCTGAAATTTCTAAGCATAATTGTTCGTTTGCATAAGACTCCTCCACCCAGCAAAAGCTAAAGTCTGTATTTTCTGTGGGATACATGAACTAATGCTGCAGAGGCGACGGTCCCTTCTCGTGACATGTCGGGTGAAAACTTGGAGCCACGAAAAAAATCATTCGTCATTGAATTATGGCATGAAAATCTCAAACAAGTTGGATGCATTTTATTTGGGGGGAAAAATTGTTTTATGTTCATTTTTTTCAGTGTAGTCACTGTTAAATAAACAGAAAAACACTGAAGTTCTGGTTGGGTCTTTACTGTGGTTTATGAAAAGATTTGGACATTTTGATGCTTTTGAACTGAGATTGGGGTGGGGGACGTTTTTAAGAGGCTGCCCCAGAAACGTCCTGCTCTTCTGGCTGTTTACTAGTTTGTTTTGTAAGTTTTATATGAAAAAAAAAAAAAAAGCTATAACTTTATTTCACCTTTTAAGTACAATGAGTTGTGCTACCTTTTAAAAATAAGAATGCCTTGGCTCTTCATGAGCTCAGACGATTGGGAGCATGAAGGTTTGAAGGAGTTTCTCAGCTGTACAGTGTCTCGTTGGAACAAATGTGCGTCTTTGTCTTTCACAATTGCTGTTTTTTTTTTTTTTGTTTTTTTTCTGTCAGGTTTTTTATGAAACTGGTGAAAACCTTTTGTTAATTTCAGGCCTTGTTACCTGAAACTATTATATCTATAATAAATTATCGGTTTGCTACACTTGTGAGGAGCTTTTCTGTTAATATGTTTGGGTATTTAACAGATCCCTGTTTTCTTGCACATCCTCGGTGACTTAAACCACTTGTTCTAATGTCAGCCCTTTTTTTTTTTTCTATTTGTGCATCCTTATAAACTGTTTGGGCATTGTCCTGCTTTGTGTTGCAAAAGCCATGATGAAATTCATGATGCCAGCTAATGTGTTTTTTCCTGTTTTATTTTGTGTTTGTAGAGTAATCCTTTAACCGTGTCTTTGCACAGGAATCAGGCTCACGCTGTTCTGTGAAACAGATGACAAACTTGCATATCAGTCATCGTCAGTGTATTTGAAAGATGGACAACATGCCAGAAAATTAAAAGAAATATCAGAACAAACAAAAAACAAACTTTGTGAACTAAACTTATTTCTTCTATCTCTCACACTGTGAAGTTACTTTTATTTATTTATTTATTTTTTTAATCTTTCTCGAGGCTTTCTCCTTCTGAAGCCCAAACCCAAAACATCATTACCTTACCAAATTCATTTCCGAGCTCAGACCTTCTATATATGGAAGTCCAAAATAATTACCATTGGTATTCGCTAGTGCATTTAACACATATTGTCTTGAATTTACACCCTCGAACTTTTTCATACTTTTGTCACTTTCACAATCAATGGTAAGCCAATGTTTATATTTATTTATTTCATTTTGTATAAAAATATGTAAAATCATTAATTTTAGGGATTTCTTTACCAGTGGTCCCAATAAATATGGAGTTAACTGCAAATGAACTAAAAATAGTCTACTAAAAAATACATTTATTTTCCAAATGACAACAGAATAAGGAATTATTTGGATTATTTTGGACTTGCAATTCCCATTAAGCTTTGGAATAGTTTTATTGTCCCAAATGATATTACAACTTTCTTTTATATGATTTGTCATATAATCTCTCTAATAGCAGGACTACAGTCGTGGCTAGTTTTATGTTTTAGTCAGCATCCAATCAAATTTAATCAAATTGGGCAAATGTTGGGTAAATAATTTTTTACTAAACCTTTTCTTTTCTAGACTAGATGTCAAATTTGACAAAGTATCATATAGTTTACCTTTATTAGCATGGTGCTTCCAATGTTTAATTTTAAACAGAAAACATTGCATTTGTCTTTTTCAAGTTCAGTGTGATATTAAGAGGTTTGTCCTTCATTGTATTAACTCCTTATAGATTGTTCATGCTCTTTTTATAGTGTCATTGATGTGTATTTGAGCAAGAATCTATGGAACCGAGAGGCAGTTGGCCAAAGTGCTACTTTAAGGAATCTTCACTTATCTGTACCCATTAGCTGCAGCCGCTCTTGGAGGGGAAAAAAAGCTTCTAGTGCCCTACAGGAGTGTTCAGTACCAGCAGGAGCTCCTTAAGTGATTGTGCACACCATAGAAAGGGGGAATGTGATATTACACAATATCTCTATAGAACTTCACAAGGATTTCAGTCTTTGTATTTAGTAAACTTTGTTACCTTTGACTCTCAAGCCTCAACAATTTCCTTTTAAATCTTCTGGACTGAACTTAAAAAGGTAAACATATGATTGTGGGTACAGATTCCATCAGAGGACCTGCAAGAAAGCTCAGTCAGAGACTAAAAGGTTTGGGAACTAACCAAACCAAGGTGGTATTCATTTATTTTTCATTTAAGTTTAGTAACATATGCTTAGTAGGGACACCATAGTAATTTCTACCCACCATGCTGTTCAGAGAAGAAGCATGTTCTGATGTGAAATGTGCGTATTAGCCCCAGAACAAAAGCAAAAGAACGTCTGAAGAGGTTGGCTGAAGCTTGTAACAGTGTTATTATCCACGTGGATGAAAACCCTGGACCAACATGAGCTGAAAAGCCAGTCGGAGAAGAAGCTCTTTATACACAACTTGTTTTTGTTTGTTTTTTTTTGGGGGGGTGGGTGGGGTGGGGGGGTAGGGTGGAGGTGTTTTTAACTGAAATGCATAGATATACCGAGTATTGTTACTTTTGGAGGTAAAAAGGGAACGCTTGCAAACCTGAGAACACCATCCCAACTGTAAAGTACAGGGCTGGCAGCATCATGATGCGTGAGTGTTTTGCAGCTAGAGGGACTGGTGCACTTCACAGTATCGTGAGAAAGAAAAATTGTTACTGAAGCAACATCTTAAGAAATCAGCCAGGAAGTTAAAGCTTAGGCATGAATGGGTCTTCAAAATGGACAATGGCCCAAATTAATAACAAAGTGGCTTCAGGACAATTGGATCAGTGTTTTGGAGTGGCCCTCACAAAGTTATGTCCATAGACAATTTGTTGGAGGAGTTGAAAAGTTGCATGAGCAAGATGATTAAGTTACACCAGTGCTGTCAGGAGGGATGGGCCAAAATTCCAGCTTACCCTTGTGAGAAGCTTGTGGATGGATATCAAAAACATTTGACCTAATTCACAGTTTCAAAGGCAATTCTACCAAAGAATTGAAGAAATATGGAAAAATTCTGATTTCGAAGAAAGTAAGAAATAAATCTCTACTCAGCTGTGGCATTTAACAAAAATAAATGTTGGTAAACCTGACTGACTTAAAATAGGAACAATTAGTCTGATTAAATGTCTGACAAAACCGCCCTGTCTTTTTCAGTGTATAAACATCTGGTGTCAATTTTAGCAACCTAATCCAGAGCTGCACACACACACACACACACACACACACACACACACACACACAAACCTCAGAGCAACGGTCAGTAAACAGTACCAACAAATATGTTGGTTATGTAACTCAGCATTTGAGTTATTTCTTCAAAACCCATTTAAAATCCACAACCATTTAAAGCACTCTGACCACTCATTTAATAATTGAGGAAGTTTTCACTTGTGGTGTTCATAGGAATTATGTATTTTACATTGCTGTTTTCTAGCTACTGTAATGAAAGTTTTTTTTGGCGATGAGTCATGTCATTGAGTCACAGAGTTATCAACCTGTCAGAAGCTGTAAGACTCGCGTTATCACTGCCATATCCAGAAAAACAGATACTGTAAAATGCCTATGATGCTCTTGGAAAATTCTGTTACCTATTTTAATATAGGAGCAATAAAATCAGAATAGGTTCCATCATTACTACAAAACAGTTGATTCAAATCAGTTCCCACAAGACATTGCTGAAGTGTTTTGTGTTTAATTTTGTTTATTTCAATTAATTTATTGATCTTTTTTCAGCAAAATTATTGTTTGGACAGTTGCACATGTCACCAAAGATATATTTTGAGTTCTTTTTTCAGATTACAAATAAAATAATTTCCCTTTTTATTCTAGCTATTTTAGGAGCCAAAAATATTCTGTTATACTTTTCTCACAAAAAAACAAGAGAGGGCAAATTAAAAAAGTACTGTCAAGATAAAAACAGATTCATAAAATTATAAAGTTGTTATCTGAGATCTTAAAGTGTTGTTTTTTTTTTTTTGTTTTTTTTTTAAATCCATCTGGCGACTGAAAATTGTCACTTTAAAGAAGTCTGGACAGAGCAAATGAGCTGAACAACAGGTTCAGCTCAGGAACAAGTTCACCATCCTCCCCACCTGCCCCCAGCCAAACATACATCCCACCCTCCTTTGACCCACAGATATCCTGTCACACCTCAGATGTTCTATCTTCCACCTCAGTCATGGACTCTTCTGCTTCCACTAGTTTGTCTTCAACCAAATCAGGAGATGCTGCTGCTCCCTTTGCCTTCCCCTCCCACTTTTCTGTTTCTAGAAGTCAGATGAACAGGCAGCTGGAGAGACTGAACCGGAACAAGGCTACAGGTCCAGATGGTGTCAGCCCCAGAGTCCTGAAGGCCTGTGCAGAGCAGCTCTGTGGGATTCTACAACACCTCTTCAACCTATACTTGACCCAAGAGAAGGTTCCACTATTGTGGAAGACATCCTGTCTGGTTCCAGTACTTAAGAAAACTCATCCATCAGTCATCAACGACTATAGACTTATTGTCCTGACACCCCACTTGTTGGCCCAGCTGAGTAACCAAACCAGAACATATCAGGACCCCCTGCAGTTTGCTTACTGCTGTGGAGTTGGAATTGAAGATGCCATTATACACCTGCTTCAGCAATCCCACTGTCACCTGGACAAACCAGGCAGCACTGTGAGGATCATGTGCTTTGATTTCTCCAGTACATTTAACACAATTCAGCCTGATCTGCTTCGTCTGAAACACCAGAAGACACAGGTGGAGGCCTCAACAATTGCCTGGATCAATGACTACCTGACAAACAGACCACAGTTTGTGAGAATGAAGGACTGTGTGTCCAACCAGGTGGTTAGCTGCACAGGAGCACCACAGGGGACTGAACTCTCACCATTCCTTTTACCTCTGTACACTTCAGATTCCCAGCACAAGTCAGACTACTGTCATCTACAGAAATACTCAGATAACTCTGCAATGGTTGTGTGTATCAGAGATGGACAAGAAGCTGAGTACAGAGAGCTGGTGGACCACTTTGAGTCATGGTGTGGAAACAATCATCCTATCTTGAATGTGAACAAAACAAAGGAGATTATTGCAGATTTCAGGAGAAACAGGGTTAGATTAAACCCTATTGCCATGATGGGAGAAGAAGTGGAGATGGTTGAAGAATATAAATACCTCGGTGTTCATCTAGGCAATAAGCTTGACTGGAGGCTCAACAGTGAAGCGGTTTACAAGAAGGGACAGAGCAGACTGTACTTCTTGAGGAAACTAAGATCCTTTAAGGTTTGCAGCAAGATGTTGCATATCTTCTACAAGTTTGTTGTTGAAAGTGTCATTTCCTCTGCTGTCACCTGTTGTGGCAGCAGCATCAGAGCCAGGGACCTAAAAAGGCTCAACAACCTAATAAAGAAGGCTGGTTCTGTTCTGGGAATGACTGTGGAACCTCTGAAACTGATGATACAAAGACTATGATTTTACATAAAATCAAGAAAATTACGGACATTATCCTCTTCATGAGGCTGTTATTGAAAAACAGAGTGTCTTTAGTCAGAGGCTTCTTCAAATTAGTTGTAAAACAGACCACTAAAAGAGATCTTTCCTGCCCACAGCCATCACCATCTATAAGAACTCCTCAGTTAAATGAGTTACAACATTTAATTTCCCTTTGGGATCAATAAAATATATTTGAATTTGAACTGAATTTGAAAATCCCAATTTGAACTAATCAAGAACCCATTGTTTCTTATCTTTGTCCTTGAGAAGATTTTGAAAAGAATCAAAGTATCTTGAAGTAACTCATACTTGAAGTGTTGTTTACTGTGAAAAGTCAGGCACACACTGACATCTGGACACAAAAAAAGCCCCAAAAAGTAATAAAATGGAATTGCCTCTGCTCTCCTGGTTAATAGAAACGGTTGAAATCCACAGAGTTCTGCCTGGCTGGAAAATGGTGCAGGAGAGGTCAGTATTGCAGTAATTAGATATGAGGTGCCACTGCTGTAATTGTGCTGTTTTATCAAGATCCACTTTAATCCATGCCAAGGGTGAGTGTGTGGATGGTGAAGAACTGCAGTGGTTTTATGGGTATGAAAGGGTCGAAACGCTTTCTGTCCAAGCTCAGACCTTTGTGGCAGGGGAACAGTAAATCTGGAGAGCAATAATATTTACAATGGGTTTATTGACAGCTGTTTGTCTCAAGGCATTACTCTCCTGAAGTAAGACAACATTAAAGTTAATCTACAGATACATGTGCTTAGAACTGGGATTTGACGTGTTGAGCTGCACATTTAATTTAGAAACTACAATAAAAAGAAATAACTATAAAATAAAAATAACCTGCTCATAAGCTAATAATTATTTTATCACATTATTAAATGCAGACACATCCATATACAGAAAAAACCCCATTATTGATTCGGTCATGTAATGATAAAAAAAAAAAAAAAAAAATTCCCTTCTCACCCTCCACGGGTGGTATATATATATATATATATATATATATATATATATATATATATATATATATATATATATATATATATATATATATATATATATATATATTAAAGCATCCATTAAAGTTAGAATGTTTGTCTCTTTTAGATAGAATTTAGAGTGGTCAAGTTGTACAGTTATTATTATTAATTTTTTTGCATGTTTCCACTGGTATTTTTAGTATCTTTCTCTGATGATAAGCTCCAGGTTTTGCTAGTTGGATGGCCTCCTCACTACCACCCTGTTAAGATCCGTGCAGATTCTTTATTAAATTTAAGTCAAGACTCCAACTGGGCCTGTCCAAAATGTTAATATTGCTTCAAGTCAGAGGAAAAATGTTGGAAAAATAAAAGATGACTTTTGAGCTAATTCTGTAATTATTTTGGGCTTAACCCTATGTTCTTACATAATTTTATGGTTTTTTGAAGTCACATGAATGTACAGTGCTAAATTTTGTTACATTTTCAATTCATTATCAATTATAATTACAATTACTATTCTCTTATATTGTTTGCTTTATGTAAAACAAGATTAATACATGAATTTTGTCCAAACCTCCTATTTTATGCTTTCCCTCAGCATCAGATAAAATGGTCAGACAACTATTTCCTTCTTTTGGAGAACATGAGGCAGACATTTTGGTCCTTCTGTTTCTGCGACACATCCAATAAATCTTTGGCTTTCTCTCCAGACCATTCCATCACTGTTCTCAAAACAGGTGACAGTACACATCCCCCTCCCCATCCAGGGACAAGTCTGTCCTCTGCAGGTTACGTCCTTGTCCGCTTCTGTCATTCAACATGGGGGCTGATATGATCTAAGTGGCAATAGTGGGGTGTCTGCCAGGTGCTATCCTATAATCCTGCTTTACAGGAGTTTCTTCTATATGGAAAGGTGAGATAAAGTGGCTTTTCCTGGGGCGGGGGGGGGGGGATGACATGATCTGTTACTGAGTCTAGAATTCAAGATAGCTCATTATTCACATATTGTCAGAGAAACTCAATTTCAAAACAGACGTTCATGCTTATCAAACATTACATGTCATTTCATCTTTTGGTTGTTAGTGTTTTTAATAATAATATGGTGCCTTGAAGAAGTATTCACAAGCCTTACACATTATTGCAACAAACCTCAATGTATTTTATTGGGATTCATGGTTCTAAAAATCTTTTAGAAATAAATATCTGAAAATATCCTCAGCTCAGGTAGGAGAATCTGTTGGCAAGACACGTGTAGCAGAAGAAGGGCCATGCTGAGAAAAAGCCATTGAAATAGACTGAATTTGCCCACTAAAGTACAATTAAAGGGTTATTCTATTCTATGCTAAGTCCAATTTTAATTTTTGAGGCACATGCCATGTATGCGGACAGAGTAAACATGTGAAAGGAAGCGCATGGCTCCACTGAGATCAAAATGGAACTTTTTGACCTGCAAGTGAAACGATATGTTTGGGGAAAACTAACCCTGCACATCATCCTGAACGCACCATCCCCAAGGTGATGCAAGGTGGTGGCCGCATCAGGCTGTGGGATGTTTGACTTAACTGCTACCTGCTGTAATTGCAGTCAAAGGGGGTATGGACTCAAGGGGGCTGAATACATGCAACACTTGTCAGATTTTTGTTTGTAAAAACATGAAAACCATGTGTCTTTTTCTTTCTGCTTCACAACATGCACGACTTTTTTTTGGTCTGTCACATAAAATCCTAATAAAGTTAGTAAAGGTTTTTGGCTATAACATGACAAAACATAAACAATTTCAAGGCACTGTATCATTAAATAAGATGCTTTTTTTTTTTTTTATCTCAAAACAAAAATTCTTTAAAAAAAGCTCTTATGCAAACCATCTCGGATCAATTTGTCATAGGTAGACTGTTGTTTAAATGTCAAGAGAGATCACACATCAGTAATTACAACATACCCGTTGCATTTTTAGAAATGCTAAAGATGTTTAAAAATGAGCCTTTATTGTGTTGTACATTCTTTGAAAGTTTGTGTTATTTTGAGCCATTAAGTACAAACTAAGTAAGTGTTTTTATCTTACCCTCCCATCAGACCAGCACTAATTGCAGGCAATTAATGTCTGTTGGCTTTTGTCTTTTGACATTAACTCTGCTCGTGGGTATTTACACATTGTTTATTCATCAAACGCTTGTTCTCCTGCTCTTTACAAAGAAATAATAATGTGGGGGGGGGAAATAGAAGAGTGTAGTCCTTGAGTTTCTGGATGAGACCAGCAAAACATTTTTGACTTTTTAGCCATTTTTTTGTAAATTCTATGCATTGCTTTTACAAATACTTTGATACCTAAAAGAAATGATGCACTTTCCATCAAAATATATTCACACAACGAAGTCGAGTTTGTAACTACATGAGAAAAGAAGCACATCTCATCACATTTCATAATTCACAACTAGGCTGGGTAAAGCTGAGGGACCTCAGTCACCTGTACTAATGTACACTCTCAAAATGTTACAGACAATATTCTTTACAAGCTAACAGCAGCATACTGGAACAGAGTGTGCACCTGTATATTCTATGTACAAAATGAGGTGTACATGATAAAAGCCACAAACCACCTTGACGACCAGATCTACAGAGCTGCTCTACACCTAACGCCAAACATGTAGAAGAGAATTTGTTACACACTTTTTGGCAGATTTGTCTTTGTCATTGGTAGATTTTCAGACAAAATGGACATTTTAATGACCTTATCAATCATATTCCAATTCATCTATGAAATGTGTTGTGTGTCCATGGTTTTCCCATTTTTCTTTCCACGTGTTTAGCTTTTCGTTTGTCCTCAACTACAACAAATCAAGCAGAGAGTGCATGACTTTATGCTTGAAGTAGTTTTCACCTGCACTCCACTCAGTCAAATATGCAGAGTCTTTGCAAATTACTTCCACAGGGCTTTGGAAAGCAAATGAGCTGACATCTCAGAGACAGTCATCCACAAATCTGATCCACGAGCAGCTATGATTTCAGAAAAACTTGAGGTTCCAGTTCGGTGAGTGTCTGAATTAAAATGACTTTGATTGCTTCTTAAGAGCAGAAAGGTTGACCTTCATTTCTTGGCTTCTACAGAAACAAGAAACCTTTGAGCTGTAATGCTGCTGAGGCCAGTGGAAGGACTAAAGTTGAGGGACATAAGTGGTTCGGTTCAGCTGGTGAGCTTCCAGCGATAGCGTTCGAAGCGCCGGACTCATCCAGCTGGTGGTTCTATGGGAAAGATCACAGTGTGTTATGTCAGTTGTGCATCATATGGAAAACTTTATGATGTACTTACAATATTTTGCAAAGTATTAATGCCACTTGAATTTTTTTCACATTACAACCATAAAACTCAATCTATTTTCTTGGAATTTTATGTGAAAACACAAAGTAGGGTATCACTGTGAAGTAAAAACAATATATGGTTTTCATAGTTCTTTTTAATAAAACTGTGGCATGAATTTGTATTCAATCCTTTTTACTCTGATACACCTTAATAAAATCCAGCAGACCCAGATAAGGTCATCTAAACAGAGTCCACGTGTTGCCCTAATTTAATCTCAGTAAAGGTCCAGCTGTAAGCCCTCAGTGATTTGTTAGAGAACATTACTCAACAGTATCATAAAGACCAAGGCATACAGCAGCTGAAGATGTGGAGAGGTTTAAAGCAGGGTTGGGTTAAAAACAAGATCCCAAGCAAAACATCTTACAGAGCATGGTTCAATCCATCATCCACAAGTGGAAACATTATGGCACCGCTGCAAACACACCAAGACATGGCTGTCCACCTAGCCCCAAAGGGTGGGCAAGCAGAACATTATTCCCAGAAGCAGCCAAGAGGAGCTGAAGAGATCCACTGCTCAGGTGGGTGGATCTACTGACAAGCTAGTCTGATCACTATCAAAGAGGGGCAAGAACAAGGTGCTCTTGTCACATGAGATCCAAAGTAAACTTTTTGGCAATCAAAAACATCTTCAAAAACTAACACACTGTACCTCACACTACCATGACCACATTGTCCCCACTATGAAACATGGTGGTTTAAGCAACTTGCAGTGGGAACATTTTTCTTTTGATGAAACTGGTCAGAACTGATGGGAGTTAAACGCAGAGCAATGCATGGAAGAAAACCTGTTAGAAGCTTATAAATATTTCTAAATGTCCTAGACTTAAATCCAACTGAAAGTATAAGCTAAGTCTTGAAAATCAATGACTACAGACACACTCCATTGAATTTGACTGAATTTGAGCTGTTTCACACAGAGGAATGGGCAAACATTTCAATCCCTAGATGTGGAAAGACTGGTTGAGTCAAAAGTCTAAAGACTTTAGGTTGTACCAACAATAAAGCGTGGTTCATGAAAGCATTGACTCAGATGGTCTCAATAAAAATGCACGCTGAACTTTATATTTTTACATAAAAACATTTACAATGTTGGATTGTAGTTACATTTTTACAGGTAAAATCTAATATGTTTTAGAAAAACATAGACCCAGGATTGTTTAGTCTTATGGGAACCATAGAACTTTGAAGCACTTAATAAAACGAGCCTTACCTGACAAAAAGCTGCCTTTGCTGTTTGATTTGAGACCAGATTTTGGACCTTGAGGGAAGAAAAAAAAAGAAGAAAGGAGGTAGAAACACATAAAATTTGATTTCTTTTTTATTAAGTTCTCCACAGTCCGACAGAGGGGTAATGAAAAAGGATATGATACATTCCCGTTTTATCCCCTCAAAACTCTGTTGGTGTAAACTCTTGGTCTAATTTTCCCTCTGTCTGTTCATGCCAACTCAAGGTTACATCAGTTTATTACATTAAAACTTTTTTCAGTTTACTCAAAGCCTTTTCATTCCCATAAAAAACTGCATTTGCACATACAAATAGATAAACAAAATAAAATACAACCACAAAGATACAGTGTTTGGGTGCAGAAAATGATAAGCGGAATCTGTGGTGGTTTGGAAACAGAATAAACACTCCATGTAGTGATTTTTAAGCAGAAAGACTCCTACAAACCAGGGTTATGGAGAAGAATGATTAATTGCTGTATTGGAGGTCTTTCTTCCTAAAGGATGCTTTACTGGTGATAAATCATATTATCGCTATTAAAAGCCAATATGATAGATTGTTTCGGTTAGAGGAGACTCCGTGATATGATCTCATTTATAAAAAAAAGCCCCAAAGTATTTATCAGGAGAAAATAGCAGATATCACGAGTGTGTTGATCAAGCCAAAATGAGTCCAAAGGGGCTGCAGCGGATTCTGAGACAGTTAAGCAAAATTAGGTAAAAATAAAAATGGTGAATGTTCTTGTAAGTGGGATTTACTGTATTTGTAGCATTTTGAATTGTGGTCATCACTGTAGGAAGTGCTTGATGCGATAGATCTCAAAAGTGTGCACCCTGCCGTTATAATGCCAGGTTTTTGAAGGTGTAAAATAATGTGAGTTATCTTGTACAATTTAAATGAAAAAGGGTAAAATCTGTTGGGAGTGTTCACAGTCTTAAATTAATACTTTGTTTATCCATCTTTTGACCGAATATCTACATTCAGTCTTCTTTGTTAGGAGTCTATCAGCATACCACACCTTTAATTTGTAATAATTACTTGTTCCATCTTGCAAAGGTTCTCCAAGTCTATCAGACTATGAGCACATGACTCAAACAGATGTTCTTTCAGAATTATCTTCAAACTCTGGTTAGGCCACCCCAAAACTTTGATTTTATTCTGGTGAAGCTATTTTTCCTTTCATTTGGATGTATGTTTGGTCTCACTGTAATGCTGAAAAATAAAAACCCTTTTCATCGCCAGATTTCTAGCAACCAACTGAAGGTTTTGGATCAAAACTGACTGGCAGTTAGAACTGCTCATATTTAACAAAAAGCCTAGTTAAATTTGAAGAAAGGTAACCCAAGAGCATACTTCACAGTGGCCATGACATTTTCGGTGATGTGCACTGTTGATTCTTGCCTATTGAAAGTTTGTCCTAAAGTCTAAATGTGGTTTCATTAGACTGTAACACATCCATATGGTTTTTATGGGGGATTTTAGCCATGTCTGAATGCTGGCTTTGGAAACAAAGGTTTCTGTCATGCAACCCTACTTCAGGAGATTGCTGTCACACGAAGGACACAACCAGTACTGGGCAGAAATCCCGGCAGCTCTTTCAGTGTTGCTGTCAGACTTGTTATTCTCTCTGACCAGCTTCTACACAGCGTTTCATCAGTCAACATCTTTAATAAATGATGACAGTCTTTACCATGACATGGTGTGAATTATATACTGTAGAATTCTTTTATATTTTTCTCCTGACAGATAATTTGAACATGAGATACTTTTGATCTTTTACAACATAGATTTAAAGAGGTGTGCATACAGTTTTGAGATCCACAGTATTTTAGTATAAAAGCTGTAGTGCACAGGTAATGACGGCACTGTACAGACAGAAAAGCTCAAAGACATTTGAGTCTTTTGAGGCATTACAGAACAAAGCTATTTTTAGTCTTATTTGAGCAATAAAAACAATTGTTTCACTTAAGTGACTCAGTCCTGAGTACAACTGTTAATTCAAATTTTCACTTGCTGTTCGGCAACCAAATGTACTTGGTTTGAGAAAACAGTACAATATGAACTACAATGAACCCTTCAAGGTTCCAGTTATGTAACATCAATGGTCACTTAACCCCTTAATATGTCCGAATTAATTTTTCACCCAGCTTCCCTGTCAACACAGCAGCTGTGCACAAGTGCAAAAAAGGCTACACTAAAGTGACCACAGAGAAGAATCAAAACAAGCCTGTAACAATCCATCAATATTACCCAGAAAAAAACTATATCAACACAGAAATACTTCCAAAGAAAGCACAGCTCTGTTTTCTAGTACATACTGTATACATACCTCCGCTTTGGAGTTAGGGTTTCATTGAGGAACAGTTATTAAACTCTAATTTTCTTTTTCTCTCGATAAAAAATAGAATAATTACAGACACAAAGACAAAAATAATTGGTAGCTATTTTTTGTTTACTTTGACCTGTGTCAAACAAAGATAAATTAAGTCCAAAACCAAGAAATATCTAGCACAAAATAAAACAAGACAATTTGTGCTTTTTTTTTTTTTTTTTTTTAAGTTCTTTGCTAAATAAATAGAAAAACAGAACAAGATAGCGTCTCCCAACAACACAATCCAAAAATAAATAGAAAACGTCAATCACCTCCCATGACATTGTTTGTTTGGTGAGTTTTGCTAAGAATGTGAATTCATTTAAGTAGATTTTAAAGGTGCTCGGTATCTATGTAATGGTGTTTGTTAAACTCCACCAGGCACTGATAAATTGTACATGACTATTGGTCTTGCCATACTTGCCATTCTCTCTCTCTCTCTCTCTCTCTCTCTCTCTCTCTCTCTCTCTCTCTCTGACTTCAAGTTAAAGTAAATTCTAAAAATTCAAATTTAAAAATGTACCAAATAACTACTGGAAATTTAAGTTTGGGTAATTAGGGTAGTTTTAAATTTATCATGTAAGAACCCTGATGAGAACAACTAAAAATTTTAAACCAGTGTCCTTTTCAACAACTGACCTTCCTATATTTGCAGGGTGGGGGGGACATGAGGGAGATCCCTTTGGCTTTAACTCCTGCCTGTACACTAACATTGTCACAAACAGACTGAACCTTCAGGCCATTTTTGAGGTTACTGAGGCATCCAATTAGCTTTGACATGACAGCTTCAGAAAATGTGACTCCACATTGACATATCCACTTTCTGCCCAGAGGGGGGGGGATTCTGTGCATGCGGTTATAAAACCCTTCCTGATCTATCACAGTGACAGATTCAGACATCTGACAATCAGACTGAAGCTCTGAATGGATTTCTTTGTGACCTCCTAAGGTCTGAAATTGGGCAGAGACATTTTCTTTTCCAAGTTCTGAGAAGTTTCTAAGGTCTTACAAAGAGAATGCGAGGTACGAAGTCGTGCTAGATAAGAGATTCCTAATGTTCTGTTTTCAGTAAACATTCCAGCAACATAGATCGAAATGTTTCTGTACAGCAAAATCCAAGAATTTTTAAAACCTCACCTGCAAGGGTCCACAGATGTGATATGAGTCACTATTGGCGCCCAGCTGGTTCACGTCTGTCAGTACGTCCAAAACACTGTTTGTCCAAGCTTTACCCCTTCGAGTGGTCCTTGGCTCTACAGTGGGTTGAATTGGGGCTTGGGGTTGCCATACTCCAACATCAGTACCATTACCAAATGCCATAATGGCATTACCTAAACAAGAAAAAATTATTGATCCTATTGATTTTCTGAACACAGCAAATAGCACATGTCAGGGAAACAGAAAATACAGCACATGTATGACAAAACATGCACCAAATGGCACAACTTTCATTCAGTTGTTCTGTGTTTAATATGATGGACTAATGTAAGTATTTAAGGCACGGTCTCATAGTTGGCAATTTAAAAATCAAATTAGAAACACACAACATGTACTCATGCAGAGATAAATTCACATACTCACACTCCTTTTACAGTTACAATGACAACCTTCATTGAACTTCATTAGGATTTTATGTGAAAAACCGACACAAAGTAGTGCATAATTGTGAAGTGGAAGGAAAATGAAAAAGTTTTGTTCAATAAAAAATCTCGACACTAGAAATGTCACAATCCTTGGGTGTTTGGGATTTGTTTTAATTTGTGTTTGCATCACATATCAGTGAACAGGTCCTGCCATATTTAGTTTCATTAGTATTGCTTTTAAGGTCTTGCTGTACATGTTCCTTCCTTGTTATTTAAATTCCTAGTTTATTGTTTTATTCTGTTTCTTGTATTTAGCTCTCTCAGATTATTTGTTAGGCTTTTCCATTTGGTTCTAGATACTCCTTAGTCCTTGTTCAGCCCCATCTGTCTTCATTATTCATCTTTCTTCAGCCTCCCTGTTTGCCTTCTCTCACAGCTGCACCCTGTTTCCAATCAACCACCTGAACCTTGTCAATAATCAAACTGATAAGAGAAAACTGCCAGTATTTAAGCCTCTCATTTTCAGCTGTTCCCTGATAGATTTTCTTGTCTTCTCCTGTCTCATTGCCCGGTCCATTCCTGCTGGGTCCTTGTCCTGATTCCTTCCTGCTGCTTTTTATGTTTTCAGTATTAAAGAACCTTCACTTTACCTTCTGCCTCCAGGTCTTTCTGCCTTTGGGTCTAAATTAAAGCCAAAACATGACAAGAAACACTTTTTGAATTATGTCTCTAACAGCTCTGCTCATCTACAAACTAAAATTTTTGTCCTTCCTTCCAATTGGGCAAAAATTGAGTTAGCCCAGACTCAGTGAAACTGGATGTAAATACTGATTTTTCAAGGCTTTCCATAGAATCTCAGACTGAGGTCTGACTGGCCTATTCTAACTCACACAAGTCTTGTATTTAGCGCCATCCATTTTCCCATCAACTCTGAACACCATTCCCACAAAATGATGCTACCACCATCATCTTTCACCATGGTGATGGTGTGTTCTAAGTGAAGTTTTCTGTAAAGTAGTGTTGTTTTTTTTTTTTTTTTTAGGAGTATCAGAGTAAATGGGGGTGAATACAAGTAAATATCACACTTTTCTGATTTTATTTTGTAGAACATTATGTAAACCATGTGTGACTTGTTCACATTACAATTTTGAACTACTTTGTGTTGGTCTAGCACATAAAATCTCAAAATTTATAGTAAAAAGTTGTAATTTAATCTGTAAAAGCTTAGGTTGTATAAATGCTTTTGTAAAGCATTGCACATGTTAAGAAAAACAGAATATAGGAACTCACGGAGACATCGATTGTTGGTGAAAAACTCAGCAAATTTATCACAGTCTGGCTTGCTGTTCCCGCTGCTGGTGCAGTCACACCACGGTGACAGGCTAATGCCAGAAGACCGCACATAATTGGGAGTCATCACTGTACCTGCAGCATAAAACAGAATAGGACCCCTGTTAGTCATTGCTCCTCTGGTTGAAACCCTTTAATAGGTCATTTGTGGTTTAGCAGGGGTTTTTTTGGCCTTTCATGCTGAAATTAAAATGTTCAGGTCAGCCAGTGAGAATAGGCTTACTCCATGTTATAAGGAGCATTTACTCCATTTACAACTTCCAGGGAGATTGCAGTGAGTGATAAAATGATGTAATTCCTTAGCAAGCTATAATATCAAGCAAAGACTAATTGTCTGCCTTTTTGAAGGAAGTTTGAGACTGAGTAGGTTTGATTTCTGCAATTACAAGCAGATTCTGTATTCTAGCGTCAGGAACCTGTGGGGTGGGAGCATTAGAGGGAATAAACCGTGTGAAGCATGATATTTGTGGTGTAGATTGAAATTTCTGCCTGTTGAGACCGCAATTGGCCTCTGTTGCACTGTGTTCAAATCTCATTTGAAAAACTCAATGGGACGTCATTTTCCTTTCTGGGTAATGAAACCCCCTGATGAAAGGAAGACTGGAACAAGATCTGTTACTGCACAATGAGGTGCAGTGAAATGTTCACGCTGCAGTTTTGCTGTAATATAAAATGTTTGCATGCCCAGCTGATTAGCTAGTTTAACCTTTGCTCTGTAAAATACACAAGGGCTAAATTGCTTGGCTTTCCAATGAACACCTGTAAATGGTCTGTTTATATATGTATATGTGTGCACGTATGTATGTAATCTGCATGTGTACAAGAATGCATAAGCTGTATGAGGAAGTTGTTTAAAAAAAAACACCAAACATCTAACAGAATATGTAGTTTGCATCATTATGTGTTTGGTAAGGATAGTTTTGATCTTTACTTTTCTATTTTAAAGATAAAATTTTGACTCCTAAAAAAACAAAGTATGAAAAATAAGTTTGCAGGATGTGGACCCAAGTATATCTTGCTTTCATGCCCACTGTGGAAGATAATAAAGAAGGTAAAAACATCTCTGCAGGGCACTATGGGGGTCACTAAGTCTCCATAACAACAATCGGGAACCATTTACATGCCAGTTAGAAAATTGCTTTTCTTCCCTACCATCACTGACAAACTGACAAACAAAAGTGTGATGAACTCTGCTGTTACTTTAGCTGGAAATTGTGCACTTTAGTTAGATGAGGCTAAAATTGAGCTTATGTCAAACTCCAGCTGAGTTGATATAAATCAAAGGACAAATATGTGGAAAACCACTCTGTGCCCATTTTAAAGTTTGATGGAGAATCTTCGAAACTTCTAAAAGAACACAGCAACTTACATTTTTTTCAAATATAACATTTTAAATAAAATCCTTGGTTTTAAACTGTATGTGTATGACGTATGACCAAGGTAACTGTGAAATAGTTTCAGATTCAAACTCCACCTTCTTTGATGATCATTTCCGTTTACATTGAACCTGTGGTTTTAAGTTGGAAATGCAAATGTTTGACCCAAGTCATTCAAGTTAAAGGCAAAGCTACCAAATACTGAGGAAATGTTTCTAAACTTCTGATTTCAAAAACATTAATAAATAAATCTCTGGCAAATTATTTGATTTCTCTCCTTATTGAGGCATTTAGCAAATAAAAATATTTTGCTAATTCTAACAGACATAAAACAAGAGAAATTTGGTCTGATTTAACTTCAGACAGTGAGGAAACACAGGTCTTTGTGTCTTTTTTTTTTTTTTATTTGGTGTATGTAAACTTCGGGTTTCAACCGTATATGATTTCATGTGAAAAACCTTTTTGTACATGGCATTTTTTCCCCCCACAGTTTAGTTTGAACCAAAATTACATATTGGATTTCTCTAAACTGTTTAGTGTGAGATTGTACTACCACAAGAAAACAAGGTTTCACATCTTTATCATGTAACTGGGGAGAGCACAGGATCCTCTGGCTGAACACTGTTCAGCAAGAACACCGGTATTTGATTAAAAAAGATGTGAGATGTTCAGTGCATCTATGGACTATGAATAACCTACCAATTAGACCTGAATAGGAGAGCAGACAGCCGGCGTAGTTCCCTCGAAGACAGCCAGATATGGAATCATCTTCAGGATGACAGTTGCTGAGAAAGTCAGCCAGCCTTGATCTATCAGCAGAGGAGATGCATGACATGTTGTCATAGACAGCGATTTAAAGCAGTGTTTGTGTCCTAATTCTGAAATCACTCTCAAAGAAAGATCTGCTACTATAACAGCTCTTTAGAGTAAATCTCCCGTCCCTGAATCAGTTTGCCCACGTTTAAACAACATATTATGCAAAGATTGAGGGTCCAATCAGATCAAGAGGGACATAACTTCATTAAGTGTTGGTATCTACAGAACTGGAGAAGTTTTAATTGAACAATTTCTTGCTACACAGTAAAGCTTAAAATTATTCATACCCCTCAGTGGGGAAATTCACAATGTATCTAGAGAAAAGAGACAGAAATAGAAGACGCAAACATTCACATATTCATAATTAATAATAACGAATGTATAATGAAAAGAGGAAAATATTCAGTTTTGCAGTAAATAAAAAAAATGTGTTCTAAATTATGCAAATAAAATAAACTTTCCCTATTTTATTTGAACTTTGCTTCAATATTAGTGCAAAGATTTTCATACGCCTGGCAGATTAAGGTTTAAAGCAATCTTTTAATTTTACCAACATCTTTTATTTTTCTGACTGGAACTAATATCTTTTTAAAGTAGTTCATCCAAAGTTCTGACTTGAATCTGATGGAGGGAGCCAAAGATTAGTGTGATGGCAAAGAGGCATTCCAGCCTCAAAGAGCTTGTCACCAAAGATAAATGGTCAAAATACCAGCGGAAACATGTAAAAAGCTGTTCAGCAATTAAAACATGGGTTTTGATTGCTATATGCCAATCAAGAGTTTTCTGTGGATTATTAAGAAGGGTATAAATCATTTTTGACATGTAATCTTTAAAATGTAAATTAAAACAGTGTTGTTGTTTTTTCCAAATTAATGCTCCTTTTACATTCTTTTATTATCTTTTGAGAAATGCCTTTCTCACAAATGAATTGGTTAAATGAAGGTAACATGACATCTAAATCTGCCAGGAGTATGATTAATTTTGGGCTTAACTGTATATGGTTGAGATGATACACTCAGTTTGAGCTCAGTGTGTTGAGTAAAATGTTTGTGCTTAAGACTCTCTTTAAGGCCAAAGGTTAGGATTAAGGCTGCACCGATTAATCAAATTAATCGTGATTAATCGATTATTGAAATAATCGTCAACTAAATTAGTAATCATTAACTGGAGTATACAGACTCTAAAAAAATGCGATTTGCTGAAAAAACAACACACCCAAAGCAGTAATTAAGCCAAAACTCTTTATTCACTACACCTGTTCAACCTGCCAATCACATGGCAGCAAGTCAAAGCATATACACATCTACAGCAACAAGATGAAAACGACTCGCTCGAATCTAAACCAAGCCTCAGATGGGTGAGGAAAGTAAGTGACTTTGAATTTGACAGGGTTGTTGGTGCCAGGTGTGTTGGTTTGCCCACAAATACTGGTCCCATGAGACTCAAATTTAGTGGCAACGCTCAAATGATGTGGTCAGAATTTAGTTTAAATGACATGAAAGCAACATGCTTTGTACCAGTGGTTCAGACTAGTGGTGATGGTGGAATTTCTGGTGTGGGGGATATTTTCTTGACACTATTTGGGCCCCTTTAATACCAGTTGAACGTCATTTAAAAGCCACAGTCTAGCAAAATCATGTCCATCACTTTATGATCACATGTTTTCTCTTCCTCAATATTATCTCCAACTGGTTTCATTTCAGTGTACTTCAGTGGCCTCCACAGTCACCATATCTTATTCCAACAGAGCAACATTGAGCTGTAGTGGAACAGTAGATTCACTCTGTGGATGGGCAGCTGACAAATCTGCAGCAACTTCAGCAACTTCTGGCAAATTGTTAAAGCTATGCCCTGGAGAATTAAGTCAGTTTTGAAAGCAAAAGAAAATCCAACCCAGAACCAGTGAGGTGGACTTGATAAAGTGGCTGGTGAGTGTAAAAGTGGATTTAGTTAACATTTAAAACTATTAAAGATCCCTGTTTTACCTGCAGATGTAGTTAGTCTTGCATGTGTTCTGCAGAGAAAGACAGTTGGGCTTGTCTTTATCCTCATAGGAGCATATTGGTACGATAGTTTGTCTTCTGCGTTCTGCACATGCCATCTGATCTCCCGCTGGACAGGAACAATACAGCATCCCATAGCTGTATTTAGGTGGAACCTTGATTTTTGGAACAGACACAGAAAATATGAAAGTCTCAACATGAAAAAGCAGTTTTTTAATGATGTATTATAGCACACAGAGCTACACCATTTTCCCAGCTGAGACATCAACAACGACATTGGATTTAAAGTGAGCTCTCATTTAAAATTGTGATAAAAGCATGTTTTTGATCATTTTCAGAAATGTTAGGCTGAGCGTCAAACATCAAAGTGCAAGACAATAAAAGCTCTTAAACCTGGCATGCTTAATTACCTTGTCAAAGAACTGTCTCAGAGCCTTGTGGCACTTGCGCTTGTTGCAGACCTCAGAAGCAGACACCCTGCTAGTGCAGGGATTGATATAAGCAGAGCGGTATTTCTTACAGGTGTCGTTCAGGTTACAGGCCTTGGCAGCACTCAGACAGTTGTTCTCCTTTGTGGATGCAGGCTCAGCTGGGACAAAAAGAAGAATGTTTTTGAACTGAAGATTTTAGGCTTTCTTGTATCATCCTATAACACATAGTAGTGCATAATTTTGAAGTGAGAAGAAAATGATTGGGTGCACTACGACATAGTTGGTAATACTGCTGCCTTGCAGCAAGAAGCTCCTGGGTTTGCACCCTAGCCTGGGGTCTTTTTGCATGGAGTTTGCATTTGTGGGTTCTTTCCAGGTATCCCAATCCCCACAGGCCAAAAAAGGCATGTTAGGTTAATTTGTCTGCCTAAATTATACTTAGGAGTGGGCATATGCATGGGTTCTGTATGTCACTGTGTTGCCCTGTGATGGACTTATGAACCACCCAGAATATGCCCCAGCTTTTCATCCAATAACCGCTGGAGATATTCATTGTGGATTTTCTCTCATCCACACATGGTCAACATTTTAACATTTAAACAGGCTCAAAAACCATACGGCTTAAAGATCTGGTAAAACATCTCTCAGAGAGTTGCACTTCAACAATCAGTGAACTTCTGGTGTAATTTTACTAGATATTTGACCCCACTTCCTAGTTCATTTCAATTTTTCAATTTTTTTTGGCTTGTATTACGATTTTGAATCTAGTTCACATACCTTTTTAATAGTGTGGATGTTGTGGATTTGGAAGCTTAAATAAAGCAAAAATTGGAAGGACATTCAAGAACAACAGTAACACAGAAGCAATTGTCAAGCAAGGTGGTGACAAGATCATGTTGTTAGGTTGAAATGTGCATGGTGGATGGAATAATGAATGAGGAAGACTACATCAGTTTTACCTCAACTCAACAGCTAAATGGCTGAAATCTGGACACAACTGGGTGATCCAACAAATAATGATCCCAAATGCATAACAAAACCGCTTTTAGAATAGAAAAATTTGGTTTCCATTAAGCTTCTGGTTTTTATAGCGCTCCTTAAGCCTTAAACCTAACCCTACATAATATGAGTGCTACAAAAGTCCACAATTCCAACTTCAAAATAACCTATTTAAAGATTTTTGTGCCATATTTTTTTTGTTTCTATTATTCATTTACATATTACAAACTCATATGGTTATGGAAATGAACTCACTCAAATTTGCCTCCATCTGGGTATGCCTTTACTTTCATCTCATAAAAAAGCACTAAGGTCAACATAATGCCTCTCACTTCCTATTATTTCTCATTTACTGTAGTTAAAACCCTTTCTGCTCCACTGACTCCTGCACAGTAGAACAAACTCTATTCTCGGCCTCGACATGGAAGAATGAGCTCCGTAATTTTGCTTTTTGTGGTGGAATTGAAGCGCACTGAACTCTTCAATGCACCACAGAATGAGCTATGATTAAATCTGAATACATTCTTGAACCTTAGGTTAATCATACATTGCAGAACCCATTACTTATATATGACGAGTGCTCAGAGATTTGGGCTGTGATCCTGGAGTTCTTGTTTGCATCTCTCGGGGCATAGGTGTGACAGATTTACCCCAATTAAGGTGACCCAGAGGCACAATGCACACTGCTGTTGAATTAAAGACTTTTCTTTTTTTAATAGTATTATGAGGACATTTGTCTGTACATGTATACACACTGTTAATTGAGAGAAGAAAGAGAGAAATCAAAGGGTATAGGTCACAGTGTGAGTTTGTGACCTATACCCTATGGAAGCATTGCACCAGAGCAGGGAAAAGAAGCACTTTCATTTGGGACATATTTGCATATAAAAAGGTCATTTTAATGTCATAAAGTGCCTTGCATAAGATTTTATGCTTTCTGAACTTTTCCACATTTTCCATTTATCCATGGACAAAATAAATTCAGTGTTCAGTCTCTCAGATTTGCTTTGATCTGAACCATTCCATTGTAGATCTGGCTGGAGGTTCAGAGTTGTTGTCTTCCTGGAAAGTGAACCTCCAGCCCTTTTTTGCAGCTTCTAACCAGTTTTCCTTCAGTATTGCCTTATTTGGCTCCATCTATCTTCCTTTTCACTTTTTCAAACAATTTTCTGTCCCTGTAGAAGAAAAGCATCTGCACAGCATGATGTTGCCATCATCATGGGTCATCATGGGAATAGTGTGTACAGTGTGCAATGTATAAACATTGAACCCCCGGTTAGGGACCACAGCTGCCTGCAAATGGCTAAAATCTGTGAACAGTTTAGACCCCCTCTAAGAACTCTTATAACTGCCTATGTTAATAGTTGAAACACCAAAATATACCTTAGAGGCAGTATTATGTGTTTTCAAGGCACATAGAATCATTTTATAACACTATCAAGGAACTATTTAACCTTCAGTTGTTACAAAAATTCTGCATATATCAAATATGACCTAAAAGAAATTTGACTTCATAATTTAATACCTTGAAAATGGGCCTCTGTTTCTTTAAGAAAGTCCTGCTCTTTCTGAAACTCGGCCTTCAGGAAGTCACTGCAACAGTTAACCCTTTAACAACTTTTACCAGCGTTTCATGGAGAACTAGCTTGTATAATGAGCTCAGCAGATGTGCAGTTCCACCAGGTGTTTGCTCACTGCTGCCGGCTAGCTTCCCAAGCTGCATTTTCTTTTGAATATTTGATATGCTCTTTGAAAAAAATCCACAAAGAAGTGTTTTTCTGTGAATAATTTGGAGTTACAATCCACAGAAAAATATGTGAATTGGTGAATCTGCAAATACTGAACCATAAATAGGCAGAGGTCCGAGAACAGAGAGCTGAAAACAAATGTGGACCACACTTTTTAATAGTTAAAGTTTAAATTGTAAATCATTCCTTATGTGGTTATGTCACACAATTTGAAGAGAAATATAAATAGGAGGTGAATACTTTTGTGAGGTGCTGTGCTTGATCACTTTTTGCTGACTTTGTATTACCACTACATTATCCTATATTCCATATTCTATATTTTGTTTTATAAAAAGGCTGTTTTAAAGACCTGTTAGTTGTTTTGGATTGTATAGATAGTGCACAAGAGTCTTACTTTATCAGACATCATCTGCTTGTTTGTGTAATCCTCAAATATTATTTCTGGCTCTGTGATTCCATGAAAAATGTGCTGGGGAATTTCAATCACACAAAACAAATGAGAAGTTGAATGTGGGTAAGTCTGTAACTAGCTAATGGCAAATGCAAAAAAAAGAGAAATCTGGCAATGAAAAACAAGTCTATGCCACTCTTCTTAGGTTGCTGCCCTTGAGCAAGGCCACCACAGCAGACAAAACAGGAATCTGATTCTATAGGTAACTCTCAAAAGGCTGATACCAGAGATCTTTCCAATGATGTCAGTCAGGCAGGGTTGAACATGGTTCCAAAATGTTAATTACAGTTTCCTGAAGGGGGAATTAATTTCAGTAATACACTGAGGGCAGCATGTGAAATTATAGCTATCCAAACTACAGTTTTTAAAATGCTTTCTCACAAAGTGAGGAGTTGGAGCTGGCATTTGTCTTTTACAGTGGGGGACATAATTATTTCATACCCCTGCTGAGTAATCTCACTTTTAATGAAATGAACAGTCTCTAATTTAGATGGTAGCTTCATTTTAACATGGAGACAGGATATCAACTAAAAAAAAACACAATAAATAAAAGTTTAAATCAATTTTCATGCCTGTGTACAACACAGATCAAATACCCCTGACTTAAATGTAGTATTTTGATGAAGTGTACTTGCCCACAGGATTAATTTATTCCAATCCAACCCGTCCAGCAACAAGATTAGAGTGTTGTCATAGACCAAATGGTAGATCCATTAAACCTGGAATGGACTCAAAGACCATCAGGAAGAAGAAAGTGTCTGGAGCTCCATGGAAGGTCATGAGGATGATCACGAGAAAGTTAAGGGATCAGCCAACACAAACATAATAGGAGTTTATTGATGATCTGGATGTTGGTGGGACCTCATTCACCAAGAACACCATTGTTGCTGCATTATGCTGTAATTTCAAAGAAGGCTGCAGAGAAAGTGCTGTGTCTAAATTAGACCAACACTGAACTCTTTAAAATCACCTCAACCAGTCATGTTAAGAGGAAGAAAAATGACGAGTATGACCCAAAGAACACCATTCCCACCGTAAGCATGGGGGTAGGGCTGGGCAATAAAACGATAACGATATCTATCGCGATAGACACGTACTCAATATCAATAGAAAACACGTCCAATAAAATGTTCAATAATCTCACTGAATGCCGATCCAGCACTGCACAGCATTCTGTGGGATGTAGGCAGAGGAAAAGTTTTAGTCGCTCAACTTCTCAGGGCTCAGCAAAGAAAGGTTAGTGGGATCAACAAAATCGCTCTATGGTTACCTAGCAACAATGTGTTGCATAACATGCGCAACAGCAGTTTCATGTTGCCCCAACATACTCCGGCCAACTTCAATGGGAGGTCCACACGTACTCGAGTCAGAACAATGCGGAGTCAATGTAGACGTCCACTGGACACGTCTGTACAGGTAAGTTTTTACGACCGTTGCACAAAACGGTGTTCAAATCGAACTGTTTTGTATGCGACACTGAGATAATGTTGAGTCAGTGCAACCTGTTGCAACAAGGACGTGTAGCGGGACTGCCGCTCTCTGTGCCGCACTGACAGGTGTGCGGTGGCTGCTCTGGTGGGGAGAAAACAGGGCTAGGCGCCCAACTAGCTCATCGAACTTGTTAGTATCCATTCGGTTTGTGGGAAATGAAGGAATTTGTCTCAAAAAATGTAGATAATCTGTTCACTTGAGTATGAAATCTCAACCGTCCACAGACAGTGTGTGCGGAGTCTATGCAGTTCACAGAATACACACAGCAGGGGTCATGTTAACGGATATCTTCCGTCTTTGACCGGTTTTTTTAAAGAAGAGTTATGGATAGAAGGATTTGGAGAGCGTCTGGTGCAGGAGCGCATTCTGACAGATTTCTTCCAGATGCCCCTTGTTTTGAGAGTTATGCCGACTTCTGATTGCTTCAAATGGAGAAAAGATTCCCTGATTTCAAAACTTTAGCTGAAGTGGCGCTTGTAATTCCAGTTTATAGTGCGGCAGAAGAGCTCGTATTCAGCCTACAGATCAACATGAGAACCCTGAGACATTTGATTATGCACAATCCGGTGCGCAATTCATGCCCATGTTCATAAATAAGTGCGATCGTTTCATTTCATTGTTTATATGTAGTTACTGATTCCACATTCAGTGGGTTTTGTCACTGTAGAGAAAAAGTTACTGTACGTAATTTATCTGCTTGATGTGTGATGGCACGATGTAGATTTTCCATTCAGCTTGTTGAATATTAAATAAACTGAATTAAACTTAAATGCAATTCAATTTGTCGTTATTATTATTTACAATCTGATGGAAAAATAGATTTTTTTTTTTTTTTTTTTTTTTGTGATGCTGTCAGTCAAAATGATGGACATGGAAGGTCTAGCCCAACCTCTGACACACAGTACGCCTGAGTAGGGGAGAAGTTTCATGTTTGCCACTGTGCCTCATAACTGCTTAAAAATAAAAAAGAATAGGGTGGAGAGAAAGGAGAAAATGAGTGGAACGACTCTAGAAGACTGTGAATAAAAAAGGAAAGGTCAGGTCACCAGTTTGGCAGTACCGTATTTTCTGCACCATAAGGCGCACCGGATTATAAGACGCAGTCTCAATTATGGCGCCCATTCCTGTACTTAACCCATACATAAGGCGCACGCTAAAACATACGGTCTACAAAAAAAAGGTCACAGAAGCAAAACAGCGAGTTTGGTTGAACTTTATTCTACAATGTAACAATACACTCACATTATTTTTTTTTTAACATTCTTCTTCCACAAATCCATCAAAGTCCTCATTTTCAGTGTCTGAATTAAACAGCTGGGCAGTTTCGCCATCAAACATGCCGGATTCCCTCTCATCGTTGTCGGAGTCAGTCTCGTTGCCAGGTGGCTGTTCAGCAATGATGCCGGCTTTCGCGAAAGCTCGAACAGTTAAAACAGATACCTTAGCCCAGTCATCCACAATCCATTTGCATATGATGGCGTAACTCTATTCCCATGAACAACCACGTAACTGATAGCCTGTAGTTTGAATTGTGCCTCGTAAGCATGTCTCTTTACTGGCGCCATTTTGGGGTCCTGAGAAAAACAAATGTTTTGCAGCATACCGGTGGTATACCTGCCGGAGGCGTGGCAGGGATAAGTGTTCTCTGATTGGTTTATCGCTGCCACCGTACATACCGGTACCACACATATTACGTCCCTGTGTCGGACAGATTTTGGAATTCAGTGCACACATAAGGTGCACTGGATTATAAGGCGCACTGCCGTTTTTTGTGAAAATTGAAGACTTTTAGGTGCGCCTTATAGACCGTAAAATACGGTATTTTGGATATAAAAAAACCCCCAAAACAATAATTATTGATATCGACTGATATGAAAAGCTTATATGGTGATATGTTGTTTTTTTTTAGCCATATCGCCCAGCCCTAGGGTAGAAACATCATGCTTTGCAGCTGTTTATTCTAACAGCCGATGTGTACTAAACATTTTTGTCAAAAACTGTCTTCCCTTAGCTATGAAACAAATGATATGTTGTAGAAGGATATTTCAGCATGACAATAACCAAAAATATCTCACTATGGTCAGAAAGCAGTAGCTAAAGAAGAAGCAAATTAAATTTTTAGTTTCCAGACGTCAGTTCTTCAGAAGTCTGTGAAAGAAGCGAAACCTTTAAGGTGCCAAATTTCAGCGAGAAATTCAAAAGAATTCAAAGATTTTTTTGAAAAATTCTTGCCAACAAAGGAGCAAAAGTTAATTCACTAAATAATGTCTTGTTTTGGTATGTTTACTATGACAATAGTTTCCACTAATTTTGTCAATAGTCTTAATTCTGTGCCTTATTCAGCACAAAAAAACCATTGTGTGAGTTACACCAAGGCTTTTTTCCAAATAAGTTGTATATTTAGCAATTTTGTAAAAGATCATTCTGGTTTTAGGTCCATTAAATGAAAGAAAAGATATTAACTAAAAAAATGATGAAATAACAAACCCCACTTTAAAAAACATCTACTACATTTAGACTGATGCAACCATTCGAGACACAGTGAAAAAAATCCCTTGCTGTGGCTTTAGTTTCAAAGTAACAGTGGATATTCTGACAAGCTCTTCCTTATCTTTCAGCATGTAATAAGAGCATTAGGAAAATACAGCTCTGGACTTACCCTTTTTTTCTTTTTATGAGATTAAAGTCCAACACTGTCCAAGAAGCACAAGAGTGTGAGAGTGACCCTCAAGCCCTTTCTATGACTAATAATCCCAGAGTAACAAGAACTATAAAAGCTCACAGGATTGGCTTAAAAGATACTATGATTTCAAGCTGATTCCTATCTCCCTATGGACATGCCACTATCATGATTAAACATTTAAAGTAATCATGTCTGCATGTAACAAATTCTAACAAATCATACATTATGGTTATTATAATAAATGAAAGGTAATTTAACTTTGTTATATATATATATGTGTTCATTGATTTATGTCTTAAAAGAAATTTGATTTTCCTATTTTGTAAATAAAAACCTTATTTTTTTTCTTAATGACAATCTAATTAAATCAAAAAGCAGCATTTATTCAGGTGAATGAATCAACAATGAATTATGATCAAATTTTTTGTTCAATGCAATTTTCCCTGTGATAGACTGGAGGCCTGTGAATGGTGTACCCCTCTTCTCGCCCAATAGGCACCAACTATCACACTCACAATATTCACAAGAACTACTGTCATGAAAAAATTAAGACACCTCATTAAAATAGTAAATTCTTTCAAAAGAAATGTTCAGATATTAAAGGCTATATCATCAATCAGTATGTTACTTCACTACTCAATATGAATGTGTAGTGAAGTTAATCTTTTTAAACCTTTACATCTATAAAGTGCCTTTTTGTTCCTTCACAATTCACAAAAAAAACAGCTCACAGAGCCTTTCCTTCATGGTGCCCTCTTTACTGTCAGATTTCCGGCTAGTATGTATAAATCCCCACCAGAGTCTTAATATTTATGATCAGACTCAAGACCCATTTATTACATGCACCCATGAAATTAGTGAAATCCCTCTTAGCTCCTGCTGCAACAGCTACTCCTTAATCTTTGTGTCCGTCATTTATTCTGGAATGATATAGTATTTTTGCAGAAATTACTTGCCAGGATGAAGCACCCAATAGACACAGCAATATTGTCAGCAATAGTGGAACGCTGAGAAAGTTGCCCAAATGTTTCCCTTTTGTAGAACACTCCATCACTTACAGAGAATAAATCACTTGCTTTTAAAACCAGGCAGATATTTTGCTACCTTGGTGGCACACCACATTGTGGGATAACAGCTTCTGCTTTAGGTTTGGCTCACAAATCATGATGATGTGGTGTACTGTAAGCTTGAATGGGCATATGGTGCACCATCACTGCAGCATATGGGTGAGCAAGTCAAACTTCCTCAATGAGATATGCAACTTCCAGAGGCACTTATAAAATATGTTTTTTAGGAATTCAGATATACACTCGTTTCTTGGTTCACCATCAAACTATACTAATGGTAATACATTGTAGATTCATTTCTTTTCCTTTTAGTTTCCAAACTTAAAGGGGCAATATTATGTAAAATCAATGTTTTTGAACTTTACATCATGCTACACTTTTATTCCCTCATCAAAAACATACCTGGAGTGTTGCCTTGATTCTTTCATGCATGTTTGAGAAATCCTTTAATCTCCCATGGCAGCCTGTGCAAAACACCTGGGTTGACCCAGCACCACCTTTGAGGTCCAGCTCCTCCTCAGAGCTGCAGTTTCTAAGCTTCTGAGCTTCCGCCTCACAGAACACCCCTCCCTCGTGAGTTCCCCAGTCAGCTCCTTCAGATTAGCCAGCAGCAAATGGCAAACACCTGATGGAACTGTGTATCTGTTGAGCTCATTATACGAGCTACTTCTCAGTGCAACGCTGATAAAAACGTTGTTAAAGGATTAATAGAGAAGCGCTGGTGTGGTGACTTCCTGAAGGTGGAGCTTCAGAAAGAGCAGGAGTTTGTAAAGAGACAGAGGCCCAATTTCAAGGCGTCAAATTACGAAATCAAATTTCTTTTCAATTACATTTAATATACATTTAATATATTTTGTAACAACTGAAGATAATATAGTTACTTGATTGCGCTATAAAATGGCACTATGTGTCTGGAAAATATGTATTACTGCCCCTTTAAGCTCTTTTATCTTCAAATTTTCCAAAATGTTTTGAGCAAAGAAATGATTTAAAATGTAATACTCATAAGTTTAGATTTATCAAATTCAACATTTGTTTCAAATATGATGAACAAAAACTGTTAAAATGTTAGAATAATGTTTAGCTGTTTACCTTTTGTGGTATACAATTGGAACTAGTGGTTTGTATACATTATATGAAAAGGCACAGAACCTTTTTATTTTTGCTCTGACACTTTTTCACTTTGTTTATTGTGATTAAATATCAGTCTAAAGCTTTTCTGTTTTAGGTCACTTAGGATTACTGAAAAAGGTTCTACTTGCCTCACACAAAGATAACCATACCTTTAGACCCAGATGAGGATGTCATGGCTTTGTACTCTTTTGATAAGTTAATTCACAACATTTGAGTTAGAGGCATCCACTAGAAAAAAAAAAACAAAAAAAAAAAAGGAAAAAAAAGACCTTATGAAGATGCTGGTGGAGGCTGATATAAGAGCGTCACTAGCCCCACTGAAATAAGTTCTACACCAGGACTTAAAGACCACTCAGCATGGAAGAACCCATTACTCCAAAAGCAAGAGAAAAAGCCAGATTACAATTTACAAATGCACTCAGGAAGAAAGACCTTGACTTTTGGAGACATGTCCTTTGGTTTGATGAAACTTCAATCCAAGTGTTCAAACATAATGACCAATGTTACATTTGGAGAAAACAATTGGAGAAGCTGCAAGCCTAAGAACACCAAGACAACTGTGAAATACGAAGGTGGGAGCACTGTTTTGTGGGGATATTTTGCTGGTTGAGGAACTGGTACTCTACTCAAAATAGATGGCACCATAAGAAAAGAACATTATGGGGAAATATTGAAGCAACATCTCAAGACATCACCCACTAACTTAAAGCTGCAGTATGTAACTTTAATTAAAAAAAAATATATTTTTCTCCATATTTGTTGAAACTGTCACTGTGTCGTGACAGTATGGTATGAGACAGACAATCTATGAAAAAATTGAGCTCCTTTACCTTCTCCCAGTGCTTCCAGTACTAACAGCAGAAATACACCACTCAGTTAGATACAACCAATCAGAGCCAGGAGGATGGTCTTAGTTCTGTCAATCACTGTGCCTGTGGCATATTTTAACAAGTATGTAAAAAACATCTTTTTTTTTTTTTAATATAACTTACATACTGCAGTTTTAAAGCTTGGGCACAAATGACCACCAGTTTTGCTATAAAATGGCTTAAGCAGAACGAGGTTTATGTGTTTGGAGTGGCCCTCACAAAGTCCTTATGTGTCTAACAGAAAAATAGGGGCAGAGCTAAAGAGGCATCCTACAAGTCTGACATTGTTACACCAGTTCAATACAGACAAAAGGGCCAAGTTTTCAGCAAACTACTGTGAGAAACTTGTAGAAGGATACCCAAAACCACAAGATATCTTGTTTACATTTTGCCACAAGCCATGTAGGGGACATAGCAAACATCTTAAGCGACTGTAGCTCAGTGGGAAGAGCAGCTGTCAGGCAACAGAAGGTTGTAAATTTAATTCCACCCCCGCCCCTCCTTTGAAGTGTCCTTGAGCAGAATACAGGAGTCCAAGCTATCAAGACTTTGTATCAATCTATACATTTGTGAATGTGAGTTAATGTGTAAAATTGTTTGAGTGGTATGACTAGAAAAATGCAAAACAAGTTAATGCTTTAAATTTATTTATATGGAAGAAGGTGATCTAGTTAGATGAACCCAAAATTGAAGATTTTGGGATACATGTGAAATGCTATGTGGAGTGGAAATCTAACAGTAGCAGCTTCATGCTTTGGGGATGCTTCTCTTCAGCAGGAACCCTGAAGCTGGCCAGATTTTGATGGGAAGATGAATGAAGTCCTGAAAGAAAATCTGTTAGATGCTGCAAATGACTTGAGACTTGAGCAGGGATTTACTTCCCCAAGAGACAGGAAAACTAAAAATACAGCTAGACCTACAATGGAGTGGCTTAAATCAAAGCTTACTTGCGTGTCATAGTGGTCCAGTGTACACTTGTGGCAATACTACAATCTGACTGAGCCTGGGCAATTTGGCAAGGAGATGGAACAAATATGAGAAACTGGTTGAGACATTTCCCACATAAATAAGTTTATGGCTGTCTGAAATATTACTATATGTCCCTTACAGCCAATAGTACTTTAGTTTTGTATTTCAAAGCCATTCTTAGCCAAAAACTGCTTTTCCAATGTGTGCATACCCACTTGGCTTTCTTTACTCAGCCTGTCATGGCTCAGCCATCAGGTACATTCATCTTGGTGAGGAATTTCTGTTTTTCAAGCCATTTAACTGAGCCTTCATCTTCCAGCACCATTTATATATGTCAGAGTGAAAGTCAGTGAGCCAGTATGCAAATGTGCACGTGCAAATGTGTGTGCATGCAAATGTAGCTGATGTTAAAAGCTGTATTCGCTCAATGATGTTGTTGGCATGACTTATTTTAAATAATCAGTTTTGTATAAATTAACTGAAGTAGTTAATTTTGTGTGTTAGCTCATGGTGACTACTGGTGAGCTCTTGGAAAAGCAAATTCTCTGTTCTAATATGTTTTTGGATTACAAAACACAATTCGAGTTCAATCCTCTGGTGTATTTGGCAGGCAATAACATTGGCTTCATACAAACAGAGCGATGTGTGTACTGCATGTTTGAAATCATGATTTACATTTCAGCTTAAGTGTTAATACATCAGAGCATGTACACCAGTTGTATTCTACCTCTGTGGCTCAGAGCACTTTTCTTAATATTAAAGTGAGAAAAGAGGTACGAATCAGGAAAATGATCTGGAAAATACTAAACTAAAACATCTATTTGTCACCATATAGACCTTACTTTCCTACATCTTTATAAAAACAAAGCAGCATTTTATCACATAATCCTTTTCTCCCTGTAGAAAATAGATGTCTATACCTGATGAATTGATTAATGCTTTCTAAGTAGGAGTTGGTGATATGATGATATTGGATAATGATGGAACAGAAACTGTTTATGATCTCCAAAACCAAAAAATGTACTGATTTCTATTTCAAACACTGTCTTTGGCTATTTATGCTCATGCTCAGATTCATTGGTTTTGTTTAGCTCCTTTAGCTTCCTAAAATATCTTTTTGGTAGCAAGAATGTATCAAAGTGTTGTTCTTGCTTACCTGCACCTGTTTCAGTTAAGAGATATGTGAAGTTTATTGTTTACTTGAGATAAGAAGACATTTTTTAAAAAGTTGCAAAAATGTACTTTGGCCAGTATGCTCTGTTTTAATTTTTTTGAGAAGGGAAATTGTTATAAAATCATGGTCATGATTTTGCTGTAAAAAAAGTCCCAATATATGGTATTTTTGTTTTACTTTAATGGCTACGACAAAATCTTATGACATCAGGTAATGGACCTCAACATTTTTTTAATTAAGTAAATATGGCATATGACAGACATGAGTGGTGTTTAAAGCATAAAAAATATTTTAAAATAATGTTAAAATCACAATAATATAATTAATCATAATTTTGACTACATGATACTAAAGTAAAGGTTAATTTATTCTATGGTAGATTTTATTTGGTAATTCAATATTATAAAAGCTAAATAGGAACCTTATAGTCTAACAAGTCAGTTTGGTTGGAGTAAACTGAATATTTCTGTACTCAAAGGAAGGAAGAATGAAAACATGCAAACAGTATGCAAAAAAAATAAAATAAAAATAATAATAATAACAATAAATACCAACAGCTGAAAGCACTATTGTTAAAAGGATCAACACATTTTAAAGTGTACAGTCTTCTGATTGGCACACTCATTCTTATATATGACCTATTCACTTTCATGTGCACAGTTCATATGCAGACTGGGCCAATATAAAATTCACAGGCTTTGGAAGATAAATCTCTTCCCTCAGGCAACTAGAGCAACTAGATTATGCTTGAGATGCTTGCTAGAAAGATAATCAAGCCAAGCTTCATTTATTGCTCAGTAACTACACACAGCCAGACTACTGATGAGATATGAAGATGAACTAGGAAAAGAAGGTAAGCACCACAATTCAAGATTGGGTCAATACCTCTGTGATTTCCTCAAGGAGAAAACATTTCTGTATCTATTGAAATCTGATATTTTTTTTAAGAAAAGGCAAACCAGGTGATATTTAGGAATTCTTGTTAAACTCTTATTTAAGGGTATCAAATGAGTAAAGAAATACATATCTTACTTTCATTTCTGTGAGAGCATGATTGGCCTCTTGGGGATCACGCATCACAGCATCTCAACTGGATTTAAATCAGGTTTTTGACTCGGCCACTCAAAAACCTTCATTTTGGTTTTTTTGAGTTTTTCAGCTATGAAGTTGTTGATCTGCTTCAGGTCATCATCCTGCTGCACAAGTCGGGTGGGGTTGAGCAAAAAACAAAGCACCCATGTACCATCACACTACCATAACCATGTTTGACTGAATGTGATGTTTTTCTAAAATGCTGTCACCTTTATGCCAGACGTAACCATTTTTTTTTTTTTTTTTTTTTTTTTTTTTTTTTTTTTTTTTACCAGTCTCCTTCATAGAGTTGAATAAAGAACACTGAGCTTCACTGAGGCTAGCAGTCTTTTTTTGATATTGTTCTGGCTTCTTTTGTAACTTACTGAAAAAGTCGTGGAGTCACTTTCGTAGGCTCGCCATTCCTGGGAAGATTTACCACTTCTATGTTCCATGTTTTTTCCTTTAGTGAATAATAGCTCCAACACTCCCCTTTTTAACCCTTTCCTGTATGATAGATGCCTGTGCCTTTGTTTCTCGGCCATTCTTGAATTTCTTTAGATTGGGGAACAATGAATTGCTTTTTAAAATATTTTGACCTACTTCATGTAGTCAGGCAGGTTCTGTTTAGGTGATTTCATGATCTACTTGTCTGGTAGTAAACAGGTCTGAGTGTGGCAGGTGAAACTGGACAGAAAAATGTGTTTATTCACAGTTGTTTCATGATTTAACAAGTCGGATTTTCAAATCAGTTTGATGATCTGGAACACTAGTGTGACAGTAAACACATCTGAAATTCCCACTAAGGTGAATTTCAGTTATGCATGCGATATCGTTTTTCAGACCTTCAATCACACCCCTCCCTCAGTCTGTGTATTATATTACATGACAGAAAGGCAGCTTTACAGATTGATTGTGTTTATTGATTTTTAAGAGATACAGCATTTAATTTCATCTGTTCCTGGAAACCATGCTTGTAGTTAGTGGTTTGGATTTCAAGCCTGCTGGTCTGAATTATTAATATGATTACTGGACACCATCATCAGAAAAAAACACAAATTCAGATTTTCTAGTTCTAGAAGATTGCCTTTGTTTTTAATATATTTGTATGTTTAACTACAGTAATACTTTTAAGTAGTAGTAGAATGGTATTACTATTGAAAGCTATTTGGTTCACTTACTGGTATCATGGCTTTCCGAGGCCTTACATTATTGTTTCAAAACTGATACCATTTTTGTCAGACCATTCTTATGTATTAACTGAGATGAAAATGAGAAAGAGACCAAGTTTTTTTTTTTCGAGCTGTATGGAACAGATTAAAGGAGCACTGCCCCTTCCCTACCTGTTGCTGTGTCAGCTGGCTAAAAAAAAGACAACTGCACTTTTCCCTCACAAAAAATACAAATTCAAGTGTTTGGAAATATTTCCAATTTCAAAATCAAAGATATGACTTGGAAACTAAAGGAGAGCCAACCATAATTTGTCTCAAGATGCAACTTGCATTCACTTTCACTCAATGCATGTACAACAAATTAACGTTCCTCAATACCAATGCAATCATTTAAACAATCAGTCCAGCATTTTGTTTGTTAAAGAATGGCTACATTGCTGTTTCCCAATATGACAAATAAAGATATATAAGTAAAGTTGTAACAAACATTACAATAAAGTGTTTGGGCTTAGAAAAGATGTTGAGTTTGTGAAAAGTAGGATAAAAAGAGAAAATTTGTTAGAATCTTGAGGATTAAAAATTATATGGTAAAGAAAAAGGAACCTTCATTACATACAGATTCTATCTTTTAATGGTGATTTCACTTCTCATTATCTTTGAAAACAGGAATAATGTAATGTAATGCTTAATTGTTCATACCTAATTGTTCCTTTTAAATGTGGAATACAGTAATTTCTTTTAAACGAATTTTGGAGAAACACAACAAGGCGTAATAGTCGAAACACCTAGAGCCTTTGCTTTACTTAAGGATACATAATAATAGGCATCAAGTCAATAACTCAATTCTATCTTGAGTCATATGTGCATTATTTTATGCTTGGCTTAGTTTCAGGCAGGAATGAGGTCACTTACGGTTAATGGATTTGTGATATCTAACCCATTAGGTGAATTATGCTTTTTTTTTTTTCTTTGTCTAAGGGCGCTGCGGCTGTTTACACAGCTTGAAGTTAAAATTGCTACTCTTCTTCAGCAACATAACCACATCACAGCTTATCCTATAGGTAATAAATGTGATTTTGTGATAACAACACATAATACTGATAAGTTACCCTTTCAAATTTCCATATTCTTAGTCACTGACTTTGATGGAATAGCACATTAGAGGTGTATCAGGTTTCCAAACGATCTCTTGATCAAGATTTCAGCATTTCTCATTTCTTCAGTGGAATAATTCCAACTTTAGGCTGCCAGATGCCTCATCTAAGCTACTTCAGGCATATCATGGTTTAGTGAAAATTGTGTTGTGAAAGTGTTACATTAATATAAATTATTGATGTCTCTGTCATATTTTATGTAAAGTTTAAACAGGTATATTTTAATCTTTCTGGTTTCAGTATTTTTATACCCTTATAATTTTTGACATTTTATGTTACAACCAATAACTTCAATATAGTTTTTTGTAATTTTATAAATTAGACTTCACAAAGTACTATATAATTGTAAAGTAGGAAAATGATGCATTGTTTTTATCTTTCTTACAAATAAAAATCATGTTTGTTAGAGTCAAGACATGGCCATTCACCTAAATTGACAGGACAGGCAAGAACCTTATTCAGAGAAAGAACAAAGAGCTCTTGGTAGCTCATGAGAGCGAGGAGAATGTGTTGATAGAAGAATGATTAGTTGTGCACTCCATAAATTCAGCTTTTATGGAAGAGTGGCAAGAGGAAGCCCATTGTTAAAAGAAAGTCATAGAAAGTCTTATTAGTAGTATTAAACATTATATAGCTTACAACAAGCCATGTAAGGGATATCTAAATATGTGAAAGGAGGTGCTCTGGTCAGATGAGACAGAAATAGAACTTTTTACCTTTGTGCAAAATAGTATTTTTGTGGTGGAAAACAAAAACTGATATCAGCCTGAACAAACCATCTCAATGGTAACACATAGTGATGGTAGCATCATGCTGTGGGGAAGCATTTTTCTTCAGCAGAGACAGGAAAGGTGGACAGAGTTGATGGAAAGATCAGTGGAGCTACATACAAAACAGTCTGCTCAACAGACTGGACAAAGAAACAGTACAGCAACTCTAAAATTACCCTCAAAGCTTAGGTTGGATTAGCTCTAATAATATTAGTTTCTTAGAATGGCTTAGTCAAAGTCTATAACTAAATACAAAAAATTGCAAAGAAGAATGAGCAGAAATCTAAGTCTCAAGATCTGAAAAGCTAGTAGACATAATCCAAAAGACTTGCATCTATAATTACAGTTTTCTTGTTTGTTATTTTCCTTCCACTTCAAAACTATGAACCTTAGTTCATACTTAGTTTCTCTGACACAAAATTCTATGAAAATAGATTGAAGTTTGTGGATTTAACATGAAGAATATGAAATGTTCAAAGGAATAAGAGTGCTTTTACCAGGCAATATATCTCCTCATAATTTTAACATATTTCCAGGAGAGTAATGTGGATCTCAATAATGTTTTCTTCACTCTGTGTTTGAAATACATTAAGACACTCTGTCATTGTATGCTGAGAAGAGTGACTGTAAGATGGTAAGTTGATTCTGCCACAGCGAGAGCCAGAAACAGCAGGAGGCAGAGTACAAGAAACAAAAAAAAAGTGCCAAATTTTTTCCACTGAAATAGTGGCTGGCCAGTTCAGCAGATAAATTCCTGCAGCCAGAAAGCCCAACACTGTGGAGTGCCAAAGGGTTCTGCACATGTCACAAAGCTCTTCCTCTAACATTGCAATTGAATGCAGACAGATGGCTAATTGCTCCTCTGTGAAACTAAATATGGGCTTGCCTAAGTGTATGCTCTCAGGTCCACCTTTGACGGCTGTGGACATGTATGACATTTACATTTTTACAAAAGCAAACCTTTTTTTAATTCAGGGATTCAGCACTAACAGGTTCCTGGAACTCAGACACATCCGACTGCGCTCTAAAAGGATGATTATTTCACAACTAGCAGATAAATGCGATGTTCAGCATTAGCGCCATGACAGTAGAAAAACATGCAGGCCTCTCATCACCGCTTTAAGGGCAGGAACTGAAATATACTAAATTATTCTGCTTTGTGTACCATGGGTCACAGTGGCAGATAAAAGCTTTAGTGATGGATAATGGGCATTGAAAGCTACAGCCTGAAAACCAGACAGTGATAGAAAAAAGAGTGGTTGTCAAAAATAGTGACAGATTTGTTGCAGTGATGTGGTGTCTTATACTGAGTGCAACTGAGAAATACCAGGGATATAAACAGTGACTTAACACCACACAAACTGAGACCTTTAGGAGGTTAAAAAAAACAGCCTCTTACCAGCTATGATGGGAGCCAAGCGGAAGATGTCTGAGAGCCGGCTATTGACTGGTTCATATGGAGAGTATTCCAGTAAATCATTACCTGTGGAACAAAACAGATTGTCAACATTGTGTGCTTGAAATTGTGTGTGTGTGTGTGTGTGTGTGTGTGTGTGTGTGTGTGTGTGTGTGTGTGTGTACATGTGTTTGTTTTAATGACATAATCAGACCCTGTCATTACATTCATCTTGTGGGGACATCCATGTCTTTTGAAACTACACTGCATTCTCTATGGTTTTGACAGTTGTGTTTATTCTATCCTGAACATATCAATGAAGCAGTGTCATGCTTAGTACACAGAGGGAAAGCTAAGTATTGAACACCTCAGTGTTTTTCTCAGTAACTATATTTTTTATTGTTTACATGAAATTCACACCAGATATAGGTAACAACCCAAATAATCTATGCATACAATGAAATCAAAACATTTTATTCCAGAAGTTTAATTATGTGTAGTGAAAGGGAATGTCATGGGGAATAAGCTTTGGGAACATGAAGAGAAAAGGCTACAAAATGTATAGAATCCAAGAAAATACCTGAAATCTTTGAGTATCTAGGACACAATTCTGCTTCCTATCAGTGCAAAATATATGAACTGGTTTGGTCCTATTTTATGGCCTAACAAAAGTATTGTTATTACCAATGTATTGCATAAGAAGCATCTCATGATCGTTAAAAGAGTCTGCTCTCTAACGACCTCCATAACCTTATTGTTGCAAAATACAGTGATGGCTTTGGCTATAGGCATTTTTAGACTTCTAAATGTGCACTGTTGAGGTCATAATTAGGAAGAGGAAATATCTTTATTTCACCATAAACCAGCCATGACCAGATGCTTTTCTCCAGATTTCTGGCAGTGGATTCAAAAGCATAATCAAAAGATTTCTCCTAGAGGCAAGGGCCACTTGTAGAAAGCCTTAGAAGAAAGAGGAATTGCAGATAGTTTTTCATGAAAACTACAAGTAATTCACACAACTCCAACACTAACTGCTTTAAAGTTTGCTCCAAAACATTTGGACAAATCAATGAAATACTAGTGATGTCTCGTCAGATGAGATCAGAATTTAACTCTCTGAATGTCACTAACAAAGTTTGGGGAAGAAATTGTACTGCATTTCACCTCAAAAACATCATACCAACATTGAAATTTGGAGGTAGGAACATTGCTTGGGGCTCTAAATTTACAGGAAGTTTTGGGTGAGGATACTTGGCATGGCTAGGTGTAGCTTGTAATGCTGGTGATGGGGATATGTTGTGTCAAGAGATGGACCAATTAGGTTTTTCTAGCTCATACTCGTTTCTAGTTTTCTTTCAACTCCACTAACTACATAAAGCAGAAAAATGATGCTGTAGGCTGTAGGTTAATTGACACAGGTAGTAGTTTTGAGTCGAACAGAAAATGACGGAATTATTACAAGAAACCATTAAGGACCACGCTGCTGACTGATGCATTTATAGTCAGAAAATACTGGCAGTTTTCATTCCCTATGCATTTACTGAGAAGGAAAAAAAAAAAAAAAAATCATAGAGAGAAAACTGATAACGATCTTTGGCTGGCTGATTGTTGGGGAGGAATTAATTTATGTAGGCATGAATAGATGCAGTCTTTAACACTATAATATGATCTGGTTATTCCCTGATTAATACTTCTTAATGAATGTTTATTTTGTGAATTTCAGTATTTAATAATATAATAACATAGTGAAGATTAGGATGCCGATTTTCTAAGTTTGCACTTTTACACACACCTTGATCAATATGACATTGCTTTGGTGAAACAGAGTATAACCTGAGAACATGCAGAATGAGAACTTCTGCCTTTAATGAATATGTAGCTTTATAGGATTATAGTTAAGACATTATAGACAAACAAACCCAGAATAACTTCAAATATTATTTATATATTTTGTCTGAAAACATTTTCTCGCTCAAAACTAGACACAGACCTAAAGACTGCTAAGGTTTCCTATCCAAATATATCTAACAGTTATAAAAATCAAAGGCATATTTCATGTTTAGAGATAACCAAATACATTTCAGGAAGTTACAATAGAAAACTGACACTCCTATTCAGTTATTTTCTGTTAAATTTACATTTCTGTGCATTTACAGAATAGGGTAATCATTGACTTGCTTGTCATAGCTTTTTCTTGTCCTCTACTGAAAAATAGCATAACCTCATAAAATAATGCATTATTACATATCAATATTTGTAAAGCTTACACTGGTTATGCACTTATTATCAATGTGTGACTATCTGCCATGAGTAAAACATAATAAAAAGGCTGGCTCTGAATGCAAAAGCTAAAAATATAGATGCATGTTTACTGCAATTTGAGAGATTCATTACTTTTTTAAAATACAAAAGATCAAATTGAAATACAAGTTAAATGAGCAAAGATTTGTATTTTGTTTGGTTTTATTTATTTTTAAAAAACATTCTTTAAAATTACATGTAAAGAGAAAAAAAAAAGTCTTGTTTTATCATGTTTTAACACTCTTCATACCTTAACCTTCACTAGCAAAGCATATGAGTCACCCTGTGATATGACTCCCCATATATGGTAAGGTCAACACTTTTGCTCACGTGCAATAAAAATTGACCCCAACAATTATTTAACTTGACCAAAAAAAAAAAAAAAAGAGTGTGACCAGCTTCACACTTTTACCATCAAAGCTGTGGTATCAATGCATAATGTTCTATGTACATTTAAAACACTTATTTCAGTGAAATTAAAGAGCATGTTAAGCAAATCTTTGAGACATTTTAAAAAAGGATGCCGGACCTGCTATGTTTTTTTTTTTTTTTTTTTTTTTTTTTTTTTATTCCTTAAAAACAGAAAACACTTAAATAAAAAAGGAAGCAGCTTGAATGGTGCAACTCACAAAAGACACAGACTATGGTCAGACAGTAATATGAGATGTTACAGTTGTTTCTGGAAAAATACATTTAGTGAAATGACAGTAATACAAATGACTGTCTGACAGTAAGGTGGCTCACAAAGTTATCCCAGCATCTTGAGGCTACTGACTTTCCTCCCTTGTCATGGCAAACATAACTTTATATGATGCAGGCTCAAATTATTAAGAGTTGCCACTCTCGCAGGGTGATTGTGAGTCATTTCCAGTGCCTCAGTATGATCCTGCCAGCTGATACTATCACAACCATCACACATGAATGTGCCCTTTTTGTCAAGGTGGTTGTTAGACGTGGCGACACTGGTAGAGTTCCTACCCAAGGCTTTAAGTATTTTATAGTAGTAAGTGGAATATTGACCAATATTTTTGAATTATATTTGCTTGATGATTTTGATGTATACTTGATTGATGTTTTTATGATGTAATGCAATTTGAACTGCCTTGCAGCTGAAATGTGCTATACAAATAAACTTGACTTGGCTTTATCACCTGCCAGAATGGACTGATAAGAGGGCGTCCCCACATGAAATAATGGAAGGTGCCCATATCTTTGTTATTTATTATTCCAGCCAGCTGGAGTCCAATAATAATGTTGCAGAATTTACTGTTGAATGAATTTTCCTCCTATTTCCCTTATGTGTTTACTATTGTTAGCCAAAATCTGTGACCATATGCCTTTGCCAATTTCACTGTCAAGGCATTTCTGCCACTTTCACTGTGGGGAATCTGGACTCCTTCGATCACCTCTAGCGCAAAATCTAATTCACTTAGATAAATCAAACCTGAACGTGATTATTCTACACTGAACAGAGAGCTCTAAAAACAAAGTTTGACAGTCAGTAAACATTTGTTTAATTTGTTCCTTAGATTGAGACAAGCGGGGCACCTGTAGTATAATGGTCAAACCTGAACTGAACTATTAATTCTATTTGTGAATTTATGTGTCTGTGCATACATTATGCTTCCCTTGAGTTCAAGCTCACCTTGTAAACTCTGAAATATGCTCCAAAAAATCCTGAGGCAGTTCTTCTCCTTCTTCATGCCTCTCCTACACCTGCAGTTGTACAGAGAGCTCTGCTTCATGGCATCTATGGCGCTGCGACACTCGCCCTGCGCCTCGGGACCGGTGACCGCGCTGAAGTTGCTCTCCCTCCCCGCCACGCACTGCCTCATCATCCTGTACTTGGTGCTGCAGGAGTACTCCTTCAAGCATTGCTCGCTGGCCTTCACACAGTCCAGGCGGGCTGCACGGGAGGCTGAACCGCCGTCACCTTTCAAGGTGATCACTGAATCTAAGAGTCACAAAAACTCGATTAGGCTGTTTTACGCACACCAACGCTTGCAAAAGAAAATAGCATAAAATGTGCAGTGAGCGCTACAAACTTTATCAGCCCTATCTAAAAATAAAAGGCTTTACTCCGAAAAAAAAATAAGTTAAATCATGTCATGTTAACAGTCTAAATAATAATAATTATAATACTAAATGCCACTCACCCCAAATGGACAAAATAAAGACAAAAGTTAAAATCATTGCGCTTTTTGGATGTTTTTGAGGATTTAATCAACTGTTGCTGGAATTAAAATAAACCGTCAGAGGAACTTGTCAGACTGATCCACTTTCCGTCTGGTTGCAGATCAGGTAAGGTGAAATGGCGACTCATTCTGTAGATCCGACTGTGACAATCCAGATCCTCGAATAAAACCACCGCCTTGTGAATCCGTCGGGTTTTTGTTTTCCTGAAATACCCTCAGAACAAGTAGCTTAAGTCATGAATCAGCGCTGACCGACTGTTTCCACTTTGCTCCGCTGTTGCACCGTCTCCTCCGAATTTGAGCAGCCGATGCGCGCTGATTCGGTTGCGCATGAGGAGGACAAACTTTATAAGACACAACAGCAAAAAGAGTCAGTGGCAGCGAACTCTAAACAATCAGTAGACTTTAATGGAGGTTCGGAGAAAGTTAGATTTGTCCATCAATGTGTTTAAGTTATATCCCATTTGAAAAAGTAAATAATAATAATAATGATAAAAAAAATCCTTCCATGCGCTGCAAGAGAAAATACAAAGTAATAACACTGTTTGATCCGGACCGTCCTCCACTCTGAGGGGAAACTGAAAGAATCGAGATGTGCAAGGCGTGAGATACGTGACGTCATGCGTCTTTCCACCTAGTGATCATAAATCCTTTAATATTCAGACCTGGATTCAGGACTCCGTCTTCATAATTCATGCAGCTGAATTTCAATATTTTAAAATAATTACCGTTTTATGATATTGTAATGATTCAGTTCAAAAATTGAACCTCATATGGATTCAGTACACAGAGTGATATCTTTCAATTTCTGTTGATTTTAATTATTAAGGCTTGTAGCTACAACGAAAACCCAAAATTCAGTTTCTCTAAAAACTGGAATATAACACAAAGCCAAGTCAAGTTTATTTGTATAGCTCATTTCAGGAGCAAGGCAATTCAAAGTGCTTTACATTGTAAAAACATCAACAAAGTTTACATCAAAAATAATCAAGCAAGTGTACCACAAAATCATCAAGCAGGTATCCAGCCAATGAAAATGTTATGATAGACACCCTCCTGGAAGAGAGTAAGGCACATAAAGCCACCACTAGAGATGCTGGTTGTTTATATAGTGATGTTTCCAAATATATTAATGGAAAGTTTAGTGGAAGGAAAATGTGCACAAGCAACATAGATAACCACATCTTTGGGAGTATTGTAAAATTAAATCTGTTCAAGAGTTTGGGGAGAGTTACAAGATATGTGCTGAAGCTGGAGTCAGTGCTTCAAGAGTTACCAAACACACACAAATCCAGGACATAGGCTACAACTGTTCCATTCCTCATGCTGAATCACTCCTGAACAAAGGGCAAGGCAAAAAGTTGGTTACAAGGGTTAAGGGTGCAAAGTACTGGTTGTTAGCTCATCAGTCTTGAGTCCTCTTTTCAGATAAAAGTACATTCAGTTAACTGTCTCAAAATCAAAGTCTCAGAGGCAGGAGGAAGATTGTCATCTGCTGGTCTTGGTGCTCTATCTATCTATCTATCTATCTATCTATCTATCTATCTATCTATCTGTCTATCTGTCTGTCTGTCTGTCTGTCTGTCTGCTGATTGCATCTCCAAGCTCCAGAGTTTTTCATAATACAAGTTATAACAAAGAAATTCCCCTTATTTTTGTCAGCTAAATCGTACATTTAAGAGTAACTGGATTAGGCATTGCTTAAAAGACATGTCTTCATTTATAGGCATAATACACAGGCTTACATTTTTTTACATTGCAGTTTTCTGCTTTTTCCTGCATTTGCAATTGCTTTTGTCATATTGACCAAAATGAATTACATGGGTCTCTGTTGAGCTGAAATGAGTTTCCTCCGCAGTGTCTGGGCTCTCCCAGAGTAGAGCCGCTCCTTCTCCATGTCGAAAGGAGCAAGTTGAGGTGGCTCAAGCATCTGATTAGGACTCCTCCCTGGTGAGGTGTTTTCCGCACAATTCCCAGCAGGAGGAGACCCAGAGGAAGACCCACGACACGCTGGAGGAACTATGTTTCTCAGCTGGCCTGGGAACGCCTTGGGATACCCCTAGAGGAGCTGGACCAAGTGGCTGGGGAGAGGGAAGTCTTGGTCTCCCTTCTTAGGCTGCTTCCCCACCCCAGATAAGCAAAAGAAGATGGATTGATGGATTGGTCTCTGTTGAATTGTCTTAACCTCCACAACATTTAAGGATAAGTTCATCATACAAGTCTTTACATGCAAAATTCTTGAACAGGTTGCCTTAATATGCCAAGCATATTTCTATACATTTCCATTAGATTTTTTTTTTCTAAATCTGTCCTGAACTGATAAATTGCTCCCAGGTGAAGCTTGAGTTTTTCAAACGTAGGTAAATGTGTAAAGCAATAGATCAACCAATGATCAACCAGTTTTCTGAAATTGCTCAAAGGTACCATGAACAATCAATTGGCAAGAATATAGTGTACATAGCTGGAACACAACACAATATTAAATTTCTGACACTGAAAGGACAAGGATTTGGACAGGGTCAACAGTCAAAGAGAAGAAGAGGAAGAGGAAAAGGAGAGAGGCTATGGCAGATGAGTTAGGAGGCAAAACAGTAGAAGAGACAGAAGAGGCTGAGGGCATATGCCAGTTTCCATCACTCCAACATCATCAGGCAGCCCTCGACAGGTGCTGATGGAGTTCCCCTCACCTTACTCCTCATTCCTAAAAGATTCTTTCCACATTGCATCACCAGAGAGGACATTCGTTGTGATGTGGATGAGAATTTGTGGCCCAACAGACATCAACATGAGGTGATGTACAACGATTGTAATTCCTATCACACTGCATGTAGTTTTCCTTATGCAGATTGTCTTATGTTTTCATTTCATTTTTTCCTTGTGCTCTCCAGTGCTGTATTTTCCTTTCTGTATCATGACTTCAGAGTATACTGCTATATTAACAACATGACTAATCAATTTGACTGTCTTATCCATACACACTGTGTCAATGAACGTGTCAGTGACTCAGAATTACAAGTCCATGTTTCAGATATTTAATTTTGAGGGATGAACTAAGGATTTTGAGAAAGAGACTGGATTTTGCAGGTAATCCATTGCTGTTTGTATGAATTGTTTTGAGAAATGCTCTTACTGTTTTGCAAATGTCGAAAATGATCCGAGAATTGCACCAAACTGTAAATTTCCATAAGCAGGAATTTTAATCCTGGTCTCTTATTTACAAGCATCATTTTCCCTTAACCAGACAATTTATTACAAAAAAATAAAGATATTTGCTGTAAAGGTAAACCCCCAATTCCTCCCAATTGCTTAAGAAATTATATTTTAGTGGTGAGTTATTAACAAAGAAGGACAGTTACTTCACTTTTAATAATTCATTTATTTATCGAATTGTAAGAATCTTAATAACTTACTGACATAAGCCATAGTCCCTCTAAACACTGTTAAAAACATATTTAATCTAATGAGAGATATGCTAGACCACACGATATTATTTCTTATGAGTAATTTCAAGACATTTCAATCCTTCCCTGGATAACACAAAGTGTAAATTGGCAGAGGAAAAAAAACATACTCTGTCTTTATCTAAAATTGAAAATAAATTGTGATAACTGCAGGAAGAACTTTTTCTATTAAAGTTTGTTCTTCTGCATTAGGAAAACAAAAATCTTATTTATGGCTGGGTGGAATCGAGGTGGAAAATTGCAGGAAGACTCATAATCTCCTACCACTTAAAATACACACATGTTCCTTACACATTCGATTTATATTCACAAATGGCACTAAGTTTTAGAGTCAATATTTAATGTGATGAGTACCCAATGACCAATGGTGGCTTCTAATTGGCCCTTAATTCAGAGCACAATGGCCAAAGGAGTGTCCAGAATGAGCTTTTGAAGTTGATTTACATGACACACCTGGGTGGAATAGCCCACTGTTGTGTACTGTGAGAAAATATTGCTGTACATCGCAGGTAGCTAATGAGGCTGAAGCTAGAGTCTGATTCACAGTTTCTGTTTGGTGCTAAATTTAAGGGCAATTTAATTTTTTTTCGAGACTTTCACTGTTTTTATTAATTTCTATTTCAAAATATAAAATCTTTAAACTGGTCAACACTCAAAAGAACTGTTTGAAATTGAATAGGGATTCGTTGAACTGATTTTCCTTTATTTACTGGGTAGAAGTTTCTTTGTATGAGCCAAGAGGTCTTCTCTGCAGAAACTTGTTTAACCTGTGGAGTTCCTTAAAGGTTGATATACAGTCCATTGACATTGTAATTTTGTACTTTCCCCTTCTACTCCCTTTTAATGCAATCTCTTATCATTTTTATGTCGATGACATTCAGTATGTCTTTTAGGCTCTGCAAGATAACTAAATTGATCAACTGCCTAACTAAAATTGTTTGATAATTATCTTTTTTTGCAATCTAAGAAAAAAGAAATAATGGTTGTTGCCCCATTGGAAATAAACCCAAAGCTTATCCAAATGTACAGAATCACATTGAAAATTAAACCACATTGGTTGAATATGTCTGAAAATAAGATTGTTCTATCTGGCAATTAAATGGTGAAAAATGAGCAATAGCCCCTGAAATAAGGTTTATTGATACTTATTTTTGATCAGCTATGTGCCTATACCATTCCAAACACTATAATTCCTTTTGAAGTGTAAATTTCGCAACACGAATATTGTATTATTCTGTAGATATTTATTTTTTTCCATCAAGTTTGAGAAGAGTCAAATAACTTTTGAGTATAACAAATGGATGATAGCAAAGAGTCTAATTGACTAGTTGAAATTTATGGGATTGTTTAAATTAATCAATTAGAAGTGCCCATCAAATTACGTTCCTCTAGATGTAAGTCAAGGGCCATTTCCTGACTTAAGTAAAAGGCAGACATTTATGGCATTGATTTATTTATTTATGACATTGTGCGGAATAGACAGATCAAGATCTTTCTGTTGTCTCATAGCTACATTTTTACAACAAAAATATCAACAACGTCTGCCACCTCTGTTGTTATCCATAAGAGGATTTCTCCTCTGCAATAATTCAGATTATTGCATGGACTCCTGTAAATGCACTGAGCCATTAGAGCAATAGGCCAATATCTGTCAGCAGAGCTGGAGCTAACTAATTGCTTAAACACTTCATTAAGTGCTGGATGTATGTGTCGTATTGAGTACAGCATTTGTTATAATTGATAACCAATGACAATGAAATCTGTAACCTAAACTTTGTGAAATACTTGAAGAAAATTAGAAGTTAAATGGTAATTGCCATCCTTCTGTAGCATTGCCATTCAGGTTAAGCACATTTGAGGATTAAGTAAGTTTATAATATCATAGAGTACAGTAGCATTGTCATGAGAAACCAGATTAGTCGCAATTAATTAAAACTCCATTGGAGGTGAAGCAGCCATTAGATCTTATGTTTCCGGGGAAAAAAGCTAATATCTTATTTCCTCCTTATAATACATCATTCCTAAACAAATGAAAAATCTATACTGAATCAGCAACAGGAAGAAACTCAACCTCTGGGGTCTTTGCTCATCCATGGGAGGTTTCTTCATTACCTTGCAAAAGTTCTCCTTCAGCATTTTCCATTCCATTTCGTTCCATTTATGGGGATCATTTATTTGATGTGTCCCCCAAGAACACTGAAGCTGTTTCCGCTCAAGCACATTTGCAGGGTGAGATTTATTTGGGAATAATCAATATCATTGTTATGTGTATATCACAGGATCAACACGAACCAATTACTGTGCCCAGAACTGGTTTCTGTACCTCCGATAGGAAGCTATAAATCAAATCACATGTGGCTCATGTCCCGTTAATGGACCGGCCAGTCAGACTGCTGTTCATCTAAATTGCTAATAATCATGGAGTGTATCAGGAAAGTATGCCTTACTGATAAATTATGTGTTTGATACCTTTTCACAGCCCCATATAAGATTATTAAAATAACATTTAATAAAAAACCAGATATTTGTAAAGTATTGAATGCTTTTTCTTTTCTCCCCCCACCCCCATATAGAAATAGTTGATGACCACCAGCAATTAAGTGGACATTGCAAACAAGAGAAAGAAGGATCTCCATACTGATGAGACCATTAACATTTTGGCCAACAAGCATAACACTTAATGTTGTGTAAAACTAACACTGGAGCTAAATAAAGAGCATTGCTAGAAGAAAACCTGTTTGTGGCTGCAAAGGACCAGAGACAGGGGAAAAGGTTTACCTTCTAGAAGGATAACAGCCCAAAACATACAAGTCAAGTCAAGTTAAGTTTATTTGTATAGCACATTGCAGCAGAAAGACAGTTCAAAGTGCTTCCCATCATAAAAAACATCAATCAAGTATACAGCAAATCATCAAAATCATCAAGCAAATACACATGAGAATTATCAACATTATCAAGCAAATATCAATACATAAAAATCATTAGGATCATCAGGCAAATATAGTTCAATGTTCTACTTATTACTAATCAAAGGCAACTTTAAACAGGTGGGTTTTTAGCCTTGATTTAAAGGAACTCAGTGTTTCGACTTCTTTGCAGTTTTCTGGAAGTTTATTCCAGATTTGTGGAGCATAGAAGCTGAATGCTGCTTTTCCTTATTTGGTTCTGGTTCTGGGGATGCAGAGTAGACCAGAACCAGGAGACCTGAGTGGTCTGGAAGGTTGATACAATGACAACAGGTCTTTAATGTATTTTGGTGCTAAGCCATTCAGTGATTTATAAACTAACAGAAGTATTTTAAAGTCTATTCTCTGAGCTACAGGAAGCCAGTGTAAGGACTTTAGAACTGGGATGATGTGCTCTATTTTCCTGGTCTTAGTGAGAATGCGAGCAGCAGCGTTTTGGATCAGCTGCAGCTGTCTGACTTTTCAGGCAGACCTGTTAAGACTCTGTTGCAGTAATCAATGCAACTAAAGTTAAATGCATGGATGAGTTTCTCTAGATAATATTGAGACATTAGTCCTTTGATCCTGGAAATGTTCTTAAGGTGATAGAAAGCCGACTTTGTAATTGTCTTTGTGTCTCTGTAGATTCAGGTCTGAGTCCATCACCCAGATTTTGGGCCTGATCACTAGTTTCTAGCTGTAATAACTGAAGCTGCATGCTGACTGTAGATCATTCCTCTTTAGGTCCAAAGATAATAACTTCAGTTTTATTTCTGTTCAGCTGGAGAAAGTTTTGGCGCATCTATGCATTGATTTGTTCTACAGCCAGAGGTATGACAGAATGGTTTAGATCAAATCACATTTTTATGTTTGGAAGCTCCAGTCAAAGCCTGGAGCTACAGTATGTCCAACTGAGAATCTCTGGCAAGACTCACAGATTGCTGATCACAGATTCTCTCCATCCAGTCGAACTGAATTTAAGCTATTTTGCAAAGAAGAATGGACAATGTCTACCAGATATGGAAAGCTGGTGGAGACATACCCAAATATCCTTGCAGCTGTAACTGCAGCAATGTAGGTTCTTTAAAATATTGATTAGGGTACTTACTGGGAAACTAAATCAAAATGTACCCAACATATAAAAATGTGCAATTGTTAGAATTTTGCAAAACCCTTTTCATTCAACTTCAAAATGTTATTCTACATTTTGTTGGTCTTTTACGTAAAATTCCAATAACACACCCAAAGCTTGGAGTTGTAATATGAAAAATGTGAAAATATTCAAATTAGATATTTGTGCAGATCATAGTGCCTATTTAACATCGCAGTAAAGACAAGCTCCTGAATTTTCATTTTATGAAAATGTTCTGCACAGCAGTTGTGACAAATAAAATGTCAGAGTTCCTGTTACATTACCCATGAAATGTCAAAATTATTCCATTAAATCATGGTAATTTGCAATTCTATTCTTAGTTTTATGTTCACAGCTTTTTAGTTAAGAGATAAATAGTTTCTGATAGTTGGTTACTTGTGGCTCAGCTATGCAATCTGTGATGCCAGCTTTATTTCATTTTTGCTTTTTCATTTAGGTACTTTTGAAGCCTGACAATATTTGATATGTGTATTTATTCACATAAAACTCATCTTGATAATATTCTTTCTCACCCTCTTGTCAAGTCTAGTATTTCAGCTGCATAGTATTAGGTTTTGGGTTTTAGATCTCAAAATCCTCAAAGTCCTATAAGGTTTTTATTTGGTTGACAAATTTGTGCTAGGTTTATTTATCGACTATGTGTAACAGATGACGTGAGCACCAGCAGTCTTTATGTGGAAAGTAAATTACACTGAACAAAATAAGTAATTATTTCTGAAGGAAAGAGCCTCAACAATATGTTTGGAGGTTGTGAAAATGTTTGTTCAAGCCTTTGTAGAAAAAGAGGAAACACTGCCATCTACTGGAAAAAATTATGATTTGCAATCTCTTTTGGTTCTAAATTATGTTTATGCATTTGGCAGATACTTTTGTCCAAAGTGACTTACAAATGAGAATATAACAATATAATAATATAAATACTCATAATAAACTTTTATGTTGAAATAAAACTCCTTCCCATTTGATCAATGCATACAATGTTGCCAGAAAAGACACACTTTTTTCATAACTACAGTCAAATCAAGTGTGTTTTGATGAAGATAGACAGATTAGCATAGAATTGAATAGAATGATCCTTTATTTGCTGCTCAGTGGAAAAAAAAAATCTTACTTTATCATCAACAAATGGACAGGCAAATAGAATAGAAGACAACAAAATCATTGAAAGCAATGATTACAAAAATGAAAAAAACTTTACAGATGTGCAATAAATTGGAAAAAAAGACTACTAGTAAAATAATGCAATTACAGTACATGTTGTGCTTTTATATTGATGCAAAAAAAGGCGATGGACAATAATATAGATAAAGATAGGAAACAAAATTGTTCCTATTCCAGACAGGTTTAAGTTTAAAATAATTTTTTACCTTACATTTTATTTTATTTTACCTACAAGTTTATTCTGGCTAGACGTAATATTAAAATTTTGGTAATATTAAAGTGTAAATGTGGTCACATAAACAAACACTATACAGAAATTGAAGTATAATACTGGTTAGATCTGTTTAGGTCTGTTTAATTGGTTTGCTTGGGGCAGTGTTGATTGGTTAGTGCATGACTGGATGCAATCTGCTGCTGTTCTTTCAGAGATAGTTTTTTACTAATTGACATTGATCTGCATAATATGACTTAGACTTGAATCTGAAGATAACTGTATTCGGTTGGTTGGTATTTAAATTGCATTGTAATTGAATGAGGACTGAATTTGGACTAAAACCTATTGTTCTGGAAATTTACCAGACTTGTTTACTTATTGTGCTTCATAAAATAAACTGAAATACATTTGATTAAAATGACTTCAGTAAAGGTGATGTTTTCTTTTCATCTATAAGTTACATATAGGTGCAGATAAAACCAATTATTTTCATTGTAAAAGCTTGACCATGTGTAGAATTTGTGAAAAAATAAAACAAACCTGTTTCTACAATAGAGACACTGGTTTTAGGACAAACCATTCTTTGTTAGCCATGTTTTTTTGAAATCAGCAGTTCAAAAGAGAAACCTCCAACTTCCTCCACAGTCTCCTCTCAGAGAACAGACAATCTGATTAGATTTTGGAACTGCCTTGCTGGATTCATTTGCATAGTGGAGATGCACATGGGGGAAAAGACAGGTCATTAGGCGGCTCAGATGCCTCATGTTTAACTAACAGCTTTCCTGAGGCAGAAACTGGGTCACTTTGGTTTCGTTTCACAACAGGGAAAGGTTACTTTGATTATGCTAAAATAACAAGAACAGACAGAAAGAGGTTGATGAACATATCTTTCTTAGACAGAACAAGTTTAATTGATGTATCATAGTGCTCCAAAACTCACTGCATTTGTGACCCAGAAAAAATTTTGTTTCTTGTGCCATGTTTTCCTGTGAAGGTGGTAACTCAGTTCTCTTACTTGTCAGAGACTTAAAGGTAAAAAATATGACTTCAGAGACAAAACATATATAGAGAAAATGCCAGCTTATGTTACTGGAAAATATGCCAGGATGTTAAGTAAACATGCTTGTACTTGGCTGATTCTAAACTTGGCTGTTCTTTATGGGATGTGTTGGTATACTTCCATCTATTCAGTTGCAGATATAAACATTTGATGGAATAGAAAATGTGCTTTACTCGTATTCCATCATTCAAAACTAAGTTTTCCTTGAAAAACCAATGGGCTTTTGTGGAAGGCAGCAAAAGAGAGAAGGTGAAAACCTTAAGGTTGCATGCAAGATGTCCATACACAAGACATACTGAAATTATTTATCTTTTGTAAATGCAAAAATAAATAAATAAATTGCTTTATATAAAAGCACCAGCCACATTCAGAGGCACCTCTGGTTAAATGTGTGGAAAGCATTAAAATAAATTCAGTTTTACATTATTATTATTATTATTATTATTATTATTATTATTATTATTATTATTAATAATAATAATAATAATAATAATAATAATAATAATAATAATAATAATAATAATAATAATAATAATTTATTTAATTATTTAATTAATTTACTTATTTTTTGCCATACTATAACCTCAAAGTGAAAAAAGTTAATTTAACTCAAGCTTTATTTGCACTTTTACAAGTTGATAAAGTTTTGTGAGAACTTCTAATTAGTAATGCATAATTTTGTGTTTCCTTGGAGTATAAATATAATGTGACACAAAGGAGCAGCTGTCTTAGTCATTCTTCTAAATATGAATTTTGGGTTATGAAAGAAACCATCACACACATAAAAATGTGGAGAATTCTAAAAACCTGTAGGACTTTAGCTAGATTTGTATTCACAGGTTAACCATAGATTAAGCTGTTCAGCTAAGAAAAACAACAACAACAACATAAAAAAACCCTCAATGTAATTTGGTTTTTAATAAAAGATGAATGTGTGAAAAAACATCCCATGCCCACTGCTAAGTAAGGTGGTGGTGCTGTGGGCTTGCTTCAGTTTAAAAGGCCCAAGAACTTTGTGTATGGTATTCGGAAGTGTTTGAAATATTTGGATATTTAAATAAAAATCTTGTGTCCTCTGGCATAAACCTGAAAATTGGTCAACATTGGGTCTCTCGCAGGATAACGATCTAAAAATATTGCTATGTCAACACAAATATGGTCTACCAGAGACAAAATCAATGTTCCTTCATGGGCATCTCAGTCCACATGCTTAATTTCTATAGAAAACCTGTGGGGTGGAATGAAGAAAGCATAAAAGAGGAACTAGGACTCTGCACGATGTAGAGAGATTGTGCAAAGAGGAATAAAGAGGCTTATTTCTGTATAGTACAGTTCATCATCGACATGAGATCTTTGCCTCTCTGAATACATTTTCTTAAAGGTTGAATTTTTCAAAAACCTTCAGTATAAGCATCCGCTTGCTGCAATAAAAAAAATGGATGTTTTGAGTTTCATTTACATATCATACCATACTCATTCACTTGTAATTTAGAGGGTTGTTTTTAACGAATCTCAAACTGACACAGAGTCCTCTGTGATTTACTAAAATTTACTTTATGATCTTTGAACATATGGGAACACACAAAGGCACACTCTTAAAAGATCTGCTCATCCAGCTGGCTTTGAGAAAAGCCAGAATAATGAGTGAGCTGATTTATGGCATGGTTCTGCTCATTCGATCATTCCTGTTGTGTCAGCTTCCACCAAAGCATCAAAACAAGTAAGAACAGCATGTGCAGACTGCAGATAAAAACAGTACCTGCAGTCGGCTGTGCGTTCTAAAACCAGCAGGGGGCAGTATTGGTGCACACAAAAACAGGGGACAATGCAAAGAAGTGAAGATGGCTCCTTATTTCATAACACCTCTGTGGAGATTATCTTAAAAATAGTGCTGAGTGTTGCACTGGCATTGTGTGATGGCTGCAAATGTTCAGCGAGATATTAGTCCTCATGCAGGCTTCATCTTGGAGGACCCCCACCCCTCCTGGTTTTTCCCTTTATCCAAGTTACACTGAAAAAAAAAAAAAAAAAAAAAAACGACAGCTGAGGTGACTGAGCCAGTCATGTGGAACAGTTCATTCTTTTCCCTCTCCAAAAGCTCAGTATTTATAGGTTCCCTTTTAACTCCTCACATATACACGCAGACTGTGAGTGGGCAGAGTCACAGTCCTAAAGGAACACGACTGGCTTGTATTATGTACACAAAAACACGGCTCAGCTTTGCATTTTACATTTTTATCACATTCTATATGTTAATTTCAGATGGTCCAGTTCCAGGCTTCTCTGCCGCGGCGAGGCTGCAATTGTTCTTGCACTCCTCTCGCACTCTGCAGTGTTGAATGAGAAATTCTCTCTCTCTCTCTCTCTCTCTCTCTCTCTCTCTCTCTCTCTCTCTCTCTCTCTCTCTCTCTCTCTCTCTCTCTCTGTGTGTGTGTGTGTGTGTGTGTGTGTGTGTGTGTGTGTGTGTGTAAAAGCTTTGGGTGGGGCCCTTCCACTTAGCTCAGTTTCTGATGTGGGGAATGCTTTGGCAACCAGCAGGTTTTAATAGAGCCAGACATATTGAGGCTTGTTGTGTTATTGCATAGTAGTTTGACAGGCTGCAGTTGCTCCCATTTGGTAAGCTCCCAATGTGTCTACATCATACTGTATGCTGTTTTCAGAGAGAGTGTAAAATTTAAATAATAATCTGTGTAGATCTCTGAAACAAGGTTACTTAAAACACAAGAAGGCTGAAGAGAGTAAACTGATCTTATGAGGTCTGACTGAGAACAAGGGTAAGAGTAGGCACTATGTATTGTGGGAGCTTTTAAACATTAAACTTCTTGTCAGCCATTTATAATAAACCTCTGACATAAATCTGTGACTAAGACCAAAATTTAATTAGGTACCAACAACAAATTTCTATTAAATTCATTTTCATATTCATACAAGCAAACAAAACAATCACGATCTGCTTTGCTGATAATAAGAAGTACCTTTTTGTTTTGCTCCAAGCTACAAATTATCTCAGAAAACATAACATTCTCTCTCATAATGCTAAGTTATCAACTGTTTCTCATTAGGCTGTGCCAATAACCACATGTACAGTGCGGTGCAACATAAATGTTATAAACATTCATCATAATATGGATGTCATATTTGAGGCCTTCACAGGATATAAGGAAAATAAGGAGCTGATGGTGGATTTCTGCAGGGACAGACCAGCCATACTGACAACGATGAATGTCAAAGGAGCTGACATTGTGATAGTAGATTCTTATAAGTACCTGGGTGTTAAACTGAACAATATACTGGACCCTAGCCATAATACTGATGCCCTCTTACAGGAAGGGTCAGAGCAGACTCAACCTACTGAGGAGACTGGGTCTTTTGGAGCAGAGGGGAAGCTCCTGAATACCTTTTTTGACTGTGGTGGTATCAGCCATCTTCTATGGTGTTGTCTGTTGGAGCACCAGTTCATCTACAGCTGAGAGGAAACTGTTAGATAAGCTCATCAGGAAGGCCAGCTCTGTCCTAGGATGCCCCCTCACAGTGCAGGTGGGGGAGAAAGAAGAACTGTGGCTAAAACAACTTAATTGTTGGACAATGTCTCCCACACCATGCATGAAGCTGGTGCTGAACTGGAGAGCTCCTTCAGTGACAACGCTACTTTGTGCACCTAGGATTCAGCAGTCTATTTCAAATCCTTCCTCCCAGTAGCTGTTAGACTTTATAACCATCAGTGCTCCCAACTACGGAAGCTGAGAGCGGTTGTACTCGCATGTCTTTTGTCCCAATGGTTTTCTTGAGATAACGAAATATTTATGTTGTTATCACGAAATAATGATGACCATTGTCTTGAGATAATTATGTCATTCTTACAAGCTAATTATGACCATTTTGTCAAGATAAAGAGTTAATTTCCTGATGGTTTAATCTTAAACTTGTAATGACTTAAAGTTGTTGTGGCATGTGTTTGAAGGATGGAATCAGATTTAACACACACACACCAATTATTTGATGATCTTGAGAAAACTTGAGAGAACTACCATAACTCACTATCTTGAGAAAACCACCATAACTTGTTATCTTGGAAAATCATTGGGAAATTAACTTATCTCAAGAAAACCGTTGGGAAAAAAAAAACATGTGCATATGACTGCTCTTGGCTTCCATACCCAATGAATTCAACAAGGCTTTTCAAGTATAACATTTCTGCTGTTATTTGTGCACATATATACATGGACATCTTGCACACTTTTTTTTCTTTAAATGAGCCCTCTCAGCTGCACATTTCTTTTAATCTAAGTATGCTATTTTTAATAACTATACAGTATTATTTTTCTTATCTTGTATATTTGTCCTCGTAACTTTGTCCTTACTGAAACAATAAAGGATATTTCTATTCTATTCTGTTCTATTCTATTCTATTCTATTCTACAGTAGGATCCTGCTGTGGGACTGTTTTATTACCTCAAACCAACAGTTAATATAGCCTCAACCTTATTTAAAATAATGGCTTATGCTTGAAAACTGGGTCCATACTAGAAAACCAACCAATGTAAATAAAATCAATAGTTCCTGATGAAAAGAAAGTTAAAATATCCAGTCTGATTCATACAGAAACATTAAAAGACTTTGTGTGTCTCACAAATAACATGTGGTTTGGAGTAGATATCAATTTAATACCCAATAATCTGGAAACTTGATTCAGTTACACAACATTATTTTTATGTACACCAAACCTGCTGGGTTAAATATTTTACCAAACTAAATTTGTGTCTGTTAGGAACCTAAATCCTGGCTCAATTTAACACAAAACTGTTGTGTTATGGTGTTGAAGCAGCATGCGGGGTTAGGTTTTCAACTCTAAAATGGGCTAAACTAAATATTGTCTCGATCAAGGACGCCAATAAGTGGTTTGAAAAATAACCCATAACCCCGAGTACTAAAAACGTTAATGGTTAATTGTAACCCCTACTTTTGGGATGAAGAAAGAAACCACCGTTTTGTTTTTTTTTTTGGTTTTTTTTTTGGTTTTTTTTTGTGTATAGACATTTTCAACAGTTCTGGTGCTGTTCTAATAATTTTTGAATCATTAATTGTTTATAAGAAGTACCTGTTTTCCTCCATTGGTTCAGCTTTTTGGACATATAATATTTAATTTTACCCTAATGGGTCCCCAAAAGGTTAAATGCATTATGAAAGTTTATGTTTCTTCAATGAAGGACAAAAACATGAAAAATCATTTTTGAGCTGCAGTTCGTACACAACAAATTTCTGGTCAACTGAGACAGTTCCTATTTATTTTGCTTCATCACTGCTCAACACCTTGCTCCTTCAGTTAGCTTTAACAGTTGTGCAGCTTATCATCCTATGAAGTTTGTGGTTGAATGTGAGAAAATACAGAAAAGTTAAACGATTAGATATACTGTTGCAAGGCAGTGTAAAGCCTCCCCATTTTGTTTTCCTTACACAACCGTACTATTTTGCTCACTCTGGATTTTGGACAGAACTGACTGGAAACAGCTGACATCTTTTTTTCCCACTCTAGGCTGATTTACCTACTTGAAGGAGTTTCATAACCCTGTCCATTGTTTCAACTGACAGCTCTCTTGTTGGGGCCATGTTTCCCATCAATCAGCCATGTGTAACAGCTTGTTGAGGTCTGTAAGCTTTCTTTTTAAATCACAGATCAATTTGCATAATTAGACTTTTGGAGACATTTGTTTTTGAAACACAAATTACAGGCTGATTCCAAAATGTTTTCCTTCACTTGATAGAAATCATGTGCCAGTAATTACAACATGGCCATTTATTTTTTTTAAGGGATGTTTTTCAAAGTCAAAGCATTCATCTCTTAAATAAAATTGTTTGATGTTAAATGTGTGATTATTATTTTTCATATTTGTCATTTTTATTGTTTTTATTTTTATTTTTATTATTGCCACACAGTAACTGAAATGCAGGGATTAAGGGAAACTGATGTTTAATATAGGAAATATTTGCAATTTTATTCAAGCATTGCAGTATTATCTGTTGAGTTATTGGAGTGCATTAATTTCCTGTGCCTTAAAAAAAAACAGGAGGTGTACATATCTTTCTTTTACTGTGTTTATCCTATGTTTGTTGATTTATGAAAAATAAAATTCCTAAAAATAAAGTTAGAATTGATTATATTTGGGTTATAGAACCTTTAAAATTGTAAGCATTCAATATGTTATATCTCACCCAGAGGCTTTGATATTGCTCTGTGCTTTTTGTGTTTTCTTTCAACATCTTTAGTCTGCAGTATCCGTGCTTGGTATTCCAGGCAACACTTCCAATTACCCTTGACGTGATACCAGGTCTAATGTAACGCACAAGGGTAAACGAGTACTCTGTCTAGAAACAGATCCCCCCCAGACCCAGTTCTCCCTCATGAACATGAGCAGAGTACATGTCAAGTCCCGCTGGATCATCATTTACAAACATTTGCAGAAATAATATTTACACATGGCAATATTGGGAAACTATTCATTGAGGATACTGCACAACACAAAAAGGAGTGTTGATGCCATTTGAAAATGAAGAAGTGAATTGAGAAGGCTACATTACATATTAGCTGACACTAGAATGTCAAGCATGAAACCAGTGTTAACTACCTAGTTTTCAGGGAGTAGGAAAATGCTCCAAGGTTATCAAATTTTTACAAATAAAAACTAAAAAGAGTGTCTTCTATCCTTAATACCTTTTGGTGCAATTATAGGTGAAATCTTCTGAGGCATGTCTCCATTTCTACATCCAGAGACTGACATTCATCTTTGCAAAATAGGTCAAGCTCTGTTTAGATTGGCTGGATAGTTTCTGTGAACATCAGCTTTTCAATACTTGTTATAGATTCTCCATTGAATTTAGGTTTGGACTTGGACTAGATCATTCTAAAACATTGAACGTGCTTTCATCTTGACCACCCAGCTGCAGCTCTGGCTGTATGTTTATTGTCATTGTCCTGCTGGAACCAACATCTTAATCTCGTCTGTTGCAGCCTGTTCCACCAGGATTGCATCGTGTTTAGGTTCCCTCCCATCTTCCCATCAACTCTGACCAGCTTCTTTGCACCCCACAGGATGTTGCTGCTACCATCTTTCACAATAGTTATGATGAGTTTAGGGTGATGCGCAGTATTAATTTTACAGCAAACATGTTTTGCACGAAGGCCAAAAGGTTCAATTTTGGACTCATCTGACCAGAACATCTTCTACATGTTTGCTGCGTCTTCCAGATGGCTTTATAAAACTGAAAACAGGACATCTTATGACCTTCTTTCAACAATAGTTTTCTTCTGGTCAGATGTGTTGGACCTGCCTGACTTCACTGAGCTTTGGAGGAATGTTGTTGAATTCAGCAGATGGAGGTTCAGGTTGAGGCATGTACCCTGGTGTTCTTAATGGGATGTTCCTTACTGGATCACTTTGGAGAAGCTGGCTCATTCTTTCTGTTTCTGTTTGCTATGCTTACGGACACGTTTCACTCTAGGCATAGGATGTCCCCAATATGATCGGTTTCCACCTTTCCTTGCAATAATTCCTCCAGTATCATGGTATTCACCATGCCTCTGCCTCGCTTGACTTTTGCCATTTGAGTTTGTTCCTTCTAGTTGGATTCTTGGTCTCTCTTTTGCCTCTACTTTCTCACATAGCGGCTCGTCCTCCACTGGTGGGCCTTCTTTCTCTGAGCCATCTTTCCCTTCAGCAACATTGGGTCCATTGGCTCTATGATTTTCGACCTGGCTTTTGGTCCCTCTTGTATCATTTGCCAAGGCAGTGCAAGTTGATGTTGGCCCTTCTGATGACACTTTCATTTCCCCTGGTGGATGAGCAGTTCCTTAAACATAGCGACTTTCTCCCATCTGTATCTGCACTTCTGCACAGTCATTTCCTCATTGATTGGTGTTCTGGTTTTCATCTCGTTATCTGTTTCTGTTGCCTTTGCTATCAAGTTGCTCATCCTATTAGGCCACATCTTTCATCCCACCTTCTAGAGGGCTTGGGGGTTGTTTTTTCTTATTATTCTTAGTAAGAATCCCTTCCTTAGTTATGGTTTGGGAGTCCCTCTTTTTGAGGTACTAATGGGTTGGGTAGCCAGCCGCCCACTCCGAGTTTGGTCTAGTAATTCTCTTTAAATTCAAAATTAAAAAACGTAAAACCTTGTTTCATTTTTCCTTCAAGTTAACATTTTAGGACTATGTTGTGATGGTTCATCTTATATAATATCGTCCGGCCGGCCGTTGTCTATGCTCATTTACCCTTGCAAGATTGCAAGGCTTATAAAATATCAATAAAACATATTAAAGTTTGTGTTTCTAACATTACAAAATATGAAGTTCAAGGGGAGTTCAAGGGGAGAGTACTTTGCAAGGCACTGTAATGTACTAGTTGTGCTGCCAGAATTAGCAGTAAAATATTGCTCTTCCTTCCAACTTGGACAAACTCACTGCTTGTTTTACACTCTGCCTTTAAATGCAAACATCCAAATTCATCCTAAGGAGCTTACAATATATTTTCTGCTCACTGTAGCTTAGTCTGCTGCTGCAAAGCAACTTTGGGTTATTTCATCTGGAGAACACCCCAATCTCCATATAACTTATGTAAGAAAATGGAAGAAGTTTTCAAAGAAATTAGCTATTAGGACCTTAAAGTCAGAACATTATTAATGTTGGACATTGATTGATGACTGATAACAGCTTGACTAATTAAAACAAGCTAATTCTGCCAAGGCGAGGTTTTCCTGTGGGAATGTAAGTGTAAATTCCTCTGCTGCAGACTTTCCCTGCAAACTGAATATGGGTGCTGAATCAAGAATGACCTTTCAAAGACATTCAAAAATTAATAAAACACTTTTGAATGTGTCTGAAATTAAAGGTCTGAAGAAAAATTGTAGTAGAAACATTATTAAAGATGTTAAAGGAAGATGGATGAAGTTGTTGACAATTAGGAAACAGTGATAGAAAAGAAATAAAACTAAATTGTTTTGTTTTTTTCTTTTTTGCCTGTGCTATATATTAATACACACATGCAGTCTTTCCTTGTTCGCAGAAATGATCAACTGAGCACACGGTTTTGACTTGAAACCATTCTATTTTAGAGCAGAAAAGGTAAACCAGTGAGAAATATCAGACAATCAGATGATAGATAGATAGATAGATAGATAGATAGATAGATAGATAGATAGATAGATAGATAGATAGATAGATAGATAGATTCTAATGACAATGGGGACCAAAGATCTCTTGAAATCTCCTGAGATATCGGTTACTGTAAAAGATAATAGTGTTCATAACTATTAGTTTCATTAGTGATTCAAAATTAAATTATGCTTATAACTTGTCAACTAAATTAAGTCCATCTAAAGCATGAATCCTTATTTTTCATTGAGTTACCAATTTCATGAACAAAGAAGATGAGAAAATGTATTAAATATTTAGGATTAATATAAAAAATAAACACAGAAAGCTTACTTCACAAAAGTTTGTGGAGGAAAAAATAATCCCCATCTCTTGCTAATCAGTTACTGTTTACTCACTACTGTTTAACTAAAACAAAAAAGTAAAATTGACATGAATTACAAATCTACAAGACAAACATTTCTATTTTTATCTAAACACCACTTATAGAAAGAGTTATTCAAAATATGAACTCTTTTCTGTAATAATTACAGATGATTAAATACCTAAATGTGATCAAGAACCTGTTTGACTCTGAAATGACAAGACAACAGTTATTTTATTCTTTGAATTTGGAATTTTATGACCTATTTTAATCTAAGAAGGGAGATAAAAATAAAACAAAATGTGGAAAAGTTCCAATGTTATGAACTACCAAAAAATGCGTTTACATCAGAATCAGCACTGGATAAGGACAAAGTGCCTTTTTGTGTCCGATATGCAATCGTTTTGTTGCTCATGAGACCTGCTGTTTCTGCACGGACACAGTCGAAAGCAAATACTTAAGAAAAAATGTAAAATCTTTTTTTGTCGTCTGGCTTTAAATCAGCCAAAACTGATTTATACCAGTAAAAATGATGAAAAACCTAATATTTTTATTTACTAAATGCCATAATAATATGAGAGAGACAGACAGCATCATGATAAAAGAACATTATGCAGAAATACCTGGTTCAGACAATAAAATCTGGGTGCAATTTGGCCTTCCAAACAGACTAAACTTAATATAAGCCCACAGCCAAATTTGTTACAAAGTGAATTAAGACAACAAAGTCAGTGTTCTTGGAGTAGCCTACATAAAGTCCTGATCTTAATCTTTCGAGTGTCTCAGGAAGATAAATGAACATTGGTTACACTAGTTTGGTCATAAGAAATTGGCCAAAATTGTGAGAGACTTGTGGAAGGATACACAAAATGTTTAACCCAAGTCAAACACAGTTTAAAAGGGAATTCTACCAAATACTAAGGACATGTATGTAAGCCTTTGAATCTGAAGAAAGTACTCAAAACTGATCTAAAATAGGAAAACTTTAGTCAGATTTCATGTCAAACACTGACAAAAAAAATATTGCGACGTTTTTTTTCTACAAAGCATGTAAAGATCTGGTTTCAGCTGTATGTGGTTCCCTTAAAGGCAAATCTGAACTTGTTATACAGTTCTGCTGCTGTCAGTCAAAAAAGTCACATCATAAATGGACAGTGACTGCTGACTTTTTTGCTCCAGGTTTGGATTTTTGGAAGTTCTCCATCTTGGATTTGGAACTGGGCTGTTAATCTGTAGACAAAGGGGACAAGGAGGAGTTTAACTTAGAACTAGATGACTTTGCATGGTGTAAAATGTGAACAAAACATTTAACATGGAAGCAGACCAAACAGGGTGACTTGGTTGGGTCCGACTTCTTTGAAGAGCAAACATTTTCTGAAAGTTTAAACTCAGAACCACTTTTCCTTTCTTCCATACAGACTCATTTTGGGCAACAAACTCATTACACAGTTGATAAGTTACAAGGGGTCCAATTTTGGCCAATTACCTAGAGCTGTTTCTCTCTTAAGTCTGATCGAAAAAGGAGCATAAAACAAGCTGTCATTTAAGCCTTCTTTTATACATTCAGGGTATTTTAACCATATAGTATAAACCTGTTTTTCTTCAGTGGGAAAAAAACAGGTTCACTTTAAGATTTTGGCAAAATAAATGATTAGTATTGAACCCTGCTAGATTATTAGAATATCCTCAGTAGTAGTTTGTTTTGGCTAAACCTGCAGACCCAGTGAGAAGTGTTTCAGTATGTAAAATGTAAAAATCAAAAGATTGGTTCACTTTACACAAATCCAAGTGGACTCTTCTGCAAACCTTGGATTAATAAGTGGAACTGTAAAGACCCTGTGCCCATAAAAATGCTTTCTCTTATTATGCTTTATGTTTATGTCAGGACTGTTTTCCTATGTGCATGCATCACAGCAATACACTGCATGTCTGTGCTCTTTAATCAATATTGGCTGAAACTGCAGGAGGAGAACTGCAGGAGGAGCCGTGCAAGTTTTCAAATTGTGTCAGCAGGTCAGATCAGTGTGTTGGTTCATATGAAATAAACCAAAAACAGCTCTCACTTTATGATTAAATCATTTGATTTGTATATTTTTTGATGACAGGAAAACAGTATACAAAAGATCAAATTCAGCTGTTAAACTGAGCTCTGGTTTTATTCCCTTATGCTGTGTCAAAGTTATTGACTTATGCACGGTGATTACCTTTCTAATGTCAGTTCATGTGAACCAAATGCAGCAACACACTCAATACAGATGTGAGGTCAGAGAAAACTGAAGACACAGTGACCAAGCAGTGAGCAGTAACTGTGCCTGAGGTTCTGTAAACAGGTGGGAAAATCTACAGCACTGCATGCTTGGATAACACTTCTAATTAGGTTTCTGTCCTGTTGTGATAATGATGATTACAGAGCCACTTACAGAAAAAAGATATTACTTAAAACCCAAGACTTGTTAGAAGTTTTACATGTTTATGTGCCATATATTTGTTTTGTTCTAATGCATATTGATTAGTGTTATTATGTCTCAAAATCAATAGATAGAGTCAGTATTGATACAGTACAGTCCACAATTCTTGGCAACCCTGGTAAAGATGTATGAAAAAGCCTAAAAAAAGTATCTGCAGTAGCATAATCTCACACCAAATAATTTAGAAAAATTTAAATGAGAATCTAAGTACATTTATTCAAGGGAGTTTAAAAATCCCACATTAAAAAGTAATTGTTTTTTTTTTTTTTTGCAAAATCATCAGTGCTTCACTTATTGACATCCTTGCTATTAATATTTGATACAGTCTCCTTTGGCCAATAGGATAGCACTTAATCTTCTCTTATTACATTTCACAAGGTTACATACAGAGCAGGATCCCTGACCCTTCCTCTGACATGATCGCTCTATATCTTCAAGAGTCCCAGGTCCTCTCTTCAGCTGTCATCTTTACAACTCACCCCACAGGTTTTCTAGAGGATTCACATCTGGGAAGTGAGATGGCCATGGAAGAAGACTGATTTTTTTACTGGTGAACCTTTTCTGTGTTGATTTCGTTTTACGTTTTAGATCATTATCCAGCTGAAAGATGACTCATTTTCATTTCCATCAAAAGCCTTGAGATTTTTAAATATCCTTTTACTGTATTTCAAAGAGTCTATGTTGTCATGTACTATAACAAGGTTATCAGGGTTTTTGGAAGAACTACAGGCCCACAGCATTATAGCTCATCCACTATACTTAACAGGGGGCATGAAATGCTTTTTGTGTCGGGAATGCCACAAGACCTCTTTTTAAACAAGGCAAAAGTACATCTTAACATGCTTCATGGATGTTAAGTCTGTTAACAAAGATTGATTTATTTACACTGTATACTTCATTTCAAGTTTAAAATGTCACATTTGAAATCTTGTTTGTCAACAGTAAATTTTGCAACAGTTAATTTTATTTACTTTTTCTTTTCTTGCTTTATTATTCTTAATTACATCTAATGATGTATTTAATTTGCGAACATATTGCAAGTGGTGAACTCTGAACCTTAACGGAGTGCAATTCAGATGTGCTCTTGCCAGCTTAGCCGAAAAGAAACTTTATCATGTGTCTGAGTCACATTTTTAGCAGTAATACTTCAATAACTACAGAGAGAAGAGCTTTCTGTAAAACAAATAAGTTTTTCCACATGTGTATCTCACTGAGGAAGGAATTGATGTGGAAGAAATGATCATGACTTTTGGCTATGGCTCATTAACTCAGGGTTCTGGATACAAAGTGATATTTCAGCAGTAAAATCTCAACAGTGCTATGATTTACTGCATTTTAAAAATGATTTATCAACTTCACCATGGTCCTGTCCGATAAACAATGAGGCCTATAATGCTCTTCAATCATCCAATTATTAATTTTACCATGCATGCAAGAAAATGTTACCAATCAGAACTTATATTTGAGCTGCACTGTACCAGTAAGTAACAAAGAAAATAGCTCAATCAGACATGACAGAATACATATTGGCTGTTTGAGATGTGAGACTGTGAGAAACAGGAGTGCAAACTCTGCTTACAGCTCACAGTGTAATGGGTACATCTGGTTTTCAAGGTGAGCCATTTGTATGTTTCAAAAGACAAATAAATAGTATGAATCTTCTGCTTCAATGAAACAAAGGAATGAAAAAAAGGTATTACATTTGATTAGAGTTTTCTTCCTGGAGTTTTAAATATTTTTGTCAATTGTCTAAGTATTACAAGATGTGAAATCAAAGTTGTGTTTCCAGCTTGGCTTTGATTAACACATAGAAAAACAAGGATTACATGATTATAAACTATTAATGGTAATCCTTTGGGAAAACAGAGGAAAATAACTGTATCAACATGGAGCAGTCCATACTATCTGTATTCCATAAATGGACAAATGAAAATTTTTGACATGTGGCCTCTCTTTCCCTTTGATGGATTACTTTCACTGGTTGAATATAATGTCTTTTAGGCTACATACTTTGTCTTCATATAAGCTTAAGATAATTTGAAGACCAAATTTTCAAACATTTTTATAAACAGTGTTCCCCTATCAGAAAGTCATCTTAGACTTGAACTTGCCCTATCTCTACTGTATAGACTTTAATATGGGCCTAATGTCATGAGCACTCCTAAAATGAAATGTCTGTCTCACTGATTGTGTGTGAACTCAACTGTGTTTTGCTGCTTCAGCTGTTTTGCTCCGTATTCATAGAGTGACACTTTGGTAAAAGCCTCTTTCATTCACTTGTCTAAGTCTTCAGGGTTTTTCCACTTTTTTCAGCACTGCTGAAATTGAGTTACATTTTTCTCCTTACTTCTACCGGCATGTTGTAGACGTTGCATAACTAACAAAAAGCTCAGTTGTCAGCCCTCTAACCTATCTTTACCCTTGAGGTCTGAACTCTTTATGGATACTTGTTCTCTTCAGTTCATTTAAACTTGCAAATAACTTAGAAGATAATTAAAGCACAACACCTAGAGACTGAAGAGAAAATGGAGCTCTACACATCTAGAGTTCTATTTTAAAAAAAACAGTCTACTGTTGTACAAAAATACAATTTTTCATTTCATCATAAAGAGCAGAGAAAAAGAATAATCCTTGGTTTCTTGATAGTACAGTACCCAGATTTACATAGTCATAGGTCTGTCAACTCTCTGGAGTAATGACTTCATTGGATTCTTTATAAATAAAATTGATTATGATAAAAATAGAATCATTTGCATCGTCCTGAACATGATTACTAGGTCTACAGTAAGTAAGGCACCACAGGAGGTAACTTTAAAACCTGATTTGTGTTTGGACTGTTTTAAGTGTGCTCTCTGAGTTATCAAAAATATTAGCTTCATCTAAACCTTCATGTAGACCCAATCACAACCAAATTATTTAAGGAAGTATTCCCTTTGATTGCTGAATCTCTTTTAGATATGATTAAACAGATACATACCGCAGGTTTTTAATGTAGCTGGAATTAAACCTTTATTTAAGAAACTTAGGGTGACTAAATAAATCATAGACCTATATCTAATATTCCTTTCTTAGCTACAGTTCTTGAAAAAACAGTTGCTATTTAAATCTGTGATCATCTAAACAGTAATGACCTGTTTGGAGACTTTCAGTCAGGTTTTGGAGTTCATCGTAGAACTCCGTCTGCACTGATGAAAATCACTAATAGTAATCTCATGGCCTCACAGAATGGATTATGTCTGTACTTGTCCTGTTAGATCTCAGTGCTGCATTTGACACAGTTAATCACATTGTTCTTTTAGAAAAGCTTGAAAATACTGTAGAGATCAAGGGAACAGCACTAGGCTGGTTTAAAACAGATTCCAGTTTTTTCATGTAAATGATTAATTTGCAATTTTTTATTTTCAGGAATGCATTTAAAGGCTTTCATCTTAACAAGACAGGGTTCTTACTGTTAAAGGGGATTTTTCCTTTCTGCTGTCACTGCATGCATGCTAAATCTGAGGGATTGCTGCAAAGTCAACATAATGTCCACATAATATCCACTGTTGCTACATGCTCGACAACCAACCAACCAAATTACTTACTAACCACCTAACTCACCAACCAAAATGACAGACCCCATCACCCAAAAAAGGCCTACTGACTCAAGCACTTATTACCTAACTCGCCATCATAATGGCTGTTTTACCAACCAACGAGCAAGCAAAACAATTAACCAACAAAACCATCAAATTGATCAACCAACCTAATGAGCAATATAGCAGGTGTCCCACCTGCCATCCACTTAACTGACCAATAAGCTGATGAACCTACCAAACAAACAACTAACTAACAAAGCAAACAATAAATCAGCTATACTGCACACAAAATGTTCCTCCTGCTCCCATTCCTGTAAAAATACTGCAGGAAACTTTACTACGACTGCTAGTTTTTGAATTGTTGGCATCCTTTTTAAAAGGAAGTAAAATATATTGTCAGTTTATTAAACAGTGTTTATAGTAAGTATATTTCTGTGCTCTTCTTCACTCTGTCTTTCTGAGTTTTAGACCCATATTCAAGTCATCATATTCTTTTACAATGTTCATCTTGCTTTGGTCATCTCACTTGCCAAAAGTCCTATAATTAGCTCAGCTGCAACAGTAGTGGCTAAAGGTAAACCGTGCAGCATACCCTGAATTCTATCTCCAAGTTTTGCTATAGTAGGGTTGACAGTCCCCTGTTGATATCTTAAAACTATGACAGAGGTTCTAAGCAAGCCTTGTAATAGACTGGCACCCTGTCGAGGGTGTTCTCCACCTGTCACCCAGTGGCAGAAAATAAATTCTTCAGTATTCCCACAACTCTGGACAGGATAAAACATGTATAGAGGCCAGCAAGAGGGATGTCCAAAGGATTGGATTTTCTATTCTTATTACTGTTCTGGGAGTATAGTCTGAAGCACACCATTTCAACTGAACAACTTGCATGTACTTGGACAAGAGGCACAAGTATATATCTATTGTATAGCTTTTTATTTGGTATATAGCACAGGTACCATTGTGCTTTGAAGTACAAGTCAAATTATACTTGGTTGCTGGGTTTACCTATTATCAGGATCAGTGGATTTAGATACTCACTTTTTCCCCATCGTGTCTTCTTTGTGGATACAGGAAAGCAGAGAAAGTAATTCTCTTTTTGAATGTTTATTCATTTATTTATTTTACATTTTTAGGGGAATTTATTATTTACTGGATTCTGTCACTGCCACAACTGCCAGCTGATCTGAGGATTCATAGGTTACTGTATGCCAGAGCATTCTTTCTTCAAATCAGTTTTTGGGTCTTACACTTGTGTCTTATTTTAACTCACTGCAAACCAACTGCCCTTCATTGACATGTCAACAAAGCTGAGCTGAGTTTTTAAAATGTTTGCACACATAGAAATCTGAAAAGTGTAGTTTGGATAGTATAGATTGTACTGCGTCTTTTACCCTAATAGCCTCAAATAAGATTCAAGTCAACCAACTGCGTTCAGAAGACACTCAGTCCATAACTAATTAGGAAATACAATACACTTTGGTATAATTTTATCTCAGTATAAATCCAAAATCAGAAACTGCAAAAGACTGGGGTGAAGATTTTCATTCCAGCAGAACAACAACCCTGAATATCGAGCTTCAGTGGAATGGTGTTGATCAGATTGTATTCATGTATCAGAATGATCCAGTCAAAGTCAGGTTTAGTCTCTCCATGTGCAAAGTGGCTAGTAATATCCCCCTAAAAGATTTGCAGTTGTAATTGTAGCAAAAGCAAGTTCTGTAAAGAATTGACTCAGGAGGTTTAGTACAAATGCAAGTCCCACTAAGATTTTTCAAAATAATAGTCAAAACTATACATTCTTTCTGTTTCACTTCACACTTTTGCACTGCTTTAAGTTGTTCCATCACATAAAAACCCCATAAAATAAAGTGAAGTTCAGGGCTTTGACATGAAAGAAATTGTAAAAAGTTTATAAGTATATAAGTTTATAATACTTTTGTAAAGTATTGTGCATATTTAGTCAATAGTTTTTTGTTTGTCTTTTTTTTCAAAGCAGCTTACAAGTCAGGTACAAAATAATTTAGGCTGTGGCAATATGTCAGTCACAACCAATATCAGTGCAGTCATATAACACTGCCTTGCTGAAGTGATTTTTTTCCTAGTGTAACACTCATCAATCAGGCAATACAACAGCTGAAGCTCTTTAAGTAGAGGTTGTATAATGCATTTTGGGATTTCTGATTACCCCATGAAAATGCTTTAGGCAATACAAAACATTCATCATTCAATGTTCATTTACCTTCCTTCTGACTGCACTCTCATCTCTTAGATTCCTCCCACCTCATAAATCCTGCTGAGATGAAAAATAGCCACGGATGATCTATTATTTCTCTGATAAAATGCAACAACTTATACTTCTTATTTTAATTTTATTTTAAAATGCATTTTATGTATTTTATGCTCTATCCACTGTACATGTATAATAGCTCCCTATTAATGCTGTTTGTGTGAGCTATTATGATTATACAGTGATTAATGCATCTCCAATGATGTTTAGAATTTGCATCTAGGTGTTAATGCACATCTTAATTGCTTAACAAGAGCACAAGTTCAGATGAAATGACAGTTCTCCCTTTTTCCTTAATTTTTGTATTTAGAACTTACAGGTGACTTATCATGAAAATTGTTTTTAATGGTTTCAGGTAAGGCGGTTTTAATAAATAACCAAGCTCCTCTGCTGATTTCCCAGCTTGGGGTGGATAAAAATAAAAAGGTCAGAACATTCACATTATGTGCTGCCTAATGGAACATCAATCCAGAAATGCAAAAATCAAGAGACTCACAACATGGATTCATACTGAGTGGACTTTGGGTGAACTGCAATGTAGATCTTGGCTTGTCTTACAGATACTCCCAAGCTGGCTTTATAGATAGCGGCTGAGTTCTGCCTCAGGCAAAGCGCTTCATCAAGATAGATGCCTCATCAAGATGACTGGCAAGTGCTGAAGAGGAACTTTACTTGCGAAGGAAGAAGAAGCAGAGATGAGACAGGTAGAGCACAGGAGCCGACTTCAGCTACATCCATCTTCCCAGAAACTGGGCTCTGTAGATTAACGTGTTTCTGGTTTCGGCCAAGAGACAGTGATAATATCTCACTTCCTTGTTTGTGGTAAGAGGCAGTTGTTGACTCTACAGAATTGCGAGAAGGATGCTATACCTTTACATGTCTCAGCTTTTCTGTACAATGATCCAGACAAGGATGAAGTAACAGCTAGAAAAGCTTTGCCTTCTTCATGCAGTTAACTAGTGCTGACCTCATAAAACTTCTCCAGCATGAAGCCAAAACATTGTGTAGCCTGGGAAATTAGCTGCTTCACAGCACACAATTACCAGGGTTCTTAATTTGCAGCACTTTAGAGTTCATGAACATCACAATAAACACTTAGAATAGTCATATGACCTTTTTTTCTTTCCTTTAGTCCAAACCACAGGAGAATGGACTCAAACCAAAACATTTTACGATGCATTTGTATTCAACTATACTTTTACACCTTCAAATAAAATCCAGTGCAACCAGTTGCCTTCAAAAATGACCTAATCAGTAAAACAACCAAACATAGATTTAGAGCAACAATGTAAGGGTTTTGATCAAAGCATATTCGGTTTTTAGAACAGCCCAGTCAGTGTCAAAACCTAAATCCAATTGAGAATAGGTGGCGAGAGTTGAAAACTGATGTTCACAAGACACTCTGTCCAATCTGATTGAGCTTCAATTATTTTGCAAAGAAAAATAGACAGAAACAGACATAAGCCAAAAGATTTGTGGCTGTAATTGCAGGTTCTGCAAAGTAGGGGGTTGAATAAAAATACCAGCCACACTTCAAATAATTATTTATAAAAAATGTAAACCATACATAATTTTCCTTTCACTTTACAATTTTACACTACTTTGTGTTTGACTGTTAGAAAAAAAAATCACAACAAATTATATTCAAGTTTATGGCTTTAACTTCCCAAAATTAAAAGTAACATTTTCACAGCTTGTAAAATATTTAAAAGTATTATTTAGTTCATTTATGATATAATTTAGATGAAGCAAGTAATACAAAAGCCACACATCCTTTAGAGGCAAGCACAATTGATTAATTCCTTTAGAACAATCTCTATTGTTTTGGCATCACTGAAAGAAACACCTTCTGACTGTTTAATGGTATGCAGCACAATGATATTCATTAACGGAAGTCAGGTGGGGCATTCAGTGCATGTAAGAATGAAACGTACAAGTGAATAGCTATCATCTCTGTGAAAGCATTTAGATCAGTATCTTGTGATTATTTGAACCACTGGAGATATTCAGCCAGTTGGAAGTCTGTGATATGGTTTTGATAAAAGATAAGATCCGGAGTGCAGCAGTGTAGCGAAAGCATAAATCAAAAGACAGATAAACGATAGGAGGTACTGCCAGCTTAGCAGATGACACTTGCTACTTGTTTAGTCTGCATTGCACCACATTTGTTGTAATACATTGCTGAAAGGTGACACAAGTTATATTTGCATGCATGCTATCATCAGACTTGAAGCAAACTTAGAGTGGAAATATGGCACAAAGAAAAAAATGCCTCCCATCCAGAGGATGTTAAACTCATTCAAAGTGCTGGCATTATATTTAAATTATGATAATTATATTGAACAAACATAACTGCCAAACAAAGCTCAGTTGTTTCTACACACCTGTTCAGTTTGGATGGAACAGTTGGTTAATTTCAAAGCTTTCTGCCTTCAAAGACACGTCTGCTACTGGCATTCATCTGTATTCCAACAACTGAACTGGCATTTTGTATTATTTTGTGTACAGCCAAGTTTTCCTTTAGAATATCAGTTCCATTAAAAGTGGTAGATCAAAGCAGATATTCAGTTAGAGTCATTTGCAAATTAAACACACAAAAAAACTGCTGGGTTATTACTTTAACCCAAACACAGGGTTTTTGCTGTTGGGAAAGAAGATTAATAGTTTTAGCCAAACACTGGGTAAAAAATTGTGACCCATTTTGTTGAGTTTGTTTTGAACAATAAGGTGACCTGATCAAAGTTCAACGAGCCTTACAAGATGGAATAAGAACTGGGAAGAGAAAGAGGTGTAATGGTACATGTATTTTTACAAAAAAAATGTTTGGTACACTCTTTTCAGTTCAGCATACATGTGTAACGAATTAATATAATGTTGTTTTAAACGTGACCACATGCATTAGCTAATGTGCATAGCTAAAGTGTGAGCCTCTATGTTTCCCCGGTGTAACTTAAAAAAGCTTCAGTCAAAGCAGAGAGGACTCCAAGCTATCATTGAAGTTTGGTATTTGAGAACATTAGGGTCTCCTATTCTGCTAAAGTGACGATGGAGAATGTTAGGTGAGCCGAACCAAAGTTTTATGTCAGCCTTTTTCAACAGTGATAATATAAGCTTAATATAAATCTCACTGGTTTGAAGAAAAACAGGCTAAAATCCAAGTCAAGCTGCTTGAAGCATTCAACCAGTCCCAAAGTTATTATAGTGCCAGACATAGAGGACATGAAAGTGCAAGTTCATTGGTAGCTGTGAAAAGATATAGTTTTTTTGGGATTGAATCCAGATGCATAGTTTTTTTGTCTGTTAAATCATGAAATACCTTTTTTTAAAACCCAGAGCTGGAACCACATATTATACAGTCATATTCAATAAACTGACTATTATTGAAAAGTTCATTTATTTCAATAATTCAATTCACTACACACATATTAATATTTTAAAGGCTTTATTTCTGTTAATTATGATAATAAAGCATATTTATCTCTGGGTTGTCATTTTCAAAAGGTACTTTTAATCTCAGAGATGTGCCTCTTAATAATGCATATTCTAGATTATTGAATATGACCTTATAACCAAAATTGGATTGTGTTTTAACCAGTAGGTTTTTATGTATATTTGACCATGACAAAATTGATAGTTTAGTTGTTGAATGGGCAGCTGAGAAAATATTTGAAACTACACTTAGTTTGCAACATGCAACAGAGCTGAAACATTTGAAGATGAATGTATATTCTAAAAAACAAAAAAGATATCCTGAATTTTGGGTAAAAGTTGTGGATACAATCTCAGACTCAACAGTCAAATAGATATTCAGATTTATTAATAAATATCACAACATCTTTATTACTCATTGTTAGGCAACCCATTTCTATTTTCTGTCTGAATATAGTCTGAAAATGTGAGCATCAATATGTGATAGGCTGGGAGTGGGAAGTTATGACATTAATAAATCCTTACTGTGTGTCCCATGTCAGCCTGGAGATGTGCCAGCAGTTCTTAGAAAGACAAGTGGAGGGTATAGCCTAATTAAATGTAGGAGCTTGAGTTTTCCAGTATACCAAATATGCAAACACTCTTTACATTTAAGCTATTTTAAGTGCTCATGACACTGACAGGTGTCAAACAAGTTATATGTATTCCAAAATATGATCCTTATCTTAGAGGCATGTTCAAGCATCAACTATGCTATGCGATCAGATTTGCTGCACAGAGAGTACCCAAATTTCAATCTTTATGCATATGGTTGTAAAGTGTCTGGCCATGCTTCAGCAGTCATTGTCTCTCCATCTGCTTTGGTGAAAGCTTTCCCTGGGGATAGTGCTTGACTCAAAGCAGCAGGTCCCTCTTGCTTTCTTTGCAGAATCTCTTCTACCCTGTCTTCACACATAAGTGCCTTAAGTAAGACTACAGATAAAATTGGGTTGGGAGCTGTCATCGTCTTTTACATCTTTAATAGCAGGATTCCTGTCTGCAGCAGCAATAATGGAGCATTAGCATTGCAACAGTTTTGATTTATGAGGGCAACAGAGAGCTACACTAGCAGTTTTAGTTGTGGATGTGACGTTAATATTTCTTTAACTAGTTAAACTCACCAATGCAAGGATTGGGTGTTTTAGTACTTTAACATTCACTCTCCTGTTGTACCCCTGGTAAAGATATGTAGCTACAAAAGCAGGAACAGAAATTGTTATTATACATGGTGACCCCAAGTTGCTACTCTTTTCTATACATCAGTAAAACCTTTTTTTTGTTTCCAAAAAAAGAGGGGGAAAAAAGACAAAAACTAAACATTTTAACTATTCTCCGAAAGTAACCAATAAAGTTGTGGTTAGGGCCATTTTAAAAGTTTAATATTATCCTGTTTTGATGTGTGTTTGGGACCATTTTACTGCTGGAACACCCAGTTGTTTCAAAGTATCAATCATGTAACTGTTCTGAAATGACGCTGAAGAGTTTGGAGATATAACTCCTCCATTATTCCACCTACTTCATACAATCCACCACTACCACTGTGAGCAACACAGACCTTCACCATGACGTCACCACCACCATGCTTGACAGTTTGCACAGTGTTCTTAGGATTAAACTCTCACCTCAATTCCTCCAAACATTCTTCTCATCATACTCACCATATAGCTCAGTTTTTGTCTTCTCTGACCATAAAACTTGTCTCCAAAGATACTTGGCTTATCCATGTAGACAGCTGCCAATTTCAACTGTGTTTGAAGGTGGCGACTTTAGACCAGATACTTCTTTCTTGGTCAGCACCCTCACAGTCCATGTTAATGTTAAGTTCACTCAACTTTGTTCACAGTGACACTGGTGTTCCAGCATATTTGAAGTTATGACTGGCTTGAGCCTTGGTGGTTCCTGGGTTGTACACCCTAATTAATATTTTTTCATTAGAGCAAGATGAGTAAAATATTGGCACAATTGGTTTTCTAACAGGACAACAGTCCCAAACACATATCGAGGCTGGTTTTGGTATGGATAAAGCAGACTATCATTAGGCTTTTGGAATGGTTTGAACTCAGCTCTCTTAAAAATGTATAGATTGTCCTTGCTCTGTTAATTTCATTGGTCTCAGTTACTTGGGACCAATGAAATTAGTCCCAATTATCCAATTCTGTGGTCAAATGTCCAGTCATAATTTTGTTACAAGATTGTTGATTTGGATGGCTGGTTTCTTTGCACTTAGTAATGGACATTTAACCAAATATTGCTGCAGTGTGTGTATATACTTGAGTCTGTAGGTATAATTTTAAACCATTGCGGATTAGAGCAAATTTACAATAAATTTAAGCCTTTAGACAAAATTAGTGTTTTTAAAATTCATTGCATCTTTTTGTTGTACAATTTGTACCAAATATACCAAAATAATTATGCCTAAAATAAATATAACATTTGCAGCAATGATATGTTCTTGTAATATTTTGACATTGCAGGTACAAATCTATTTTCTTAAAGATATTTCTTGATTACAGAAGATCAATAAGTTTCTCATTTAATATTGCATGTTTCTTGTATTTACTATTGGAAAGAGTGGACTGAGAAATGGGTGCCTATGTTACATCTTATTTATACACCAGACAGGTCATAGATTAGTACCTAAAAGATCATAGACAAATTAAAATGTTTCGGTTTGATTTATTTTATAGGATTGTTAGGAGCGGGTTTTTTTAAACGTGTTTATTAAACGTGATTATTTCATGATTTAGGATTTTATCCCAAATTCATTTTTGGAGTAAGATTCTGCTAAAAGTTTTGTCTTTATCCAAGGTGTCAGTAATTATAGGAAAATACCTCCATACTATGAGTGCATTATTTAAGTCAACCAGTTACCCAAAATCTGTGAGGAGGCATCCTCGTTTACAATCGCTCACTCACTCAGACAGTCTGAATATGGGGTTGTAACACTGCTTAAGTTTAAGTGGATGTACCAAAAAGTTTGGAAAAGTTACCTCATGAATATAACTAACCTCAGGGATGTACAATTATTTTTGAGATATCTACTTTATTATATTTTCTCTCTCTTTAAAGATGTTATTCATGAATATAGTTATTAATCAGCAATTCTATGTTTCTTTAAAATTTTTTAACAAGTTTTTTTTTTTTTTTTTATGAAACTTTTTTGAAATCCAAGCAGAGTGGTAAAACAGCACATGCTGGCAGATTTAATAACCTACTTTGCAGCTGTGCAGGGTGTCTGTAAAATTATCTCACTATAACAATAAGCCCATTTTGAATTTCTGCATTTTTCTCTTCGCTCCCTCGGGTAAAAGCTCATCTTTTGATCATGAAGATGAAGCTCCTTGACAAGGTGATTTCTACCTTGAAATGTGAAGCTTTCAGGTGTGCTTCAGTAATATCAGTGCATGAAAAACTGCCTGTGCATGATAGAAAGAAAAAATAAAAATAAAAAAATACATAAACAAAAGAACATTATCTAATGAAGATGCTTAATGTAGCATATTAAAACAGGAAAACTCTGCATTTTAAACAGACAGTAGATAAAGTTTTCCTTTGATCGTTAGCATGTTTGTCAAGGGGCTTTGGCTTTTGACAAGTGCAACTATCCTGCAGCTCTGCAGGCTTAGTATGAAAAGCTACTCTCAAGAATGAGCACAGTTAACGACTCAAGAGATGCTTATCCTGATATCTGCAGTTTAATCTCACCTTCTTGGATAAATTAGACTCCATATGAGTTATAAACTTAGGTAAAGGGTAAAAGCTGTTCATGTGTTAAAAAGTTGCACTCATGAGAGTTTTTCAAGCTTTCAAAAGAAATTAAATGATATCATGTAGACTGTGCCAAAGGTAAAGGATGCTTCTTTCTGGGCTCCTACAATAAAATCATGAGAACATGTGTTACAAAAATAGAATACAATAAAATTACAAGCACTGGTGTAAAAAGTGTTCTTGTTAGAATTCTGATTTTGTTTTGATTTCCCTGTTTCTTGCCTGTGCTCACAGCTCCTCCTTTACCTGCTGATTAGTTCATAGCTCTCACCTGCTCTGCTGCCGATATAAGCTCCTGCAGTGCACTGAGTGTGAGGTTGTCTGTTGTCATCTTTGTAACAGTGTTTGAGTGGCTGTCATTGGTCCTGATTGTGTGTGCCTGACCTGTTTTCTGCCTACTCCCACCCTGCACTGTGAATTTCTCTCTCAAATTTTAATAGCAGGCAAGGTTAACTCCAATGAACACTATAATACAGAGAGAGCCAATATCCACATATGTGTATTATAACATATTTAATTTCCCTTTGGAATAAGTAATGTATATTTGTGTAAAAGTGAGGAACTTAGGAGTGAAAGTCCTGAAATTACAAAAACAGTGCACTGATAAGACATCCATTTCGTCAAAAAAGAACCAAGAACAAAAACTGTAGGTTTTGCTAGCCTCAACAAATGCACGTGTTCATGTTTCAACAATCGAAAACTGGTAATGGCACATGTAAGAAAGTTCCGAGGCCAAAGTATTTTGGATATATTTTTTGCCATTCCCTGCTGGATTCTCCCGTTGCTTCATTTCGGCATCTCTTTTGCCTGCATTTGGATCTTCCCCAACCACCATATCCATTTTGTAATAGCAGCATGACCTAAAACAGACTTTTGATACTTGAACAATCTCTATGTGACTATATGAAATCTATTCTGCAAAGAAAAGTTGGGGAAAATTCCTCAAGATTGATGGCAAAAAGACACATTGCTAGTTACTGCAAAAGTCTGATGATAGCAATTACCACCAAGACTGGCACGCCCAATTAAGTTTAGGGGGCAATTACATTTTAACAAATACCAGACTGTTTTGGATAGATTTTTTTTTCCCTTAATAAAATGAATCAACCTCTGAAAACAGATTTTGTATTTCTTCAGGTTATCTTTGTCTGATATTTAAACCAATGAGATATGTGTGTATTTTATTTCCAGGATGCTGATGAAGTCAACACTGACCTACATATTCATACACATCTCTGAATCCAGAGAAGCATGAAAAAGGATGCCCCAAGAAAGAGACAACCTGAGGAAGATGCGTGCAGACGAGCAGACTGAAAAACCCTCGCCCAGACAGATTGATTCTGACCTGACCAGATTCTGCACGACAGCCATCAGAGAGAAAGAGAGATCAGTCTGTCAAGCTGTGGCTGAAGTTAATCTCAATGAAGTTTTGGTCAAGGGAAGTTATTCTCGTGCAATTTGATTGCAAGATAAGCAATAGCCCTAAACAGAAATGAACACTAAGTAAGTCACTCTGTAATGATCTATATAAAGTCATGGGAAAGAATTAAGATGCACTATGAAAGCTAATTTTTTTTCTCACATGGACATAACATCTAATATCAATTTAACATACTTAAAAATTCAAGTAACATAACCAATCTATCAAAATAGAAGAAAAATACCTTTTTAAAAGCTTATTGTGAACTGTAATTTTAAAAAATTATTTTGAGACCCAAACATTCCAACTTATGTCTAAAATCACAAACGCATATATCACATTCGATATAGATGATTAAAACATCACTGACTAGCATTTTAAAGGAGGTTTGCCATGTTTAAACCTCTGACCCCTAGTATGGTGTGCTCCTGACTTGAAGTAAGGATCACCACTATGGTAAAGTCAAAAACTTCTCTCTCTGGGTGTGTGTGTGTGTGTGTGTGTGTGTGTGTGTGTGTGTGTGTGTGTGTGTGTGTGTGTGTGTGTGTGTGTGTGTGTGTATGTGTGTATATGCATGTGTGTATATATGTATGTCTTGATTTGATAACGTTCATATTCTTGTTTAAGTGTATTTACATCCTTTTCCAAAGATCAATCAAAAAGATTTGCCTTAATTATGTGAGCATTTCTAGATAAAGAACTGAACATTTTACTGCAGTGTTCTATTTTTTTTCACAAGTGCATGCATTTCAGTTTTTGAATTGAATGAATTATTTATGTCTCAAACTTTCACCAGTATTCAACTCACTAAACCCATACCAGTTTCACATCAGCTATATCTTGGTATGTTCCCCTTACTAGTATGCCGACTGAATTTAAAAGTTTCATTTCAACCCCTTGAATTCAATAACAAACCTCAAATCTGTGCTCCTTTACACCTCCTGCTGGGCTGGGCTTTGTGGCTCCTATTGGGAAGAGTCGAGTTCAGACAGCTGCTGAGACACATCAGTGATTTCATTTAGAGTAGCTGAGTGGATTTAAAATTAATGAATTAATGGAACAAAAAGTCAAGGCAAAGGGAAAAAGAATAGCCTGGATCAGTATGCCCCATTGGGCCTTGTGTTCTTTTTCACAACATGAAAATAAAATTATGAATTACACTGGGACTCAAAGCTTTATAAATTAGGAAGAACATACAGCAGGGTACACGGTAATTTGACAAAGTACGCAAGATATTGCAACACCAGTTTTGCTAATTAGTACTCCTAAAATTATTTTTTTTTCTCTGGGTCTGAAACAAAGTTGAAGATTTCATTAAAAGTTTCTATCCTGTTTTAGAGCTAGATTCTCCCTAGTTCCTGTTTTAATGTCAGGTTAGTAGTTTAATAATTTATACCCTGTACCAATACTTGCATAACCTATTCCTTTACATGTACAGGCAGCCTAGTGTACACACAAAGCCGAATATATACAATTCCCCTTATGACTTCAATAAGTACAGAGGGTTGTGAACTGAGAAGTGTAGCCTGATGCTAAGGCATATTATGCCTACATGTATCATACACAACATTTAACCTTTTTGCATACTTTCACCTTTACCTGAAATGTTTGGGATCCTTGTATCAAGCTACAGATATATCAGTTGCTTGCAGGCTGGCATAGATAAAAAAAAAAAAAAAAAAAAAAAAAAAAAAAAAAAAAAAAAAAAGAGGTCACAGACCTTGCCATCAAGCTGAACTAAAATCCTGACTCTTTCCACAGTGTGTTTGACTCAGCACACAAAGAGAAGCAGCAGCAACCTCTGACAGCTGCATGCACAAAATTCACATGCACTGTGTTACCTTTGTGTCACGTTGGGAAGCTGTGGACTGAGAAAGACATTTCAGCATTCTGTCATGTCTAAATTTTCCTCTAAGTTATCATAGATGCCATAGTCTCAGCTAAAATATTGCTTAACTTCCATAGATACAATTTTTGTCAGACCAAGTAATGCTTTTAAAAATTAAGAATTTGATCAAGAGTCACAATGTGGATTTGTTCCAAAGGAAAGTGGGTAATGGCTTGGTCTTGAGCTGGTTTCACAGTTTCTTATCCCATGCTAGGGTATTTACTGTCAAAGCAAGTGTTATGTTGGTGGTAACTGCCCTGTTGTTGGAGAAATTCTAAGCATTCAACATGCAGAGGTGTGGAAATCTTCATCAGTGCAGACAGCTTCTGCAAACTGTATCATAAGATTAATTAATGTTATAGTTGGGTCATGGATGTGACATTTAAATTGTACTTGTGTAAGTTCTGTAGAATCTGTGTCTATGTGTGGAATGTAAAGTCTTGTAAAAAAAGTATTTGTCTCCTGTTTTTTTTTCTTTTTTGTCACACTTAAATATTTTATATAATCAAAAACAACAAAAATAATCACTTGACTAAATAAAAAGTGAACGTGGTCCACTTTAAATAAAAAAAAAAAAGAAAAAAAAAAAAAAAAAAAAAAAAAAAAAGGTTTCGGGGGCTTTTTTTTTTTTTCTAACAACTATTTGTGGTAGCAACAACAAATCAGTAAATCTTAAGGTCACAAACGACTGGTCTTGACATTCCCCTTCAGGATTTTCTGCTAAATTGAAGAGATTATGGTTCCAACAATTAGTTGTCTAGCACCTTAAGTCGAAAAACATGCTTAAATGTCAGTATAGTGGGTTTTTTTTTTTTTTTTTAAATGCTGTGTTAGTTTTACACCAAATATAACCACAGTCATACCTTGTAAAATGTTGAACGAAATTGAACGAAATACAATAATTTCCGAGACATTTTGAGGATTCTCAAAATGTGTTTTGGCAAATGGCAGATGTTATTTTTGCTCAGTCTCCTTTGTAGTCTCCTTCTTATTGTTGAATCATAAACACTATATGGCAATAACCGTGGCAAATTAGGCCTGCGGTACTTTTGATGTTGCTTTGGGTTCTTTAGTGACCTCCTGGTTGAGTCGTCACCACTGTTACATGTTTTTTCAATTTGTGTAAAATAGCTCTCACTGTGGTTCAATGGGGACCCAAAATCTTGGGAATGGCTTTTCTAACTGTTTTCTCATCTGTTTTTAATTATTTCTGATTATGTTAGTTTGTGAGATCTTTAGGTCTAATTCATGTTGTCAGACAAGTTATATTTAATTGAATATTTGACTCTCGAGCTCAGGCCTTAGTGTGTCTGGTGAGAATAAACTCAACTTAAAAGAAGTTTATCCATGATTTAATAAGGATATTTTAAGGCATATTATATTTTTACATGTGGCCAGCTTGGTTTTGATAATTTTTTTTAAAAATTATAAATGAAATCATCTTAAAACTACATTTTGAGCTCACTGTCTTTGTCTGCTATTAGAATGTCTATGATTATCTGACATATTAAAAAAAAAAAAACAAACTGCAGAAATCTGCAGAGGGCTATTACTCATTCCTGTGATGCATAATTATTTTGACAAAATCCTGGAGCGCTATATACTTAAAGCCACATCTGTTCGTATTTCATTGAAACACAACACAAACACACAGAAGTGATCATAGTATTGCACCAAAAACAGAAGATGTCAGTGTGAGCTGTTTTATTGGACGCTTGATTTAATTATGATTGAGGATGTGCTGACTGCAGTTTTCCTTAGAGGTGTGTGATACTGCATATTTTGGTATCGCTCCGATACCAAGTAAATACAGGGCCAATATCGCAGATACCAATACTGATACTTATTTGAGTATGATATATCATCAGACTTCTGATCTTTAGCCGTTTTTGTGGTTTTTCGTTTGAATTATTTTGTTACAACCCAGGACAAAATTCAGATAAAGTTTATGGGTGTCTACTAAACACTTTGATAACATATTTACATGATAAACAGAAAAACAAAATAAATTTGTGTGCATTGTTTTTTTTTAAATAAACAAAATAATATAATTTGAGAGGAGATCAAAGCAAAATCTTTTTTTATGGTAGCGTTGAGAAACTACAATGCAAAAATAAAATAAAATTTCAAAAGGGAATCTGAAACTAAAGTATCAATCTTACAATGCTAGTGTCGATCAGATATTCAAACTGACTTGGTATCGATATTTTGGATCAATCTGCCCACCTCTAGTTGTCCTGGCTTATTCAAATTTAGATTTGTATAAAGATTTGAACACTTCATTCAAACTGTGGTCAATTCATGTTTCCCCCCCCCACAATTGTTCTGAAACATTTGCCGGTTTGATATTTTTGTCAAGCCAAAGATAATTTTTCTGACATTTTCCAGTAAACAAGTCACTCTACATCCCTGGTTTGTCTTCAGCATTACCTAAGTGCCTTTATCTAAATTCCAACTAATATTCCTTAAAAATTCAATGAAAAATAGCTAAAGTAGTTGGAGGAAATATCAAATTGTGAAACTGAACCCTGTTTCTTGCTACTAATTACTAATAAATCACGCTTTGATTTGAATGTTCATCCATTCATTCATGTTCCTTACCCACTTAGCTCTGTTCAGGGTCAATGGAGCCCAGACCGTAACCCAGCAGTTCCTGAGCATGACATGACACTTTGGACAGGTCATCACCAATAACACACTCACTCCTAAAGGGATTTTAGAGCTATCTATCTATCTATCTATCTATCTATCTATCTATCTATCTATCTATCTATATATATATATATATATATATATATATATATATATATATATATATATATATATATATATATATATATACATAAGGAAGATGTGTAGCTTCTGTCAAACGACAGATCTCAGTTAAATGCTTTTATTGGCTTAATTTTAAAATAAATCCAAAAATTACAAGATCTGTTAGTAAACCAATTTTAATAAGCAGAAAATTAGTCTGGCAAAAAACTGAGGGCAACTTCTTTTGAGTTTATGTAAGAGATATATACCAGCCTCTTTGGTAAAACTCCTCTGTTGTATCCAGTTATCTCCAACAGCCTTTGCCTACATGGACGATGTTGCTTTAAACCTTTCCTAACTAAACTATCTGCCCGCAAGGCAAGACTACCAAAACCTCCCAGCATAGTTTCTTTTTTCTTTTGCATAACTGCATCTATAACCACTACCCAGCAGAGCAAGGTCATGCTGAAAATGTCTGGATGCTTCTACAGAGAAATCTGCTGGCTGTAGGCTATTCAGGGGCAGTGCGATTAGAGTAGTGCACAACATAACAGCAAGTGAGCCTGTAAGCCAGGCTCAGGGCATACATGACCATTTAGTTACAGACAAATTTCTTTACCCTCACATTTGTACATCAGAACTCACAGCTGCAGATCTATCATGGAAAGGGTGTAGAAGAAACATATAAATACACCACAGCTGTATTTTAACATTATCTTTCCAGCTAATTACTTGTGCTTAACTGATTGCTCTATGAATGCATGATGAATGTAAGTAAAAGTAAAATTTTATTTGTATAGCACCTTTCACAGATAAAATCACAAAGTGCTTCACAAAACACATAGGAAAAGCACAAAAAACATAAAATCAAATTAAATTAAGTCTGTCTGTACATTTTTAGCTGCATTTTAAAATAGTCAACAGAATCAACATGATGTAAAAACAATAGGAGAGAATTCCATAATCAGGGTGCAACAACTTGAAAAGCGATCCCCACAGGTTTTAAACCTAGTACGTGGGGCTAACAAAAGATTCTGATCAGCAGACCTCAGTGCTCTGGCAGAAGTCTGAGGCTTGAGGATGTCAGAAACATACTCGGGAGCTTGACAATGCAGGGCCATAAAAGTTAAAACTAGAAGTTTAAACTGGAACCTAAAATTAACTGGTAGCCAGTGAAAAGTGGCTAGGATAGGAGTTATGAGTTGCCCTGCTTGTCCCTGTTAAGTCTTGCTGCAGCATTCTGCACAGTTTGAATGCAATGCATTGCAGATTTGTTAAAACAGGTAAAAAGACCATTACAATAGTCCACCGGAGATGATACAAAAGCATGTAAAATAACTTTCACATCACATCTACACACCATGGGTCTGAGTTTAGCAATATTTCCTAAATGATAAAAGCAATTTCGAACTAATTGCTTGGAATGATGATCAAGAGATATGGAACTGTGTAACTTCATTCATTCAAACTGTGAATGTGATTCAAAATCACACCCAGATTTCTTAGGTTAGACTGAACAGGATCCTAGGAAACTAATGTGCTTTCTGATTTCAGGAATCCTTTCATCAGTCGCAATGATCAGTCTCTCAGTTTTATTGGAGTACAGCTGTAAGCAGTTTGCATTTGACCAATTCTTAATCTCACCCAAGCAATCACTTAGATTTAACAATTTAAAAAACTCAGAGGGAAAAGAACAGTATAACTGTAAGTCATCAGCATAAAAATAAGAGACATGATTAAATCTATGTATAATCTGACCTAAAGGAGTTATATACAATAGGAATGGGACTGGGCCGAGAACAGATCCTTGGGGTACACGATAAGGCAGATCTGATGAGTCAGATGTCATTTGATTAATGTAGACCCTAAAGGATCTTTCTGAAAGGTAGAACCACATGTGAACCACTGTAAGACAGCACCAGCAAATCCAAAATCTTTAAGTCTGTTTATCAGGATGACATGATCAACTGTGTCAAAAGCAGAGGAAAGGATCAACAGAACTAAGACTGTGTAATCTCCTGAGTCAGCTGCCATCAGAATGTCACTTGACACTTTAAGTAAAGCAGTTTCAATCGAATGCATTTCATGAAAACCAGACTGAAATGTGTCCAATGTATGATAACATACATATGACATAAGTCATAACAGTCACAACATATACAGGTGTTCTTGAACAAATTTAAATTTGGGAGAATTTTTTTTAATATCTGATTACATACATAAAGTCTGTGAAAACACATACAGCTTCTTTTGCGCATTTACAAATGCAATTAGTCAAACACAAATTCAAAATATAAAAACACATGGTGACAATAATGGACAAAGTATATATGACTTGAATGAGAGCAAGTAAAAAGAAAACAAGATTAAAAAATACATTTCAGTTGAAAAGCTTACATTAAGGATTCATTGTAGCTGTTCCCTTTTCAGGGTGGAATGGCCATGAACCAAACAGTTATTAAAAACAAGAAAAGTGCAGTTTGAATTTATCATAGGTTTTCTCTAATCCACACTGGGTCTACATTGTAAATTCAGGCTGTAAAATATACACTCATTCCCACTGATATTTGCACATCTTTTAACAAGTTGCACCATGACCATATACATTTGTAGCCATTAAGACACTTCAGACATAATTTTAGCTGGATATTTGGTGACTCTTCTTATCATAACTGATAGAGTTCATTTAAGTTGTCCAGTTTCCAAAACTGGCTTTCAAGGTTTGACTTAAAATTTCAACAGGGTTGAGGTTAGGGTCAATCCAAGAACTTAATGTAGGGATGCTTTATCTATTCCAATAGCATCAGATGAGAGGAAATTGTTTTGGATATTCAGGAATGAACCGGTGATCACCAAAGCTCAAACTCTAATTGAACTACAAACTGCTAAAACAACAGTGCTACTGACCACAGAGAAACAAGCTATATCAAGTAAAAAAGTCCTGGTCCAAAAATGGTAGGTTCAAGCTTGACCCAAATTGGAGGTGGCCTGCATTGACAACTTAAATGCTTTCTGCAAAAAAAAAAGCTTTTATGGTCAGATGAATCAAAGATTAAGCTTTTGACTGCAATGAACAAAAAGTGTTTGGAGGAGTCATGGTGAGGCTTTTAAACCTAAGACCATTGCACCAACTTTTAACCATGATGGTGGTAGCATTATGGACAACATTAATAATGGTTTTGGAGTGGTTAAAGCACAGTAACATTAGTCTTCTTGAATTACCTTTTCAAAGCACAGTGTCCATCCATCCATCCATCCATCCATCCATCCAAGGTTTGCAGGTCATGGGGGGATGGTGCCTATCTCCAGCAGTAAAAAGGTGGGGTACACCCTGGACAGGTCAGCTGTCAGTCACAGGCCGAGAACTTTATCTTTTTTAAAACTTGTAGACTATGGGTAAGAGCTGTGCTCTAAACCTTACCAGATTAACTGACATCCACAAGTACTGCCAAAAAGACTGGTCAAATCCAATTGAATTGTGCAAGAAAAATCTTGGTGGCTTCATAAAGTATGTGGTCAAGGTGCAACTTGCTAGGGAAATCTTGCCAAATAATAATGGGGTTGCATGTGGGTTATATCAACTTTTATTTATAATTGACCCTGTGTTGATCAGAGAAAATCCATATGAAATTAGATATGTTTTTTTTTTTTTTTTTTTAAATATGATTTACTCTAAAAGTTAATTCTTCAAATCCCTAATTAATGAGTTTTCAGCAAGTAATGGTTTTTGGAAACTTCTCAACAAAAACATCAACATTTCTGTTAGACATTACTGTTATTTGATGAGTTTTTAAAAGATCAAAAGCTTTATCCAAAGCTGCATCCATTTTAGAAAGGGCAGGCTTGAGTGTAAGGGGGGTATGGACTTTTATTTATATAGAACTATTACCATAATTCAGACCAAAGGTGCAAACATTTGTCAGCATTAACAGAGAAATGTGCTGTCTATGAACAGATTAACTTCATTATCTAAGCAGTTCTTAACAGTTAAGCTGTTGTTGTGATTTCCACACAGGATTAGTACAGTTTCTTGATATTAACAAATCACTTAGATTCACTCATCTCACTCACAGATTTTCAGTTAAAAACGAGAATTCTGGAAAACCTTGAAGTTGAGATATGGAATTATTTATTTTTGAAAGTTCGGTTATTCTGAATGATGAAGTTTTGGAGGGTAATAAATATTATCTATTAAAATTATAACATTTTTAATCAAGCATTAGTTTAGAAATCTAATGTTCAATGGGTGAAAAATTCTAACAGTACCTAATTTAGAGTATTTCAGTAACAAACATTACATAAAACATGTTGATATAAATATAATTGAAGGTGTTAAAAGGTGTTAACTGTTATTCTCATTCGTCATCTCAAGGGTCCTGCAGAGAACAGTGAGGCTGACATACAGGATCTGCTTATATGCATTGTAATATCAATAAATTGATAAATCTACAGGTTTTGTAACCCATGAACAATCTTGTAGGAATTGTAAGGTACCTTTCTGTAAAACCGTTTTGGGACAAACAACATTCTCTGTGCAATGAGTTAATATGTGGAATTCCCTTTCTACAGAACTAAAACTGAACTCATTTGACTTCAGTTTAGAGTAAAGCTGAAGTTTCTCAAGAAGTAAAATCAATGTAGTCATTAAATATTTTCAGATTTCTCTTCTTGATGGTGTTGTAATTCATTATTGTTCTGATGGATTTTAATGAGTTTCGTGTTTTGATATGTTTTCTGTTTGTATTTTAAATGTTGTATTTTATGCTTACTGTTTTATATAAAAACTCAGCTAGGGACAAACATTTTTGCTACGAATGTCAGGTAAATGGTTAACATGCCATGTTATCGGATAGGTTTGAAAACTTATCCAGCGTTAGTTAATTTAGCCACAATGCTAATGCTAAAGTCAAGGCTACTACCTAGCTTACCTTCTTCACCCGGAGCCTGTCATTGCTAGTGAACAGCACATCTTATGTACAGGTTTTGATGTCTTCTTGTTTGAATAGATAAAACATTTATTACCATTTCAATTATGTTTAACAAATTTGGTTCCGTAATTAGTATTAGAAAATTGGTTAGAACTGATTTTTTTTTTTTTTTTTTTTTTTTTTTTTTTTTTTTTACATGCCTTTTACTGAAAATTTTTTGATTACATTTTAATAGGTTGTTTAAATCAATGTATAAGAATCACAGATGTTTAAAAATGTTTCAGTTTCGCAAACTTTTCTAAAAGGACAGTAAAGTTCTGCAAAGGCAATTTTTCAACTTCAGCTGACACAAAGACTGTAATCATGTGTATTTATATTCACCTTACATCAGATTACACTTTGAGAACTACACTTATAGGTCACTTTATCATCAGTATTCTCTTCTGCTTGTGGCCTCTGACAACCTCTGTCATTCAAATTACACCCTCTGATGCTTTAAACAGCAGAGAGACAAACCTTTCCCGCAGACTATACTAAGTGCTATTATCCATATACTGAGATTGACACTTTAAATAAAATAACCATTGATCAACTACAGAGGGACCCCATCTTTTGTCTTCTCAAAGGCATCTGTACTTGCAGAGTGTTAGACAACAAAGAGCCACAGGGGGCCCTCTCGGGTGTCAACGGGAGTTTTTGGTGGTGTGGAGGAGTATGACAGCATGCTGAGAAATGTCAAGTCCGTGATTGTGTCTAGTGTTCTATGCCAAAGATGTCTTTGACTGCCGTCAACAGATAAAGACACCTCGAGTTGTGTTTTCTCAATGTGTTCATTTCACAGTAGCAAAAGGAGTGCTGTGTACTGTGGACGCCAAACTGCAGGGACAACAATGTTTGACAGATTTATAAGATATTGAGTTGGAACTGTACAGATGATGCTATTATTTGTGGACCTGAAACATAGTTGCAGCTAAAAATAACAGAATAGGCTAACACTCAAAGTATGGCCACAAATCTAGAGGAAGTATCCTGCAGCAGTTTATGCTGTTTACTCATTAGGACTATCAATCCTATTTGGAAACATGATCATTTTCTTGTCATAAATACATCTTTTTAAAAAATATATATGTGCTTTGTCTGATTCCAGTTACTTTGCTTAAAAGGTGACAGCAGGATATTTACACCACACACTGACATGAACAAATTCAATCTGCAGCCAACTGATTGAGCAATTTGTTCAGCAATTGAGCACAATAGGCCATCAGTGTGCAAGAATACTAATGCATATCGCAGACCCGAGAGTAATGACGAGTTGCTAAAAAAATTAAGCTGCATTGAGGGGTTGTATTTCATCAGTGATGATATAAACCACTGAGGTGGATTTGATGGATAATGTGTTACGCCATTGTAGTTACCTTGTATTTTTTATGCTTCAGAAATAACTATGAAACCAATGCTTAGTCCTTTATTTGATGTATGAATTAACACTAGTTTTATTCCCTTTGTTGCTCAATTTTAGATACAGCTGCAGGAAACTAAACTAAATGTTCTAAGGAATGATCCACTTTAAAATCAGTTAAAATCAAAATAAATTATAGGGGAGTAACAATAGATCCAGCTCACAAGGAGAAACAATACGATTTTCGGAATCTGAATAAACCTTATTGCCAAGATTGTATGCACAAACAAGGAATTTGACTTCAGAGAGAATATAATAAGGATAAAGGGAAAAATTTTTTACATATCTTTGCAGCCACTTTTTATAAAGTAATATAAAGGGATTGTTGTGACAGTGCAAATATGCCTATTTTCTTTCACAGTAGAGTAGCTGACTACTCAGGCTGTAAAGTGTTCATTGTGTTCATCAGAGAAACAGTTTCTTCTCCCAGGCTGGTTGCTGTAAACAGCGCTCTGTAACGTCAACCTGAAAGTAAAAGTTTCAATAGTTTGTGTCCAGGATTGGTGAGGTCAGCAGAGATGTGAGGTCTGCTCTTATTCTAACCCTACACCTGCACAAGTCCTGGATGGAGGGAAGATCAGCCATGATGAACCTCTCTGGAGACCTAATTGTTTATTGTGATCTGGTCCTGTCATGTTTTGTGGATTAGCCAAACCACACAGTGATGGAAGAACACAGGACAGACAGAATAATTGGCTGTGCAGAAGATGTCCAGCAGCTCCATTAGGAGGTTGCACTTCTTGAGTTGCCACAAGAAGTACAGTCTCTGGTGGACCTTTTTAAAAACAGCATCCATGTGTAAGGACCATCTCAGGACTCAAGATATGGTGGTTCCTAGGAACCCAAAGTGACCCACTCTTGATTGAGTTAACCTCCAGGTTGTTTTGACCAGACCAGTTGACCAGCTGATCTACCTCCTGTCTGTATGCAGACTCATCATTGTCCTGAATAAAACCAATGACAGTGGTGTCGTCAGGAGCTTCACATACTGCAATCAAATGTGTACAGAGAGAAGAGGAGTGGGGAAAGAACACACTCCTGTGGGGTGCCAATGTGGCTCTTGTGTGGGAGAAGATGTTCCCCAGTCTCACCTGCTGATATCAGTTAGGAAGCTGGTGATTCACTGACAGGTCGAGGCCAGCACTATCAGGTGGGTGAGCTTATGGTGGAGGATATCTGGGTTGATAGTGTTGAAGACTGAGCTGAAGTCCACTAACAGGATCCTGGTGTGCGTTGCTGGGTGGTCGAAGTGGAGTTGACCGCATCAATCTGCTGATTCATTTACCCAGTAAGCAAACTGCAGGGGGTCCAGCAGGGGGCCTGTGATATCCTTCAGATGCTTCAACACCAGTCGCTCAAAGGATTTCATGAGTGACAAAGACAAAACATTTTCAAGCTTGATCAAACTCAATCAATGATCAATGTTTTTACCAATGATTTTGATGATTTTCATGTGTATTTGCTAGATAATTTTACTCAATTTTGATGTTTTGATGATTTTGCTGTATACTTGATTGATGTTTTTATGACGTAAAGCACTTTGAACTGCCTTGCTGCTGGAATGTGCTATACAAATAAACTTGACTTGATGTAGACGCTTACTCTAATGACTGCTTGAGGTCTAGTACTTAAGTCCCATGAACAGTCATACACCCCCCACATTGCATCCCCCTCTGTCCTGGGAATTACTTGCAGTTCCAAGGAACTACCCTTTCTTGGGACCTGGGTTGGTCCTCATACATAGACACTGTTCAGAAGAATGCCCTGCAGAGACTATTCTTCCTGTGGCAAGTAAAACCTGACACAGGAGCCACATTCAGACCAAACATTTACTCTGACAGAGATGTATGTATTCTCCTGCTTTATAGTAAAGGATTGGACACCATCAGTTTTTTTAAAGATAAAAGCACCCCCAGTTTCAATCTGAAATTCACCTTTCATGCATTTTTGTTAGCTTCCTTTTAAAAAAAAAACATATAAATATTTTTAGAATGGTAAATAGACAGTTTAAACCAGAAGTGTACATACACCAAATAAAAAGACAAATATTTATCTATATGTAAACTTCTGATGAATACATTAATCAATAAATCTCTAACATATTCTTTCTCTCATTATTGTGGTGTTTAGCAAATAGAACTAATTTTGGTAATTCTACCTAATCTAAAACAAGAAATGTTTAGTCTGATTTAACTTCAGTGAGAAAAAAAGTGTATATGTCTTTTTAATTGGTGTATGTAAATTTATTTCAACTGTACTTCAATTTTTATAATTCACAGCAGTTATTGCTTTTTTCATGCTGAAATGAATGTTCTCAAAATGCCTATGTATGATATTAGGCTTAGGCATACTAATTTGAATCCATAGTTTTCTATATTTAAGGCAGATTAGGTTGCATACATATTGAGAAGTCTTTATGAGACGAGTCCATCAGCAGAATAGTTCATAATTACTTACCTTCTTACTTCAAAATACAAGTCTCAAAAATAAATCAGTGGTGTCAAACTGAAAGCTCACACTTTCATATGTGAGCTTATAATGATATTGCACTCCTACTTCACCATATGAATGGGCTTAATGATACAGCAACTCGATAACAATTTGTGTGATAGACCTTTCTTTGATGAGAAGTATTGTTATATTTTTGTCACAGGTTTCACTACATGTTCTGTTTCTGCAGAAGGTTGTTTAAAGCATGTGAATACTTGATATTGCACAACAAACATGCTTTTGACATTTTAAAAATATGATCACAACTGGTGGCTCAGTAAGCTATATGAAAACAAATGACTCATTGCGTCCTTGTGACTATTTATTCCAACTGTGAAAAAAGAAATGAGCCCTATATCAAATGATTTTAGTTGTAAAGTTAAGAACTGTTTTGTTGCAAAAAAGCAACAAACAGAGATGGTATGACTTGGACTGTTCTGTCTGTCATGATTCTGTATTCATGATTCATTATTTTCAGACGCAAACTACATCAAACCTAAATAAAATAAAACGTTGTGGACCCAGATACATAAAAGCATAAAAAGAGCATAAAAAGTTTTAGTTGGAGTGCTTTTAATGGATGGCAGGTGAAAGACTTTTTGCACTGAGCCGGAAAAACAAGACATCCAGTACTCAAACACTGCAAGTTAAAATAGGTTATTAGACATAGACCCTCTGAAGGGATAAATTATGTAAAATTTGGCTTGTTAGTTATCAAATGAAACTCCTTGTAGATTTTGAATTACTATGATGTTCTTACAGTTCTGTTCATGAAGAATTCCAGGAAAACTACTGTTAATGAGCTGTGTTATAATTCAACATGTCCCCTTTGTCTTCCTTTTGTATTAATTTCTGATGGACAAAATACAAACACATAAGATAATTATTTCGGCACTTAGCCTGACCCTCATGTCAGCACAGCTTAAGCAAACTGGGTTAGCTGCTGATGCAGATAGATGTTGGCTTGGCCCTGTTTTATTGTAATATTAACCCGTTTGGAGCAGTGACCATGCGAAATGGAGTGAGGAGATATCCTAAGAATGTTAACACATTTATATGTGCCAACCTTGAAGGAGTTTACAGATGTATCTTAAATTTGTGTAGCCTGAGAGAGATGGGGAGCAGAAGGTGAATGATAAACAGTTGTGAGGTGAAGATAACGAAACACACAGTTTACTCACACAACCAGAAAATGATGGAGTACTCAAATACTATTCTGTAATATATATATATATATATATATATATATATATATATATATATATATATAAATAAACACACACTGACTTGCAGAAGTATTCATACCCCTTGAACTTTTCCATATTTTGTCACATTACAGCCACAAACAAATATATTTCATTGGAGTTTTAGGTGAAAGACCAACACAAAGTGGTATACAGTTGTTAAGTAGAAAGAAAATTATACGTGATTCAAAACATTTCTCAAAAATAAAAAACTGAAAGGTGCGGTGTGCAAAACTATTCAGCCGCCCTGAGTCAATACTTTGTGGAGCCACCGTTTACTGCAATTACAGCTGCAAGTCTTTTAGGGTCTGTCTCTACCAGCTTTGTACATTGAGTGACTGAAATTTTTGCCCATTCTTCTTTGCAGAACAGCTCAAGCTCAGTCAGATTAGATGGACAGCACTTGTGAACAGCAGTTTTCAGAGCTTTCCATAGATTCTCAATAGGGTTTAGGTCTGGACTTTCGGCCATTCATGAATATGAATGTGAACATGAATATGTTTTGTTTGAAAACCTTCCATTGTAGCCCTGGCTTTATGTTTAGGGTTATTGTCCTGCTGGAAGGTGAACCTTTGGCAGAGTCTCAAATCTTTTGCAGACTCCAACAGATTTTCTTCCAAGATTGCCCTGTATTTGGCTCCATCCATCTTCCCATCAACTCTGACCATCTTCCCTGACCCTCACAAAGAGAAGCACCCCCAGAGCATGATGCTGCCACCACCATATTTGACAATGGGGATGGTGTGTTCAGAGTGAAGTGCAGTGTTAGTTCTCTGCCACACACAGCATTTTGGCCAAAAAGTTAAATTTTGGTCTCGACTGACCAAAACACCTTCTTCCACATGTTTGCTGTGTCCCCAACATGGCTTCCGGCAAACTGCAAACAGGACTTCTTATGATTTTCTTTTAACAATGGCTTTCTTCTTACCACTCTTCCATAAAGGCCAGATTTGTGCACTGTATGACCAATAGTTGTCCTGTGGACAGATTCCCCCACCTGAACTGTGGATCTCTGGATCTCTGGATCCAGAGTCACCATTGGCCTCTTGGCTGCATCTCTGATCATTGCTCTCCTTGTTCAGCCTGTAAGTTTAGGTGGACGGCCTTGTCTTGGTAGTTTTACAGTTGTCCCATACTCTTTCCATTTCCAGATGATGGCTTGGGCAACGCTCTGTGACATGTTCAAAGCTTGGGAAATCTTTTTATAGCCTAAGCCTGCTTTAAACTTCTCCACAAATTTATCCCTGACCTGTCTGGTGAGTTCTTGGACTTCATGAAGCTGTTTGCGCCCCAGACCAGCTGTATTTGTACTGAGAATAGATGACACACAGGTGGACTCTATTTAGTCATTAGCAATCATTAGGCAACTTCTGAAGGCAATTAGTTGCACTCAGAAAAAGAGGGCTGAATACTTTGCACACCGCACTTTTTTATTTGTAAAAATGTTTTGAATCATGTATAATTTTCTTTCTTCTTCACAATTGTATACCACTTTGTGTTGGTCTTTCACCTAAAATTCCAGTGAAATATATTTATGTTTGTGGTGGTTATGTGACAATGAAATGATGAAGGGGGCAGAATCCTTGGATTGTAGTTCTTCCAAAATCAATTTGTCATTAATTCCATTTCATTTCCATTTCATGAGTCTAGAGAAGGTTAAAAAATACTCTAGTATGCTTCCACAGTGCCCAGTTGTTCTATATCAAATCATAAGGCCATAGTCCTTATGTTGGTTAACCTTACTAAACTCTAACCAGTAAGTTGCTCAGGGTTATTGTTATTGTCAGAAATTAAATCCAAGGTATGACATTATCCTAATTTCCTGAGTGTTTGTAACCCAAAGTCACCTTTAACTGGTATTGAATGCCTGTGCACGATGCACTGAGTGCAATTCTCATTCTTTTATGCACACAGCATGTTGATTCGGAGCATAATTAATAACAACTAAGCTATATGGAGAAGTAAGAAGTATATCTGTTGGTGTGCTTCAGGGAAGTGCTGCAGAATTAGATTTAACATTTTCATGACATTAAAAGTACTTACCAATATACCTGACGGAAAGACAAAGACTAGATGGGAAGATTTAAGCATGGGTGTGTCGCTTAATCCCAAGTTGCTTTCTGGGTATACAGCAATGTTTGATTCAACAGTCAACTGTGATTCAGCCTAATCCAATATGTTTTGATTCAAATGGATGTGATACACTTAGTTTTGATTTAATGCATTAATTTCGAGGAAGCAAGGAAATCATGATTTATAACTGAATGAGAATAGCTGCTGAATAATTTAAAAAACTGTTTTCGGCTAAAAAGCTGTACATTGTTCTAGTACATTGAGCCTCAGTGGAATATTTAAAAAAAAAAACATTTTTTTCTGGATTCTGGATTTTCATTATTCGTAAAAATAGATTTACTGATACAAACATTTAAAAACACATCTGTAATTCTTCAAAACACTATATAATCTTCAATTCTTTAATTAGTACAAATGCTTCTGAGGCCAAATTTAGTGCATAGCTATAAGGTACATCTAGAGATATTTCTAAATACATTCAACACCTTGAAGGAAATGTCAGTCATCAATATGTCAAAAATGTTTTGTATTTGGTAGAAAATACCCGTATAAACACCATGAAAGTTTAAACAAATGACCTGGATATGCTCCTATGGTTTCACCTACCTATAGCTTTGCACCTGCCTTTATGAAATCTTGTACTATGCAGGGGGTGTACTCACATAACAGTGAGCTATATAATGAAGTCATAGATGGTTCAATGTTGCTGTGTGGATGGATTATTGGAAGTATTGACTGGGAAAGATTGCCGCATGCTGCACTTTGGAGCATCAAATGCTGATCAGATGCAGTTGATGTCGGCTGATCGAAATAGAAAATATTAGTCATATTTTTACTGTGTCTGATGCCACCGATGTATGTTCCCCTTTATATTTTGCCTTAAATTTTTATACTGGTAAGCCTTATTCATTTGGGATGACCCCTACTTTTAAAACTGTCACCCCAAAAACACTACATGCAAGTCAATGGATCCATTAGGACATCGGTGTCCTCATGACATTTAACGAGTTAAGCATGCTTAAACCCAATTAAAAACTCATATGTATGAAGGCTTTTAACTGGGTTTGGTCCAGTCTGGTAGTTTAATATTAGCCTGCTTTCTCCTTTACAAAACAGTTTTAATGTGTGTTTTGGATTGTTATCCTGTTGGAGTACACAACTGGGTCCAGGTGTCCACCATAAGACCAAACTATCCACTTCAAATAAAAGAAAATTGGTTATGATGTATGAACTAAAATCTGCAGTAACACGAGTGTTTCTGGCCACAGTGTAGCCATTTCAACATCAACATGGACTAAGAGTGTGCCAACCAAAAAGAAGCACCTGCCCTAAAATTGACTTTGAGCATGAATAAAATTTGAAGCTGCCTCAATGGACAAGTTCAAAGTCGCCTAGAGAAAGAATCTGTGGCCAGACAGAAACAGAGAGCAAAAGATTTGACCACAAAGATAAAAGAACTGTTTGGTTGAGTAAAGCTGAGGCTTTCAAATGTAAGACTCTATACAGCATGATGATAGCAGAATCGTGTTGTGCGTTGTTTGTTGCTGGTGTTACTGGTGCACTGTACCAAGTGGATAGAGTAATGAAGATGGTGGACTATCTTCAAATGATTAATTTTATAATGATTTAATAATAAACTATAGTTGCTACTTGAACACAACTGGGTGTTCCTACAAAACAATGATTGCACAATGACCCAAACGCTTGTCAGAACTGGTTTTAGAATGGCTAAAGCAGGCTAGAATTAATCCTCTTGAAAAGCCCTTATCTCAACTCTATTGAAGATTTATGGACTATGCTCAAATGAGCCCAACTAATTTAAATGAGCACCACAATTTCTCCGAAGAACAATGTTTACAGTTGTGCCATAGATCCAGAATAATGCCAGAAATTTGTTGATGGTTAAAAAAAAGTGTTTGGTTCATCGTAACCTTTTAAGAGATATTTCTCGATTTGAGCATGGAAAAATCCTGAAAAATTCACAGTATATTCAAAACTGTTCACCCAATTCTTGTTTTTAAAATCACTCAAATTGTATATTGTATTCAGTGGAGCCTAAAAAATTGCACAGCGGTGCCATTAATCATCCAAAATTATGTCTTAATCCTCTGATTCATTTTAGTTTGATGACAAGATAAGGGGCAATAAAAGAAAAATAAAAACACCATAATGAAAGATTCAGCATTGTGGGGTATGCAACACCCTCTCCAAGCGAGGTAAAGACATGACTGACAGCTCTGCTGGCACCTTGTCTTCTATGACTCATATGCCTGCTTTCAGTGACATAGAATTTTGACCCCTGGTTGTACGTGCATGGTCAGGTGTAGCAGCTAACAGTCATGATGCAATATAGGACCAACAAGGACCTCAATATAAATAAAAAACTGACCACTAACTTGCTGCATACACATTCATTTTATTGCAGTCCCCATCACAGATATTTCACATATGTAAATTCAAATCTTAACATCTCCAAAAACTTGTAGTAAACAGAAATAATATAAAAATCAAACTTTAGCATAATTCTTTGAGTTCTAAAATCCACAGTTCATGAATAGTAACAGCTTCCAGAGATTTAATGTACCTTTTAAATAGATTTTTTTTTTTCCAACAGCCAACAATGAAAAGTTCTTTAGGATGATAACTTTTTAATGGCAATGAGCACAGGAAAGAAAAAAGACAAACAAAAAATACTTTCACTCATGTTCCTTTCAAAGGTGTTTTTGTGTGGTTCATGCCTCAAGTAATTTATCTGTTTGAACACCCAGGAATTTGTTTCAAACACTGTTTTCTGTCGCTGTTTTCCCTCCCTCTCCATAACTTGCCCTGAAGACCTGGGCACTTCATGATTGATGGACTATCCAACTGGAAATCCTATGGGTGGTTTTTTTTAACTGTTTCATATGTTAATTACTGATTACGATCCTTTCTACAGAGTTCCTTTTAAAAAAAAAAAACAAAAAAAAAAACATAATACGTTCCCCACTAAGAGTAAAAAAAAAAAAAAAAAAAAAAAAAAAAAGAAAAGAAAAAAAACAGTTTTTGCCTTTTCTTTTCTTTTAGGTCCCCTGGGCTTCATGCATGGAGCTGTATTTGGTTCAGTATACAGAGTACAGTTCCAGGCGAAAACTCCCTTTCCCTATTGCTTCAGGTCAGCCAGAAGCTCATTTGATTTCTTTTTGGTAGAAAATTCAGCATTTTCAGTAATCTCTCCCAGTGCTCACTGATGGTTTTTTTTTCCACTTCTCTAGTTTGGTTTCAACTATCCAACAGGGTTCTTTTAAAAAATTGCGATAGAATAATGAAGGCTATACAAATTCTAATTAATTTCAGAAAATTAACAACCCCAGAAGCTGTTCTCCAATTGTGGGATGATGTTTTTTAGTAAATTACACACAACGCAACAAACTTAGTAGAGTACAACCTCAATGAAACTTGCCATTCCATACCAAGGATTAATTATAGTAGCTTTATAGTGTATATGAGTTCATGTTTTAAATATTCTGTTAATGGAAATATGTGATAATAATATGAGCTGGTTAAACGTCAGTATCAGCCTTGAAATGGAATGTCATTCTTGGATCTGATATTGAGCTGAGGACACAGATCCATCAGCTGATACAGACTCAATGCTTTTGCGTTAGGATAAAGGACTTTGACACAAGGCAGGAAATATTTACGATCTAAAAACTGAAAAAGACAGACTACTGTTACAGTGAGGAATACCAATAACACATCATTGTTAGAAATAATTAAAACATGTCACCATTATATGTTAATATTGTTTTAGTTAAATAGTAAACTAATTATTTAATCTAATTATCTCAATCCTTCACCTGTAGACAGTGTAACGTTGCGTCTGCTAACAGATAATTGATAACCGTTCAGGTCAAAAAGACTTTTTAATTAGAGTGTCACCAATTAATTTTGTTTCTGGATATCACAACTCTTCAAATGATTGTACTATTTTTTATAATCATTTGTAAAAAATGATTTTTACAAATCATTTTTGTAAAAACCATAAAATTGACTGCAACAGCAATTGTTTTTAAATTACTGTTTTGTTTTGAAGTCCATTCTGCTCATTAAGGCCTGAAGAGATCATTCTAAAGCTTTTATGCTAATATGGATCTTGTAAATAAACCAAAAATCAGGATATGGCCAAATGTTTTTGCAAAATCTAAAAATATTGATATAAAATACTTAAATTTAGTTTTCATGACTAGATTCGATGCCAAGTAATTAGAGTGAAACGCCTTTGTTTTTAAAGCCATGCTCTCCTGTTATAATTGTTGTTGTTATAATTGATTGAGCCTGGCATTGGGTAATCTTTACAGGCACAACCCACGACTTTGTGTTAGAATCATTTGAATAGGCTAAGACAGAATTAAATGCAGTAAGTGCTTTTCTCGGGCTGAGAAAAATAAATGACCTCATTGTCACTCAGTGTGACAGCTTGGACTTCTCATCCAGAGAGTGTAAAAGTTCAGGATGATGGTTATATACTATGGCTTATAAACCTGTTCAACAACAGTGACATGAACCCAAATCAAAACCATGAAGTACAAATGCAGCTCTACCTGTTCTTTTAAAATATACTTTAAAACCTATGCATATGTTCTATTATTCAAAGAAAGTTTCTTTCTGACCTCCATCCATGTGGACCAGTGGCATCCCGATTAAGTCACTTTCTAGTCCTGAGTATTTTGAGTCACTTTGGCAGGCAAACGCTCATGTGCTTCCCTGCACAGTAAACACCTTTACTTCCATCCATAGATGTTCAGCCAGAATGTCTTTTTCCATTCCACATTTTGTTTTAATTGCCAGCCAGTCTGCAGATACCTAGCAGACACAGATGCCAGAGAAACTTCAGTATCTCTCTCTCTCTCTCTCTCTCTCTCTCTCTCTCTCTCTTCCAATCTCAGCCTGGAAAATGGGGAGTTGACTAAAGTATATGTAGAATCTACAAGAATGTTGCGGACCAATCTAATACCAGTCCAAGATTTAACGCGCCCAAGTGGATAGTGCTGTCAAAAACTCCAAAAATATCCACAGTGTTTATAACCAGATTAGAGATTATGTGAAAATATAACAGATCAAACAATAATTCTCCAAATTTTGTTTAACTACCAAAAATCTTTAACTAAAATAAGGTTTAACACTGAGTAAAAAGAACAAAAAAACAAGGTTGTATGGTATTTACTCACATTTCAAAAAGATTCCAAAACCTTTGAAATTATATAAATGCTTATTTAAAACAGAAAAGCAATTATTCCTACTGCTGCTAAAATAATACACACATTGACTGTTACAGCTATAATGATGTTATCTATCAAATTCATATAGTTTTATTCATAGACTAAATCAAAAACACAGAATAAAAACCTGCTAAATGTTTTCATTTGCCTAATCCCAGAATAGCATTCCTTTCTGTCATTTGTCATAAAGCCGAGTATAATAGGTAGAGTTCCTGTGGAGTTTAAGAAGGCAAAGGTGAGACCCATAATTGAAAAGGGAGTAAACCTGACCTAAATAATTATGAACCAGTTTCAATTTTAAGGGCTTTGTCAAAAGTTATGAAAAGAATGGCTTAGGAACAAATAAGTGATTATATTTCAAATAACAATCTGTTATGAGTTCCAGTTAAGTAGCTCATTCTACGGACTTGCTTAATGTACCTAACTGATCAAATTAGGAAAGAGGTGGGTAGCAGAAAATTCAGTACCATGGTCATGTTGGACCTACAGAAAACATTTGTCATGGTAGACGATAAAATTTGAATTACTATGCCGAAGGATATGGATTTAAATGATATATCACAAAAATTGGTTTGCTCATATCATGAAAATCACATACAAGTGGCAGAAATAAATGGTACTTTATCAAGTGAAAATTGGGATGGGGTATACCACAGGGAAACATCCTTGGCACCTGATTTATTAATGATTTTAAAACTGTTGTTTCTTGCACTCTCTTTTGTATGGGGATGATTCTGACTTAATGATTGAGCACTCAGACAAGTTGGTGGTAAAAGACATGTTAAGCATTGAATTACAGAAAGCACATGATTAGTTAGTTGCAAATAGGCTGTCTCTTCACACATGTAAGACAGAAGCTGTTATTTTTGGTTGCAAAATTTAGTTCGCTAAATCACCAGGTTTTGCAGTTATAATTGGAGAGTGTACAATTAAAACCCACACAAAGTAAAATACCTCGGTTGTATTTTAGACAACTGTCTGACGGGTGAAGAGGTGGCTCCAAATGTACTAAAAAATAAATCAAAGAACTAAATTCCTAGATAGGGAAGCAGCTTCCTTAGAAAAACAGACAATTCATATTCTGGCTGAGCCACTGGTGCAGTCACTTGGTCTATACTACCATTTCTTGGTATACTACCCTTTTGCAGATCTTAAAAATTAAATTATGGATGGCTCAAATCACATCCACTTATACATCTAAATTCTCATAATTTCATTGATTAATGGTACAAAAATGCATAATTTTTCTCAAAGCGCTTATCACTTTTAAAATAGTCACCAAAAATGTTCCAAAGTATTTGATGATGTTTTTTTCTTCATTTGTAAGCCACATCCACCATTATTTCTCTCAAGGAAGCTTAGTAGATTTTGTGCCTTACAAATATAAAAATCTTATAGGTAAGAAAAGTTTCTTGTACAGCAAAGCTGTGCAGTGCAATAAATTGCTAAAGGAAATAAAAACAATTCTTATAGTTGTATGTTTGTATTGGTTGTTATCTGGAGGACTACAATAGAGATATAAAGCTTTTACCTTTCTAGTGTTTTTGTCGTCCGTGATGATACTTGACTATAGTCATGAAGATATACTGCTGTATTTATTTGTTCTATCACCAAATAAATTCAGTTAAACTCAGTTCAATTCAGCTGGTTATCACGTTGCAGCAGTTAGCAGCCATGCTGGTTATACCTTGTTAATTGTTGCTTTAAAAGAGCAGTGCCTTAATCAGAATACTGTGGCTGTTTCAATTTCTGCAACATGACTCTACATGTTTTTCACAACGGTTGAACTTATTGAAATGTGAAAATATGCCTATCTTGTAGGTGGGGGCAAAGTACAGAAGCTCTCTTTCAGCCTGCTCTCCAGCAGTGTGCAAAAGCTCAGGCAGGGGGGAGCACTACATTACTCTATTCTCCAGCTGGAAAAAGCTCCAATTGCGCTACGCTTTTGCTGCATCTCATTAAAATTAATTAGAACCTTAGACATAGTGAGATTTAAAATTTAGAGGTTTTGGAACCAAAACTTCTTACAACCTTGGTTATAAGAAGGTAGTTGTTACCAGTAATCAACCAATCCTACTAGTCATGATTGACTTGTTGAAACTGGGGTCCTTTTAATAAATGGACGTGGTTTTGCTGACAGGGTTTTAAATTTGATCAATGACATCCTAAATTAGACCAAAAACCATCTGAATAGTGTTTCCTTTATCAGTAGATGAGGGTTGGACATAAACTATTTTTTTTGCTACAAAGAACTAAAAGGATCTTAAAGTCATCCACTTTGACTACTTAATTTAGCCTTATGTTGCAAAGATTCACATTTAGATAGAAAAAAAAAAAGGAAAAAAAATACACAAAAACAGTGTATATGTTTTTCAGCAGTTGAATGATGTTTAAAAGGCAAACAAAAACTATATGCTTTTGTCTTGTGTGCCAGACTAAGACTACCCATGGCCTTCATGGATTGCAGATTTCGCAATAATAGGTCTAATGTTGGTGAAATAAACAAGGTGATGATGCTTTTGCATTTTTTTCAGTTTGTCTAATCCCACAGGGTGCCAGCTTCTGTGTTTAACTTTAAGTAACCAAATACTGTGAGAGAAGAAATCATGCAGATTTTTGGAAGATTTTACATTTAAACTGAAAAAAAGCATAAAACTAATATATATATATATATATATATATATATATATATATATATATATATATATATATATATATATATATATATATATATATATATATATATATATTTATTTATTTATTTATTTGTTGGCAGTGTATAAAGATCATTGTGACTTTATGTTCAACTGCAGATGGGTCCAAAAAGTCAGAGTTTCATTTAGAATGTAAAAAAAGGAAATATGAAAAGTGCAATTTTCTGAAATGGATTGTGCAAATGAATCCATTTCCCAGCTGACAGGAAAATGCCCTTGGCCAAAAGCAGTGGTGACACAGCTGAATATACAAATCTATGCACATCTCTTACTGTGTATACCTAAACATCTAAAAGAATTCCTCTTTTAGAGAGAAATATATTTTTTTTAAGCATAAACAAGAGAACAAAAAATAGGTAGCATATTTAGTTATATGCTGCAGATTTAAACTGCATTTTCAAATCATATTTTTTTGTTCTGCAATTTTGTAACTAATCTTAAGAATCTTGACAAGGAAAGTGAATGTTAATTTAATTTCAGGTGTTTTATAAACATTTTACTTTAAGTAGATCCACAAAGCATGAGAGACTGATTAAAATCCAATTACTAAAGTTTGACATATGTTATAATTTGTTATGAAGAGGGTGTAAAATTTACTCATCCCAAGTGGTCTGGGGAAAAAATCCAACACCAGGTCTGTGCTCTTTGATAACACCAGCTAACTTACCCTGAAATTGCTCTGAAATTAGTCATCATTTGGCCTGAAGTGACAAGAAGTGACTCCAGAGACGGTATTTTAACACATAAAGTCAACCAGGTACACACTGCAGTCATAAGCACTGTGTGATTGGTGTAGGAGCATGCTGGTGAAGATTTTTGATGGTCCTGGGTATGGTGCTCAGTTCTTTTGTCTAAAGAAGACAGATGGCTTGAGAGATGAGTGAAGGAGCCAATTAAGTTAAACTGGAAATGCCAAGTCTAAACAGAGGAGACAACATCAAGTATCACTTGTATACCACTTAGAATGCAGCCCTTATTTTCCCCTGCAGTCCACTTTACAAACACTCAAATCTTGAAATATAACCAAAATTAGTCACAAATTGGCCAGGTAGGGTTATGTGAAGAACAACCCATATCAACCAGAGGATGGGCTGATAAGTAAATACGACATGCACCCACCAGCCACTTTATTAGGTAAGCCTTGCTCACACAGGGCCGTTTGCATTCAGAAATGCAATACATCTCACAGATTCAACAAGGTATCAGAAACATTCCTCAAAGATTTTGGTCCATATTGATACAACAATAGCACGCCATTACTCAGGGGCAGCTCTCGCCTGTTTGGAGCCCGAGGAGATCAACATTCAACATGGTGTGTGTGTGTGTGTGTGTGTGTGTGTGTATATATATATATATAAAGGTATACCTTTATATATATATATATATATATATATATATTCCCAGAGGGAACAATAGCAGACATTGAGGACAGTTACAAGTACCTGGGAATACCACAAGCAAATGGCAGCCTCGATGAGGTCACAAGGAAAGGAGCCACAGCCAAATACCTCCAACGAGTAAGGCAAGTCCTGAGAAGCCAGCTCAATGGCAAGAACAAGATCCGTGCGATAAACAGCTATGCCTTGCCAGTAATCAGATACCCTGCAGGAATAATAAGCTGGCCAAAGGAAGAGATAAAGACCATGGATGTTAAAACTCGGAAACTACTAACCATGCATGGAGGGTTCCACCCTAAATCCAGCATCCTGAGACTATACGCGAGCCGTAAGGATGGAGGCAGAGGACTAGTGAGTGTGAGAGCCACTGTCCAGGATGAAACATCCAAGATCCATAAATACATCAAGGTCAAAGCCTCAACCGACGATGTGCTCAGCGAATGTCTCAAACAATGGGGACCAGAGGATGAGGTGCTGGAGGAACCATCATGGGAGGATAAGCCCCTACATGGGATGTACCACCGACAAATAACTGAAGTGGCTGATATCAGGAAATCCTACCAATGGCTGGAAAAAGCTGGACTCAAGGACAGCACAGAGGCACTCATCCTGGCTGCACAGGAACAGGCCCTAAACACCAGAGCAATAGAGGCTCAGATCTACCACACCAGACAAGATCCAAGGTGTAGATTGTGCAAGGAGGCCCCTGAGACAGTCCAACACATAACAGCAGGGTGCAAGATGCTGGCAGGGAAAGCGTACATGGAACGTCATAACCAAGTGGCGGGCATAGTGTACAGAAACATCTGTGCAGGATATGGACTGGAAGCCCCGAGATCAAAGTGGGGCACACCCCCAAAGGTGGTGGAGAATGACCGAGCTAAGATCCTGTGGGACTTCCAGATCCAGACAGACAAAATGGTAATGGCGAACCAACCGGACATCGTGGTGGTGGATAAACAACAGAGGAAAGCCGTTGTGGTGGATGTAGCAATACCAAGCGATTGCAACATCAGGAAAAAGGAACACGAGAAACTGGAGAAATACCAGGGCCTCAGAGAGGAACTGGAGAAGGCCTGGAAGGTGAAGACCACAGTGGTGCCTGTGGTCATCGGGGCCCTCGGGGCAGTCACCCCCAAGCTGGAGCAGTGGCTAAAACAGATCCCAGGAACAACATCAGACATCTCAGTCCAGAAATGCGCAGTTCTCGGCACAGCCAAGATACTACGCAGAACCCTCAAGCTCCCAGGCCTCTGGTAGAGGACCCGAGCTCAGAGGTTGAGAAAGACCACCCGTGGAGGGTGAGAAGGGAATTTTATTTTTTTTATATATATATATATATATATATATATATATATATATATATATATATATATATATATATATATATATACATATATACTTAATAGTATTCAACACTCTTCAGGTTGGTTTCTTAAGCAACCAAATAGGCAACAATGGAACAAAGTATAGCAATACTACAGCACAGAATATGACCATAAGAAGAATCATCTACTCTTCTGCATGTAGCCAATGTGATATATGACAAAAATTATTCTTAAAGAGTTAAAATTATTGAGATTAACTATGAGCCCTGAGAACTGCTAAGATGTCTGCTATTTACATATTAGAATAATTCGATCATCACATCAAAACTTTTACACACAAAAATAGAAAATACAACTTAATCTACATTCCCCACACTTACGGAACAGCACTTTATTAAAGGTATTTTTATTAGCTATGAATATGTTACCCAGCTCATTTGGTATCTAAATGAATGTTTAAAGCTGCAGTATGTAACTTTGCACCGCTTCCGACCTAAAACAATCAGAGCCAGGAGGAAGGCCTAAGCACTGTCAGTCAACCTAATTTACTCGCTGCTACATGTGCTCATGGTGGGGAAACAACTTACCATTACAGGAAAACCATTTATCCATCGTCATCGGTGGTCATGATAACTAGCCTGAGTATTCACAACAGTCTCTGCAAGCTGCAGCACAGCAGAGAGCAAGGGGGGGAGGGAGAGGGGAGTTGAGCAGTGTCACTCAGATAGTGATTGACAGTGTTAAGACCCGCCTCCTGGCTCTGATTAATTGTTTCTAATAGCACTGCTGGAAGCACTGGGAGAAAGCAGAGGAGTTCAATTTTTTTTCACAGATTATCTGTCTCATATGATTCTGTCACGACATAGTGACAGTTTCAACAAATATGTAAAAAGAATATTTTTTTTAATAAAAGTTACATACTGCAGTTTTAATTGACAGAACCTGTCCACTGTATTTGCAATGAAAAAGACCTGAGTCAAACTCCTTAGGCACAGTTATAAATGTAATAACTACATCTATGAGATCCATTCGAATTTATTTATTTCTTCATTTTGTTTAATCTAAGAGCTATGTGTTAAACATTCTCCTGGGAGCTGGTGGCGGCTATAGAAAACGTAAGGGGTGACAAAAGGGTATGCCACTGATTGGCTTCTCTGTTTAGACTAAGCTGAGGCAGGAGAAGTTTTAACTTTTGAGCCTGAGGTTTAGGAGACAAATACATTTGTTTTGTTTGTTACCTGGATGGTTAGCTGGCCAATCAGCAAGGCAGGACTCTATCTGACAGCGGAAGAGAGGAGAGGAGAGAAGAGAGGAGGTGTTCATATGCTCTAGGCAGTGCCTCTGTCCCTGTCCGTTTTGCACACAGCACTCACATCGAGAAGCACGCAGCGGGGCACGTAAGGTGTGTGCACGCGCACATGTGTTTGTGTGTGGGGAGGTGAGGGGAGTTCTGGGAGCTCATGCCGTCCAAGATGAGAAGCCACCTTGGGCAGCTGCCCATGTCGCCTATATCAGAAACCACTACTGCCGTTTCTGCAGGTTTCTCAAATGAAGATTTATAAAGCAAATCTCCATCTCCAACCCATCCCAAATGCCCTGTATTTTACCAAGATTTAGTGACCATGGAGGCCATTGGAGTGCAGTGAACTCAGTTGTATTCAACACAGTAGTTTGAGAGTATTTTAGCTTTGTGACATGGTGCATTATCCAGCAGCAAGTATACTTGCTGCTGGATAATGTCACCATGTCACCATGCACCATGAAGGCTATAGCTTTCATAGTGCACTCAATGGGTACACTGTCACTTAAATTTTGTGACTTAATTTAAATGACTAATTTCACTGTCACTTAAATTTTTATAACATTTTTACTTTACAGGCATTTCTTTGTAAACCTGAGAGATGGTTGGGTGTTAAAATTCCAGCAGATCCACAGATTCTGCAACACTCTAGCAAGCCTGGCTGGTATCAACAACCATGCCATGTTCGAAGTCACTTAAATCCCTTTCTTGCCCATTCTGATGCTCGGTTTAAACTTGACAAGTTGTCTCCATCATATGTGTAGGAAGACCAGTTGTATAGGAAGAAGCTGGAGAGTAAACTGCGGAGGAACAATATCAGAGATGTGTGGTCTGGGATGAAGGAGATCACAGGCTTCAAGCAAAAGGAGGATCAGATAGATGGAAGTCTGGACAGAGCAAATGAGCTGAACACATTCTTCAACAGGTTCAGCTCAGGAACAAGTTCACCATCCTCCCCACCTTCCCCCAGCCAAACAGACATCCCACCCTCCTTTGACCTACAGATGTCCTGTCACACCTCAGATGTTTTATCCTCTACCTCAGTCACAGACTCTTCTGCTTCCACTAGTTTGTCTCCAACCAAATCAGGAGATGCTGCTGCTCCCTTTGCCTCCCCCTCCCACTTTTCTGTTTCTAGAAGTGAAGTGAAGAGGCAGCTGGAGAGACTGAACCAGAACAAGGCTGCAGGTCCAGGTATTGTCAGCCCCAGAGCCCTGAAGGCCTGTGCAGAGCAGCTTTCTGGGATTCTGCAACACCTCTTCAACCTTAGCTTGACCCAAGAGAAGGTTCCACTGTTGTGGAAGACATCCTGTCTGGTTCCGGTACCAAAGAAAACTCACCCATCAGTCATCAACAACTATAGACCTGTTGGCCTGACATCCCACATCTTGAAGGTCTTGGAGAGACTCCTGTTGGCCCAGCTGAGTAACCAAACCAACACATATCAGTACCCCTTGCAGTTTGCTTATTGCTGTGGAGTTGGCATTGAAGATGCCATTATACACCTGCTTCAACAAACCCACTGTCACCTGGACAAAGCAGAAAGCACTCTGAGGATCATGTTCTTTGATTTTTCCAGTGCATTTCATACAATTCAGCCTGATTTGCTATGTCTGAAACTCCAGAGGACACAGGTGGAAGCCTCAACAATTGCCTGGATCCATGACTACCTGACAAACAGACCACAGTTTGTAAGACTGAAGGACTGTCTGTCTAGCCAGGTGGTTAGAAACACAGGAGCACCACAGGTACTCTCACCTTTCATTTTCACTCTGTACACTTCAGACTTCTAGCACAAGTCAGACTCCTGTCATCTACAGAAATACTCAGAAGACTCTGCAGTGGTTGGGTGTATCAGAGATGGACAAGAAGCTGACTACAGAGAGCTGGTGGACTGTTTTGTGTCATGGTGTGGAAACAATCATCTCATCTTGAATATGAACAAAATAAAGGAGATGACTATAGATTTCAGGAGAAACAGGGTTAGAGCAAACCCTATTTCCATCATGGGAGAAGAAGTGGGAGGTGGTTAAAAAAATATAAAGACCTTGGTGTTCTTCTAGACAATAGACTTAACTGGAGACGCAACAGTGAAGCCATCTACAAGAAGGGACAAAGTAGACTCTATTTCTTGAGGAAGCTAAGATCCTTCAAGGTTTGCAGCAAGATGTTGCTTCTGTTATTGAGAGTGTCATCTCCTCTGCCATCATCTGTTGGGGCAGCAGCATTAGAGCCAGGGACCTAAAAAGGCTCAATAACCTGATAAAGAAGGTTGGTTCTGTTCTGGGGACAACTATGGAACCTCTGGAGATGATTATGCAAAGAAGGATTTTACATAAAATTAAAAAAATCATGGACAACCAAAATTAAGAAATTCATGGACAACCCCGACCATCCTCTTCATGAGACTTTCATTGGAAAACAGAGTCACTTCAGTTAGAGGTTTTGTTAGACTGATTGTAAAACGGTCTGCTACAGGAGATCTTTCCTGTCCCAGCCATCACAATCTACGATAACTACTTAATTAAATGAGTTACATCAACATTTAATTTCCCTTTGGGATAAATAAAGTATTTTTGAATTTGAATTTGAATCTAGTTGCCAAAATGCATTGAGTTGTTTGATTATATCAATGAATTATGTTTATAAAAGGTTGTAAAAAATGTTCCCACAGTAAAGTATAAAAGAACCAAAATGACCAATGAAATGGCATGCACCCCCCCCCCCAAAAAAAGCATCCTATTTCATTGCAAAAGTAAAATGAAAAATGGTAGACTACAAAATCTTTGGGAAGACTGTTGACTTGACAGATGTCCAAAAGATAGTCACTGACACCTTCCACAAGCAGGATAAGCCACAAAAAGTGATTGCGAAAGAAGCTGTCTTTTCACAGAGAATCATATCCAAGCATGATAGTATAAAGTTGAGTGGAAAGAAAACGTGGTTGGAAAACATGTACCAGCATCAAAGTTAAACATGTTCTTGAGTGGATTGTAAAGCAAGAGTTTGGAGAGCTTTATGAGGGGTGGACTGAGGCTGGAGACAATGCTTTAGGAGCCTCTACAAACAGACAAATCCTATACATGAGCTACAAATGTTGCATTCCTCATGTCAAGTCACTCCTGAAGTGTTGTACTTTGGCTAAACATAAAAAGAACTGAACTGTTGCTCAGTGGTCCAAACATTTTTTTGATGAAAGTAAAATTTTCATTTAATTTGGAAATCAAGGTCTCAAAGTCAAGTGGAAGAGTGGAAGGGCACAGAATCCAATATGCTTGAAGTCCAGTGTAAAGTTTCCACACTGGAAAGAAATGATTTGATTGATGTTTTTTTCCCATGTGATCCGCTGGTGTTGGCTGTGTTGCTGAAGTTCACAGTCAATGCTGTCATCTACCAGGAAATGTTAACACACTTGATGCTTCCTTCTGCTGAAAAGCTTTATGGAGATGCTGATTTTATTTCCCAGCAGCTCTTGGCCCACATTGCCAAAAGTACCAAAGATGGTCCAGTGACCATATCACTGTGCATGATTGACCAGCAAACCTGGTCAATCATGCAGGTAATTGACCAGGGTTTGCCTGACCCAAACCCATAGAGAATCTATGGAGTATTGTCAAGAACAGTGGGGTCCAAAGTTGGTCCTCGAGGGCAGGCATCCTGCATTTTTTGGTTCTCTCCCTGGTGGTAGTGACGACCTCCTCAGCATGTCAATGTTCTGCAGAGGTCTGCTAATGAGCCATCATTTGATCCAGGTGTGGTGAACCAAGGAGAGAACAAACTTACAGGATCCCAGCCTTCGAGGACCAACTTTGGATACCACCAGTTAAAAAAAGATGAGAGACACCAGAACCAACAATGCAGATGACCTGTTGGCTGCTATCAAAGCTACCTGAGCTTCCTGAGCACCTCAGCACAACCACATCCATTCAGCATGACATGGAGGCATGCTGAGTGGATGCAGTAATTCATGTAAAAGGAGGCCCAACCAAGTATCTCTTGCTTAGAAATGAACTTGCTTTTCAGAACCCTAACATTTCTGTTTGAAATATCCTTTTTTATTATATTATTCACATTTTTTGAGATACTGAATTTTGGCTTTCATTATCTGCATGCCATAATCCTCAATCTTACAAGAAATAAAGGCTTAAATATTTCATTCTACATGTAATGAATCTAAAATATATGAGTTTCACTTTCTGAAGTGTGACAAAAAATATTGAACTTTTTCCAATGTGTATTTTTTTTTCATATATATATATATATATATATATATATATATATATATATATATATATATATATATATATATATATATATATATATATATATATATATATGCTTTGTAATTGAAAAAAGTAGTAGGAGAATGACCAGAGACTAAAGGCAGTAATAGATGATGTTCCTTTCATGGTGGTGCAAACACGTTTTTGCGCCCCTGATTTTAAAAATGGGGGAGCAGTTGCTCTACTTGCTTTATTGTTCAGTTACCTATGACTCTTACAAATGATCATATTAATGATTTTTTTAAAATTACATTTATTCTGTTGGTCTCAATTTTAGCTAAGTAACTTAAACCTGTTATAATACTTGTAGCATATAGTTAACATATTTTAACAAAACTTTGACAACTGTGATCAGTTTGTTTGTAATTTTGATATTGAATTGTCGTATTGTTACATACACACTGCTGTGATCTTGATTGGTTACTAAACATCAAGAAACCCTACATAAGCAGCTGCCAAGTGTTACATTCTTCACATTTATACTCTTAGTGGAACTAGCAGTAAGCAGAATACAAGACACTAAAAACAAAATGTTTCATGGTCGGCTCTTCTCTTTCATACTTTACATAAGATACACATGCTTTTCTTCAGCAGAAAGAAACCTCGAGTAAAAGAACATACACTGCTAAAATTTTGAAAGGTAAAGCGGATGATTCAAGGTCTTGTGGAAAAATAATAGACCGTGATAACTTGGCACAGAGCAATACAAGGAATACAAATGAGTGACCTCAAAGATATTTGTCATTGGTGAGAGCAAGCCCATCTGTTAGCTAAGCAGGTGTAAAAACTCCAGTGGCAGCTTCGCTCCTGTTCATTGTTCCAGACATCCGCCTTGTCATACAGTCATTTTCTTACAGAATTTGTTGTGGCCTCGTTGTCGGTGCTATCGTAATGTGATTTGAATGATTTCACAAAGACCATTCTAGCAGTTATGTGTGTGAAAGTATGTGCAATGTGGCAGCAAAATAAGCATTTGGATATCATTACCTTTTTGCAGGGAAATAAGGGCTTTAACGCCTCATAATACTCGTCCAATGCTGTTTTAATGGCACAACAATGGTTCTTTTTCTTTATGATTCACCTCAGTACATGATAGTTCTTCTGCCTCTTGAGCATTTTTGACTCAGAAAAATCCACACATTTCTGGGACAGAAGGAAAGGGAGCTGACTTTGTGCCCCTGAAAGGTCTTCAGGGATTTTGGAACTGTTTGGAGACTGTTTACTGCAGAAAGTTAGAAAACTTAGAACACAGGTCATGCAAGCACATCTGAGATGTCTTCATTATACCTGTAGAGAAAGGTTTGTTTTTGATGTTGCTTCCACTGTGCTTTCAGTCAACACAAAGCTAACATGCTTTAAATGTGCATTCTGCTGCCTTTCTTCAGTTTTGCATGTGTCCACCCACTCAATCTTTCATCTCGTCAAAGAAAGTATCGCTCAAATGAAGAGTGAGTAGGACATATAGAGAGATATGCAAAGCAAGGGATTTGACTATAGATGAAAAAAAGCATTTTGAATATTCAGTTTTAAACAAGTGGCACTAGTGACAGTCCAGTAAAGGCTCAATCATGTGTAATCATAGCCATCCAATTAAAATTACAAAGGATGTCAGATTTTTAAAAAGTACATCATTAAATCTAATCTGAACTGGAATTGTATATGAGGTCTACATTTCAAAAGATATACAGATTTGCATGTCCTCTTTTGTCCGTTAGGCCTATTATACATAGTGAGAATTAGTAAAGGTTTCTTACATAATGCTGTGAACATATCCTTACAAATTTGTTTCATTTTTTGTGTCTCACAAAAAGTTTTATATAAAATAAATTCAGACAAAGATATTAACCCCTTAACTGTCACCCCCAAAATGCTTACGTATCAGTCAGTGGGTCCATGAGGACACCAGTGTCCTCATGACTCGATTTATTCTCATGATTTAACTGCGGTTAATTAATATTTACACTGCAGACTTCTCCATCAACTCCACATGCTGCCATCTGCAAAAGTTCTCTGATGACTCTGCCATAGTTGACCTCATCACAGGTGAGGACGACTCATAGTACAGACAGTGGACTCAGGACTTTGTGGACTGGTGTCAGAGGAACCACCTCCTGATCAACACTGCTAAAACCAAGAAGCTGGTGGTGGATTTCCACAGGCTCAGACCCACCAAACTGACACCGGGTGAGGACATTGAGATCGTGGACTCTTATAAGTTCCCGGGTGTTCACCTGAACAATAAACTGAACTGGACTCATAACTCTGATGTGCTTTACAGGAAGAGTCAGAGGAGACTCTACCTGCTGAGGTCTTTTGGAGTACAGGGGGTGCTCCTGAATATCTTCTTTGATTCTGTGGTGGCATTAGCCATCTTCTATGGGACTGTATGTTGGAGCAACAGCTTATTTACAGCTGAGAGGAAGCGGTTAGATAAGCTCATCAGGAAAGCCAGCTCTGTGCTAGGATATCCTCTCAACCCAGTGCAAGTAGTGAGAGATAGAAAGACTCTATTTAAAATAACATCACTGATGGACAATGTCTCCCACCCCATACATAAAGCTGTTGCTGAGTTACAGAGCTCTTTCAGTGACAGACTGTTGCATCCTAGGTGCACTAAGGAGCGTTATAGGAGATCCTCTCTCCCAGCAGCTGTTAGACTTTATAACCATCACTGCTCCCAACAAAATCAGTAAGTGTTTATATCCATGCTAGTATTTTCCCAGTATGGGGACCTTCAAAGTTGTGGTCAATCATCCATAAAAACATGTCTAGGAGGTCAAAATTTGAACTTTTTAAAAATGTGGGAGGCACTTTATAGTTTGGCAAAAAACTTACTGATAGTCAGACATGGTGGTGGTAGTCTGGTGATTTGAGGCTGCTTTACTTCTTCAGGACCTAGACAACCTATTGTGACTGAGGTAACCATGAGTTCTGCTCTCTGCCAGAAAATCCTACAGGAGAAGGTCCAGACATCAGTTTGTGATCTTATGAAGCAGGGCAGTGATCTGAAGGACACCAGGAGGCCCACCTTTAAATGGCTAAGAAATATCCAAATTGAAGTTCTTGGAGTGACTTTGTCAAATCTGGAACTTAAATCAGACTGGGATCCTGTGGTATGACTTTAGACGGGCCATTCATGCTCAAAATCCCTCAGATAAAAAGTCGAAAACAATTCCACCACAGTGATGTAAAACACTCATTGCCTGTTTTTATAAACATGGGTGGAACAACTAGTTGTTGCATTTAGTGGGTGTAAAGGTAGATTAGCTATCATCGAGAAGTCAGAAAAAGAAGAAGAAAATGTGTCATCTTTGTATTTTTTATTATGTTACAGTGGACTACAGGGAGTTTCCACAGAGGTCTCGTGCCTGTGGCAGTTGTAACAACTGAGAATAAAGCATTTCTTGGATATTAATAGAAACACAAACTATCATGATCCCTTGCTCTTTTGGACTTTTGCTTCTGTTGTGTCTTTGTATTGATTTCTTATTCTAGTTCAGTTATTTCTTATTTGAAAGGTTCTTTACATTTAGCATTTATTTTCATCTCCCAATTCTAGTCTATCCCTTCTATCAGTCCTGTTGTTTATTAGGTTTAATGTAATGCTATTGTTTCATTTGGTTTCATCTGTTTTATCTCCTCAGTCAGTTTTGCCATGTACTCAGTCACATTCAGTTCAGTCTTTTCTTCTTCTTCTTCTTCTTCTTCTTCTTCTTCTTCTTTTTCTTTTTATTCTTCTTATTCTTCTTATAGTTTTATTCCTTGTCTCTAGTTATTTCTTTGTTACTGTTAGATTCATTTTCCAAGCTCCCATGTTTGCTCTCCCTCGCCCATGCTGCCATTCTCTCTCTCTCCTCAGTCTTCTTTCTGCTCTCTTCTCTCACACCTGCAAACCATTAGCCAGTCAGCCCCAGTCTATTGCAGCATTCATACTCTCAGTATTTAAACTCTTCTCCTGCTCTCACTCCTCACTAGATTCTCCTGTTATCAACCTGTTACCTTCACATTTCTTCTCCATCAACCCGCTGTTTTTCTCCCTGGATTCCTGTTTTTGTTCTTCTCTGGCTCCCTGCATTCCCTGTGTTTTTTGTAAGTTTTTGTTTTTCATTAAATCATCAAAACTACTCATTGCCTCTGCCTCTCTGCATTTGGGTCCACAACTACCACCAAATCATGACACAAACAATTCCTGGTTATACTATTACACTCAACCAGTCAGTGTTTCATCCATGTAAAGAGTCAAACACAGCTGGAACTAGAAGGTCATAGTGCAGATGGTACACAAAGGTCAAACAAAAGTATAATATTATGCTTATAAGATGTTGGATATGAGAAACCCATAAAATGTCAGATATTGTAATTTCCAAAATGGACAGATATTGAATCCCAGAAAATGTCATTATATCCAAGAGGCCTAATCTCAGCCTTCATTTACAGGGGCTAGTAGTTGTTCACATACGGTCATGTTGTTTGATTAGGTTTTTTCCTTGATAAATGAAATTATAATTTGAAAACTGCATTTTGTGTTTACTCGGGCTATCTTAGTAGGATATTAAAATATCAATGTTAATCTGAAACATTAAGTGGGACCAAAATGTAAAAACAGAAAAAAATGTTACCTTTTTTTCTGCACCAGAAAATAATGAAAACAACTCCAAAATTTAAAAAAAAAAAAAAAAAAAAAAAAAAAAAAAAAAAAAAAAAAAAAAAAAAAATCGAGAGAGAAGCCACCATGATTCATGCATAAAAAGGTTTAATTTTTTTCTGACAATGTTTAGCGTTCAGATTCCCAAACAAATCCTCTCTGACAAAGTATTCTGCAGTTTTGTCTCTTTATAACACAGTATCATTTATGTAGGTCAGGCTGCTTGTGCTGTGTGTGTTGAGGGGCATCACATCAAAAGATGCGTTCTGAAGAGTTCCTTTTAAGTTTCTTCTGACATGACTGCCATGACGGATGTCAAAATATTAGGACAGCGAGTATGATGGTGGGGAAACGTCAGCCTCTGAGTCACACAGAAAAGTCAGAGGAATCAATGGTCGATGGATGGAGAGGACAGAGGGACTCTGTAAAAACAGCAGCTAGGACTGTCTGAGATCATAAAATGGTCAAAACTGATACAGGGGTGAAAACAGTTGTTACTGTGAGAGGCAATGCTGCTGTTGACATGCACAAGCACAGTGTGTATACTTTTGTGTATGTGTCTCCCATTTGGGATTTATGACTGCTGAGCATTCAATAATAATTGCATAACTGAAGTGTAAAAATGTAACTACCAGGTTAGAGTATGTCTTTTCAAAAAATGCTGTATCAAAATAGAGCCTCCACAGGAGATGTTGAGATTTCCATTTGCTTTGAATCAAGACCAGTAAAAACAATGCTATTTATCTTTCCTATTTGACTGCCACATGCAACCAATGCATGCTTTGCTTTTTTCTTACAATCCTCTTGAAAATATGCATTCTGTGATTTCCATTCTCTAAATAATGACTCTAAGGTAGAATCAAAAAAAGGACAAATATTTAATGAAAGAGACTGCTTTTATTTGCTTGCCTCAGTAAACAGGTGCACTAATAAGTAATTTGGACATAAAGGTCTGCAAAGAGACATGTAACAAGAAACTGATTGCTGCCATAGCAACTATATTTCCTTCCTCTTACTGGATTTGTTTAATATAATGTGCATATTTAGCCACACAACCTTGAATCTGAGCTACTTAGCAGATAAGGCAGCCCATTAGTGATTTTCTGTCTCATTTAACTTAAGTTAATTCTAAATAAACAAGTTAACTCTAAATAAAGTTTTGAATGAAAACATAAGCAACAGGAAAAATACAATTGTTGTTCTGGATCAGCAATGCATAATGGTCTGGAATAAGACAGGCTTATGTTGCAAAAATATGAACATATCATTCTGCACACTACATGTAATGACTTCCAAAAATAAAAAAAACAGAGACAACAAACACATTTTGAAATTGAATGCAAATGTCTCCCAGTTTATAAAATATTTCAGGATCAATATATTTTTTCAACATTTCCAGGAGTGCATTGGTGAGGTCAGACAAAGATGTTGGAGAAATAGGCCTGACTCACAGTGTCCACTCTAATTCTTCCCAAGGGATTTATATCAAGTTAAGGCTTGGACTTAGTGCGGGCCAGTCAAGTTCCTCCACACCAAACGTTCTTATTCATGCCTTCATGGACCTTGTGTTGTGCCTTTGTGTCCAGTCATGTCAGAACTGGAAGGGGGTGTTCTCAAATTATTCCTGTAGAATTGGGAGAATGACATTTTCCAAAATGTCTTGGCATGCCTAAACACTGTGAGTTTTGTTCACAGAAACTAATGGGCTGAGGCCAAATCCTAAAAAAATGAACCACAATCTGCATCAAACTTTCCACTTTCCACAGTGCAATCAGGCAAGCGCTGCCCTAGTGACATGGTATATTAGTAACTGAAACAAGACATGCTTGGATGAAAGCAGATAATATTGAACAGCAGCAATGATACTATTCCAGCCAACCCAATGACCATGTCTATATGCAGAGGATGTGGAACCTTAAAGTTTCAAGAACAAACATCCAGGCAGGGTAAAGAGATAATTTATTAGAGAAGCAGCTCGAAATCCATAGTTCAGGTGGGAGGATTTGTGGACAGCACAATAATTTGTTTTGTGTTATAAGCCATGTAGGAGACCAAAACACACTATCACTAAAGTGAAACATTGTGGTGGCAGCATCATGCTGTTGGGAGCCTTTTCTTAAGGAGGAGCAGAGACGCTGGTCATAGTTGAAAATGAATGAAGCTAAGTACAGGGTGTTTTTAAAAGAAAACTGTTAGAGGCTGTGAAAAGACTTGGGTGAAGGTTTGTCTTCCAGCAGGACAATAGCCCTAAACACCCACAATGTATTGGTTTAAAGCATTAATCATGTGTTAAAATGGTCCAGTCAAAGTCCAGGCCTAAATCTGTGGAAAGATTTGAAAATTATTGCTTATAGATGCTGACTGAGTTTGAGCAATATTGCTAAAAAGAAAAAAAAAAACTGCATAAATGTTGGGATTACGGTCACATACCAGGTCTTGATCCTCAATTCTGATTTTTTTTGCTGAAATCTGTTTTTTGTGCGTGTGTGTGCGTGGTCATTCATGCTACTATTTAAATGTGACCACAATCACAATTCTGTGTGAACAAATTTATGACCCCAAAGCGGCCTGCATGCACAGAAAAAGAACGTTATAATAAGTAATAATGGATGTAGCCGTCTGTGGATTGCCTTTAAAGTTTATTCAGCAATGGGAGCTGACAATATTGTCACTGAATCTCTTTAGAGAGACTTCCTGTATTCACACCTCAAGCCACTTTCTCCATTACTACATGCAGCAACACCTCCTGGACTCATTCCTCCCGAGCATCTATCCTCTGCCTGTAAAATCTGTTCACTAACCCACATCATGCAACATACTTCAGACCATTTGTTCCATTCATCTCTCCTCCTTTCCCTCACAGTGAACCTCCATTGCATGTTAAAGGAACCCCCTGGACACAGACTTCTCCATTTACTCTGTATTTAAACCTGTTAAACTTTTATCACTGTCTCCTGAGAGTTTCTTGTTTTTAGGTCAGAAGCTTGCCTCAAAACAAGACAAAAGCTACATCTTGAATCTCACACCGTGGCTGCAAAACTACACCAAAGATATTAGGATTAATCCTAAATATGGTGCATGATTATGGCCTGCTGCATACAGAACATCCCAGTGGTTTGGGAAAAAAATGTGAGCATGGATGAAAATGACAAAAAGAAGTCATAAAAGTCCCATCACTGCTAGACATGCTCAGAGAAAAATATTGAGGCCTTGCTCACTGGGACTATTTTATGATTCATCCAATGAACTCATTGATCGGTTTTAGAAGACACCATTGAACATCAACTAATCAAATTCGAGCATATCTTGAATTATGAACAAATCCCATTAGCAATGTTCAGAAGCATTTTTCTGCTCTCTTGCACCACTTTAAAATTTGTTCAAGCTTGAATTTTATATAATTTATTAACTAAATCAAGAGGGATCCCTCTTTTGTCTTTCAAAGCTTTCATTTACAAAAATCTGCTAAGAACCAACTAAATAGAATTGTTAAAGTATATTTTTCACTCAGTGTATCTCCTCCTTTGTCCAAGTCCACCCATGCACTCACAGAGCCATCCAACTGCGTGCATTAACATCCTTCACCTCTGTCGCTCCACCTAATGTTGAGCAAATGCTTTAAAACAGGCTTGAATCATCCGATGCAAATTTTTAGATTAGTTCTTCTCCACACTGAGTCCCCAGGGTGCAATCATGTCATTCACATTGGCTCTAATAAATACTAAGCCCATTTCACAGCACGTTTCACTTTGATGTTGATAATATTTGGAAGCATTATCCCTTCCTGCCATGTGCTTCATGTGCTTCATGAGTAGGAAGATGAAGCTGGGGTTGGTAGATACATCAGGAAAATCTTTCACAGGGTTTGTTTTTTTTCATTGGATGAAAGTAGAAAATTATGAAATAAAAAGAGAGGAAAAATATGGTTGGAAATACTATCATGTGATAGAGAGAGAGAGAGAGACAACAACTCTAGGAGTGGTTCATGATTAAGTAGTTACGGTGTAAGTATTGTTCTTTGACAATCCTCAACTATAAGGCCATAATTACTGGTACTCTTACTGAATTACCTTTTCTGGCTGCAGACAATTTGACTATTTATGCCTCATTACAGAAAATTAAAGCCCGCTGGAATAATCACTCAACAACCATGTTGGGTTATTGTAGCTCAGAAAGGAGAAAACTGTGCACGTTGAATAAGTAATTAAGCTGTAATATTAGACTGGTAATCTTTTCTTCAAAGGCATGTGAGTAAGGCTGGTGGAGGAGGAGGAAACCGTCTCCTGCTACGGTAATTGCAGACTGGTGATTTTATCTGGAAACTTAGATCAGAAAAGAGAAGGTATCTCAATTGAGCTGGTATGGCTTAAATGTTGTGAAATGTTTTTGTAACCCATCTTTGAAAACAACTTGTGGCGCTTCAAATTCTCTCTTAGACATACTGGCCAGACTTTGCTTTGTTACATATAGTTTGCTATTGGTGAAACAAAATGTAATATTCATGTAATAAGAGGTTATTTACAGAATGTAGTATTGCTAATTATAGCTAGTTCACTTTTGTTTTTTGTGTTTTTGTTCTCATTTTTGTTCCTCAGTGGTGTTTATGTAAATACCCCTGAAGATCAACATTTAGATTTTTTTAACCTTAAATATTATCTTTTTGTTTCATCAGTGATATGTACTTATTTGTTTGCTTCATTAACTGGACCACTTTTTGATCTGTGATTTTAAGATCTACTTTATAAGTGCAGTGGACCACACTTTTTCACAGTTTGGTATTCAGGGACTCACATATTTGCAGATTTATGTGGAGCCTAACTAAATATTCAAGGAAAAGTGCCAATTCAAGGAGTTTTTTGTAGATATCTAAAATATTCAAAAGAAAATGCAGCTTGGGAAGCTGTGATGCCTGCATGCAATCCTACTTTACTTGCTATTGGCTGTCATTTGCAAAGCAGCCGATCCAGGAGCACCATTCATTTTCATTGCTACTGATTGGTTGTATCCCAAAGATACAGGAAAATTGTTAATGTTAGCTTCTGTGATAGTGCCAAGATGGTTTCTAATCTGAGTATTAATGCATATTAAGGTATATCTATTGTTTTTAACTATCAAAATAGCAAGTTATAAGCGTTTTTAGAGGAGGTGGGGGGGTTTCAGGTATTCATGGATTTTCAGGATTCACGGGCAGTTGTGGTCTCTAATCCACAAATTCCAGGGATCCCTATAAAGATTTAATATATAAACATGTAAATAGAGACTGATGCCACCACACCAAATATTACTAGAAAGTGGATTGTTTTTAGGATGTTGCTTTGTACAGCAGTAGAACATAAGTGTGAAAAGAGAAAAGGAAAAGCAGAACAGTAAGATAAGATCAGAGCATGCAAAGAAGAGAAGCCACTGAGATATATAAGACAGATGTACAGTTATCACTTTGTCAAAGTTGAAAAACAACACTTCTCTCACAAGAGCAGTTGAAACTCTGAAACATGATTTATGAAGTGTTCCATTTGAACTTGGAAATTGAACTCCGATCTCACAGTGACTTTGCACCCCACACAACCGTATTCCAGTAACAAGACAGGAAACAAGTTTGAATTCCAGTCTTAGTATCCTTGCTAGCAACAAGAATTAATGACATTTTATTTCTTCGCATTTTATTGTGGAGCACCTTAATTAGAATTAGAATATCATTGTATTTATTATTTAAAAGTGAAATTCATATATAGATGCATCACATAGAGTGAATATATTTATAAAAAATACATTTTTAGCTTTTATTTTTGCTAACCCTGAAAATTATTGCTTAAAGCAAATGAAGCCCCAAAATTCAGTCACTCAGAAAAAAATATAAAGGACCAATTAAAAGATTTATTCCATAACTGTTATGTTGGGTCCCAGGTATGGCCTGCACAGTCTTTGGGGAAGACAGCTGACATGACAGTTGTTCAGCAAACAACACTTTCCCTGCCACATAGAGCCTAAGCAACAAAAATGTCATTGTTGAAGAAGCTGGCTGTTCACAGAGTGATGTGTCTGAGTGTATTTATTGAAAATTTGAGTGTAAGACAAAAGTGTGGCTAAATAAAAAGGTGCACAAAAAAGAGGGATAACCACACTTTTCAGAGGTTGTGAAGCAAAGCCCGTTCAAAATTTTAGGAAAGTTACAGAGGCCAGGACTGAAGCTGGAGTTTGAATGTCAAACGTCTTACTTGGGTTAAGGAGAAACCAGTCCGGTCTGGTGCTCAGTGTTCCAGATGAAAGCAAACTTTGCATTTAACTTGGAAATATAGGTCCCGGTGTCTAAAAGAAGAGTGGAGAGACACTGTGAAGCTTTCACAGTGTTGGTCCACTGAGTCTCAACTTAAAGGCTTGTGCAGCCATCTATCAACAAAATTGTTGATAGATGGCACTTCATGCTTCTTTCTGCTGTGAAATCTATATCTGTGATTGGTGCTGGTAAAAAAAAAGAAGCCCCTTCTCCAAAATGGACGCCAACTATGCAGAAAAGCTAAAGGCCACTATCAACACCTCAGCAGAATGAATGCATTGATGCTGAAATTCATACTAAAATATTGAGCCTGTAAATTTACAGTGCATGGACACACTTTTCTATAGGTTGACAGTTCTGCATTAAAATTCCTTTTTTATGGGTCTTATATTATTATTATTATTATTATTATTATTATTATTATTATAAAAGAAATTCTGAGAGTCACACTAGTGTGTGTGACTGAATATCAATCTTCTTTGTGGTCAGCACCATACCATCATACAACCGCTAACATTTCACCTTGCATGCATGGTTTCTGACAGAGAGAGGAATATAGAGCTTTGAGAAAATAGCAACACAGGCACAGGAAAGAGAATGAAACTTCAAAAAGAGAAGCCTGAAAAATACTTCATTTCAAACTTGAAGACTTTTTGCTTTCAAAAGTCGGTGCTAACTTCTACATTAATGTGCTGCTTAAAGGAAAAAACAAAAAGAACAAAAACGAGATGATACTTATTTTATTTCATGTTGTGATATCCAGCCTATTCAAATGACTGGTATAACACAGCCCATTAATTTCACCCATAAAAGCACGACTCATATGGGCTAAGCCCCCAGTGTTGAGAGATCCTAATGATGCCTCTCATGGAAAAAATGAGAAGTGTGACCAGTCAGTTGAAATCTGGAGCGGTCAATGGACACTGATGAGTGCCTGCCATTGTTCTGACTTCATTAATCCCACTTTGCTGTGAGTTAGAAATGCTTCTCACAGTAGAGTTATTGGCTGGTGGGCCGAGCCAACAGCCACAGCCATTGATCAGACTTTGAGGGCCCACATGTGCTGCAGTTATTAAATGGTTGCCCTACTCCTCTTCCCCTTCATGTTTCTTCATGCTGCTGCCCTGAAAAGGAAACATTTTTAAAACATTTTTAAAAAAAAAAGTATTTTAGGACAGTTAAAAAAGTGCTAAAACTTTAATGAAAAAACTAAAACTTTAATTCAATAAAAATGGGCTACGAGATGCCAACATTTTGGCACAAAAAGATTGACTTTTCAGGCTATTACTGCGAAAGGTGCTTTTACAGGCCTTCGAATCTGATGTGAACTTAATTTAAGTTTGGACCCTTCTTGACTTCAGAACTGCCCCAAACCTTTTTGGCATAAATTTAACAAGATGCTAGAAACATTCCTCAGAGATCCATACTAAAATAATCGCTTCACACAGCTGCTGCAGACTGGTGGTCAACATAGTCATGAAGCAAATCTCCCATTCCATTACATCCCAATGCTGCCCTAATGGTTTGAGCTGGGGTGCCTGTGGAAGTGAGTGGAATACAGTGAACTCACTGTCATGTTCTAGAAAACAGTTTGAGATGATTTCAGCTTCACGACACAATGTATTTTATTCCTGGTGGATGTTTTCTCCTTTCTGCGCCAGTCTTTGTAAACCTGATTGGCTGTTGTTTCTGTGCATGAAAACAAACAAACAAACAAACAAACAAACAAACAAACAAACAAACAAACAAACAAACAAAAAACAGTAGATCAGTAGTTTTTGAATATAGCTCACCTGGCATCAACAACAATGCCATGTTCCAAAGTCACCTAAATATTCTTTCTTCTACTTTATAGACTTCAGCTTGTCCTCTTCAAATGTCCAGATGCATAAACACATTGAGGAAGTGCCATGTGATTGGGCAATTCAGTACTTTGTATCAAAAAAGGGGCCTGAGAATGTATTTATACATTTTTATTATGGGTTTATATGCAACTCCAGATATGTTTTAATATCAGCGTAAACTTCAAATGCCTCAGTTTGTCCTCTCTTGGCTAAACAAATACTGAGTGACATTTTTCATTTGGACTATCAATTAAATTATAAAAATAATGTAACATAAGGGTGCTTTTAACAAAAGCAACCATTTTTGTTATATATACACAATATCCACTGAGCACTATTGCACACAGCATGATGAGAAGTGTACGGAGTCATGAGATGACAGGTGGCTAATGGGACACTGCAAACCAACCGTGGACTGATGCTTCAACATAAACCGCTGCTTGCCTCAACAAATAATAACACTCTGCTCTCAAAGTCTGATCGCAAGAACAAGGGCGACTCAACAACATAATGGGATCTCAAAAGTATCTGGATTAGATTGTTGTAGTAATTTTTTTGACAAGCTGCTCAATGACATTGCCTGAAATTGCCTCTTTTAAAACAATGTTCTTATTCAGGGCAGTCCTGTTGAAAGAAAGTCTAAATAAAAATTTCTTGTGTGGTGATACCTTTCAGACTTAAACATTTGCAGAAGATTTATAACCTTAAATTATTGTCTAAAAAAAACTATCACTGTTAATTTAAATATTTGAAGATTGTGTCTTCATCATAATTAATTCAGAGCAGTTACACCTTTGCTTCCAAGCAGATTGTATGTTCCTGTTTTCTGATGGTATCACATATGTGATTACGGTTTCTGTTTATTCGCTGATTTCTATTGCCTGTAGGCTAAACTTATTAAACTTTTTGATAGCATTCTAACAAGGGAACCCGTGGCTGCTTCCCCCCAGATATTATGGCAGCTACATGATTATGAAAGGTGATGGTTAGCTTATGCCTCCAGTCTCTGTTATAATTGGAACTGTATTCCATCTTATAAATCCTAGAAATTACGTGGGGTGGACATTCAGACTCTAAAAAGGCCACTGTTGAAACAGGAGGCCTTGTACATACAGGGCCTTGCAAAAGTATTCATACTTAGAGTTTTTCCACAACTTGCCATGTTACAACCACTCACTTCGATGTATTGACTTAACCTGTACTGACTATGGAGTTTTTAATACACAAAATGCTGCTTTATTTTAAAGTTGAATGCTGAATATTTTTAGCCATTCTTCTTGGCAAAATAGTCATATTGGACAGAGAGTGTCTGTGGACATACATTTTCAAGTCTTGCCTCAGATTCTCATTTATACTTGTAATAGGCCATTTTAACACAGAATTATGATGTGATCGGAATCCTGCACCAATTCATGACAAATGTCTTCTCAAGGTACAAAAACTCACTTGAGTTGATCCTTACCAGCAGATGGCCGCTTTGTGTGAGTTGCAATGGACATGAGGTTTGGAAAGACAGAGCAGACCCAAAAAAAGACAAATACACATTGGTCCAGGAGTAATTTCTTTGTTAAAGAAAAAGTAAACATTTTACAGTCACTTTAGGTACTTTTCCAAGGGAAGAAAGACAATTAAATACTAAAACTCTGAGCCAGTAACACAATCTCTGCAAAATATATGTAACTTAGCACATATAGTTTGTGGAAGCAGTAACTCCTTCAGTGGCGTTGTCCAGGAGATAAAAAAGGCTAACCACAGAAAAACATCGCCAAATGTACCACATATAAGGAGAGAGAACTGAGTTATTGGCATCATTAGCAAGCCTGTAAAAAGAAGCTAAAATTGGGGAAATATTTTGCATGTTAAGTCTAATCAACACTCAAGATTTGATTAGAATGCTGACCTCAAGATTTTTAACTTTTTGGGGGGATTCCTAATATAAAATCAACTCACCAGTTTCCCTGTGCAGATTAAACAAAGGCACCTCCACAGAATGATACTACCACTGCTATATTTCACAGTGATGTGTAGGTGGTGTTCAGGATTACACATGGTAAGGTTATTGACTAATTAGAAGACCTCGGAAGGCAGTTTCATTGGAATCTATTTAAAGGTAAAATAGTAAATCGGGCTGAATAAAAACATATTTTACAAAATTTAGATTTGTGTTTGCCAAAAATGTTCAAGTTATGAATCCTGTCACCTCACAGTTATGAAAACAAATATCAAAATCCTTTCAAAGATTAGAAAGATTTAAAGGGGTATGAATACTGCAAATCACTATAGGTGTTTTCGATTTTCTCTGCTTTTTTGACATTTATTAATTATTTTTTAAAAAATGAAACTTTAGATGTGAGACATCACAAAATGGATTCTCTCTGTGATGATATTTTACCAAAATAATTGCCCTTCAAAGTTTTTAGACAAAACTACTGCTTTAGGTGCAAGTTTAATTTGGGCCTCTATCAATAAGCTGCCATGGGGGCATGAAAAAGCTGTGACATCCTGTGCTGCTGCAAAGATAAACGATGAGGAGAAATAATAGAAAACATCATTGTACAGTCAACAAATATGAAAGGATTTAGTCATTAGGTGGATATGACACAGTCTGACTTGAACTAATCTGATAAGATTGCTTTACCCTGAGTCTGTACAATGCATAACAAAAAAAAACCTTCTCGAAGAACAACGTTTTGCATACCATAAACTGTCAAAATCATCTGTCTGCGCACATGTTTGCTTATGCTTGTGGTAAAGGAAAAACAAAAAAAGTACAGGAAATTGAATATGATTGTTTCTATGTTACAAATTTAGAGAAGATAGCCTGAAGCTTTGTGTTTGAAATTGCAAGCAGTCTGACTGCACCAGGCTGTAAATGGTGTGCAAAAATCCATTGCCTTTCATTGTCCTTTAGCATACATTATGCATTGTTATTTAGCCACATGTTCATTGCATCATCAATCAGGTGTGTGGAAAATGTCAAATACTGATAGCACACTTTTGCAGAGAGACTCTCACCATCAGCAGTTAAAAAAACGTATCTCTTTTATACCAGCTTTAAGTTACATGCAATTAGAATCTCTTCTGTAAAAATGTGGTAAAGAATCTGTACTTGTTACTTTGAACATGATTTATTCTTTAGCAAAAACATTTCAGGTCAGAGTTTTGCACAACAGTCTGCTAGAAGCACCCGACATGCAGAATACAGAACAGGAGCTAGACCTTACTCCAGTCATCCATTTGATTTGCTGAAAACTGGACTGAAAGGAGAAAACTACTGGAAGAAAAAAAATGGCTGCAGTGGAAGCCATGCAGAACATGAGCTGAAAGAGAAGGGGATTTCAGTTGGCCTATGTTGGAAGTATTGAGAAGGATTAGGAATACCTTTGTATTTAGGCTATTACATCATGTACTTTTAAAAGAGGAGATAAATTAAAAAGTTAAAATCAATGAAACAATCATGGCGGTGATGTAAGGTCTTGGGCTGTGTCCTGCATACTGAGCCCCCTGATAAAGATGAATAAAAATAAATGTGTTTTTTAATGTAATAACATAATTTTAGGCTGCAGTATTTAGAAAAAAAAAATCAATCCTTTAATTGGAGTAGATGTATTCATAATTACTGGCACCACTATGATTAATGTAAAACAAAGATACACGAAGGATACTTGTAATTTATACCTTTTTTTTTTTTAAGCTGACCAGTGTTTAAATTTATCTTTGTACTTTCTCTTTACTGTTTTATATTTTATGTTGTTTGCTCTGTTTACACAAATGTAGATTCTACTGTATCAAAATAATTTCCCTTCTGGGATCAACTCCCTGCCTGGGAGTGGCATAAATACAACACAAAATAGAGGCCCATTTCTTTTAGCCGCTCTTCCAAGTGGGAAAGACGAGAGTGCCTGTCATTCAAGTAAAGCAGAGTTGAAACAGAGTTAGGGGATGTCAGCAAAAACTTCTAAATTTGCTCATGTCTACAATCCAAACAATGGATGAAAGAATGGCACTGTGACAAACAAGGATTGATAAGGATTTGTGTGTATCTTGCCAACATGCACATTTAACAAGATAGTAAGACAAGTAAAGAAAATCTCTAACGCTCACTGTCAGAGAACTGCAGCAAAGAGCATGATTCTTTAAGACGATCACCACTCTACAGACCAACTGGTTGTTTAGGAGTGATGCAAAAAAAAAAGAGATATTTTTGTCCTACCATAACAAACGTAAACATGTGCAATCTGCATAATGCTTCATGGACTTTAACTATAACTGTGGAATTTGGTCAAATAACACTGAGATATTACAATTTGACAACAAATAATACAGACTGGTCTACTGTTCACCCACTATTCATTATCTGGTGTCTTTTGCAGAAAAACTATTATGAGATGATTTTTTTCAGGATGCTAATTTTCCAAAACTTATGCCAAGTCATTACAGTAACACTTTCCCAGACAATGAAATCAACCTTTTTCCATGCCAGAGGTAAATCCTGTGGAAGAAGAAGAAGAAGAATACCTTTATTAGTTCCCCAGGAGGGAAATTACATTTCAGTACAACCCGTCCAAGGGTAGACAGGTGTCTGAGGCTCCAGCCATCTTGGGAGGTGCTGCCCTTAAAAAGACAAAGAGCAAAGCTAAGAGCATGTAAGTGCCCAATTCAATCTAGAGAGATTATACAAGGAGAATTGGTCAAAGATCACTCTCTCTGTCAGCTCCAACCTTGTAAAAATCTGCTGTGCTGTCTGCAAAAGAGGATTTACAACAAACTATTAACAGCAGGGGTGTCAATAATAATAGTTAAAAACCTGCAATTTTTCAACATGGAGTTTTTTCTCTTTTGGGGAATTAAAGGTTGGATTTTTCTCAAGTTGTCCCTATAAGAATATGCAGCAGCAATAAACAGTGAATTGATTTTGAAGCTTTTTACACATATTTATCAGGTGTCCTAATAAATCTGGAGGGAAGTGTAGCTGTTATCCTTTAATGTGACTTTATCAAATTGTTGTCAATGCTCCTTTTAGTTGCTGTTGTTTTTAAGGCAGATCTTATTAGGTTTGAAGATCTTTCATTTTGCTCCTCTAAATTCAGTCGGTCTTGATTTGTAATGAAGAAAAAGAAAAAGAAGCATAAAAGCCTAGAATTATATTACACATTTGGCCACTCATACAAATTAAAAAA